>CM076846.1:43751449-45160667 GCA_039519185.1 Astragalus membranaceus
AATTATTTAATTAACGATATAATTAAAAAACAATTTTTTGATTAGATAAGAACTAATTAAATATTTTATGTTAACAATATAATTTATTTTTTAACTTTATTTAAATATATATTCTATTACACTGACCATGGATGGCTCAATGTAACATCGTGTGAATTAGGGTTCACTTACCGTCGGATTCGTTTGATAAAAGATGATTCAATATATCACCGTTTGAACTAGGGTTCACTCATTGTTCGGTTCCACTGATCAAGGATGATTTCATGTATCACATTGGTAACATGGATTCATTGGCCGTGGAGGATTTCATGTACCACTATGAACTCGACATCAGTTAGGGTCCAGTTCATTAAACCATGGATGACTCAGCGTATCATCATGTGCACTATAAGGTTCCCTTACCATCGGATTCGACTGATCAAAGATGACTCCATGTATCACGGTGTGAACTATGGTTCACTTACCTTATGATTCCACTGGCCAAGGATGATTCCATGTATCACAATGGTAACAAGTATTCACTGGCCGTGGAGGATTTCATGTACCCCTAAGAATTCAACATCACTTACCATATAGTTCATTAAACCATCAATGACTCTGTGTAAGACCGTGTGCATTAGGGTTCAGTAAGGTAAGTGAACCGTAGGTTTCAACTCATAAATTTTAGATTATATTTGTAAATTAATCACGTATCATTCAAATTATAAAGTTTAAATAATATAATTATTAGACAACTATCTGAAAATGTACTTTAAATAAAAAATAAATTATTTGGTACCAAATATTTTAAAAATAATTTGAATAGTAAAAATAATTTAGGAGCTCTTAGTTAAATATCTTTATTGTATTTTTAAATAAAATCAAAGATTTTATACCATTTTATCATAAATTATACCAACAACATTTAACGTTTCCTACTTGTAACACAGAAGTATAATATAAGAAAATTAATTATTCCAACAACATTTAATGTTTTCTCATCTGGACTAAAAAATTTATTCATTTATAAAATAGAGATTTTCGTATTGTCCCTTTTTTATATTTATAAGTGATAAATATTTATCCCGTATTTTCACTACAAGAAATTTGCGTTTTACTATCCTGTATTGATCTCGTAAGTGACAAATATAGTCCAGATACATCGTATTGTCCCTGTTTTATATTTTTAAGTGACAAATATTTATCCAGCATTGTTTATGTACAATGACAAATATTTATCGCGTGTTTTTTTATATATTTATCAATAGTTCAAATAGTTATCAATTTTAATAGATTTAATTTATTAGAAATGATTTAAATATAATAGATTCAATTTATTCACAAAAGGCCTTGTTTAGTTCCAATGGCAGGATATTGGAACTTATTCCTCTTCGTTAAACAACCCACAAATGCATTTATTAAATTTGGAGTGAATGTAATATAAATATATAATAATAATTGTAAAATAAATAATATAAATATAGTTATGTGATAAATGTTAGTGGAATCCATTTGACAGCTTTTAAGTGGTTAAGGCAAATTACCCACATTCTATCCAAGGGCAACCAAGAATTTACCTATTTTTTATTAGCTTAAAACATTTTTCTAGATGCTACTTGAAGTAGCGTTTGAGCTTATTACTTAACGTGTATCATTTTCTTTCATTTTTACCTTAATTACTTTAATTAAATTCGCTGTTTAGCCTCAGTTAAATTAACATGTTCCTTCATTTTTAAGCACTAATTACAAATGTCCATTTATATCGTGAGATATTTTTACGTTAGTCATAGTTTTACTAAACACATTACATTCTATTTGGTAGCATATCCACTATCTCTTATCCAATCCAAAACAAGCTACTTTAACCGCTATGCGTTACATTTTACTAAAATAGAGCCTAATTAGGTTTCAAGAGAAATTAAAGTTTCAAGAGATATTATACTCAGAAGGTTCTTTTGTCCTGGCCATGCATCACACTCCCCATTATTGGTTAGCATAGCTTAAGGAGAGCTTCTTGCTTTGAGGATAACCATCAAGCTTGCCATTGATAATGGTTTGACACGCGTCTCTTTTGAATCAGATTCTAAAATAATAGTGGATGCTACTTCTTCTAATTTGAGCTCTTTCAGTAATGAATATTTAGAGCAATTAGTATCCCATATTAGATGTCTTTTGTCCACACATTCCCAGTTATAAGCTATGTTTTATAAGGATGCAAGCAAATAAGGTAGCTCATGTTTTAGCCCGAGCACTATTATCCTATCCTAGCTCCATGTTTTCAATACCATTCCCACTTGTTTTGATACTCTTATTTTGAATGAAATCATTGAGTTATTTTTCAATAAAAAAAAATGAAAATGTTACATAATTCTAAATATTATTACTACAAAAATCCAAGAAAGGGACAGATCATTTTTTTTACGTGAGAAAGGGACAAATCATTATTAGGAACCTACTTAATCAAAAATCAATTTTTTTTGACAAAAAAATCAAAAAATTATTGTACATATTCCATCTGAAAAAGGAGTGATACAGGACAATGAGAGGTTGTCTACTTGTCTTGTTCAGGTGACAAGACACGCTTCAACTGAACTAAATAGCCACACAAATCATGCATGTGACAATATCACAGATATTCTTTAAACCAAGGCACATGCTAAAATCTTAACCAGAGCCAGCTAACCCGAGTTCCTATTAATGTGGAGGAAAATAAACCAACATTTTACAATTCTTATACTTTGAAAATTTTGTTTCTTGGTTTTTATCTCAAAATTTTGTTGTCTCTATTTTCCTTGGTTCATGTATATTTGAAGTGAACATCATTGAGTATGAGTGAAGCTTGCTGATTTTGTTGGTCGGAGGATGGGTCCCTTGATATGTATCATTCATGTATTGTGTAGTGCTGGAGCCTCTTGTTATTAAGTAGTCATGGTTAGGGGTGGACAAACGGGCAGGTAGGACGGTTTTGGGTTGCAAATTGCAAAACAAGTGAAAACCAAAATGACTAAATCATGGCCCATTTCCGACCATTTACTTGACGGTTTGCGGGGATTCGGGTTTCACGGGTAGTTTGTTACGGGTTGAAAAAGGAGAAGAAGATAGCTGGACGCGATAAAGACAAGGAAGAACAGAAATGGCTGGAGAGGAGAAACGTGAGAATGAACATAAATGGTTAGTGAAATGAGACGAAGAAGAAGACTAATAGGTGAATAGGCTTTTGAGAGAATAAAAAAATATAACTCTGACATTCAAAGCTTGCAAAAATAATAAAATATTGAAAAGTTTGACAAAAATATATTAATTGAGTGCAGGTGTGTACCTCGAGCCATTCAATTGTTGGACCGATTAACAATGCACATCGAGAGTTGTGCAAGTGATTGTTGATTAATATTAATTTTGAAAGTTGAAGAGGAACAAATGCGGTTGGATTCGGATATGTATGGGTTGGCAATTGTGACACCGATTTCGTCCATATTAACCTGCTTAAAACCGGTTTTTAACACCCACCTACCCCACATCCAAACTAACCCGCCCGTAACAATATGTTCACCTCGGTTTCCTCGGATTTTCGGTCGGGTATTTATTTTTGTCTAGCCCTAGTCACGGTTATCCTAAAAATAAAATAAAGAATTAAAATTGGGTATAATAATAAGTCGACTACCACAAAAATAAAAAAGTTAAAGCTAGATATAGTAATAAATCATTGCTATCCTCATAGTTTAATAATGTTTTATTATCTTATACTATTTACAAGATGTCTTCTCTATCACATATTGTTTATTAAAAGCATTTTTTAACTCATAAATTTTAAGCATTTTTTAACTCATAAATTTTAATTTATATAATTTGCAGAGTCGGCCCAACATATTTGGGAGCCTAAAACAAGCTTTTGGGTGTAAACCAAAGTTTTCATGGATTTTTTTTTATCCCCATCATATCACCATATACCTAGAGCTGTCAATGGGCCGGGTTTGGGCCCGCCCGTCCCGGCCCATCGGGCCAAACAGCGTATACGGGCCGGGCCGGGTCGGCCCGATATTTTGATGGGCTGCAAAATTTACGGCCCGAGCCCGCTCACCACCAGCCCATGGGCCAACGGGCCAGCCCAATGGGCCAACCCAACGGGCCACAAATCATTGACTTTTTAGAATTTTGACAAAAATAGTTTTAATGTCTCGTTAAAATATGGAGCTGATACAATTTATGACTTCCACGGTGTAGTTTACAATTTCGTAGTACTTTAGTGCTTGCTAACTTTAATTAACATTTTTCCTTTATTTCATTGGACATGACGGGTACAATACAAACAGAGAAATATTAGAGATTTACACAAAATTGCTTCATTTTCTTAAAAAAATTGCTCTATTTTCTTTACTTTTTTATTAGAGATTTACACAAACAGATGAATATTAGAGATTTACACAAAATTTATTTACTTGGTTATTTTTTTTTTACTTTAAAAAATTGCTCCATTTTTTATTGGACCATATTTTAAAATTTTAAAACTAAAACAAAAAAGTAACGGGCCGGCCCGAAGCCCATCGGGCCGACCCGGCCCGGCCCAATACTATCATCGGGCCCATCGGGCCGGGCCAAAAAAGATACCGTTGATTTTGGGCTACTAATTTTAGAGCCCAGGCCCAACCAAAAAATCGGGCCGTTGGGCCGGCCCAATGGGCCGGGCCCAAATTGACAGCTCTACATATACCCCATCATAATTTATAAACCGAAAATACCCCTGCCAAACTAAAACTCGCTCGGATTTACCCCCACTCAAGGTAAATCCGCTTTGTTATTTCTCAAAGTGGATTTATCTACCCATTAGGTAAATCCGACTTTTAAATAACAAAGCAGATTTACCTTATGTGGGGGTACATCCGCTTTTAAAATTAACAAAAGTGGATTTACCTAATGTGGGGGTAAATCCGATTTTGAAATTAAAATTAAAATAATTTTTTTTAGAAATATAAAATAGATATGAATATCGGTCGTCTTTTGGTTCTGTTTAGTGTATTGTTCGTTAACATGTGACGTTGTTGTACGTCGAGTGAATAATTTAGGCTAAAAAATCGGTTTTCGAGCAACCTACTCAGATTGTAATGAAACCACAACCATTAAATCCGAAAAAAATTAGGGATCAAGACTCCTCAAGAAGAAACTTCTTTCAGGACAAGGGAGCTCAAAATCCCAAAGTCCATCGTTTACTATTTTTTATTAAATTTTTAATTTTTCACAATCTCCAAAAAATCTGAAAAAATTTGCATAACCTTATTTTGGTTTTATTAGATTTATAGTGGTTTTGACTCTTTAACAGATTTTTAGTAGTATTTTTATAACATTTTTTAAAAAAATTAAATAAAAAATAGGTATTTTTAATACACAAAGCGGGTTTAAGTTTAACCCCCACCTACGGTAAATCCACTTTTAAAATTAACAAAATCGGATTTACCTTAGGTGGAGGTAAATCCGATTTTCTTTTTTTAAGGGAAATCGGATTTACCTACTAAAAGATAAATCTGATTTTGGGAAAAAACCAAAATCGGATTTATCTTTTAGTAGGTAAATCTGAGCGTATTTTTTAAGTAAGGGGTATTTTCAGGTTTCACTTTTATGTGGGGGTATATGGTGATATGATGGGGGTACAAAAAAAATCCCAAGTTTTAAATGAAACTTTTTATAATAATTTGCAGAGTCAGGCCCAACATATTTGGGGCCTAGAACTACAATATTTTTAAAAAATAAACTAAAAACCCAAACAAAAAGTTTATTAATTACTCACGACATTCAAAAAATTACCAAAGATTTAAAATAAAATCTGAAATAAATAATAATGAAGTCATATGTATTTAATAAAAATTATACTATATATATATATATATATATTTAACTTATGGAATTGATATAATTATAAGTCAATTTGAAAACAACTTTGTAGCATTTTTATCTTTTTCAAATATGCTACTCAATGACTATCATCTTACCCATTTATTGGGTGTCCTTGGGACAAGGTGTGTATGGCCGAGAAGGATGGTGGTTTGGGGGTGAAGAATCGGGAAGCCTTCAATTTGACTCTTCTGAGCAAGTGGAAATGGAGATGCATCAATGACAATAGTGCTAGTTGGTAGCAACTTCTTTCACACCGGTATGGAGATTTGAGGCATTTCTTCACGGGAACTCTGTTTCCTATAGGTGGTACTAAGGATTCTTTATGGTGGAGGGACTTATTATTTTTAGAAGATGCAAAACCTTCGTGGCGGGGAAGCTTTGAATCAGCGCTTAGGCCTATGTTCATGGAAGGGGATTTGATTTCCTTTTGGTGGCACACGTGGGCCAACAATGAGACTTTTAAGGACTTATTTTCTAGCCTTTTTGAAGTGGCAAAGTTTAAACATGGTAGCATTATGGAGCATAGGTTGGCTTAATAAAATTTGGTGTTGGAATCTCGATTGGGGCGTGACTTGTCTGCCGAGGAGAGGGTTTATCAGGATTTGCTTTTGGCCACTTTATATCTGTTTCACCCTGACGATTCAAAGTAAGATCGTTGGCAGTGGAGGCTTGAAAACCTCCATTCATTTTCTGTTAAATCTTGTTGTGTGCTTTTGTTGAATCTGATGAAGCAGGATAGAGTGGATAGCATATCCAGAGTGCTCTTGTTGATATGTGGAAGCTATCTACTCCCACTAAGGTGGAGGGTTTTTGGTCTAGATTCTTGTTGAGGAAGCTTCTAACTTGCGATACTCTTATTTCTAAGGGCATTATCAAGGATTATCATGGGCCGTGTTGCCCCTTTTGTTTTGAGCAGAATGAGTCTATTTCCCTTTTTTTGTGTGCAAGTGTTCCATTTTTGTTTAGCTTGCTATTCAGAATTGGTTGGGCATGGTGGTTTCAGATACTCTAGCAGGTGTCGAGTATTTTCGGGCACATGGCAGTTGGAATCCAAGAAGGCTTATAGATTGAAGTACTTGTTATGGATGTCTATCACTTGGTGCACCTGGTTTCATCGAAACCACACTCTTTTCAGAGTCAAGTATTTAATCCACAGGTGGTTGTTAACCAAGTTAAGTCTATAACATGGAGTTGGTTCATTAGCATAGAAGATCGCAATTCCGATCTTAAGATTTTTGATTGGTGGGGAAAATCCTCTTGTATGTCTGAACTCGGTGTAACTGGCTTTTTTCCTCATTTTTCCTGGGGTACTCTTTTTCCTCCTTGAGTCTTTTTCTCATCGGGTTTTGGCCCAGGGAGGTTTTGATGAGACCCCTTGTATATGTAAGGGTTGGGGTGCCCTCTTGTACTCCCTTTAATATAATATTTTCTTATCAAAAAATAATTTATTGGATATGTGTATCTTATTGTTAACCGAAAATGAACCAAAACTTAGGAACTTTTATATATATATATATATATATATATATATATATATATATATATATATATATATATATATATATATATATATATATATGGCTGCGAATTTACACCCACTCAAAATATAGAAGGTGTACATTAGTAAAATACATTAATACCCCCTCACATTTAAATAGTTTTACAACAGATTGTTGGGTTTTTAGTCCAAATGAAAAGGTGCTGACTTGCTAATTTCCACCTTCTATATTTTTGGGTAAACCCGGGTATCCACCGCACGGACAGCAGTGACTAATCCTTCGCTCATTGTAGGTGGCTCGAGGGGCAGGAAAGCTGGCCCAGAGTTTTAACGCTGCTTCATACCGAAGGCAGGGATCGAACCCCCGACCCTTGGTTAAGGGAGGAGCAGCCCCAACTGCTGAACCCCGCGCTCTGGGTTACACCTTCTATATTTTGAGTGGGTGTAAATTAGCACCCCCTATATATATATCCACAAAAAATAACTAATATAACCTTAAACTTTGAAAACAATACAGTTAGATAATAATTAATTTAGGCTTTCCTAAAATGCAACTTCATTGCCTACCTAAAAAAATGTGAGTAACCAACACCTAGATGATTTGTTAAATGTGAGTACTATTAAGAATTGCTATTTCTATTTTTTCACTATCACGATTTGCTCTGATTCCTTGCATTATTTACCAAGATTGGTTTTTATTTATTGCTGCAATCAATTATAATCTATTACATCCGTTCTCAGGTTTGGATTATTTCGTGTTGCCAATCAAATTTAAAAAAGCCTTTTATTCTTTTAATTTTATCAGGAAAAAATTTTTTCTAACATTTTTTAGTCTTCTAAAAAAGCTTTTTATTCTCACCATAAAAAATAAAGTCTTTTATTACCCTTAGTCTATTATTAAATATGGAGAAATTACCTTAGACTTAAAAAGTATAAAAATAAAATAAGAAAATACATTATCTTTTAATGTTTTAAATAGATAATAATAAAGTATGAGGTGAGACTTGTATTGACTAGTGGTCTCGACTTGTATTGACTAGTGGTTGACTCAGTTAGGTGAGACTTGTCATTGTAATACCCTAATTTTGTCCTATCCAAAAATAAGAAATTTTATTTATTTTTAATAAAAATAATATTCTTTTTTATGTTCATGTCATGTATTATTTTATTTTAGTTTGCTACAAGTTTTAATTTTTGAAAAAAATAATAATTAGAAGTATCAAAACAAAATAGACAAAGGAGAAAATAGGGGGGTCTGTAAAAAAAAGATTAGAGGTGCAATCAGGATTGGGCCATTTAAAGCCCCTTCCTCCACCAAACCCTAACCCAATTCGCCTAACCCAACCCAACTCCTTCCTAACCCATCCAACCAACCCATAACCCATGACCCAACTCACCCCTCCACCAAAACCCTAATTCTCCCCACCAAAACCTAGTCAAATTCGGCCACCCCCTTACCCTAAAAACCATCCACATTCAATCCCCCCTTTCCCTAAAAAATCATCCACATTCACTCACCTTTCCCCTCCTAAAAATTCGCCCCACTCCCCCTTTTCCTCCTTGGAAATTGCATTTTTTTTCCTTTCCCACACTCCACCTCTCCTCTTTTTTCTCAACTCCCACTTCCCCACATTTCTCTTCCCTATACACGCCTTTCCCCTCTCTCTTCTCTTCCAACGGCTCCATCTCTCTCTCTCCTCAATCTCACGCCTCTCTCTCTCTCTTTCTCCAACTCACACTCAACATTTCCCTCTCTCCCCCATCCTACGACCCTTTCTCCTCTCACTCTCACATATCCATCACTTCTCTTCTCTCACCAAAACACCAAATCATCATCCTCACCTCTGCCATGCCCATACCCCTCACACAAACCATCATAACCCCTCCTCTCATAAACCTTCATCAACCATCACGAAATCTCTACATCTCTCCATCATATCAAGCTTTTTTTTTTTCAAGTCAAAAAAAAAAGAGAAACACTGTACAAGGCATGGTGAGGCAGTCAGAAGAAAAACGAAGAAAAGTCCTTCTTGTATAAATAGGGGCCATGACCACGGTTTTAAAAAAAAAAAAGGGTTCAAGGAGGAAGAACATCCGTTTTTAGTCTTAGTGAATTAGTCAAAAAAAATAGAGTGATTAGCTAGTTTCTTTTCTTTTTTTGTCTTCTCTTTCTCTGTAACTTTCATTTTTTTGGTGAGATCCGAAAAAGCTCTATGTATAAAGTTTAAGGACTCTGAGGTCGTATTCTGTTGTTGGAGAGATCAAAAAAACTCTATGTTCAATACTTCTGGATCTTAAGGTACTGTGATATATTGTTTTTTCGAATTCATATTGTTACTTTTTATCTTCGTAGTTGCTGTAAATTTTGTTTATTCCTTGTATATATTGTTACTATTTTATTAAGTGGTTACGATTTTGTTTACTTTTTTTGCTGTTTTTATCATTAAATTGTGGTGGTTATCTTACTCAAAAATGTAGCTTTTTTCAAAAATGTTGTTGTCACTATTTTTATTAAGAAGTTACGATTTTGTTCATGTTTTTGTTGCTGTTTTTTTATGTTAAAGTGTTTTTTTTTATGTTAAAATGTTGCTGTAAAAAAGGAATTTTTTTTTTATTTTATTTTATTTTTTTTCTGTTGCTGTTTTCATGTTAAAATGTTGCTGTTTTTTATGTTAGAGTGTTGCTGTTTTTTTATGTTAAAAGGTTGCTGTTTTTTTTATGTTAAAATAAGAACAATTTTATTGCTGTTTTTATTAAAAAATGGTGCTGTATTTCGGATTAAAATAAAATAATAAAAAAGATTTTTTAAAAAAAAAAATAAACGTTGCTGTTTTTCTATTAAAAAAAGTGTTGCTTTTTTTTTAAGGGTTGTTATGTTTTATGTTGCTGTTTTTTTATTATTAAATGTTGCTGTTTTTTTTTCATATTAAAAAGTTGCTGTTTTTTTTATTATTTAAATTTGTTGCTTTTTTATTTAAATGTTAATGTAATTTTCGGATTAAAATAAAATCCTTTTCAAAATAATAAAAAAAAAATATTTTTTATATAAAATAATTGGTTACTAATATCACTATCCGTTTAAAAAAAAAAAGAGAGAAAAAAAAAGGGTAATAATAATAATCATTTTCCCCAAAAAAGGATGAAGAGTAATTTAGTCAAATAGCAAAAAGTAAAAATAAATTGATCAACCGTTTTTAGCGTCAAAACGCTATTTGCACCCCCGACAATCATTTTTCTTTTTAGCGTCAAAACGCTATTTGCACCCCCGGCAACCATTTTTCTTTTTAACGTCAAAACGCTATTGACACCCCCCAGGTTCTGATAATACAACCCTTGTTTTTAGATCTAAACTCCTATGTTAATTGCACCCCCCACGTTTTTAGTAATACAGTACCCTTTTTGACAGCAAACCCATCCATTTTTTTTACTACAAGCCCATCTTTTTAAACACAACCTAGTTCATAAAAAACGATTTGGTCTCACTGTTCACACCCCCCATTTTTGATACAACACTCCTTGTTGCTAATTGTGCCTTTTTTTACTACCACCCATTCCGCTTTTATTCACCCCATAATGCTTTCAAATCATTTTTCTTTATTTCAAACAACCATACTCACACAAAAAATAGGTTGTTACTAATGGTCACTCTGAGCCTAGCTCGTTTGACTGATAGGACTAACCTCCATTTTTCGAAGCGGTTTAGTAGCGGTGATCACTCTGAATTCATTCGTTTGATCATCGCAAACAACCGCCTAAACTTCTAGAATTTTTCAGTTAATAAAAAAAAAAAAACAAACGTAATCTCAACTCCCCTTTCTTTAAAAAAATCACGCTTCCCAGTAAACTTTTTTTTTTTTTCAAACAAACAAACGCTCAATCGCAAACCGGTTGTCTATAGCGGTCACTCTGGGCCTCGCTCGTTTGAACGCGGTAAACACCTTCTTTTTCGAATAAGCCATCAGTGGTGACCACTCTTGATTTATCTGTTTGGTCACCATGAACGGCCTCTAGTTTTCGCAAAAACTTTTCAATAAATAAAAAATACCAACACACAAATATTTTCTACCCAAGAACTACGTAGCTTTGATTTCTCCATCGCACCCGGAGATACGTAGGAGCAGGGGCCCACTCCTGTCGAGCGCAAAAAACTAAAATTTTATTAAGTCTTCCTTGCCGATTTTTTTTCGCAAACAATCAAAAGGGTAAATTAAAATGTTTTCTTTAAACTAATTTTTCTACACATTAAATTAAAAGGTAACCTTTTTAGGATGTTGCGGGGTGCTAGTACCTTCCCCGCACTTAATCGACCCCCGAACCCAAAAACAAAGGTTTTTTCAATGTTTCCCTAAAAATAAATATTGATGGCGGCTCCATTGTTCAAAAGCAACGAAGGATCCCTCCTCCCGGATTCTTCGGTCGCTACAGCTGGCGACTCCACCGGGGACTTTTTTTTAAGAGGGTCAAGCCTAATTTAATTAAATGTGTAGATTTATTTGTTAGTTTAGTACTTTATTTACCCTTAGTCTTTATATTCGCATATTAAACCTTAGGGTAAAAGACTTTTATATTGCTATCTGTTTGCTCTTTTGCAGCATGGGTAGTTTAGGTTGCTTATATCACACACATCACTTACACACACTCTTGAGCGGGGCCCTATACCCAGGTCTAAAAAAAACCTAGGACGAGTGGAGACGATTAGTGTCAGTCATTCTGGATTTTATCTGTCTGACTCTCATGAAAGTCTCGGTCAGAGTACGCTCTTTCATGGTATCCCACACCAGGTAGCTCGCTATCGTTGTGGATCATATCATGAAGGGGATTTAGCTCTAGAGACCTTTGTGAGTAAGTGATTAGAGCCACCCGAAAGGATGATCACTAAAGTGACCCTAGATCATGTTGAAAATACCAATTAGGACATGGCTCATTTAAGACACAGGGGAGCATCTTCTTTATTTTATTTAATATTGTCTTTTCCCTTACAATAAAGAATTATTATCATGTAGTCATGTGATTGTACCCAATAACAATGCATTTATGCATCATGTTGCTCAAAGGCATTATTTTCTAAAGCCAAAAAAAAAACAAAAACATGACATTATTCTTTTATTACTGCATCATTTGTGCATCTAATTCTAATTATTTTCCAGTTTTTTTTTCTAGAAACATGTCTCATGCATTTCTTATACTCTTTCGCATATCAAAAATGTTCAAACATATCATTTTGCATGCATTTCAAGTACCGTCGGGGAATCATAAAACTTTTTTAAAGAGAACAAGCATTTGAAAGTCAGACCACCTGGATCATACTTTAATAAAAAGCTCACAATTCCCCGACGAGATTAATAAAACCATACATTCGCGTCTCATGCACACTCATTCATTCATATTCCAAAAAAATCAGGGCAAAAAAAAGCAAGTTGGTTCGCCAACACTCATGCATCTGTTAAAATCATGTTAAAATCATGTCAAGCAAGTTGGTTCGCCAACACTCATGCATTATTTTCTTCCCATGCATTAAAAAAAAACCACCGCGAGTGTCATGCATTCTATTTCCTCGCACAAAAATAATTTTTAGCTCGCACTACCATTCATTCATAATCATTCACAAAAATCCTCATCAAATAGTGCGGACATCGCGTCAATGTGGCATTCATGCATCATTTCATTAACCTCATCACTTTGTTCGAATACATCATTTCTCCCTGCATGCATCCTTTCGAAAAAAAAAAAAGAAAAAATCTCTCATGTGATGGCTTAATGGATAGAATTGCACCTTTGAACGGCGAAGGGTAATGTCTCAAATTTGTTTGTCGACTACAAATTTGAGATGTTGCTCTGCGATGTCAGGGCACTTTGACCCAGTCACACGTGTTTTATTTTCGAGCAGGAAGTCAAATTGAGTCAACTAATTGTCGAAACGTTTCAGTATATTGTGTGAAGTATTGAGTCAGGATCCACTCAATGTTTCATGCAAGTTACTCAGGGTAACGACAATCAGTTGCCTCATATC
Source organism: Astragalus membranaceus (assembly GCA_039519185.1). Taxonomy (NCBI): domain Eukaryota; kingdom Viridiplantae; phylum Streptophyta; class Magnoliopsida; order Fabales; family Fabaceae; genus Astragalus; species Astragalus membranaceus. The sequence goes on from CM076846.1 coordinate 43,764,823, forward strand.
ACCATTCTTGCATCTCTCATCATTCAAAAAAAGGGGGCATTGGCATTTCGTATCTTGTCTCGCCTCTAAAAATAAAAATAAAAAATCAAATCAAAAAAAATCATTTTGAAAAAAGGGGGGCATCATCCTTGCATCATTCGCATTGGCATTCCATATTAAAAAGCAACAAAATTATTTAGAATAAGCCACACTTTTCGAGTGGTCATTCTCCACGCATTTGCATCATACTTGCATATCATAATTTGTTCATTCATTCATTGCATAAAATAAAAGTTGTGATGAGAAGCGAAACGTTCATGCAAAACAACCATCCTTTTTGAAAAAGTTTATCCTTACTTGGTTGCAAACTCCGGGTGTTCCAAAGCACTCAGTTTTTTTTCAAATCAATAGCTCATTGGCATTTCTTTCGAAAGCACTGCATTCCCATCCATTCCATGACAAAAGACGGAAGCAACTCAAAGAAAAAAGAAAAAAAATAAAAAAAAAATGTTAACTCTCTGTGAAGCATTCTTCTAGTGAGCGTGCATACTAGGTGCAGTTTCTCTTGTTCGAGTCAGTCAGTTTCCTTCATCACCCTCCAAGTCTAGTCCTGCCCCATCCGCCCAAAGTGTATACTCTCCCCGTGTTGGTACATAATTGACTTTTGGGTTAAATCCTCTGTGCAAGGGGGCAAGTTTGTAATCACTTAATTACCTTGTTAAAATTGCTTTCTTTTGATTCAAGCCTAAAATGTTGCATGCATTTGTCCAGTCATTCGTTCTTGGGCTTATAGTGTGTGTCCTGTTGACAGAGAAAGGCAAAATTGGACTTGTTCTCTAGCTAGGAACATGGCAACAAATGAAGAACTAAGAGCAGAAGTGAATGAGTTAAAAGCAGAGGTGAATGAGCTAAAAGCAGAGGTGAATGGGTTAAGGACGCAGATGTCAGAAATGGTGAGGGTTCTGATTCCTCTAGGTTACACTCTCCCTTCTAACCCAAAAGCTAATCAGGGAGCTGGTCCTGTAGCCATTATTGAGAATGTACAACCGGCATCTATCGGATCTGAAGGAATGATTGGTGAACCTCGGGCTCAGATCCCGCATCCTACTGTTATACCCCAGGCTACTCTTCAGAGCTTCACTCCTCAGCTAGCTGCCATTCCACAGGCTCAGGACTTCACGACTGGAAACCCTGCATACCCTCAGATTCATCACTCAACTCCAACTATGGCTCCAACGCTCCAGCTCCCTTATAATGTAAGCAGCTTCCCTCAGGTTTATTCCGCTGAGCATCAGCAGACCAAAGATCAGTTTCAGATACTAGAGGAAAGATTAAGAAGGGTTGAAGGCTTCGGTTCCAGAGCAAGAGAGGCCAGAGATTTGTGCCTTATTCCTGATGTGGTGCTGCCTCCAAAGTTCAAAGTCCCCGACTTCGACAAATACAGGGGCGCGACTTGTCCAAAAAGTCACTTGACGATGTATTGTAGAAAGATGTCTACTTACTCTCATGATGACAGACTGCTAATCCATTGCTTCCAAGAGAGCCTTGCAGGGGCATCTCTCAATTGGTATATGAAGTTAGAACCATCTCAGGTTCGCCGTTGGAAAGATTTAGCCGATGCATTCCTCAAGCAGTATCAGTACAATACAGACATGGCACCAGACAGAACGCAGCTGCAGGGCATGAGCAAGAGGGACAATGAATCGTTCAAGGAGTATGCCCAGCGATGGAGAGCTTTGGCTGCACAATGTACACCTCCTCTTTTGGACAAGGAATTGGTTTCTATGTTTTTGGAGACTTTGCCACCACTATACTATGATCGTCTGATCAGCAGTGCATCCTCCAATTTTTCAGATGTGGTGATTGTTGGGGAGAGGATAGAGAACGGACTAAGAAGTGGCAAGATCGCCCAGAGTTCCCCAGGTAACACAAGTGTGCACAAAAACCCATCTTCCGGGTTTCCTGCAAAGAAGAATGAAGAAGCTAATCCAATAACAGGCCAAAAAAAGTCGCCTCGATACGACCCTATCCCTATGTCGTATACCAACCTATGCAGATGCCTAATCAGCCACAATTTGATCTCCCCTCGTGAGATGAAGCCAGTACAACCTCCATTCCCAAAAGGATACAACCCACAGGCCACTTGTGAATTCCATGCTGGGGCAATCGGTCACTCTGCCGAAAATTGTTATCTTTTGAAACATTTGGTTCAGGGTCTTATTGATTCAAGGCGATTAACCTTTGAAGAGGGTGGTGAAGGATTTAACCCTCTGAGTTCAGAGCTATCAGGTCAAAATGGCAACAGTTGAAGATGATCAAAATGTTGAAGGCAGCATCATCTTTCCCATGCATTTCATAGTATTTATGAGTGACTGTTGATTTTTATGCAATTTTTCAGTTCAAAGCAATTGTCTGTGATGCAATCCTCTGGCTCTGCCCAAGGCCTTAGGATATTTCAATAAGGGCACATGTTCCTTTTCAATATTGTCATCAATAAAAAGTTGCTTTCCTCACTAAAACCTTTGAGTCCTCCATGCTGGGGCAGTTCTGTGATCACTAAGTTTCCTTGTCAATATCATATTCCTTGAGTGCAAGTCTTTCAAAAGATAATAATAAGCTCGCTAGGTTGAAAACCCGCAAAGGGCGGCCTAGGCAAAAGAAGCACCCGGTGGATTGAAAACTCGCAAAGAGCGGTCCAGGCAAAAAAATCAGGGCATATATAAAAAAAATGCAAAGAAAAGAGCAAACACATATAGATAGGTGAACTGTTGTCATGTTTTACAAAAAAAAAAATAATAAATAAATAAGCAATCGGGATCTGAAATAAAGTTTGGCCATCTCCTCAATCCCAGAAGGTCCCTTTCCTACCCACCTTAAGCCAAGAAAAACCAAAATACAAAAATCACCCTAGACAAGGACCACCTCAAATATCAAAAAAGCAGTGCATCACTTTTTACCAGCTCACCCGAGTCAAAAAAAAAAAAAAAAAGGAAAATCAAAAAAGGGATTCAAAAATGAAAATCCCAAAACAAAAAAGAAATGTAAGTGGTGAGCTGGTACATATTGCTACCAAACACAAGAGACCTTTGTCTCAATAAACCTTCAAACACTTCATCATTCTCATACACCCCTCCTTCCATAAAACCGCAAACACTTCCCTTTGACCTTGGCATCCCGCCTTCTACAGACCCTTAGCCAGGAATAAAACTTCCAAACACCTCATCAAGCCAATTAACCATCATAAATCATCGATTGTCAGCCAATGCCGAACAAAAATCATCCCACCATTAGCCCCAAACACTCCGATAAACCCAATCATCCATTCACAACAAAACACCATAATCCCGAAAAGTCCATGACCGGTTGCTTTCGTTTTCTCAATTTTTAAATCTTAGGACAACTAAGTTTATCTGTATACAATGTGTTCGCTCAAAAAGAAAAACAAACGATCAGAAAAAAAAAGAAAGCTGATCAAGAAAAAACCCTCAGAAAAAAGAAATGAGGGAGCAAAAACGAACAGTCAGAAAAAAGGAAGCTGACGGAAAAAGAAAGACTTGCACTTCAAACGCATTCAAGCTGCATTGAAACAATGTTTAGTGATCACCAAGTGAGGCTTCTTTCACACCAAAGGTCAAGACATTAGTAGAGAACCAAAGATTTGCACTGAGAACACCACTCGGATCTACAAGTTGGGGCATTCTCTTCACCACTCACCCACCTTGGTCTTGGGAAAGCCTGTTCAGTGTCCATCTCATGTTCACTCCAATTGTCAATATCACCAAACAGGGGCAAGCCTTTCATTCATAGTCACCAAGCCTAGATTGGGGCAGTCCGGCAAAAGCCATTGCCTTTCACCCCTTCACCTGCCATGTCTCAAACACCTGTCTGACATTTGCACTCTTTTGTATACTTACTAGACAATGCTTCAAAGAGAGAGAATACAAGTTGAGTCATCATGGAAAGGAGGAGAAAGAATAAATGAGCTGGTTGATAAATAAAAAGCTTGATAACACCGGGTTTTGAATTTAACTCAAATGTTTCGAAAGAATGATCAAGATTCACCTCACTTTTTGCATCCAAAGTCTCGCATCTTATCATCACAAAAATGTTCATAAAAATGTTATTTTTGCCTCATGCATCTAGGTATCTCATTTTTCCCGTAACAACAAAGCATCGCATTCGCACTTGCATCTCATAGTAGAAGCAATAAAGGAAAAGCAAAAATCCTTTCGCGTCATTGTATTTGCATCATATTTCAGAAAAGGGATAAAAAAACAAAAGTTTCCCATTTCATTCATCATTCCATTCAAGTTAAGAAATGAACAAAAAGTAGAACAAGAGCATTCCATTCAATAAATCACTACGTACATTTGCATACCAAGACAATCCACCATTGCATAAATCACTTGCATGACCTGCACCATTCAAATGCATTGTTAAGTGAATGCAAATAAGCACCAAATGTTGGTCCTCATGCTCGCTACCCAAAAGTTCGAAAAAAAAAAAAAGAAGGAAAAAATTTTATCAGAAAGTTTGGACCCGCTGGTCCCCAGAATTCAACTTTCCAAAGAATTTTCTGAACCATTTGCTTTGGACCTGTTGGTCCCCGGATTATAGAGCTTATGTGCTCGCCCTATACTTATAGAGCTTATATGCTCGCCCTATACTTGTAGAGCTTATGTGCTCGCCCTATACTTATAGAGCTTATGTGCTCGTCCTATACTTATAGAGCCTGTATGCTCGCCCAGAATCTGCTCCTCCTCATAGAGAGAAAAAAAAAGGAAGAGCAAAGAAGAGAAAGTTTTCCTTTGCATGTCATCCCATTAAAATACAGGAGCATTCCATGTCATCATTACACCAGAATCATAGCATGGCATGCATTTGTATAGCAGCGCCCTTGCATAACATGCCCCCGCGTAACATGCATCCACACTCCATGCACCATTCCTAGCATCAGCTGACGTATGCAGGTACCTCAATCCAGTGCGGCAGCATAGGCCATTTCAATCAATCAATCAATAGGATTCGTGAATCCCTTCAGGACCCAAGCGTCCCTTCAAAAGCAGAATTCACCTCGTATTCGAGCTGCGAGCAGATCCTTCGGATCCCCAGTGATCCCTTCAGAGCCCCAGTGCTCCTTCAGATCCCCAGCGATCCCCCAGAGCCCCAGTGATCCCTATTTAATTTCTGTCTAAAGCAACCCAGTTTTCATAAGTTTTTAAAAAAAAAAAAAAAGGGAAAAGCCCCAGTCGAACTCAAGTCAATGCGCCAAGCATTGATTTTGAACTAGACCTTCAGAGCCCCAGTGCTCCTTCAGAGCCCCAGGGCTCCTTCAGAGCCCCAGTGCTCCCTCAGATCCCCAGCGATCCCTGTTTACTTTCTTTCTAAATCAACCCAGTTTTCATAATTTTCAAACCAAAAAAAGAAGAAGCAACACAAAATTCTCAGTCTGGACAAAATTAGCGTTTTGTTATCTTTATTTCTATTTTCCTCGAGAAATTGGGAACCCCTCCGGTTTCCTAGCAAAATATAAATAAAGAGGGGCAGCTGTAATACCCTAATTTTGTCCTATCCAAAAATAAGAAATTTTATTTATTTTTAATAAAAATAATATTCTTTTTTATGTTCATGTCATGTATTATTTTATTTTAGTTTGCTACAAGTTTTAATTTTTGAAAAAAATAATAATTAGAAGTATCAAAACAAAATAGACAAAGGAGAAAATAGGGGGGTCTGTAAAAAAAAGATTAGAGGTGCAATCAGGATTGGGCCATTTAAAGCCCCTTCCTCCACCAAACCCTAACCCAATTCGCCTAACCCAACCCAACTCCTTCCTAACCCATCCAACCAACCCATAACCCATGACCCAACTCACCCCTCCACCAAAACCCTAATTCTCCCCACCAAAACCTAGTCAAATTCGGCCACCCCCTTACCCTAAAAACCATCCACATTCAATCCCCCCTTTCCCTAAAAAATCATCCACATTCACTCACCTTTCCCCTCCTAAAAATTCGCCCCACTCCCCCTTTTCCTCCTTGGAAATTGCATTTTTTTTCCTTTCCCACACTCCACCTCTCCTCTTTTTTCTCAACTCCCACTTCCCCACATTTCTCTTCCCTATACACGCCTTTCCCCTCTCTCTTCTCTTCCAACGGCTCCATCTCTCTCTCTCCTCAATCTCACGCCTATCTCTCTCTCTTTCTCCAACTCACACTCAACATTTCCCTCTCTCCCCCATCCTACGACCCTTTCTCCTCTCACTCTCACATATCCATCACTTCTCTTCTCTCACCAAAACACCAAATCATCATCCTCACCTCTGCCATGCCCATACCCCTCACACAAACCATCATAACCCCTCCTCTCATAAACCTTCATCAACCATCACGAAATCTCTACATCTCTCCATCATATCAAGCTTTTTTTTTTTCAAGTCAAAAAAAAAAGAGAAACACTGTACAAGGCATGGTGAGGCAGTCAGAAGAAAAACGAAGAAAAGTCCTTCTTGTATAAATAGGGGCCATGACCACGGTTTTAAAAAAAAAATAGGGTTCAAGGAGGAAGAACATCCGTTTTTAGTCTTAGTGAATTAGTCAAAAAAAATAGAGTGATTAGCTAGTTTCTTTTCTTTTTTTGTCTTCTCTTTCTCTGTAACTTTCATTTTTTTGGTGAGATCCGAAAAAGCTCTATGTATAAAGTTTAAGGACTCTGAGGTCGTATTCTGTTGTTGGAGAGATCAAAAAAACTCTATGTTCAATACTTCTGGATCTTAAGGTACTGTGATATATTGTTTTTTCGAATTCATATTGTTACTTTTTATCTTCGTAGTTGCTGTAAATTTTGTTTATTCCTTGTATATATTGTTACTATTTTATTAAGTGGTTACGATTTTGTTTACTTTTTTTGCTGTTTTTATCATTAAATTGTGGTGGTTATCTTACTCAAAAATGTAGCTTTTTTCAAAAATGTTGTTGTCACTATTTTTATTAAGAAGTTACGATTTTGTTCATGTTTTTGTTGCTGTTTTTTTATGTTAAAGTGTTTTTTTTTATGTTAAAATGTTGCTGTAAAAAAGGAATTTTTTTTTTATTTTATTTTATTTTTTTTCTGTTGCTGTTTTCATGTTAAAATGTTGCTGTTTTTTATGTTAGAGTGTTGCTGTTTTTTTATGTTAAAAGGTTGCTGTTTTTTTTATGTTAAAATAAGAACAATTTTATTGCTGTTTTTATTAAAAAAATGGTGCTGTATTTCGGATTAAAATAAAATAATAAAAAAGATTTTTTAAAAAAAAAAATAAATGTTGCTGTTTTTCTATTAAAAAAAGTGTTGCTTTTTTTTTTAAGGGTTGTTATGTTTTATGTTGCTGTTTTTTTATTATTAAATGTTGCTGTTTTTTTTTCATATTAAAAAGTTGCTGTTTTTTTATTATTTAAATTTGTTGCTTTTTTATTTAAATGTTAATGTAATTTTCGGATTAAAATAAAATCCTTTTCAAAATAATAAAAAAAAAATATTTTTTATATAAAATAATTGGTTACTAATATCACTATCCGTTTAAAAAAAAAAGAGAGAAAAAAAAAGGGTAATAATAATAATCATTTTCCCCAAAAAAGGATGAAGAGTAATTTAGTCAAATAGCAAAAAGTAAAAATAAATTGATCAACCGTTTTTAGCGTCAAAACGCTATTTGCACCCCCGACAATCATTTTTCTTTTTAGCGTCAAAACGCTATTTGCACCCCCGGCAACCATTTTTCTTTTTAACGTCAAAACGCTATTGACACCCCCCAGGTTCTGATAATACAACCCTTGTTTTTAGATCTAAACTCCTATGTTAATTGCACCCCCCACGTTTTTAGTAATACAGTACCCTTTTTGACAGCAAACCCATCCATTTTTTTACTACAAGCCCATCTTTTTAAACACAACCTAGTTCATAAAAAACGATTTGGTCTCACTGTTCACACCCCCCATTTTTGATACAACACTCTTTGTTGCTAATTGTGCCTTTTTTTACTACCACCCATTCCGCTTTTATTCACCCCATAATGCTTTCAAATCATTTTTCTTTATTTCAAACAACCATACTCACACAAAAAATAGGTTGTTACTAATGGTCACTCTGAGCCTAGCTCGTTTGACTGATAGGACTAACCTCCATTTTTCGAAGCGGTTTAGTAGCGGTGATCACTCTGAATTCATTCGTTTGATCATCGCAAACAACCGCCTAAACTTCTAGAATTTTTCAGTTAATAAAAAAAAAAAAACAAACGTAATCTCAACTCCCCTTTCTTTAAAAAAATCACGCTTCCCAGTAAACTTTTTTTTTTTTCAAACAAACAAACGCTCAATCGCAAACCGGTTGTCTATAGCGGTCACTCTGGGCCTCGCTCGTTTGAACGCGGTAAACACCTTCTTTTTCGAATAAGCCATCAGTGGTGACCACTCTTGATTTATCTGTTTGGTCACCATGAACGGCCTCTAGTTTTCGCAAAAACTTTTCAATAAATAAAAAATACCAACACACAAATATTTTCTACCCAAGAACTACGTAGCTTTGATTTCTCCATCGCACCCGGAGATACGTAGGAGCAGGGGCCCACTCCTGTCGAGCGCAAAAAACTAAAATTTTATTAAGTCTTCCTTGCCGATTTTTTTTCGCAAACAATCAAAAGGGTAAATTAAAATGTTTTCTTTAAACTAATTTTTCTACACATTAAATTAAAAGGTAACCTTTTTAGGATGTTGCGGGGTGCTAGTACCTTCCCCGCACTTAATCGACCCCCGAACCCAAAAACAAAGGTTTTTTCAATGTTTCCCTAAAAATAAATATTGATGGCGGCTCCATTGTTCAAAAGCAACGAAGGATCCCTCCTCCCGGATTCTTCGGTCGCTACAGTCATACCTTAGTGGTTGGCTCAGTAAAGGAGAGGAGATCGATTGCATTCTGGAGGGAAGAGAAGACGCAGAGGTTGTGCATATCAATTTCTGGACAGCAGATTGGGATGGAGAATAGAAGAGAGAATGAAATATGGGCTGAGCAGAAATTAAGGCACAAAAATTAGGATAAATCTGTAGTTTCTCAAAATTGACTATTGCTAAATGAGTTGGCAACATTTAAACACATCAGCTCTTATTGTTTTGACAACTCACCTAGGTGTTGGTACCACACATTATATAGTAGGTACTTAAGAATTCACCTTATTTTAGATTCACCTCTATATAATCTCTCTACCCATAGAATAAGAACTAAGTAATTAATATGGAAAATAATTTTCAAGTTAATGATATATATCGTGTGTAATGTTCCTAGATTACATGTTCAAGAGACCGTGATTTTGAGAGAAGTGGAAACGTTGGATGCAGTCTTGCATTCATACGAGAAGCGTGTCGGTGTTGATAAATGGAAGTCTTATAGATGAATTTCAAACTGAGAAAGGGCTTAAACAGAGTGACCCTCTTGTGCCCTTCTTATTTTTAGTAGTGGCAGAAGGATTTGTTGGTTTGATGAGAAATGTTACTACTCCGGGCCTTTACAAACCATTTAGTGGCAATGAAAATGTCTCATATTCTATGTTACAATTTGCAGATGATACGATCTTTGCAAGGGAAAGCACTTGGGAGATTTTGTGGAGTATTAAGTCTATTTTTAGAGGAATTGAAATGGTTTCTGATCTTTGGGTTAATTTTTCAAAAGTAATATTTTTGGTCTCAATCTTCCTGACAAGTTCTTGCAGGCTGCTTCTCATTTTCTTTTATGTAGCATCGGTACTATAACTTTCAAGTTGCTTGGAATTCTTGTTTGGACAAATCTGAGAAGGGTCTCCACATATGGAAGAGGTTAATTCTAGTTGATGGTAGGATATTTTTTTGGGATAAATGGAGATATTGTTTTGGGGAGGTAAACTAAAAAAAGAGGGATTTGTGAGTGGGCCAACTGACGCTTACATGAAGCGCATGCCGTAGAGAAGGTTGGTTCGACGCTACACCACCCACGCATAAGTAACATGACGATAAAAAAACAAAAAATAATGTTTTACCATTTTGCGAGGGCCAAGCGACCAAAAGGCCAACGCTAGTAGCATGGGTGTCACGGCCCACGCTACGTTTTTGGCAGCTAGAAACACATTTTCTTGTAGTGATGGCAACCAGTAATTGATAAAGTTTTGGCGAGGCTAGATGCTATCCATTGGCAGTTGGGTAACCTTCATTAATTATGTATATCCCCTTTGCCCATGTATTTCTTTTCATTCTATAAATTAAACCTCCAAAGAAGGTCCTCCTAGATGAAATTACGAGGCTACAACGAAGATTTTTGTGGGTAATCCTGATGTGAATCTACTTCATGGGTCAAATGAGAAGATGTTTGTAAACCAAATGATTTTGGAGGGTTGAACATTAAAAATCTGAAAAATGGCGCTGCTTGACTGATGTCATTTGGCGCTGGAAGTTGCGCCCTGCTGAGGTCCTGTAATAGTATGTTGATGACTGTACGTCATTTTGGGACAAGCAGACCCTGTTCTTGAGCAATGTGTGAAAATGATTGTGGCATTGTAAAATCCCTTTAGAGAGACTACTGTAAATGTGGCATCTTTGTTTCAACGAGTTGTAAATGTCTCAGAGTGTTGGTTTACTTAAATGGCTGGTAGAAATTCGAGTGTATAATTCTTGCGATGGTTTTCTAACCCTTTATCATGTCTTAACTCAGTATGAACTTTATGTAATTGGGTTTGAGTACTGTTGTATTCATTTTGATTAAATCTTTTGCTTATAAAACAAAACATGTTAGAAAACCACATTAAAAAATCTCTCTAATCATGCAAGATTAGGTTAGTTTAGGTCTTGGGGGCTCATTAATGTTAGGGAAACCCGTTTGCTATAGCTTTTTTGAAAATAATTATTTTTTAAAGTTTTCTATTTGTTTGTTATAACTTTTTAAAAATTAGAGTCTAAAGATAATTGCTTTAAATGAGAACTGTTTTGATTAACTTCTCACAAAAATCATTTTTATAGAATGTTCTTTTCTTTTAAAAAAGTAACTTTCGTTTATACTATACAAACACAAAACAACCTCTGCTCTTATTTAAAATCTTTAAAAATTAATCTCTAATTTTTTTAACACCAAAATCATTTTTTTTGGTTTGTAACAAACGAACTCTAAAGAATAGATACAAAAGTATATACATATTACGCGCCAATAAAATCTAAGACATTATTAACAAAGACTAGTGATATGAGTCGTATTGTCAAAAAGTGATATGAGTCATCAACCAATTACTACATTAAATATAGAAAAATGAGAGGTTAAAAATCTAGCTTCGAACATCACAAGGAGCTGAGGCAATGAGACTTTGGCAAACATTACTTTGGTTGGAGGGATTGGGGCTGATTTCTGTTTCCATAGAACTGGATTGTCTTCTGGTTGTAAATGGCTTGATGGCAGACCCTTTACCAAATACCGAGTTTGGTACTCTAATTTCATATTGTAAAGATTTTTTGGTTAATTTTCCAAGCTTTCAGGTTAGCTTTATTAGGAGACAAGCTAATCTTGCCGCTCATACTCTAGCTCGAGCATCAAGATTATACGCTAGCTCCAATATTTTTGATTTGATTCTATCCTGTATCGACACTATTTTACATAATGAAATGATCTAAGTTTGTTATTGTCAAAAAAAAATCTAGCTCCGGTCTTGTCTTTGCCGTACCAATTCTAGAGAAAATGTAGCCAATAATAGCTATAATAAAGGCAACTTTTATTAAAAAATATTAATCTTTCATATATATTTTTATTATTACTTTTATCTCTTTATCATATTGGAGTTTTATACACATCTATCTATCGCTTCTCTATTTTGGTAAAAAAAAAAATCCATCTCTTCTCTATAGCCATCTCTTCTCAATAGCCATCTCTCGTATCCTTTTGAAAGTGGGAGACAGTTTTTAGTCCAAAAAGTATGAATAAATATCGTCTCATACCTTCTATATAGTGTACAACTTAGAACCGAGACAAAAAAGAAAAAGAAGAGTTAATTGAAAGTTAAAGATGTGCTTGGTGATGTGAGGAAAAAAAGATTGAGATATAAATATAATGAGAAAAAAGTATCTTAAAAAAGGTTAATACCTTAAAAGTATAAGCACCTGTGGTGAGATATTTTAAGGGATAAGTACGTGTATGTGAGGAATTAGGGGTGAGCATGACCCGTCCCAACCCTAAGACATGTCCCGTATTCGTCCAATTAAACCCGCAAAATATCGTGTTTATTCGGGTCTAAGGACGGGTTAGGGTCTAAGAAATTGGCCCGACAAAATATTAGGAACGGGTTAGAGTTAGGTATAACTCATCCCAACCCGTCTCTTACTCATTACCCTAAGTTTTAACTCTATTACATTGGTAATAAGACTTTTATAAATAAAATATTTAGTTTGAAATCTATATTAATTTAAGTAGAACATTATTGTAAAAGTTATGTCATGAGTTTGAATAGATGATAAAATACTAAAAAAAAAAATCAATTTATCACTTCTAACTTTTAGTCCTACTTGAGTGATCATCTTATAATTTTGTTTCAATTAGTCCTACTCGCCTAAATAAACCCGATCTTATTTTGACCCTTAGAACATCGAGTTTGTTCGGATCTAAAGACGGGTTAGGGTTTAAAAAGTGACCCTATAAAAATTTAGGGTCAGGTAAGGGACAAGTGTAACCCATCCCAACCCGTCCTTTACTCACCCCTGTGAGGAATAGATCAATATTAGGAAAGAGATTGAATTGCAAGAAAATGTATTCTCAAACTTTGAGTGTGTGGGCTTCTCAAAAAAACTTGAGCGTGGGATTTGTTTAAGAATTTTCAAATGGAAAATTCAAACATGGTACATGTCTTTGTGTTAGATTTCGCTTTCAATAAAATTGATTTTGAGGTGGTAGAATTAGAATCCGTTTGTTCTGGGTTTTTCTGAAAAAAAAAATCCTTTTTTTGACATAGCTAAGGGTATTTCATCTATTTGTTACAACTTTTTAAAAAATTAAATTATAAAAAATATTTAAAAATTGCAATGAGAAACTTTTTTTGACTAGCTTCTATTGAAAATCTTAATTAAAGTGATTTTAATTACGATAAACAAATAAAAAATAACTTCTACTTCTCCAAAAAAAGTGATTTTATTTATAGAAAGAAAACGAAAAATCATTTCAAAACAATTTGGAACTAGTTACTTCATTTTTTTAAAATTGATTATTTTAACACTAACTTTATAGAATAAATTATATCGTATATAAAACAAACAGACTCTCAAATTAGAAGACTTGTATTTAAGTAAAAACAAAAATGTTGATTTAATGTTTAAAGAAAATTTTGGATTTTTACCTTATGTTTTATTCAATATTTTTTAAATAAAACATAAACTAATACTTTTTATATTTTATATATTAAAAGTACTCGTAATTTTGTATGTCAAATGATTGCGGTCCATTAGTATTCGTGTAGTGTGTGTGATGTGACTTGGAGTAGGTGTGTGTGCGTGTGTGTGATATATAATACATAAGGGACCAAATTAAAAACAAAATAAAATTAAGGGACTAAAAGCATTATTTATCCTTACTTAAAATTAAGAGTATAATTGTATACATGTGCTATACTTTTTTTTACCAACATGTGATATACATTTGAAAAGATGGATTCTGATTTTGCGCATTTCGAAATTCGAATAGTATGACTGATGACACTATGAATGCAAGCATATATACCTTAGTAGAATTTTGAAAACGATCGAAACACAATAATATAGCATAGTTTATGCTCCTTTTCCCTCAGCAATCTCATGTGATTGCAAAAACACTTGAAAAGATGTGTTACTTTAGAGGAAAAATGTTTATTTATTTGTGTTGTAAAATACACTTCCACAAGTTTTTGAGATTCTATTTCTCAATCATATTTGCAATACGTCCTATTCAGGATATTACAAAGCAAAATTCCTCCACACAATGGAACTTATTGCGGTACCTTATAAAATAGCTTGATGTTAGATCTCTTGCCTAAACAATTATAAACATTAAGAATATAAGAAAAAGGAAAAATATTAAGTCCAGCGTACGATACCCTAAAAGACCACTAAATAAAATGAAAAAGAGAAAAGAACAAAGGAGAAAGAAGTCAAAGGACTGTGGTATTTGTGGCTTTCCTGTGAGTTACAAGAACCCGAAGGCATAAATTGTACTCTCAGGTAGAAGTAGAACAAGAAATCACTTCCAAGCAGTGTTTTGAAAACCGGCTCGGTCCGGCCGGTCGGACCGGGCGAACCGGGAATCAGGGGGGGTCACCGAATCGAATCAGGTTGTGGATCGGACTTGCATGTCACCCGGTCAAACTCGTTGAAATTCGGCCAAACCCGTTGAAACTCGGTCTGACTCGGTTAAATCCGGTTGGCTCGGATTTATTAACTATCTCATTAGATTTCCATTTTCCAATTAATTTTCTTAGTTATTGGTGCTATTTATTATTTACTTGTTTAATTACATTAATTAGGTTTCCAATATCGAAATTTTTAATGCATGTGCAAATTCCAAGCACAGATTGTGCGCCTCCCCAAGTGTGTTGAAAGATTTCAAATTTGAATCAATTTGAACCCAAAATATATACTGTGAGGATCGAACCTTAGACCTCCTAGAATAGATGGGCGAGTTTACCACTAGGCTATCTTGTACTTGTTGATATAACCTTACAAATATTGCTATATATTATTTAAAAACTGGTTCTGCGGTTCAACTGTTGACCCTTCGGTCCGACCCTTGACCCAGTGACCCAGTACCCTCACCGAGTCGGTCACCGGTCCGAGTCTTAAAACACTGCTTCCAAGAGCATCTTTATATATAAACACACGTAAACAGAGTTCACATAAGTGCATTATTTATTTTTTTGCATATATGAATTAAGTGCAAATATATACGTAACTTATTCCTAAACGAATGTGAAGACAGTACACTTAAATGTAGGTCATCCGATTTCATAAAGGTGTGTTATTTGTTTCAATACATACGGTCGTGAACTGATGTGTTCGAAAATAAACTTTACATATATGTGAACTCGATTCACACAAACGAATGTGAATAGAGCTCATGAGGTATAAGTGCCCAACTTGTCTAAAAATACCAATTGTACATATTGTATTTCGCACATGTGAATCAATTAAACACGAGTCTTTACATTTATCTTTCATTTCATAAATCATAATTATGCCTTTTACTATATTTAGGATTTTAGTTGTATGTTTCACTAGTACTCCCTTTGTTTCTGTTTCTACATATAAGCAAAAGACGATTATCCACACTCTTTGAGAAAATCATTTAATTGTTTAAAAGTTTTTAAAAACGCTTGATTCCTAAATTCTCTCTGCATTAGAAAAATGAAAGTTTGGACCAGACTTGTGGTTATGGACTCAAAACCAACTGATGTTCAGGCTTAGTAGATACTAACATGAATCTCCGCCACTCTCCAAAGCTAAACATTAGGGTGATATTTTTATACCCCACCTTTAGACCTCCATACACCCACAATTAAGAAAACTATCTATTTTGCCCCTCAAAACCATCAAATACTCCAAACCATTTTCGTTCATCACATAATTTGGAAACCAACCAAAGTAAGTTTGTCTTTCATTCTTTCCGGATTTACGTCAAGAGATAAATCTGGAATTGATTTTTCACTCCGGATTTATCTTTAGAGATAAATCTGTAATGTTTATTTTAAAATTCATCGCTGAATTATCTCTGAATGTAAATCCGAAGTGGCTTACACTTCTCATCGATAGAGACGCAACAAGAGAAGACAAGTCACCATAGAATGCTAGACCAACATTATGAGGTTTACAAGGCTCTTGATCAGTATATGGAGGAGCGTGAGGCGGAGGAGGAGGAGGAGGAGGAGCCTGATCAGGCAGAGCAGCTTGATCAGACCAATCATCTAAATGTGGGACCTATATATTGACCGTTCACTACTGACCGAATTTGATGTTCATGTAGCATCAAAAATTCGCATAGGAGAGGTAATAGTTTTAATAAATGATTTTATTTTTGGCATTGTCCTTTAATGATATATTATGTTTTTTATTTATATATTTTTATATATTTACAGGAGCATGGAAATTTGAATATACCTGCACATGGTGCTAAATCAAAATTGCCCCTCAATCTCATCCTTCAGAAGTATGGAATTGGATACTTAAGTCTGTTCTACATGGCCTACAATATTCACCTCTCAAGATTGTCGATCATGAACCCATTTAAGCTTTTATGGAGAGGTGACACCCAGAGACCAGTTCATTTTACCTACGATTTGGTGAAATGACAATCACTTTGGACAACGTGCCCAACCTGCTTCATCTTCCGATCACAGGCTCCTTTTATACCCCAACCATGGCTTTAACTATTTACATGACCATTCAGGTCACGGTGGAATTGTTGGCAGTATATGTCGAAGATGTTATAAATGAGACAACCCACAAGAAGGGAGCATATTACAGATTTAGGTGGCTAGAGGTGATCTGCCAATGACATCTTGCAGTGGGCCATTGAATTTATGATGTGAGGGCGTACCTACTTCTTTTGGTGGGTTACACCATATTCACAGGCAAGAGCGCTTACTATGTGGAGGCCATGTGGCTCTTATTATTTCAGAACTTTGAAGATTGTGGTCAATGGGAGTTGGCTGCAGTTTCCTTAGCATTTTTATACGACCAGCTTAATTTTGGATCTGTTTGGGACACCTGCCAGTGTGGGGGGGGGGGGGGGGGGGTACGCGACGTTGCTATAGGTAAAATACATTATTTACTATTGTAATATACTTGAAATTATATTGTTTTTAACGAGTTTGGTATTTTTATTTCAATGCTGGATTAACAAGTATTTTCCAAATATACGCGAGCACGTCGACGGGGGGTCCTACTGCGGGTCCACGTGTTGGGAGGACCACAGAACTGTGCGACCATTTGAGGCTATTTCTCTATACACGGGGTTGCTTCGTTGGTGCGACATCATTGTACCTTACATGCCGGATAGGTGGTTCCGGCAATTTGGATATGTCCAAGACATCCTACATGAGTCGTTTGATGGTCGTCCAGGGAATAGAGAAATCGACATGAAGTGGTTGTACTTTTCCCAGAGTGCTGAAGATGTTGTCGGTAGAGCTACTCAAGCCACGGTCCCGGGTGAGTGCCAAGGGAGTTACCTCCAATGGTACTATCAGGTATCATGTCCCCGCCTCGCGGCACCTGTGTTGGATGCTGCGTCACAGGTTCCTTCTCAAGACGTTCCAGCAGCATCAGCGGTACTAGTAACCGATGCCCGGATACTTGAGATTGTTGTTGCTCGACTACAAGAGGCCCTAAGATCAAGAGATATTGATCCTAACAGTCTAGACTATAGGATTATTTGGAGTGTGTTGAACTTGGCCTAGGGAGGGGACCTTTGATGTATTTTTTTTTTATTATTGTTTTGAACTCTACTTACATTTATGGTTTTTTAGGATATTATATCGTGAACAATACTTATATTTACGGTTTTTTATATTGTGTGGTCAAACTAGTAGAAAACGTCTATTTATTCGAAGCTGGACTTCTATTTATGCAAAAGCGGGTACATAGAAACGACAACGCAGACAAACATAACAAAAATAAATGAGAAAATAGAAAACGATCCGGCGGAGACATATTTGCCTATTATGATTGTCCCTATGATAAAATGAAAATAATCTCGTTGACACTTAGGATGGTGTTGACGTACAATTACAAAGGGCCAAAATTTTTATATTTGTCATGGATATCCATCATTTCTCTTACGTCGTTGTCGCTCCTAGCATTCATCTTTGACCAGTGAATACAACCATCATCTCCACGACTAGGTTTGCAATAAATAATACTACTAGCGTCTCAGTGGAATGCGTCCTCTTGAACCTTTCCCTCTACTTTATCCTTTAACCGCGAGAAGGTGATATCCTTCTTGAGCCTACATAAAATAGGATTTGGAAATTGAAATCAGACACCATTTTCATTTTCCGTGTGTGTTGTCTTTTGAGAACTAGGTTTAAAGGGTATTCATTTTGGAGGGTGGTGGAATTGAATAAGCAAGTGTTTACTAAAGCAGAGAGAAATGTTGAGGTGAAAGAAATGAGAGTAAGTGTGGGTATTTATAGGGATTGTCATTGAGTGTGCATCGTTGATCAATATTGTGCATAAGAAATCTAGACCGCTGAAATTCTATCTGTTGATGCACATTTATCAATACAAAAATTGAAGTACTTTGACCGAATGTAGGTCGCTGATCAAAAATATCGATAAGATCGAAGCCATCAAAAGTGTTAGTGGGATCTTGGTTGTTGATTAAAAACTAGTATTATTTCATTAAAATTAAACACATAAATCCGGAATTAAATTTAAATTCCAGAATTATGTTACAAATGGTAAATCTGAAAAATAGAAAAATTGATATTCTGAATTAAATTGGTGTATTTTAATAAGGGTAAAAATAAAATAAAACAAAAATGTTGGGGTATGGAGTCTAAAGATGGGGGTATGAAAACTATCACCATAAACATTATGAGGATACAAAGGCTCTGTTTGGCAAAATGAGCGGATAGCGGAAAGGATATCACAGATAAGCTAGCTTATAGCGGATGAGCTGATAGTGGATAATTTATAGCGGATAAGCTACCAAATTAAATCTAAAGTGTATGGTAAAATTAACAGTTGAACTAGATTATATAAATGGACAATTATAATTAATGCTTACAAATGAGAGAGAAGATTCAATTAATTGAGCATAAATGAGGAATTTAATTAAAATAATAAGGTAAAAATGAGAGAAAAAAAATGAAACGCTATAAGCTATAAACTCAAACGCTACTTCACAGTGTCGGACCCAGGACCTTGGGTTAGGGGGTGCAAAAATTTTCAAACACACATTGCTAAAAATGTACTCCCTACGTTTCAAATCTTTTGATGTTTTAGCAAATGCACATAGAATAAGAAAATATTAATTAGATAAAATTTAGTCTAAAATACCCTCATTTAATATTTTGTTCTCCACAACTTTGCTTTCGTAAAGGCATTCTTCATAATCAATACAACATAATTGCTAAGGGAAAAGTTGGAAGGAAGTAGTTAAAATAGCATTGGGTTTATAAGACATAAAAAAATTTGGAACAAAACTTGAAGGCTAAAACATCAAAAGATTTGGAACGAAGGGAGTAATAAAAATAAGACTTTAACAGGTTCACAACTTGTGTTGCACTAGACCAACACAAATTAAATAGCACTAACAAGTTCCTAAATACAAATTAAATAGCACTAAAAGAATCAACATATTAACAATATACAGAACAAATTCAAATTAAATAGACTAACATAATTAAAATAAACTATATAGCACTAACACAAAATACAAATTAATTAAATAACACTAACACAAATTACCAATTATATAGTATTAACAGAATCAAAATTAGGATTAGGACAATAAGAATAAAAACTAATTCGAGGGAGAAATATTTTTTTTAAAATAAAATATGTGAGAGTGTGAGTGATCGTGTGAGTGTGGTGCATTAGAGTAGTGCAAAACTAAGGACTTTGGTACAAATCTAAGGACTTGGGTGTAAAAGATATTTTTCAGGTGTGCAAAAACATTTTTTCCTAAGGTATCAATACTAATTTTATTTTTTTAGGGGGTTCACTTGAACCCCTCAAATGTATGTGGGTCCGCCATTGCTACTTCTAATAGTGTTTCAAAAAACCCTATAAATTAGTGAAAAAATACTATAAACTTGTCATTCCAAATACCTACAATAAACTTATCTACTATAAACTACTATCTTCTGTAATATAGCGGTTTGACCTTCTAAAAAAAGCGTAACTGTAATTTGTTGTGTTTTATTGAAAACAAGAGATATTTCAAAAGTGGGAAGTCCCACATTGCTTGACTTTGGATTCACCAAAGTCTTTATATACTAAAGCTTATTGAGATCTTCTAAACAAGCAAGTAGAAGGGACTCCCTGCTTAATGAAAACATGGATTTGCCTTGGGACCAACATGGATTGGTTCAGTGTAAGTCTTCTGATTTTACCCCTGCGCGCACGATTAGTCTTGTGCTAATTTTTACTTAATGATATATTATTTTTGGTCTTATATGAGCCTATCCTGAAATACCAATTTTAAGCTATTATTGGTCAAACCGTTTTGTAAAATTAATTTTGTAACAGCGAATTAATTTTGCTTTATTTCGCAATTCATTAAATTCGTTTTATTTTGTAACAGCAAATTAAATTCGTTTAATATTGTAACCGCTAAATTAAATCCGCTTTAATTTTGTAACAGCAAATTAAATCGATTTTATTTTACAACGGCCATTTTATTACGCCGTTTTATTGCTATTAATTTCGTAACGGATATTTTTTCGTAACGGTTATTTTATAATTGACTTCGTAACGGATATTTTAAAATTAATTTCGTAACAGATATTTTAATATTATAATTGATTTGTAACGGTTGTTTTAATGGTATCAGCTATGTGCTTATCCTATATAAACACTACTCGAGTAGCGCTTGTCACACATCCAAAAAACTGATTTCTCTCTTGCACTCTCTCCTTCCAAATTATTCCTGGGTTCATCTCCTGTCGCTTAAACACTTCCATTCTTGCTAGTTCGGATACCTCAGTTGCTACTAGGGGTGGACAGCGGTCGGGTCCGGTCGGGTACGGGCCCATTGACTCCAATCCGGCCCAAACCGCGGATGCAATATGGAGGCCCAAATGTAACCAATTTAATAATCGGTTTGGGCGGTTTCGGGTTGGGCGGTTTTGTGCGGGTAGATGATGGATAAGAACGGTTTGGGCCTTCGTTGGCCCAATTCGTTTTTTGTCTAATTTCAGAAGAAAAAAAAAACAATTTTTTTTAAAAATGTTTACATTTTGGGCCTTCTGCAGCCCAGTACTTTTTGTGGTAGATTTTAAGATAAAAAAGTTTTTTTAAAATTTTTTTAAACATTTTAAACATGATATTTTTTTAACAGGAAACCATTTTTGAAAGCATTCTTTCCCTGTTCTAACAGAATAACAGAGTAAAAAGCATACATTTAACACACTATCATACATTTAAGTTAATGCTGCTGTCAAAGCACACAGCTAACACAATATCACATTAGAATCATAGGCCATACAACACAAACCCAATTGAAACTAAAACATTTAAAGTTTACTGCTGCTGCTCATTTAAGTTTAAACAAACAAGCAGTAACTAATTTAACATCACAGGCTCAACATCAATCAATTTCACACAGACACCTAATTAAAGCAACCAACAGTTAATAAGTCTAGAAGTGTTCCAACTTCCAACTAGTAAATTAGTCTAATTTACAATTTACACCCATGCAAGGGGAATTTCAAGCTTCTTCAAGAAGCAAAGAAGCTCAAGAGTGGCATCCATTTGAACCTGCAAAATAAAATAAGATACAATTTCAGATAGCAGATTTCCAACTAGTATGTATGCATGTTATGAAGAACTCATTCAAATGTGTGTTGAAAGCAGCAACTTTGTTCACACTTGAAATATCAATTACCCCAAATGTGTGTTGAAATAGTATCTCATACCCTCCATATGCATCAGTTGGACTAGCAGTCATTCACACTGTACATAAACAACGGATTCCACTAAATTCATTATGACTAATTCAAAAAAAGTGTATAGATTATTACTACCAGCAAAGATTTGTACTAGTATGCATTGAGGAAAGATCCCTAAATTTTGAAATGAAGTAAAGAAAGGCTTCATTAAATTGCATGCAAATATCACAAATCTGTTTTAATATATACAGCAGCAGATTCAATATGTTTTAATATATCACAAATATCACAAATCTGTTTTAATATCACAAAAAGTGTATAAATCTGTTTTTTTAACATATACACCAAGAAATTCAAATTTCTACCAGCAGTTTTTTTAACATATACCCAGAAGCAGCATATTCAATATATTTGTCAATTTTAATATCAGTTTTAATATATTACCAGCAGCAGATTCAATATACTTGAATGGAGCCCTCTTTTTTAACTTCACCAAGGTCTTAAGTTCCGGTCTTAAGTTCCAGCGACGGACCGACTTCAACTGAACTTCATTTCTGAAACAGAAACAGCCAGACAGTAATTAATATATAAAACAGAATGCAAAACAATATTAGAGAGTATTTAGGAAACCATTACCTTCATCTATACCCAACACAAAAGTTCCCTTGCATGAAGATGGATCATTGGACACCGTAGTGAGTCATTAAAGACTCCAAAAGACCAAAAGGTGTTGCCATTTAGTTGAGATGTGAGCCATGTGACCCCAAAATTTCAAAAAATATCAAAATACCAGAATTTCTTATCAGCCACTGCCAATATTAATTGGCTGTGACTGAGATGATGAGCTTACTCCAGCAGCTCCGTCACCCACAAATACCCCTCCTTGAAATTCTGTAAAACATAAAAAAAAACATATTAGCTTATATAGAATTAGAAATCTAACATTATCAAAAGACCAGAAATCATTTAATTTATACCTGCCACAATGTTATCAAAATCTTCAAACTCTTCATCTAGGTTGATGTGTTTAAACTGGAAGAAAGAAGGCTTCAACCAGTTTTGAGTACATATAAGAGCTTCTGACATTTCTGGGCTTAAGGAGCTTCTATATGTATCTAAAACCCTCCCTCCAGTGCTAAATGCACTCTCAGATGCCACAGTTGAAACCGGTGTAGCAAAAAGATCTCTAACCAAGGTAGATAACACAGGGTACCGGTCTGAATTTTGTTTCCACCAACCTAAAATCTCAAAAGTGGCTGTTGCATCTATATTAGGTTCACCCAAAAACCTCTCCAATTCATTTTGCTTATCAATAGAATCCCTTTCTCTCAAATGTTGCTTAAAAGCACTTTCCCTTGCTTGAGTTGAGAGAATTTCAGAAACAATAGGTATTTCCCCACCTACTGAAGGACGAACAGGTTGCTGCCCAACACTATTTTTCAATTCATATGCATCTTTATACCAATTGTACATCTTAAAAAGATTTACATTCACTGAATTGAAAAGTTCAGTAGCAAATGTGGGATTTGAAACATACATTGACTGAAATGACCATTCAACATACCTCAACTTATACCTAGGATCAAAAATAACTCCAAAATAAAGAAGCTGGTTAATATTTTCAATTTTCCCCCAATACTTCTCATATTTTTTCCTCATTTCCATACCCATGTTAGCGAGAATTGAGTTTAGGTTCAAGGCAGAATTATTAAGTTCGATGTGGATTGAAGCAAGTTGACAAAACGCAGCATGCAGAGTAACACACTGTGAGGCTGAGAATTGTTTAGTTGCATCATAAAACAACTTCAAAAACTTCTCAAACACCCGAACATTGTCCCAATCAGATGTAGTAGGAATTCCAGCAGCCCCAAAGAAGTCGGCATAACTAGAATCTTCATAGTCTAGCTTATCAAAGGCTGGCTGATACTTTTCAGCTGCATTTAACATCATGTACGTAGAGTTCCACCTAGTGGGAACATCTAGACACAACATTTTCTTACAAACTATGTTAGACATTTCCTTGCACTCATTGAACTTGGCAGACCGTTGAGGTGAAGACCTAACAAACCTAACAGCATGTCTAATGCTGGAAATAGAGTCACTCATGTCCTTCAATCCGTCACTCACCACTAAGTTAAGAATATGAGCACAACATCTTACATGAAAAAACTACCCATCCCCAACCAACCCATTCATATTGTTCAATTTTTTCTTCAAATAGGCAACAGCAACATCATTTGAGCTTGCATTATCCACAGTAATTGTGGACACATTCCTAATACCCCATTCCCTAAGAACCTCCTCTACTTTCTTACCAACTATCTCTCCCTTATGATTAGGAACAACACAAAAGCTTATAATTCTCTTTTGGTATCTCCATTTGCTATCTATAAAGTGTGCAGTCAGGGTTAAATAATTCAGATTCTGAATTGAGGTCCAACAATCAGTGGTAAGTGCTACCCTTGAGCAATCAGATCTAAAAAGAGTTTTCAATTTTTGTTTTTCTTCAAGATAAAGTTGATAGCAATGCCTAGCAATAGTTCTCCTAGATGGGACTGTAAATTGGGGTTGCATTTGACTCATCATGAACCTAAACCCATCACCCTCTACTACCTTAAATGGTTGCTCATCAACTATTACAAAAATAGCAACCGCCTTTTTACAAGCATCAACATCAAATCTTGTACTAGTTGTGCCTAAACTAGAAATTTCCCCAGGACTAAAGGTAAGAGTTGTTTGTGTGGGGTCATTAATGAGAGCATATGGATATTGAGGACATACCGGAATGTGAGCTATCATGTTAGACGTACCATGAATCTTAGAGTCGCATCGGTATTTTATGTGGCAGTGTTTGCAAGCTGCCATAGGTTCCTTCTCGTCCGGTAATCTAACAAAATGATCCCACGCTTTAGAAGTTGTCCTCTTTTTGTTTGCATTTGGCTTCCTCTTCTTTCCATGCGGTGGTTTAGGAGGAACTACAGCTGCAGCAGTTGCTGGTTGCCCAGTGGCAGCTTGAGCGGGATTTTGACCATCCATTGCTGAAACTCAAAAGCATATAATTAAAACATTGTTAATAACCATACAATAAATCTATAAAGCATACAACTAGCAAGAAGACAACACTACAACAGAATAAATTAAAGAGATCGCCAAATGAGGAGCGCTTTTCTATCGGGCGCTCCCTATTTCTAACACGGAAGCTCAATGAGGAGCGCTTTTCTATCGGGCGCTCCCTATTTCTAACACGGAATCTCAATGAGGAGCGTTTTTTTTTCTGAGCGCTCCCTATGTTTTACTCGTCCTCCACAATGAGTAGCGCTTCGTGGTTTAAGCGCTCCCTATGTCTTACGCGTCCTCCACAATAAGTAGCGCCTTGTTTTGCGAGCGCTCCCTATGTCTAAAATATAATTCCTTTCCTCCTTATTTTTCCTCCTTCCCGTTGAAACCTAACTGTTCACTCACTCTCCAGCGCTGTCGTTCACTGTTCTCGTCGCGCGCCTCCCATCCCTGTTCACTCACTCTCATCGCCTCCCCTTCGCCGCCGTTAACAGCGCCGTCCCTGTTCACTCACTCTCGTTTGCTGCTACGGTTTCTCCTTGAACGTCGCGCGCCTCCCTCCTCTGTTCGCTCACTCTCATCGCCTCCTCTTCACCGCCGTCAACAGCGTCGTCGACCAAGCCAACGACGCCTCCCTCCCCAGTTCACTCACTCTGTCTCGTTTGCTGCTTCTGTTTCTCCCCTTGCCGCAGCTCGTCCTCCCTTGCTGTCTCGTAAGTACTCTTAGCTTTCACATTATTTTGATAATTTTTCTTTTATTTTCTCAGTGCAACTGTAATGTGTGCAAACTGCAAGGTGGTTTTTGTGATTGAGGGCTGGGGATGTTAGCCTTCTTCACCATTTTCTGGTTTTAAAAACATTTTACTAGTCATTGAATTTTGATACATGTTTGTTCATATTAGGAAGTTCTCTTAGACGATAATATTGGTTAAATATGGATCGAAAGTGGATGTCTGCAAATCGTTTTTCGAAGGAATATGTCGATGGAGTAGAATATTTTGTTAACTTTGCTGTTCGACGATTGGGAACTTCTATGAATATCAAATGTCCATGTTTACAGTGTTGTTATGTAAACTCAGTTACTGCAGTTGAGCTTGCAGGACATTTAAGGGCCTACGGGATCGATCAAAGTTATACTTGTTGGACAATGTACGGTGAGGAAAGAGGTGAATCTTCGAATATGAATAATAATTCCGAGAGATGTGAATCTTCGAATATGAATAATAATTTCGAAAAATATAGATTTGATGGCGACCAACTTGAAGAGATGACAAAGGCAGTTGAAGATGATCTTAATGATTCCCCTCAAAAGTTTGAGAAGTTGATAACCGATGCAGAGACACCTTTGTATGCAGGTTGTACTGAGTTCACAAAATTATTGGCGGTGATAAAGTTGTATAACTTGAAAACTTGCCACGGATGGACGGATAAGAGCTTTACTGAATTACTCGCACTATTGAAAGATATGTTGCCGAAGGATAATGTGCTCCCTTCTCGGACGTATGATGCAAGACAAATGTTAGGGTCAATTGGCTTGAATTATGAGAAGATACACGCTTGTCCCAATGACTGCATATTATTTCGGAATGAACATTCCTTGTTAAAGTCGTGTCCTAAATGTAATGCATCGCGGTATAAGAAGAAAGAATCTGCTCCAGAAAAGGTGTTGTGGTATTTTCCTATAATTCCTAGATTTAGGCGCATGTACCGTAATTCAGAAGATGCAAAACACTTGACTTGGCATGAGGATGAAAGGATTAAAGATGGCTTGCTACGACATCCGGCGGATTCTCCGCAATGGAAAAAAATTGATATTGATTATCCTGATTTCGGGGAGGAACCAAGAAACCTTCGACTTGCATTGTCTGCTGATGGATTTAACCCATACGGTATACAGAGTAGCTCTCACAGTACATGGCCCGTGATTTTGGCGGTTTATAACTTACCTCCATGGCTTTGTATGAAACGCAAGTATATGATGTTGTCTTTGTTAATTTCTGGGCCTAAACAACCGGGAAATGATATTGATGTATACTTGGCTCCTTTGATTGAAGACTTGAAGCTAATGTGGGAGACTGGCGTAGAGGTGTATGATGGGTTCAGAGAAGAGAGTTTCACCCTAAGGGCTATGATTTTTGGCACAATTAATGACTTTCCAGCATATGGCAATTTATCTGGTTACAGTAACAAAGGTCAGTGTGCCTGCCCTATATGTGAAGATAATACAGATTGGATGTGGTTGGAACATGGTAAGAAGAATATCTACCTTGGTCATCGTAGATTTTTGCTTCCAACTCATCAGTATCGACTGTGGAGAAAGGCATTCAATGGGAATTCAGAAACCCGTAAAGCCCCCCCACCTTTGACAGGTGAACAACTTTTTGAAAAGGTGAAAGATTTGAACATTAAATTTGGGAAGCCTTTTGCAGGAGAGCTTGCCAAACGAGGGTGGAAGAAAAAGTCGATTTTCTTTGAGTTGCCATACTGGAAGTCATTACATGTAAGACATTTCATTGATGTGATGCATGTTGAAAAAAATGTCTTCGAAAGTGTCATTGGTACCTTACTCAATATGCCAGGAAAGACTAAAGACACCATCAATGCAAGGTTGGACTTAGTTAGTATGGGGTTGAGACCCGAATTGGGTCCGATAAAGAAGGGTACACGTACATATCTACCTCCGGCAGCTTATACTCTATCTAAGAAGGAGAAAATCATCTTTTGTAAGTTTCTTCATGAAGTTAAAGTTCCAGAGGGGTACTCTTCAAATGTTACAAACCTTGTATCGATGAAAGACCTCAAGTTGAAGTCTCTAAAGTCCCATGATTGTCATGTTCTCATGGAGAATTTGTTACCCATTGGTATACGATCCATTTTGCCCAACAAAGTGCGTCAGGCCATAACTAATCTTTGTTTCTTCTTTAAGGCGATTTGTAGTAGAGTGATTGACCCTGGAAAGTTGCCAGCGTTGCAAAGATCAATTACTGTCACATTATGTGAACTTGAGATGTTTTTCCCACCTTCATTCTTTGACATAATGATTCATCTAACAGTTCATCTGGTTAGATAGACACAATTGTGTGGCCCATGTTACATGAGATGGATGTACCCTTTTGAACGTTACATGAAAATATTAAAAGGATATGTTAAAAACCGATCACGACCTGAGGGTTGTATTGCTGAGCGCTACATAGTCGAAGAAGCTATTGAGTTCTGCACCGACTATCTATCTAGTGTTGAATATTCTGTGGGGCTACCAAGAGAGCGTCACACAAGAAGCGTTTGTAAAGGAATGACAGGAAGCAAACTAGTGATGGTCTCAAGGAGGATTCTGGAGCAAGCACACTTATATGTTCTGCACAATGACAGTGAGGTTGATTCATATGTTGCAACGCATATGTACATGCTTAAGAGTGATTACCCAAGTAAAGGTGAAGTTTGGCTAAGAAAAGAACACAATAGGAGTTTCATAGTGTGGCTAAGAAATCATATTTCTTTAGAGTTTGCTTCGAATCCTACCTTGATTTCTGATAGATTGAGATGGTTAGCAAAAGGTCCAAATATACATGTTTTCTCTTTCACCAGCTATTTACAAAACGGGTACACATTCTATACAAAAAACCAAGATGATCAGAGTAAAATGCAAAATAGTGGGGTGACTCTTGTAGCTCAATCTATGCATACATCAGGTGCCAAAGACAAAAATCCCATTTATGCGAATATGTCATACTTTGGAGTCATTGAACAAATATGGGAGTTGGATTACAATATTTTTCGTGAGCCTGTGTTCCAATGTAAGTGGGCTGACAATAATAATGGTGTACAGATTGATGAGTCGGGGTTCATGCGAGTGAATTTCAACAAGTTAGGGTATAAAGATGAGCCTTTTATTTTAGCCTCGCAAGCTCAACAAGTGTTTTATGTCACTGATCCAGTTGATATCAATTGGTCCATTGTTCTATTGACAAACAAAAAACTATTGGTTAGTGATATTGGTGATAAAGCACCCGAAGATGTTGATATTGAGGATGACCCTTTCTTTGGGACATCACAACCAATACTAGGGGAAACTACTTCAAAAGAGGATGTTGTGTATATTTGAAAAGATCATAGTGATGGAATCACGCTTCGTCGAAAACAAAGTACCAAGAAGCGAAAAGAAAAATATCATAGGAATAAACAAATTGTAAATAAAACTGTATTGAGGAAAAGGAAAAGGTAATCTAACTTACTTTTAGACTTATTTTGCTTGTCTCTTCTTTATTCATCTTCAAATTGTATATATTAAGTTACTTTTTCATTAATATATCGCAGATCAGATGACATTGCATAGCGATGATAGTGGGCATGATAGTGCTGATGCGAGTGATCATGAGCCCCCAAAAAAGGCCACTCGCCGTGGAATGGCCGTAAAAAAGAATATCATCAACCGGCAAAGTAAAGGACTTCCAAAACTTCCGGTAAGATATATACTAATTAACTAAATTTATAACATAGTTTAAACTATTTGTTATCTAATTTACGTAAGTAATAATGTAGGTCCAATGGAATGTTAAAGGCCAACCAATTGGTCGAAATGGTAAACAGTTGAGTACTTTCATTGGTACTAAAGTGAAGCAAACGGTACCGATTACAATCAATACATGGAATGATAAACGTAATCTCGCTTTGGAAAGACTCAAAGAGGAGCTATGGTGTATGATTCAGGTATATAATTTTGAATATATATAGTTATCTTCTTATATAATTATGTAATCATATATTGATAATATTTTCATTGTTGTGTGTAAGCAGACTTATTTTGATGTTGATGAGTCTCGGAAAGGATTCTGTCTTATGAAAGCTGGAAAGTTACATAGGAAGTTCAGAACTACTCTAAAGAATAAATGGATGACAGATGATGAAGGGAACCTCTTACACCATCCCCACCACTATATAGTGAGATTATAAATCAGGAGGATTGGAATGTCTTTATAACCAAACGCACCGAAGATGAAGACTTCTTGGTTTGTACAATTACCTTCTAACTTAACTATATTTGACAATTATTATGCATTAATTAATGTATATTTATGTGTCTATACAGACATTATGCAATGAAAATCGAGAGAGAGCAAAAAGTCCTGATTACCCTTATAGAGGGGTGTTAAGGGTTATCAAGACATTGAAGAAAGAATGGTAAGGACAACATCCTTTATTTCAACTTTTACTATTATTAATCAATCTTTTGATTATAGTTATAATGTCTAATAATGTTTAATACTTATTGTGAATTAGGAGACCATATCACAATCAGTAGAACAAGGACAAACAACTGATTTTGATGGTGGGAATGACATCCTTAGCCGTGCTTTGGAACTTGAAGAGTATTCGGGTCGTGTGAGGGGTACTGGATTTGGTGTTACTCCGACATCTTTTTGGGGTCCAAATAGGCCTAAAAAAAAGAAACTAAAGAAAGACAGTTGGAGCAATTGGTGTTCAAGCTAATGGATGAAGTTGCCGATTTAAGAGATAGAGTTGGACCAAGGATTGATCAACCATCCCCTAAGCTAGATAGCTTCAGAGATAGTTGTACCATTGCGTCTAATGAGGTATTTATCTTTAAATTCTCTTTTCTTTGTACATATTACATCAATTTATTCATATTCTAATTTTTGTTTATCATTGATTTAGGGTAACAATAATGATTGTAAACTATATATATCAAACCCTCCTAAATTAGTTGCAAGGGGTTTAATTTGTAATGAACTGGGCACTTTATTGCACAATCTACCCATTCCCGAAAATCATGTAAGAGTCAGAGTTGACGTTGCAATTGTGGGGGATGCAAACTTGCCTGTACCAGTAAACAATATAGGGATCATGACTGTGGATGATGCAATTGGTACTTTTGTGGCATGGCCAGTAAACCTCATTAATGTAAGTGACAGTATATTTGTTAGTAATTTATTAACAAATATATTTATTTCCAACTATACTTGTTACTAAATAGTTGTTTTTTCAAAAATATAGGTATCTCAACGGACAAAATCTAAAGTTAGTGGGAATGTTGAAAGATCTCGACCTTCTAATGCTGGCAAGTCAAAAGTTAGTGGGAATGTTGGCAAATCTAAAGCTTCTGGGAAAGAGATTGAATCCCGACATTCCCAGTCTATTGCTGGCAGATCTTCTAGCAATGCCATGGACTTTATCAGTTACTTAAAAATTCATGCGTTAAACCACTTGGATAGTGACGCCATGATCGAGGCATTTATGGATAGAGGGATTTTTGGAGAGGAGCAAGTGTTAACTTTGAATCAAGAGGAACTCAAGGCGGTATATGATCATGAGTGGGCAAGTGCGACTAGTATTAGAGCATATATCAGGTACTTATCTATTGATGTTTTTATTGTTGTTATTATTATTATTATTATTATTATTATTATTATTATTATTATTTTAATTTGTATACATTTTTATTAAAGGTATTTGTACTATGAGATATTGGTCCCAACGGAACAAACACAAAGATATGTGTTCATATGCCCTGAGACTACTTTTCTACTTAACATCCCTCTGGATAAAACAATGCCACAAGACTATATAGACAAGTGCAGGGAACAAATGGAAAGAAACAAGGTAGAAGTGAAAGCCAATATCGATCGACGCTTGGCGCTATCGCATGAATTAAACTGTGATTCTTTGTTTTTTGCACCCATAAACTTAGGGTGAGTGATTTAATCTATATCAATAGTATATAATATGTATTTGTGAAATAATCCTTGTTATTAATTTGATTATTCAAAAGTTTTATAGGACTCATTGGATATTGTTGGTGATTGATCCCAAAAAAGACCTGATTTGCTATTTGGATTCACTGCTGGGACATTACAACAACTACCCCAAGTTGGTGGGAGTATTTAATAGGTTTGTTATTAGATTCTTTGCATATTTCATAGTTTAGTTTATCTATGTATTTCGATTAATATAGTTATATATATATATATATATGATGTTGTTTCAGTGCTTTAGCAACTTATTGGGGATTGCGTAATGTCAGGACTTCGTACAGAAAATCAACATCTTCTACAAAATGGAAAGCAATAAGAGTAAGTTTATAATTAATATTCTTATGCATATGTTATTTAATTAAATTTAATAACTAATGTTTTGTTTCATAGGGTCCCAAACAATCAAATGGCGATGATTGCGGGTACCATGTAATGAAATTTATGAAGGATATCATCACTCGCCAACAAATGACAATCCCAAACAATGTATGTAATTTGATAATTTGTTTTTTAACAAGTAATTAAATATTTAATTGATATTTAACTAATTTTAAGTTTATTTTCTTTTTTCAGTATTTTCCTGAATATGTGTCTGGAGCTCCAATGTCTGATGAGGAAATCACCGAGGTCAGAGGAGAGTGGTGTCGTCATGTTATCAATTTGATTCATGCAAATCGAAATTGATGTAAATTTTATAGTACCTCATTGGATATGTTGTAAATTTTGTTGATATTTTGGTACATGAGCATTTTGTTGAATTTTGGTACTTGACATCCCTTCTTTATAGAATTTGGTTTGAAACATATGTTGGATAGTTGGATAGATATCTGTATGCTGGAAAACTGGTTGCTGGTTGCAGGGAAGCTGAGAATTGGTAATTGGTGTAAATTTTATAGTACCTCATTGGATATGTTGTAAATTTTGTTGATATTTTGGTACATGAGCATTTTGTTGAATTTTGGTACTTGACATCTCTTCTTTATAGAATTTGGTTTGAAACATATGTTGGATAGATATCTGTATGCTGGAATTGGTAATTGGTAATATGCAGGGAAGCTGAGAATTGGTAATTGGTAATACTGGCAATAGAAGAAACAAGCAAAACTTTTTTGAAAAAAACTTAGGAATAGGGAGCGCTTTAAGAGAATAAGCGCTACTTATTTGAAACAAAATTAGGGATAGGGAGCGCTTTAGTTACATAAGCGCTACGTATATAAACTGAATGAGGAGCGCTTCTTAAATAAAGCGCTACTGATATTCCTCAGCGCATTAGTCATGAGGAGCGCTTTGTATAAAAAGCGCTACTCATGCGTTATTTTCAGGAGCGCTTCCTGAGCGCTACCAAAGAGAAACAGCCAAGAGTAGCGCTAACATCAGTAGCGCCCGAAAGCGCTACTTATGGGGAAAAAAAACGCTACTTATTAAGAAATCTGTTGTAGTGCAAATCAATAAAGCATATAAGCAGAAAACAGAATACAAAAAATCATATAGCATATAAACTTATAAATTTATCTTCAAAAGAATCTTTCTTACTTTCTATTCTATCTGCCAATCAATGAACCACAATTAGAACTCATACGACTCCTAGATTTATAGCTTCTTCTCCTTCCTTGCCTCCAGCCTCAAATAAATAAGTGAACATACAACACAAAAAGATCAATTAGTGACATTACATAAAGATAAATTAATAGTACACACATCATTGAACAATATAAGAAAATACCATCATAAGAATTATAGACACACTCACCTTGTTTCTTAGTTCTTTGACACTTGCTCCAAATGTTGCTTGATTTCCCTGCCCAAGCCATTAAACAAATTAATCATCAACAGATAAAACATATCAAAATGAAACAACAACTAAAAACAGATACACAGTACAGTCAAAACAAAAACAATTTATAAAATGAACATAAACCATTAAAACAAAATAGAACCTTAATCTCAGTGAAACAATAAATGAAAATAGAACCCTAATCTCATTAAACAATAAACCCTAATCTCAGTGAAACAATAAACAAAATAGAACCCTAATCTCAGTGGAGCATTAAAAGCAGATACGTTGTTAAACCTTTAAACACAGAAAATGAAAAACCCTAAAATGAAAACCCAAAAAAACCAAAAGCCCGAAACTGAAAGCTAGCAAACAAAGATTTCAAAGATTAGGGCTGAAAGATAGCGCACAGAGATTTGAAAACCCCAAAAAACGAAACCCTAATACGATGAGAAACAAATATGAGATTTGAAAGATAAACCTAATACTCATAACACAAACCCTAACACATAGAGAAACAAAGATTGGGAGGGAAAACTGAGAAATAAAACAAAAACGAGACAACGATCTTCCAGAGAGAGGGAGAGAGAGTAAAAAGGCTTACCAGTGTGAGTGGAAGACGACGAATGTTGTAACGGGCTAACAGCGACAGCACAGTGAGCTTGAAGACAACGATCGTGTGTGAGGGAGAGACTGCGAGTGTGAAGAGCTTCAAGAATCAAGACTCTGCATCCATTTGAACGGGGCTAGGGTTTTTCTCCAACTGCATTTGAGTGAAATGAGTGAAACGAGTGAAACGAAGTGAGAGACAGAGAGTTTTACGCTTTTATTTTAGCGAGAAACGACGTCGTATTACAAAAGGCCAAATGCTGGGTGGGTCGGGTGCGGGTAGCGTTGGATCTGAGCTTGCACTCCGCATCCGTCCGTGTGAATCCACAAAAGCCCAAATGTTGCAATTCTCAACCCGCGTATCCGCTCAGACCCGACCCGCTTCGGTTTTCCATTTTCGGTATCTACGGTTTTGGTCGGGTTCGGTGGATCTGTCCACCCCTAGTTGCTACTGCAATCTGAGACGATACCGGTTGTACCTCGGGGAATTTGCGCTGTAGAGGCGGATAAATTCTTCAGGGCAGTCGCAAGACGCCTCCGGTTGTTTACACTCACCTTTGTTGTGTTCGCAGGTACTCTATTTGTTGCTGTCTTGTTGCGCATATTACTACAATCTGAAGAATTTATCCATGGCTGACGCAACCAACAACAACAGCAACAACAATGATACCAGTGCTCCCATCAACAATCTTAAGGATTTAACATGTTATTGTTTCCCGATCAAACTGTTGCCACGGCATGAGGCGAATAATGGCATCGACATTGCAAATGTTACCTGACTTACATCTACTGCGGCTACAAATCTGATTTGCGAGAAGCACCCAAAACGGGAGGGTATTTCTCAGTGGGAAAGTCAAGTTCTAAATTCCCAATAATTATTTATCTGATTATATAATAATATATTTTGTCTTGTGTGTGCTTCTCATTTTTTTTAATCTTTCCTGCGTGTTCTTTAAATGCGATTTCAGTTGAAATACTAGATTAATATTAAATGATGTTTGTTGCTACTGTTTAATTTCATTTAAACTGGAGATAAAATAAAAATGAGATTATGGACAATAATATACCTTTGGATGAAAACAAAATTGGAGTAACATGAAAACTCTAGAACTTCAACAACGTTCATTGAGTATGCTTCAATGTAGTGTAATCGTTACGCTCGTCATTGTTTTAGTCGTATAAACACTTTATTTGTTGGTGGATAAATATACTTTTAAGTATATATATATATATATATATATATATATATATATATATATATATATATATATATATATATATATATAGTTTTTGTCTTGTTCGATAAATATACTTTATTTGTTGACTGTTACAATTAAAATATTGGGGTGATTTTTTTACTATGTTGTTGATCTGAATTTTCAATTCAAATATTCCTAGCTAGTTGTCTAAGCATTGCCGAAAATTGGGATATGCTCATTTAATATTCAATATTAACCGAAAGGGCATTTGTAACACCCCAAATATTTGATTAGTTAATTTAATTAATTTAATTAAGTATTTAGGGGATTTGTTTTATTTAATAGATATAATTGAAATTTAGAAAAATAGAATAAATTGAGGTGTGGTGTTGAAGCACGAGGTGGTGTTGCGAATTCATCGGGCTTAAGCTGGCAGAAGCCCGTGATCCAAAGCCCACTGAGCTAGGCGCATACTTAAGCCCAAAATTTAGGGTTTTGGCTCATTTTTGCAAAAAGAAAAGAAAGGAGTTGCGAAGTGAGGAGAGGAGAGGAGGCGCGGCGGTTCAAGGAGAAGGAGGAGGGTTTCGCGTGGAGCTCCAAGGAGAGGAGCGCTTGGAATGGTGATTTTTGGTGGATTGCTAGAAGTCTTGTTGAATCCTTCAATTTCCAAAGGTTAGGGGGCTCTCTCTTACATTCATAATAGCCTATATGATTAGTATCCTCTATGAGTTAGGTTTTAGGATGATTACTTGAGTGATTGATGTGTTGTCTTGTGTTTTATATCATGTTGAAATTCAAATTGGTGATCCTATGTTGTTTGGCGTTGAATCTAGGTTACTAGATGTTGAGATGAATATGAGACTAAGTATGTACATAACGTGTTTGATGTGTTGACTCTATAGAATTGAGAATGAAAATATGATGATTGTTAGGTGCTTGTTGCATTGCTTGAATGATTTGGAGTTAAAATTTGGTGGTTGAGGTGTGTGTCAAAGGTGTTGTTGCGTGATGATGTTGGTGAGTGCCTACGGGCCTAAGCGCCCTGCGTGTGTGTGTGTGCTCGGTGAGTGGGCGCCAAAGATGGCGCGCCCGTGTTGCTTGTGCGTGGGTGTGTCAAGGTGAGGGGCACCAAAATGTGGCTGCCCCATGATGTGTTGTGGTGTTTCGGTGCGAGGGCGCCAGAATTGGCAAGCCCCTTGTGTGTGTTGCTTGGTGTGTCTTGGGCAAGGGCGCCAAAATGGCATGCCCATGTTGCCTTGTTCGGTTATGCGTATTCTGTCGTCCGGGCGCCATGGGCGCCAGGCATTGTGTTTCGGTTTTTGGCGCTGGCGCACTGGGCGCCATAGGCGCCGTGTCACATTGTGTGTGGCGTGTTGCATGTCTGGGTGCTGGGCGCCATGGGCGCCTTGGTCTTGTTTCGGTTGTGCATGTTCTGCTGGTCTAGGCGCCATGGGCGCCATGTCTTGTGTTCGGTTTTTGGCGCTGGCGCCCTGGGCGCCATAGGCGTTGTGTCGCGTGGTGTGTGTGTGTGTGTGTTGCGGTCTGGGCGCATAAGGCGCCAAGGGCGCCGTTCCCTGGCTGCCCGCGTGCGTGTTGTGTGCGCTTCGTGCGCCTGGCGCTGGGCGCCAAGTTTGGCAGCCCTTGTGTGGCAGTTTAGCCCCTGTGGGACGGTTGGTCCCTGTGTTGCTGTTTTAGCCCGTTTTTGACAGTTAGTCCATATTTAATTAGCTATTGGTGAAACTGGTGTGCTAGCCTTAGAGCTGTAATTGGAGTTGTATTATTGGTGATATATATATATATATATATATATATATATATAAAATGGCGTAATTAATTATTGGTGATGGGTCAATGACCTTCTTTTGGTGTTGGTGAGCTAATTAAATTATTGGTGAGTATGCTATTGCATTATTTTGGTGTGTATGGTGCATTGTTCATGGAGTCACATAATCATGTGCATTCATTGGGGAGCAGGAGGCTTCGGCCTTATGATAAATGATTGGTGAGCAGAAGGCTTCGGCCTTATTTTGGTGAGTGCCCTCAAGGCTATTATTAAGGTGATGGTGGATCCACATGCATATGCCCTAGGAGTTGGGTTGCATTCCATGCACATTTCATACCTTCGGTGTTGATTCTTGATGATATAGAGTTATGGTGCATGTTAATATTGCCTGTGATTTGGTGTTGCTAGTTGCCTTCTCTAGTATGATGCTTATCTTATATGTTATTATTTATGTAAAGAGACTCACCCTACTGCTTTTATGTTGCTTCTCATGTCGGCAACGTGCAGGTGATAGCGAGTGAAGGTTACCTAGTACCTTCTTCTAGTTGGTTGAGTTTGCTCTGATACGTAGCACCGGGGGGCGTCTTAGTTTACTTATTCTATTTAATTGATGTCCTTAGACTGTTTATTTGGTGATGTAATTGAACACCTCGAGATTTGATGTTATTCCGCTGCGATGGTTTTTATACTGTGTTGATGTAAATTAAACAGGATGTTTATGCTGACCGGTGGTGCTATGTATCACGTACTTTATGTATTTATGAATTAAGTTAGCGTTATTATATATGTTGTTGACGTAAATGTGGCACCCTTTTGTGAATGCATTGAAAAGTTTTTGAAAGCTCTGATTTTAAATTAATTAAATTCTAGCTGATTAGAAGGGGGTGTTACATAGTGGTATCAGAGCAGTTCGGTTTGTCCGACCAAGTTGTTGAGTCTTTAGTTTTTATAATCCTCGAGTCTTGCTACTCGTTCTGACTTGAATCTTGTTTCAGTGATTAGTTGAGATGGCCGGAAGAAATGATGCTGCTCTTGCTGCTGCTTTGCAAGCAATGGCTCAGGCTGTGGGAAATCAGCAGGTTCCTGCTGATGCTGGTGCTCGCAATTTGGCCACTTTCCAAAGGGAGAATCCGCCCACTTTCAAGGGTCGGTATGATCCTGATGGAGCTCTGGCATGGTTGAAAGAAATTGAGAGAATTTTCCGGGTTATGGATTGCACGCCTGCTCAGAAGGTGAGGTATGGTACTCACATGTTGGCGGAGGAAGCCGATGATTGGTGGCTTGAGGTTCTGCAGAGGTTGGAAGCTACTGGTGAGGAGATCACATGGGATGTTTCAAGAGGGAGTTTACTAGGAAATACTACCCGGAAGATGTGAGAGGCAAGAAGGAGATTGAATTTCTGGAATTGAAGCAAGGAAACAAGTCTGTGGCCGAGTATGCGGCGAAATTTGTGGAATTGGCTAAGTTCTACCCTCATTATAATAATGATGCTAATTCTGAATTTTCGAAATGTATCAAGTTTGAAAGTGGTCTGAGGCATGACATCAAGAAGGCAATTGGTTACCAAAAGATTCGGGTGTTTGCTGATTTGGTTGACAGCTGTAGGATTTTTGAAGAGGATAGCAATGCTTCCTATAAGATTGTGAAAGAGAAGAGAGGTTCTCAGTATCGTGGGAAGCCCTATGATGTTTCCGGTGGTAAGGGCATGTGGAAAGCGGGTTCAGGCAAGAAGCCAAGTGAGGGAGATGCCCCTGCGAACATTGTGTGCTACAAGTGTAGTAAGCCCGGTCATAAGAGTTTTGATTGCCCGGTTAACAAGTGTTTCAAATGTGGCAAAGACGGTCATATAGCTACTAATTGTGAGAAGAAGGATGTTTTTTGCTACAACTGCGGGGAGGTGGGACATATTAGTACCAAGTGTTCCAAGCCAAAGAAGGAGAAGGTGAGTGGGAAGGTGTTTGCTCTCGCGGGGTTTGAGGCGGCTAATGAGATCGGAGGTACGTGTTTCATAAATGGTATTCTGTTGCTTGCTATTGTTGATACTGGTGCTACGCATTCATTTATTGCTGCTGTGTGTGCTGATAAGTTGAATCTAGTATTATCTTCTATGAAGAGGGAAATGGTATCGATACTCCAGCTAAGGGTTCGGTGACTACTTCTCTCGTGTGTGCTAAGTGTCCTTTATCGGTTTTCGGTAGAGATTTTATTGTTGATTTGATTTGCTTGCCGTTGGATGGATTAGATGTTATCTTGGGTATGGACTGGTTGGTGAATAACCACGTTCATATCAACTGTTTTAGTAAGTCTGTGAGTTTCTCTTCTCCGATTGAGGAGGAATCTGTTTTGTTGCCTGCTGGTCAGTTGCATAAGGTGATGAAGGAGGAAGTTAATTTGTTTGCTGTGATGGCGTCCTTATCTGTTGAGAGCCAAGCTAAGATTGATGAGTTGCCAGTGGTGCGTGAATTTTCTGAAGTGTTTCCCGATGAAATTCCTGACGTGCCACCCGAGAGAGAAGTGGAGTTTGCTATTGATCTGGTACCTGGTACTAGACCTGTGTCTATGGCACCGTATAGAATGTCTGCATCCGAGTTGTCTGAGTTGAAGAAGCAGCTTGAGGACTTGCTTGAGAAGAAGTTCATAAGGCCAAGTGTGTCGCCGTGGGGAGCTCCGGTGTTGCTAGTAAAGAAGAAAGATGGGAGTATGAGGCTTTGTGTTGACTATCGGCAGTTGAACAAAGTGACGATTAAGAATAAGTATCCGCTTCCAAGGATTGATGATTTGATGGATCAATTGGTGGGTGCCCGCGTGTTTAGTAAGATTGATTTGAGGTCGGGCTACCATCAAATTAAGGTGAAGGATGGAGATATTCCTAAGACGGCGTTTAGGACTCGGTATGGTCACTATGAGTATTCGGTGATGCCATTTGGCGTTACGAATGCTCCGGGGGTATTCATGGAATATATGAATCGTATCTTTCATGAATATCTAGATCGTTTCGTTGTGGTGTTTATTGACGATATCCTGGTTTATTCTAAGTCTGAGGAGGAGCATGCCGAGCACTTGAGGTTGGTGTTGGAAATCTTGAAGGATAGTAAGTTGTATGCTAAGCTATCTAAGTGTGAATTCTGGTTGAAGGAAGTAAGCTTTCTTGATCATATCATTTCTGGTGATGGTATCGCAGTAAATCCATCCAAGGTTGATGCCGTGTTACAGTGGGAGGCTCCTAAGTCGGTCACGGAGATTAGAAGCTTTCTGGGGCTAGCCGGATATTATAGGAGGTTTATTGAAGGGTTTTCTAAGTTGGCACTCCCGCTAACTCAGTTGACTTGTAAAGTGTTCCGGAGTGGGCTCGATGCCCAATTTCACCCAACAGGCCCAGCGCGGCCCAATACATGGCTTGCTCCGCAAGACGCGGCCAGCTCCGAGATAAGTGCGACGGCCAGAACGCTTGCGCAGTCAACAGTATATATACCACACTAGCATGTGGCTTCAGGTATGTTTTGACTCACCTTGTGACCCTGCCCGTTGAACCACCTCTGACTTGAGCGTTGGAGTGCTTTTGCAGGTACCACCCGCGTGCGGCCCAGAACTTGATCCTTCATCCCAACGACCGAGCAACATCATCAGACAGCAGCAACTCATCGTATTGATCAGGTACGATCAATTGGCGACCACAGTGGGAGGCCCGAGTGCTATTCCACATCAAACCATGCCGCCACGTCAGAAACGCGCTTCTTCTAGGCTCAACCCCTCTGGACAGGACCGACCTCAACAGACCCCAGAGGGCGTGCCTGTGTCAGTTCATGAATCACAAGGCGAGCCTCGCCAAGAACCCTCAGTGTAGGGTGGCCGCGGTCCAGTCATTTAACCGGTCCAGCAACTACCGGCCGAGCTGGCCGAAGCTGGAATCGCAGCATTGCCAGAGCATGTGACCCAAGCACTCATGCAAATTCTGGAGAGAAAGAATCAAGTGATTGCTGACCGAGATGAGCTGATCGATCGCTATGAGAGAGGGTCGATCTCGATTCGCCCGCGTGCGGATAACGGTCGTCAAGGTCAACCATCTCGGCCACATCGTTCACCACCACCAAGGGAAGTTCCTCCTCGTCGAAGCGTATCCCAACGCAATCCTTCAAGAAGGGTGATCGTCCACAGGTCGCCCCCTCATCGAGATAGACGCCACCGTCGTTCACCCGCGGAGGATTACGACTATGCTGACTCGAGCTACCGACCAGAGTCAGACAGGTCGCCAACAAGATACTCGTCCAACGAGTCCTCGGGATCCCGCCGATCAAGAAGCAGGTCGTGGGACTCGTATGAGGAGTTTAATGACTACCGCAACGGGGAGATTAGAGATGTCTCCCGTGCCATCAGCCGACCAAGAAGAAACTATTCAGAGCGACCTAGAGGACGATCGTCGTCGCATGCTCCACAATACCATGGACCCTATGGACCCCCTCCAATTGCCGACGGATTCCTTGGTCAGCCGGTCGGCCTTTACGGTCTGCCCATCGACCAGACTTATCCCGCCATGCAGCCCTATGGGACGAATTACATTCCGACCGGACAAGGGCCCTTCACCAGCGAAATCAGACGTTATCGCATTCTAAGGGATCTGAGGAAGCCCCCGAACCTGAACAAGTTTAACGGCCGCGAGGATCCCGATAAACACCTCATGTACTTCAAAAACTACTGTAGCTATAGAGAGCTAGGTCGGGCGATGAAGTGCAGACTTTTTCCTCAGTCGCTCGAAGGTAGGGCGTTAGAATGGTGGGAATCCCTACGTCCCAACACCATCTCTTCTTGGGAAGGTCTTGTGGCAATGTTCTTGGCCAATTATACAGCCAACCGTTGCCAGTATCGTTATGAAGAGCACTTGGACTCGGTCGTCCAAGGAGAGAACGAACCATTGAGGGAGTTCATCGATCGGTTCATGTCAGAGGCTGACACAGTCCGCAACCTATCAGACACGGACAAACTGAAGTATCTCAAACGTGGTATAAGAAAGAACCACAGATTTGCTGAAGAATTCTCATTGAACCACTACTACGACCTCGGCTTGTTCCTTAGAAGGGCCAACGACCATATGGGCTATGAAGAGCAATTGGCCTCTGACAAGGGCGCCCGTGCGCGTCCCAAAGAAGAGAATAGCAGGCCGGCCAAGGGGCAAGAAAACTATCGTGACAGTAAGCCCGAGTACCGACCTAAGAAGTACGAACATCGTACAAAGTTGAACACTCCGATCGCGCAGATCTTCACGGAGTGCCAAAACAACGAGTTCACTGGTGTTAGGCGACCTGATCCTCTAGTGTTGAAGAAAGCAGGTCGGCCTACCAAGAAATACTGTAGATACCACAAGAGTAAGGGGCATGATACCAATGACTGTATGGCCCTAAAAGATGACATAGAAGATCTCATTCAGAAAGGCAAGTTGAGGCAATATGTCAGAGATGAAGGTAACGATCGCCCTGAAGAAAGAGCTGTTGGCCAACCCGCCAATGACAGAGGCAAAGCGATCGTCAACTCGACGGTCGAGCGACCGCGTGATAATTCTGAGGAAGATCGCGACCCCAAACAGTCGAAGGGCCGCAATGTAGCCATGGTCATCCATGGAGGTAATCTGTTGGATATCAGAGAGTCCAACAAGGCAATGAAGAGGAAGTGGAATGAACTTATGATGGTCGGCTCAACTTCAACCCCACGGCCGGCCTTGAATAGGCCTCTCATTTCTTTTGGGGACGAAGACTTGCTCGATGGCAAAATCAATAATTACGTCCCTTTGGTAGTATCGGCCGTAATGGCCAACACTGAGGTCAGAAGAATACTGGTCGACCAAGGGAGCTCGGCCGACATCATGTTTGAAGAATTGATTGACAAGTTAAACGTGGACAGGAGCGAAATTATTCCGCAAGCCGTACCAACCCCATTGACCGGGTTCAATGGGGCGACCACCTACCCCCTGGGGACGATAGAATTGCTTGTTACTTTTGGAGATGATACGAACGGCAGCACGTCGTACAGGACGGTCAGGACGACGTTCTTAGTTCTGCCAATCAAATCGTGTTACCACTGCATCATCGGCCGGCCAACACTGGGAAAATTGGAGGCCGTAGCCTCAACTGTGCATTTAAAGATGAAGTTCTACAATAAAAGCGACTAGGTTGTGACAGTAATGGCCGACATGGAAGCGGCCATGAGGAGCCATTTCCTCTATCAAGAGATTTGTGATATGGAGGTGGTAAGTGCTAAACCGCAGGATCTCGGAGAGGGGCATCAGGTCAATGTGGCCGACCTGGATGCTCGTTACGACCCAGATAGCGACCCTGAGGATGGCGACGACGATTTAGCCCGCGAGCTAAAGAATAAACTGAAGAGGCCCGAGCCCCACGGGGAATTGGTCGATGTTCAGTTATCGGACGACCCAACTAAGACAGTTAAGTTGGGGAGCGATCTACCTGAACAGGTCAAGCAAGATCTCATCACCTGCCTCAGGGATTACGCAGCCCTTTTTGCATGGCGGGCATCAGACATGCCCGGGATCCCAATAGAAATTGCTTGCCACCAACTATCCGTTGATGAGACAGCCAGACCGGTCGCACAAAAGAGACACACTCAGAGCGAAGAGAAAGCATTGGCGGCCGCATAGGCAGTTGACGACCTCATCAAGGCCAATTTCATTGAGGAGATTAAGTATACGACTTGGCTTTCCAACGTCGTGTTAGTGAAGAAGAAAAATGGTAAGTGGCGCATGTGCGTCGACTATACCGACCTGAATAAGGCATGCCCAAAGGACGCCTTTCCCCTGCCAAACATTGACAAACTGGTCGACGGGGCTGCGGGCTACAAACTCCTGTCTTTTTTAGAGGCTTATTCAGGTTACAACCAAATCACTATGTACCCACCCGATCGGCATAAGACCGCGTTCATGACCGATCGTGGAAATTTTCAGTACAAGGTAATGCCCTTTGGTCTGAAGAACGCCGGCGCGACCTATCAAAGAATGATGAACAAGGTCTTCCGGCGGCATATCAATCGTATATCAGAGGTCTACTTGGATGATATGATCATCAAAAGCAAGACCGACCAAGACCACATCGACGACCTAAGGGAAATTTTTGAGGAAGCAAGGAAGAATTCCTTGAGGTTGAATCCAGAGAAGTGCACCTTCGGAGTAAGGGCGGGCAAGTTCCTGGGTTTCCACTTAACAGAGCGAGGGATCGAAGCAATCCCTGATAAGTGTAAGGCGGTCGCCGACATGAGGCCGCCCACTACGAAAAAAGAAATTCAGCAATTGAATGGCATGGTCGCTGCCCTGTCACGATTTATACCCAAATCAGCGTGCAAATCGCTTCCACTGTTCAAGCTCTTGAAGAAGGAGGTCGAGTTTGAATGGACCGACCAATGCCAGCGAGCATTGGACGAGCTGAAGGCGGCACTCACCAACCCGCCCATCATGACCAAGCCGCAACCAGGGGAGACGCTTTACTTATACTTGGCCATAACGGACGAAGCCATGAGCGCTGTTCTCGTAAGAGAAAGCGACCTAAAGCAAAACCCGGTCTATTTCATCAGTAAGGTATTTCAAGGCCCAGAGATCAGATACCAGAAGATCGAAAAGCTAGCCTTAGCGTTACTTGTGGCCACTCGTAGATTGCGCCCTTATTTTGTGGCCCATCAGGTCGTGGTGAGGACCGACCAGCCTATTAGGCAAATCCTTCACCGACCTGACCTAGCAGGGCGTATGATCAAGTGGGCTGTGGAACTCAGTGAGTTTGGGATCAAGTTTGAGGCTAGATCGGCCGCTAAGGCCCAAGTGTTGGCCGACTTC
Organism: Astragalus membranaceus; assembly: GCA_039519185.1. Taxonomy (NCBI): domain Eukaryota; kingdom Viridiplantae; phylum Streptophyta; class Magnoliopsida; order Fabales; family Fabaceae; genus Astragalus; species Astragalus membranaceus. The sequence continues at coordinate 43,809,429 of CM076846.1, forward strand.
ATCGCTGAGATGACTCCAATACCAGACGGTCAGGCCATCACGACCTGGACTTTGCACGTAGATGGATGATCCAACAGCAAAGGAAGTGGGGCCGGTCTGATACTTGAGAACTCAGAAGGACTTACTGTTGAAGTGTCATTGACTTTTCGCGTTTCATACTTCAAACAACCAGGTCGAGTATGAAGCGTGCATTGCCGGGCTGCAGCTAGCCAAAGAGTTCAACGTCGACCGTGTTGAACTTCACTCTGACTCTCTACTGGTAGTCTCCCAAATTCAAGACCTATACGACGCAAAGGACGACGTCTTGAAGAATTATTTGGCCAAGGTAAGGGATCTGCTCAAGCAATTCGACCGAGCAGAAGTTAAGCACGTCCCCAGGACAGAGAACGTTCGGGCTGACATCCTATCGAAGTTAGCCAGTACAAAGACTCCTGGGAACCACAGAAGTCTAATCCAAGAAACGTTAACGCGGCCGAGCGTATCGACCAAGCCTGCCCAACCGTTATCCATTCTAGCGGTCGACTTGGACAAAGACTGGATCACTCCTATCTTGCAATATATTCTCAATGGAGTAGAACCTTGCGACCAGAAGGCAGCGAAGCTCCTGAGGTTGCGGGCAACCAAGTACTCAGTGATCGAAGGAAGACTGTATAGAAGGGGCTTTTCATCCCCATTACTGAGATGCCTTACGTCGGTCGAAGCCGACCATGTACTGAGGGATATACATGAAGGCGATTGTGGTAGCCATCAAGGTGGGCGGTCGATTGCTAAGAAGGCGCTCAGGGCCGGATACTATTGGCCGACCATGGATGAGGATGCTAAGATACTTGTTCGGAAGTGCAAGAAATGTCAAATTCATGCCGAGGTACATATAGCGCCCTCATCAGAACTACACGGCCTAACCCCACCATGGTCGTTCGCTTGGTGGGGCATGGACCTGCTCGGCCCCTTTCCACCTGCACCGGGTCAGTTGAAATTCCTGATCGTTGCGATCGACTATTTCACTAAGTGGATAGAAGCAGAGCCACTTGCAACCATTACCTCAGCGAAGGTATCTAAGTTTTTTGGGAGAAACGTGCTCGCCCGCTTTGGAGTGCCCCAACAACTGGTGACTGATAATGGAACTCAGTTCGCAGACAGAAAGTTCGGAGAAATGCTGGCCGGCCTAGGTGTGAAACAGTGTTTCACCTCGGTCGAGCACCCACAAACCAATGGCCAGGCAGAAGCGGCCAACAGGGTAGTACTACGCGGACTGAAAAGAAGGTTGGATGAAGCCAAGGGCAATTGGGCAGAAGAACTACAGTCGGTCCTTTGGGCCTACAGAACGACCCCCCACTCATCGACCGGGGAGTCACCATTTAGACTTGTCTACGGAACTGACGCTGTCATTCCGATTGAGATGGGAGAGCTAAGTTGGAGGACGACCAACCCACCAACCCCGGCCGCAAATGAGCGAGCAACAAGAGAAGAGCTCGACCTGGTTGATGAGCTGCGAACCAAGGCGTCACTTAGGGAGCAACTCATCAAGCAGAAGGTCGCTTCCAGGCATAACGCCCGCGTCCAGAAAAGGGAGTTCTCCATTGGACAGCTCGTCCTTAGGAGGGCCGGCGTGGGGAATAAGAACGCTCGTCAGGGAAAGCTCGCCCCTAATTGGGAAGGACCATACCGTGTTATCAGCAAGACTGGAAAGGGAGCTTACGAGCTAGAAACCATGGAAGGGGCGACCATCCCCAGAACATGGAATGCTGACAAGTTGAGAAAGTATTATGTTTAAGTTGAAAACACTAATTGATCAATAAAGAACAGGCGGTCGCTCTTTTTCCCCACAGGGGTTTTTTACCGAGGACCGACCTTAAAATTTGACTTGTGTACTTTATTTCCTGCAAATTGTATGCACGGTCGCTCACCATGCGAGTAGCAGTCGAGCGACCAGTAGAGTGCCATCGAATGGCCCAAACGAGAGCCGTCGAGCGGCCTAAAAGAGTGCCATCGAATGGCCCAAACGAGAGCCGCCGAGCGGCCTAAAAGAGTGCCATCGAATGGCCCAAACGAGAGCCGCCGAGCGGCCTATACGAAAGGCCATCGATTGGCCCAAGTGTGGATAAACAAGTGACCCACAAAGCGAGGTAAACAAATTACCCTCTGTATTCTTTAAAGTGAGGCGTTCGACCTCTTTTTCAGCTGTTTTTTTGTCGACGATCGCCTTGTCCAGGGCAGACTCGGCCGCAGTTTGAGCAGCAACAGCGGCCACAAGTTGGCGTTCTGCATCGTCGAGCTTCTTCTCGTTGTCAGCGATCGCCTTGATACTCGGTTCAAGTTCCTTCATCTTCTTGAGCAAATCATTTCGCTCACCCCTCACTTCTGCGAGCAACGACAAGGCAGAGTTCAGTTTAAAATTTTTATCAACTAGATCATCTTCGAGCAATGAATATTTATTGGCAAGGCGCCTACCTTCCATGCGATCTGCTTCCCCATCTTGGTATTTTTTGAAAAGAATTCCAGCGGCCTTCATCGCATCGGCCATCACCTCGAACGGTTCTTCTTTGAAACGAGCGCAGTCCTGATCGCCCAATCCAAGCAGGTCGATTTTAGGCGACCGGTAGTGCCCATGGCTTTTGCCACTCTTGTGCTTCTTGTTCTGACCCCCACGATCAACCGACCGATCCCTCTTGGACCTTTCTTGATTTGTGCGTGGGCTGCCCAAGTCAATGGCTTGATTTGGTGTGCCCGCTCGAGTTTCAGTTCCGACAGCTTGGGGCGTACCCCCAGGTTGAGTTTCAGGAATTCCGCGGACGGGCGAAGTCTCACCATCCTCGGCCGCCCATTGGTCCAAGAGGTCGAAGTCGTTCATGTTCGCCATGTCAACTGCAAAGACAAAAGTAGATGGTTAGAAACAGTTAAATAAAACGAAATGACAGAAAATAAACTAGGCGAACGACCACCAACCAAGAGCGGCCTTGACTTTTTTCTTGCCACGAGCGTCCACAATTTTCTTGACCTTGATGCGACCCTCAGGGACTAGGGACGCAATCTTTTTCAGCCTATGGATCGTCCCCCTATCCAGGTCGTCAAGTTCTGTTTCCCTAAAGGCGTACTCGCCCGGTTTTTTCAAGAAATGGGTAAAACTCCACACCGTGGGAAACAGGGGCGTTCCTTCCCGATCATCTTTTGACATCTGGGCGATCCCTTGAAGGGCCCCGGCCGAGTTTGGAACGACCCAAAAGAATTCTCTCTTCCACCCGGTCGTCAGTGATTCCAGATAAGGCTTGAAAAAATTGTATGCCGAGCGGTTTTTGAACGAAACTGCTTCCTTACGGGCGCCCTTGGAGCCTTTCTCGTAAATGTAGCTCATTTCAAACAATGTGAAGAATAATCTTATGGAGACCGGTCGTTTCAGAACTACAAGAACATCTTCGTACGCCTGCAAGAACGCCCAAGCGTTCGGGTTCAGTTGAGAGGGGGCGACCTGAAGATAACGTTAGACCTGGCGTTGGAACTTGGTAAACGGCGGAATTATGCCCATGCGTTCGAAAACGATGCGGTACATCGTGAATTTTAGCACGTCTGTCCAGGCCGCGATGTTTTCCCCTTTGCCCATGCCTGCTATTCTCCATCCTTCATTTAGTCCGGTCGCAAGATACTCTATGTCCTGGCTCCCCTTTTGAATTTTGCTACGTTGACCTCTCAGGCTAAGTGAAACCCAAGACATGTCCTTTTCAGCTGCGACCTCAGGATCTGCTCGCTGGTCGCCTTGTTGGCCTCTGTCGGCCGTCACAGTGCCTTCGGCCGCGACCTGGTCAATACCTTCATCAGTGGCAACCCGTGCGTTGCTTTCTACGGCGTCATCGACTACAACCTCAGTTAACGGCACCCCATTTTTGTCCGGCCGAGTTCCGGATTCACCAGAGGAAGTCCAATTCAGGGTTGAAGACCCAGAGGAAGACTCATCGTCAGAAGAGGACGACCAGGCTTGTACAAAACTTTGCTCCACTGGTCGGGTCATACTATGTGCAAGAGAAACGGCCGGACTTCCAGAGATACGGCGGGTCTGTTTGGTCCGCGCCAGAATGAACCTGTGAAGGGGAATAACGGTCAAGGTCTTGCTCGCGCGTGGAGAGGGACCGACGTGGTCGTCCCCAGACCTGACACCCCCTCCACCAGGTGGAACATAAAAACTGAAATAAAGAAAGGGCGGTCGTAGTTACCTGGAATTAGAGCGAGCTGATTGCAAGCGAGCTTTGGTAGGAGCGACCGATCCAATACCTCTGCAACGAGCGATCGACGAGAGCGGAGGAAATCAGAGAAACGTGCAAACGAGAAACTCCCTTGAACCCTATATATAATGGGTAACCCATCATCATGGGCCGGAGGCGAAGAGGCGCGACTCTTCGCGTACCGTCATTACTCAAACGCTTTGAGTCTTTAAACGTCACCTCGAAAAAAACAAAAGTCACCTCATTAAAGTAACTGTCGCCTCAGCATTTATGACAATTGATTTTCAGGCATCAAACCCGAGCCGGCACCTGGCCCCGTGTGACCAGGCCTCGTGGCAGCGACCACGCAGTCGACCAATTAACGTTCGACCAGTTATCGTTCCAGAACGGTCTTTTGTGACCACGCTGGGGGGCAAGGAATCAAGCCTTAGCCCGCCCCCAGGCGACCTAGGCTTGGGGGGCAACTGTTTCGGAATGGGCTCGAAGCCCAATTTCACCCAACAGGCCCAGCGCGCCCCAATACATGGCTTGCTCCGCAAGACGCGGCCAGCTCTGAGATAAGCGCGACGGCCAGAACGCCTGCGCAGTCAACAGTTTATATACCACACTAGCATGTGGCTTCAGGTATGTTTTGACTCACCTTGTGACCCTGCCCGTTGAAGCACCTCTGACTTGAGCATTGGAGTGCTTTTGCAGGTACCACCCGCGTGCGGCCCAGAACTCGATCCTTCATCCCAACGACCGAGCAACATCATCAGACAGCAGCAACTCATCGTATTGATCAGGTACGATCATAAAGGAAAGGCGTTTGTTTGGGATTCTCGTTGTGAAGAAAGTTTCAGTGAATTGAAGAAGAGGTTGACAACGTCTCCTATTCTGACGTTGCCTAAGCCAGAGGAACCTTTTGTAGTGTATTGTGATGCTTCTAAGATGGGGTTAGGAGGTGTTCTTATGCAAAGTGGTAAGGTAGTTGCTTATGCGTCTAGGCAGTTGAGAGCTCATGAGAAGAACTATCCGATGCATGATTTGGAGCTTGCGGCAGTTGTGTTTGCATTGAAGATTTGGAGACATTACCTTTATGGTTCTAAATTTGAAGTGTTCAGTGATCACAAGGGTTTGCAGTATTTGTTTGACCAGAAAGAGTTGAATATGAGGCAGAGGAGATGGTTAGAATTGTTGAAGGATTACGATTTCAGTCTGAATTATCATTCGGGAAAGGCTAATGTTGTAGCCGATGCTTTGAGTCGGAAGTCCTTGCATGTGTCAGTGATGATGGTTAAGGAACTAGAATTGGTTGAGCAGTTCAGAGATATGAGTTTGGTCTGTGAAGTGACGCCTCAGAGTGTTAGACTAGGAATGTTGAAGATTCATAATGAATTTTTAGATGTCATTCGAGAGGCTCAGAAGCGAGATATCAAGCTAGTTGAATTGGCGGTTGGGATTGATCGTTCCGAAAGTAAAGACTATGAGATAGATGCGCAAGATGTGTTGAGATACCGTGGAAGATTTTGTATTCCTAGTGATGAGGAGATCAAGAAGGCAATTCTTGAAGAGGGTCACAGAAGTAAGTTGAGTATTCACCCGGGAGCCACAAAGATGTATCAGGACTTGAAGAAGTTGTTTTGGTGGCCTGGTATGAAGCGTGAGGTAGCCCAGTTTGTGTATGCTTGTTTGACTTGTCAGAAGTCGAAGGTTGAACATCAAAAGCCTGCAGGGTTGATGCAACCGTTGGAGATTCCGGAATGGAAGTGGGATAGCATTTCTATGGATTTCGTGACTGGTTTGCCTAATACCGTAAGAGGGTTTGACGCTATTTGGGTGATTGTTGATAGATTGACGAAGTCTGCCCACTTTTTGCCAATCAGTATTACTTACCCGGTTCCGAAGTTGGCAGAGGTTTATGTTAAGACGATTGTGAAGTTGCATGGTGTTCCTCTGAGTATTGTGTCTGATAGAGATCCTAGATTTACTTCTGAGTTTTGGAAGAGTTTGCAAGAAGCTTTGGGTTCTAAGTTGAGGTTGAGCTCAGCGTATCATCCGCAGACAGATGGTCAGACGGAGAGGACTATTCAGTCGCTAGAAGATTTGTTGAGGGCTTGTGTTCTTGAGCAAGGAGGGTCGTGGGATTCTCATCTTCCATTGATAGAGTTTACTTACAATAACAGTTTTCATTCTAGTATTGGGATGGCGCCTTTTGAGGCATTGTATGGTAGAAGATGTAGGACTCCTCTGTGTTGGTATGAATCGGGAGAAAGTGTGGTACTTGGTCCTGAGATTGTCCGTGAGACTACGGAGAAAGTGAAGATGATTCGTGAGAAGATGAAGGCTTCGCAGAGTAGACAAAAGAGTTATCATGATAAGAGAAGGAAGGATTTGGAGTTTCAAGCCGGTGATCATGTGTTCCTGAGAGTCACTCCGGTGACTGGTGTTGGTCGTGCCTTGAAGTCTAAGAAGTTAACTCCTCGTTTTATTGGCCTGTATCAGATTTTGGAGAGAGTTGGGAAAGTTGCTTATCGGGTGGCTCTGCCACCTAATCTTTCAAATTTTCATGATGTGTTCCATGTATCTCAGTTGCGGAAGTATGTTCCTGACCCATCTCATGTGATTCAAATGGATGATGTGGAGGTGAGGGGGAACCTCACTGTGGAGACAATGCCGATTAGAATTGAAGAGCGTGAGGTGAAGGTGTTAAGAGGTAAAGAGATCAATTTGGTGAAAGTGGTTCGGTTAGGAGCTGCCGGTGAGAGCATGACTTAGGAGTTGGAGAGCAAGATGCGGGAATCCTACCCAGAGTTGTTTGAATCAGGTAATTTCGAGGACGAAATTCTTTTAAGTGGGGGAGAGTTGTAACACCCCAAATATTTGATTAGTTAATTTAATTAATTTAATTAAGTATTTAGGGGATTTGTTTTATTTAATAGATATAATTGAAATTTAGAAAAATAGAATAAATTGAGGTGTGGTGTTGAAGCAGGAGGCGGTGTTGCGAATTAATCGGGCTTAAGCTAGCAGAAGCCCGTGATCCAAAGCCCACTGAGCTAGGCGCATACTTAAGCCCAAAATTTAGGGTTTTGGCTCATTTTTGCAAAAAGAAAAGAAAGGAGTTGCGAAGTGAGGAGAGGAGAGGAGGCGCGACGGTTCAAGGAGAAGGAGGAGGGTTTCGCGTGGAGCTCCAAGGAGAGGAGCGCTTGGATTGGTGATTTTTGGTGGATTGCTAGAAGTCTTGTTGAATCCTTCAATTTCCAAAGGTTAGGGGGCTCTCTCTTACATTCATAATAGCCTATATGATTAGTATCCTCTATGAGTTAAGTTTTAAGATGATTACTTGAGTGATTGATGTGTTGTCTTGTGTTTTATATCATGTTGAAATTCAAATTGGTGATCCTATGTTGTTTGGCGTTGAATCTAGGTTACTAGATGTTAAGATGAATATGAGACTAAGTATGTACATAACGTGTTTGATGTGTTGACTCTATAAAATTGAGAATGAAAATATGATGATTGTTAGGTGCTTGTTGCATTGCTTGAATGATTTGGAGTTAAAATTTGGTGGTTGAGGTGTGTGTCAAAGGTGTTGTTGCGTGATGATGTTGGTGAGTGCCTACGGGCCTAGGCGCCCTGCGTGTGTGTGTGTGTGTGTGCTCGGTGAGTGGGCGCCAAAGATGGCGCGCCTGTGTTGCTTGTGCGTGGGTGTGTCATGGTGAGGGGCGCCAAAATGTGGCTGCCCCATGATGTGTTGTGGTGTTTCGGTGTGAGGGCGCCAGAATTGGCAAGCCCCTTGTGTGTGTTGCTTGGTGTGTCTTGGGCAAGGGCGCCAAAATGGCATGCCCATGTTGCCTTGTTCGGTTGCGCGTATTCTGTCGTCCAGTCGCCATGGGCGCCATGCATTGTGTTTCGGTTTTTGGCGCTGGCGCACTGGGCGCCATAGGCGCCGTGTCGCATTGTGTGTGGCGTGTTGCATGTCTGGCTGCTGGGCGCCTTGGTCTTGTTTCGGCTGTGCATGTTCTGCTGGTCTAGGCGCCATGGGCGCCATGTCTTGTGTTCGGTCTTTGGCGCTGGCGCCCTGGGCGCCATAGGCGCTGTGTCGCGTGGTGTGTGTGTATTGCGGTCTGGGCGCATAAGGCGCCGTTCCCTGGCTGCCCGCGTGCATGTTGTGTGCGATTCGTGCGCCTGGCGCTGGGCGCCAAGTTTGGCAGCCCTGTGCGCCTTGTTGCTGGGCGCCAAGTTTGGCAGCCCTTGTGTGGCAGTTTAGCCCCTGTGGGACGGTTGGTCCCTGTGTTGCTGTTTTAGCCCCTTTGTGACAGTTAGTCCATATTTAATTAGCTATTGGTGAAACTGGTGTGCTAGCCTTAGAGCTGTAATTGGAGTTGTATTATTGGTGATATATATATAAAATGGCGTAATTAATTATTGGTGATGGGTCAATGACCTTCTTTTGGTGTTGGTGAGCTAATTAAATTATTGGTGAGTATGCTATTGCATTATTTTGGTGTGTATGATGCATTGTTTATGGAGTCACATAATCATGTGCATTCATTGGGGAGCAGGAGGCTTCAGCCTTATGATAAATGATTGGTGAGCGGAAGGCTTCGGCCTTATTTTGGTGAGTGCCCCCAAGGCTATTATTAAGGTGATGGTGGATCCACATGCATATGCCCTAGGAGTTGGGTTGCATTGCATGCACATTTCATACCTTCGGTGTTGATTCTTGATGATATAGAGTTATGGTGCATGTTAATATTGCTGTGATTTGGTGTTGCTAGCTGCCTTCTCTAGTATGATGCTTATCTTATATGTTATTATTTATGTAAAGAGACTCACCCTACTGCTTTTATGTTGCTTCTCATGTCGGCAACGTGCAGGTGATAGCGAGTGAAGGTTACCTAGTACCTTCTTCTAGTTGGTTGAGTCTGCTCTGATACGTAGCACCGGGGGGCGTCTTAGTTTACTTATTCTATTTAATTGATGTCCTTAGACTGTTTATTTGGTGATGTAATTGAACACCTCGAGATTTGATGTTATTCCACTGCGATGGTTTTTATACTGTGTTGATGTAAATTAAACAGGATGTTTATGCTGACCGGTGGTGCTATGTATCACGTACTTTATGTCTTTATGAATTAAGTTAGCGTTATTATATATGTTGTTGACGTAAATGTGGCACCCTCTTGTGAATGCATTGAAATGTTTTTGAAAGCTCTGATTTTAAATTAATTAAATTCTAGCTGATTAGAAGGGGGTGTTACAGCATTGAACAAATACAAATTTTTTTTCTCGCCATGTTTATATATTTGTATACCACATGCCACACATCTTTGCATTGTTAAAATGGCAATTTCATATTTAGTGAAATTATTTTGGGATTGATGATAAATAGTATGAGCCAAATTTATGCCAAACTATTTGAATTATTATATACACTAGTACTATACCTGTGCATCCGCACGGGCCGATTGCGTTACGTGACACGATTACCTCAAATAGAAACGTTAATTTGAAATCTCATTAATCTAAAATCAATTGTGAAATATAGAGGATGGCTTGCATACGCACAAGTGCTGTCGTGTTATTTTTATGAATGAATTTAGACAGTATATAAATAGTCTGAACATTGCCCCGTGAAAATAAAGAAAAACTTAAAGTAGATAAAAATGGAGTTTCAAATAAAAAATTGATAAATATAAAAACTAAAAATGTAAAAGTATCATTTAAAAACAATATGTGCATTTATCCCGTGTGTTTTTATATATCAGTGCAATGTTTTTTATATATCAGTGTTGTTATCCCATTTTTTTTATATATCACTGCAACTATCCCGTGTGTTTATATATATCATTGCAGTTATCCCCATATTTTTTTATATATCAGTGCAGTTGTCCAGTGTTTTTTTATGTATCAGTGTAGTTATCTCATAGTTTCAATTGATTATTTGAGTTGATTAGTAGATTATTGTTGATAGTAAAAGATAGATAGTAGATTATCAATAACAAATATTTATTCCGTGTTTTTTATATATCAGTGACAATTATTTGTCCTTTTTAGGTATTATTGACAAATATGTGTCACGTGTGTTTTAAATATTAATCAGTTTAAATAGTCATTAAGTCTTCTTGTTTTTTTAGATAGTAGGATTATAGTAGTCTTCAAAAAGTATAATTATCAATGGCAAATATTAACCCCATGTTTTTTTATATATCACTGCACTTATCCCGTGTTTTTTTATATATCAATGCAGTTATCTCATAGTTTCAATTGATTATTTTAGTTGATTAGTAGATTATAGTAGATAGTAGATTATCAATAAGAAATATTTGTTTTAAATATTAATTAAATATTCCTTTCTTACCATTGATTAGTAGATTATAGTAGATTATTGCAGTTATCCCGTGTTTTTTAGATAGTAGGTTTATAGTAGTTTTCCAAAATTATAATTATCAATGGTAAATATTAATTATAAATTGTCAAAAAAAAATTACAAATATCAATAGTAAATATTAATCCCGTGTTTTTTTTATATATCACTACAGTTATCTCTTGTTTTTTATTTATCAGTACAGTTATATCGTAGTTTCAATTGATTATTTTAGTTGATTAGTAGATTATAGTAGATAATAAAAGTTAGATATTAGATTTTCTTGACTAAACTCGAGTATCCACCACACGGACAGCAGTGACTAATCCCCCGCTCATTGTAGGTGCCTCGAGGGGCAGGAGAGCTGACCCAAAGTTTTAACGCTGCTCTGTACCCAATGTGGGCATCGAACCCCCGACCCTTGGTTAAGGGAGGATCAGCCCCAACCGCTGAACCCCACGCTCTGGGTTATCAATAAGAAATATTTGTTTTAAATATTAATTACTAATTTAAATAGTCATTAAGTCTTCTTATTTTTTAGACAGTAGGTTTATAGTAGTAGTCTTCCAAAATTTTAATTATCAGTGAAAAATATTAATCTCATGTTTTTATATATATATATATATATATATATATATATATATATATATTTATATAAGTGCAGTTATCTCGTGTTTTTTATATATCAGTGCAGTTATTTCGTAATTTCAATTAATTATTTTAGTTGATTAGTAGACTATCATTAAGAAATATTTGTTTTAAATATTAATCGGTATTTTAAATAGTCATTAAATCTTATAGTTTTTTAGATAGTAGGTTTATAGTAGTCTTCAAAAATTTTAATTATCAATGACAAATATTAATACTATGTTTTTTTATATATCAGTGCAGTTGTCGTGTGTTTTTTTATATATTATTGCAGTTATCTCGTACTTTCCATTGATTACTTTAGTTGATTAGTTGATTATAGTAGATCGTAAAAGATAGATAGTAGATTATCAATAAGAGGTGATAGTAGATTATCAATAAGAGTGTAAACAAATTTTGGAGAGAAAAATTAAAATTTTAAGGTGATAACGTTTTCAAAAAAAGTGATAGTTTTTTTTTTTTAGTACGACTCATTTACATTTTTATAGGTAATTTAATAGAGTAGTGTTTGTATAAATTTAGATACTTAGTTAAAAAAATTAAAGTGAAGTGATTATCAATAAGAGTATAAACATATTTTGGAGAGAAAAATTAAAATTTTAAGGTGATAATTTTTTCCAAAAAGGTGATGGTAAAAATTTTAGTAGAGTAGTGTTTGTATAAATTTAGAAATTTAGTTAAAAAACTAAAGTGAAGTGATAAGAAAAAAAAAAGAGAATGTAATAGAAAGTGAAAATGATTGGTAAAAAAAAAGAAAAGTGAAAATGAGTAAAAAGAGTGTAGGAAGAATAAGAAAAAAAGAAGAAAGTGAGTGTAAGAAGAAAAAAGTGTTAAAAGAGAAGAAAGATAAAGTGAAAGTGTTGGAGAAAATGAAAAGTTGTTTTTGTTTTTTAGTGAGTCAATTACATTTTTATCCTTAATTAGTATAGGTGTCAATTTTCTTAAATGTCTAAATTGGTAAAATCATATGTGGTGGATTTGTATAAATTTATATTAGATGCGAAAATTTGGCCTTTTCCTCCCTTAATTTTGATTGAACTAGTGTAGCCCCTGCTTAAGTATCTAAGAAGAGAATAAAAATAGTTTTTCTACTTGTTGGCATAAAAACTTTGTTCAGCTTTCCAAAGTAGAAATAGAAACTGTTGGCATATGACTAATTGTTCCTTATTATTATTATTATTATTATTATTATTATTATTATTATTATTATTATTATTATTATTATTATTATTATTATTATTATTATTATTATTATCATTATTATTATTATTATTATTATAATATTATGCGACAACAAATATTCTTTTTAATGAGGTTCATCCGTTGAGGAGAATAATTGTACGGTGGGTGAGAAAGCCTTGTCCAAGCCGCAGAACGCAGGATGTAAATTCTCTGTTTGATGGACTCGGACAAATTGAGTTTGTTTAATGAAGAACTCCTCTAGTTGAGCATGGAGGTAAGGTATATCTCCTTACCATATGAGATTATTAAAATTGTTTAAAGAATGAGAATTGTTTTTTAATTCTCTATAAACTTGTTATGTGCTTGATCCTAAGAAAACTAAAACTTGGTTTCAAAACCTCTAATTGTATTTTCTTTCATCTAATTTTGATATGAAAGATATGGGTGAAGCAAGTGTAAAGTTAGGAGTTAGAGTCATTAGGGAAGGTGATAGTATTATACTATCACAGGAACATTATGTTGAGAAACTTCTTAGGAAGTTTGACTCTGCCCCATTGAGTAACCCTTATGAAGCTAACTCACACTTGAAGAAAAATAGAGGTGATCCTGTTGACCAACCTCAATATGCCTAAGTAATTGGGAGCCAACTGCATTTAATGAAATTTTTCTCGATCGGACATTGCGTTCGCTGTCAGTCGTCTGAGTAGGTATACTCATAATCCTGGTCTGGATCATTGGAAGGAAATTGCTCATCTCATGCAGTACTTGAGAGGTACCACAAATTATGGTATTATGTACAGTGGATTTCCCGCAGTATTAGAATGATACTGTGATGCTAACTGGATAACTGATTCAGATGAGACAAAATCCACTAGTGGTTATATTTTTACACTTGGTGGTGGTGCGGTAACTTGGAGGTTAGCCAAACAATCCATAATAGCTAGGTCGACTATGGAGTCAGAATTTGTAGCTCAAGAATTGGCTGATACTGAAGCAGAATGGGTGAAGAACCTTTTAGCTGGAGTTCCTTTGGGAATAAAACTAACACCATCAGTGTCAATACATTGTGATAGTCAGTTGGCAATAGCCGTTGCAAATAATAAGACCTTTAATGGCAAAAATAGACATGTGCAATTGAGACATAATGTTGTCAAACAATTGCAAAAATATGGAATGATATCAATCGATTATGTGAATTCAGAAGTGAATTTGGCCGATCCTCTGACAAAACCCCTAACGAAGAAATTAATCTGTGAGACATCGAGGGGAATGGGACTTAAGCCAATTGAAATTAAGAAGTGATGGTAACCCAACCTTTGTGATTGGAGATCTCATGAATAAGGTTCAATGTGGTAAAAACAAGTCACTTCTTTATATTGCTAGCACTGAAAAATTAATTTAAGTAAATAATTTTATTATTGTCAATTCCTATGGTGTTATTGCATAGTGCTAGACTGCAGGGTTAAAAGGTTAAGCTCAAAGCTTTTAATGATTTTCATAGCCCTTATGGGTGATGTATGACTTGCAGCATACACTTGATGAAATCTCCTATATGAGTGTCAAGTGAGGCCGCTTGCATGAGATCCTGGCGAGGTCTCTAGAGCACTCTTGAATACCGAGCACGCGCAGGGCCTAGTAGCGCACCACCGCGGGAACATCAAGAATTGTGGGGGTGTAATGTGATAGTAAAACCTCTAACATATAATATGTGTCTTGGGTTCCATAGCTTGCTAAACCAATTCACTGTATGCTATGTTTTATCTGTCTAGGACTGGTTCCATAGCTTGCTATACTGCACCGATGCATTACATCTACGATGTTAACCCAGGAAACTTCTTTTATAAATTTATTTTCCAACTTTTGAAATATGTGGGGGATTGTTGTGTTTTATTGAAAACAAGAAATATATCAAAAGTGGGAAGTCCCACATTGCTTGACTTTGGACTCACCAAAGTCTTTATATACTAAAGCTTAATGAGAGCTTCTAAACAAGCAAGTAGAAGGGACTCCCTCGTGCGCACAAGCTGGAACCAACATGGATTAATTTTGTAACCGCAAAATTAAATCTGTTTTAATTTTGTAACAGCAAATTAAATCAATTTTATTTTACAACAGCCATTTTATTACGCCGTTTTATTGCTATTAATTTCGTAACGGATATTTTTTTCGTAACGGTTATTTTATAATTGACTTCATAACGGATATTTTATAATTAATTTCGTAACAAATATTTTAATATTATAATTGATTTGTAACGGTTGTTTTAATGGTATCAGCTATGTGCTTAGCCTATATAAACACTACTCGAGTAGCGCTTGTCACACATCCAAAAAACTGATTTCTCTCTTGCACTCTCTCCTTCCAAATTATTCCTCGGTTCATCTCCTGTCGCTTAAACACTTCCATTCTTGCCAGTTCGGATACCTCAGTTGCTACTGCAATCTGAGACGAGACCGATTGTACCTCAGGGAATTTGCGCCATAGAGGCGGATAAATTCTTCAGGGCAGTCGCAAGACGCCTCTAGTTGTTTACACTCACCTTTGTTGTGTTCGCAGGTATTCTATTTGTTGCTTTCTTGTTGCACATATTATTACATAATTCACATGTGTAGCCAATGAGTTTCAAGTTGCAACTTTCAACATCCAAACATTAATTAAAAAGTAATCTTATTCGGCTAAAGTTTTCTACCCAAAAATAACCAAAAACCATATTACAACTCTAATTAACCAAGTTTTTTAAGTAATTAATCAACCTACTTTTTCAAAGTTTTTAGTCAATAGTCTAAAAAACTATAAAAAAGTTGGTTGGTCAATAATTTAAAAAACTTGGTTAATTAATATTGTAACCTAATTTTAAACTATTTTTGAACGTTTCATTTAATTAAAAGGGACCACTACTTGACTGTACGGTGCCAGAGACATTAACATTTACGTGCATCACATGAATTGACCTCACGGACCGGTTTAGTTTTTAGCCTGACACATGTCACTTACATGCAACACATGAGTACTTATCATCACTGTTAAATCATCAGTCCAAATCTCTCTGCATTTTCCACAGTCTTGCGCTGTTATCTATCTAAACCGTCCATTCAAATCGAATGGTTCAGATTTTAAATAGCGAACCGTACGATCTTGTCTAACTACGAAAACTGCGTGATGCAGAAAATTCGTATCTGTCTAATTATGGCATCTCCAATTATGTTGGCTTTAAGCCTTTAACCATGCGCAATGGACCCTCACAGAAATACTCCATCCGTTTTCAAATATAAGCAAATATACCCACTTTTTCTTGTTACTAAATATAAGCAAGTCAAAGCTTTTTTCACTTAATATGTCAACTTTACCCCTATTTATGACACTACTTTTGCTTTTACCAAGGCACACAACTTTTTATTACACTACTTTTACTTTTACCAATGCAAGAATAAATAGGGGTATTATAGGAATAATATTTCTTTTTCTAACTTTTCTTAAAAAATGTGTCTAGCTGCTATTTGCTTATAATCGAAAACGGAGGGAGTATCTGATACCCACCAATGACATTTTATTCCTTGTTTATAATATTACTACTTTTGATAAATAAAAAAATTATTACTCCCTCCGAGGCTCCAACCCACTATGAGTATATTTTGTGAAAAAAAGTTGTTTTAAATAAATATTGTTTTCAGTTTTCAATATAATATAATTACTAGAATTATTTGGGCGCTTTTTCTTTAGACAAGTAGACAAAAAAAATACTACAAATCACGATGCATTATGAAGTACGAAATCAACGAAGTTCTTCACCAGAGTCAATTTGACTATACTCTATTCACTAGTGCAAAAAGAGGATTTAAAGTCAGGTGCTCGCTTGACTTTTATTAAGTCGACTTTGTATGTCAGGAGTTTTAAAGTCAAACGATAGCCTGACTTTGTAAGTATGTTTTAAAGTCAAGCATTTGTTTCGCCTGACTTCGTAAGTATGTTTTGAAGTCAGACATTTGTTTCGCCTGACTTCGTAAGTATGTTTTGAAGTCAGACATTTGTTTCGCCTGACTTCGTAAGTATGTTTTGAAGTCAGGCTTTAGTTCCGCCTGACTTCGTAAGTCTGTTTTGAAGTCAGGCTTTAGTTCCGCCTGACTTTAAAAGTTCATTTTTTTTTAAAAAAAAAATTATTTGGTAGCCTTAATGTATCCTCAATTTCATTAAAAACGACTCCGCTGGGGATCGAACCCAGAATCTCTGGTTCCGTAGACCAGCGCCTTATCCATTGGGCCATGGAGTCAGATTCAAGTTTTAGGCATTAACCACACATGAGACCAACAAATCTAGACCAAGACAAAGACAGAAAGCTGCCACAGACATATTCAAAAACAACATATTGAAGAATGAAACAGCAACAGAGCAAGCACATGACTTACAGAAAATATGACCACAACCCAAAGCATATGGATTGAAAACAACATCCTAACATATCAAATTCAAAGCATATGGACAACAAACATTTCCATGGCACTACCAGCTACAAAATAAATTGGCCATACCAAATTGATCCACTATTTCATGATAGAAAAATGCCCCAACTGCCACCATAGGAACATTCTACTGAATTCCTGCAACAATTTGATATAATTATTTTCAGAGGACACAACGTCACAAAAGCATAATAGACATGCAGCATTTTGTAATCAAATCTCTCTTAAGTTGTCCTTAATCTACTGCCTATGCATTTTGTAATCAAATCTCTCTTAACTAATGGTCATGTTATCATCAGTTTTTTTATCACTCTGCATGTGCTCATAGTTTATGTAAATTATAACAAACAGAAATCTGGTCCTCCATCAGTCTACAAGAAAATTGTACCAGCAACTAATCATATTTCATTGACTACAGAGGAAAATACCAGTAAACTTGGTCACAACCCATGTACATACTTCCTCATGGTGCTTGACTGACATGAAATCATGCCTGTCAAAGAAATCCAGTATTTTGATGCAAGCTGCTATATGAGGAAGTTGGGCTTATACAAATGATTGACATGTTTCAAAAAAATTGCAAAAATTTACCTGCCAATATTTGGTGCCCATGCAACAGCATAAACCTGATCACCCTTGTCCTCAGGCAGTGCCAATTCTGCCACCGGAAGCCATCTTTGATGAACCTGGTCAAATTCCCATACCTGCACAACAAATATCGTGAGTCAAAGATGTAGAATCCCCCAAATCCAATAGGACAAAGATGTGGAGAACTTTTTGCAGGTGCTAAAACACTGAAATAACCCCTATTGTCTCAGACTGTCTGTAACATTTGCAAGGCTATACACATTATACAGTTCAGACTCAACAGACATTGATAGACAACTCTAGAATACAACAGCCACACCATGGAAAATTCAAGAGAATGTAACGGAAATCTAAATGAAATGACAGAACGAACAAAATAAATGTATAGTATATTGGTTTTTTGTAAGAAGAATATTAAGGGTATCATATCATGATTCGGAGAGAAGTAGGACAAGCTAATTTTACCTGAAGCTGCCAGTTTCTCAGTTCAGAGGGATCTAAGAGCTCAAAAACTCTCATATGACCATCTGAATATGCAGTAACCTTTAATGTTCATAAAACAGTAACTAAAATTAAAAGAATAGAATATTATGTTAACAAATTCTTACAGGATTTCAGGTGAAAAGCATGCACATAGAATGCACAAGTAATCGATGAAAAATGTGAAATTGCACCAGGCAAACTGATAATTAGAACATCTAATAACAATTTCAAATTGAGATTTTTTGCAAAAATATATTGTTCAAAAATAAATATTATGTTTAGTAGCTATTAAACTAACCATTTTCAAACGAGTCTGAGAGATTCCAAATTGAACATCAAGGACTTTGCTAGAACTGCTACCAAAGGTTTTGCAAATCTTCCATTGAAGGGACTGCGAATCTACAAAAACAAAATAAGTAAATAAGAAGCACATTTTTAAGAAGCACAATTCTCAGCTTTAGTAAACGATACCTTCCACAACATCTTCCAACAATGAAACAATTCCATCAATTGAAATACACGCAACTGCATCACCATACTCAGGTGGAACCCAAACTATCTTCACGATGTTTGCTTCATGAACCTTCACAGTATTATTCAATGTACTCACTAACAAAAAATAAAAATGGAAATGAATATTTAATTCACTAATAGGGCTACAGAACAAGTATGAAAATATGGAACAGCAAAGCAAATTGCACTGAGTATAAGATATTGTTTGTGTCAATAATGAAAAACATAACAAAGATAATAACTTCAAAATAAAACTATCATAGAAAGCGAGTACTTAAACGCTAATTTTCATATACCGTTGTTACACATCATACCACAGATAATGGTGTTTGTTGATGCTGGGTTTGCCACAAATAAGTAGGTGTAATTCCAAGAAAACGATTGGGAACACCACCAACTCCAGGTTCCGCTGGATCTAGAGCGGCAAGAGAAGAATTAACCCCACTAACAGAGCTGTTTACACCACCAATTCTGGATCTATTGCAACCTAGCAGCATCTGGGTGTGACTTCACAAGTGGTGAAGTCCTGTGCACTGATCCAGAATCTACATAAAGAAGAACCAAGTTAGGGTTCGTGTATACGCTGAAATTGATAAGATCAAATAAAGGGGTTTTGATTCTTACAGTTGCTGAAGCCTTCACGTTGCAGATTCAAAGAGAAACCGTGCTTCAACTTGGTGAAATCAGTGAACAAAAAGAAAAACAGATAATCAGTTTGTGTGCATATAAAGTTTTACAAAAGGTGTAAAACAGCAAACAAATCACGAGTGGTGATTTGGAAATCTTCGATTCAGAACTTCAACAAACAAATCGCACATACAAACAACGAAATCAAGGGTGTTTTTCGTTAATACCTGTGTGTGGTGCCTTTCGAACCTCCATTGCTGTGATTCCAGGTTCAATCAGCAAGAAATCAACGAGGAGTGGCGGAACCCTAGCTTAGCTTCGTGGAGAAGACGGAGAACCAGAAGAAGCTTCTAGATTCACGTTGCAGATTCAAAGAGAAACCGTGCTTCAACTTGGTGAAATCAGTGAACAAAATTAAAAACAGATAATCAGTTTGTGTGCTTATAAAGTTTTACAAAAGGTGTAAAACAGCAAACAAATCACGAGTGGTGATTTGGAAATCTTCGATTCAGAACTTCAACAAACAAATGGCACATACAAACAACGAAATCAATGGTGTTTTTCATTAGTAGCTTCAAGCCAAGCAATCCTTTCTTTAAGAACCTACATAATCCGTTACAAGATGATCACATATTTATTATATGAATACAAACCATTTCATTGCATGTAATCAATGTAAATCAAATGAAGTTTGAAATGTTTATAAAATTAGTGGCACAAACCAAATTAAGGCTAGGATAGTTAGTTCTCTTCAAATAATAGACAAAATGATGATTATTGATTAGTATCCTATCATGCACTACACGTTGAAGATATTTAATGCTGACAGTAGCCTATTATAGGAAATATAATACACTAAAGTAATCTAGACTTCACTGAAGTTTCATGTTAAATTAATGGAAGCCAACTACCTGAACTTCATCAGAAGAGCCACCGGCACGAGCACATAGCTCTGCTTGCAAATACTCCAGTTGTTGTCGCATTTTTAGCATCTCATTAGACATGGGATCTCTATTGACCTACAGAAGAATTAAAAAGTGAGCCTAAATGGCTATCATTATAAAATTATCTTGATATTGTCAAATGAAAAATAGGAATAAAAAGATAATGCAGATACTTACAATGGGCTTATTTCGGATATTGCGTGCACGATTTGCATACTTCAAAGTGTTTAGGGTTTCTTCAGCATTAATATCAGCAGGACTTATGCAGGCTGAAATAGAATTATCATTTGGATGTAAGCAGAAAATAAATAAATTCAACAACAGCTTGTCTTAAGAAGCATAATAAAAGGCTTGGAAATAAATCCGAAACACATAGTAGAGCATTCTAATCCTTTCCATCAACCATTTAGTTGCTAGAAGTTCAAATCTGCTGAAAAATGATATATTTAAGATGTAAAATACAAAACAGAGTTTATGCATTTTTACAGCATATCTTAACTCTTAATTCATTTCTAGCCTCCCTGATAAATTTGTTCATTAGAAAGACGCAGTTGTGTAAACGTGAATAATGAAGAGAAAAGAGGAATTGAAAAAATATCAGATTATTAACTTATGCTCCAAGTCCAAGGTGAAGACTAGGAATGTTTGCGTGAAATTGAAGGCCAATAATGAGACACTATGAAAATCGACATATAAGTAAGGGAAAACTGACCTATCATGATTCATTGCAAACCTAATCAGACGCAGCAACTTACTTCTTCACTGTTGACGTTCCTTTCTCTGCAGACTTCAGTTATATCAAGGTATGCTTCGTCGAGGCTAGCAGCAATGAAATTGGGATCATATTGTTAGGCCTACATTGTAGCATCCATGCCATATTGTTAAACATCCCTTGAAAACCTCTTACAGTATGGAGAAAAGTGCTAGGAAATAATTAAAATACTAATTAATCAGGTATGGGTTCAAAGGGTTTGTGATTTTGCCACTGTGACATATCCCCAAAAGACCAAAGAATTCAACCTGTTCATAACACAATATAGAGCAACAACAATGGAGTCTATAAGCTATAACTTATCATACTGTACTAAAAGAATACTAATTTCTTTCTATGAAAAAGGAAAGAAGAAAGTATGAGACAAACATCTACTACTAAATTACTAATAAGGAGATGACATAGTAGTTTTTTTAATTTAGCAATAAAAGCTAAAATTATAATTCAAGGATGTAGACATGAATCTAAAACTAAGCATCAATGAAAAGAACAAAACGCAAGGCACATCAGGTGGATGAAGTACAGGATGACAGACATCTTTTTCATATCAGATTTGAACTACATAGCAAGACACAACTTTCTGATTAAATTCAGACTGAACAAGAACTACATAGCAAGACAGATTCAACAATGAGAAAGAAAACAGTAAATAGAAGGAATTTATACCTTTGGTTGAAGTCTTGATTTGTTCATACTGAGTATCTAAACTTATAACAACAAAACCCAGATTTAGGTTTTCCTAGAACAACCAACACAGCAAGAAACCAGAGGAAGATTAGTAGAATAATACCTTCGCTGTTCTTGTTCTTACGTCCGATTCAAAACCCAGTACATAGAAACCTGTAAACACACCAAACAGAAGTTAGGGTTTCAATTCAGAAGTGAAAACGCAAAGAAATAAAGAAGAAAACTAAGTGTTATACCTTTTCATAGCCATTAACTCAGCTTAACTGAAAGATTCAAGCACTGAGTACGGTAACCTTCGAAAACCGAAGGGTTTGTAAGTGACAAACCTCAGAACTGCTGATTCAGTGCATAAACCATAGGGGTTTTGCATCATCATCATCAAGCATCATCATAGGTGTGAGATTGAAGAGCTTCAACGCTTCAATCACTGAAAAATCAGTGAGAACATCAAAAACCCTAAGGGAACGGTGAGAGAGAGAAGAAGGAGAAGAGAGGCGTTGAGAGGAGAGGATCATCGGCCATAGAAGAGCAAGGAGAAGGAGAAGAAGAGAGGCGAGGAGAAGGAGAAGAGAGGCGTATGCGAGAGGAGAGGAGAGGAGAGGAGAAGAAACGCGTACGCGTTCTGATTTTCTGAGAGTGAAGGGTTCGTGAAGAGAATGAGAAGAGTGAAATTCTTTTTTTTTATTTTAGTACTTTAGAGGTCAGGCGTGTATGCGCCTGACTTCTAAAGTACTAAAATTGAAAAAAAGAATTTCACCCTTAATTACAAGTTTGCCACCGTGTCTACTTATGTAGTCAGGCGAATACACGCCTGACTTCTAAAGTCTAATTTTTTCCCTATTTTTTCACTTTAGAAGTCAGGCATGTATTCGCTTGACTTTAAAACTCGCGAGTTTTGTCTCTTAATTACAAGTTTGCCACCGCGTCAACATATAAAGTCAGGCATCTGAGCGCCTGACTTTAAATGTCTAATTCTTTTCCTGATTTTGCACTAGTGATTTATTCCTGATCTTTGATACTTTTGGACTTTTATTTTTATTTCAAAACAATGAAACTTTTAGAAACCCAACATATAATTCACCAAATTTTTTCAAATATACTATTTATATTTATTGAGTCTTTTGTGTGTAACAAGCCAAAAGTAACAAAGATTAAGGACAAATGGAGTATAAAATAATATAAAATACTATAAATGTTTGAGATTAAATCCATCAATATAAAATCTAACCATTTATAATATTTTATATTTTATTGTAATTTTTTTTATATTTTATTGTATAGTACTACCTTCTATTTTTTAGGTTAAATTGTACTTTTTGTCATTTATCTTTATATTTTTTCCTACTTTGATTATTTATGTTTCAAATCTGTGACAAAATAGTCATTTATGTATGAAATGTTTCAGTTTGATTTTTCAATTAATATGATATATTTCAATTTAGTTCTCCAAAACAAAAACACATGTGGCAAGTGGACTGTTCCACCAATCTAAAAACAATTAGCCTTAAAGGCTCTCTACTCTACTTATGAACTAACTCCTCGAGATACATCTAACATGGTTCAACATCCTATCAACATTAACAATTCTATAAAACACTACTACGATTAGTCCAAATAATCCACACAACTTCTAGCCAATTCTATAAAACACTACTACGATTGTGGACTTTGACAAAGACTACGTGAGAGATAGTGTTCTATACCATCATTAGAATGTGCACACTCATCCACTTATTTACTTTCTGTCAAAGACAATGAGCTCTCCTCCAGCACTCAGCAGTAGCTCCAATATGTTACTTAATTGGACACGAGTTCGCCTTTTGAATAATTTTACTTGTTTAATGAATTAATCTTTTGATTAATTATCTCTACTTTCTAATCACTAGTCCCATGACATGAAAGTGAAAAGCATGGCCAACCAAAATAAAATGAGGTCTCAAAGTGAACAGATTATGAGAGTGCTTTATATGTTCAATATTTTTTAACGGTAATGTTATTTAGCTAAAAAATTCCCCGCCAAAAAATAGTCAAAAATCACTTTACAACATCAATTAACCAAGTTTTTTAGGTCTTAACCAATTAATTAACCAAATTTTTAGTTAATAACCTAGAAAACTGTGAAAATGCAGGTTAGTTAATGACCTAAAAAACTTGGTTATTTGGTATTGTAATGTGGTTTTTGACTATTTTTGGTTTGAAAGTTTTGGCTAAATAACATTACTCATTTTTTAAATAGCGCTATGGAAGTGACACTACAACAGATTTGGGGATGGACAACGCTTTTTTTTTATCCATGGACAGCGCTTTTGAGTGCTGCTAAACTTTGTGCTGCTGATTCCACTCCAACAATGGGCAGCGCTTTTAAAAGCGCTGCTCATTGATATCCATGGGTCCCTCCTGGGTAAAGCGCTGCTCATCATGTTAGCGCATTTTGGGAATGGGCAGCGCTTTTTAGCGTAAGCGCTGCTCATTCCCAAATGACGCTAAGCTGCCCATTGTGTAATTTTTTTTATTTTTTTTCTGTTTTTGTTTGTTTTCCTTGTTTTCAAATTCCTTCCAATTCTATTTCTCAGCAAGTAAACCAGCAAAATCACACATAACTATAACTTAGCTATATTTATCCAAATCAAATTATATCCAAATACACCAGAATCAAAACAAGCGCTAGTTAATGGATTAAACACTTGTTTCCCAATTCATTCCAATTCTATTTCTCAGCAAAACCAACAAATTACAATACACCAGAATCAAAACAAACTAGCTATATATATATATATATATTCAAATGCACAAATATGCACAAATATACCCAACAAGATAAACCAAAACAAACTAGCTAACAAGTTATTATCCAATTCATATGTATCCAAAACTAGCTAAACTTACAATATGAACCAAAACTAGCTTAGCTATATGTATCCAAATCAAACTCTAACAACTTACAGTATTACATTCTATCCAAAATATAAAAAAAACGGGAGCCATAACGGCACCACTCTCCCCTAAGTTCAAGTAGTTGCTCATCAGAGTATGTCCTCACCCGACAATCAGGAAAATACTGAAATTATATAAATAAAATTAGAATTGAAATGGTTAAATGGAATTAACTATTATATCAAAATCAAAAAGAATTCTAAGTAGATACCTGTCGGGGAATAGTCGTTTGGTTGTGGGTAATAATTTCCTTCAAAAATTTCATTACATAATACCCACAATCAACGCTATTGGGTTGTTTTCCACACTACAAAACAAAAGATTAGTTAATTGTTAAATTTAATTTAATACATTTTTTTCACAAAATAATGTAATTAAATATATATGAACATTGACAAACTTACATCTATTGGTATCCATTTGGTCATTGATTGTTCCAATCCCCAATATGTTTTCAAACAACTGAACACATTGTCATATAACTATATTATTCGAAATACATACGTATATTAGTAAAACTAAGAAATATGTAGAGGGATCGAAAAACACACACCTATTAAATATCTCGATCAACTCGGGGTAGTTGTTGAAATGACCATGCAATGAATCAATGAAGTACATCGTATCTTTCTTAGGATTTATTGCTAACAACAACCAATGTTGCCTACAAAATAAAATTTTGAATGAGTAATTGACTAGTATTTAAAAAATGCATGTTATATAAGAATGAATTAAATCTCTCACCGTAAGAGACACGGTGCCAAAAACATGGTATCAAAGCTTGTACTTTGAGCTTCCCAGAAGCGTTGAGTGATATAATTTTTAACCTCTGTCTTGTTTTGTTCCACAAGCGTCTCATAATTACGCAGCTTCGGGGACACTTCACGTAGGTGTGTATTATCCGGACACAAGAACACAAATCTCTGTGTCTGTTCCGAAAGGACCAAAATGTCCTTGTATAAGTACCTATAATTAGAGATATATACAAATTAAATTAATGATATAATAAAAAAATTCAATGATGTCAAATAATAAATTACATACGTACCTGACATATGCTCTAATAGAAGTACTGGTTGCCCACTTCAATTTACATACATCATCGATATCCCCATGTGTGATCGTCAGTGTTTGACCTAAATTTTCAAAAATTTGCTCATCCATCTCTAATTGAAGCGGGGTTGCCTCGGTCATCCTGAATTTCACGTGCATTTCGGCATAACCAATCTTCTTATAATCATTAATGGAAGAGGCGGAGGGCTGAGACTGAGACACAATTGGAGAAGGGCAGGGCTGAGTCACTTTTGGAGGAGGGGAGGGTTGAGTCACTTTTGGAGAAGCGGCGGGCTGAGAATTTTGTGTAGAAGGGCCGGACCGAGACACTTTCTTACTAGTAGATTTTGCCTTGCCAACACTTTTGCCCCTAGATTTTGCATTTTGGCGTACCTATATATTAAAAAAATAATTACTTGGTTAACACACAATATATGACAAAAATAATAATTAGTTACAAATATATTGTCACTTACAACGATAAGGTGTGTTGGCCATGCCACAAAGGTACCAACTGCATTTTGCACAATCAGTAAATCTATACTGACATTTGGAACAGGCAATGGTGCATCCCCCACAATTGCACAGTCAACTCTGACTCTAAGATGATCTGGAGGTAGGGGTAAATTGTGCATCAAGGGACCCAATTGGTTACATATGAAGCCTATTGCAACCATTTGACGTGGGTTTGAGATATACAATTCACACTCACACTCACTGTTGTCCTAAATCAATTATAAACAAAAAATAATAAAGACATTATTTGATGTAATAAGAAAGAGAGTTTAATAATTAATTCCTTATTTATTGTAAAAAAACAATTAATACCTTAGTTGACGGAATGGTGCAGCTATCTCGTGTGCTATTTGTGGCAGGGGATGGTACCGCAGGCGCCGAAACCAACCCATATTGCAGTTTGAAATGACTAAGTTCAGCCCTTAGACCTTCATACAATAGTCGCAACCATTTGACGTGGGTTTGAGATATACATTTCACACTCACACTCACTGTTGTCCTAAATCAATTATAAACAAAGAATAATAAAGACATTATTTGATGTAATAAGAAAGAGAGTTTAATAATTAATTCCTTATTTATTGTAAAAAAAACAATTAATACCTTAGTTGACGGAATAGTGCAGCTATCTCGTGTGCTATTTGTGGCAGGGGATGGTACCGCAGGCGCCGAAACCAGCCCATATTGCAGTTTGAAATGACTAAGTTCAGCCCTTAGACCTTCATACAATAGTCGCAACTCTCTACTTTGTTGACAATCATGATGCTCATCATGAGTTTGCTTCTTTGGTCCAAGGTAGTGGGTTGGATTAACGCCAAATCCACAACCCCTTGTACGACCCGAGTATTCTTCCCTTTCCAAGGCACGGGAAAGGATTTCCTTTTCAGAGCAATCAGTGATCTCTCCCTGTGACACAGACTGTGATATGGTTTCCTAATTCACAAACAAAAGTATAATAAAATTATTATACATTACAAAGATCATAAAAGTTTTAAAAGTTTTGGAAATACTTACAATTCTATGAGTCACCTCCTTAGTTTTGGGATCCACAATCTCCCCATCCTTGTTTTGTCGGGCTTCCGCCCACAAAACATGCCACTCAATATTTTCTTTAGTACGATCTCAACTATATTTAAATTTACCAAATGTTAAGAAATTATAAATCAAAAGATTCATTAAACGAAAAGAAATCAAGCTTATTGTGTCTTACCAATCTTTCTTCAATAATTTGATATCCACTAGCACCGCCTCTATAAGGGTACTCACAACCAGAAGCTCTTTCTCGATTCTCTTGGCTTGCTTTCTATTTAGAGAGATAAGTATACATTAATGCACAATATATAATTGTCAAATATATTTTAAGTTATAACTTAATAGATTATAGTACTAACCAAGAATTCTGGATCTTTGGTGCGTTTCCTAACAAATATACCCCAATCCTCCTTTGTAATAAATCCACTATATAGTGGTGGAGGCTCCCATCTGATGTTTCCACTCTGATCTCTCAGCCATTTATTTGTTAGACTAGTCCTGAAATTCTGATGTAACTTACACATATTCAATGAAAATGATATAAATATATATGGTTACAAAATTATTAAATAAGATAACTAAAGAGATATAAAATTATATACATGTATTGTTAACCACAACTCCTTTTTTTGTTTCCTCAAAACGGCATTTTTTCTGTCATTCCAATTAGTGATAGTAATTGGTATCATTTGTTTTACCTTACTACCAACGAAGGTAATCAACTGTGTGCCATTTCTTCCAATTGGCTGACCCTTAACATTCCACTCGACCTGCATTATGTCATTAGTAAATTAGTTAACAAACAATTAAAACTAAGTATTGAATTACGTTAATTAGTAATTAGTAACTTACTGATAAGGGTCCTTTTCCTATATTTATCCGACCGACGATATTCTTTTTGACAGTCATTCCACGGGGAGCCTGCTTCCTGATATAGTCTCCAACATCCCTCTCATGACCCCTGTCATGCCCACTATCATGCCCACTATGATCTGCCATCTGACCTGCAATAAAATAAATAAGCTGTCAAGAAAAATAAATAACCAGTCAAGAAGATGAAAGCTATGTAAATAACCGGTCAAGAAGATGAATAATCATTGTTATTGTTATTGTTATATTTATCCAAAAGACCAACAAAAAAATAAATAATCAGTCAAGAAGAAAACTATGTAAAAATGCATTTGATGTAAGTCTATATTACCTTTTCCTTTTCTTGGATATAATTTTATTTGCAATTCGCTTATTGGTACTTTGTTTTTGATGAATCGTAATTCCATCACTATGATCCTTTCTAACATACACAACATCCTCTCTTTACCCTACTATTGGTAGTGATGTCTTGAAGAAAGGGTCGTCATCAATACCACCATCATCGGTTGCTTGATCATCAATGTCATTCACCAATTTTTTATTTGTCAATAAAACAATGGACCAATTGATATCAACTGGATTAGTGACATAAAACACTTGTTGAGCTTGGGATGCCAAAATAAAAGGCTCATCTTTATATCCTAACTTGTTGAAATTCACCCGCATAAACCCCGACTCATCAATCTGTAAACCATTATTATTGTCAACCCGTTTACATTCACTACAAAAAAACGTCATTTGCGAGGGACATTAGCGAGGGAATACTCTTCCCTCGCTAAAACTGACATTAGCGACGGAATTTGCGAGGGAATAAGGGTCCTCGTTTATTTTGATCATTAGCGACGGAAATGTGGGAATTAGCGACGGAATAGTTCGTCGCTAACTGTTAGGAGGGAATCTGAAATTAGAACAGCACGGAAACCGAAGGGATTAGCGACAGAAATACTGGTCCCTCGCTAACTATTTTGACCGTTCCAGCCTTGGTTAGCGTGATGGGATTAGCGGCGGAATGGTCCCTCGCAAATTCCGTCGCTAACCCCAATTAAATAGAATCAGATCCCTCATTTTTCTCTCTCTGTTTGCTCTTCTCTTCGCTCCCTCACTCTTCTCTCTCACGGACCCCAACTCCACCACACCATTTCCACTGCCACCACACCACCACACCACCGCCACCACACCACCACAACCAACTGTCGCCGTCGTTCCTCTCTCTCTCCTACGCGAACGTCGCCCTCTCTCCTCTCTCTCCTACGCGAACCTCTCTCTCACCGGAGCTATCCCTTTTCGCCACCACCAGAGCTCGCCCTCTTCACCACCACCAGAGTTCTCCCTCTTCACCACCGGAGCTCTACCTTTGGAGGTTTTGATTTTTACTGATTTTGATTTTTTATGATATTGTTTTGTTAGGATTTGTAAAATTAGTTTTGTGATATTGTTGTTTGGTAATTTTAGTGCATTTAGTTTTGTGATATTGTTGTTTTGAAAGAAGAAAATAGGATTAGGTTTTGTGATATTGTTGATTGTGGTTTGGGTAGGGTTTTAGGTTTGGGTAGAAATTGAAATTGTGTTCAGGATTAGAAATTGAAATTGGGTAGAAATTGAAATTGTGTTTTAGGTTTTAGGATTAGGTTTAGGATTTATAGAAATTGTGTAGGATAAAAATTTGAAGTTGAAATTGAAATTGTTTGTTGAAATTGAAGTTGTTTTATTGAAATTGAAATTAATAGTATTTTTGATTTATGTTTTTTGCTTGAAATTGAAATTAATAGTTGAAATTGAAGTTGTTGTTGAAATTAATAGTTGAAATTGAAGTTAGTTATTGAAATTGAAGTTGAAATGGTTTAGGATTGAAATTGTTGGTGTTTGAAGTCTCACAACCGCACCGGAGTGCGCATCGTCACCGAACCACCGCACCGGACCTCAATCTCTAACGGTTAGTTTTCAAAATAAATTTATTGAAAAGTGTTTATTGTTGTTTTCATGAACCCTAGGTTAGATGACTGTGTGTTGTTGATGGAAAAGGGTGAGGTGATGTCGTCCCTCACCCCCATATTTTGCTCGAAATCATCTCCATTGAGATAATTGCGAGGCGATACTAACAATTTTAAGGTTAGGAGTTAGAAATAACTTCCTTCACTACTTATATGGAAAAGGGTTTTGTCTGATCTGTCCTTAACCCCCATATTCGGCTTGAAATAATCTCCACTGAGATCATATCGATGTCACTAACTTGATAGATTACTGGGAATGTTAAGGGAATCTAACACGTTTTCCTAAATGCGTGTCGATGAATTTGTATGAATTTAATCGTGATTGGGTGTATGATCGGTTATATCCGAGAAGAGCGGGTTTGAAGGAATTTTTGTAATTGGGGTTTAACAGTTTCTTTAGGTAGCGTGGCGACATGAATTGGCTAAACGGGAAAATGGGGTTAGATGTCCATGCTTAAATTGCGACGGTGTACCTATTAGGACCGATAATGAAATCAGGGAGCACTTGTATCATTGGGGGTTTAGGCCTAATTATTTGATTTGGGTGGACCATGGAGAACAACGACGTCAAATTTTTGAGGTAGGGGCTTCAAGCAGTTCTGGTGTTGGTGTTTCACATAATGAAATTTTTGAGTCGATGGAAAACATGATTTGTGATGGTCTCAGGGTGAATGTGCCATTTGATGAGCCTCAATATGACGATCATGATGAACTTCCATATGAAGAAGCACAAAAATTTTATAATTTGTTAAGAGATTCAAACAAACCGTTGTTTGAAGGCTCGCCACAGTCAAAATTATCTATGTGTGTGAAACTTTTAGCTCTCAAGTCCATGAGTAATATTTCTGAGGTGGGTTTAGACTATGCGACTGAAATGATGTTGGAAGCGACACCTAATAAGGATAATTTGCCAAAAAGTTATTATGAAGCAAAGATGTTAGTTTCGAAGCTGGGATTGAAATTTAAGAAGATTGATTGTTGTGAGAAAGGGCACATGTTGTTTTACAACAACGAATTTGGTAAAAATGATGGTGAGCTACTTGAATGCAAATTCTGTGGAAAGCCAAGGTATCATGATCGTAAAGGGGCAAAACGTAATTATAAACCTATCCCTGTAAAGTCGATGTTCTATTTGCCTCTAGTTCCAAGGTTGCAAAGAATGTTTGCATCGACCGAAATTGCGCAGAAAATGACTTGGCATTATGACAATAGGCGTACCTTAGACGATATTTTACGCCACCCATCTGACGGTGAAGCGTGGAAGCACTTTAATCAAGTGCATTCAGATTTTGCCTCAGACCCACGGAATGTTCGGCTTGGCTTGTGCTTTGATGGATTTACTCCATATATCCAAGCATCGGCGTTACCCTACTCATGTTGGCCAGTCATTGTTACCCCTTACAATCTTCCTCCTGAGATGTGCATGACTAAACCGTATATGTTTTTGACTTGTCTGATACCTGGTCCATCCAATCCAAAAGCTAACATTGATATCTTTTTGGAACCTCAGATTGATGATCTTAAGAGATTGTGGGGGTGGTGTTTTGACATATGATGCAGCACGAAAAAAGAATTTTATGATGAGAGCCGCATTGATGTGGACAATTAACGACTTTCCTGCTTATGGTATGTTGTCTGGTTGGGGGACTCACGGTAAACTGGCATGCCCCCACTGCATGGAACACACAAAGGCGTTTACCCTAAAGTACGGGGGCAAGAGTTCTTGTTTGTTTATTTTAAGTTAATTATACAACGACTTATATATATTTGATTGTTTGGTATATCTTTCATTATGCAGCCTTCTTCCTGCAACGACAACTTCATCAAGCATCACTCATGTTATCCGCAAAAAATATTTTCAAAATTCCATAAAAAGTGGAGTAAAGTCGATGAAAAGGACAGGAATGATCTGCTGGACTTCTTTAGGGTAATGTCAATTATTTTGTCATTACTTATATTGTTAGTTTAAATTATGTTTAATAACGTTTAATATAATTACTAATACATATTTTCATTTTACTTAATACAGACCAAAGTGACATGGGACATAGAAGATAATGACAATGTCGAGAGACTTTTTTTTTAAAAGGATGGGCGCTCAAATATCAGATTTGCTTTATAAGCTGCGGTGTAAAGATAAGAAGCCTAACTACATGAGTGATGAAACTTGGAATGCCTTCAAGGGCCATTGGGCTACAGAGACTTTCAAGAAAAATGCTGCAAAAGTCAAGAATAATAGAAACTCCGAAAAGGGTGGCTCGCTTCACTGCGACGGGTCCATCAACCAGGTTCAGCATGCTTCTAGATTGGTAAATTATTTTTAAAATCTGTGTGTTTTTTTACATTAGTTAATTAGTTAGCAATTTTTGAAAATGTGTTTCATTTTACAGAGTAAGAAGGCAGGATGCCCTATCACTGCTCCTGAGCTGCATAGAGCCACCCATGTGAGGAAAGGCACTGGCGAGTATGTTGATGAGCGCTCCAGGATGACTCAGGTAAATATACAACTTGATTTGTATTATATAATGTTGCTTTGTCAAAATGGAGCGCTAACTTGAGGTTATCCAAAACAGGAGCAAATAAATGAGATCATGACTCAGCTGACTCAGGGGAGCTGGGATCCTGAATCATTTGGCCAACTTACTCCTGAGATGATAGATTTGGCAAACCAAAATTGGGAGAAGACAGTAGGTTGGTCTAAGGGTCGCATGTACGGTACGGAGCCCTTGGCTCCATGTATGGGCCAGTCTGTGGCCGGGAACAGCAGAAGACGCAGTTTTTAGGGAGTCTGGAGAGGCTGGGGAGGCCGAGGAGTCTGATGGCGGCCGCTTTTAGGATTTGTTGTATCAGTTTGACAATTCAATATTTTGTTATAACATTTCAGATTAAGTGTTGTTGATTCGAATTTTATGTTATTGACGAATTTTATTCTCCGAATTTTTATTTTAAACTGTTTTATGTATTTTAGATTTTATTATTTATTATTAAAATAAACAGGTATAAAAGCAGGTTTATCAAAAAAAAATTCAATCAGTTGGGCATTAGCGACGGAATTAGCGAGGGAATTAGCGAGGGAAATTGGACGCGTGGCTCTCAGAATTTAACCACGTGGATGTCTTTATTAGCGAGGGAATTTTAATCACTCACTAATTAGCGAGGGAATTAGCGAGGGAAAATTCCCTCGCTAATTAGCGAG
Organism: Astragalus membranaceus; assembly: GCA_039519185.1. Taxonomy (NCBI): domain Eukaryota; kingdom Viridiplantae; phylum Streptophyta; class Magnoliopsida; order Fabales; family Fabaceae; genus Astragalus; species Astragalus membranaceus. The sequence continues at coordinate 43,842,488 of CM076846.1, forward strand.
GGATTAAAATTCCCTCGCTAATCCCAGTAGTGAGGAGGGAATTAGCGAGGGAACCAGTCCGTCGTTAATTCCCTCGCAAATAACCATTAGCGACGGATTTTGGTCATTTTGCAAGGGAAATTTCCCTCCCTAATGACCAGTTTTTTTGTAGTGATTGGAACACAGGCTCCTATGTGTTCAATGACCCCGAAGTATGACATATTCGCGTATATGGGATTTCTGTCTTTGGCACTTGATGTATGCATAGCTTGAGCTACAAGAGTCACCCCACTATTTTGCATTTCACTCTTATCATCATGGTTTTTTATATAGAACGTGTACCCGTTCATTAGATTGCTGGTGTAAGAGAAAACAGGTATATTTGGACCTTTTGCTAACCATCTCAATCTTTCTGAAATCGAGATAGGATCCATAACAAACTCGAAATCAATGTGCTCTTTTAGCCTCACTATGAAACTCCGATTGTGTTCTTTTGTTAACCAAACTTGACCCTTATATGGCTGATCACTCTTAAGTATGTCCATGTGCTTGGCAACATATGAATCAACCTCACTATCATTGTGCAAAACATATAAGTGTGCTTGATCTAGTTTTTTCCTTGATACCATAACTATTTTAGTTCCTGACATCCCTTTACTAATGCTTCCTAAGTGACGAGACCTTGGCAGTCCCACAGAATATTCAAGACTAGATAGATAGCCGGTGCAGAACTCAATAGCTTCTTCAACTATGTAGCGCTCAACAATACAACCCTCGGGTCGTGATCGGTTTTTCACATATCCTTTTAATATCTTCATGTAACGCTCAAACGGATACATCCATATCATGTAACATGGGCCACACAATTGTGTCTCTCTAATCAGATGAACTATTAGATGAATCATTATGTCAAAAAACGAAGGCGGGAAATACATCTCAAGCTCACACAAAGTGACAGTAATTTCTCTTTGCAATGATGGCAACTTTCCAGGGTCAATCACTCTACTACAAATCGCCTTAAAAAAGAAACAAAGTTTGGTTAGGGTCTGGCGCACTTTCTTAGGCAAAATGGATCGTATACCAATGGGTAGCAAATTCTCCATTAGAACATGACAGTCATGGGACTTTAAAGACTTTAACTTGAGGTTTTTCATCGATACAAGGTTCGTAACATTTGAAGAGTACCCCTCTGGAACTTTAACTCCATGAAGAAACTTACAAAACACGGTCTTCTCCTTTTTAGATAGAGTATGAGCTTCCGGAGGTAGATATGTACGTGTACCCTTCTTTATCGGACCCAATTCTGGTCTCAACCCCATACTAAGCAAGTCCAACCTCGAGTTGATGGTATCTTTAGTCTTTCCTGACATATTGAGTAAGGTACCAATGACACTTTCAAAGACATTTTTTTCAACATGCATCACATCAATGAAATGCCTTACATATAATGACTTCCAGTATGGCAACTCAAAGAAAATCGACTTTTTCTTCCACCCCCATTTGCCAAGCTCTCCTGCAAAAGGCTTCCCAAATTTAATGTTCACATCTTTCACCTTTTCAAATAGTTGTTCACCCGTCAAAGCCATGGGAGCTTTATGGGTTTCGGTATTCTCATTGAATGCCTTTTTCAACAGTCGATACTGATGAGTAGATGGCAAAAATCTACGATGACCAGGGTAGATATTCTTCTTACCATGTTCCAACCACATCCAATCAGTGTTATCTTCACATATAGGGCATGCACACTGACCTTTGTTGCTGTATACAGATAGATTGCCGTATGCGGGAATGTCATTAATTGTGCCAAAAATCGTAGCCCTCAGGGTGAAACTTTCTTCTCTGAACCCATCATACACCTCTACTCCAGTCTCCCACATTAGCTTCAAGTCTTCAATTAAAGGAGCCAAGTATACATCAATATCATTTCCTGGTTGCTTGGGCCCAGAAATTAACAATGACAACATCATATATTTGCGTTTCAGGCAAAGCCATGGAGATAAGTTATAGATCACCAAAATCACGGGCCATGTACTGTGGGAGCTACTCTGAATACCGTGCGGGTTAAATCCATCAGCAGACATTGCAAGTCGTAGGTTTCTTGGATCCAACCCGAAATCAGGATAATCAATATCAATTTTTTTTCCATTGCGGATAATCCGCCGGGTGTCGTAGCATGCCGTCTTTAATCCTGTCATCCTCATGCCATGTCAAGTGTTTTGCATCTTCTGAACTACGGTACATGCGCCTAAATCGAGGAATTATGGGAAAATACCACAACACCTTTTCTGGAGCAGATTCTTTCTTTTTATACCGCGATGCATTACATTTAGGACACGACTTTAACAATGCATGTTCATTCCGAAATAAAATGCAATCATTGGGACAAGCGTGTATCTTCTCATAGTTCAAGCCAATGGACCCTAACATTTGTTTTGCATCATACGTCCGAGAAGGGAGCACATTATCCTTCGGCAACATTTCTTTCAATAGTGCGAGTAATTCCGTAAAGCTCTTATTCGTCCATCCGTGGCAAGTTTTCAAGTTATACAACTTTATCACAGCCAATAATTTTGTGAATTCAGTACAACCCGAATACAACGGTGTCTCTGTATCCGTTATCAACTTCTCAAACATTTGAGGACAGTCATTAAGATCGTCTTCAACAGCCTTTGCCATCTCTTCAAATTCATCCCCATCAAATGTAGGTCGACCGGCGCACACCTCTCAGTACTATTACCCATATTTGAAGATTCACCTCTTTCCTCACCATGCATTGTCCAACAAGTGTAACTTTGATCAATTCCGTAACCCTTTAAATGTTCTGCCAACTCCTCTGCATTAACTGATTTTACATAACAACAACTTAAACAAGGACATTTGATATCACTAGAAGTCCCTAAAAGTTCAACAGCACATTTCACAAAATAATCCACTCCAGCGACATATTCCTTAGACAGACGATTGGCAGACATCCACTTTCTATCCATAATTTCCCAATATTTATAATAAAATCCTGATAAGAGAAGTTAAACCTATTACAGGTGAAAAACACACAACGTACAATTTTTTGAAGCTAAGACATTCAACTATTTTCAACTAAAGAAATCAAAGACTTTGATGTCTTCCATATTGCCATTCTTCATATAATAAATACAAGAAAACAACAAAAGTATCTGAACAAGTGGAAGCAACAATGAACTCGAACGAAGTAGAGCGAACACTCGAACCAGGACGAACTCGAACAATGAACGTGAAGCTCCAGCAAAACAAACTCGCAAAACCTAACAAACAATTCGCATATTCGAAAAAAGGAAAATTGTAATGAATAGAATAACTAATAACCAAGACACCTAATTGAAGATATTTTCTAAACAAATTTTATTATTGAGAAAAGTGTTAAACAATTACAAACTAGCAGCACCTACTCTAACCAGCAATTTTAACAGATAATAGCCCTAAATGAACACGAAACCCTAACTCAACAAACAAAGGATGAACCCCAAATCAACAATTTTAATAGATATCTTGCAACAATAATAACCACAAATTAACACAAAGGCCGAAATAAAATAATAATAACTCAACAAACAAGGAAGCAACGGATGAACAGGGGTAGTAAAATAAAATGTATACCAGAAAAATGACGAAGGCAGAAAACACGCGAACTGAGGCAGCAAACACGAACACATGCAACAAACACGTGGAGCCAACAACACGAACTGAGTGAAAGAGTGAAAGCGGTGCCTCAACAACACAAACACGGGAAGGAGCAGCGTGAGAGGGGTTTTCGAACGAGATTTGGGGGTTAGGAGAGAGATGATGGAAGCAGGAACGAAATGGTGAGAGGGACGAACTGAGGGAGAGAGAGAGAGTACGTTAGTGAGAGGGACGAAGTGAGAGAGTCGTGAGTGAGAGAGATGAAAGTGAGAGAGTCAGGGAGAGAGGAAAATAGGCAGCATTTTTGTAAAATAGGCTGCCCATCGCCCAATTTCGTTTTCTTATAGGCATCGCTTCATTAAAAAGCGCTGCCCATCGCCCATCCTCGTTCTACTATAGGCAGCGCTTGATAAAAAGCGCCGCCCTTCGCCCATCATCGTTCACCTATAGGCAGCGCTTGTTAAAAAGCGTTGCCCATTGCCCCAACGCATTTTAACCAAAAGCAGCGCTTAAAGCAGGAGCGCTACCCATTCCCTGTGCGTTTTAAGCAAAAGCAGCGCTTATAGCAAGAGCGCTGCCCAATAAGGCGTCTTTTTTCTTAAGATCTGGCGTAGTGTGAGAGTGAGAATATAAATTACAGTTTGTTTCCGCGTCGAACTCAAAGTAAACGTACGTCCAATGTGAAGCTACTAGTTGTTGCATCCAAGAAAACGTGAATTTCGATTGAGTCTGCCGTGATCAATGTTTTTAAACTTGGACCGAAGATCGAACCAGCGAGATCTCTGGGTCATTGTTCAATTGGTTCACTCGGTTGAAACATGGTTGAACCAAATGATTGATAAAAAAATTAAAAATGAAAAAAGTATTAATTTTTGAGGAAAAAGTATAAAAAAAAAATCAAAAAATACATTTCGGGCGGTTCTACCCGGGTCAATTGACGATTTAAAGCGGTTCAACCACGATTAAATCCGGTCCAACCCGATTCTGAACGATTCCACCAATCTGCGGCCTAAATGGGGTTGAAACAATGACTTGCCCGAGCGTTTCTCGATTCAACCAACTGGACCGTCTGGATCGGTTCGGTTCTTACAACACTGGCTAAACAGAGGCTTAGTGAACTACATAGGATCTGGTGAATGGGACCTAAAACAAGGGCACATGCTTGAAACTTCCTAAGGTGAAAGCATTATTTTCCTTTATGTGAGCACCAAATTCCTTTTACTTTTTACCTTTTTCCTTCTCATTAATTGTTACCTTTTATTTTCTTTTGATACTATTAGGATTGGCATTAGGGCGAGCATCTTCCTATACCTTTATTTGGTTATGAACTGATATTATTTTGTACTACCCCATCAAATCTCTTAGCTAGCAGATAAATTAACCAAAAATGTTTGTCACTAAATAGGATCAAATGCAATGAAGAATGTAAGATTTCTCATTATTAACAGTAGTAGACAACCAAAAAGTATATTAAATGAGTACACTAGTACTCTTTTTTTTATCGGAAAATGAGTACACTAGTACTAAATCTAGAAAGTAGAAAAATAGTTAACCACTACAAATTTAAACCAATGCTTTAAGATTTCAAATAACATCCTAAACAGGTAAATGTCCTGTTTTCTCTTGCTGATTCCTTGTATCACAAAGATCAACTCCACTTTCTTTCTTCTCAAAGTAATATAAATTACAGTTTGTTTGTTTCCGCGTCGAACTCAAAGTAAACGTACGTCCAATGTGAAGCTACTAGTTGTTGCATCCAAGAAAACGTGAATTTCGATTGAGTCTGCTCTGATCAATGTTTTTAAAATTGGACCGAAGATCGAACCAACGAGACCTCTGGGTCATTGTTCAATTGGTTCACTCGGTTCAAACATTGTTGAACCAAATGATTGATAAATAAATTAAAAATGAAAAAAGTATTAATTTTTGAGGAAAAAGTAAACAAAAAAAATCAAAAAATACATTTCGGAAGGTTCAACCCGGGTCAATTGACGATTTAAAGCGGTTCAACCACGATTAAATCCGGTCCAACCCGATTCTGAACGATTCCACCAATCTGCGGCCTAAATGGGGTTGAAACAATGACTTGCCCGAGCGTTTCCCGGTTCAACCAACTAGACCATGTGGATCGGTTCGGTTCTTACAACACCGACTAAAAAGGGGCTTAGTGAACTACATAGGATCTGGTGAACGGGATAAAACAAGGGCACATGCTTGAAACTTCCTAAGGTGAAAGCACTATTTTCCTTTATGTGAGCACCAAATTCCTTTCACTTTTTACCTTTTTCCTTCTCATTGTTACCTTTTTTTTCTTTTGATACTATTAGGGTTGGCATTAGGGCGAGCATCTTCCTATAAAGTGGTCCCTTTAAATTTTTACTTTATTTGGTTATGAACTGATATTATTTTGGACTACCCCATCAAATCTCTCAGCTAGCAGATAAATTAACCAAAAATGTTTGTCCCTAAAGAGGATCAAATGCAATGAACAATGTAACATTTCTCATTATTAACAGTAGTAGACAACCAAAAAGTACATTAAATGAGTACACTAGTACTTTTTTTTGATCAGAAAATGAGTACACTAGTACTAAATCTAGAAAGAAGAAAAATAGTTAAACACTACAAATTTAAACCAATACTTTAACATTAAAAATAGCCTCCTAAACAGGTAATTGTCCTGTTTTCTCTTGCTGATGAGCTACTCCACCTTGGTTCTCTGTTTTATTCAAATTAATTTCCTTCTTCTCTTGTTGCTCCATAGTATCACAAAGAACAATCCCCATAGTCTCAGGCAAAAGCACCAAAGTAATATTTGACAACATAATAACCACTCCAAAAACCCCATAAGAAAAAATATTATTTTTCCTTCCAGCAGAAATCAAAAAGGGACTAAAAATACAACCAAAAACAATAGCTTGTCTCACCAATGAAGTTGTAGTGTTCCTCACACATGTAGGAAATAGCTCTATAATGTATATAAGAAATACATTATAAGCTGTACAAGCACCAAAAAATGATGTCATTGCTAATACCACTTTAGCAACTGGTGCTCTATTTTCCACCACAGCACACATCACACAACAAATTCCACCTAATATTGAGAAAATTAGAATTGATGGTTTTCTTTTGTAATTTTCCAATAAATATGTTGCCACACAAGATGGTATTTCCATTGAAGCACTAAATACCACAGCTAAGTAGATATTAAACCCTAAATTTCCAACAGCTAATGGCATACCAAAATACACCATCCCAATTCCAATACCAAGTATCATAACTGCTACCATTCTTGTAACTGCCCATCTTTTCTTGAATAACTCTCCTATTGATGAGTAAAGTTGGAAAAATGTTACCTTTTCTTTTGGGGGTGTTTTTGGTAAATTCACATCAGCTAAATTACCATCATACCCTTTGAGTAATATTTTCTTGACTTGTTTTTCTTTCCCTTGCATGAGAAGCCATCTTGGTGATTCAGTAACAAAGAAATAAGCAACAACAGAGTAACAAATAGCAGGAATTGAAGTCCAAAGGTAAAGTGCTTTCCAAGAAGAGTTTCTATTAAGATAAGCAACAGCAGGTAAAGACATATAACCCATTGTGAAACAAAAATACTCAACAATACCAACTCTGAATCTCCACTCAGCACTAACGTTCTCTGTCATCAAAACAAGAACACATGTTCCAATACTTGACCTCCAAAACCCAATTAAGAATTTCAAAAAAGAGTAGACCCAAACATTGGTGGAGAAAATAATGAGCATGGAAGTTACTGACATAGAGACACATGAAAAGATCAACATGTTTTTTCTGCCTAGTGATGAGTCAGCTAAAGCTGCTAGAAATGATGAACCTAATAGACAACCTATGAAGAATGAAGATTGTGGTAAACCTGTTATGAAACTACTTGCACATTCAAGATTCCAATGGGAAATTATTGTCATTGAAGGGTGAGAATTCCAAGACCAAGAAGATCTTGGAATTTTGCAAATATCAGAAGATGATGTGCATATTGTGGAATTTGTGTTTGTGTTTGTGCAGTGCCATTTTGGGAAATCATCAGTGTAAATACTAATGAATGATTGTTGTGCATCAAAGAACATTGCAATTGCTACAAGAACAGCTTGCAAGAAATCCATCCAACCAAAGTTTCTTAAACTTCTTTCTATTAATTCATCCCATGATGAAACTAGAACTTTCTTTGAATCATCATTGGGATTGAGACGGGGATTAGATTCAGCTGCAATTTGAACTGAACCTTCCATTTTTCTCTAAGGTGATATTGTGTTTGTGTTTGTTTGTTGTGTGGTAGAGAGTTTGTGTGAGGATGAGTGTGGTTTTATAGGACAAGTTGATATGTAAGAGTTCTTATGGTGGTGGCTGGTTATTAGAGATATGGACCATATTAATTTCACTGGTGGGCCAGGAATCTTTGAATGTGCATTACAGTTCTTTGGGATTTTTTATTATAGTTTTTGTTACGGTTTTATTTGTGTAGAGAGAATTAACCAGCTTTATTGATGACTAATCAGTCATGCATTATGTTTATCTAACTTTGCTTGTTCGGATGGTTCTCTTTTTATAATAGAGTTTTTGCCACACACAAGACTCAAACTTGAGACTTTGAGTGAGATCCAAACCTAGTTATAGTTGGCACCAATAGTGTGGGATCTAGGACCTGGAGTCTGGGTTCAATTTTTTTTACAATTACGCCTAATTTAAAATATATTAAAACTAATATTTTAATATATTTAATTAAATAAATTACATAACTCGTAATTATCCTGTATGCAAATGGGAAGGAGAAGGATTGATGTGAGTGGTTGTGTGAGTGTAGTGTAGTGTGAACCGGCCGCAAAATTAAGAGTTTTGGTTCAAATTTCTTTTTTCAGAGTGTAGAAAATATTTTTTTATAGGACGGGTAAGTGTCATTTTACTTTTGAGGGTGTGCGAGTGACCTCCTATTAGACGGTATGTCTACCCCTATTTGTCGGTACCCAATCTTGTTGGAAAACTTGTCTGGCTAAGTATACTCGACTTTACTGGTCGTGTGGTTCTCCTTTTTTAATGGTGTTTTTCAAGCACCCAAACTTTGCCGGTCGTGCGGTTCTCCTTTTAATGTTGGTGAGATTTTTTATTATTATTAATTCATAATGTTGACTACTTTTACTTTTCGGTACCAAAGATTAGATCACATTTTATTTTGGTTTTTTCCTTATTTGCTTTTGATTTTTTTCAAAGTCTTTCTTACTCACACCACACCAATTCTTTTCATTACTTTTTTTTGTACCTTTAATCGTGAAATCAGGATACCGTTCAGGTTTTGTTTGGTCATCATCCAAACTCCAAAGGAAGTAAAGCGTGACGTTATTTAGATAATAATGTATTTTTTCACGCAGTTTTGCGTGTTGAGATTGCATGGTAAAAGTGACAGACGAGCCTTTTGCAGAAATCATGGGTGATTATGGCAATATTGAAAATGATAGTGAGCTATCTGTAAGGCCTAGCTCAAATTTGTTAGGCTGGATACTATGTCTCGAGTTTAAACTCGAGACCTCACAGTTGTGTATGTGAGTTTTTATTGGCTGTGACCACTCCGTCTACCTATAAAAAAAAATGACCGTGAGCTATCACGAAGTAAAGTTGGAGACAAATATCATTTTCTTTTATTGTGACATTAATTTTTTTAGCCTAAATCTCTTATTAAATATCATTTTCCGTGTCTCTTTTATATTTCGTTTCTCTTTAGATTGCATTTTTTTTTGGTTTTTTCCTTATTTGCTTTTGATTTTCGTTCAACCTCTTTCTTACCCATACTTTGAATCCATGATTTCGCGAGCCTATTTGTTTGGAGAGCTACTCCCTTCGTTCCTAATCTTTCGTACTTTTGGCTTTTTACACACAAATTAAAATATCATTAATTTGTATCAGCTAAGTACTAAAATACTCTTTTTGTAGTTGTTTTGGGATAATTAAAGTCAAAATAAAGTAGTGTTGAGACAATTAATACATATTTTGGAACTCTAAAAGATTCAATAAATATAAATGGTGTATTTGGATAAATTTGGTGAAATGTATATTGGGTTTCTAAAAATACCATTATTTTGAAATAAAAATAAAATACCAAAAGTACCGAAGATCGGTAATAGAGAGTAATAGAGGGGGTAATAGAGGAAGTAAGGTTGTAACTTTTTTCTTTTCTTATATAATAATAATAATAATAATAATAATAATAATAATAATAATAATAATAATAATAATAATTGTGTATATATAAAAGTAAAAGAATATGTTGAATGACATAAATATTCTTAAACGATGAGATTGAAATTAAAAGAGACGAAATTTTCTCTTTGGGCCTACTTGGTGAGACATATGAGAGTAATTGTTAAAAGAGAAATTATTTTTTTACAACAAGTTTAGACAAGTTGGATCCCAAGGGCTTACTAGGATCCTAAGGGCTTACTAGAGCAAAAGAGGTGAAAAATATGATTAGATTTGAGGTATTATTTAGAATAAGAGAAATATTGAAGAGAAGTGTTACTTATTTTTTAAAAAAACAAAAATATCCTTAACTAAAATAGAAAGACTATTGTATAATGTTACTTATTTTTTAAAAAAACAAAAATATCCTTTAATCTCTCTTCATTATTTCTTTCTTTCCAATCAAAGGCTTAAAAGTGAGTTTTTTCTCCAGCAATACACGAAAAACATTTTGTTAGACCCATGCCTTTCTACCCATCCCTTCCCTTTCCAAGAAACATTTGTTGGTGCTTTCAATCGTTTTTGTATTTTATTTTATTTGATAAATTATATATATATATATATATATATATATATATATATAATACTTACTATTTTTTTAAAACAAAAAGTTTTGGTGAATTGGTCCCAGAGGCTCACTAGGATTAGAGAAAATCTAAAGGTTTTTTAAGCAATGTACTTTCATATTATCCACTAACGAGTTCCTACATTAGGTAGGGAATTCGTCACGTTCTTATGAGATGTGAGTTGAATCCTTACCAACGGAACTAACCTTTACTTGCGACTTTCTTTTGGCAAATACTACTATTTTTCCGTTATAATATGGCCGATTTATGTAGAAAGCTAAAAGGGAGATTAATCAATAAACCCATGCTCGTATACTCGTAGTTGCATTTATTTGCCCAGGTTCGTTGTAATAACAAGTGTTATTAAACCCGGACCGTTACCCGGTAACAAGACCGGCTCGGGGTGCTTATTGGATCGTATCTGCAATAGACCCTGGTGTGACCCGGTACAACCCGGTCGTGCAACTGGGCACGACACTGTTATTAATATTAAAAGAAAGCCTGAGAGGGAATCGAACGCATCTTAGACTATGTGCCAGCGCGTGGAGTACCACTAGGCCACTGCAATGTTTTGATAATAAGTGCCAATTGCAATCTATCAATACTTTAACTTCACTGAAAAAAAATTATCAATGCTTTATTTTATTTATTTTATGAATTAATCCTCAATTGTAGGATAAATGTTGACACAAACATCTTAAAAAATTTATTTTTGAAACAAAATAAATGTTGACACAAATATTTTTAAACAAAATTGTTTAATAAAATCTTAAAAAATATATTTGTAATTCTTGAAATGTTATATTAAAATATATTTTAAAAAAAACTTATGGATGAATGTCTATCTTAGACTATGAAATCAAAAATAAGATTAAAAATATATTTTTGGACATTTTTAAGGTATGAAAAAATATTCATAGCTCTGTGATGTGTGAATTTATACACAGTACACCTATTTTTATCAGTTTTTAGTAGTGTTACGGGTCATGCGGGCCAACCAGTGACCCTTCGGTCCGACCATTGACCCAGTGACTTGACCTGGGTCGATCACCGGGTCGATTTTAATGACATTGGTATTAACAATAGCATACTTTTCTCTATTGTAAAAAAAAATCTACTTTTCTCTAATCCTTTTTTGAAGTAACTTTTCTCTAGTCCTTGCTCCATATTCTTTTTTTTAAAATGTTTTAGTAATTTTTTTTTTATAAGCAATGATTTCATTAATAAGCACTAGGTGTGCTTAAAAAACCACAATTACAAATTGTTTATACAGAGTAAGGCGTTATTCCACCATGCCGAAACAGAATAACCGAAATGACTACCCACCCCATATATAAACCCACTCCAAGAAGTACATTTAATGTGGTTAACAATGGAATCTAACAAAGGAGCCTCCCCTTTGAATACTAATCTGTTTCTCACGAGCGAAATACTCCAACACACTGCTAGCCAAATGATGTGTTTTGTCCTGGCTAATTTAGGATCTGTGAATTATGAACTGAAGCCAATAAAATGATTCATAATACACGTGGAGGAAACAAATTACACCCAAAGCCAGTCGCCGATTGCACCCCAAATTTGTTTTGCCACAACACAATCACACAACAAGTGAAATAAATCTTCATTTGATTGCTTACAAAACGAACATAACGATGCTTCACCAAATTCAATCACGTGATGTCTGACCAGCAACTATCGAGTAGGGATAGCATTAGAAAAAACTCTCCATCCTAATATGTTAAATTTTGATGGTACCTGTGTTTTCCAAAATTCTGTCCAAAACCGAAACTGATCTGCTGCATCTTCGGTGCTGTCAGTAGGCCGAACAACAATATTGTTAATTGATTGCAGCAACAAATGGTAACAAGACTTCACTGTAAAAGAATTATGCGCTTCCGATAACCACACCCAGCCATCGAGAACCTCCATTCTAGGCGCTACATCTTGCATAATCACGAACAACTCTAATGCTTCCTCGGCTTGAGCAGAACCCGAATTAGTAGCAGCAGAAAAGTGCTACTGCCAGCTCCCCGAAATCCACTGCCCAGCTGCTGCCACCAATATATTTTTATCCAAAGAACTGCAAATAAATTTGGGAATACAAGATACAATGGTTGGTGACCAAGCCAATGATGCTTCCAAAAGTTCACCACTTCTCCATTCCCTAACACACGCCTCACATTAGAATTAAAGTAGCTTTGAACAACATTCTCGCCAACATGAACAATATCCCGCCACCATAGCGAATCATTCCTCCCCTCCTTCCGAATATCTTTAATCAAGAAAAGAGATAAATCATCATATCTATGCCTTAGTAAAGCTTTCCGGCCAACAACCGTTATCTTCCATCAAGAAGCGCCATTTCCACTTAGGTAGAAGAGCTACATTGAATACCTCAAGGTTTTCAATTCCAAGACCTCCCTCATTCTTTGGACGGTAAACCTTTTCCCACGCCACCCAATAGATACCTCTCCTATCCTCCTTTATCCCCCACAAAAAATCACGTTAGATCTTAATTAAGGAGTTAATCACCAATTTCGGGGCCTTATAAAAAGAAAAGAAATAAAGCGGAATGCTATTTAAAATGGAATTTATAAGAGTAACAATTACAATACTAAAGAAGTATTAATACTTTTTCGTATTGTATTCTTGAATCATTAATGTAACATTTTTCCGATACTCAATTATTAACACACGATCCTTACTCTAGTCGAGAGAGTAACAATTAGCATATTAGGAAAATAAAAAAATTTCATAAATCTTGACTATTAATCATTAATCATTTAATTACATTTCATAGTTCCAAGGCCGACCCAACATATGTAAAGCTAAAGTAAACTTTTATTAAATATAGTTAGTTGGTTAAGTAGTTAGAGAAGTTTGTTAGTAGTTATAATTGAGTTGTTAGTTGGGTATGTAGTTAGGAAAATTTGTTAGTAGTTATAATGGAGTTGTTAGTAGTTAAGTGTGCCTATAAATAGGCTTGATGTAATCACTTAGTATACAACACTTTTATCATTTACTTTGATGAATATTAGAGTCTCTTAATCTTTTCTATCTTATCTTCCATGGATGCCATATTCTTCAAGATGGTATCAAAGCAAACATAGTATCCACCTTGAAGCTATTTCCGCTGCAGGTTCCTTCTTTATTATACTAGTTTCCTTTTAATTCATTTCCTTTCCGAATTTCTTCTTCTTCTTCTTCCGTTTGCATCTTTTTTTTTTGTTTCTTGATCGGCTCAATCAATGAGAAACAGAACCTTTCACTTTCTTCTATATTCATAGTGATTGCAACCAGTGTTCTGCAAATATCCTCTTTGCGATTCTTTTTGGTTTCGTGGCTTCTCCTTCTTTTCTTGTGATTCTTGTTTTTGATTTTCAGTTTCGCAGTTCCATTTCTTCAATTCAACGCATTTCATTGTTCGTTTGACACAAATTGTTTGTCATTCCTGTATCGTCAATCGTCATTTCCGTTTGCGATTCTTGCAGTTGAGTTTTGCGATTCCGCTTCATTGTCCTCCTTTCATTTTGGTTTCCAATGATTGTGATCTGAAGCAGAGTTCCAATTTCATTTTGGATCGAGTTTCGATTTCATTTTCGATCTTTTCTCTTTTCTTGCGACCTTTCATTCTGGTCAGCGCTGCTTCTGTCATCACCATTGCTTCAGGTTTTGCTATGGTGATTCGATTTCTCTTTAGACACAAATCCTTCGCCATTCTTGATTTTGAATTGTAATTTCATTTTGCAATTCCATTTTTTGATGTTCGTTTGAATTTTGCCATTTGTGTTGGAGGATTTGTGATCTCTATTCGATTGCTATGCATTTTTTCTTTACCAAACAACATTCAAGCTGTTTGCTGAAATGCCTCGAAGAGATAAATTTTGTTTTTGTCCTTGATGATTGTCTCGAAAGGTTCCTATATTCAATCACATTGTTTCTCTTGGTGATATTAATGGTAACCACATTGGCATTGATCTTAGTAGTGTTGTTTATTTTGCTTCTGTCACTACAAGAAAAACAGGATTTTGCGGCGGGCAAAATCCGCCGGAAAAGCCATATTTCCGCCGCAAAATGGACTTTGAGGCGGATTTTTGCCGTCGGTAGCCAGGTCGCAGCAAACGCTTTCCGGCGGATAATCCGCCGGAAACTTGCGGCGGATTTCGTGGCGCCGATAAATCCGCCACAAGTTTCCGGCAGATAATCCGCCGCAAATAGCATATAACCGCCGCAAAATCCTTTTTTTTTAAAAATAAATATTATTTTTTAAAAAAATCGTTTTAATTAAAAAGTTTATTTTTTTATTAAAATTTTTAATTATTGATAAAAAAATAAATTCAATAATTAATTAATTTACTATTTAAAAAATTAAAAATTGGAAAGCAGTCATTGCAGGAACATCAACCGGAACATTAACCGCAGGAACTGCAGCTACTCCTGGTGCTACCTCCCCGTGACGACTCTATGTCCAATAATTTAGCCTAAACCCATTATTGTACAAATCAAGTGTAACTTCATGTTCATTTTTTATAGCTCCAATGAAAGGAGAAGACAATTCGTAGGAAGGAAGTGAGGAGTTTCAAGAAGAGATTTAGTAGGGAAGGAGAGAATTTGGAGAGAGTAAGAGAGAAATTTTAAGAAGAGAATGAGAGAATTGGTAGAAGTGTGAAGAAGTGGGGAAGGGATATATATAGGAAAACGGAGTCAAACGGTCAAATGGGGATTTGCGGCGGAAATTTGAAATTCAAACAGCGCGCTTATTTTTTCAAGGCCGCCGGTAACGGGGATTTGCGGCGGGTTTGGGGATTTGCAGCGGACTTTTGAAAATTTAAAATGGCGCTTATTCTTTGTAATCTCCAATCCACCGCAAAATCCACGAATTCCGCCGCAAAATCCACGGAGAAAACAGATCCGCCGCAAAATCCACGGAATCCGCCGGAAAGTTTGAGGCGGATAAAATCCGCCGGTAATCCCCCTAATCCGCTGCAAAGTTTGCGGCGGCTCCGAATCCGCCGGAAATTCCTGGCTGGAAATTCAACATTTTCTTGTAGTGTGTTGATGCACCTTCTCGTGGCATTGATTTAACAAGTGAGAAACTCATAACTGCATGGATAGAATACAGAGATGACATGAAAATGGTTCGTGTTTGGGTTGGTTATTCTTCAAAGATTTAATGAATATAGAGATGGCATGGAAATGGTTATTCTAGACCATCGACTCCTATTCTTGCTTCTCTCATTGACCTTTCTCAGAGATTTAAAGAGTTCACGCACCTTGGTTTCTCTGCTTCTAATAGTCAGGGTTCTAGTATTCACCTTGTTCACCATTGGCAGTTCAAAATTTTAGGTTATTCTCATTCAGTTAGTCCCGTTGATATGGTAGAAGAAGAAGATTGTTTCTTTTGGCGGATGTATTTCAGCTTCTCTCATTGTAATTTCCTTTTTGTTTTGATGTACTTTTGTATTGTTCATGTCAAGCTAGATCGTGTTGTGAATAATTTCTAGCTTGCGGGGGACTGTTAAATATAGTTAGTTGGTTAAGCAGTTAGAGAAGTTTGTTAGTAGTTATAATTGAGTTGTTAGTTGGGTATGTAGTTAGGAAAATTTGTTAGTAGTTTGTAGTTATAATGGAGTTGTTAGTAGTTAAGTGTGCCTATAAATAGGCTTGATGTAATCACTTAGTATACAACACTTTTATCATTTACTTTGATGAATATTAGAGTCTCTTAATCTTTTCTATCTTATCTTCCATGGATGCCATATTCTTCAAGAACTTTAAAATGAAGTTTTTAAAAGCTAATGGCAGAAAATTAAAGATCTTATAATAAAAACCAAAGGGAGTATATGTGTTATGGATTGGCCCAATCCACAATAATGAGGCCCAACAACAAATGTAGATCCATCAACCAATGGTTGAGATCGCAGCGCAAGATCGGACGGTCCTGATTCATCAGGTCTAACACCACCAAACTCTATAAATAAGCATTGAATGCTTCATTAAAGGTACACACTCTTTCCTACTCTTCACCTCTAATTAGCTCTCTGGCTGACTTGAGCGTCAGAGTGTCCTCGCAGGTACCACCTGTCCCGGATCGGAAGCGGAGCTCGGTCGATCAAGACCATTAACTACCAACTACCTCGGATCAGACTTGGTGTCTAAGATCGGATACCGGTCTAAAGGTACGGTACAGAACAATATGTATTATATATGATAAATCTTTTGTAAAAAAATATGATAAATCATTTCTTGAAATAGTAAAAAATTATTGAAAAACAATCTCGAAACTTCTTACTATCGTAAAAAAAATTATTTTTAAAATGATTTCATATTTGTTTGACTGAAAAATAATCTAATAATAAACATCGTAACTTAAGATTCTCATATTAGAATCTTTTTTATAAAAAAACCCACTAGAGCCGTTATGTTAAAGGTCAAATGGTCAACAGACTTTCCGAGTTCAAAGAACGAAATTTGAATATTAAATTAGGTCATGGTTGGCATCTTTATAATTTATATTGGCTTTGAATTGACTAGAGTGAATCTGGCTGGTTCATGAACATTTTGTCCTTTAACTTACTAGACAATATTAACTTGGCCAAAACAAAAGACAACGAATGCCATGACCAGCAAAAGAATGGGTGTGGCTGCTGCTGGCTTACGCGACCGTGGGAAGAATGGGTGTATATTTTTTGGGTGTTGGTTTCTATGGGGTACGAATTCTCTTCGGTCACTGGATTTCTCCGATAGAAGAAAGAAAGACCCATATAAATTAAAATAATATTATTTTGATAACGGCGTCTATCTCTTTTCTATTGAAAAATTCCTTTGGGTAGACGACCTCGGCCTTTCTATATGAGACATTGAGTAATCTAGTCTACGACGAATCATTATTTGAAAATAGTTTAAAATTTCATCGGTGTTGTTTTTTAAGGGATTTTTCATGTCACGTATTAAATTGCATGTTACATTAAGTTATAACGTAGGAAAAAACCAACGTCAAGGGATTTTTTAAGGGTAAATATAATATTATTATATATAAAAATAGCTGAGTACAAGGGGCACTCAACTCTAATACAAAAGTAGAAATCAGTCCCCAAACACGCAGGAGTTACACAAAAGAAACTATCTCCTAGATATACAATTAGTAGAATCAACATGCCGGTTGTCAAAAAAACCATTGTGTTGTAAGCAAATATGACTAATATATGTTGTAAGCAAATATGACTTGTATAGTTGCACTTGCACATGAGACACTAGGAATATTGGGGGGAACACGAGAAGGAAAAATGCCATTTTTTTTCTTCTGAAAATGAATGAAAATGCCATTTAAAAATCGAATAAATAAAGATGAAGTGTTTGCTGGACAAGTCAAATTGTGATTTTGCTTGAACAAACTGGTAACAACATTTGTTAGCCCATACTGTTTCGTATCTTTGAAAAAATGTAAGTCTAATATTTTATTGAGAAGCAGAAAAAACAAATCCAACAAACGATTGTGTTAACTAAGTCTACTTACCACACACCCTGATGTGGCACAAGTGGTAAGTTGCTTTGGGCTCCTTAAGTATTTGGTCAGGGGTTCGATCTCTGGACCGGTGTGTATGGAGAGACATCGCTTTGGAGATGTCAGCCCTTAAATGAACTCCAGTACCTCAATGGATTAGTCTCCACAGTCGTCATGGATGATACCCGGGTTTACCAAAAAAAATAAGTCTACTTGCGTATGAGATTACGTCACAAAAATTATACAAACCATATTGTATTGCCACCTCAAACTGATATTCACCTATCTCTCTATCTGTACTACATTTAACCTTCTTTTTTAACAGTATTTTAAACTTAAAAAAGGTTGATACATTCAATATATATATATAGTTGTAAATTTTGTGATATTTCAAAGTTTCTGAGTGAATTTTGTGAAACAATAATTTATGAAATATTATTTTGATATATGTAATCTCGGTTTTGTATCAGCCGGCCTATTCGAATATGCCCAGTTGTGGTCAAAATGATTTGCAAAGTAACTTTGTAACGGATAATTCATTTCGTAACTGAAAATTGATTTCGTTTATTTCGTAACTGCAGAATTGTTTACCAACGGCCATTTCAATTAAACCAAATTATTTCGTAACTGCAGAATTACTTTCCAAACGGCTTTTTGATTTATTACAATTATTTTGTAACGGCTGTTGAATGAAAATGAAACCGCTGGAGCGTATGCTTCAAACAACTAAATTCATAGGCTATATAAACGTGATCAGGTACCGCTTGAAAAAGACGAAAAAACAAACCGATTTGATTCCTCTGAAAAATACCAAACAGTCCTGGGTTTCTCTCCTATTGTGTCACATTTGTTCTTGCCAGTTCGGAGCCCTCAATCGCTTCTGCGATTGGGACGAGACCGGTTGTACCTCAGAGAATTTGCGCGGTAGAGTATTGTTTGGCGACCTCGCTTGTGGGTTTTCCGAACAGAGAGTCGATACGATGATGGAAAAACATTTTCAAATTTGAAGTCAATCTCCAATAACAGGCTCATCCGGTGAGGAGAATAATTCTACCGTGGGTGAGAAGGCCTTGTCCAAGCCGGAAAACAGAAGATGTAAAATTCTCTATTTGATGGGCTCAGACAAATTGAGTTTGTTTAAGGAAGAACTCCTCTATTTGAGCATGGAGGTAAGGTATATCTCCTAACTATATGAGATTATTAAAATTGTTTAAATAATTAGAATTTTTTTAAATTCTCTATAACTTGAAATTTTTAAAAGTGTGGGGGTGTTTAGCTAAAGCTATGTTGCGTGATCCTAAGAAAAGAAAAATTGGTTGCAAAACCTCTGATTGTGTTTCTATAGGATATGCTGAACATAGCGCTGTTTATAGATTTCTTGTTGTGAAAAGTGATGTTCTAGAAAAAAATACTATTGTGGAAACTAAAAATGCTGAATTCTTTGAAAATATATTTCCTTTGAAGCATGACCGTATGAAGAATTAAGGAGAAGTAAAAGACCAAGAAAAGAAACATCATTCGGAAATGATTTTTATACTTATCTTGTTGAAAAAGATCCCGAAACTTTTTTTGAAGCAATTTCTTCTTCTGAGTCGAAATTTTGGAAAGAAGCTATTAAAACTGAAATAGATTCAATTTCCAAATGTAAAACTTGGACTTTAGTTGATTTACCACCTGGAGCAAAACCAATAGGATGCAAGTGGATTTTCAAAAGAAAATATAACCCCGATGGGTCTATTGAAAAATATAAAGCTAGATTAGTAGCAAAAGGTTTTTCTAAAAAACAAAACATTGATTATTTTGATACTTTTGCTCCAGTAACAAGAATTTCTTCTATTAGAGTTTTAATAGCTTTGGCGTCTATCCATAAACTTGTTATTCACCAAATGGATGTTAAAACAGCTTTTTTGAACGATGACTTAGAAGAAGAAATTTACATGACTCAACCCGAAGGATGTATAGTTTCTGGTCAAGAGAACAAAGTATGCAAACTCCTTAAGTCCTTATATGGTTTAAAACAAGCACCAAAACAATGGTATGAAAAGTTTAACAAAACTTTGATTAATGATGGTTTCTCCACAACTGATGTTGATAAATGTGTTTACACTAAACCTGTGTGTGGAGAACATGTGATTATATGCTTGTATGTAGATGGCATACTCATTTTTGGTACTTGTCCTGATATTGTTACTAGAACAAAATCTTTTCTCTCATCTAGTTTCGATATGAAAGATATGGGTGATGCAAATGTAATATTAGGAGTTAGAGTCATCAGGGAAGGTGATAGCATTATACTATCACAAGATCATTATGTGGAAAAACTTCTTAGGAAGTTTGGTCACTATAACTCTATCCCTTTGAGTACCCCTTATGAAGCTAACTCACACTTGAAGAAAAATAGAGGTGATCCTGTTGACCAACCTCAGTATGCCCAAGTAATTGGGAGCCTACCGCATTTAATGAACTTTTCTCGACCAGACATTGCGTTCGCAGTCGGTCGCCTGATTAGGTATACTCATAACCCTGGTCAGGATCATTGGAAGGCAATTGCTCACCTTATGAAATATTTGAGAGGTACCACATATTATGGTACTACTTGTAGTGGATTTGCCGCAGTATTAGAAGGATACTGCGATGCTAACTGGATATCTGATTTAGATGAGACAAAATCCACTAGTGGTTACATTTTTACACTTGGTGGTGGTGCGGTAACTTGGAGGTCAGCCAAACAATCCATAATAGCTAGATCGACTATGGAGTCGGAATTTGTAGCTCAAGAATTGGCTGATACTGAAGCTGAATGGGTGAAGAACCTTTTAGCTGGAGTTCCTTTGGGAATAAAACTGACACCATCAGTGTCAATACATTGTGATAGTCAATCGGCAATAGCCGTTGCAAAGAATAAAACCTATAATGGCAAAATAGACATGTGCAATTGAGACATAATATTGTCAAACAATTGCAAAAATATGGAGTGATATCGATCGATTATGAGAAGTCAGAAATGGATTCGGCCTATCCTCTGACAAAACCCCTAGGGAAGAAACTGATATACGAGACATCGAGGGGAATAGGACTAAAGTCAGTTGAAATTAAGAAGTGATGGTAACCCATCCTTTGTGATTGGAGATCCCGTGAATAAGGTTCAATGTGGTAAAAAGAAGTCACTTCTTGATATTTCTAGCACTGAAAATTAATTCAAGTAATTAATTTTATTATTGTCCCTTCCTATGGTGTTATTGTAATAGTGCTAGACTACAGGGTTAAAAGGATAAGCTTAAAGCTTTTAATGATTTTCATAGCCCTTATGGGTGGTGTATGACTTGCAACATACACTTGATGAAATCACCTATATGAGTGTCAAGTGGGGCCGCTTGCATGAGATCCTGACGAGATCTCTAGAGCATTCATGAATACCGAGCACGCGCACGGCCTAATAGCGCAACACCGCGGAAACAGCAAGAATTGTGGAGGTGTAATGTGATGGTAAAACCTCTATCATATAATATGTGTCTTGGGTTCCATAGCTTGCTAAACCAATTCACCATATGTTATGTTTTATCTGTCTAGGATTGGTTCCATAGTTTGCTATACAGCTCCGATGCATTACATCTACGATGTTAACCCAGGGAACTTCTTTTTCATTATTCACTTCTAAACTTTTGAAATATTTGGGGGATTGTTGTAAATTTTGTGATAATTCAAAGTTTCTGAGTGAATTTTGTGAAACAATAATTTATGAAATATTATTTTGATATATGTAATCTCGTTTTTGTATCAGCCTATTCGAATATGCCCAGTGTAACACCCCGTTAATTTCTAACTTGTAGAAACTACCGAAGCGCACTACTGGCATACATCAGAGTGACTTTCCTTTTAACATATTGAACACATACTAAACTTCGATGAATCACTCATCAAACGTGCTTAATATAACTGAACTGAATATAATGAAGTCGGTCCTTACACCCTCAACTAGTGTTCAATACTCAAAACCGAAAGTCTGCCGAAGCGATTCACAACTTGAAATACATAAGTCGTACAATCGAGTAGTCTTAAGGTACTGAATACAAAATACAGAAATACAAAGGAAACTGAAATACAAGACATAAAGGGATAAAGATCGCGGCTGCTCCTCAAGCATCTTCATAGCCGTGCCTCACGGTCTCCAACTTTCCCTGCTTAACTGAAAAACAACAACAATGGATTGGGTGAGACAACATGTCTCAGTGAGTTCTATCGCGACCCCTTACTAATTCTCTCGGTTCAATTATGCTTGATTCATTATCTAAAACTCATAGTCCTCAAAATTGACTATGTGGCTGAACTATGCTCAATCACTGAGCCTAACAATGAACTATGCTCAATCACTGAGCCTAACAATGATTCTTAGCGTGTCACCGGTCACTTGGCATAATAAGCTTCCGGTGAACCCGTCCCCACTAATCACTAGTGGGTCACTAATGGAGCCTAGGTTCATAAGGATCATGACTTCCTCTCCCCCAGCACACTAATCTGAAATAGGGTCGTCACCCTAACAATGAAGACTGCTCAATCACTGAGCCTAAACAATGATGCATATACAATATACAATAACAATGAACAATGAAGACTGCTCAATCACTGAGCCTAACCTGAAAACATACTCAATCACTGAGCTTCATCATGACCTAATCTTATTCTTAACATTAGGTGATCTAGTTATTAACTTAACCTTATAATTTAGTGATCTCACAGGGATTACTAATGTTTGCTAACTTAACTTAATAACCTTACTCAATGGGTCAATCTAACACATATACCAATCACACAGTCATAACATGAAACCAATGGTCAATCACACGAGCATTCACTGCACCTGAACATAATCCAAACATAACCAATCACATGGCACTAACATAACCTGGATCCAATCACAGTCAATTACCACTCAATTCAGGGCAATGCAATTATAGAAACATTGGGGAAGGTGGAAGGAGGGATTAGAAAGCAATTGGAATCATTCGGAATGATTTAAAACACTTTTTAAAATAGGCAACCCGAAGACCACGCACGACTCGTGCGCCCATACACACGATCCGTGCGTGACTATCATTTATCGTATCATTCCGTTCCGATCCCTAATTACTTCCCGATCGACACTACCACTTCAGTCATAGCCACAACAAGATAATAGCACTACTTTTATTACATATTCAGTTAGGCCTTTTTATTATCTTTCCAACGCATCTGAGAACACTGAAATCGGACCACTGGGTCAAAAGTTATCGCGAAACGAAAAACAGTGTTTGGTTGCTGAAAATCTGCAAAGTGGCGCGCGAGTGGCGCGTGGCGCGTGAGCTGACAGTAGGATCTGTCAAGTGGCGCGCGAGTGGCGCGCGGCGCGCAAGTGGCGCGTGGACTGACAGTAAGTGCAGGATTTGGCGGTTTCGCGCGAAAACCGCGATTCCGCTTAATTCCGATTCACTTTCTGATCGATACTCCCATAATACACGCACCTCATCACAGTTAATTAAATCCAACAATCATCATATATCAATCAACAATCCACATTTCATCCAAGGGAAAACACATGACTTGATAACTTAACGCGAGGTTTTTCGCAAACGGTTTCGATAACGGTTTTTCATCACAAATACGTGACTCGATTCAGAAATACATAACACATGAAATCCATCCTAGTGAGTATAGAACTCACCTTTTGGCGATGACAATCGCTCCCAATGCCGAAGCTTCGCAAACTCGAACGAACGGTAATTCCACGAATCTTCCCGAACTCGCTCCTGCTACTTCCAGCAACGAACCGCCAATTTGCAACGAGCGTAACTCACTCAAATCTCAACCAAACTTAGCAAAACGAGAGCCTATGGTGAAGGGATTTTTCTCTAGTTTCTGAAGGTGGAGGTTTCAAACACATGCATCCTATATCCAGAGAGTTACAACCGAAACAATGAAGCTGGGTCAAGACTGAAGCTGATTCTGGAAACGAAACTTAGGAAGGTGATATCTCCCTACATTCTCAGTGAAATCAGATGATTCTTGGGTCTAAACTGGAGAATTTTCTGTCTAGTTTCCAAATAAATAAAAATCAGCTGAATCAGAGGTCAGTACAGGGAGATACGAACGAAACACTGAAGGTAGGTAAAACGGGTTTTACCCAGAATTTTCTGTTGAACCCTTCTTCTCCCTCAAACTCGAATTTGCATGGCTGGGTGAAGCTAGGATATGCCTTCAATGGTGATTTATGGAGGAGGAGGATGACTATGAACTTAGCATTAATGGAAAGGAAATAGGGAGCTGATTCAGAATATGTTGATAGATGAAGCATGCATGATGGTTGAGACTAAATCCTCTCCTCCCTCTCCCTTCTTCCTCACGCCCCCTCCCTCTCTATTTTGCTGGTTTCAGATTTTTCAAGGAATGAAGTGTTGTTATGTTTTTGTTTCAGCTGGATGGGTTTATAAGGAAATAATGTAAAAGACCACATTGCCCCTCACTTACATATTTCATTCCTAATAGCTCCTAACAGCTTTAAGTACCCTAATAAACTAATATGATGCAATTAACTCAATTTGTCACACAATTAAATTAATTGTCAATCCAAGCAAATTATTTTTTTCAAGCAACTCATTTAAATAAAAAAAATCATTTCACGCAAATAATTTAAATAGCGAAAATTGGGGGTATTACACCCAGTTTTGGTCAAAATGATTTGCAAAGTAACTTTGTAACGGATAATCCATTTCGTAACTGAAAATTGATTTCGTTTATTTCGTAACTGCAGAATTGTTTACCAACGGCCATTTCAATTAAACCAAATTATTTCGTAACTGCAGAATTACTTTCCAAACGTCTTTTTGATTTATTACAATTATTTTGTAAGGGCTGTTGAATGAAAATGAAACCGCTGGAGCGTATGCTTCAAACAGCTAAATTCATAGGCTATATAAACGTGATCAAGTACCGCTTGAAAAAGACGAAAAAACAAACCGATTTCATTCCTCTGAAAAATACCAAACAACCCTGGGTTTCTCTCCTGTTGTGTCGCATTTGTTCTTGCCAGTTCGGAGCCCTCAATCGCTTCTGCGATTGGGACGAGACCGGTTGTACCTTGGGGAATTTGCGCTATAGAGGCGAATAGATTCTTCAGGGCATTCGCAAGGCGCCTCCAGTTGTTTTACTAACATTTCTTTTGTTAGCAGATTCGACTGCATCTGTCTATTAGCAGATTCGACTGCAGTCTAGCTATAGTCAAAGAGTATGCTATAGTATGGTAATACTTTTATAAATAAATAATGAAGTAGACATAGCCTACTATAAGTTCAATGATAAAACTATTGTATAATGCCTAATGAGAGAAAATACATAAATCGTCTAAATACCAATCTAATTTTGAAGTTAATAAATATACTATTTGAAAAACTAATTGAAAGAAAGACAGAGAGTAAAACGGAAGATTCATGATATTATTGATAATATAAAACTTACAAAGATTATTGAATCCTTGATCAGAGGTTTCTCATTCAGAGGTTTTCTTTGATCTCAGAGTGTTTATGATGCATGAAGAAGTGATGCTTTTAACTAATGAAGAGCCTTCTTTTTATAAGTGAAGGAGGGTGCTCTGTTTACAATGGTAACTTACAGTTGCCAGTTACCGGTAATGACTTACAGCTGTAATGCAATAATTGCCTAATAAAACAAACTACTTTTATAAAGATAATGCGCTTAGTGCGCCTGAAAGAAATCTGCTTTTTCAAAAGCAGAGATAATGTTGTCTGCTGATAATGATGCCACCTAGTGTCCTGTTGAGCCACATGGTGCTGTCTTGTCTTGTCTTTGAATAATTTATTTTAATCATAGTTCCGGGACTCCACTAATTCCATAGCAATCGTCTTCATTCTCTGCTGTAAAGCTTTGAGATGAGTCAGCTGATTCTTCGTTGTCATTGATGTCTGATCCTGAGATGACTGCTTGTAATTTCTTTAAGAATTCTGTTTTGTTGGAAGATGAGGATAATTCTGCTAAGAACTTAGATTTTTCTGCTAAGAACTCAGATTCTTCAATGTTGCCTTTTGATTTACTGAGAAATTTTGTGTTTCTTTTAAACCAATTTTGTAATGTTGTTTCTTTAATAAGTTCTGGGTTGAACTTATTCCACCATTTAATTTTCATACATCTAACGATCCAATTGACATTACTGTCAGGGACTGCTAAATCTTTTTTGTACGTCCACGTAGTAATCCATGATATGCCCATGCTGGCATGAAATGCTAATAGTTTCATATGATCCTGAAAGTTGGTTTCCTTTGCAAAGGTTTGGAAGGCCTTTTCTGCAAATTCTGGATAGATGTTTGTTTCTGGTCCCCATTCATTGAACCATTTCACAAACCATGAAGAGAATTGTAATGAGATGTCCTTTTTGAACCAAATGAACCACGAATGATCAAAGGCTCATAGTAAAGCATGTTGTTCCATGCCTCCATATAGTCGTAATACGAGTATTGCTGGGGAGAGAATCTTCTTGAAAAGCTTCTTGAGTTTGATGGATGAGCTTTCCAATCAGATGGGGATAATACCTTTAATATTTTAAATTTTGAGAACATAATTTTTGTTTTAACGTTTTTATCAAATGTATGAGTTACCTCAATGGAGTCAGAATCCACTAAGATAAATTCATAGAATAATCTATTTTTATCTGGGCTTGATGGTAGGTAATGGAATCCTTTTGGCAAATAATTTGAGTCTACTTGGAATAATGACCCTTGTGAGTCATATTCTGGTTCTACTAAGAAAAGGATTCTTTTGTAATTCTTTTCTATGAAAGGGCAGTTTAATGTGGAGAGGGGAGTGTAATAAGGTAATTTTTCTGGCTGGGTGTTTAAGGAGGAAGGAGTGTTTACTGCAAAGGTTAGGGGTGAAACTAACCTAGAATTTATGGGTGGTCTTAATGCCCTAGGGTGAGAGGATGTAGGTGAGGATGGGTAAAAGGCTGGTAATGAGAAAGGTGTTAATGGGGTGTATCTGTTTTGGTTCTGTAATTAGGATGAAGGGGAAGGGGATTGTAATACCTGTTTTGAAGTAATACTTCTAGTAATTCTTTTGGGATCCTCGAGAGGAGGTCCGTAATTATCCTTCTTGCTCATTTTTACCCAGTAAGAATTCTCTTGTAAGAAAATTTGGTAAAGAGTTCTTTTCTCCTTTAATATGTTCAATATCAAAGTCAAAACAAGAAAGTAATGATTGCCATATGGCAAAAATATGTTTTGAAACTAAGTTTTTAACATCCTTTTGGAATACGTCATTGGCTGCTTTGCAGTCGGTTTTTAATATAGAAATCTTTTTGAAAACAAATCATCTTGAAATTTTGTAATGCATAACACAATAGCTAATATTTCTTTTTTAACCGTACTACATTTTAATTGGGCCGTATTCCATGTTCCTGAATAATACCTAGCTAGTTGCTCCTTGTGGCTATTGGGTTATATTTGTTTTAATATACCTCCGAACCCTAGTTCTGAGGCATCTGTTTCTATTATAAGAGATGCTTGGGGATCTGGGATTCCTAAGCATGGTAATTTCTTGACTATCCTTTTTAATGTTCTAACACTCTCACTCATTTATTCATCCCATTTGGGAGGATTCTTCTTTAAGCGTTTAAACAAAGGTAAACATATTGTCCTAAGGTTGGGGATAAAATCAGCGACGTAATTAACACAACCTAAGAACCTTTGTAACTGTGTTTTGTCCTTTAATTCGTCTGGGAATTTATCACCAAATTCTATGGCTCTGCTGATGGGAGTAATCATTCCCTGGTAAATGTTAAATCCTAAGAATCTAACATTAACCTGAAATAATTTCATTTTTCTAGCAGATATGACTAATCCACTTTCTTTAATAATTTCTAAAGAATTTATCTAGGTGTTCAAAATGTTGGTTAATTGAATTTGAATACACCAAAACGTCATCTAGATAAACTATAGTGAATTGTTGGTAATTATTAAAGATGTCGTTCATAATATGTTGGAATTCATTAGGGGCGTTTTTTAATCCCTGGGGCATGACATTCCATTCGTAATGCGTAATGACCAAATGGTACTACGAAAGCGGTTTTGTATTTATCTTTCTCTTCTACCTGTATTTGGTACTAGCCTGATTTCATATCAAACTTAGAGAAGATAGATGTCTTATGTAATCTTCCAATAAGGTCCTTCTTATTTGGCATAGGGTATCTAATCCATTGTAAAACCTTGTTTAGGGGTTTATAGTTAATTACTAGCCTAGGTGCCCCTCTCTCTAATTCAGAGGAATTTACTACATAGAATCCAGCACAGCTCCAAGGAGACTTGCTGACTCTGATTAATCCTTTTTCCAGATATTCCTGGATTTCTTTTTTACAATAATTCAAATTGTCTTGATTCATCTGAATGGGCCTTGCTTTAGTGGGGATGTCCCTTTCATTAAAGCCTGGCTCATAGGGTAAGGACACCATGTGTCGTTTCCTTTCCCAAAAGGCATTTGGGTGGTCCGCACATATGTCTCTTTTGAATTTAGTTTGTAATTCTTTAACCCTATATTGTACAGTTTTGTTAGCTAATTGTTCTTCTATTTTTTTGATAATGGATTTCTTTATTAATCATATTTATTTGTCTTTGTTTTTGAGATATAAGATTAATTCTTGAGGTGGAGGTCTCCTTTAGGACATTTAATTCCCTAGCCTTGGGTGTCTCTATGAAATCAAAACTAATTTCCTTTCCTAAAGCTTCTGTGGTTATTGATGTGTGGGAGACTTTGAATGGATATAATAAGGCTAAAAAGGGTGTTCCTAATATAGCTGAGTCATGGAGGTTTTTAACTAATAGGAAGGGAGTACGGTAACATACTCCTGATTTACAGATCTTGGCATCTGTTAATTTAAATGAAACAGATAGCCTATGACCTCATGCTCCACTTAATCCTTCTAAGGTTTTTTCATAATACTTGGTGGGGACTAGTCCCTCTTGGATGCAGTTTGTATCTGCTCCTGAATCTATTAAGACGATGAATTCAAATATTTGTTCTTTAATAACTATAGTAATTGGACATTGCCATTTATGAACTATCATTTATATAGTGAGTGTCCTTAGGCTCAGTAGTTTCTATCCTTTCTTCTTGGTGAGTTGCCAATATACTTTTTCCTTTGAGCTCTAAGTATTTAATATCTAATTCCAGATCATTTTGTTTTAGGGACTGGATTTCTTGGTTAATGAGAGTTATCTCATTTTGCAAATCTTTAACAGAAATGGTTTTGGTGCTAACTGGTTTAAATCTATCTATAATTTCTTTGAATTCTATTTTATGAACTACCTCTTTGTCATACTATTCTTTCTCCATGATTCCTTTAATCTGTCTCATGAAGTCGCTGTTTTGTTCTGACTCAGGCATTTCCTTTAAAATACCTATGAGGGTGTTTGCCTGATCTTAAGTAATTACGTTAACTGTTTTTGCACAGTTTTCGCAAGTACATAATTCAGGTCCTAGGCCTTCATCAGAGCTTTGTTCTGATTCAGAGTCGCCTAATACCTGATTGACATAGTCTTCTTCTTTATAAGAGGATTCTTCTGAAGAACTAGAAGACTCATCAACTATCATAATACCCTTTAAGATGTTAATAAGACTTTCATTTAAGTCTTCTAGTATTTCTAAATTATTAATTTCATTAATTTTTTGGATAACCTTACAATTCTTTGCATAATGTCCAAGTCTACCACATTTGTAACATTTAATATCTTTGGTACTACTGCTTCCATATTCTTTTTTAACTTTGGCCTTCCAAGTGAACTTCCTAGGGGGTTCTTTGCTATTCTGGGTTTGATTATAATTCTTTTTGTGAGAATAGTTCTTTGAGTAATGTTTGGGGTATCTTCGTCCTTTTGAGTAAGATTTCTTTGTATAAGATCCTGAGTGTTTTTTCCTTTACTGGGAGCTTTAATGGTTTCTATCCCAAACTGTTCACAGAAGGAACCTAATTCCTTTCTGCTCTGAGTTACTTCGTTTCTAATTTTGTTTAGTATCTTAAAGTCTGTGCAGATATTAATTCTAGTTTCTACCACATAATTAGAAATTTGACCTAAAGTTAATGATCCATAAGGGATTTGACCATTAAACTCATCCTTGATTTTCATCTTAAAATTTTCCCCAAACAGCTTGGGTAGTCCGGCAAAGAATCATTCTTTCCAGTAATCTGCGTTCCCATCGGGTCGCATGTATAATTTGGATAGGAACATGTCTTTATACCAACGATAATCTGACATGGTAGGGCAATATAGGTTAGCTAATTGGTCTGCAGCTCTTTCCTGTAACTGTAATGGGTCGCCTACAAAGGTTTTAGTAATGGCATAGAGAAGGGTATTTACGAAATCTTCTCCTGCTTCTAATCCTGTAGTGGGATCTCTCTTTTTAGCATTTAATATTAATAGCTTTTCTTCTTCTGTCCGTATGTTGTCCCACCAACCCTTTAACTGACCTGTAAAGCCTGTGACTATTAATAAAGCTGCTTTCTTGTCGGTATTGCCTCCACTTGTCTTGAAGGCAGTAGCCGCCATTGTCATTTCTTGAATGATGTTTAATATGTTCTGCTCGCTGAGACCATCTATGTTCCACTCTTCAATGGAATTTCCACTATAGGAACTAGATGTCATGTAGGAGCTTTCTTCGAACTGAAGATCTGGATAACTAGGTCTAGGGTAATAGTTCCTAGTTTTTCCTAAGTATCCCGTGTTCTTCATTCTGGATCCTCCTAATTTATTTAATTCTACTTCTTGAGATAACATATTAATTTGAAGAGACTTATCTTTGATAGTCATCTTCTTTAATTGTTCAACTAAATCATCTATCCTAATTCCTAATATTGCTCTCTTAAGTATTTTTCTGGGACATTAACAAGTTTGTAAATAGGACGATCTGGGTCTAGTTTATAATCCTTATAACAGTTTACTTCTTTTAAGGAACTAGCTTGGGAGATGCGAGGATCGAACTGCAACTGGAGTTCTACCCTATCTAACTGCTCAGCTATGGTGTGTAAGGCTTGGTTTGAATAATTTAACTCGAATTGGATCCTTCCAATTTCCCTATCTTCTTGTTGTTGGCTTCTGAGAGCCTTGAACGGAGAGGCTTCAAAGACAACTCCAATATTTTCTAATTCAAAAGTTTCTAATGGAGGGTGAACTGACTCCACAACGTTGTAGTTTGCAGTTTTCCATTCTCTGCTAATTCTGTTGCTAACATCTAAATGGTTTTCTTTAATGAGGGGGTTTACTATTTCTTTTTCTAAACAGTAATCTTCAAACCATGTAAAGAAGTAGATGTTTATTCTACTCTTTCTAATATACTCGTAGAATACTTGTAAGTACTCTGCAGTCTGTATTTTCGTAAAAGTATTAAAACACCAAGTTCTTCTTTCTTGGTTGTAATCAGCTTCGAAGTCTTCTCTAATCCAGATTTTATCTATTTCAAACTCTTCTTCAAGAGTTAGTACATTTAATATTTGTGATGCCATTGGAGACATTGTTAGAGACTCAGAACCCTGTGAAGGTTCATAGAGAGTTTTGGGGATTGGTGGAGTAAAGTTTACTCCTGCCAAGTTAACATTAATTGTAGAGCATGAATCTATAGACCTTCTTGATCCTAGATCAGTCCTACTGTGTTCACCTATTCTCATAAACTGGCATCTATTCATTTTAATTCTGATGCTTCCATCATCTTCTAGGATAAACTGTCTGGGTTTTCTAGACTCCATTTTAGGGATTTCTACAATTTTTTAAAAACCCATTCTTCTGGTAATTTAGCTATAGTGTCAGAGGTTGTTAATTTCTTAGGTGTAGTAATATTTGAGCGCTTTAGATTAGCTTCAATAATAACAGTTTCGTTCTTAGGGGGAACTCCTAAGAGCTTTAAAGTTATAATTGATTGTAGATATCTTGTATTTGATTCTATAGCAGATGTCTATATTTGCCATTCCTTCATCAAATAAATCATCTAAGCACTGGATGTTAATTACTAATGAGTTCTTTGTAGAACTGTTACCTAAATTCATTGAGTAATTAGGATAGCAGTTGAAATAAACAGGGCCATCACTTAGATGTGACTCTAATATGGCAATAATAGATTCTGGGAATCTTTTAACTCTGCTATCTCGTAGGATTAATAACAAAGGTGTGTTTAAGCCTAGCTTATGGAGAGGTTTAACTGAAACTTGAATTAATCCTAGGTGAAGGTAATGAAAACCTTGCCTAACATGGTCTTCAATCATTTCTTCAATTAATAGATTAATAGTATCATGATGTTGTACAATAGATCTGGATGATTCTATTGTGTGACTAATTTCATGTGTTTTAAATCTATCGAAGGTACCGGTTTCATAAATTTCTTTATATTTTACATCTGGCATTTTCTAGCTTTGTGTTTGATTTTCTATTTCTGCTATTTCTAATTCTCTTTTTTGGTGATTATCTTGGTCACTTCTAGCTTCTAATTCCTGAGTGTTCATAGAAGAGGAACCTACTATCATCTTACCTTTCCTACGGGATCCTATCTCGCCTAAGGTCTTAAGGAATTGGGCCATTCTTTTCAAATAATTAGACCTACGATTTTCTTTTTCTTTTCTACTATCGAGACCACCGGACTCAACAGGTTAACGGGAACACCAACACACCCCTCCCGAGTTTTAAAAGGCTTGCCAACGCTAACTATCACGGCTGACCAACGCGTAACAGAAAAGATATTGAAAATAATAGATATAATATTTGAAAATAATAGCTTAATTCCTCAGGAGCCTCTTACAAGGCTTTGATACCATAATTTCGTGGATGATAGTAATATTCATATATATATATATATACCCTTATATATGGATAGTTTTTTTTTACATTTATAAAATTACGTTTCTCTTGTTTATAAATAACAAAAAACAATGTGTTAAAAGGTTTTTGGCTTAAATATATTTTTAGTCCCTGTAAATATAAGGTTATTTGGTTTTAGTTGCTGTAACTTTTTTAAAAAAAACTCCCTGTAAACTCAACATTTTTCACATACGTCATTCTATTAGTGCGCCCTTACAAAAAAAAAAATCTTATGTGGCTAAATGAGATTTAATGTGTTACTTTTTTTTTCATTACTACTTTTTTTTAAAGTTGATTTAGAATGCCGCGTTTTAAATTACATGTTACATTAAATTATTAACCCTAAATTCTCAATCCATCTTCTTCTCCATCAAGAAGCACAAAGCACTAGTTCTGCTTCTTCATCAAAGGCACCTATGCGCCTACCAATTTGTGGTTGTCGGACTACAATGAGGCTTTACATATCTGATTTTGATGGAAATCTTAAGCGTCGCTACTGGAAGTGCTCCAACTGGGTATTTCACGTTTTTCCTTCGTCTTTCTTCTTCATCTATTCTTTGATTTTATTTGGACATAAGACCTGTTTATTTATTTTATTTTAGACGAAAGAACATAGATGTAAGATCTTTATGTGGAATGATAAACTAAGTGAGAAGCATATTGCATTTACATGTGTTGCTTTATCTATGGAAATTATGGGTGCTGGTACTTCACAAACTCAGAGTTGCAAAGGTTGTCAGCATGCAGACAAACTCGTGGAAGTAGGGACCAATTAGAAGAATGACAAGCTGAAAAGAAAACTAAGCAAGGAGAGGGCTAGGGTTCAGGGTTCAATTTGGGTTGTTATTGTCGTGGTTTATGTTTGTCATTTATGTTGTTTTCAGTCATGGAAAGTAATGGGTCCCTAGTTTAGTTTGTAGAAGTGTTCAATAATTAGTGTTTGTAATTTGTGGCATCGAAGAAGTTATTAATGAATGAGAGTTTTTATGTTAAATTTGCTCAAATCCAGTTTTTACCATTTCAACCAAATTCCAGTTTTACCCAATCTAGTTTTTACCATAAATGCACCAAATTAAAGATGGAACACAATTAAAATGATCAATTCTACAGAAATTTAACAATTCTAGATCTGGTACCAATTAATTGGAATGCAACCAAATGACTTCAAAGAGTAATTGTCATTAATTAAACCATTCACATTGGCAAGTTAAACACAATTGTCATAAAAAGTTCACACTGGCAAAATACAAATTAGAACTGTCATAAGCAGGTTTGATTATAAACCAAAATACATCAGTAGAGCCTAAATTCTCTACACCACCACATCATGTACTTGGCAGCCACAACCTTAATATTATTCTCCACCCTATCTAGATATGTCAGTGCAATGGTAATATTATTCTTCACCCTATCTAGTAAACAAGTGTATACATTTCGTTTTTGAGCTTATGAATTCACAATTGAATCTTGCACCCTCCTACATTATGTCCTAGTTTGTCACACTTGGCAGCCTATATTGTGTATTCACCCTCTTCTGTTTTGTTGCACGGGTATTATCAAATTCCCTTCTCCTAAGCTTCTTTGGCCTCCTAGGACCTCTCTTATACCGTGGAGGCAACATCTCCTCACACTCAATAGTGTTTTTGCCATTGATGGGGCTTATACCATGGTGGTAAGCACAACAAATACTTTTCTTTGGTATAATTGTAAATAAGGAAATAAGGAAATTGTAAATAGTAGATTTGTAGATTTATTTATATGTATTTGGCCCAGGCCCGTTAGGTTTTCTCAGAGAAAAGCCTATTTAAACTCTTTTGTGCTTGTACTCAAGGTATCGAAACATAATCAATAAAACGGAACTACAGCTACTCTGTAGTCACATTCGTAGGCAAAGTTTGGCCGAACTGCGTGATCAATATCGTGTCTAATCTTGTGACATGGTATCAAACTAGGTTACCTTCTTTCAGCTCTTGGTCCTGCGATTCATTCTTCGTTGGGTTCCCTCTCGGTTGCGATTCACTCTGTTCGCACTTTGTTTCTTCGCTGGGTTCCCTCTTGTTCGCGTTCTGGTTGTTGCGCGTCCTCCGTTCTGGTTGTGCGCGTTCTGATCAAATTGGCGTGTTCTGGTTGTGCGCATCCTCCGTCCTTTCGCTGTTGTGCGCTATTCTCTGTGGAGCGTCCTTGGTTCTGTGCGATTGGTTCTTCGTTGGTTCTGTGGCTGATGTGCGATTCGTCCTCCTTGGTTCGTTGGTTCTTTCATTCTCTGAGGCTGCTGTGCGATTCGTCCTTGGTTCTTCGTTGTTCGCTGGTTCTAGCTCTCCATTCTTGCTACGTTCTTGCTGCGTTCTTGGCTTCTCGTTCTTGCTGCGTTCCAATTGCAGTTCGTCCTTTTTGGTGGATTCGTTGTTTGGTTCCGACTGTGATTTCGTTCGTGGGTCCGTTTTTGGATTTGTTGTTTACGCCGGTACGTGTTTTGGTTGTGTTACTCTTGTTTTCTTGGCTTTGTGCTATTCATTGCTTCTAGTTGTGTTGTGTTGTTCCTATTGGCTACTTTTATTAATTTTTTTTCATGGCTTCGGAGAAAGAAAGAGACAATTTCTATGTTCGCTTTACCGGTAAGAACTATGCTGCTTGGGAATTTCATGCTTTAGATTCGTGGGAAGTAACAGATGCTCAAATTATTTCTTGGATCCTCAGTACTATTGATCCTCAGATGATCAATAATTTGCGAGCATTTTCAACTGGGTTTTGCAGCGTATTTACAACCAGGACAATACGGCCAAGCGTTTTCAATTGGAGTTAGAGATCGCCAATTACAAACAAGGTAATTTGTCAATTCAAGAATATTATTCTGGCTTTCTGAATTTATGGACAGAACACTCTGCTATTATCTATGCTGCTGTTCCCAAGCCATCACTGTCGGCCGTTCGTGATGTTTATGATACTAGTAAACGGGATCAATTTCTCATGAAACTTCGTCCGGAATTTGAGGCCGTTCGAGGTGCTTTGCTGAATAGGAACCCCGTTCCTTCCTTGGATATCTGTGTCGGTGAACTGCTCAGGGAAGAACAGCGTCTTAATACTCAAGGCACCATGTTTAATGATCCCGTCCATTCTGAACCTGTGAGAGTTGCATATGCTGCGCAAAATAGAGGAGTGGGCCGTGATATGCGACAAACTCAATGCTTCTCTTGTAAACAATTTTGATATGTTGCTCGTAGTTGTCCTAAGAAATTTTGCAATTACTGCAAGCAGCAGAGCCATATCATCTCTGCATGTCCTACGCGTCCTCCTCGACCGACTGAGCGTCCGGTGCAGGCATTCGATGCCACTACTAGCTCTACAGCTGGTCCTTCCACCACTGGTGCATCTGATGGTGGTGCTCTACAGCCTGAATTAATTCAACAAATGGTACTATCTGCTCTTTCTGCCTTGGGCATTACTGGTATGTCTTCTTTCATATCTTGGCTACTTGACTCTGGTGCATCGAATCACATGACGGGTTCCTCTGAACTCCTGTACAATTTACGTTCTTATATTGGTAATCAGAAAATTCAAATTGCTAATGGCAGTACCCTTCCTATAACTAATGTTGGTGACATAAATTCTAATTTTCGAAATGTGCTGGTAGCACCTGGGCTTGCCTCAAATTTATTGTCTGCTGGTCAATTAATAGATTAAGGTTGTGATGTTAATCTTACTCCGGATGGTGGTTGTCTTGTGCAAGATCGGGTGTCGGGGAAGGTGATCGCGAAGGGGCCTAAAGTTGGACGAGTCTTTCCACTCCAGTTTATTTCAAATCATTTATCTCTTGCTTGTAATAGTGTTTTGAATGCATGTGAGGATTGACATAGGAAATTGGGTCATCCAAACTTTGTTGTTTTGTCTCACTTATTTAAGACTGACTTGTTAGGTACTAAACTGATGGATTCTAGTATCTCTATTTCATGTTCTGTTTGCAAATTAGCTAAAAGTAAAATACTTCCTTTTCCGTCTGGTGCGCATCGTGCTTCTACTTGTTTTGAGTTGATTCATAGTGATGTTTGGGGAATCTCTCCTGTCGCTTCTCATGCTCACTATAAATATTTTGTTACCTTTATCGATGATTATAGCCGTTTTACTTGGATTTATTTTCTTAAATCTAAATCTGAAGTGTTTCCTATGTTTAAGAAATTTCTGATGTATGTTGTAAACCAATTTCAAACCAGTATTAGAATTCTTCGGTCTGATTCTGGTGGTGAGTATATGTCTCATGAGTTTTAGGAGTTCTTACAGCAAAAAGGGATACTGTCTCAATGATCTTGTCCCAATACCCCTCAGCAAAATAGTGTTGCAGAACGTAAGAATCGTCACTTGTTGGATGTGACACGTACCTTACTTCTCCAGGCCTCTGTTCCATCCAAATTTTGGGTGGAGGCTCTTTCCACAGTTGTAATTTTGATCAACCGTCTTCCTTCCACTGTGATTGGGTTTGATTCTCCTTACTTTCGCCTTTTTAAAACTCAGCCTGATTACCGTAGTTTACATACTTTTGGGTGTGTGTGTTTTGTTCACCTCCCATCCACTGAAAGACATAAGCTTGGAGCACAATCTGTCCAATCTGCATTTATGGGGTATAGTCAGTCTCATATGGCTTTTGTGTGTTATGATGTCTCTAACCATCGTTTTCGCATTTCTAGGAATGTGACATTTTCCGATAATCAGTTTATGTTTCCTTGCTCTTCTCCTGGATTAATGAAATTGCTATACTTCCCCAATTTTCTACCCCGCGTTCACCTATAGAACGTTTCCAACCAGGACTCGTTCCCACTTCCCTTTCCGACGCTGATCCGCCACCTGATCCTGATCCTGTACTGCCTGCACCAAGGCGTTCTGGTAGAACGTCTCGAGCACCTGATAGATATTCCCCAGACAGGTTTGGTTCCTCACATACGGCTTTAACTGCTTCTCTATCTGGCACATCTATTCCTACTTGTTATTCGCAGGCTGTTAAAGATGTCTCTTGGGTAAATGCCATGAATGAGGAACTTCAGGCCCTTCAGGACAATTTTACTTGGGATATTGTTTCTTTCCCTCCTGGTATCAAACCCATAGGCTGTAAATGGGTCTAATCTTGTGACAATAATACTCATCAACAAAGTCCTTAGGATTGTAATCCTTGTAGGACATCCCAGTTGTAGCATGCCAACAAGGTATCCCTATTTTTTCCCAAAAGCTACAGGTACATGTTCTTCTATATAGGTCAATTGCAAACCTATGAATAAACTGAGTGTGCAATACTTCAAATTTTTCCTCATTTGCCCATGTGGGAAACCAATTACCACCATATTCTACAAGGTATCCCTATAAACTCCCAAAAGCTAAAGGTACATGTTCTTCTATATAGGTCAACTTCAAACCTATGAATAAACCAAGTATGCTCTACTTCAAACTTTTCCGCACTTGCCCATGTGAGAAACCAATTACCGCTGTGTTCTATCTCATTATCCAATCTCTTCCTAGGCTTAGGCATTATCCTATGTCCCCATTTGTTACATTTCCTCCTTAAATCAGCAATCCTACCCATCAAATAAATCCTGATCCATTCACACATAGAGATTATTGGCCTACCTCTAGCACACAGAATTGTACTATGAAAGGCCTCAAATATATTATTCATTAATACATCACACTTAGGATAAAAACTAAAGGCATGCTTACACCACTGTTTTGTAGGGATGCCCATCAGCCACTCCCATGCTTTCACATCCAGCTTCTTGATATCACTCAAGTGTTGTTCCCATGCTTGAATGTGAGTAGCCTTTGCAGTCCCCATCATCAAATCCCTCATTGTACGTAGTATCTCCTCCAATTTTTTTCTTAAAATTGGCATATAGATGCCTCAAGCAGAGCCTTTGTTCTACAGACTCATACATTTCTTCAAAAACAGGAATCAAACCCTACACAAATAATAACACATAATTTAATTAAAGGGCAATAAAATCTAAAAGTAAATAGGATAAAAACCGAGATCGAGTAGCAGTAACGAGCCCGACATCAATCCTTGGTGGCATCTCGGACCAGCCTCATTGACCGAGATCGACTTCCAGGACGGTTCAATTATGTTATACTGTCTCCTTCCCGACTTAAAAGTTACATACTAAAAACATTGTCTCACAACATGTTTCCCTTTCTATTTTTAATCTATAATTTACCAAATTTACCATCTATTTAATACTATGCGCATCGGTTTCAAGTCATTATCTTCCACTTCGCATTTACGATAATGACGAACACACCAATTATCAATAAAGTTGTTTTCATAAAATTAATCTTCCCTTTCTTCCATTTTGACATTTTTCTTAATATATGTGAAATATCTAAAGTGACACTTAATTTAAGATAGATAGTATTTGGAATTTGACTCTTTTAAAGTGAGCAATTAACTTCACATGGCAAAGTAAAAAATCTCAAGCATCGACAAGAAGTGCAGGGGTTGAAAACTACTACACATGCATAATAAATTACTTTTGATTTTCATAAAAGGTTGGATTACTCACTTTACTCTCTAATCACTTTAGAATATGCAAATTCAAGTGGTTGTGATCATTTTGTCCTGTCTAATTAACAATTTCTCGGTAAAGAGCTTGTGCTTGTGCATTTATGGTCAAGAACTCAAGATCGAGTAGAGCTGTAGAGGAAGCATGCTTAGATAAATTTTTCTGTGTAAACATCAAGAAAAATGTAAACTAAAATTATGAGATTTTTGTGGCCTCTTTCGTAAGTTATGAACTAAAGATTCTTATTTCAATTGATAGCTTCTAATAAGGTAGTAAGTTAGCTAATAATCAAAAGTAGTTAGCACTTGTTACAAGCAAATGACGTAGGATCTAGGAAGGAGGTGTCGACAAATACTTTTACAACCATTTCAAATTAGTGATATTGTAAAAAAAGTTAGTGGAATAACGGCCAATGACCTATCAATATATAGCCGTCTGTTTGAATAATCTTAGTGCAATAGTAGTAATTAGACGTATAGGAGATATGATGCGGATAACATTAAGTAGATTCATGAATAATGAAGACCTTTAATTAGTGGATTCAATGTGTCGCACGATTATCCATTTTTTTTTGAACTGAGTATCTCTATGTGCAACAGCAAAGACTAATCCCTCGAATCGGGTAGGACCATAATGGGTGGTAAAGCTCTCCCTCAAGAGATATAACGCTACAACATTCCCAAGGCTCGAACTCAGGATCTTGGTTAAGCTGGAAGAGACTCACACCATCTCATCCAAGTGCTCTTGGGTGCACGATTATTCATTTAGTTTGTCCCTTTAGCTTTGACCTTCAGTTAAATTAAAAACTAACAATTCAGATTACGCCATTAATTACAAAATTTTACGTAAATTTTCAAAAATTTCATACGATCTTTATTTAAAAAGAAAATAATTACATGTGATTTATAATTAATGACATAATCTAACCTATTAAATTTTTTTGGTAGGTGGAAGAAAAACAAACAAAAACAAAAAAGAAGACTAATGCCTTAGAAAAGCAACTCTCCTAGCATTCTCACTAAGAAAAGATAACAAGCCCAAGGGGGGCTGCCCCAACAATAGGAGAGCAGCTCCAAAGGAATCACCTTGAGACGCACCAAACTTAGCTAGGAAGTTCGCACACGTGTTCCCTTCGCATAGAGAGTGAAAGAGGTGACAACTCCACTCCTTAGAGATCAAATCCTTGATATTGTGAATAATGGATGCAAACTAATGCCAAGGGTCAAGGGGATTCAACACTAATGATATGCTTTGAAGCGAGTCCGAACAGCAGATAGGGTTCCTCACACCTTTCTCCCGAGCAATAGACAAGCCATAAAACAAAGCCAACAATCATTTGCTACAGCACTCAGTGCTATAGTGTTACACATTACATTGAATTGTTTTAAAAGATTTACTTAGTGAAAGACATTCCAACTATCTTTTAATCCGAATTTCTACTTGATCCTTACTAGCTTATTTAAATTCTATTGTTGACAAAATTGGTTCCAAAAACTTGTTTTTTCATTTTGCTCTTTCATTAATTTGCATTCTAATTAAACTCTAAAATTAACATCAATCCCTGTGGGTACGATCTCTTACTTTTTCACTATATTACTTGTTGCGACTGTGTATACTTGCATAAACTCTTTTCACACAACAAGTTTTTGGCGCTGTTGTCGGGGATTGTTAGTTTAATTTTGTTGTTTAATTATTTAGCAAATTAGTGGTAGTTTTTACGCTGGTTTGTTCTCTGTTGTTACAGCATTTAGGTGCTATAGCATCTGTCCAAATTCAATTCTTCAGAACTTCAGTTGGATCCCAAAATAGAAAGGAGATTGAGGAGGTTGCAGAGAATTCAAAATCAACAAGGCTTTAGAAGACTTAGCAGAGCTGCTACAATGTCTGAACATGGTTCTGGTAGAGGTGGCAGAGGTCCAATAACTGATTTTTCTGGTACTCTAAGTGATCCAGCGGACTGGTATATGTAACGCCCCAAAATAATTTAATTATTTATTTAATTAAGTTATTTAAGGCTTACAATATTTATTTAATTTAAATAAATAATTCAATGTTTAATTTATTTATTTTATTTTAATTATTAGGAGGTGTTGTCTCGAATTAGATGGTGCATGGAGCCCATGACCCACAAGTGAGCCCATGACCCATTGGATAGTCATAGGATTCGACTCACTAGGGGTCTTGTGACTTAGTGGCATTTTTGTCTCAATTGTGAAAAGAAAGAAAAGAAACGTAAAAGAGAGGAGAAGTGAGAAGAGAAGTGTTGTGTTAAAAACACACTTAGAGCAAGTGTACTCTACCGCATAAGTAGTATAAAAGATTATCGTGTCCACAGGGATTAATTAACAAGTACCAAACTAATCAAGATTTATTATTATTTAGACGAACGAATATTTGAATTGTAATGGAACAAATAAAAAAAGACATAAATAACAATAATTAAAATACTAGATTTAATAAATGGAGAGAGGTCTAGGGTCACGGTTTCACTTGC
Organism: Astragalus membranaceus; assembly: GCA_039519185.1. Taxonomy (NCBI): domain Eukaryota; kingdom Viridiplantae; phylum Streptophyta; class Magnoliopsida; order Fabales; family Fabaceae; genus Astragalus; species Astragalus membranaceus. Next base: position 43,884,367 of record CM076846.1, read on the forward strand.
AAGCTTCGATTCCCCCTATGTCTAATCCTACCTGAATTCCCTTATTTTACTTAATTACCAATCCCTTTACTAAAACTATTAATCCGTTTGGTCATTCGCGATTAATATTCTTTTTCCTAAATTAACCCTCGTTTGGTCATGCAAGAATTTAAATTCAGGAAAAGCATAAAGAGCAAAAAGGTTGAATGATTGGAAGACTAAATTATGGTTTGGTCATGCCCTAGTTATAGCCCCAATTATCCTATAGGTCCACCAACTAATTGCAGTACGGTCGCTGATCAACTAATTGATTATAAACATGCAAAGGGTAGCTAATCCTAATCATGTGATAAAAACAATAGGACAATATTAATTAAAATAAAAACAGGAATTCAAACCAGAAATTAGAACATAAAAAGGTCTCTAAACATGCAAGATCCACCTAAGACCCTAGAAGAGGATTTAGCTATCCATAGTGTTCGAGAACAATAAAATAAAATTAGGAGTCATAAATTACAGAGATAAAAATAACCCGGAATAGAGAAATTTCTGATCCTGAAAATTTAGTCTCCTTTTTATGCTCCAGAGCTCTCTCACAGTGTTACCAAAACTCCCTCCTCTCCTTGCCGTGTGTACTGTTGCTTGCGGCTACTGTATATTGTGTACGCGGCTCTTCCTCCTCTCACAGTGTCAAGAACGGGTACCCAAGTACTCTCCTCCCTCCTCGCCAGTGCTACTGTTGCCGTCTCTTTTTGTTCGTGTGTGCGGCTCCTATTTCATATTGTGCGACACTCTCCTCCATTCCAATTGTGAATAAAGCCCTTTTATTCTCCACGTTAACTTCTTTTCCAAGTAGAAGGTTGCATGGGCCTTTTTGAATTCCATCAATTGGGCTGGCTTCTTCTTTCTTTTAATTCACAGCATATTATATATATATATATATATAAATATATTAGTTTACATTCCAATTCGCTATAAATTGTACATTTATTCTTTTTCGCTATTTTTTCTTCTCTGCAAAACATAGAGCAAATTAAGTCAATGACTTATATAATTGGTAATAATTGCCCTAAAAAGTAATCCAAAAGTATCTCTAAAAATGCACTAAATTAGAGTTTATCAACTCCCCCACGCTTAACTTTTGCTTGTCCTCAAGCAAATTTTCTGGCTCAATAAAATTTTTCAAACAAGTAACAGAGACAGCCAAATAAGGGACACTAAATTAGAAGCACAATGACAGACTATAGACAATATAGCACATATGAGGTGTCAAAAGGTTGCCCAATTAGAGGCTCATGTCCCTAAAGAATACATTTCTGTGAACAAAGGCACTCGCTCACAATCTCTCTAAGTGTTTAGGGACTAGGGAAAATATACACTCAAGTTTCAACAAAATGCACATTACCATACGTTTGTAATTTGACCAAATCTCCACTAAATAGTTCACATGCATGCAAAAGATGGGGTTTCATGGGTTGTAATGGGGCCAGGGTGAATTCATGCAGGGTAGGATATAAGAAAGAAGGGATAATCAAAGGGCTAAAAACAAGAAATGAATAGTAACATTTGAAATCAAATATGGAGCTCCTATCTATTTTACAATTTTTGCCCAAACTCCAAATTAATTCCATTTCCTTCTTCACTCTTTTTCTATTGAGTAGACTCTTTTTGATTTGCCTTTTTTTTCTTGAGTAGGCCCTTTCATTTCATTTTTTTTTTTGATTTTCCCTTTGGCTCTTTCATTCTTTTGATGTGCATTTTCCTCCTTGTTGCTTTCCCTTTTTTTTTTTCAAATTTTCTTCCTTTTTTTTTTCATTTTTTTTTGGAGGAAAAGGTAAGTACATGAATCACTCTTTTTTTTTTTCCTGACAAGATAGATAACTAAAGAATAGGACAAAGTTTCAGTCCTAAAAATATAGGACGAAATTGTAATTTTCAATAGTTGCTCCACATTTAATTTCAAATGGTTACCATAAAAAAAGAAAAAATTATATCTAGGTACCAAAGAAAAAATATAACAAATAGGCTCAAAGGGGGCAACTAATGGATAAATTCAACAAACAACTCTGAGGCCAGAAAGATACCTAAATTCCCCAAATCTTTTTATATGATGTAAATCAATTTTCGCCTTGAAATGGTCAAAAGACAAATTCTAGAATGTAGCAAATTGGAAAACACACTCATAGAAAGAAAATGGGTAAAAATTTATGATTTAGTATCAATCCCCTTATGAAGGCTCAAATCTCACCTTTAGAAGCTAGTTCACAAAAAGTACTCAACAGGCATAAATGCTAATTATCAGCTTCCTAAGGACAACCCCACAGTTACAATTAAGAACAAGTCTGTCAAATGAATCAATTATGGGGTCCCAAAAAGGCATAATCTCTATTTTTTTTTCAATTTAAGCATAATTCATGCAAAACAAGCCCGAAAAAATGCTATCAACATATTTAGTGGGTATGTGCATTAATAGAGATCAAGTGACAAAATATACTCTCCTCCCCCACACTAGCATGAAGCATGGTCCTCAATGCAAAATAATCAAATAGAAACAAAAGGAAATAAATGAAAGAGAGAGAGAGAGAGAGAGAGAGAGAGAGAGAGAGAGAGAGAGAGAGAGAGAGTAAGAGTGACTTCCCTGAGAGAGCTTGCAGTCTGAGCTTATTCCTAAAAACAAAATGAAACAAATTAAAAGTAAAAATAACTGAAAATAAAACACAGGTTGCCTCCTGTGAAGCGCTTGTTTAACGTCGTGAGCTCGACTATAGTTGGTGCTTAATCAGGGGGCTCTCCGAGAGCAAATTTAACATCTAATGCTGTGCACCTTCTTAGCTTTCTAACAATGTGGTTCATATTATTCTTTCTTTTTTCACGTGGTGGATGAACTTCAAAGAATTGTGAAATTTTTATTTTATCTCCATCCACCATTATGCTAGGATCCTGCAAAATAAGATTTTTTTCCAAAAGGTCCTGCATCTTTAATTCACTAAAAATGTTAGTTTCAACCACATTATCAAAATAAGGAGAAGTTAAAGAAGAGAAATTTTCATTGGAATCTAAAGCTTTAATAACATCATCTTCTTTACCACTCCTTAAAGTTACCTTTCCCCGGTGAACCTCAATCACAGAATCACCAATGGTTAAAACAATTTGCCCAAAAATGGGCGCTTTCTCCTCTTTCTCCAAATCTAGAACCAATGGATCTTTCTCATTCTCCTCACAACCGCTCTCATTAATAGGATCTTTTGTTTCAATATGACTCCCTTCAGTAGGAGCTACTATTTTGATTTGACTCCCTTCAGTAGGAGTATCCTCATCTTTCTTGAGAGCTTCTTCCTCCAGATTATATTCCATGGAGACACCTTCATCTCTCGTAGGAATACTTTCTTTGTATTGCTCAGCTTCTTCGTTTTGGGTAGACTTAGTTTGTGAAGGAGTTTATTGGGCCTCTTGAGATAACAAAGCAATGAGAGTTGAGATTTGACCCTCCAGGCTTCCAAATTTGTTGTTCATGGCTCCAATTTGATCCTCCAAGGTTTCAAAATTTTCATTTGTCTGCTGCATAAATTTGGCCAAGACCTCATTGACATCCGACTTTTCCTCCTCTTGCCTTTGCACTTGTAGTGACTCATAATTATCCCAGTGGGAGAAATAAGGAGGTGGCTCATAGTCATCCCAATAGTCCGAATAAGGTTCATAAGGAGGAGGAGAAATTTGAATCTGGCATTGAGACATATACCAATATGACTTCTCTAAATTTCTTTGTGCCTCTGCCTCTCTAATGTAGTCTCCAATTGTCTTAACCATGATTTAGACTTTTCTCTGCAAAACAAGGTGAACTGCAACGGTCTCTTCGAAAAGTATTAGCAGTTTTTTTTTTTTAATATTTTTTTAGTAGGATAATAAAAAACAAAATTAAAACTAAAGCATAAAATAAAGTCTAAAGCAATAAAAATCTTTTTCGTTTAATATTGCTAAATTAATCCCCGGCAACGGCGCCAAAAACTTGTTGTGTTAAAAACACACTTAGAGCAAGTGTACTCTACCGCATAAGTAGTATAAAAGATTATCGTGTCCACAGGGATTAATTAACAAGTACCAAACTAATCAAGATTTATTATTATTTAGACGAACGAATATTTGAATTGTAATGGAACAAATAAAAAAAGACATAAATAACAATAATTAAAATACTAGATTTAATAAATGGAGAGAGGTCTAGGGTCACGGTTTCACTTGCAAGCTTCGATTCCCCCTATGTCTAATCCTACCTGAATTCCCTTATTTTACTTAATTACCAATCCCTTTACTAAAACTATTAATCCGTTTGGTCATTCGCGATTAATATTCTTTTTCCTAAATTAACCCTCGTTTGGTCATGCAAGAATTTAAATTCAGGAAAAGCATAAAGAGCAAAAAGGTTGAATGATTGGAAGACTAAATTATGGTTTGGTCATGCCCTAGTTATAGCCCCAATTATCCTATAGGTCCACCAACTAATTGCAGTACGGTCGCTGATCAACTAATTGATTATAAACATGCAAAGGGTAGCTAATCCTAATCATGTGATAAAAACAATAGGACAATATTAATTAAAATAAAAACAGGAATTCAAACCAGAAATTAGAACATAAAAAGGTCTCTAAACATGCAAGATCCACCTAAGACCCTAGAAGAGGATTTAGCTATCCATAGTGTTCGAGAACAATAAAATAAAATTAGGAGTCATAAATTACAGAGATAAAAATAACCCGGAATAGAGAAATTTCTGATCCTGAAAATTTAGTCTCCTTTTTATGCTCCAGAGCTCTCTCACAGTGTTACCAAAACTCCCTCCTCTCCTTGCCGTGTGTACTGTTGCTTGCGGCTACTGTATATTGTGTACGCGGCTCTTCCTCCTCTCACAGTGTCAAGAACGGGTACCCAAGTACTCTCCTCCCTCCTCGCCAGTGCTACTGTTGCCGTCTCTTTTTGTTCGTGTGTGCGGCTCCTATTTCATATTGTGCGACACTCTCCTCCATTCCAATTGTGAATAAAGCCCTTTTATTCTCCACGTTAACTTCTTTTCCAAGTAGAAGGTTGCATGGGCCTTTTTGAATTCCATCAATTGGGCTGGCTTCTTCTTTCTTTTAATTCACAGCATATTATATATATATATATATATATAAATATATTAGTTTACATTCCAATTCGCTATAAATTGTACATTTATTCTTTTTCGCTATTTTTTCTTCTCTGCAAAACATAGAGCAAATTAAGTCAATGACTTATATAATTGGTAATAATTGCCCTAAAAAGTAATCCAAAAGTATCTCTAAAAATGCACTAAATTAGAGTTTATCAAGAAGTCGCAACTTGCAAGAGGAAAGGGGGAGGAGCTTCGCGAATCACTCAAGGAAGAGGAAGAGCTTGTTGGTGACTTGCATTTTCCTTGGAGCTTTGCTAGCAATTTCGACTTCTAAGAGGTTAGGGGGTCCTCTTTTTATTCTTAATGGCTTATGCGAATTGTAGTGCCTAGGGTTAGGTTCTAGGATAATTTATATGAACGAATTGTGTGATGATTGATTTAATCGTAGTGTTGTGATATATGATCATGAATTGCCTATGTTGAAATCGCATGATTGATGTTTGAATTGTTGCTAATGTAAATCGTATGCCACGTGTTTGAATGTATGGCTTGTTGGTGTTTGCTTGGTGAGAATTGAGGATCATGATGATAATTGAATCATATATATATAATTGAGTGTTTGGTGAATTCATTTTGGTGTTTGAATTTGAAAAATTCTGATTTTGGAAGCTCCTAGGCGCCTTGGGCGCCATATACATTGTTGCTGTTTTTTGTTGTCCCGCGCCTCTGTCATGGGCGCCAGGCGCCCAGCCAGTGTGCCTGCGCCAGTTTTTCCAATTCTGTTGCCACTGTGTTGCTGTGTCTGTTGCCACTGTGTTGCTGTTCCTGTGTCACTGTGTTGCCAGTTTTGGCGCTAGGTGCTTGTGTCATGGGCGCCAAGGGCCCCAAATTTCTGTTGTCCATTTTGCAAAAACTGATACTGGGTCTTTATGTACAAGCTAAATGGCTCGTGTAAAATCATTTTTGGAGTCATAGGAGTTGTGGGTTGTCTTGGCCTTAGGCGCCTAGCCCATGGGCGCCAAAGGTGCATGTCACTTTTTGCCAAAAATTTTATTGGGTTCTCTTATTCTGAGCATTTGGCTCGTACAAAATCAATTTCGAAGTAAAATGAGTTTTATTGCGTGTTGGCCTTAGGCGCCTAGTGCCTGGGCGCTGTGTTCCCCTGCGCCAGTTCCTGCGCCAGTTCCTGGGCGCCAGCGCCTATGCGCGTGTTGCTGTTCCTGGGCGCCGGCGCCAGCGCCTGTGCGCGTGTTGCTGTTCCTGGGCGCCAGCGCCCATGCGCCAAGTTTTTGTGTTGCTCCTGGGCGCCCAGCGCCCTGCGCCAAGTTCTGTGTTGCCTCTGGGCGCCCAGCGCCCATGCGCCAGTTTCCCGGATGTCTAAGTATTTTTCCTATTTTGTTTTTAATGTAACTTTTGACTCGGTTATCCAAATTTAACGGTTCAAAATGCGTTTCGAAGCTAATTTCAGTGTCTATCCAAATGTTCCAATTTTATGCAAAAATAAATTATTTTACTGGTGTTTCTGGGCTGAGGTGTTCAAGTGCCCAAATGGCAATTTTTAGCTACTTTCCCTATGTCGTGTCAATATCCTAAATTGGTGTTGGTGTGAGTGGTGGGCTGAATTGGTGAGTGTGCTATGGTGAGATTGGTGAGCAGAGGCTTCGGCCTAATTTTAATTTGGTGAGCTGATTTATGCACTATGGTGAGAATATGAATTTAAATGGTGAATGGATTGAATTGTGGTGTGTTGTGATGCATTCCCATAGCATCTCATGAAACATGTGCATTATTGGTGAGCAGAGGCTTCGGCCTAGTTATATTTGGTGAGCAGAGGCTACGGCCTATTTGTATTTGGTGACGGATCCGACATGCATGTGCCCGTGGAGTTTGGGTTACATTTCATGCATAACCATACCTTTTGCATTGTTGTTTGGTGAATGTAACTGTGATATGGTTATTGCCTTTGTTGTGAATCTGTTTGCCTGGTTCCTTTCTCTATGCAGTGCTTAATTCCCATATGTTATTAATTATGAAAAGAGACTCACCCTACTGCTTTTATGTTGCTTCTTATGTCGGCAACGTGCAGGTAATATCGAGTGAAGGTTATCCTTATGCCTTCGTCTGGTAGGAAGTGTCATGCTCTGATACGTAGCACCAGGGGGGGAATGTCCTATGTTCATGCGTTATTTTCCTTATACTGTTAGATTGTTATTGGTGATGTATTGGTTTTATTTTCAAACTTATTATTATTCCGCTGCCGGTAGTAACTGAATTTAGTTGATGTGAACTAAACGTTTTTTTTTATGGTGCTATGTATCTTGTGGTTTTAAACGAACTATGAAAAGTGAAGTGGTTGATTTAATGGAGTAAGTGTAGCACTCGCTTAAATTGTTTTTAAAAAAAAAAAAAGAAACTCTGATTTTATTAAATAGTAAGGTTATTAGAAAAGGGGTGTTACATTAGTGGTATCAGAGCAGTTCGGTCTGTCCGGCCAAGTCGTCCTGTCATAGTGTCATATGACAAATAGAATTGTTAGATTAGTTCTAAATTTCTGTTTGTGCTGCAGTGATAGTTTGAAATGGCTGGGAGGAACGACGCTGCTCTTGCTGCTGCTTTGCAGGCTATGGCTCAAGCTGTTGGGAACCAGCAAAATGGTGCTGAAAATGCTGGGACTCGCAGTTTAGCCACGTTCCAGAGGGAGAACCCACCTGTTTTTAAGGGCAAGTACAATCCAGATGGTGCTCTAGCATGGCTGAAAGAGATCGAAAGGATATTTCGGGTCATGGATTGTAATGATGCGCAGAAGGTCAGGTATGGTACCCATACGCTGGCAGAAGAGGCTGATGATTGGTGGATGGAGGTTAGGCAGAGATTAGAAACTGCTAATGAGGAGATAACTTGGGCTGTTTTCCGTAGAGAGTTCTTACGGAAGTATTTTCCTAAAGATGTGAGAGGTAAGAAAGAAATAGAGTTCCTTGAGCTGAAGCAAGGAAACATGTCAGTGACAGAGTATGCTGCCAAGTTCACTGAATTGGCTAAGTTTTACCCCCACTATGCTGATGCTGATTCTGAATTTTCAAAGTGTATAAAGTTTGAGAATGGACTGAGGGCTGATATAAAGAAAGCTATAGGATACCAGAAGATTCGGGTATTTGCTGATTTGATCGACAGTTGCAGGATATATGAAGATGATAGTAATGCTCACTCCAAGGTCATGAGAGATCAGAGGGGTAAATTTCAGAACCGGGGTAAGCCATATGAGGTTCAGGCTGGTAAGGGTAAGCAGAGGTATGCTGATAATAAGAAACCAAGTAGGGGAGATGCCCCTGCGAAGGTTGTGTGCTACAGGTGTGGCAAGCCGGGCCATAAGAGTTTTGATTGCTCGGATAATAAATGTTTCAAGTGCGGTAAAGAAGGTCATGTGGCTGCGAAATGTGAGAAGAGGGATGTGGTGTGCTACAACTGTGGGGAAGCAGGTCATATTAGTACCAAGTGTACTAAGCCGAAGAAAGAGAAGTCCCATGGAAAGGTGTTTGCTCTCGCAGGATCAGAGGATACTAATGAGATTAGAGGTACATGTTTTATTAATGGTATTCCTTTGATTGCTATTATTGATACTGGTGCTACGCACTCATTTATTGCTGCTTTATGTGCTGAGAAATTGGACCTTGTTTTATCTTCTATGATGAGGGAGATGGTTATTGACACTCCAGCTAAGGGTTCAGTAACTACCTCTCTTGTGTGTGCTAAGTGCCCTCTGTCAATCTTCGGCAGAGATTTTCTTGTTGACCTTATTTGTTTGTCGTTGGGAGGGTTGGATGTCATTCTTGGTATGGACTGGTTAGTATTTAACCATGTGCATATTAATTGTTTCCGAAGATCTGTGAGTTTCCTTCCTCCCGAAGAAGAAGAATCTGTTTTGTTGCCTGCTGGTTATTTGCATAAGGTAATGAAAGAGGGAGTTCATCTGTTTGCTTTGATGGCGTCATTGTCTGCTGAAAATCAGGCGATCATTGAAGGGGTGCAAGTAGTGTGTGAGTTTCCTGAAGTGTTCCCGGATGAAATTCCAAGTGTCCCGCCAGAGAGGGAGGTTGAGTTTGCTATTGATCTTATACCTGGTACTAGGCCTGTGTCTATGGCACCGTACCGAATGTCAGCCTCAGAGTTGTCTGAATTGAAAAAGCAATTAGAAGATCTACTTGAGAAGAAATTTGTAAGGCCAAGTGTGTCACCATGGGGTGCTCCGGTATTGTTAGTGAAAAAGAAGGACGGGAGTATGAGACTTTGTGTCGATTATAGGCAATTGAACAAAGTGACAATAAAGAACAGGTATCCGCTTCCCAGAATTGATGACCTGATGGACCAGTTGGTAGGTGCTAAGGTGTTTAGTAAAATCGATTTGAGGTCGGGTTATCACCAGATCAAGGTAAAGGATGAAGACATTCAGAAAACCGCTTTCAGAACGAGATATGGGCACTACGAATATTCAGTGATGCCGTTTGGTGTTACCAACGCGCCGGGTGTGTTTATGGAGTACATGAATCGTACTTTCCATAGTTACTTGGATCAGTTTGTAGTTGTGTTTATTGACGACATTCTGGTGTATTCTAAGACAGAAGAGGAACACGCAGAACATTTGAGGTTAGTACTAGAAGTGTTGAAAGAAAAGAAATTGTATGCAAAATTGTCTAAGTGTGAGTTCTGGCTGAATGAAGTAGGTTTCCTTGGTCATATTATCTCGGGTAATGGTATAGCTGTAGATCCAGCCAAGATTGATGCTGTGTTGCAATGGGAGAGCCCGAAGTCAGTTACAGAGATTAGAAGCTTCTTGGGATTAGCTGGTTATTACAGGAGGTTTATAGAAGGTTTCTCGAAGTTGGCCCTTCCGTTGACTCAATTGACATGTAAGGGAAAAGTTTTTGTGTGGGATGCTCGCTGTGAGGAGAGCTTCAATGAGTTGAAAAAGAGGTTGACTACATCGCCCGTTTTGACTTTGCCTGTTCCGGATCAACCGTTTGTAGTATATTGTGATGCTTCCAAGATGGGTTTGGGAGGTGTGTTAATGCAAGAGGGTAAGGTAGTAGCTTATGCGTCCAGGCAGTTGAGGACCCATGAGAAGAACTACCTTACTCATGATTTGGAGCTTGCTGCAATCGTGTTTGTGCTGAAAATTTGGAGGCACTATCTGTATGGTACTAGGTTTGAAGTATTTAGTGACCATAAGAGTCTGAAATACTTGTTTGATCAGAAGGAGTTAAATATGAGACAGAGACGTTGGTTAGAATTGCTGAAGGATTATGATTTCGGCTTGAACTATCACCCCGGCAAAGCTAATGTCGTGGCTGATGCTTTAAGTCGGAAGAGCTTGCATATGTCGGCTATGATGGTGAAGGAATTAGAGTTGATTGAGCAGTTTCGGGACATGAGTCTGGTTTGTGAAGTGACACCGCAGAGTGTCAGATTGGGAATGTTGAAGATCGGCAATGAATTTTTGATTAGTATTCGAGAAGCCCAAAAGTCAGATGTGAAGTTGGTGGACTTGTTAGTTGTGAATGATCAAGCTGTGAATGGGGATTTCAAGTTAGATTCCCAAGGTGTATTGAGATTCAGAGACAGGATTTGTATTCCTGATGATGCTGAGATGAAGAGAATGATTCTTGAGGAGAGCCATAGGAGCAAGTTGAGTATTCATCCAGGGGCTACGAAAATGTACCAAGATTTGAAGGAAATGTTCTGGTGGCCTGGTATGAAGAAGGATGTGGCACAGTTCGTGTATTCTTGTCTGACTTGTCAGAAGTCTAAGATTGAGCATCAGAAGCCCGCGGGGTTGATGCAACCATTGGAGATTCCGGAATGGAAGTGGGATAGCATTTCCATGGATTTTGTGACTGGTTTGCCAAATACAGTGAGAGGGTTTGATGCTATATGGGTGGTTGTGGACAGGTTGTCAAAGTCTGCTCATTTCTTACCAATTAATATGACTTATCCAGTTCCAAAATTGGCAGAGATCTACATCAAGACAATTGTGAAGTTGCATGGCGTTCCGCTTAGTATTGTATCTGATAGAGATCCAAGATTCACTTCTGAATTTTGGAAAAGTTTGCAAGAAGCTTTGGGTTCTAAGTTGAGGTTGAGCTCCGCTTATCATCCGCAGACAGATGGTCAGACGGAGAGGACTATTCAGTCGTTAGAGGACTTGTTGAGGGCATGTGTTCTCGAGCAGGGAGGTTCATGGGATTCTCATCTTCCGTTGATAGAATTCACCTACAATAACAGTTTTCATTCTAGTATTGGAATGGCACCGTTTGAGGCGTTGTATGGTCGGAGATGTAGGACTCCGTTGTGTTGGTATGAATCTGGGGAGAGTGCAGTGTTGGGGCCTGAAATTGTGCGAGAAACAACTGAGAAGGTAAAATTAATCCGTGAGAAGATGAAAGCTTCGCAGAGTCGGCAAAAGAGCTATCATGATAAGAGAAGGAAGGATTTAGAGTTTCAGGCCGGTGATCATGTGTTCCTGAGAGTCACTCCGGTGACTGGTGTTGGGCGTGCCTTGAAATCTAAGAAGTTAACTCCCCGTTTCATTGGTCCGTATCAGATTACGGAGAGGGTGGGAAGTGTTGCCTATAAGGTGGCTTTGCCGCCTAATCTTTCGAACTTGCATGACGTGTTTCACGTGTCACAGCTTCGAAAGTATGTTCCGGACCCGTCTCATGTGATTCAGATGGATGAAGTAGAGGTGCGGGATAATCTCACGTTGGAGACTATGCCTGTGCGGATTGAAGATAGAGAAGTGAAGACTCTGAGAGGGAAAGAGATTCCTTTAGTGAAGGTGGTTTGGTTGGGAGCTGCTGGTGAAAGTATGACTTGGGAGCTGGAGAGTAAGATGCGGGAAGCATATCCGGAGTTGTTTGATTCAGGTAATTTCGAGGAGGAAATATTCTAAGTGGGGGAGAGTTGTAACGCCCCAAAATAATTTAATTATTTATTTAATTAAGTTATTTAAGGCTTACAATATTTATTTAATTTAAATAAATAATTCAAGGTTTAATTTATTTATTTTATTTTAATTATTAGGAGGTGTTGTCTCGAATTAGATGGTGCATGGAGCCCATGACCCACAAGTGAGCCCATGACCCATTGGATAGTCATAGGATTCGACTCACTAGGGGTCTTGTGACTTAGTGGCATTTTTGTCTCAATTGTGAAAAGAAAGAAAAGAAACGTAAAAGAGAGGAGAAGTGAGAAGAGAAGTCGCAACTTTCAAGAGGAAAGGGGGAGGAGCTTCGCGAATCACTCAAGGAAGAGGAAGAGCTTGTTGGTGACTTGCATTTTCCTTGGAGCTTTGCTAGCAATTTCGACTTCTAAGAGGTTAGGGGGTCCTCTTTTTATTCTTAATGGCTTATGCGAATTGTAGTGCCTAGGGTTAGGTTCTAGGATAATTTATATGAACGAATTGTGTGATGATTGATTTAATCGTAGTGTTGTGATATATGATCATGAATTGCCTATGTTGAAATCGCATGATTGATGTTTGAATTGTTGCTAATGTAAATCGTATGCCACGTGTTTGAATGTATGGCTTGTTGGTGTTTGCTTGGTGAGAATTGAGGATCATGATGATAATTGAATCATATATATATAATTGAGTGTTTGGTGAATTCATTTTGGTGTTTGAATTTGAAAAATTCTGATTTTGGAAGCTCCTAGGCGCCTTGGGCGCCATATACATTGTTGCTGTTTTTTGTTGTCCTGCGCCTCAGTCATGGGCGCCAGGCGCCCAGCCAGTGTGCCTGCGCCAGTTTTTCCAATTCTGTTGCCACTGTGTTGCTGTGTCTGTTGCCACTGTGTTGCTGTTCCTGTGTCACTGTGTTGCCAGTTTTGGCGCTAGGTGCTTGTGTCATGGGCGCCAAGGGCCCCAAATTTCTGTTGTCCATTTTGCAAAAACTGATACTGGGTCTTTATGTACAAGCTAAATGGCTCGTGTAAAATCATTTTTGGAGTCATAGGAGTTGTGGGTTGTCTTGGCCTTAGGCGCCTAGCCCATGGGCGCCAAAGGTGCATGTCACTTTTTGCCAAAAATTTTATTGGGTTCTCTTATTCTGAGCATTTGGCTCGTACAAAATCAATTTCGAAGTAAAATGAGTTTTATTGCGTGTTGGCCTTAGGCGCCTAGTGCCTGGGCGCTGTGTTCCCCTGCGCCAGTTCCTGCGCCAGTTCCTGGGCGCCAGCGCCTATGCGCGTGTTGCTGTTCCTGGGCGCCAGCGCCAGCGCCTGTGCGCGTGTTGCTGTTCCTGGGCGCCAGCGCCCATGCGCCAAGTTTTTGTGTTGCTCCTGGGCGCCCAGCGCCCTGCGCCAAGTTCTGTGTTGCCTCTGGGCGCCCAGCGCCCATGCGCCAGTTTCCCGGATGTCTAAGTATTTTTCCTATTTTGTTTTTAATGTAACTTTTGACTCGGTTATCCAAATTTAACGGTTCAAAATGCGTTTCGAAGCTAATTTCAGTGTCTATCCAAATGTTCCAATTTTATGCAAAAATAAATTATTTTACTGGTGTTTCTGGGCTGAGGTGTTCAAGTGCCCAAATGGCAATTTTTAGCTACTTTCCCTATGTCGTGTCAATATCCTAAATTGGTGTTGGTGTGAGTGGTGGGCTGAATTGGTGAGTGTGCTATGGTGAGATTGGTGAGCAGAGGCTTCGGCCTAATTTTAATTTGGTGAGCTGATTTATGCACTATGGTGAGAATATGAATTTAAATGGTGAATGGATTGAATTGTGGTGTGTTGTGATGCATTCCCATAGCATCTCATGAAACATGTGCATTATTGGTGAGCAGAGGCTTCGGCCTAGTTATATTTGGTGAGCAGAGGCTACGGCCTATTTGTATTTGGTGACGGATCCGACATGCATGTGCCCGTGGAGTTTGGGTTACATTTCATGCATAACCATACCTTTTGCATTGTTGTTTGGTGAATGTAACTGTGATATGGTTATTGCCTTTGTTGTGAATCTGTTTGCCTGGTTCCTTTCTCTATGCAGTGCTTAATTCCCATATGTTATTAATTATGAAAAGAGACTCACCCTACTGCTTTTATGTTGCTTCTTATGTCGGCAACGTGCAGGTAATATCGAGTGAAGGTTATCCTTATGCCTTCGTCTGGTAGGAAGTGTCATGCTCTGATACGTAGCACCAGGGGGGGGGGGAATGTCCTATGTTCATGCGTTATTTTCCTTATACTGTTAGATTGTTATTGGTGATGTATTGGTTTTATTTTCAAACTTATTATTATTCCGCTGCCGGTAGTAACTGAATTTAGTTGATGTGAACTAAACGTTTTTTTTATGGTGCTATATATCTTGTGGTTTTAACCGAACTATGAAAAGTGAAGTGGTTGATTTAATGGAGTAAGTGTAGCACTCGCTTAAATTGTTTTTAAAAAAAAAAAAAGAAACTCTGATTTTATTAAATAGTAAGGTTATTAGAAAAGGGGTGTTACAGTATAGACAGCAATTCATCAATCTATCAACCAAAGGTATGGCCAATGACAGAGACAGGTCTATGAGGGATTATGCTGTTTTTAACCCTCAAACTATACAAACTAGCATAGTAAGGCCTGAACTCAATACAAACCATTTTGAGTTTAAACCTATGATGTTTCAAATGCTTCAAACAATTGGTTAATTTAGTGGTGCACCTACTGAAGAACCACATTTACATTTAAAGCAATTTCTAGAGGTTTGTAGTAATTTTCTCGTACCTGGAGTTTCAGAAGATGCTTTTAGACCCAAACTTTTTCCATATTCTGTGAAGGATAGAGCTAAGGCTTGGCTTATTTCATTGGAACCAAACTCTATCCATACTTGGAATGAAATGCCTAAAAAAATTTTGACAAAATATTTTCCACCAATAAAAAATGCCAGCATGAGAAATGAAATTACTTCTTTTAGACAAAAAGAATTTGAATCATTGTTTGAAGCATGGGAATGATGGAAAGATTTGTTGAGAAAGTGTCCTCATCATGGGATACCTTATGTTATTCAAATGGAAACCTTCTACAATTGGTTGGAACCACAAACCAGACTCATTCTTGATGCCTCATCTGGTGGGTGTTATTGAATTTATCCTATAATGAAGGTTGTGAGCTTATAGAGAATATTGCAACCAACAGCTACCAATGGCCCACAGAAAGGGTTAGTGCTCAAAAGAAAATAGCCGGGGTGCATGAAATCAGTGAAGTAACAGTTCTATCTGCTCAAATAGTATCCTTCACCAACATGCTCAGAAATCTCAGCACACCCAGTGCTGCAGCATCAACAGCAGAACCTGCTGCTGCCACACCAGAAGTTACATCATCTGCCATTAAACGAGCCCCTCCAGGAACAACTAGTTGTGTATATTATGGAGGAGGGCACGTGTATGAAGAATGTCCTAGCAACCCCATCTCCGTCAACTATGTAGGGTACAACAATAATAACAACCCCTACTCTAGCTACAGCTCTTTACCAAATACCAAGTGGATCATTACCATCCACTATAGAAGCTTCAACTTCACAAACCCATAGGAAGGAGCATGCCAAAGCTATTTCATTGAGGAGTGGGAAGGATTTGACAGGGTAATCTACTGTAACAGGTGGTGATAGAAAAGAAAAAGAAAAAAACAAAAAAAATTTAAAAAGAAAAAATACTTAGGATGCTATAGCACCTGATGTTGTAGCATCTGAAGCTGCACCTACTCCATCACCCAAGCTTGTTCCAGAATACCCTCCTCCTCCTTTTCCACAAAGGTTGAAGCAGGCTCATGAGAACAAGTAATTTGGTAAATTCTTGGATGTGCTAAAACAACTCCACATCAATGTTCCCTTGCTGGAAGCATTTCAATAACTTCCGAACTATGCAAAATTTATAAAGGAATTTCTCAGCAAGAGGAAGAGATTAGGAGAGTTTGAGACAGTAGCAATGACTGGAGAATGCACCATGATCATGCAGAATAAGATCCCAAGGAAATTGAAGGATCCTGGCAGTTTCACAATACCATGTTCTATGGGTAAATCTTATTCTGATCGTGCACTATGCGATTTGGGGGCAAGCATCAACTTGATGCCCAAATCCATATTTAAACAGCTTGGTATTGGTATTGTTAGGCCTACCACTCTTATCCTTCAGTTAGTAGATAGGTCCATAGCCTATCTTGAGGGGATAATAGAGGATGTACTTATTAAAGTTGACAAATTTGTTTTTCCTGTGGATTTTGTTGTTCTTGATTTTTTTGCAGATAAGGAGGTTCATATCATTCTTGGGAGACCATTCCTAGGTACTGCCCAGACTTTGATTGATATCCAGAAGGGAGAATTGACTATGAGAGTCAAAGATCAAGAGATTAAGTTTAATGTGATGAATGCTCTCAAGTCCCCAGATGCAGGAACTGAGGAGTGTTCTTTTGTGGTGTCTCTTGATTCTATTATTCCAAAACACTTCCACAAGCAAAGTGACCACTTGGTCAAGGCTCTTGCCAACACTGAAAAAGAAAAGCTTGTGGAAGAAGGTGTGTTACAAGGTGGGGCTGATGTCAAAGAGAGTTCTAAGGAGAGTGAGGGAGGAAGAGATGAATCAGAAGAAGAAAAGAGTCCTAAGAAGATGGAGCCTGAGCCCGACCCTAAAGCAACCCTCAACCAACAACAAACCCCATCACCCCAATCCCCACCTCACAAAAACCCATCCCCACAATCACCACCCAAACAACCCATCATACCACCACCCTCACCACCAAAAGTCACCAAATGCACTCAAGTTATTGCTGAAATCAAGCAACCAGAAACCACCCACCTACCACAATGGTCAAAACCAAAAGCTGAAGAAAACCTTGCTATAGCATCTATTGCTACAACATCTGCTGAACAAGCGAATGTTGCAAAAAATGCTGTGGATATGTTTGATGAAGCCGCTGGTGGAACATTCAAAGTCAATGGTCAAAGGGTGAAGCACTACTCTAAAGCACATATGGTGAGGGACAAGGTCATCACAGAGTTACCAGGACTCTAACACAGGGTGTAGTCTGACTGAGGACTCTTAAACCAAGCGCTACTGGGAGGCAGCCATGGTTTTGAAACTAATAAATGTATTTTGTTCTTTTATTTGTGATGTTGCAGGTTATTGCTTTGAATTGGAAGAGAATTTCAACTTTTGAAGTGATAGCACCTGATGCTGCAGCATCCACTGCTGCAACAGCTGAAATTGAACAAGAAAAGAATTGGGTTGTGTTCACCAATCAGTAACCCTTCCCTCTTGCGTGCTTAGTGTTTAGTGTGAGTTTGTGTTTGTTTGTGACTAAACCTGCTGTTGTGTTAGAATTTTAAATTCTGTTTAAGTCAAATGTTTTTATTTTCAGTATTGTGTTGTCCAAAAGGTCTCTCCCATTAGGAATTGCATGAGCAGTGGGGACACTGCTAGGTTTTAAGTTGGGGGGAGGACCTTATAAATGTCAACGTTATGTTTTGTTTGAATAAAAAGGCACGTTTAGTTGCAATTTTTAAATTTTTCAGTAATAGAAGTTGTACTTGTTGGGCCAAATTTTAATGATGATTAAGTGCATATGTGTAGTGTAGCTTTGCTTGATGAATGACTAGTCTTATTGCTGTTGCTACACAAAACTCTAGGCTTAGGGAGGAACTTAGTTAGCTAGGGATGATCTGATGCTGAAGTTAGTCCTGGTTAACCAAGTTTTAGTCAAGTTTTTACTAAAAATTGAGAGTAGCTTTTGAAGCAAAGTTTGGGGGTGCATCGGTTATATTAATGCTTGGTATGAAGATTATAGGATGGTCAGTGCAATTGGCTCACAAATTATACAAATTTATTGTCAGTTGGTCATGTATATTGTAATTAGCTTTAATTGCCCGAAACAATTGTTGAACTGTTCCAAAAGTGAATATAAAAAAAAAAAGAAAAACAAAGGGAAAAGAAAGAAGAAGAAAAAAATGCAAATAAAAGAGTTCAGTAATGAGGGCATTATAGCTATATTTGTTCATCAAGTCACTTGTGCTATACCATCCAACGCTATAGCGCTGAGAAATCACCAAATCAATAGTTAGTGCACTGGCCAAAGATCTGAAATGTCTAATCAAGCCCTTTGTTGTGATTTGAAGCCCCTCAAGTTTTATGTGAAGTTGTTAGCCTACTATCCTTTTTGAAAAATTCTTTGGCTAAACCAAAAGAAGGCCACTCTTTCCAAGGCTAGGAGAAATCTTGAAACTAGCTAGGAACTAAACTAAGCCTAGTAGTCACACACTCATAATTGAGTAGTAATAATTCTAGATGTTGTGAAAAGCAATGGTGTGTGTGTGTTGGGTGTGAATCTGAAAGTTTGGCCAAATGAGAGCAATTTTGAAAATCTGTTTGATTTAAAGGTGCAACTAGTTTGGTCTTGATATTCAGTTGTTGTTCTGTTTTTATTCAGTTGTTGTCTTTATCAAGTGTCATCACTTGAGGACAAGCAATGATTTAAGTTTTGGGGGTGTGATAACTCTTATTTATAAGTTATTTATGTTCTTTAAGCTTAAATCAACATGAGCTCTTAAGTAATATTGTTGTTTAGTTAAGTAAATATGGGTTATTTATTGTAAAAGAGGGTTAGGAACTGATTTGTGATCATTTGGCATTTTGGTGCCCCATATTGTGTTTTAATGTGTTTGTTTAGTGTTGCAGCTTTTGACGCTATAACATTGCGTCCTGCGTGAGCAAGAGAGAGAAAAGCAAAAAGCACAATTTCGAAGCTCATACTTTATGTCATTTCAGCCCATATTTAAGGGATATTTTTGAGTCACCAACCAAAAGACTTTATAGGGACACTTGTCCACTTGCATATGGAGACTACTTTTGGTTGGTGGCAAGTCAAATCACCTTTTTGAGCAAGTTGACTTTATCTTTTGCAAATGGTTTTCTTCTCCAACACACTTCATACTTGTTGGTTCAGTTGGAGGGAGTTTTTGACACATTCTCTTCTCCATTTTCGTGGAAGCTTATTCACAAAAACTCAAAGTAAAAATTTTGCACTTCAATGCTGCGAAGTAGTGCTATAGCATCACGGGACAAATTTATGAAAAGGAGTTTGAGTAGTGTAACTTCTATGCTATTCTCCTTCTTTTGTATTTTCCGTTATATGAACATGGTTTCCATCATAGTTTGTAGTTCCTTGTTGATGCTCATCATGAGCTAAGCCTTTTGTAGTTGGATGCTTGTAGCTTTGTAATGACTTTTTAGTAGTTCTAATGTAATGTTTTGATGTTTGCATTTTAATCATTGTGTGAAACTTCTTTCAAACTTATTTTAGAACTGATCAACTAAATATAAGTGTATTTATAGGTTCAGACATGGTCTATAAATCGAACTCAAGGGTTAATGTGGGTGAGTGGTTGTTTTAAGGACACTTATAACAACCCATGCTTTAACCTAGACATAAGAAAACATAGTTCATAGGGTGAATACTGTGGGAGCTTAATATACAAGGGTGAACCTATTTAGAGCTTAGACATAAGCCCTTCTAACGAAACCCTGACGTTAGTGACCGAAAGGCACACATCATTTGCTACAACACTCAGTGCTATAGCGTCAGACATTACATTGAATTGTTTTAAAAGATTTACTTAGTGAAAGGCATTTCAACTATATATCTTTTAATCCGAATTTCTACTTGATCCTTACTAGCTTATTTAAATTCTATTGTTGACAACATTGGTTCCACAAACGTGTTATTTTATTTTGCTCTTTCATTAATTTTCATTCTAATAAAACTCTAAAATTAACGTCAATCCCTGTAGGTACGATCTCTTACTTTTTCACTATATTACTTGTTGCGACTGTGTATACTTGCACAAACTCTTTTCCCACAACACTCGCCACATCCACCAAATAGTTGCAATCAAAAGGTGAGGAGTAGGGCCTGCGATGCATCCGCAACATCAGTAAACAGATTATTGTTAAAGCCGAGTGTGCGCCAAAAGATAGATTGGTATAGACAGTCCCTTCAATAATGCAAAAACATGACATTGTAGCGAGAACAAAAGGGAGGATTGAAGCATGCCTCTATGGTGGAGGAGAGATGCTGCAGGGATGGAGTAATGGCAAGCAGCCCAATCTAAGAGCTTCACCTTCTCCGGACATTGAATATTCCACACCCAATTCCAAGAGGGAAACATGTTAATTTAAATTTAAACAATAATTAAATATTTTTATTTTTCATAACAATTTGGTATTCTCACTTGAGTTTCCTCTCTCTCTCTCTCTCTCTATATATATATATATATATATAATTATTTGTTATCTCTTAGAGTTGAAAGAGAATAAAGGAGTCAAGGGAAATTCAGTTAAGGGTACTGAGGGAATTAACTGTGGTAATGTCAATGAAATGTCACTGTCTGGCGCGAAGAGCACAACACTAGGCGCCCTTGGTAGGGGCACATTGCACATGGTATGAGTGTGGCTTGGAGTCTTGGACTCAAGCGCAATGTTGGCGCAATGCTGGCGCCCTGACACAGGCACATTGTACTTGGAGAGAGGAATTGTCATTGTTGGCACATGTGAAGGAATACGCCTTGGATGCTTGCTGATCCCATTAGCCGGAATCCGATCCTCTCCTGTCACCTCTCTCTATCTCTCTCTTCTTGCATTTTTTTAAATTTTTTTAATATAAAATAATTCAAGGGCTGAGATTGAGTACGATGATGATCCAATGGAGGGACCGATCTGACTGGAGTGACTGGAGGGGAACCTGGCTGGAGAGGATCCGGGTCCTGTCCGGTCCAAGATCTTGTGCAACTCCCTCTCCTTTTTGGTATGCTGATGACTTCATGGTGCTTTATCGAGGCACTTATAAAGGAAATCTAACTGCGTTGCTTTCCTTATTTCATGACTCATGAGTATGGTAAAACTTCATGTCAACATCTTTGTTGGTAAAAATATAAGTTTTTTACGATACTGTCAATGAAAAAGGTAAGTCATGGTCGTTTGGTGTATATGAGCAAAGTTCAAAGTGTTTAAGAGTGTTCATGGGAACTTGGGTATATGTTATTTATATTAGGAGCTTACCTGCAACTTAAGTGGTTGGGGGTGTTGTTTATCCGACCGTGTGATCTCCAAACACTATTCTTAATCCTCATTTGTCGTCTTTTCCACTCCCTTAACAGTAAGGTCTTGATTTTTGATCTAACATGTATAGTTCTTTAAGCTTTAAGGGAAACCTAAAGTGGAGGTATATTCTTCAATAAAATCATAGACCCCAGAGATCTAAGAGCTCATGCACTACAAGAGAGTAGCTATTTCCCAACCGATATTTACCGACGAACACAAATACCATCGGTAAAGAACCTAGTACCAATAGGCCCTACAGTCGGTAATCAGTGACACGACATCATTTTATTTACCGAGGTGCAACATCTCAAATTTTGGTACCTTGTCAATATTTTCATCTTTTAATGAAAGATATTTTTCATTTGGATGTTAAATAGATTTTGTTTGAATGTTTTTTAGCCAAAGTTAGGAATACTAGGGTTTTGGGAGTCGCTGAGCGACTGTTTCTCACTAAGTGGGAAAAAATATCTCTCAAGCTCCTGTTGTCAGAAATGACACATGGCATATTCAGGTAAAATAGTCACGCACCTGCTTTCTCTAGTTTTCAAGACTTATGAATGGACGGAAGATTGTGAGACAATTTTTAAAGAATTGAAGAAGAGACTTATAAGAAGCTTTACCTGATCCCTTAGAGAAGTTTGAAGTATATCGCGACACGACTTATCAAGGACTAGGATGTGTTTTAATGCAGGATAAGAACGTGGTTTCTTGTGCATCAAGATTTGGAGGCACTAACTCTATGTAGCTCGTTTCACTATGTTCAGTGACCATAAGAGCTTGAAATATGCATTTGACCATAAGGAGTTGAATATAAGACAATGGAGATGGATGAAATTCTTGACGGACTCTGACTTTGCATTGTAATATCATCTAGTTAAAGTGAATGTAGTCGTAGATGCTTTTAATAGAAAGAGGTTGCATGTATGTGCGGCGGTAAAGGAACATGGTTTGATGGAGAATTTTAGGAATTTGAGTTTGGACGTAAGATTCTCCCAATAAAGGATTCATCTCGGTTTAACAACGGTAACCAGTGACTTCTTAAAGGAAATTCAAGAGAAGCAGACGTTGGATGAACATAATACTTCTTAATAGGAATTACTAATACTTCCTATTAGATGAACATAATAGGAATTACTAATACTTCCTACATAATTCAAGAGAAGCAGACGTTAGATGAACATAATGACTTCTTAATAGGAAGTATTACTAATAGGAAGTTTTACTAATAGGAAGTATTAGTAGTAAAACTTCCTATTAGTAATCCTATTAGTAGTAATTCATGGACATCCATTAGTATCTCAATACTCCATTAGCAATTATGTAGGAAATTCAAGAGAAGCAGACGTTGGATGAACATAATTACTAATAGGAATTATAAGATAGCACTAATGGAGTATTGAGATTCATGGACAGAATTTTTGTGTCTAATATCCTAGAGATTGCGAAGATGATTTTAGAAGATGGCCATAGAAATAAGTTGAGTTTTCATCCTGGTACCGCTAAGATGTATCGATATTTGAAAAAGATATTTTGGTGGCTTGGCATGAAAAGAGAAATAGTTGAGTATGTACTATCTTTTTTTAGTATGTCAGATAGCTAAGATCGAGCATCATAAACTGAAGGGAATGTTACAATTCCTAGATATTCCTTAATGGAAATTAGATAGTATTAATTGCTATGGATTTTGTGAAAGGATTGCCAATTACTAATAAAAAGTTTGATGCTATTTGGGTAATTTTGGATAGACTCATTTTTTCTGATCCATTATACTCGATTGAAACAGAATCCAATTGAAAGAAAACCTTGAATACGAAGCATTGCCTATACGCACTGCAAATTGTAAGGTTAAGGAGCTTTGCAGGAAAAGCATCCTGTTATTTAGAGCCGTTTAGGACGCAATGACGGGAGATACAACATGGGAGACAACAATACACACAACTGTTCGTAGATTGAGCAAATTTCGAGGACAAAATTTC
Source organism: Astragalus membranaceus (assembly GCA_039519185.1). Classification (NCBI taxonomy): domain Eukaryota; kingdom Viridiplantae; phylum Streptophyta; class Magnoliopsida; order Fabales; family Fabaceae; genus Astragalus; species Astragalus membranaceus. The sequence goes on from CM076846.1 coordinate 43,907,565, forward strand.
TCAAGGGGGCGGGGTAGTAATGCAACTGTTGTGTGAAAACGTGATGTGAAAGTATACACAATCGCAACAAGTAGTAAGTGATAAATCAAGATCGTTCTCACGAGGATTGATGTCTAATTCGTGCTTAGCTTGGCTAGCAAATTAGTGAGGGAAAATAAATTGACACAAGTTTTTGAAAGCATCTTTAAATAACAATTTAAGTAAAAGGGTTTGAAAATCAGAGTTGAGAATGAGTTGGAATGTGTTCAGTATGTAAATCCATTAAAGTGCACTAATGCTGCATCTGATGATGCAACATTAGATGCTCACTACTAGAAAAACAGTTTTTAGCGTCGGCCAAAACCACACGCTAATCGGCCAAAAGCGGACGCTAACTGTGAATTAGCGTCGGGTTAGCGTCGGCCACGTGTCGACGCTAAAATATTCGAAGGTAATTGTAGCGTCCCGTTAATTTAGCCGACGCTAATATTTTGACCGATGCTACAAAGTCAACTAAATTTAGTCAACGAAATCATTAGCGTCGGCCTGGCCGACGCTATTTAGTCAACAAAACAGAGTCAAGAAAATCATTTGCGTCGGCCTGGCCGACGCTATTTAGTCAACGAAAATAGTCAACCAATTAATTTGCGTCCACGAAGCCGACGCTAAAATCCATCTTTGGTAGCGTCGGAAAGGCCGACTCTAACTTTGGTTGTTTTTTTTAAATATAACTGTCCTAATGCTTTTACCCTGTACCCTGTGTCTTTACTGCCACCACTACTCCTAAAGCATTTTTAATACAATCATCCAGCATACCATATCAAAATGCTTAATACCATAAAACAAAATATTCTTGAAACAACAAAATATAACATATTCTTGAAACAACAAAATATAACATAGTCTTGAAGCTCCAAAATATCAAATGTTTTGTCATCCTACAAATACATAAAAGTAACCGTAACAACATCAAGTCTCGCCATCAAGTGAGTCTTCATCCAAATCTTCATCATAATGAGGATGAGAATGAGAATGGCTAGCACCACATGATCCACGCTCCAAAGCATCCAGGCGATCCAAAAATAATTTTCTCATCTCATCTAAATCATTTTGGCACTTCTGAGAACGCTCATTCGCCTCTTGAGCATGGGCTACTGCATCTTGAGCAATCTTCTCAGCTCTAAGTCTAGCTTCCATCTCTGCTTCCAGATAACATACCATAGGCCGGAAAATCATTGATTGTCCACATCAAGCATGCTTTCATGATGAAGTTTTGTTTTGTGGATATATCATAGGTCAAAATTCCATTAGACCACAATCGTTGCAGATCATCAATCAATGGTTGCAAGAAAACATCTATCTTTACTTTAGGGTTACGAGGTCCAGGTATGAGACAAGTCAAAAACAAGTATGGTTTGGTCATGCACATTTCGGGGGGAAGATTGTAAGGGGTAACTATTACCGGCCAACAAGAGTATGGAGAAGTAGAGGATTGAATGTAAGGATTAAATCCATCTGAACACAAACCTAGCCTTACATTTCTAGGCTCACTAGCAAATTCGGGATATACATCATCAAAGTGTTTCCATGCTTTTCCATCGGACGGATGTCGAAGGACGTTTGAGCTCTTTCGGTTTTCGTGATGCCATCTCATTCCAGTTGCAGACTCGGGTGATGTATATAGTCTTTGTAATCTGGGAATGATAGGGAAATGGTCGTCATGATGCACATCAAACACCATCTGATTTATTGAATCAAAATGGTCGTCATGATGCACATGCCCACTACTATTCGAACCACCCCTTGTATCAAGATCGTGGTTCACTTCTCCGTGTTCAGTCCAAATCCAATAGCCTGGTTGAAATCCATGTCGGTACAACTGAAGCCTAACATTAGTTGGCGTAGATTTCTTCCTACACTTGCATTTTCTACACGGGTAACTTATCCCTCCGTCAGATATATAAATGGGTAGCTTCCTGGCCCTCTTCACAAAGTTTTTAACACCACGAACAAACTCTTTTTTCAAGCCGTGCCTATTAGCATTTGTCCTATTATACATCCAAGTACGATCCATTTTCTATAAGGCAAACACTTAACTTGTCAAATACTAAATAAGTTAGAAAAATACAAATCACTAAATTCAAGGAAACTCTTTCACATATGTGTAAAACACAATACACTCACATAACTCAACAAATTGTTGTAAAGCAGATTTACCATCCAACCATCCAGAAAACAATATCATTTGCTGAACAAAAACTCTTGAGCAACTATGTCCTAATTTGCAAAAAATCAGACCATACACAAATCGATAGCAATATATTCCTATCAAAATTAATTCGCTAATAACTTATATATCAAAAGAAACATGAACAAAACACTGTCCACAAAATCAACAAAACTGATCAACTAAGCTAAATCAACATACACAAAATACACAAAATCTATTTTGAGGAACCCTATCAACAAAACACTGTACAATAAACCCTAAAATCAAAATTCACAAAATCAAAAAAACTGTTAATACAGAAACCCTATCAAGTGAGGAAATTTGTCAAAAAAATATATTTTGAGAGAGAGAGAGAGAACGAACCGTGAGAGTGAGTGAGAAGTAAAGAGAAGAAATTTCACTTTGGTTCCTTGGAGTGAGAGTGAGGCGGCGCACGGTGAGAGTGAGGCAGGGGAAGAGGTGACCGGAACGTGACCTAGAAAACCAGAATAGAGAAAAATGAAAAAAACGAAAATGGTGAAAATGAAATAGAAACAGGTGGAGAGACTACTAACCTGCGAGAATGGATGGCGGCGCACGGTGGTTGCTGTAACACCCCATTTCTACCCGGCAATTTATAATAAAAATTATCAGAGTTTAAAAATCATTTTTGTTGATACATCCAAAAAGGGATGCTACATTTACTTCAAATAACGTCAACGATTGGTAACAATTTCACTTATAATTCAAACATGATACGTGGCACATAACAAGTGGGGCAAATCCTCAAAAATAAACGGTTTAGTCCACAAAACAAGGACTTCGTCATCACACAGCGGAATAAAAGGGAACAGTTTCAAAACATTGTTGTAACAACATCAATACAAATTATCCAACAGTGTCATGTAAAATAACAACTAATAGCTAGTGTTCGCCCCCCAGGTGCTACGTATCAGAGCAACGACTGACTCAAGGGATGAAGGATTATAAGACTTCACATACGGTTACCTGTAGGGTAATAATCAACATAAGGGGTGAGTCTCAAGCAGTATAATAAAGTTCATAATAGGCAATATGCCAGAGTAATGAACTACATCAATCACATATAACAACAACATCCATATTTATATATATATATATATATATATATATATATATATATATATATATATCACAACAATATCAACATATATACCTCTATAACAACCACATATAGAAACTATGGTAATATCACCAATGATATGAATAAATGTATGAAATGCAACCCACATGGGGCATATGCATGTGGTACCATCATCGTCAATAAATTTGCCATTGGGCACATCGTCAATATTTGAGCATCATCATCGTCAATAGCTCGAAGGCCGAAACCTTACATCGTTAATATATATGCATATGTAATGCATGCAACTTCATGAACAATCCAACAGATCAAATGTCATCACAACAACAACATCATTAATATCATCATCATCATTTGGCCATTAGGCCTATCGTCATTAACAACGTCATTATCATTTGGTCATTAGACCCATCGTCATTAACATCAACATGGCAACACAAGATTGACACCGGGACACTAATATTAACGATTACACCAAAAGGTTTTACTCCAGCTCACGACACCAAAAAGGACACCAAAAAGGTTTTAGACACCGAAATAATTTTACAACGCCAACAACAACGACCACCGGGGACAGCCACTTGAGGCGCCCAGAAACCATCAGAGAAATAATAATTTTTACCTTAAAATAGAGTATACCAGTAGGAAACTGAATAAGCTTCACAACGCACTTTGAAACACTTAAAACGGACACCCGAGTCAAAAGATATGTCAAAAACAAAACCGGAGAACATTTGGGCAACATCCTGAAAATGGCGCCCAGGCACTGGGCGCCTAGCAGGGAACACGCTGGAAACTGGCCAGCAACAGGAACTGGCGCAGGAAGGGGATCCTGGCGCCCAGCAGGGGATCCTGGCGCCCAGCAACACAGCAACACAAACTGGCGCAGGAAAGGGATCCTGGCGCCCAGCAACACAGCAACACAGAAACTGGCGCAGGAAGGGGATCCTGGCGCCCAGCAACACAGCAACACAGAAAAACTGGCGCAGGCAGAAACTAGCGCCCAGGGGAGGGGATCCCAGTGACATTTCACAATACGCAACTTAGCAACCAAAACTCAGCACCAATGACATCCAGGCAACATAACTACACGGAAACACAACTTAGGAACGCAACACGGGCAGCCAAAATTAGGCGCCCTTGGCGCCCAGGCACAGGGAACCTGGCGCAGGAATCAGGAACACACACACACAGGGGCAGCAACACTGGCGCCCAGCACAGACACAGGCGCATCACCAGGCGCCCTGGGCAGCTACACAGGCGCCCAGCACTCAGACACGCCTAGACACAGGCGCACAACAGGCGCCCTGGGCAGCCACATTGGCGCCCAGCACTTAGACAAGGGCGCACACAGCAACACAAAATGGCGCCCTTGGCGCCTAGGGTTCTCCTAATCCAATTTTTTTCTAGACTTTCATTTGTTCAATCACCAACAATAATTTCAAACATCACATATTCATTCTAACACCATCAAATACACGTTTTATCGAGCACTTAGCATGCATTCCAATCCTCACATACATCTAACAAATCGCATACTTTTCAACACATCTAGTGAGCATCAAATCTTCATCAATACATTCATACGCCACAAACAACATCAAAATCATAGGGAGAACGATATAAATCTTAAACCCCCACATACATCCCATTATAAACCCTATTATAAAGCAAGACCCACCCTTACCTTAGATTTTCCGAAGATGATGATCTCTCCACGGGAACACCAAGAAACCACAGCAACCGAGCTTCTCTCCTTCTTCTCTCCCTTGGGCGATCGCACTCTCTCTTCTCTCTTCTCTCTTCACGCAGTTTTCTTTCTTTTTTTCCTCAAATGATGCGAATTGCATCAATCCCCAGCGCCTAGGAGCCTAAGTCAATGGGCTTGGGCTCTTGGGCCAATCTTACCGCTCCGTAATTACCGGATACTACTCCCTTCATTTAAATAAATCACTATATTAATAACTTAATAAAATTATATCAATGTAATACCTAAATAATTTAATCAAATAATTAATTAAATTATTTTGGGTGTTACAACTCTCCCCCACTTAGAATATTTCGTCCTCGAAATTTACCTGATTCAAATAGCTCCGGATAAGACTCTCGCATCTTGCTCTCCAGTTCCCACGTCATGCTCTCACCAACAGCTCCTAACCAGACCACTTTCACTAATGCAATTTCCTTGCCCCTTAGAACCTTCACCACTACAAGAAAATCGCTGATTTGCGACGGAAATATCCGTCGCAAATGCAGGAAATTCCGTCAGAAAATGACATTTTCGACGGCATTTGCGACGGACAAAATTCCGTCGCAAAAACGCTCGTCGCAAAATATTCCGTCGCAAAATTCCGTCGCAAAATATTCCGTCGCAAATTAGTCGCAAATCCGTCGCAAAATTTCGTCGCAAATTCGTCGCAAATTTCGTCGCAAATCCGTCGCAAATAAAAAAAAATTAAAAAAATTAAATCATACGCTGGCAACAACCAACTAATAATAAATACTAATACACAAGCAATATTACAAAATAGGAGCTTCCATTAGATGAGATCAAAGTTAATCATTACAAAAATAGTTCATTTCCTTACAAGTTATAACTATATTCATCCCCTATACTTATAAAGTTTCTGAAAATAACTATCCATGTCTGCAAACACAACTAATTACCAATACTACTATCCATTGACCTGCATCACACCAAATGAACTATTGTTCCATTCTGTTTCATTGTAGTTATTACACTAGTCTTTTGCAGAGAAAGCCTTTGCTCCATTCTGTTTGCCTATTTTGTTGAACAACTCCACAAGGTACTTCCCTTCTCTTTCAGCAACCTGTTTGTGACCAATGCATAGCATAGTTAAGTATATATCCTCTTCATCATCAGTTCAAGGACAATATAGATTAATGTAGGATTAAATTTGTTTAACTAGTAATTTTAATTTGTTCACCTGAGCTAGAGCTGGAAGAACATGCCTTCCAGTTTCTTCAAGGAAACCAGCACAATCTCCAAGAGCAAACACATCTTCCACAGAAGGAACACGCATCCATCCATCAACATCAATTCTTTGAAATTCAACAACATTCAATTAAATTAAAATCACAGATAAAAAAAATGAGCAAAATAATGAAATAGGAGTATTTCCTTTTTGTATTGCTTTGGCTACACATACCTTCCACCTGGGGACTTGGGAAGATTTAGTGCTTTGATGAACTCGGAGGGACCAACCCCGGCCTGTGGACCATACCAAGAGACCATAAGGAACTTCAGTTCCATCACTCAAAACTATCTTTTTTTGGATGCACCTCCTTCACAACACCTCGCATAAGACGAACTCCGGACTGATACAAAATTTGTATATCTCAGCCTTAAACTTCAAATTTGAAACTGTAATGTGGCTAGTCATGATCTATGAAGCACTCATACACACGCGAACACAACACCGACACATAAACGCCGATGATATTTTGAGAAAATAGAAATAATTGAATGTAACCGCATGTGTCAGTGTTGGCCATTGGAGTGTTTGTGTTGCATAGAGATCATGACAGATTGATGTTTAAAACTCACCTTTGTTAAGTGCTTTATTGCATATTGCCGTAGGCTAACATCAAAGGATGACAATATCTCATTTGCCTAATAATGAAAAGTTAACATCATAAATGGTTAAGAACACCAAATTTAACCTCTGCATATAAAAATAAACTTCTAATGCAAACCAAGTGGTTAAGAACACCACTTTAAATCCTCCAATAACTACACAGTGTAAAAGGCATTTCTTTTCTTCTTCTGATATGACTGTTGATATAATGGCAAGAAAATGACAACTACAAACATAATTGTTTTGTTTATACAAACTATGGTGGTAGATATGAAACACACACCTGGATTTTCAGAGAGCATTAGATTAAGGAGAAGTCTCTTCCTTATTTCTTCAGCATGATTCACTTCACGAAGAAAAAATGCATGTTCCTTTACACCCTTGATACCAAAAGTTGTAGGCTCAGCTCCAGCTGCAATTACAAGCTTGTCATATGCAACTTTAAATTGGTAAGGCTCTCTAGACAATCCACCGTTGGTAACTGCCTCACAATAGACCTGTTGACAATTGACATGGATGGAGTAAATAAAATTGACTAAGCATTCCATTGTCTTTTAATGTCATAAGTGATAACTATAAGCATTTAAGAAAAAGAAGGGTAAATATTTGACTCACTTCATGTTTGTGTGTGTCAATGCCAGTGCAGGAAGCTAGATAGAAATAGGAGTTGGGGTCTTTGGCTAATGCACCCTGTATATTGCTAACAGGCTCAGCAACAGACCAGAATTCAAGGGTTCCAACACATGTTGAAGCCAACAAAGGAGTGAAAACCATGTGATTTCTTGGAGAAATACACACAACATCATAAACCTTGGTGTCTAGCCCTTTGAGAAACCCTAGCAATCCTTGCCAATGCCATTGTTAGAAAACCAGTTCCCAAGGCAAGTCTTTACACTAGTATAAGATTTCTGAAAATACCCACAGTAAAAAGTTGAAATCTTTATAAAAAGAGAATTTCCAAGTTAATGCACTAACCTTTGAAGTATCCCAACACTTGCTAGGTTCCACATCCATTTCCTTTACTTGTTCAAACAGAACTGCAGATGTGCCATTATGCAGCGAAAACTTGACTAGAATAATGAATCCTTCGATCCAGGTTTTTTTCCCAGCTGCTTCATTCTAATCCAACAACAATATAGTACACAACATAAGTGTTTGGGAATTTGGAATGAAAAAAAAAACAGATAGAAGTCATAGTCAAAAATAGCATAAAAGATATAAATTTAATTGCTCCTACGAAATCTCAGCCTCACTCTAGCGTCTGGACAAGCACGAACAGAAGCAAAAACACAGTAGACATTAGAGGAACAAAACACAAGTAATATATGCAAATATTGTAAGTTAAAGACATAGATTGATTGCACTAAACATAAAGTCTTTAACCTCCACAAATTCAATTTAAAATCACAAAATTGCAACCACGAGACGAAATCATCACTCCCCATCATCACTTCAACCTCAACACAAAAATTACAGTTTTTTACTCACTAAACCTAGTCCCAAAATTCATCACAATCATCCAGTATTCAATCAATCAAATCACTAAATCAGTAAAAATAATCAGGATACTTAAAAAACAATGAGCAAAACCCTACCTTATTATGCATCAAAATAGCGCATCCAGGTTCCAACTGATCCTAATCAACAAAAGACAATATACCAACAAAATACTCAGATCCCACCGAAGACGAAACAATAGCGTGATTCTCATCAATAAGCTCTTCGAGGTTACCAACACTCATAGGAGAACCCCTAAAATCACCGACCTTAGATCTATCCTCTTCGGCCTTCTCTAGAGGTTTGAATCGTTCCCGATTCGCAACAAACTCCTCCTCCAGCTGCAAAATGGTGGCTGCTTTCTTCTCTGCGATTTCGCTTTTGACTCCCTGTGTTTGGTTTTTGCTCTATTTCTCTCTGCGTCTCGGCCAAAGAAAGAGAGAGGGAAGGTACCAGTGCTATGGCGGATACGACGCCGTAGAAGACGGCGAGGGTGTAGAAGATGCGGTCCTGCCACGCCGGAGAGTCGTCGATGTCATGCCACCAGTTGGAGGTGAAGGGAACGAAGATGGTTGTGGAGATTTCTCACCAAAAAAAAAGAGGGTTGTGGAGATGGAGATGGTGTGGTGATGCGCTGCGTGTGGTGAGGGGAGTTCAAGAGGGAGAGGGAGGGGGGCAGCGTGAGGGAAGTTCAAGAGGGAGAGGGAGTCTGAGAAAGAATAGAAAGAAGAAGGAAACTCATCAACGCGTATTTGATGTTTAAGTGAAGATCATTTGCGACGGGCTTGTCACGGGATCTCCGTCGCAAATTGCGTCTGTTTTCAAAATCCGTGGCAAACCCCAGCGGGAAATTTCGCGCCTCTTACTTTTTATACAGGCCGTCGCAAATCCGTGGCAAATTACTGACAGATTAAGCTCCGTCGCAAATGTTGGTAGCTAAAACAGGTTTTTCTTGTAGTGCACCTCATGATCTGCAATCCTCACCGGCATAGTCTCCACAGTGAGATTATCTCGCACCTCCACATTGTCCATGTGAATCACATGAGATGGATCTGGGACATACTTTCGAAGTTGCGACACGTGAAACACGTCATGCAAGTTCGAAAGATTAGGTGGCAAAGCCACTCTATACGCCACGTTCCCAACTCTTCCGGAAATCTGATAAGGACCAATGAATCTAGGAGTGAGCTTCTTCGACTTCAAAGTGCGGCCAACACTGGTCACTGGAGTGACCCTCAAAAATACATGCTCACCCTCCTGAAACTCTAGATCTTTTCTCCTCTTGTCGTGATAACTCTTCTAACGACTCTGCGAAGCCTTCATCTTTTCACGGATCATCTCTATCTTCTCGGTTGTCTCCCGAACAATTTCAGGTCCAAGTACCACACTCTCTCCAGACTCATACCAACACAGCGGGGTTCTACACTTCCGACCATACAATGCCTCAAAAGGTGCCACCCCGATACTAGAATGGTAATTATTGTTGTACGTGAACTCAATCAGCGAAAGGTAGGAATCCCACGAACCTCCTTGTTCCAAAACACAAGCCCTCAACAAATCTTCTAATGACTGAATTGTTCTCTCTGACTGAACATTTGTCTGAGGATGATACGCCGAACTCAACCTCAGCTTAGACCCCAACTTTTCTTGCAAACTCTTCCAGAAATCTGAAGTGAACCTCAGATCTCTATCTGAAACAATACTCTTCGGAACACCATGCAACTTCACAATTTCTTTGACATAAACTTCTGCTAACCTTGACAACGGATAAGTGATATTAATAGGAACAAAGTGAGCAGACTTCGTTAGCCTATCAACGATCACCCGAATAGCATCGTGACCTCTAACTGTATTTGGCAATCCCGTCACAAAATCCATCGAAATGCTATCCCACTTCCACTCTGGAATTTCCAACGGTTGCATCAATCCAGCAGGCTTCTGATGCTCCACCTTCGACTTCTGACAAGTCAAACAGGCATACACAAATTGTGCTACATCCCTCTTCATACCATGCCACAAAAACATCTTCTTCAAGTCTTGATACATCTTTGTCGCTCCAGGATGAATACTCATAATGCCCATACCTCGTCCTGAAAGCAGTCTTCTGAACATCTTCATCCTTCACCTTAATTTGATGATAACCCGAACGCAGATCAATCTTGCTAAACACCTTAGCACCCACCAACTGGTCCATCAAATCATCAATCCTCGGAAGCGGATACTTATTCTTAATCGTCACTTTGTTCAACTGCCTAAAATCAACACAGAGCCTCATACTTCCATCCTTCTTCTTTACCAACAACACAGGAGATCCCCACGATGACACACTCGGCCTTACAACTTCTTTTCAAGCAGGTCCTCAAGTTGCTTCTTCAATTCAGACAATTCAGATGCAGACATCCTGTATGGTGCCATAGAAACAGGTCTGGTACCAGGTACAAGATCAATAGCAAATTCAACTTCCCTCTCCGGCAGAACACTCGGAATCTCATCAGGGAACACTTCGGGAAACTCACACACCACCTGCAATCCTTCAATAATGGCTTGACTCTCAACAGACAACGAGGCCACTAGCGAAAACAGCTGAACTTCTTCCTTCATCAACTTCCGCAACTGACTAGCGGATAACAGACCAGAATCATCAACTCCAAAACTCACCGACTTGTTACTACAATTAATATGAACATGGTTATGCTCTAACCAGTTCATACCCAAAATCACATCTAACCCGCTCAACGGCAAACAAACTAAGTCCACAACAAAGTCTCTGTCGAAGATCGACAAGGGACACTGAGAACATACTAGAGAAGTGGTTACCGACCCCTTAGCTGGAGTATCGACTACCATTTCTCCATTCATAGCAGACAAAACAAGATTCAACTTAACACCGCAGCACAAACAACAATTAGAACTAATCTAACAACTCTTAATTGTCGAAAGACACTAAGACTGGACAACTTGGCCGGACAGACCGAATTGCTCTGATACCACTAAATGTAACACCCCATTTCTACCCGGCAATTTATAATAAAAATTATCAGAGTTTAAAATTCATTTTTGTTGATACATCCAAAAAGGGATGCTACATTTACTTCAAATAACGTCAACGATTGGTAACAATTTCACTTATAATTCAAACATGATACGTGGCACATAACAAGTGGGGAAAATCCTCAAAAATAAACGGTTTAGTCCACATAACAAGGACTTCGTCATCACGCAGCGGAATAAAAGGGAACAGTTTCAAAACATTGTTGTAACAACATCAATACAAATTATCCAATAGTGTCATGTAAAATAACAACTAATAGCTAGTGTTCGCCCCCCAGGTGCTACGTATCAGAGCAACGACTGACTCAAGGGATGAAGGATTATAAGCCTTCACATACGGTTACCTGTAGGGTAATAATCAACATAAGGGGTGAGTCTCAAGCAGTATAATAAAGTTCATAATAGGCAATATGCCAGAGTAATGAACTACGTCAATCACATATAACAACAACATCCATATTTATATATATATATATATATATATATATATATATATATATATATATATCACAACAATATCAACATATATACCTCTATAACAACCACATATAGCAACTATGGTAATATCACCAATGATATGAATAAATGTATGAAATGCAACCCACATGGGGCATATGCATGTGGTACCATCATCGTCAATAAATTTGCCATTGGGCACATCGTTAATATTTGAGCATCATCATCGTCAATAGCTCGAAGGCCGAAACCTTACATCGTCAATATATATATGCATATGTAATGCATGCGACTTCATGAACAATCCAACAGATCAAATGTCATCACAACAACAACATCATCAATATCATCATCATCATCATTTGGCCATTAGGCCTATCGTCATTAACAACGTCATTATCGTTTGGTCATTAGACCCATCGTCATTAACATCAACATGGCAGCACAAGATTGACACCGGGACACTAATATTACCGATTACACCAAAAGGTTTTACTCCAGCTCACGACACCAAAAAGGTTTTAGACACCGAAATAATTTTACAACGCCAACAACAACGACCACCGGAGACAGCCACTTGAGGCGCCCAGAAACCATCAGAGAAATAATAATTTTTACCTTAAAATAGAATATACCAGTAGGAAACTGAATAAGCTTCACAACGCACTTTGAAACACTTAAAACGGACACCCGAGTCAAAAGATATGTCAAAAACAAAACCGGGGAACATTTGGGCAACATCCTGAAAATGGCGCCCAGGCACTGGACGCCTAGCAGGGAACACGCTGGAAACTGGCCAGCAACAGGAAGTGGCGCAGGAAGGGGATCCTGGCGTCCAGCAACACAGCAACACAGAAACTGGCGCAGGAAGGGGATCCTGGCGCCAAGCAACACAGCAACACAGAAACTGGCGCAGGAAGGGGATCCTGGCGCCCAGCAACACAGAAACTGGCGCAGGAAGGGGGATCCTGGCGCCCAGCAACACAACAACACAGAAACTGGCGTAGGAAGGGGATCCTGGCGCCCAGGGGAGCAACGCAACACAGAAAAATTGGCGCAGGCAGAAACTAGCGCCCAGGGGAGGGGATCCCAGTGACATTTCAGAATACGCAACTTAGCAACAAAACTCAACACCAATGACATCCAGGCAACATAACTACACGGAAACACAACTTAGGAACGCAACACGGGCAGCCAAAATTAGGCGCCATTGGCGCCCAGGCACAGGGAACCTGGCGCAGGAATCAGGAACACACACACAGGGGCAGCAACACTGGCGCCCAGCACAGACACGGGCGCATCACTAGGCGCCCTGGGCAGCCACACATGCGCCCAACACTCAGACACGCCTAGACACAGGCGCACAACAGGCGCCCTGGGCAGCCACATTGGCGCCCAGCACTTAGACAAGGGCGCACACAGCAACACAAAATGGCGCCTAGGGTTCTCCTAATCCAATTTTTTTCTAGACTTTCATTTGTTCAATCACCAACAATAATTTCAAACATCACATATTCATTCTAACATCATCAAATACACGTTTTATGGAGCACTTAGCATGCATTCCAATCCTCACATACATCTAACAAATCGCATACTTTTCAACACATCTAGTGAGCATCAAATCTTCATCAATACATTCATACGCCACAAACAACATCAAAATCATAGGGAGAATGATATAAATCTTAAACCCCCACATACATCCCATTATAAACCTTATTATAAAGCAAGACCCACCCTTACCTTAGATTTTCCGAAGATGATGATCTCTCCACGGGAACACCAAGAAACCACAGCAACCGAGCTTCTCTCCTTCTTCTCTCCCTTGGGCGATCGCACTCTCTCTTCTCTCTTCTCTCTTCACGCAGTTTTCTTTCTTTTTTTCCTCAAATGATGCGAATTGCATCAATCCCCAGCGCCTAGGAGCCTAAGTCAATGGGCTTGGGCTCTTGGGCCAATCTTACCGCTCCGTAATTACCGGATACTACTCCCTTCATTTAAATAAATCACTATATTAATAACTTAATAAAATTATATCAATGTAATACCTAAATAATTTAATCAAATAATTAATTAAATTATTTTGGGTGTTACAGTTGCTGGTTGCGAGAACGGATGGCGGCGCACGGTGTTGAGGAGAATGAGGGCGTAGGTGAGGTTAGGGTTTCGCCGAAGTTGAGGAGAATGAGGGCGTAGGTGAGGCGATTCGCGAGGGAGTTTGGAGGTGGAGGTGAGGTGGGGGTGATTGAGAGTGAGGGACGGAGGAGAACGGAGGAAACGATGGCGATTCAGTGGAGTTTTTTTTTAGATAAATGGAAACGGTGAGATGAGAGGGACGGTGTGAGAGTGTGAAACTGAGAATTGGTAAAGTAACATAGGTAGCATCGGCCAGCCCGACGCTAAGAATAATATTTAAAAATTAAGCAGCGTAGCGTCCGCCAGATCAAGATTAGCGTCCGCCATAGCCGACGCTAATATTTTTTTTTCAACAGAAAAAAAATTCGTGGGTTGCATGGGTCAAGTCGACGCTAGGTCGACGCTATTAGCGTGGGTGTCGTGGCCGACGCTAAATAATGGACGCTAAAAAGCCATTTTCTAGTAGTGGCTGTCGCAACAGTTGCTATATTTTCAAATACTTTCACTAGGGTCTTGCTACAATAGCCTATGTCTAGGCCCTAAATAGGTTCACCCTAGGCTACTTACGCACCCACAGTGTTCACCTTATGGATTTTGCCCTCCTATGTCTAGGGTTTAAGCAAGAAGTATTAAAGTGTCCTTTCACTACTAGAAAACCTCAATTTAGCGTCCATTTGGTAGCGTCGTTCCCCGACACGGACGCTAATAGCGTCGGATTAGCGTCGGCTAAGCCCACGCTCAAAAAAAAATGATATTTGACGCAAGGAGATACAGGTTAGCGTCGGCTAGGCCAACGCTACGTGATAAGATGCGACGCTAAAAAGTGATAAGATTAGCGTCGGACGGCCCACGCTAGTTTTATGTTAATTTACTAAAATACCCTAACTCTCCCACTCTTTTTTCTACACTCTTCTTCTGTTCATTCCCTCCCTCACTCTCTCACTCTCGCGCCTCTCTGTTCACCGAAACCCTAAGCCTCCACCTCTTTCTCCTCCGCTACACAGAGGCGAAGGCGCCAGCCGGAGAAGACGAAGAACTCCTCTACGTCATCGACGTCAACGCTACTTTCTTAAACACCTGCATTCGATTTGCATCTGTAATCTGGAATCACTTTGTCTGCCGTTTTCTCTTAGTTTTTCAAATCTGTAATCCGGAATCACTTTGGTGTTAGGGTTTAGACTCATTTGGATTTTGGATTCATAAGTTCAGAACTATTTAAAACTTGGGGGTGTCTGGGATAAAATCTGATCTTTGTGTTGCATTTTGATTTTAGTCCCAGAGACACAGGCTTTACTGAGCCGAACTCCATTATCAAAATCATGGCTGTTCTTCCCCGCTTCTTTGGTTTCTTGTTTGATTTAATGTTTTTTGTTGCTACGTTCTTGGTTGTTTTTTAGATAGTGTTTGTGTATTTCTGATTTTTCAGGTGCATTAGCTGAAACAATAGGCTTTCGGGGAAAGGAAAATTTTGTCCTAGTTGTGCTCTATGTTTAGGTCAAGGATATAGTATTTAACCTTCACCATTATCCTTTGTCCTCAGTTGTCAAAGTGCATAACAATCTTATTTAGCTGATGTAGTGAGTTTTGTGGTTTAGAATTGCCCCCTCTTCTAAGATGACACACTCATGAATTTAGCTTATGATTTTTGTTTTTAATTATCTAGCCAAGCGGTTATTTCATTTCATAATAGATTAATTAATAAAGGTGTCTTCAGTCCCTTATTATTTTTGCCCAAAAAGGAATTTATACAAAATACAAAACATTCTTTGAGCTATGTGTGTAAACCTTGTATATGAAAACAATGCCAAAATGATAACTATTATTTTACTTAGCGAGAATTCTATGAGCTGTGTATGTAAACCTTGTATATGAAAACAATGCCAAAATGATAACTTATATTCACATACATGCATTAGCAATAGGAATGGATTAATGGAGAACAATGGCTCCTAATTGGCAATCGGAATTCTGGCAAAAAATATGTTTATATTTGTGCTGTTGTGTATCCCATTTATCCAACAAAAAATGATGATTTTGTTAGGCAATATCTAGTATGAACTAGCACTATATGTTCACTAGGCCTTCATTTTCTTGGTAGTGTGCTCTAGCTTAAAACTATTGTGAAAAAACTAGATTAAGAATTAGGCTCATTCTTTTTGGATAACTGAAAAAACTGTGGATGCTACATTAATTCAATGCAGGTTATTACTTATCCAAATTATCTTTGTCCAGGATGTTTTATTATATATTCATTGCTGAACTCATCTAAGCCTAGTAGTCTGTCATTTGACTCAGCAATTGATCCATGGTGAATTTTTGGTTCTGCATATATACACACAATTCATAGAAGATTTATAGGATCAATTTTTGGTTATGCATACACACAGCTCATAGAAAATTTATAGGAGCAATTGATCCAAATTATCTTTGTCTAGGATCAATTTTTGGTTCTGCAATTGATCCATGGTGACTCAGCAAAAAAGATTTATACATACACAGCTCATAGAATTTTTGCTAAGTAAAATATTAGTCTGATATACCATCTCATTCAGTATCATATGCAGTCTTGCATCACTGAATGTTGCTGAATTTAGTTTAAAATGCCCTCTCACTCCACTTTTTTTCCTTTAATCTCTAGATTGTTGCCGGACCCTGCAACTTATTATGCAAAGGACCCCAGTACCAGCCCAAAGAATGTTTTGTATTTTGTATGAATTCCTTTTTGGGAAAAAATAATAAGGGACTAAAGACACCTTTATTAATTAATCTATTATGAAATGAAATTTAGCTTATGACTTCTATTTTTAATTACATGAAATGACACTTATTTCTGTCAGGATAAGAAACATTTATTATTAATAGTAATATTATTATAGCTGTAGTTGTGTTGCTGCTGCTGTTCTCCTTGCCCTCTCCTTACCCTCTCATTTTGATTTAGAGGCAAATTTGTCAGCTTCTTCAAGGTCGTTTTTCGTGAACGGTAACGTCTCTTTCTTTTCTTTGTTTTGTTTTGTTTTTTTTCCTTTTCTTTCTTCTTATTAGATATGTGATTCAACCATTGATGCATTCCTTTGATTTGTTTTTTTCCTTTTCTTTCTTCTTATTTATTGTTTGTTTGTCTTTTAGTGACAAATTAAGTGTTTGCCTCAGAGAATGGATCGTACTTGGATGTACAATAGGGAATATGCTAATAGGCACGGATTGAAAAAAGAGTTTGTTCGTGGTGTTAAAAACTTTGTGAAGAGGGCCTTGAAGCTACCCATTTGTATGTCTGAGGGAGGGATAAGGTGTCCGTGTACAAAAATGCAAGTGTATCAAGATATCTACGGCAACTAATGTTAGGCTTCACTTGTATCGGTATGGATTTCAACCAGATTATTGGATTTGGACTGAACACGGAGAAGTGATGTCACCTGTAGATGTCTTTGAAGACTCACAAGTAGATGTCTTTGAAGAGATTTTTGATTATTCGCCTCACAATGATTGAGCGTGTAATTTATTATAGCACTTTGTATTGCACATTATTAGAGCTTATTATATGTATTTTGTATTGCACTATCATGATTTAGACTAGTTCGTGTACTTTGTAATTAATAATAGTTTGCAAGATATATCTTTTATCCTTTTGTTTATTTTCATTGCCCATTTTCTGTTTCACATGTTCTGTCACTTGTTTGAAAGATATACCTTATTTCTATTTTTGTATTCTATAACGCTAGCATGGATTTTGTATTTTATGTCAATAGATGAATAACAAAGGTGGTCGTGGCAAAGGACAAAAAGGTCCATCCTACCAGGGGTAGACCAAAGATGTTACCACCGCGCAAACTTGAGCAGCAGAATCTCTTGCGTCGCAATTTGATTAACACTAAGTCACTTGACCGATCATCTTCACCTCTATCACAGCCTCCTGTGCCGACCCAGACTGCGACACCTGCTGAAAATGTAGCACCTGCTCAGACACCATCACCCATTCATGTATCTACCCCCGAGGTATTTCTGTTTATGCCAACTCCAGGTATAAACCTTCAAACCATGGGTGCCTCTTCACAACATGCCCCACATGAGGCTTTAGTAGCGGATGATGATGTGCATGACCAAGAGGATGAAGTTGAAGACCGTGACGAAGAGGAAATTGAGGACGAGGACGAGGAAGAGGACGAGGACGAAGAGGATGAAGCTCAGGTGGGTGAAGGGTCGTTTCCTCCTCACTTGCCAGAGAGAGATGGTGATGGGAAGGTCAAGATACAACCTTACGGTAAAGGGTAAGTTACAACATTCTACAACTTGTTTTAAAATATTCCTTTCAACAACTTTTTATTACTCTGCGGATGTGTTGATTTTGATGCTTCATACATCTTCCTTTTTATTACTTTGCAGGCTCATTCCTAGCAAGGAAGTTGCAGATGCCATTAGGGTTGCCATTCAAACACAATTTCGAAAGCCTATCTATGGTTGGAGTGCAACAACCAAAAAAATTCGAGATGGTTGGTTTGCCAGATTTGGGGTAAGTATGTATTTCTACAAAATAGTTCAATTCGAAAGCCTATCTATGATTTAGTGCTTCCTTGAGTTAGTGCAGAAAAAGGTGTCATAGGATCAATTATACTATATGACATCAATTAGAATAATGGAGCACCGTCTTAAATATCAAATTGTGAGTTTTAAATTGTATTGCAATTTGCAGAAAAAAGTGTCATGGGATCCTTGTCTTGAAGGTATTGTCCGAAACTTGTTTGAACAAAAAGCCAAGAAAAGACTCAGTGACATGCTTACTAAGGAAAGAAAGAAAGATGTTCAGCCTAAATGGATGGGGGATAAAGCTTGGATTGGTCTTAAAGCATACTGGGCTAACCAAAAATTCAAGGACATCTCCAATCAAAATAAGATTAATAGAGCATCAACAAGAGGTGGAGCGGTTCACACTTCAGGCCGCAAGGCTCACATTGATTTAGCACTTGAGCTAGTAAGTATTAAACTCAACAATTCTAAACAAAAGGAAGATATCCAGCATTTCTCACTGTTTTGATTAAAAAATACTTGTTAGAATGTGAAAACTTGTTTGAATTGGTATTGAGTATGTTTGAATCAGAATTGGTATTGAGTATGTTAGAATACTTGTTTTGATATGTGTATCGTTGCAAGATGCCAAGTGATATTTGTTGTTGTGTATATATGAGAATTTATGTTTGAATGTACAAAATAGTGTAACCATGACTAATAAGATAGTGTTTTTGTTGTTGTTCTGGAACCAAGATAGTGTTTGAATGTACAGAATTTATGTTAGAATAGTGTAACCAAGATAGTGTTTGAATGTACAGAATTTATGTTAGAATAATTGTTGTTGTTCTGGATGCCTTAGTTTAGCAAACTGTGAATGAAATTGGATTTAGAATGATAGGAATGAAACAGTAATTAAGTGGAAATGAGTTTTGCTAAAGTAGCAGAACTGAAGTATTGATTAATTGGAGTGAAGTATTAATTAATTGTGATTACAGTAATTGGAGTGAAGTATTGATTAATTGAACTGAAGTATTAATTAAGTGGAAATGAGTTCTGATTAAGTGAAACGGTAGATATTGAAGTATTGTTTAATTAATTGTGATTACATCTTGATTTTATTTGTAGTGCAATGAGATGCAAAGAGATGTGTGCGACCGGATGAGTTATTTTTAAAAACCCACAAGAGAAAATCTGGTGTTTAGGTTGAACATCGAGCTGAAACTACCTATGTAAGTTATTGTCATTGTTTCTTGAATTTTTGGTTAATTCCTTATACGTTGTTTTGGTTTAGTTTGGTCCTTTTGCTAGTAGCTTATCATTATTTTCTTATTGATCAGAATGCATACAAACAAAACGTGACTGAAGTACTAGCACAATATGGTGAATTAGGTGGTGATGATGATCAACTGGTAGATGGAGCAGTGGCACTTAATTGTTGGAAGGTGGCTGCGGGGGGGTCCTACTCGTGGTCGACTTTATGGCACAGGAGGCTTATCTGTGAATGCCCAACCTGGGTCCAAGTCACTTACCCAACCGTCCCAGAATCCTTCTGGTTTCATGATTGGGATAGCTTTTGAAGAAAGGAGGGCAGCTAGACTTAAAGCTGAGAAGACGGCTCAAGATGCAATAGCCCGAGCTGAAGTGGCGGCCCAAGACACTCGAGAGGAAAATGAGCGTTCGCAGAAGTTAGAAAATGATTTTAATGCGCTGAAAAAATTATGTGTAGATCGCAAGGATGCTTTTGAGCGTCGATCTGGTGGTGGATCTTGTAGTGCTAGCCATCCTGATTATGATGATGATTTGGATGAAGAGTCACAAGATAGCGATTGATCTTGTTATCGTTACTTTTCTCTAGATGTTGGATGCCAAACACTTTGATATTTTGTATTTTGATGATGAGTATGTTACATATTTTGTAGTTTCTCTAGATGTTGGATGCCAAACACTTTGATCTGTTGTTCTGATTAGTTATGGTATTATGTTGTTTCGGGATTAAGCATTTTGATTGGTAATAGGTGAAAGGTAAATATTAGCAGGTGTGGAAAGCAAAGTAGGATGTCACTGTACTTTTAAAAAAAAAACCCCAATTATTAGCTTTGGCTGCACGGACGCTAGAGTGTTGGTTCTTTGGTTGACTTTAGGGTCGGCTAAACCGACGCTAATATTAAATAGTTGATTTCCCAAGCGTTGACTGTAGCGTCGGCCTTTTCATTAGTGTCGGTTTTAGCGTGGGCTTAGCTGACGCTAATTAGCGTCGGTCTAAATATACGGGACGCTACGGATTAGCTTCGACCGTTTTAGCGTCCACACGAGGCCGACGCTAATCCGACTCTAACTCACTGTTAGCGTCCGTTTCTAGTCTTTTAGTGTGGGCTTCTGGCCTACACTAAAAGCTGTTTTCTACTAGTGTTTAATACTCACTATCCATATTATCTTTTAAGATCTATTTATAAACCTTTTCAGAATTTACAAATGCTACTTGAAATTAGTTGGCCATTCCTAATTTAAGATGGAAATATTATTTTCGCAAAAGATAAAATGCTTAAACATCAAACACACTTCATTAAATGCACCAAAACTTCATTACATAGATCCCAACATTCCAACTATGAGTATTTAGGTCATAATGAGCGAACAACACAAGGAAAATAACTTGAACATAAATGCTAAAGTCATAACTAAGAAATACAAGAGAGAAATTATACTAAGATGAAGAAACTGAAGGTAGGCTCCAAGATGTGAGGCTTGGAGATACAAATCAGCTCCCAAGATAGCAATTCTTCAAATATGGTTAGCTCCCGTCGTTGCTGCAGTAACACTTTCAGCAACGATCTTCCAACTTTTGTAGTTTGAGGTAGCTTCGGTACAAAAATGGTAGAAAGCTATTTCTAAACTTTCTTCGCATCATAAATGAAGAGGAAGGGTAGTCTTTATATAGTGCTAGGGTACATGATCCAAGAAAACCCTAATTGGAGGCGCCCCTTGTCTTTATGCGTGCCCAAAAGTACATGTGCCCATCAAAAAGGTAGAATATTCTCTGCTCCAGGTGCTGGCATCTTACGACGTGCGCCTGTCCTTGCTTGCCAGCTGGAATGCGTTAAAATCAGCGCTTCCAACATTCTCTCTCATCGTGCGCATAAAAGCGTTGCTGCAGCAATGAACACACAAATCAAAGCACAAACATGGGCACCAAAGTGCCAAAGATCACTAACCCAGGAATGCAACATTCACTAATCAAAACATGATATTTACAACACAAAACAACTAATTAATTGAGAACACACAATCAATTAGGCTTAAGAATGTATAAATAACTCTTGTAAATAAGAGTTATCAGCAACATCTATTATTTTGGTACCTTGTCATTATTATCATATTTTAATAAAAGGTATATTTCATTTAGATATTAAATAGATTTTGTTTAAATGTTTTTTTAGCCAAATTTAGAAATACTAGGGTTTTGGGAGTCCTGCTAAAAATTACAAATACTAGGATTTTGGGAGTCCCCGCGCGACCGTTACTCACTATTCGAGTAAAGAAGCTCTCCAGCTCCCTTTGTCACAAATGACACGTGGCGCATTCAGGTGAGACAATGATGCACCTGGTTTCGCTAAGCGACCATTAGTCACTAAGAGAATACTACGCTGAAAGACCTATATAGGGTAGGCGACATGGCACTAAGCAACCTAGTGACATTATACTCCTATAGATAGGTTGAGTTCAAAGCTCACTTCACACAATTCCACTCTCTCTTTCTTTCTATGTATTCTCGCTCTAGAGGCCATTTTATAACTAATCTTAAGCATTCTTGAGGTTGCATTTTTGGTTCAAGCTGGTAGTTCGGAACTGTACAAGACGAGCTTGGGTTTTGCCAAAGAAAGGCTACCAGCTTCCCTATAGGTGGGGGAAAGATACCGTATAGCATCAGGATGGGTAGCTTTAAATATTCATTTAAATATATGTAGCGTGAACCAACCTCTACTAGAGTTAAAGAGCTAATGATACCTAAAGATCATTTGACTACTCTTTGAGGTTAAGGTTGAATGAAGTTTAGGCCGTCGAGGACCGGTTAACACTTAGGAATTGTTCTGTTCTGTTATCATTGTTGCATTATTTTTTTGTACGATTGATTACTTGAGATTTAAGTGTATGCATCAGTATTTAAGTGATGAGTTTTGGTTAACAAGATTAGATTTGTAGAAGATGTATATAGATGGATACTATCAATATATTAATGATGGGTTTGAGAATGTTAGTATATTTGACTTAAGGATGCGACCTTACTAGGAAAAATGATTCACGTAGATCGCATTGTTTAAGAACACATTTTATTATATTGAGGCCGGTAACAATTATTTATTCGGATGAATTGTGAGCGGGACTTATAACATCAAGACTCCTTTGGGGATTGTCTGATGGGCGTTCTGGGAACGTTTGTGGTGTAACATCCCTAATTTCGGTTAATTTCGTGTTATGAAATTAACTAGCGAATTGTTATTCGATAAAATAATAATTCAAGTCATGGATATGTTAAAAGCGTGAAAGCCACATTTAGTTGCTAATAGTATGAATTATGTGATTGTTTTGAGGTAGAAATAGAGTTTAAGTGAGAATTAGAGAGCAAGGGGTAAAATGGTCTTTTAACCTCCCAAATCAAACACCTAGTTGAGTCAATGTTTGCAAAACACAACACTATGACTCCACTTTCAGAATTTTTAGAAAAGAAGAGATAAACATAGGTTAAGTGAGTATTAGTGAGCCAAGGGTATTTTAGTCAATTCCTACTCATTAACACCCAGCCCACTAACACTCAGCTGACCAAGCCTCATTTCATCATAACCAGAAAATAGAAAAGTGAGAGAGGAGAGAAAGAAGAGAGTGAGGCGAAAGGGAGAGAGGAGAAAGGAGTCATCACCACCATCAAGCTCTTTGCATGTAAGTTCTTTTCAACCCATTCTCCCTCATTTTCCAAGATCTACACAATGACACTAATTTCATTCTCTTCTTCATCCTCTATCCATTGTTGCCATTTTTGAACCTCCTAGCTCTCACGAAGCAAAAGTGGAGTTTTGGGGTCTCTAATAGCTTGCATGTGGATGATGTAGCTCCATAATTAAATTGTGAAGTAAAGATTCAGTTCTAGAGCCCTTGCAATAGCTACATTTCTATTTGGGTCGAATTGGGTAAGAAAGAAGTATTTGGAGAGGTTGCGGTTTCGTTTTGAAGCGATTTGGACGAATACGGGGATTGTTCGAGAGGTTACGGTTCGGTCTTTTCGTGTGGGGACGTGATTTCTCGCGAGTTCGTCAAAATGGTGAGTTCTACTCGCTTAGGGTTTTTAATATTCGAGTTTTGATTGTTGTTAGTTGCTGGAACCTTACGTGCAATATCGTTTTTATGAAATTCGAGTTGAGAAATGCGTTTTCGAAAATGCCTCGTTTCGGCGTCGTTTTTAATGATTTAATGAATATGTATCGTGTGATTGTTGTGGAATTGATTGACGTTACTTGTTTGGAATGGAATATTGTCTGTGTTTATGTTGGATTAAGATTGGGCTACGGGTTGGATGCGATAGGAAAAGCGAAACGGAATGAAATAAGCGATTTGCGACTCTGCTACAGGCAGCACGGGACGTGCTACCCGTAGCACACCGTTCTGGTTGACTAGAATTACATTTCTAGGCAGCACGAGTCGTGCTAGGTATGGCACGGGTCGTGCTTGTTTTTCTGTTCCCGGTTACCAAAATTTGTTTCGTCGCTCCTTTCGATTCCAAACCTCTTCTAATCTTCTTCCCAACCATCTCTCATGGTATGGAACCATTGGTACTCCGTTTTTGAGCATGATTGTAAAGTTTTAAAATGAATTGTTTTGAAAGTCATAATTGTTTCAAAAACCGTAAAGTAGTACACGCGAGCGAACTAAATGTTCAATCAATTGTTTAAAGGTTATGGAACTAAGTTCAATCAAATTTACGTTTATGTATTAACATGAATGACATGTAATAAAAAGGGATGAATAAACATATTCATCAAAGACTGTTGAGGTTTAAATATATAAATTATATTGAATACAGGAGACGGTCCAATGCGGGTATTATATAAAATACGGCCCAAAGCGGGTGGATATATAAATTATATCAAAAGGATGGGTGACGACCCAGTAGATTAGTATACTAGGGGAGGGGAAGTCATGAGCCCCAGAACCTAGGCCTCAGAAGGTTTGAAGCTGGCGTAAGCTAGTGGATAGGTTCAACGGTAAAGGCGTGGTCATTACCGGAGATGTACTATGGCATGAAAGGAAATGACATATACACGTAGGACTTATATGGACTACGATTAAAGGAAAGGATATATGAACGTAGGACCTATATGGACTGCGATTAAATGAAAAAGGAATAAATGGACCGAGAGTCATTTTGAGGGGTTACGGTAGGACTCACTGAGAGATAATGTTTATCTCACCCTTTATATGTTGTTGTTTTATAGAGAAACATGGAAAGAAGAAAGCGAAGAGGCACGAGTAGAGGACGTGCTTGAGGAGAAGTTAGAAGACTTGGTTCTTTTATCTTTGGGCTAAATAGCACTTTTGGTCCTTTATGTTTGCCCCAGATTTCACTTTGGTCCTTTATCTTTTTTTTGGTCCGTTTTGGTCCCTCATGTTTCGTTTTTGTTTCATTTTGGTCCCTCACGTTAGTTTTGACTAACGGACGCCACGCTGGCAGTTAACTGCTGACGTGGCGTCTCAAAATATATTATTTAATTTAATATTATTTTACACATGACATAATCAATTAAGTTTTTAAAATTATAAAAACATAAAATAGAATTAAACAAAAAAGTAATAACATTAAAACTAATAACATCAAAACAAAATCAAAAACCATTCTCATATCAAACACCTAATAACATTAAAACTCATAACATCAAAACAAAATCAAAAACCATTCTCTTTTTCGTTTTCGCAGATCTGGTTCGTTGTTCTTCGTTTTTGTTAAACCCATTTCGTTTTCGTTTTGTTAAACCCATTTTGTTCTTCTCAGTTTTTCTTCGTTTTCGTTTTTGTTAAACCCATTTCGTTTTCATTTTTGCAGATCTGGTTCGTTGGTTTGTTGTTCTGTTTCTTCGTTTTGAGAAGAGAGAAAACGAAAATCTGAAATGGGTTTTTTCATTGAAGATTCTAATGTTGGATTTGCATTTTTGGGTTTGTTTTGGGTTTGCATTTCTGAATTTGCTTTAATGGAAGAACAAAATTGCTTTAATGGAAGAATAAAATTGCTTTAGTGTTTTAATGGAAGAACAAAATTGCTTTAATTGCTTTAATGGAAGAAATCTAGATCTGTTCTTTGTTTAAAAAATATAAGGGACCAAACTGAAACTAAAAGAAAACGTAGAGGACCAAACTGAAACTAAAAGAAAACGTAGAGGACCAAACTGAAACTAAATTGAAACTGCAACTCTGCATCAATGGCGAAAAGCCAGAAACTTGTTGTTTTACGAACTTGATTTAGGGCTTCTTTAGACCTCTTTCTTACGATCAAAACCCATCCAAGATCAAACAAAATGGTTGCCTAAATCACTAGATTCAATTAATGGAGAAGACGTTGAATGTTTTGAAAAACGAAAGAAAACGCAGTGGAAAAATTCTGGGTTTGAAGATGTTAGATGCTGGAAATCGTTGTTCTTTGTTTGATGTTAGTGTTGGTGTTGCTGGAAATCGTTGTTCTTCATTTGATGTTGGTGTTGGTGTTCTTCGTTTTGTGTTTTCAATTTAATTTCCATTTTAATTTTCAGCTTTATGTTTTTAGCAACTTGACTTTTCAGTTTTTCCAGAAATTCTGTTTTAGATTTTTATGTTTTTGGTTTTATGTTTGTTTTTTTGTTTTATGTTTTATTGTTTTATTGTTTTATGTTTTAAAAAAAAAAATTGCTGATGTGGAAATTAGTGTGCCACGTCATTTAATGAATTGAGGACGCCACGTCAGCAGTTAACTGCCAGCGTGGCGTCCGTTAGTCAAAACTAACGTGAGGGACCAAAATGAAACATGAGGGACCAAAACGGACCAAAAAAAAAGATAAAGGACCAAAGTGAAATCTGGGGCAAACATAAAGGACCAAAAGTGCTATTTAGCCTTTATCTTTAATATTGAGTTCCCTTGTTGTCTTTGTAATTCGATAATATGACTTGAATTTGTTTTAAGTTATGTAATCATTTTGGCTTTTCTTGTGATGGTATTGAACACTAGGTTATGAGGATATGGAAAGACATGGAACCGATATGGTTTTCGAATAAATAATGAATGTTAAGACTGTTGATGTTAATCATCGAGAAAATTTTTAGTTGTGTTCAATATCTAAATAGGAAATATTGCTCTGATGTATGCCATTTCGTGCATCTTAGCATTTCTATTTGATAGAAATATTAGGGTGTTTCATGTGGCATCGGGATTACGGCCAGTCTAGAATATAGAAGTAGGATAGGATAATGGGATGCTAAAATGGTGTGAACAATCACAAGGAAAGACACAATAGAAATATCAGTATGAAAGGTATGATTATAGAGCATAGTTCAGGAAATGGTAAGTCCAAGAAAAGGACCTAACATATGAGACAGTACGAGAATGTATCCTGAGTCGTTAGAAGGACATATGGTTTATTGTCTGCATAACATGTTTAGATGTTATTCATTGGTCTCAATCAAACCTTTTGATTTATACATGTGTCTTAGCACCTACTTTTATATAGGGATGTGCAAAATATTTTGGGATAAGATAGCCTAGAGTACGATGATGAGAGATGTAGATGCGGAGTACGTGACACTTCCCCCGAGATGGCACAACCTTCAAATTTTGTATGATGATCGCACATAGGTTGGTTGGGAGATTGACGTACAATTGTGAATGAAGATCGATCGAAGAAGAGCTACATATGTGTGTGGTTCACCAGGGTTCTCTGAGACAGAAATGGACCAAGGATGTGTGAATAGCACAGTGGTTTCCCTTTCATCGTATCTGGGAGGCACACAGAGTAGAACACCATGATCACACACAAGCAGAGCCGCTCAGACGCATAGTCGGAAATTCCATAACATACCAACATCAGTTTTCCCAAAGAGTGTTAAAAGAACTGCCATCTGCCAAGTCTAGTGATCTTATGACCGATAGTGGGAGTATGTCTTCGAGTTCCTACGAGCCAAGAGACCTCTAGAGTTGGAACTGTTGGAGCCAAAGTCTCTTGTACACTTTTGCTAATCAGTCAGTCGGCTATGGTGGGAGGTTGGTCTAAGTTATGTTTTGAAAAGATTCATGCAAGTCATGAGGTTTTGATCGGTATTAAAAAGTGACTAGGGATGTCACAAGGTTTTGTAAAAGTCGTTGCTGCGCTTTTTTATTTTGTGGAACAGCTATGCCCTTTAGCAAAAACACATTTCTATCATAAAAAGTAAATATTTTTCGCTATGCTAAATGTTGCGTGTGTTATTTATTCCACACGAAATTTATTATTATGATATATATTGTAGGGGGAGTACTCTTTTTCCTTCTAGATGTTTTTTCCCTAAGGAGAGTTTTTCATCAGAAGGTTTTAGTGAGGATCCATAACCCTTTCTTTTGCTATATATATATATATATATATATATGTGTGTGTGTGTGTGTGTGTGTGTGTGTGTGTGTGTGTGTGTGTGTGTGTGTGTGTGTGTGTGTGTGTGTGTGTGTGTGTGTGTGTGTGTGTGTGTGTGTGTGCGTGTGTGTGTGTGTGTGTATTTAATGGGTTGTTATGGTGAGACGAGAGTGGATGTCTCAGAAGGAATCTTTTGTTTTCCGAGAGCCTCTACCTGTCGGTATCTATGAAAACCGTGAGCTTTTTTACCAACAAACTGAAGGAATCTTTGCGTGCATTTACTAGGTTTGGTTGTCCTATCTGGTGAAATAGATAGTAACTTATCAAGTATTAACCTATGAAGCTACATTTTTTATTGATAAGCAAAGAAATTTTATTAAAAGGAGCACAAGGGGTGCTCCAACCCGTACACATACAGGGGCCTCGTTAAAACCTTCAAAGGTCAAACCCAGGTCAAACTATATTTTTTGTTTAATTTTAGAACTTATGAAACCTAAGTTTCACCTTTCATCTCATCCAACTAAGTGATTGTAAATGCATGGCATGTTTTGTTGTTAAATTGACCGTATGTGATGGAAAGGACGAAGAACTGGCCCTCGTCCCCATATTTGACACGTAATTATCTCCATTGAGATCATTTTGAGATAAAATTTGTTCATTAGAAATTAGACTCTATTTTCTTCAATTAATGGAGAAAGTAGTGACAACTTTATTACTTCTCGGCCTTTGCTACTATATTGTTTTTAAATTGACTATGGTTGGTTGAAAAGCATGAAGAATTGATCCTCCAACATATTTGACTTGTAACTATCTCCACTGAGATTATTTCGAGACGACTAATTACCTGAAGCCAACACATTACTTTAACCTGCATGTAATAAAATTTAATCAACTGAATCTGAGTTGGATTTACGATAGGTTGTTTCTGGGGAGAAGAGGATTTGAAACAAAGGTTTGTAGATTGGGTTGAGGAGTTTATTATGGCCGCAATGAGACATGGTCAATTGGAAATTTAAGAGGGGATTAGATGTCAGTGCGTTGTTTGGGCAAAGCTGGTAAATGAAGTCAGCATTCACTTTTATCAGATTGGGTTCAAGCCAAACTACTGAATTTTGGTTGATCAGGGTTAAAAACTTACACGTGTTGGATTTGGTGAAGAGTTTGATTCGATGAAAAACATGGTTTGTGATGCTCTCAGGGTGAATGTGTCATTCAATGAGTCTCAATATGATAATGCTGATAAACTTGCGAATGAGGAATCATAAGGATTTTATAATCTGTTGATAGAAACAAACAAGCCATGGTTTGGAGGGTCCCGACAATCTAAACTATTGATGTGTATGAAGCTTTTAGCTCTCAAGTCGAAGAATAATATTTCTGAGTTGGAATTAGATTATGTCAGAGTTGATGTTGGAAGTGTCGCCTATAAAAGATAATTTGCCAAAAGATATTATGACGCTAGGATGTAACTGTCCAAGCTGGGATTTGAAGCTAAGAATATCGTCTCTACGAGTTAGTTGCTGTCATACCCCAATTTTGTCCGGCTTAGGTCCAAACCCTAATTTTCCACACAAAAATAAATTATGCATTTTGGACCCTAGAAACCATCCCAGAGTTTTTGAAATCATTTTTAGGGTTAGAATGCACGTTTTGGGAAGTTAGGGTCAAAAAGGGGATTTTGGTCATTTCTCACAAAAGGGTCTATAAAAATAATTTTTGCAATAAGCCTCATGCATCAAATTAGGGTTTTTGAAAATGTGTTATGTATGCATGGCAAGTTTTGAAAAATATGTTATGCATGGCAAGCTTTGGAAAATATTTTATGCATGCATGGCAAAGACCTAAAAACATTTTTGTGGAAGGCAAGAATTGATTTCAAGCTGTTCCAAAGGCCCAAGAATCGATTCCTCATTGTGTTAACTAAGTAAGGAATCGATTTTCACCTATGCAAGAGGTCCTGAAAATCGATTCTCACTATTTCCAAAGGCTCAAGAATCGATTCCTCATTGTGTTAACTAAGTAAGGAATCGATTTTCACCTATGCAAGAGGTCCTGAAAATCGATTCCCACTATTTCCAAAGGCTCAAGAATCGATTCCTCATTGTGTTAACTAAGTAAGGAATCGATTTTCACCTATGCAAGAGGTCCTGAAAATCGATTCCTGCTTGTTTTCAAAGAACCAAGAATCGATTCTTTATTATTTCCTATTTTAACTAAAGCATGAAATCGATTCCTTGATGTTTTAAAAAGCCAAGAATCGATTCCTCTCTCATTTAACTAAAGCTTGGAATCGATTCATGTGATTTTTCAAAGGTAAAGAATCGATTCTCTCATATTTCACTTCATCAAACAATCGATTCATCCTTGCAATAAATGTTTTTTTAAAAAAATTCTACGCTTTCCTAAGCCTATAAATAGGCAGCCTCAAGTCACATTTTCACAAACAGACACATTTCACGAGATCTGAGAAGACAACTCTCGCAAATCTCATTTTCCAGTTCTACGCTTCATTTTCGCTCTATTCGCGCCGTTGGTCCGTCTGAGCTGATCTCCTGCAAGGGTTAGTCGGGGTTTGCGTTCTTCAGAGTTGTAATATCTGTCTTCATCAGAGGTATTTCAGTCTTTTCATTTGTTAATATTTAATCATTGTGATCTATGCCAAAATTGCCCCATGTGATTTAACTTAGTTATAGTGTCATTGTTGATGATGAACCACATGATTCCCACTTATGCCTAGTGCATCATGTTCTGAGTGGTGAAGATGGTCTCGGGTGATTCAACTTGCCCCTTTCAAACCCTTTCAAAAACATTTTTTTAATTAGAACTACGTTGCTTTGATTCCCGTTTGGGATACGTAGGAGCGAGTCACGTTCTCGTCAAGCGCAACAAATAAAAATTCTTTTCACCCCCCTAAACCAATCATTTTCATAAAACAAACAAAAATCATTTTCAAACCCATTGTTGCTAGTAGCTCATCAGAGCCTCTGTTCGTTTAGCTATTAGTGACAATGTCCTTTTCTCCTAAAAATAATAAACGATGATCCATCATAACCTTTGTTAGTTTGATCATCGTGCAAATCAATCTCTTTCGAAAATCACTTTCAAAAAAGATAATAAAAAACGAGTTGTTATCAATAGTCCATCAGAACCTTCGTTCTTTTGACTAGCGGTACAACTCTCTCTTTTGAGTATTTAGTAAGTAATTCATCAAAGCCTCTGCTAGTTTAATCATTCACTAATGCTCGTCCTATTTCAAAAACTCACCAAAAAAGGATAAAAAACAAGAACTTTTCAAAAAGACAAAGAAGAACTACGTAGCTTTGAATTCTCCATCGCACCGGGAGATACGTAGGAGCGGGTCACATCCCGTCAAGCATAACAAATAAAAATCATTTTCACAATAAGTTTCAAACAATTATTTTCAAAAGAACCCAGAACTACGTCACCTTTGATTCTCCACCCGGAGATACGTAGGAGCAGGGCCACGCCCCTGTCAAGCGCAAAAATAAGCAATTTCTAAATTAAAAAATACAAACACATCTCTTTCATTTCAAAAACCAAAAATCCTATTTTTAAAGTAGGGGATTAAGTCGGTCGTACGGCCGGGTTAGTCATCGTTTTAGGATAAGTGAACTGTGGTCCTCCAGAGCCCCAGCGCTCCTTCAGCCCTCAGCAGCCCTTCAGAGCCCCAGCGCTCCTTCAGACCCCCAGTGGTCCTTCAACACAGATCATGCAGTCCTAAAACCCCTACATTAAAAAACACCAACCAACCACCATTTTCAAAACCAAGAACTACGTAGCTTTGAATTCTCCATCGCACCGGGAGATACGTAGGAGCGGGCCAGGCCCCGTCAAGCACTTTTTCTAAAAAACCCTTTTTTTTTCCCTTCTCACCAAAAATAAAATTTTCATTAAAGTTTTCCCATTCATCTCCAAATAAGAAATAAATAGGCAAAATTAAGTATTTTTCAAATCAAACGTTAAAACCACACATTTAATTAGAGGTTCCCTTTCGGTAGAAAGGACGTGCGCGGTGCTAACACCTTCCTCGCACGTAATCGACCCCCGAACCTATATCTCTAGTTTTCAAAGACCATCCGCCTTGTCCAAAAGACCTTTTTTCAATGTTTTGGTCTTAAAATTAAAATATTGGTGGCGGCTCCAAAAATTTTCCACGTTGTACATTGAGAAACCCAAATGTGGATTTTTCGGGGTGCAACAGCTGGCGACTCCACTGGGGACACTTTTTAAAAGACGAGGGTCAAGCCTAACTAATTAAAATGTGTGGTTTAATGTACTGTTGATTTGATTAATACCTTGTTTGCCTTTCTTTCTTATCATTGATTGTAGGCATATGCATTTGTCTTCTTTGTTATTCCCTATCTCCTCTTCTACCCCTATTCTTTCATTGCTTATGCCCATGCATTCTTCCAACCCCCCATGTTCCCTTCTTCTTTGCTCCTTTTCTCCAAAGGTAAGTTCATGCATCTCTTCCCCATTCTATCCTGTTCCCTCTTCTTCGCTCCCTTTCTTGAGGTAAGTAGTGCATTGTTGTTGGCACCCTAGATTAGTTGTATTTAATTGGTATTGAACCCTAGGGTAGACGACATGTTATTGCTTTCTACTGTCTGGATTGTCTGGATTTTCATTTGCAGGTGGGGTAGTTTTTAAGGAAATGCCCTTCGCACACACACTTGTACCTTGAGGCCATATGATTAGAGAAATAGACCATAACCCAGGTCTGTTAGGATACCTTAGGATGAGCGGATTCGAGTAGTGGGAGCCCATCAGGACCTTTGTCCGTTTGGCTACTCGCGAAAGTTTCAATCAGAGTTGTGCTCTTTCATGATGCTTCGTATCTAGCAGTTTGCTGCATTTACGGGGATTTTCATGAGAGGGACTGTGGCTCTGATGACCTTTGTGAGGGTGTGAATAGAGCTACATGAGAAGATTATCCCTAAAGTGCCTTAGATCATAGGTTCTACCCCCTTTTTAGGTCACAAGGGCTTTCCAAATCATGTGCTGCATTGTTGCATTCAGTTCAATCAATTTTTCCTTCAAAATTTTCGAAAATCAAAAAGATATGCTTTTCCTTTTTAATAAACGCCTATATGAGGTGGCATATAGTGTGAAAATTTTCAAATCACCACCTGTAAATATCCTCTTTCTGCAAAAACACAAAAAAAAAGCATCATTGCGTCATTGCATCATTGCATCACTACATCATTGCATCATTTGCATTGCATAAAATTCCAATATTGCATTCCCTTTCATTACATAGAGATAAAACAAAAACAATTATCATCTGCATAGCATAAGCATCTCATACAAAAAAATCCTCGTCAAGTTCATCCAAGACGAGACATTCATGCATAAGCATTATTTCAAAAAAGACACAGTAGAACTACGCAAGCTTTGATTCCTCATTACAATGGGGATACGTAGGAGCGGGTCATACCCCGTCAAGCACATTTTTCTAAAACCTTTTTTTCCAATAAATCATTTGCATCTCCAAATAATTTTCAAAATCATGTTCCAAAACTAAAAAACAAAAAAAAAATCATTGTGAGTATCATGCATTTCATTGCACAAAAAAAAAATGAAAACAAGAAAGCATCTCATTCATAATCATGAATAAAAATCATCATTTAGAAAAAAGCATCATTCCTGCATCTTTCATCATTCAAAAGAAAAAGGGGGCATCAGCATTTCATATCTTGTATTGCCTCTATAAAAAATCATTTTGAGAAGAAGCACCATTCTTGCATCATTCATCATCCAGAGATCCACTGGCATTTCATATTTCGTCTTGCATAAAAAGAAAGCATAAAAAAAAAACTTTTAGAATAATTACACTTTTCAAGTGAATATGCTTTCATACATTTCATTTTCATCATGTATACATCATAATATTTTCGTCCATGCATTGCATACAACAAAAATGTTGTGATGAGAGACGAGATGTTCTTGCAAAGTAATCTTTCCTTCTTGGAAACGTTTACCCTCACTCATTTGCAAACTCAAGGTGTTCCAAGGCACTCAGTTTTTTCACATCAATAGCTCATTTGTATTTCCTTCAAAAAAGGGCATTACATCTCATCCATTCCATGATAAAAGACCGAAACAGTTCATCAAAAAGTTTTTATATCATGTCTTAACCAATGTTAACTCTCTGTGAAGCGTTCTCCTAGTAAGCATGCCAGGTGCAGTTTCTCTTGCTTGAGTCAGTCAATTTCCTTCATTTATCATCATTCCCCATCCAAGTCTAACCCCACCCCGTCCACCCATAAAGTGCATATTCTCCCCATCAGTGCGTATTTGACTTTTGGTTCATTCTAATGCTTTAAGTCCTCCATGCTGGGGCAAGTCTGTGATCATTAATTCCCCTTGATTAATACCATATTCCTTCAGTGCAAGTCTCACAAAAAATAATAATAATAATATAATAAACAAGAAAACAAGCTCGCTAGGTTGAAAACCCGCAAAGGGCGGCCTAGGCAAAAAGGAGCGCCCGGTGGACTGAAAACTCGCAAAGAGCGGTCCAGGCAAAAATTAGGGCACAAAAAAGGAAAAAAAAAGCAAACACATGAAGATAGATAAATTATTGTTCTAAAGTTAAGTCTTATAGAAATAAGCAATCGGGATTTGAAATGAAGTTTGGCCATCTCCTCAAAAACCCCAAAATCCCAGAAAGTCCCTTTCCTACCCACCTTGAGCCAAGAAAAACCAAAATCCAAAAATCACCCTAGACAAGGATCACCCCAAATAAAAAAAAACAGTGCATCACTTTTTATCAGCTCACCCGAGTCAAAGAAGGAAAAGAATCATAAAACAAAAAAGAAAAAAGGGAAAAAGAGAAAATCAAAAAAAAAGGGGATTCAAAAATCCCAAAACAAAAGAAAATACAAAAGAAATGAAAGTGGTGAGCTGATACATGTTACCACAAAATACAAGAGATCCTTGTCTAAATAAACCTTCAAAAACTTCATCATTCCAACACCTGATTCCATAAACCTTCAAAAACTTCATCATTCCAACACCTGATTCCATAAACCTTCAAACACTTCCTTTGGCCTCAACATCAAACCCCTTCGTCATCCTACCATGAGACACGAATTTGCTTTAACAGAGCCCAAACAAGCCCAACAACCATCTTCCTCATAGACGATTAACCGTCAATCAACGCCGAACAAAACTCATCCTCCCATTAGCCTCAAACACTTCATTAAGCCTAACCCTCCTTCCTCCACAAAACACCACAATCCCGAAAAGTCCATTCCGATCAATGACCGGTTGCTTTTGTTCACTCAAATTCTAATCTTAGGACGAACAAGCTTATCTATGTACAATGTGTTTGCTCAAAAGAAAAACAAACGATCAGAAAAAAGAAAGCTGATCAAGAAAGAACGAACCCTCAGAAAAAAGAGAACTGAGGAAACAAAAACAAACAGTCAGAAAAAAGAAAGCTGACAAAATAAAAAAAGGAAGGGACTTGCACTCCAAAACACATTCAAGATGCATTAAAACAAGGTTTAGTGATCACCAGGTAAGGATTCTTTTGCACCAAAAGTCCAGACATCAGTAGAGAACCAAAGATTTGCACTGAGAATACCACTCAGACCCAAAAGTTGGGGCATTCTCTTCACCACTCACACACCCTAGTCTTGGGAAAGTCTGTTCAATGCCCATCCCATGTCACTCCAGTTGTCAATGTCATTCCAAAGTGGGGCAAGTGCATTCCCATTCCTTCACCTCATTCATTCTCATAAAAACCTCACCGGGGCAATCTCTTAACTCACTATCCTAAACAAGACCTTGTCATTCTGATTGGGGCAGCTTTGTCCTTGTTATGACTGGGGCAACATCAAATTCTGTGGGTCGAAGCAAAACCCCTTTCACTCCAGCTTTCATCTCAAAAAGCCAAAGCATTCCCAATTCATCATCTTCTACGCCCCTAGTTGTTGTCACCGCTAGACAGGGGCAAACTATTCACTCATCAAAGACCTGAATTGGGGCAATCTTGTATCTCTTGATCCCTCACAAGCTTCGGCAATAGCCATGTCGGTTATTCCTTCACTTGCCATAAATGTCCATGCCCTAAACCAATCCCAAGTTAACGGATTCACTCATTCACATTTGCACCCCTATGCATGCTTACTAGATAATGCTTCAAAGAGAGAGAAAACAAGTTAGTCATGCGATATTTAAGATTCAGTCGTCATTGGAAGGAAGAGAAAACAAGTGAGCTTGTTTGTAAATAAAATCTTGAGAACACCAGAGTTTGAATCAAATTCCATTTTTTCTCAACAAAATGGTCAATAATCATCTCAATTCCTTGCATTCAAAGTCTTGCATCTCATCATCACAAAAATGTTTAATCATTCATATCCTATTTTTTTGCCTCATGCATTTAGGCGTTCCATTTTGTTTATCATAGTTTGCATCGCGCCAACATCATCATTTCATGAAAGGCAACAAAGAAGCAACGGATAAAAGCAAAAAAAAATCTTCCATCTCATTCCATCAAGCATCAAAGCATTTCATCATAAAAGCAAAAACACGTCATCCCGTGTCATAACATTTGCATCCAAGCATTTCATTCACATCATATTCACATTCGCATTTCATGCATTCATCGCATGACATCCAAAATGCCTATGTTTCCCAATCAACCATTTCATATCATTACACTATGCATCATAACATTAGCATCCAAACATTTCATTTGCATTCGCATTTCATGCATTCATCCCGTATGCCTATGTTTCCCAATCAACCATTTCATATCAGGCATCAAAGCATCACATTTGCATCTTCACATTTTGTGCATTCATCATATAGCAAAAAGAAAAAAAACATTCCTCGTCAGTTGCACAGAAAAAGCAGAAATCTTTTCATTGCATTGGCATCATATCAATAAAAAAAGAAAAACAAAATCATTGCATGTCATTCATCATTAGAGCATCACATTTTGCATCAGATATTTCATAGAAAAAGAAAAGAAAGCAAAAGAAAAATCAAAGAGATGAAGAATCAGGAATAGCATTTCACCACATTCATCATCACACCAAAATCATGAGCATTGCATGCATCCGCATAACATGCCCTTACATAACATACACCGATACTCCATGCACCATTCCTTGCATCAACTAACGTATACCTCAATCCAATACAGCAGCATCGGTCATTTCAAATCAACCAATCAACAGAATTTGTAAGCCCTCTGTGCTCCTCCTGAGCCCTCTGTGCTCCCCCTGAGCCCTCTGTGCTCGTCCCGAGCCCTCTGCGCTCATCCTGAGCCCTCTGTGCTCCCCATGAGCCCTCTGTGCTCACCCTGAGCCCTCTGTGCTCCCCCTGAGCCCTCTGTGCTCCCCCTGAGCCCTCTGTGCTCCTCCTGAGCCCTCTGTGCTCCCCCTGAGCCCTCTGTGCTCCTCCTGAGCCCTCTGCGCTCATCCTGAGCCCTCTGTGCTCCCCCTGAGCCCTCTGTGCTCATCCTGAGCCCTCTGCGCTCATCCTGAGTCCTCTGTGCCCATCCTGAGCCCTCTGTGCTCATCCTAAGCCCTCTGTGCTCCCCCTGAGACCTATGTGCTCATCCTGAGCCCTCTGCGCTCCTCCTGGGCCCTCTGTGCTCCCCCTGAGCCCTCTGCGCTCATCCTGAGCCCTCTGTGCTCCTCCTGAGCCCTCTGCACTCATCCTGAGCCCTCTGTGCTCATCCTGAGCCCTCTGCGCTCATCCTGAGCCCTCTGTGCTCCCCCTGAGCCCTCTGTGCTCCTCCTGAGCCTTCTGTGCTCATCCTGAGCCCTCCGCGCTCATCCTGAGCCCTCCGCGCTCATCCTGAGCCCTCAATGCTCCTTCTTTACTACGTTCTTTACCGCTTTATTTCCTGCTTTTGCACGCCTAGTGCCCATTTACTTTTCTGTCTGCACGCCAAGTTCCCATTTACTTTTCTGTCTGCACGCCAAGTGCCCATTTACTTTTCTGTCTGCACGCCAAGTGCCCATTTTACCTTTCTTTTTGCACGCCAAGTGCCCATTTTACCGTTTCTGTTTGCACGCCAACTGCCAATTTTTTCTTTCAGTCTGCACGTCAGTGTTCATTTACTGTTTTCGCATCAACACGAAAGTGTCTATCAATCAACAGGATTCGTGAATCCCTTCAAGACCCAAGTGTCCCTTCAAAAGCAGACTTCACCTCGTATTCGAGCTGCGGGTAAGTCCTTCAGACCCCGAGTGGTCCTTCAGACTTGTTGTGTCAGCCTAAGACACAGTGGACGTCCTTCATGGTCAACATATCAGTTCCGGATCTGATCTTGACCCATCCTGGCCGCTCGGAAAAGGCCACCCCCAAGCAGACCGTTTTACTAGTACCGTTGCTAGTTTGCGTTCCATCAGACCCATTGGTCCATCAGGCTTAGGCATGCCCTTCAGACCCCGTCGGTCCTTCAGTTTAACTCCAATCAATGCGCCAAGCATCGACTGCAAATTAGACCTTCAGAGCCTTAGTGCTCCTTCAGACCCTGAGTGGTCCTTCAGAGCCTTAGTGCTCCTTCAGACCCTGAGTGGTCCTTCAGAGCCTTAGTGCTCCTTCAGACCCTGATCGGTCCTTCAGAGCCTTAGTGCTCCTTCAGATCCCGAGTGGTCTGTCATTTTCTCTCTCGGTTAATGCGCCAAGTGTTAACCGTTCCCCGTTTGTTCTCAAGCTCATCTATTCAAAAAAAAAAACATAGAAAAAGAAAAAGAGGAAAATTCGGGTTTCCCCAAGTGGACAAAATCGGTATAATTTCTGAATTCTTTATCTTCATTTTACCTTGGAATATGTTTCGGCCAATTCATATTCCTCGTTAAAATTCAGATAAAGAGGGGCAGCTGTCATACCCCAATTTTGTCCGGCTTAGGTCCAAACCCTAATTTTCCACACAAAAATAAATTATGCATTTTGGACCCTAGAAACCATCCCAGAGTTTTTGAAATCATTTTTAGGGTTAGAATGCACGTTTTGGGAAGTTAGGGTCAAAAAGGGGATTTTGGTCATTTCTCACAAAAGGGTCTATAAAAATAATTTTTGCAATAAGCCTCATGCATCAAATTAGGGTTTTTGAAAATGTGTTATGTATGCATGGCAAGTTTTGAAAAATATGTTATGCATGGCAAGCTTTGGAAAATATTTTATGCATGCATGGCAAAGACCTAAAAACATTTTTGTGGAAGGCAAGAATTGATTTCAAGCTGTTCCAAAGGCCCAAGAATCAATTCCTCATTGTGTTAACTAAGTAAGGAATCGATTTTCACCTATGCAAGAGGTCCTGAAAATCGATTCCCACTATTTCCAAAGGCTCAAGAATCGATTCCTCATTGTGTTAACTAAGTAAGGAATCGATTTTCACCTA
The DNA here is from genome assembly GCA_039519185.1 of Astragalus membranaceus. Classification (NCBI taxonomy): domain Eukaryota; kingdom Viridiplantae; phylum Streptophyta; class Magnoliopsida; order Fabales; family Fabaceae; genus Astragalus; species Astragalus membranaceus. Next base: position 43,947,124 of record CM076846.1, read on the forward strand.
TGCAAGAGGTCCTGAAAATCGATTCCCACTATTTCCAAAGGCTCAAGAATCGATTCCTCATTGTGTTAACTAAGTAAGGAATCGATTTTCACCTATGCAAGAGGTCCTGAAAATCGATTCCTGCTTGTTTTCAAAGAACCAAGAATCGATTCTTTATTATTTCCTATTTTAACTAAAGCATGAAATCGATTCCTTGATGTTTTAAAAAGCCAAGAATCGATTCCTCTCTCATTTAACTAAAGCTTGGAATCGATTCATGTGATTTTTCAAAGGTAAAGAATCGATTATCTCATATTTCACTTCATCAAACAATCGATTCATCCTTGCAATAAATGTTTTTTTAAAAAAATTCTACGCTTTCCTAAGCCTATAAATAGGCAGCCTCAAGTCACATTTTCACAAACAGACACATTTCACGAGATCTGAGAAGACAACTCTCGCAAATCTCATTTTCCAGTTCTACGCTTCATTTTCGCTCTATTCGCGCCGTTGGTCCGTCTGAGCTGATCTCCTGCAAGGGTTAGTCGGGGTTTGCGTTCTTCAGAGTTGTAATATCTGTCTTCATCAGAGGTATTTCAGTCTTTTCATTTGTTAATATTTAATCATTGTGATCTATGCCAAAATTGCCCCATGTGATTTAACTTAGTTACAGTGTCATTGTTGATGATGAACCACATGATTCCCACTTATGCCTAGTGCATCATGTTCTGAGTGGTGAAGATGGTCTCGGGTGATTCAACTTGCCCCTTTCAAACCCTTTCAAAAACATTTTTTTAATTAGAACTACGTTGCTTTGATTCCCGTTTGGGATACGTAGGAGCGAGTCACGTTCTCGTCAAGCGCAACAAATAAAAATTCTTTTCACCCCCCTAAACCAATCATTTTCATAAAACAAACAAAAATCATTTTCAAACCCATTGTTGCTAGTAGCTCATCAGAGCCTTTGTTCGTTTAGCTATTAGTGACAATGTCCTTTTCTCCTAAAAATAATAAACGATGATCCATCATAACCTTTGTTAGTTTGATCATTGTGCAAATCAATCTCTTTCGAAAATCACTTTCAAAAAAGATAATAAAAAACGAGTTGTTATCAATAGTCCATCAGAACCTTCGTTCTTTTGACTAGCGGTACAACTCTCTCTTTTGAGTATTTAGGAAGTGATTCATCATAGCCTCTGCTAGTTTAATCATTCACTAATGCTCGTCCTATTTCAAAAACTCACCAAAAAAGGATAAAAAACAAGAACTTTTCAAAAAGATAAAGAAGAACTACGTAGCTTTGAATTCTCCATCGCACCGGGAGATACGTAGGAGCGGGTCACATCCCGTCAAGCATAACAAATAAAAATCATTTTCACAATAAGTTTCAAACAATTATTTTCAAAAGAACCCAGAACTACGTCGCCTTTGATTCTCCACCCGGAGATACGTAGGAGAAGGGCCACGCCCCTGTCAAGCGCAAAAATAAGCAATTTCTAAATTAAAAAATACAAACACATCTCTTTCATTTCAAAAACCAAAAATCCTATTTTTAAAGTAGGGGATTAAGTCGGTCGTACGGCCGGGTTAGTCATCGTTTTAGGATAAGTGAACTGTGGTCCTCCAGAGCCCCAGCGCACCTTCAGCCCTTAGCAGCCCTTCAGAGCCCCAGCGCTCCTTCAGACCCCCAGTGGTCCTTCAACACAGATCATGCAGTCCTAAAACCCTACATTAAAAAACACCAACCAACCACCATTTTCAAAACCAAGAACTACGTAGCTTTGAATTCTCCATCGCACCGGGAGATACGTAGGAGCGGGCCAGACCCCGTCAAGCACTTTTTCTAAAAAACCCTTTTTTTTTCCCCTTCTCACCAAAAATAAAATTTTCATTAAAGTTTTCCCATTCATCTCCAAATAAGAAATAAATAGGCAAAATTAAGTATTTTTCAAATCAAACGTTAAAACCACACATTTAATTAGAGGTTCCCTTTCGGTAGAAAGGACGTGCGCGGTGCTAACACCTTCCTCACACGTAATCGACCCCCGAACCTATATCTCTAGTTTTCAAAGACCATCCGCCTTGTCCAAAAGACCTTTTTTCAATGTTTTGGTCTTAAAATTAAAATATTGGTGGCGGCTCCAAAAATTTTCCACGTTGTACATTGAGAAACCCAAATGAGGATTTTTCGGGGTGCAACAGCTGGAGGCAAGTGTAAGGGTCGCTTCTATGGTTTGAGGGCCTTTATCCCGTATGTACAGAGATGGGTCGACCACATCGGTACTAGTGGAGCATCTAGTATCCCTTGTACCGCTTATAAATAGAACTTCAGGGGTGTCAAATTTTAATGAGGCCCCTTAAAAAATTTGACACCCCTGACCCCGGGGTCCTGGGTCCGCCACTGAGTATCCCTTGTACCGCTTATAAATAGAACTTCAATTTTTTTTTTGATAAACAAAATATTATATAAAAGGGAGTACTAGGCGTACCCCAACCATTACATATACAAGAGGTCTCATTACATTGAGTTCAGACATACAAGAGGATTTCCCCACATTCAGAGATCCTAAAAGCAGAATTGCGACCTTCTGTTGCGCCCGAAAAATCCGGTTTGGGACTTTTCGTTTGACAACGTGGAAAAAGTTTGGAGCCGCCACCAATATTTTAATTTTAAGACCAAAACATTGAAAAAGGGTCTTTTAAACAAGGCGGATGGTCTTTTGAAAACTAGAGATGTAGGTTCGGGGGTCGGTTAGGTACGGGGAAGGGATTAGCACCCCGCACCTCCTTTCTACCGAAAGGGAACCATTAACTTGATGTGTGGTTTGGACAAAAGTTTGAGTTTGAAAGCGGTTTGTTCTACTTCTTTTCTTTTCTTTAGGAGTTTGTTTTATTGAAAACGAGGGGAAAAGGGATATTTTTGGTATCTTTGAAAAGCGGAACAAAACAAAGTTTTTTTTTTTAAAAGTGTGCTTGACGGGACAGGACCCCGCTCCTACGTATCTCCCGGTGCGATGGAGAATTCAAAGCTACGTAGTTCTCGGTTGGTTATCTTTGAAAATCAGGACAAAACATAGATTTTTTTTTAAGAGTGTGCTTGACGGGACAGGACCCCGCTCCTACGTACCCTCACTGGAAGAGAGATCAAAGCTACGTAGTTCTCGGTTGGTTATCTTTGAAAATCAGGACAAAACAAAGATTTTTTTTTAAGAGTGTGCTTGACGGGACAGGACCCCGCTCCTACGTACCCTCACTGGAAGAGAGATCAAAGCTACGTAGTTCTCGGTTGGTGTCTTTGAAAAAGGATTGAGCTTTCGCGAAGACCGAACAACAACGGTTAGAATGGTCTCGCTACTAACTCCTTTTGAAAATGAAATAATCATTAATGACCTAATCGGCAACGGCGCGATTGGTGTTTAATGACAATCGGTTTATTTTTGAGAAATGAATAAGTTTTCGAAAATGGGATAGAGCTTTGGCGAAGACCGAACAACAACGGTTAGAATGGCCTCACTACTAACTCTTTTGAAAATGAAATCATCATTAATGACCTAATCGGCAACGGCGCGATTGGTGTTTAATGACGATTGATTTATTTTTGTTTTGAAAGTAAAAGTTTCTTTTTGTTTTGAAATGGTTTTAGGAAATGGGTTTTAGAAAAGAAGTAGAACATTTCAAGTCAATTCTAAATCCATAACCAAATGCAAATGAATGAATAATACTCAAGCAAACATGAACATATCATTCATTAACCAAGATTAAACATGCTCATACAATCAAAGGATTCAATTATTAAAGATGCAAAACAAATTTCTCAAAGTGATTGTGTGTGTGCAAGAAGGATTGTATTTACCCTAATGGCTCTATGCTACAACATGCATGTAGACTTACGTCTCCATTAGGAGGTCATACGAGTGGAGAGGAGGGCACACAATCATGTCAAGACATTTACATGGCATCAAGAACAAGTGAATACAATTGATTGTAAACATAGAGTATTCTAAGTTAAAAGATTGAGTATGTAAGCAAGGATGCATGATTAGGTAAGCATGTAAGTGCATGAGTGTACAAGGAATGGATGCATAGCACTTTATTTATGAATGGATGGCATACAAGGATGCATAAGAGGATGCAAGAGACATAAGCATATGAGGATGCATGAGAGTGTCACATAAACTAAGTATGAATGAAGATGCATGAATGTGAAAATGTTTTGGGTATTTTTGCAAGTTGATATGTTGTAAAACTTTAAGTAAGAAGTTAGTGAAAAGTAAAGTAAAAATGCATGAAGTGAATGGTAATTATCTAATGAGATGGTAAAGTAAAAATGCATGAGGTAAATGGGAAGTGGTAAAATCTTTTTATGTTTTAGTAAAAAGTTAATGAATGGTAAAGTAAAAAGTAAGTGAGTGGTTAAAACCAAAGTAGTAAAATATTTTTATGTTTTGGTAAAAAGTTAGTGAATGGTAAAGTAAAATGGTAAAAAGTAAATAAACACTAAAACCAAGTTGAATCACATAGAGCAATCCTCTCACTTTGAGAAAAGTGCACTAGGCACTAGTGAGAATCAACTTGCCTATCATCAACAATTTACAATAAGCAAACTAAAATGCAAAAATTAACTAAACACACAAATAAGTTGAATCACCTAGAGCAATCTTCCCACCTAGAGCAATCTTCCCACTTTGAGCAAAGTGCACTAGGCACTAGTGGGAATCAACTTGCCTATCATCAACAATGAACAATAAGCAAATTAAAAGATTAACTAAACACACAAATAAGTTGAATCACCTAGAGCAATCCTCCCACTTTGAGCAAAGTGCACTAGGCACTAGTGGGAATCAACTTGCCTATCATCAACAATGAACAATAAGCAAATTAAAAGATTAACTAAACACACAAATAAGTTGAATCACCTAGAGCAATCCTCCCACTTTGAGCAAAGTGCACTAGGCACTAGTGGGAATCAACTTGCCTATCATCAACAATGAACAATAAGCAAATTAAAATGCAAAGATTAACTAAACACACAAACAAGTTAAATCACCTAGAGCAATCCTCCCACTTTGAGCAAAGTGCACTAAGCACTAGTGGGAATCAACTTGCCTATCATCAACAATGAACAATAAGCAAATTAAAACACAAAAATGAATGGACACATAAACTAAATTGAGTCATTTCTAGCAATCTTCACCACTTAAGTCAAGGTGCACTAGGCACTAGTGGGAATCATATTGCTAAATCATCAAACAACAAAAGTAACATTTAACACTAAAATGAAATACTAATAACAAGATTAAACATCACTAAACAAAGAACAACAACAAAATCAACTTGGAAATATTTTTAGATCTATAAGCATGTGAACCAAAGGAAACATAGATCCACATTTTATTTAATAAAGAAAACACCAAAATTAACACTAAGCAACATAGATCTATTTTTTGCAAGGATTTATGTGATTAAGCAAGGAAGCACAACAAAATCATATCAACCCTAATTTTTTTTATGATATGCGAAATACTAAAGCTTATAAACAACAACTTTATTTATGAAATCTAGTGCAAAATATGTAAAGATGCAAGGGAAATTATTCAAGTAGAAGAATGACTCCTTCAAGGCCAAGGACCCATCTCAAACACCCAAAGCTCCCTAAGTCTTTGTCAAAATGTTTGAAATGGATCCTCAAAGCAAACAACAATCAAGAAGGAGTTTGGAGTAGAGGAGAGATTATGCAAGAAAATTAAATGTGAAGTGCAAAGCTCCAAGGATTACCTCAAAACTACAAGGAGGTGAAGAAGGAGATGACTAGCTCAAAAATTACTAGTTCTTAGCAATTTGATGATGCAACCTTGAAGAGAATGGAAGGAATGATGATGATCTAACAAGAAATGGAAGGTTTGATGGTGAGAAATTGAAGGATGAAGGAGAGGTATGGTTAGGGGGCTACGGTTTTGGGGGGTGAGAGAGGGAGAGGAGATGTGCTAGGGTTTTGTGTAGGAGAATGAGTGGCTTATGAGAAGCAAAAAGAGAATGCCCTTAGGTGTGGGAATGAGGGAGTATTTATAGGATGAAATTAGGTCTAAGGGTAGTTTAGTCTTTGTGATTTTGATGTGCTCTAGGATTGAGCTTTGATTTTGAATGGAGGGTTGAGATCACTCATCACAAGGATTGAGGGTGGAGAGAAAACACAAAATGTGAGAGTGAGAGAGTGGGGGGCGAAATTTATAGGGAAAAAAAAGAAAAGAAAAAAAGAATTTCTTATTTTGGAAGAGATATTTTATGTGAGGTAGGGTTAAGGGCATTTTAGGGGAGAATTGTTACCAAAGAGGGAATTTTGGGTTTTCTTATGAAGGGGTTAGTGTAGGTGAGTGGAGTAATTTACCAAAGAGGGTATAATGGAAAAGTGTGGAAGAAATTGGAGAGAGAGAGAGAGAGAATTCGTAGGTGGGGGGAGGAAGAGAGAAAAAAAACTTGTTTTTTTGGTCTTTTGTCTTATTGATGACACTTTCCCTTTTTTTTGAGTTTTTTTTTGTTTGAATTTTTGGGCATGGGAAATAATGGGAATGCAACTATTGAAAATGTGTCACATGGCTTTGGGCACCATAAAATATTCCCTCTAGTCACCCATGACAATAAAAATTGTCACTTAAGAATTGAGGAATATTTAATGGTCCCTTTTTATTTTTCTATGCACTAAAAAATGGAAAAAAAACATTTTTAATTATTTTGACTAGGGTTTTCTTTCTAAAAAATTGTATAAAAATTATCCTTGATAGAATAAAAATGTACTTTTTGAGGATGTGCATTTTTGGCGAGAAAATCATATTTTTGCGAAAAATGACCAAAATGCCCTTTTTGACCCTAAAACCCTAATTTGCCTAAAAAGTGCATTCCAATCCTAAAAATCATTTTAAAGACCTTGGAATGACTTCTAGGACCCAAAATGCAATGCATGATGCTCTTCATTCTTCAATTTAATTATTTTTTTTTTTGTGGAAAATTAGAGTTTTGACCTAAGCCGGACAAAATTGGGGTATGACAGCTGCCCCTCTTTATCTGAATTTTAACGAGGAATATGAATTGGCCGAAACATATTCCAAGGAAAAATGAAGATAAAGAATTCAGAAATTATACCGATTTTGTCTACTTAGGGAAACCCGAATTTTCCTCTTTTTCTTTTTCTATTTTTATTGGGTGTTAGCCCGAGGTGAATGCAATGGATGAATCGTCAACTCTCAGTAAGCAGGAAACTAAATGGTGCCAACCCTCAATAAGCTAGCGGAAAGCAATAAAGAAAGAAATAAAAAGGGAAGCAAAAAGGGTGCCGGCCCTCGTTAAGCCGGCGACGGAGGCTGCCTAAAGCCTTTTAACGAATCGCGAATGATCCGAGCTTGCACTTGGGCCTGGGAGCACGTGGGCTCCAAAGGGGTGGTCTTGCGAGCGACCAAGGGAGGGTACTATATCAAGTCTAGATCTCGATATTTCCCTAGGACTGCGCCATGCTTTAGGCTAACACAGCTATCCTCTTCGACTAGACCTATTGAGGTCAGGGGGACTTACCTGCAGCTCGAATACAAGGTGAAGTCAATCTTGCTGGGGACACGTGGGTCCAAAGGGGATTCCAAAATCCAGTTGGTTTCCTTTAGTCGGTCAATGCTTCCACACCGATCCAGGATGCCTTTCTTCAGCTTGCTCTGATTGATGATCAATACCATTGCACTGATCCAGGATGTCTGCTCAGGCTAGCGGACATTTCTTCAGCTTGCTCTGATTGATGATCAGTGCCATTGCACTGATCCAGGACACCTGCACAAGTTATCAGATGCAAGACATGGTGCATGGAATATGAATGCATGATATGCAGAGTCCGTTATGCGAATGCATGTCATGTGAGTGCATGCGATGTGATGATTTAGTGGAATGATGAATGCAATGGGGTGCTATTCTTGATTCTTTGTTTCTTTTGTCAGCTTTCTTTTTTCTGACTGTTTGTTTTTTTCTTTTCCTCTTCATTCTTTGATCAGCTTTCTTTTTTCTGATCGTTTGTTTTTTTCTTGGCTTTTCATTCTTTGATCAGCTTTCACTACAAAAAAAAGGTCATTTGCGACGGCAAAGTCCCTCGCTAAATCACCTTATTCCCTCGCTAACAGTCATTTGCGAGGGAATTAGCGAGGGACAACTTCCCTCGCTAATTCCCTCCTCGCAAATACGATTAGCGAGGGATTCGGGTCCCTCGCTAATTAGCGAGGGCAGTGTCCCTCGCTACTGCTCAACCACGTGGCCACGCGCCCTCGCTAATTCCCTCGCTACTGCTCAGCCACGTGGCCACGTTCCCTCGCTAATTCCCACGCTACTGCTTAATCACGTGGCCACGTTCCCTCGCTAACCCCCTCGCTAATTCCCTCGCTAATGCTCAGCTACGTGGCAACCTTCCCTCGCTAACCCCCACGCTACTGCCCAACCACGTGGCCACGTTCCCTCGCTAAGCCCCTCGCTAATTCCCACGCTACTGCTCAACCTGATGAAATTTTTTTTTATTTTATCTGCTTTTATACCTGTTTATTTTATTAATAAATAATAAAATCTAATAACATAAAATACATAAAATAGTTTAAAATAAAAATTATCCAATAACAAAATATTTGAGTCAACAACACTTAATCTGAAATGTTATAACAAAATATTTAATCAACAAAACTAAAAGCTGCCACCATCAGATTCCTCAGCTTCCTCCTCAGCTTCTTCCTCAGCTTCCTCCTCATCTTCCTCTTCATCTTGCTGCTGCTCATTTTGCTGCATATTCTTAAAATACTTAAACATCAGCTCCTGCCTACGGGTCACCTTCTCATAATCTTGCTGCATCTTTCTCATCGCCTCAGAGGAGGTCCTGACCTCCTGTCGAGTCTCGTGCAGCTCCTGCTCCAGCCGCCTGATATGCTCTGTCTCCGCAGGAGTATAAGCTGGTTGACTCCGTCTTCTGCTGCTCTCGGCCCCAGACTGACTCATACATGGAGCCATGGGCCCCGTACCATACAGGCGACCCTTAGACCAACCTACTGTCTTCTCCCAATGTTTGTTTGCCAGATCTCTCATCTCAAGAGTAAGTTGGCCAAATGAATCAGGGTTCCAGCTCCCCTGAGTTAGCTGAGTCATGAACTCATTTATTTGCTCCTGTTTTGAATAACCACAAATTAGCGCTCCATTTTGACAAATGAACATTATATAATACAAATCAATATGTATATTTACCTGGGTCATCTTGGAGCGCTCATCAACATACTCGCCAGTGCCTTTCCTCACATGGGTGGCTCTATGCAGCTCAGGAGCAGTGATAGGGCGTCCTGCCTTCTTACTCTGTAAGATGAAACACATTTTTAAAAATTGCTAACTAATTAAATAATATAAAAAACACATAGATGTGAAAAATAATTTACCATTCTAGCAGCATGCTGAGCCTGGTTGATGGACCCACCGCAGTGAAGCGAGCCACCCTTTTCCGAGTTTCTATTATTTTTGGCTTTTGCAGCAGTGTCCTTGAAAGCCTCTGAAGCCCAATGGCTCTTGAAGGCATTCCAAATCTCATCACTCATGTAGGAAGGCTTCTTATCTTTACAGCGGAGCTTATAAAGGAAATCAGAAATTTGAGCGCCCATCCTTCTGAAAAAAATTCTCCGCACATTGTCATCGTCTTCTGTGTCCCAAGTTACTTTGGTCTGTATTATATTAAACGTTATTAAACATAAAATTTAAACAAACAATATAAGTAATGACAAAATAATTAACACTTACCCTAAAGAAGTCTAGCAGATCATTTCTTTCATCTTCTTCGACATTGCTCCACTTTTTATGGAACGTTTGAAAATATCGTTTGCGGATGACATGAGTGATGTTTGATGAAGCTACCTTTGCAGGAAGAAGCCTGCATATTGAAAGATATATCAAACAATTATCAAATATATATAAGTCGTTGCATAATTAACTTTAAAAAAACAAACAATATAATACTTACGCATTACCACTGCTATAAATGACTTTGAGTCTGATACCATTAATAACAATCACCTCCACTCTCTCGTCATTAGTGGATGAATCAGCATCAACATTACCCCCACCAACATCATGTACATCATGCTGAATATCATCCTGGGGATCTGGTGTAGGCATAGATAACCCAGCTGATGGGCCTATATGTCCAGATGATGAGCCTATATGCCCAGGTGGTGCGCCAAACCCAGCTGCTGCGCCATACCCAGCTGGTGCGCCAAACCCAGCTACTGCGCCATACCCAGCTGCTGCGCCATACCCAGCTGCTGCGCCATACCCAGCTGTTGGGCCCGTATAATGCCCATGAGATGGTAAATGAAACCATCCAGGGCCAGATGGAGCCGAAGGTTGTGGGGCAGTAGATGGTGGGCCCACAAACGAATTATGGCTCGTCATATTCCCAATATTAAGTTCCACCTCACGATTACGCCTCCTCCTAGGAGGTTCATCGGTCATAGTCTTCTTCCCTTTATTAGGACGTCTCGGTGGTGGGTCAGAACCTCCTCCTGGATCCATATCTATTAAAAAATAGAAAGAAAATGTGATAAAGAACAATATTGATATATTAATTTAAAGACAACATAATGAGTCATAAAGAACAATATTGATATATTAATTTAAAGACAACATAATGAGTCATAAAGAACAATATTGATATATTAATGATTCTAATAAATTTAAAGACAACATAAGTAGACAACATATATAAGATTAATCATATACAACTAGGAGTCATCATCACATAAGGAGTCAATCGGTTCAAATTCATATTTCTCTTATTCATCTTCATTCTCTTCATCATCTTCATATTCATTCTGTTCTTCATCTTCATTCTGTTCTTCATCTTCATCAACTTCTTCAACTAGGTGTCTATCATCACATAAGGAGTCAATCGGTTCAAATTCAAGCACCTCATCTACTCCCGAAATTTCATCCACCTGATAAGGAACCTCATCCTCCGCATCAGTGCCTTCAATGTGACCCCGTGGTTTTGTCTTAATTGCAACACATCATCCTCTCTGAGTTGATGGATATGGAACATAATACACCTGCCTCACATTTTCTGCCATGATAAACGGATCATAAAGTTTATACCTTCCATTCATTCGAATGTCCACGGTATTACATTTTGGATTCAATTTCATTCCTCTAACAGATGGATCAAACCATCTACAGAAAAACAAAACTATTCTCTTTTCATAGTCTAACCGTGGGTATTCAAGTTCATATATGCGTTCGATCACACCGTAGAAGTCATTTTCACCTCCTCCTGTTTCACCTTTAACATATACCCCACTATTAATTGTTTTTTTTCCCTCACTCCATGATTGGGTGTCAAATTTGTAACCATTAACTAGGTACGTGTGCCACTCGGTCACCTCAAGAAAAGGACCATTGGCTAAGTTCCTCAAGTGTCGGATTTGGGGAGTTGGTTCTGCTTCATAAACCTAAGTAAACCACATATGGAAAAAATAAGTTATGTCTCATATTTACTTTAAAGAATTATTCAGCGCCTTGGGGATTTGGTTACTTACTCTAGCCTTAAACCAGGATGGAAAACTTTCATGTATACGAATAGAAGATTCTTCAACGCCTATACCCTCAATTCGTAAGAATGCACTGAAAAAGAAATATTATTACTCTTTAGATTGAAAGTTGATCAAATTATTATTTAACTTCATACAGTATAGATTAACTGAATTGGAGCATACTTACTCAAGATATGGTTTAACTTCAGTGCAATTGATCAAGACATGAACATGTGCTGATTTATGCTCTTTATCTGATAAGTAATTGGTTGACTTCTTACCCGAAGGGCGACCGGGTTTGATAAACACAGATAAAGTGAGCGGGTGTCTTTCTTCTTCAATCTCCACTTCGTTTCTATTATTTGCTGACAACATAAAGTTGTTGAAATAATGTGAACAAAAATAAATTGTTTCACGGTGTAGGTAAGCTGTGCAGATCGATCCTTCAACTCTAGCTTTATTCTTCACCGATCGTTTATAATCACCCATTAATCTATTTGTTGAAAGAAAAATACTTCATTAAACTAATAATCATACTAATTAAGATAATTTTAAAAAAATGTTGAAATAGATAATTACCTCTCAAATGGATACATCCACCTATAATGAACTGGTCCACCAAGCCTTGCTTCATACGCAAGGTGAACCGGTAAATGCTCCATGGAATCAAAGAAACCGGGAGGAAATATTCTCTCCAACTTACAAATAATGAAAGGAATATTCTGCTCCATCTTAATAAGATCATCCCTTCTCAATGTTGAAGAGCACATATTTTTAAAATATTGACTCACTTCAATAAGTGGTTCCAAAACACACTTTGGTAATGAATTAAAAGCAATTGGAAGCAAACACTCCATGAATACATGACAATCATGACTTTTCATCGCATACATCTTCCCGGTGTTCACATCGGCACATCTTGCAAGGTTAGAAGAATAACCATCTGGCATCCTCAATTCTTTCAACCATCGACAAACATTTTTCGCTTCATCTGGTGTTAGACAGTATTTGGCTTTGGGTTTTAACAATGACTGGCCAACAAGAGTAGGGTGACGCCGATGCTTGGATATATGGAGTAAACCCATCAGAGCACAAACCAAGCCGAACATTCCGTGGGTCTGAGGCAAAATCTGAATGCACTTGATCAAAGTGCTTCCACGCTTCACCGTCGGATGGGTGGCGTAAAATGTCGTCCGAGGTACGCCTATTGTCATAATGCCAAGTCATTTTCTGCGCAATTTCGGCCGATGCAAACATTCTTTGCAACCTTGGAACTATAGGCAAATAGAACATCGACTTTACAGGGATAGGTTTATAATTACGTTTTGCCCCTTTACGATCATGATACCTTGGGCTTCCACAGAATTTGCATTCAAGTAGGTCACCATCATTTTTACCAAATTCGTTGTTGTAAAACAACATGTGCCCTTTCTCACAACAATCAATCTTCTTAAATTTCAATCCCAGCTTCGAAACTAACATTTTTGCTTCATAATAACTTTTTGGCAAATTATCCTTATTAGGTGTTGCTTCCAACATCATTTCAGTCACATAGTCTAAACCCACCTCAGAAATATTACTCATGGACTTGAGAGCTAAAAGTTTCACACACATAGATAATTTTGAATGTGGCGAGCCTTCAAACAACGGTGTGTTTGAATCTCTTAACAAATTATAAAAAATTTGTGCTTCTTCATTTGGAAGTTCATCATTATCATCATATTGAGGCTCATCAAATGGCACATTCACCCTGAGACCATCGCAAATCATGTTTTGCATCGACTCAAAAGTTTCATTACGTGGAACACCAACACCAGAACTGCTTGAATCCCCTATCTCAAAATTTTGAAATTGTTGTTCTCCATGGTCTACCCAAATCCAATAATTAGGCCTAAACCCCCAATGATACAAGTGATCCCTGATTTCATCATCGGTCATAATAGGTTCACCGTCGCATTTTAAGCATGGACATCTAACCCCTTTTTCCTGTTGAGCCAATTCATGTCGCCACGCTACCACAAGAAACTGTTCAACCCCAATTACAAAAGATTCCTTTAAACCCGCTCTTCTCGGATATAACCGATCATACACCCAATCACGATTAAATTCATACAAATTCATCTACACGTATTTAAGAAAACTTGTTAGATAACATTCCCAATAATATTTCAAGTTAGTGGCATCAATATGATCTCAGTGGAGATGATTTCGAGCCGAATATGGGGGTTAAGGACAGCACAAAACCCTTTTCCATCCAAGTAGTGAAGGAAGTTATTTCATATAACTCCCAACCTTACCGTTGTTAGTATCGTCTCGCAATTATCTCAATGGAGATGATTTCGAGCAAAATATGGGGGTTAGGATGTCCTTCACCCTTTTCCATCAACAACACACAGTCATCTAACCTAGGGTTCATCAAAACAATAATTAAATATTTTTCAATTAAACTAACCGTTATGAGATTGACGTCTGGTGCGGTTGTTCGGTGACGATGCGCACCCTGGTGCGGTTCTTAAACTCCAAACACCAACGATGTCAATCCTAAATCAATCAAAAAACATAAATCAAAACAAATTTAGAAAATCAATATCAAAAAAATATCATAAAAAAATGTCAAAACCTACAAAAGGGAGAGGGCAGAAATTCGTGGTGGTCGTGGCGGCGGTGGTGGTGGCGGCGGCGGTGCACAGTTCAGGTTCGCAGGTGAGAGAGAGAGAGGCTGAGAGAGAGACAGCAGAAAGTAGGTGCTGGTGGTGGTGGGTGGTTGTGACGGTGGTGGTGGGTGGTTGTTGGCCGTAGGTGAGAGAGAGAGGCGGAGAGAGAGAGGGCGAGATGGCGGAGAGGAGCTGTCGTAGGTAGGTGAGGATGGTGGTGGTGGTTGTGAGGGTGGCGGCGTTGGCGGCGTTGGCGGCGTTTGGGTGGCCGTAGGAAGAGAGAGAGGCGCAGAGAGAGAGACGGTGAGGAGGCGAAGAGAGAGAGCCGGAGTGAGGAGGTGACGGAGAGAGGAGGTCGTAGGTAGGTGATGGTGGTGGTGCGGTGGCCGTCGTAGGTGAGAGAGAGAGGCGGAGAGAGAGAGGCGGAGAGAGAGATGCGGTGAGAGAGAGGAGAAGAGAGAAATGAGGGGTTCTGTTCTGAGATTCAGTTTTGGAAATTAATTTGACATTAGCGACGGCATTAGCGACGGCATGGGCCGTCGCTAACCGTTACGAACATTTCCACGCGGTTCCACGCGTTGAACGGTCAAAAAACATTTGCGAGGGACACTATAGCCGTCGCTAATTTTTCCCGCCCAGGCCATTAGCGACGGCCTGGCCGTCGCTATTGCTAAAATTTCCGTCGCTAATGCTTAAAAAAATTCGACAACTCTATACCCTCGCTAATGCCGTCGCTAATATCAGTTTTTGCGAGGGACATAAAGTCCCTCTCTAATTCCGTCGCTAAAGGCAACATTTTTTGTAGTGTTTCTTTTGTCTGATCGTTTGTTTTTTCTTTTGCTCTTTTGTTCTTTTGGCTTATTTTTTGCTGGTTCAGCCAACCCGCGACACTCATGGCACGAGACTGAGGAACCCATAGGAATTGCGGGGCTCATGGGTCGGGTGCATGTTGGCTTTGGCTTCGCCGTTTGGAGGCACTCGTGAGTGCAATCGCTTTCTCTTGCATGATTAACTGGTTTTGGGGAATTGCCTTTTTTCGCAACCTTTGGGGACTTTGCAATAATTGTAATGCTCCATGATTCATGCACATGTTTTACAGGTCATCATCACCATCATTATAAAACGTTTATTTTGAGCAGAAAAAAGCAGAAAATAAAAGAGTGAACAGATACGAGAAAGTTGAACTTTATTAATGTGGAAACCGGTCGCACAAGAAGTTACGCCGATTGTTTATTACACTTGAAAGTTTAAACTATAAAAAGACACGAAAAAAAAGAGAAGTTAAATTCTGACTGTCCGTCTCTGTGGAACAGTGCTAAACATTTATGTCCTTGACCTTGATCACTCCCTCATCCAAGTCTTCAGAGGAGTTGTATGCCTTTCTTTACTTTTCATGCCCAAGTTTTCTGACCCTAATTTTTGCCTGGATCGCCCTTTGCGGGTTTTCAATCCACCGGGTCGCTCTGATTTTGCCTAGGCCGCCCTTTCGGGTTTTCAACCTAGCGAGCTAACTCTTACTTGGCTTGTCTTTCTCTTTTTTCGTCTATTTCTTTCAGGCATAATACTTCTTCACTTGATCGGAATTGACTGGGTTCCTTAAATCCTCTACGTCCATGTTCGTGAGTATCAGTGCTCCTCCAGAAAAGGCTTTCTTGACCACATACGGGCCGTCATAAGTGGGTGTCCATTTCCCTCGGGGATCAGTCTGGATGGGCAAGATCTTCTTAAGCACCAAATCTCCCTGCTTGAATTCACGGTGCCGGACTTTCTTGTCAAAAGCTGTTCTCATTCTCTGTTGGTACAGCTGCCCATGACACAAAGCTGCAATTCTTTTTTCCTCAATGAGGTTTAGCTGATCCAGGCGAGCCTGCACCCACTCTGCTTCTTCCAGTTTATCTTCCATGAGTACCCGTAGGGATGGTACCTCAACCTCGATTGGGAGGACCGCCTCTGACCCGTATACCAGGGAGAAAGGAGTTGCCCCAGTTGAGGTGCGCACTGAAGTACGATAGCCATGGAGAGCGAAAGGAAGCATCTCGTGCCAATCCTTGAATGTGACCACCATTTTTTGCACAATCTTTTTGATGTTCTTGTTAGCTGCCTCCACTGCTCCATTCATCTTGGGCCGATAGGGGGAAGAATTATGATGCTGAATTTTGAACTCTGCGCACAGGTCCTTCATCATTTTGCTATTCAGATTGCTGCCGTTATCAGTGATGATCTTGTTAGGAAGACCATAACGGCAAATCAGATCCTTCTTCACAAATTTGGCAACCACTGAACTGGTTACACTGGAGTATGAGGCAGCTTCAACCCACTTCGTGAAATAGTCAATGGCGACCAAGATGAAGCGATGCCCATTTGATGCTTTGGGTTCAATGGGACCGATGACATCCATTCCCCACATTGAAAACGGCCAGGATGCAGTCAGAACATTCAATTTGGCAGGCGGCACATGAATGTGGTCAGCGTAGATTTGGCACTTGTGGCACTTTCGGACGAAGCTGTAGCAGTCACCTTCCATCTGCAACCAGTAATAGCCCGCCCTTAAAATCTGTCTAGCCATAGTATGGGCACTGGAATGAGTTCCGAATGAGCCCTCGTGTACATCTTTCATGATTATTTCAGCTTCTTCTTTAGCAACACACCTTAAGAGGACCATGTCATAATTCCTTTTGTATAGAACCTCACCGCTGAGGAAGAAATTCCTTGACAGTCACCGAAGAGTTCATTTGTCATTTTCAGATGCCCCAGGAGGGTATTCTCTGCTGATGATGTACTGTTTGATATCATGATACCAAGGCTTGTCATCCGGCTCTTCATCTATGGCTGTGCAGTAGTGATGCGCAGGTAGACTCCGGTGCTGGATTGTGACATGAGTCAAGCTTTTATCACAATTGATATTGAACATGGATGATAAAGTTGCCAATGCATCAGCCAGCTGGTTTTCGCCTCGAGAGATGTGTTTGAAAGTGATTTCATCAAAAGACTCCATCAATTCTTGCACATAAACACAATAAGGAACCAGTTTGGGATCTCTGGTCTCCCAATCGCCTCTTACTTGATGAATAACCAGGGCTGAATCTCCATACACATCTAGCCTTTTAACCTTCCATTCTAGGGCTGCTTGAATGCCCAAGATGCACGCTTCATACTCTGCTATGTTGTTTGTGACATAGAAGCTCAACCTTGCAGTGACAGGAACGAAGCGATTGTCAGGAGATATTAACATAGCACCTGCCCCATGCCCCCATACATTTGACGCACCGTCGAAGATCATTCTCCACCTTTCACTTTCTTGGGACTTCCCCTCATCAAACAGTGTCATGATATCTTCATCAGGAAAATCATGCTGCATTGGTTGGTAGTCTGGAATCAGCTGACATGCCAAATACTCAGCAAGTGCACTACCTTTAACTGCTTTTTGTGTGACATACAGGATATCGTATTCTGATAATTGCATCTGCCAACGGGCAATTCGTCCTGTAAGAGCTGGCTTCTCAAATATGTACTTGATTGGATCCATTTTTGACACCAACCAAGTGGTGTGACTCAGCATGTACTGCCTTAAACGGTGAGCAGCCCAAACTAGAGCACAACAAGTCTTTTCCAGCATAGAATATATTGTCTCACAATCGGTGAACTTTTTGCTAAGATAGTATATGGCATGCTCCTTTTTCCCGGATTCATCATGCTGCCCCAACACACAGCCCATTGAATTATCTAGCACTGTAAGGTATAAGATGAGAGGCCTGCCTGACACAGGTGGCATTAAGACTGGTGGATTCTGCAAGTACACCTTGATTTTCTCAAAGGCAGCTTGACACTGGTCATTCCACTTCAACTCTTGATTTTTGCACAGCAGTTTGAAGATCGGCTCACAAGTAGCAGTCATCTGGAAGATGAATCGGGAGATGTAATTCAACCTTCCTAGGAAACCACAGACTTCTTTCTCTGTTTTGGGCACCGGCATCTCGAGGATGGCTTTTACTTTGTCTGGATCCACCTCGATTCCCTTCTGGCTGACAATGAAGCCTAACAACTTCCCTGATCTCACCCCAAACGTGCACTTGGCCGGGTTTAACTTGAGTTTATATTTCCTCAACCGTTCAAAGAGCTTCTGCATATTGACAATATGCTCTTTGTCGGTTTTAGATTTTGCGATCATGTCATCCACATAAACCTCAATCTCCTTATGCATCATGTCGTGAAACAGCGTGACCATGGCACTTTGGTAGGTTGCACCAGCGTTCTTTAACCCGAATGGCATGACCTTGTAACAGAACGTTCCCCAAAGCGTTATGAAAGTTGTCTTTTCCATATCTTCGGGGTCCATCTTGATATGATTATATCCCGAATATCCATCCATGAAGGAGAATAAAGAGTGTTGAGCTGTACTATCCACTAAGACATCAATGTGGGGCAAAGGAAAATCGTCTTTAGGACTAGCACGATTCAGATCTCGGTAGTCAACGCACATTCTGACCTTCCCGTCCTTCTTCGGAACCGGGAAAATATTGGCAACCCACTGTGGGTATTTGGCCACCGCTAGGAATCCGGCGTCAAATTGCTTTTTTACCTCATCCCTAATCTTTAGGGACATCTCAGGCTTCGTCCTTCTAAGTTTCTGCTTCACAGGCGGGCATTCAGGTTTGACTGGCAACTTATGCATCACAATGTCAGTATCCAACCCAGGCATATCTTGGTAGGACCATGCAAACACATCCATATAATCGTGCAACAGCTGAACCAACTTCATGCGATCCTCGTCATTCATGGCGGTACCCACTTTGACCTCTTTCTTGCTCTCAGCTGTACCCAAGTTGATCACTTCAGTAGATTCTCCGTGTGGCTGAATTACCCTTTCTTCCTGTTTCATTAACCTCATGAGTTCTGGAGGAGCTTCCCAGTCTTCCTCAACATCCCCCTCAGCTTGATTAATAGGGTGATCAAAGTCAAAATATGGACTGTTGGCACTGTTATTTTGGGAGACAATTGCTGTGGATCTACATTTTGCCGAAGCGAAAAAGCAGAATGAAAGGCGAGACAAGCAAGCAAACAATAATAAAGCGAGGAAAAGACACATGAAATGAAAAGGATTGATTTTTATTGATTGAAATTCAAAAACAACGTTTTTATTAATGATGATGATTCTGAAAATAAAAACATGCTCGCCCCTAACAACTTGTCCTATGGCCTTGGGCAGAGCCACAGGGTTGCATTACAAATGATTACTTTAAATTGAAAGTCACAGGAAGATCAGCAGCCTTCCAATTCTTTAATTTTTCACTGGCACCGCAGCGTCGAACCAAACTTGCACCGCCCTCTTCAGACTCAGAACCATCCTTGATAACAGCAACTTGATTGGGATCCAACAAACCAGCACTCACAAAACTTTGACTGATGTCGCAAATTGGAATCCTCTGGGGCCATGGATCCTGGCCTTTGGACTTGGCCAACCATCTGCCCCTTCGTTCATCTGCCATTTTTCTTCTTTCTTCCTCCCCTGGGATGTATCCCAGCCCGCAACGGTCCTTGTTTTCCTGTAGTTGAATGGGAGCTAGAATTCCCTGACCAAACTTTCCCAAGCCAGAACCAACCTTATATCCTTGGGCTAACATGATCTTAGCAACCATCTCCTCCTCCTTTGTCCTTTCAAATACTATATTGGCGATCTCCAAAGACTGAAAGGCTGTTTCCAAAGACTCTTCGGCCGCTTCCACATATTTGAACTCTGATGGCTTATTAACCAGAGTCTCTTCTTCACCAAATACTACCACGACCTGGTCGTTAACCACGAATTTGACCCGCTGGTGTAAAGAAGAAGGGATTGCTCCAGCCATATGGATCCATGGTCGGCCCAGCAAACAACTATATGAGGACGTAATATCCATGATTTGGAAATTGATGTAGAAAACTTCAGGACCAATCTGGATGGGAAATTCCATTTCCCCCAGAACTTCCTTTTTGGACCCATCAAAGACCCGCACCAGTGTCGAACTCGGCTTCATGTAGGAGCAATCAACGTCTAACTTATCCATAGTTGACTTCGGCATCACGTTCAATGAAGACCCATTGTCAATTAGTACTCTGGCCAGCACATAGTCTCCACACTTTACCGAGATGTGCAGAGCTTGATTGTGTTCTTTTCCGCTTGAAGGCAACTCATCATCGGCAAACTGATTCACTGAGATATCCTCTGCAACATGAGCCTCGTTGAGCACTTTCATCAGAGCTGTTCTGTGTGCTTCCGAGATAAGCAACAATGATAGCATGGATATCTTGGATGGAGTTTGCTTTAACTGATCAACCACTCGATAATCACTCTGCCGGACGATCTTCAAGAATTCATCTGCTTCTTTTTCCGTCACTTTCTCTTGAGCAACCTCTGGCTCTTTTCCTTTTTCCTTACGGCCCCTTTGTTCGGCCTCCTTGGAAGTTTCAGCTCGGAGAGTCTCAGGAGCATATACTCTTCCGCTTCTTGTGATCCCACTTGGTCCCCCTATGTTGGTTACGATAGGAGCACTTGGGGAGCATTCGACTGTAGATAGAGCAGTGTACTTCCATGGAACTGCCTTGTCCGACTTATAGGGAAAAGGAGCCGGAACTTCAATCACTATTGGTTGGGCGTTTGCCCGCACCAATCTGGGATTGTAATTGTAAGGAATTTCGACAGGTCTTCTGGGTCCTCTACTTTTATCAGAATGTAGAGTCAACACTTCTTCTTTAACATCATGGGTTCCTATCTGGACCACACACCGATCCATCAGGTCCTGCAGAATCATCTCAAAGCTTTCACAATTCCCCACGCACATGGAGTCAGCACACCCCTCTTCATGGCAACACCCCTTCTTAACCACCCCGACATGGCATAACTCAGAGTAGATAACACCCAACGGGGTCTTGATCTTCTGCACATCCTTTACCAATTACCCAACGGAACTTTCTATAGCATTGGTAGCTGGCCTCTGATGACCTGGCAATGGATTAGTTGTTGTATTCGGGCTGCTCTGCTTGAACGAGATCCACCCAGCATCTACTAGGTCTTGCACCACATGCTTGAAGGCTTTACATTCCTCCACAGTATGACCGACCGCGTTTTCGTGGAAACTGCAGGTAGCATTAGCGTTGTAACCTCTGGGAAATGGTGGCTGCAGGGCCTTCATTGGCCGGGTGTTGATCAAATTCTTGGAAGTCAAGTGATCAAACAATTCAGTGTATGTCATCGGTATTGGATCAAAACTGGTCCGTTTCTTGTACTGATAACCCTGAGCCCTGTGACTGTCACTGCTTTGCTGGGATGGCACAGGAGCAGAAAATGGAACAGTTTGTGGTGGAGGGGTACCAAAGGATGAACTTCCTCCCGAGATTACATTTGTTTCCCCTTCCTTCTTCTTCGGGAAATGGGAGTGAGGCTTCTTCTGATGGCTTGAACCACCAGAGCTTCCTGCATTACTGAGGTGATTCGAAATCTTCCCACTTCGGAGACCATGCTCAAGTCTTTCCCCGAAGACTATCATGTCGGAGAAGCTAGTTGAAACACTTGTAATCAGCCGGTCATAGTAAATTGCTGGCAGAGTTTCCAAGAACGTGTACACCATTTCTTTTTCAGTCAAACGAGGTTGGACCTGGGCGGCTAGGCTTCGCCATTTCTGGGCATATTCTTTGAAAGTCTCCCTTTCTCCCTTACTCATGTGTTGCAATTGCGACCTGTCCGGAGCCATGTCCATGTTATACTTATATTGTCTCATGAATGCTTCGCACAAATCTTTCCAACAACGAATCTCAGAGGATTGCAGTTTCATGTACCAATCTAGAGGAGCTCCCGCCAAACTGTTTTGAAAGCAGTAAATCAACAGTTTGTCATCATTGGCGTAAGGACCCATTTTTCGGACAAACATCGTAACATGGCTCTCCGGACAGCCTGTTCCTCTGTATTTGTCCACTTCGGGAGCTTTGAATTTTGGTGGCAGAACCAAATCTGGGACTAAGCACAGCTCACGAGCTTCCTTGGCTCTGACACCAACACCCTCCATTGCCTTTACTCTTTCTTCAAGTGCACGAATCGGGTCATTTGGCTGTGATCCCTTAAACATATGTCCTTGGGGGTGACTCCCCATACTGTAATAATACCCTCCAGGCTGAGGAACATTGTGAGGGTGTGCTGCAAGCCCCGGAGTAGGACTGAGAACAGCATGAGGACTAGGAGCTTGGATCTGCGGTCCTCCGACAGCTCCCCCGGACACGGCGGCAGTGACCTGATTAGGCGCAACCTTACTGACGGGGATAGGTCCAACAGTCTGCGGCATGTACCCCGCAGGCATACCCCAAGGATATCCTTGTGAAGTGTATTGATTCGGCCCATTCATTCTTGAAGCAAAGACGGGAGGACTGACCCCGGATCCCGGAGGAACTGTGGCTGATATTGGAGGAGGAACGAAAGAAGTGACACCATCTGGACCCACGACGGCGGCACCTTCAGCAGCTGTCCCACTCTTTAAACTTTGCATCATGACCATCATCTCATGCATCTGGGCCTCCATTGCCCCAACCTTATCCTTAAGCACTTGGTTCTCCTGAGCCAGCTGCTCAGGATTCAGAATTTGCACGCCCAAATCTTCATGTTCTGGATTACTTTCAGTTTCAATCTCTAGATGCCCTTGAGGATCAGCCATCAGCGTTGCTTGTAATCGGGTGAAGTATCGGTGGCGGCGAACCAGCTTGCCTCTCGCTTCTGTTGGCAGAACATTTTTATTAGATGAGGGAACAAATTAATGAATGCAATGCGTGCAATGCAGATGAGTGTTAGTTTTAGTTTGTCTTATGCCGTGAACCCCAACGTGTCATATCTTGCCATAGATTTAACAGTGAATTTTGATTTGTTTAGAACATAACAAGAGTGGAATCAACAAATGAAACAACCACGCCCCATACATTCAAATTCAAACAAGGACTTCAAGTCTTACATTTCAAAAAGTAAAATACTCAAATGGAAATAAAGGTCCCTCTAGGAAGAGAAAGTAAAACGGAAATTACAAACAAAAGCTCAACTACATAGAGCCTTGAAAACTTCAGTTCTCTTCCTCTTGCTGCCTGTGGGGACTCTCCTAGTTTTCTCCCTGACTTCTTCAACCAAGGCCCTGCAGAACTCCACAAATTCGTAGACTGCTGGCGGAGTGTTGAAAGGAGACATCTCACACTCGGCCTTCCCTAGCTTCTTAGGCACACCTGAGAGAGCTTGGCTGGCCAACTCTGCAAGCTCAGAGAATATAACCTTCCAATGTTGAATTTCATCTTTCAGCTCTATGATGACTACCTGTTCCTCAATTCTGCCAAGGAGTTCAACAAAGCGGCGCTCCCAATACCGACTTTCATCTTTCACCTGCCTGTATGCATCGCTGATGTGCCGAAGGTTTCTTTTCAATTCGTCAGAAATCTCTCGCTCGTATCCTAGAGCTTGCTTATACTCTTTGAGGATGCTTTCCACTGAATCTCTTTCTTGCACCACAATGCTCAATTTACTCTCCCACTCGGCTTGTAGCAAGCGGGACTCTCTTTTTGACTTGGCGAGCTGACTCCTCGTAGTCCTTTCTTCCATCTTTGCTTTTTCATACAGATCCCTCCATTGACTGACTTCTTCAATTGCCCCTTTCCCTTTTGCTTTCTGTCTCTTGACTTCCTCTTTGGCCGCTTGCCAATACTTTTGAGCTTCTACCTTTTCCTTCTCTTCTTCTCTGAGTTTCTTGTCCAACTCCTCAATAATAGCAGATTTGGAAGCATTGCCTTCTTTCAATCTTTGGTTGCTCTGAGTTAACTTCTCTATCTCAGCTTGCAGGGATTTCTTCTCCTCCTCTGCTTTCATCAGGGCTAACTTGACATCCCCTAGTTCTTCAACAACCGGAGCACTAGAGTTTATCATCTTTTTCTCATTTTGCAATACTTTCTGATATGGCAGCTGGACACTCTGAATCCTCTCCTCAAGCCACCGAGCAAAAGTGATTCCCTTGGTCTTCTGAGAGATCTCTGCTTTTCTATAGCGAGTCACCATACCCCAAGCTTGCAAAACCTTTCTCATCAAACTGGCATTTTGTTGCCCTCCCTCATGGATGTAAAACGAGGATACCATCTCTTCAGTAGGCGCACTTCTCATAGGGTATCCTAATTGTCTCAGAGTCAAAGAGGGATTGTAGTTAATGCAACCCTTAGTGCCCATCAGCGGGACATTCTGAAAACCACCACAGCGGAAAACTATCTTAGGCCTATCTTCCCAGCAAGATGGGAGATACCAACGAATCAAGTGCTCATCTAGGCTCCCTAGAAACTGGATCCACTCCTGAATGTTCATGACTCGCACTTCACAGGTGATAGCATAATCAATCAACTTCTCTGCTCGTACCGGATTAGTGTAGACATGAGTCAGAAGCCAGGCATACAATAAGTGAGAGGAGCAAGAGATTTTCTTTCTTTTCAGTTCGCAGTGATGAGTGAAAGCTGAATAAGTGTCAGCAAGAATAGCCGGGATTGGATTGATCGGATTCTTCTCATTCTGGGAGGCTAGGAAGATGCCAACGACAGTCACATCTATGAATCTCTCAATCTGTGGAAAGAGGACAACTCCGAAGATTGTCAGTGCCAAGATTTGCTTGAAAACAACCCAGTTCTTATTTTTGGCATGCACATCCATCAGACTCTCGAGATAACTCTGTGGGAAACCCATCACCTGGTTCTTCTTCTGTTTCTGGAGTCTCAGGTCTTCTACCTTCATTTGCAACAGGGCGGCAAATTTCTCGTCTGTGTAGTATTGCTCTTGATATCGGTAGGGAACGGCTGCTGTCCGAGGGAAACCCAAAATCTGATGGTATTCTTCCAATGTGGGAGTCAATTGGAAGTTTCTGAATAGAAAGCATCTGATCCCGGAGTCATAAAATCTGCTTAGAGCCACAATTGCTTCGGTCTGCACCTCTAGTGTCAACAGCTTCCGAAGATTCCCGTAAGAACTGTCAAATGATCCTCTTTCGATAGGTCTCATCAGGTCAGCACATTTTTTCAGACTGGCAACATCAACCTTACTTACAACCGGATATCTCGGGGGGTGCACTGTCTCACTTCTTGATTCCATATTGTACCTATGGCAAGATTCTTTGTCACTTTGGGATTCTCGGCAAACAAACTTTGATGAAATGCAAGGATGCATGCATGAGCTGTAAAAGCTTATGTTGGATGCAATGCGAGGATGCATGCAAAATGATGATGATGTTTTATGCATATGCAGATTAGGGCAAAACCTTTATTGGCATTAGTTCAAGTTTTTTTCTTTTTTTTTTTTGAAAAATGCGGGCCATACGTGGTTTCATATGGACCAAGTAAGAGAAAGGCTACAACGGCAGCTCGTTCTCTCTTTTTTGAAAAGAGTGGGCCATATGTCGCTTCGTACGGACCGGCAGAAGAAAGGCTACAACGGCAGCTCTTTCTCTACTTTTTATTTGAAAAACCTCCTACTCTTTTTTGAAAAACATGTCTATATTACCATGCAACACACAATTTGGTATGCCCCTTGTGTCCTACGAAGGTGAGGACCTAAGTTCTAGGACAACTCAAATGTTCCTCCCATGCGGGTTCTAGTCACTTCCTCACCAGGTTACCAGAGCTAATTCTTTCTCACAATAGCACCCACAACGATGGAACGCCATCTGGTGTGAGGCCTCGTGAGAGAGCATACTCTGGCTAAAACTTTCGTGAGAGTCGGAAGGACAACGGTCCAATTGCCAGTCACTACTCGTTTCCACTCTCCTAAATTTTGTCAGACCTTGGGTTTTAGGCCCCTCTCAAAGCATAGTAAGCATAAGGTGTGAGTGTGTGCAGCAAGGGCATACCGCCTAAAACTACCCACATATACCCCACCTGCAAAGGAAAACCCAGAACAGTCCAAACAATAGCAGGCAATAACATGTCGTCTACCCTAGGGTTCAATATCACAATACCAATAATCCAACCTAGGTTTCAGCAACAGTCATATGCACTGCTTACCTCAAGAAATGGAGCGGAGAAGAGGGGACATGGGATTTGAGGGATGCATGAACAAGGCATTGTGAACAAATATAAAAGAAGTAAAACAAAGCTTCCAACTCAATTAATTTTAAAACCACACATCAAAGTTAACTAGGCTTGACCCTCGTCCTTTTTTTTTTAAATGGTCCCCAACAGAGTCGCCAGCTGTTGCGCCCGAAAAATCATGTTTGGGACTTTTCGTTTGACAACGTGGAAAAAGTTTGGAGCCGCCACCAATATTTAAATTTTAAGACCAAAACATTGAAAAAAGGTCTTTTAAACAAGGCGGGTGGTCTTTTGAAAACTAGAGATGTAGGTTCGGGGGTCGGTTAGGTACGGGGAAGGGATTAGCACCCCGCACCTCCTTTCTACCGAAAGGGAACCATTAACTTGATGTGTGGTTTGGACAAAAGTTTGAGTTTGAAAGCGGTTTGTTCTACTTCTTTTCTTTTCTTTAGGAGTTTGTTTTATTGAAAACGAGGGGGAAAGGGATATTTTTGGTATCTTTGAAAAGCGGAACAAAACAAAGTTTTTTTTTTTTAAAAGTGTGCTTGACGGGACAGGACCCCGCTCCTACGTATCTCCCGGTGCGATGGAGAATTCAAAGCTACGTAGTTCTCGGTTGGTTATCTTTGAAAATCAGGACAAAACAAAGATTTTTTTTTAAGAGTGTGCTTGACGGGACAGGACCCCGCTCCTACGTACCCTCACTGGAAGAGAGATCAAAGCTACGTAGTTCTCAGTTGGTTATCTTTGAAAATCAGGACAAAACAAAGATTTTTTTTAAGAGTGTGCTTGACGGGACAGGACCCCGCTCCTACGTACCCTCACTGGAAGAGAGATCAAAGCTACGTAGTTCTCGGTTGGTGTCTTTGAAAAAGGATTGAGCTTTCGCGAAGACCGAACAACAACGGTTAGAATGGTCTCGCTACTAACTCCTTTTGAAAATGAAATCATCATTAATGACCTAATCCGCAACGGCGCGATTGGTGTTTAATGACAATCGGTTTATTTTTGAGAAATGAATAAGTTTTCAAAAATGGGATAAAGCTTTGGCGAAGACCGAACAACAACGGTTAGAATGGCCTCACTACTAACTCTTTTGAAAATGAAATCATCATTAATGACCTAATCGGTAACGGCGCGATTGGTGTTTAATGACGATTGATTTATTTTTGTTTTGAAAGTAAAAGTTTCTTTTTGTTTTGAAATGGTTTTAGGAAATGGGTTTTAGAAAAGAAGTAGAACATTTCAAGTCAATTCTAAATCCATAACCAAATGCAAATGAATGAATAATACTCAAGCAAACATGAACATATCATTCATTAACCAAGATTAAACATGCTCATACAATCAAAGGATTCAATTATTAAAGATGCAAAACAAATTTCTCAAAGTGATTGTGTGTGTGCAAGAAGGATTGTATTTACCCTAATGGCTCTATGCTACAACATGCATGTCGACTTACGTCTCCATTAGGAGGTCATACGAGTGGAGAGGAGGGCACACAATCATGTCAAGACATTTACATGGCATCAAGAACAAGTGAATACAATTGATTGTAAACATAGAGTATTCTAAGTTAAATGATTGAGTATGTAAGCAAGGATGCATGATTAGGTAAGCATGTAAGTGCATGAGTGTACAAGGAATGGATGCATAGCACTTTATTTATGAATGGATGGCATACAAGGATGCATAAGAGGATGCAAGAGACATAAGCATATGAGGATGCATGAGAGTGTCACATAAACTAAGTATGAATGAAGATGCATGAATGTGAAAATGTTTTGGGTATTTTTGCAAGTTGATATGTTGTAAAACTTTAAGTAAGAAGTTAGTGAAAAGTAAAGTAAAAATGCATGAAGTGAATGGTAATTATCTAATGAGATGGTAAAGTAAAAATGCATGAGGTAAATGGGAAGTGGTAAAATCTTTTTATGTTTTAGTAAAAAGTTAATGAATGGTAAAGTAAAAAGTAAGTGAGTGGTTAAAACCAAAGTAGTAAAATATTTTTATGTTTTGGTAAAAAGTTAGTGAATGGTAAAGTAAAATGGTAAAAAGTAAATAAACACTAAAACCAAGTTGAATCACATAGAGCAATCCTCTCACTTTGAGAAAAGTGCACTAGGCACTAGTGAGAATCAACTTGTCTATCATCAACAATTTACAATAAGCAAACTAAAATGCAAAAATTAACTAAACACACAAATAAGTTGAATCACCTAGAGCAATCTTCCCACTTTGAGCAAAGTGCACTAGGCACTAGTGGGAATCAACTTGCCTATCATCAACAATGAACAATAAGCAAATTAAAAGATTAACTAAACACACAAATAAGTTGAATCACCTAGAGCAATCCTCCCACTTTGAGCAAAGTGCACTAGGCACTAGTGGGAATCAACTTGCCTATCATCAACAATGAACAATAAGCAAATTAAAAGATTAACTAAACACACAAATAAGTTGAATCACCTAGAGCAATCCTCCCACTTTGAGCAAAGTGCACTAGGCACTAGTGGGAATCAACTTGCCTATCATCAACAATGAACAATAAGCAAATTAAAATGCAAAGATTAACTAAACACACAAACAAGTTAAATCACCTAGAGCAATCCTCCCACTTTGAGCAAAGTGCACTAGGCACTAGTGGGAATCAACTTGCCTATCATCAACAATGAACAATAAGCAAATTAAAACACAAAAATGAATGGACACATAAACTAAATTGAGTCATTTCTAGCAATCTTCACCACTTAAGTCAAGGTGCACTAGGCACTAGTGGGAATCATATTGCTAAATCATCAAACAACAAAAGTAACATTTAACACTAAAATGAAATACTAATAACAAGATTAAACATCACTAAACAAAGAACAACAACAAAATCAACTTGGAAATATTTTTAGATCTATAAGCATGTGAACCAAAGGAAACATAGATCCAAATTTTATTTAATAAAGAAAACACCAAAATTAACACTAAGCAACATAGATCTATTTTTTGCAAGGATTTATGTGATTAAGCAAGGAAGCACAACAAAATCATATCAACCCTAATTTTTTTTATGATATGCGAAATACTAAAGCTTATAAACAACAACTTTATTTATGAATCTAGTGAAAAATATGTAAAGATGCAAGGGAAATTATTCAAGTAGAAGAATGACTCCTTCAAGGCCAAGGACCCATCTCAAACACCCAAAGCTCCCTAAGTCTTTGTCAAAATGTTTGAAATGGATCCTCAAAGCAAACAACAATCAAGAAGGAGTTTGGAGTAGAGGAGAGATTATGCAAGAAAATTAAATGTGAAGTGCAAAGCTCCAAGGATTACCTCAAAACTACAAGGAGGTGAAGAAGGAGATGACTAGCTCAAAAATTACTAGTTCTTAGCAATTTGATGATGCAACCTTGAAGAGAATGGAAGGAATGATGATGATCTAACAAGAAATGGAAGGTTTGATGGTGAGAAATTGAAGGATGAAGGAGAGGTATGGTTAGGGGGCTACGGTTTTGGGGGGTGAGAGAGGGAGAGGAGATGTGCTAGGGTTTTGTGTAGGAGAATGAGAGGCTTATGAGAAGCAAAAAGAGAATGCCCTTAGGTGTGGGAATGAGGGAGTATTTATAGGATGAAATTAGGTCTAAGGGTAGTTTAGTCTTTGTGATTTTGATGTGCTCTAGGATTGAGCTTTGATTTTGAATGGAGGGTTGAGATCACTCATCACAAGGATTGAGGGTGGAGAGAAAACACAAAATGTGAGAGTGAGAGAGTGGGGGGCGAAATTTATAGGGAAAAAAAAGAAAAGAAAAAAAGAATTTCTTATTTTGGAAGAGATATTTTATGTGAGGTAGGGTTAATGGCATTTTAGGGGAGAATTGTTACCAAAGAGGGAATTTTGGGTTTTCTTATGAAGGGGTTAGTGTAGGTGAGTGGAGTAATTTACCAAAGAGGGTATAATGGAAAAGTGTGGAAGAAATTGGAGAGAGAGAGAGAGAATTCGTAGGTGGGGGGAGGAAGAGAGAAAAAAAACTTGTTTTTTTGGTCTTTTGTCTTATTGATGACACTTTCCCTTTTTTTTGAGTTTTTTTTTGTTTGAATTTTTGGGCATGGGAAATAATGGGAATGCAACTATTGAAAATGTGTCACATGGCTTTGGGCACCATAAAATATTCCCTCTAGTCACCCATGACAATAAAAATTGTCACTTAAGAATTGAGGAATATTTAATGGTCCCTTTTTATTTTTCTATGCACTAAAAAATGGAAAAAAAACATTTTTAATTATTTTGACTAGGGTTTTCTTTCTAAAAAATTGTATAAAAATTATCCTTGATAGAATAAAAATGTACTTTTTGAGGATGTGCATTTTTGGCGAGAAAATCATCTTTTTGCGAAAAATGACCAAAATGCCCTTTTTGACCCTAAAACCCTAATTTGCCTAAAAAGTGCATTCCAATCCTAAAAATCATTTTAAAGACCTTGGAATGACTTCTAGGACCCAAAATGCAATGCATGATGCTCTTCATTCTTCAATTTAATTATTTTTTTTTTTGTGGAAAATTAGAGTTTTGACCTAAGCCGGACAAAATTGGGGTATGACACCTTCTATGCTAATGAACCAACTCCATGTTATAGACTTAACTTGGTTAGCAACCTTTTGTGAATTAAATACTTGATCTCTAAAAAGAATATGGTTCCGGTGAAACCAGATGCACCATATGACCACCATCCAAAATAAGTACTTCAATCTACCAGCCTTCTTGGAATCCATCTGAATGCAATGAGTCCGAAAATGCGCAACACCAACCAGAGAATCGATAACCGCAATGCCCAACCAATTATGAATAGCAAGCCAAACTGACTGAGAACACCTGCACGAGAAAAATAAATGGGAAATAGACCCATCCTGCTCAAAACAAAGGGGGCAGCACGACCCATGGTCCTTGTTAATACCCTTAGAAATAAGAGCATCACGAGTTGAAAGCTTCCCCAACAACAATCTCCATCCGAAAACCCCCACCTTAGTAGGAATTGATGAAAGCTTCCACATATCATCTAGAGCACTCTGAGTATCGTTATCCAATGTAACTCAACAAAAGCACCTAGCAAAATTTAATAGAGTAGAAATGAATGTAAAATGTCCAACAGTAAGTCAAGATCAACCCTCTCCTCAGCAGGCCAAGCACGACCCCAATCGAGATTCCAACACCATTTTTTATCAAGCCAATACCCATACTTCATGATGCTACCATGTTTAAGCTTTACCAACTCAAAAATATTAGGGAACAAGTCCTTAAAAGTCTCATTACTTGTCCACTTATTCAACCAAAAGGAAATCAAATTCACCTTTCCCAACACTGGCCTAAGCCCTGTCACGAAGGAGTACCATCTTTTAAACGTAATAAGTCCATCCACCATAAAGAATCCTTAGTGCCACCTCAAGGCGAGAGAGCCCCCGAGAAAAAATGCCTCAAGTCACCATACCTGTGAGAGAGAAGCTGCCACCAACTAGCACTAATTTCATTAATGCATCTCCATTTCCACTTGCTCAGAAGAGCCAAATTGAAAGCTTCCAAATTCTTCACCCCAAAACCACCCCATTTCCATTTTGGCTCTGCACCCCTTGTCCCAAGACACCCAATAAATGGGATGGCCCTCTCTATTACCCCCCACCCCACACACAAGAAGTCCCTCTGAATCTTAACGAGCTATTGGATGACAATCTTGGAGACCTTAAAGAAAGAGAACATGTAGAGCGAAATGCTATTGAGATCACATTTAATGAGAGTTACTCTCCCCCCCGATAGACAAGAAACGCCGACTCCGCGACGAAAATCTCTTCCTCACCTTATCAATAATTGGAACCTAAATATATCTTCTTTTAGGATTGGCTACCACCGAAATCTCCAAAAATTTAAATAGAATAGAGGTAGAGCTACAACACAAAAAAGTTGCACCCGCTTCGGGAAAAAGCCTTCAATAGTTAAAAGGATGCATGAGTGGAAAGTTCTTAGGAAACACTAGAGTCTCCCCATGTATTATATTGTAGTCTCACGAACAGAACGGTGTCTTTGGATTTACCAGTTTCCATTCTTTTGTTGGTATTGAGGATGACATGTTATTAACTCCTCTGACTGTGTCTAGGTGTGTTGGCCTTGAAAAGAGTGATGTTTGTTTTCACTGGATTAAATTTTCCCATAGTTGGATAAAAGACATTCTCATGATTGAGGTTAACTAACCCATTTAAGTTCCATGTGGTACTGATGGGTGTCACAACTCACAAGCCTAGCTTTGGTGACACATCCTTGTGAAATTTGATTTTGTTTATCACACTTGTTAGTCTACATGTAGATTGCAATTTCTGCTTACAATAATTATTTTTTGAACCCTGCACCATCTTCCTTTAAGTTGTAAGTTGAAATCGGAGTGGTATATGGTGTGTGCAATATTGTGGGGGTTTTGAGTTGCTCTTTTTTTTTCCTCCCAATTGTTCCCTTCATAAAAGTTAATCATGTTCGAGACATTATTGAATTTTCAATGTATACATCTCACAACAAGAATTCTTAAATTTTATCACATTCTAACGTAGTATTATCTATTTTCGGCACATTGTATATACCAATGTTTTAAAACTCGGCTCGGCCCGGCGGACCAGGAACTGGAGGGGTCACCGAATCGAACCGCACTGTGTATCAATGTGTTCCCTTCATAAAAGGTAATCATCTTCAAGATATTATTGAATTTATAATGTAGACATCTCACAACAAGAATTCTTAAATTTTATCACATTCTAACGTAGTATTATATATTTTTGTCACATTGTATATACCAATGTTTTAAAACCCGGCTCGGCCGGAGGGGTCTCCGAATCGAGCCGCGCTGTGTATCAATGTATTACTGTGTACCAAAAATGCATAGCCTGAAAATCGAACCTTCAACCTCCAAGCAAGTCCGCCCTTGTTTTACCACTAGGCCAATGTGTATTTGTTGATATCACCTTACAAATATTTCTAGATATTCTTTAAAAACCGGTTATGCGGTTCAACTACTGACCATTCGGTCCGACCCTTGACCCGGTGACCCAGTACTCTCACCGAGTCGGTCACCGGTCCGAGTTTTAAAACCATGGTATATACTATCTAGTGTTATTTAACATTTTTAAATATAATAAATTTTAAAACTATATATGTAAATCCGTCAAAAAAAAACTATATATGTAAAATATCGAACATGTGATTTTTTTAAAGGCAAACATATAAACATATATAGATAGTCGAGCACAATGGGTACTCAACCCATATACAGGTATCAGCATCCACAATAGGGAAAATAACGAAAAAGATGCTACCTCAGCCTAGATAAACAATCAATAGGATCCACAAACCACTCATAAAAAAGACAAGAAGGAGAATTTCCCCTAGCTAGCTTGGTACCAATGCCAAGATAAAGATAAAATCCTATCAAGAGCTCTCCCAAAATTCGGAATACCTTTAGAGAAAATACAAGAGTTCCTCAGATCGCATATAACCCAAAGAACTGTATGCCAGAGGAGCATCAAACCACATATGCATCTAGCAGTACAACTAATATGGATGAACTGAAGAGTCTGACTAATTAGAGTACTAAAGAACTCCTTAGTAATTGTTACTAAATAGGCATAATAGTCATTTCGCCTTCAATGAAAAAATTCGGTGACCACACCAACACTAAATTGTGGTTAGTATGTACTAACTAATGTTTTCATTTACCCGCTCACTCACCACACAAATACTAAATTGTGGTTCGTATGTACTAACCATTGGATTGTTGTATAATGGTCACCGAAAAATTTAGTAATTGTTACTAAGAAATTCTTTAATATCATAAGTCATTGCCAACTGAAGAAACAAGGACTGAGATCCTGCTGCATCACAAAATCAAAACTCAACCAACTAAGAATGGCATATACCAGATCGCCGAAGCAAATCTACGGTCCACAAGAGATGAAGGGAGGACTCTTGGCAAATACCGCAAAAAAAAAATACAATTCGTAGCGGTAGATTGTATGATTATTTAATTATGAAATGTTCAATTTACTTAAGAATCGATGTGTACGTAAAAAGTAGAACAATATTCAATAGATGATTGCTAGACTTGTCAAAAAAAAGTAGTGGATTATTGCTAGATAAGATGAGAAGGCCATATTTTGATGCTTCTTGTATGAGTCATCAATTATTAGAGACCATTTTCCATAAACTATTTTGAAACATATCCTTTTATCTCTATTAAGTGCGCGCTGGTATATACAGCAAACAAAGATGTATAGACATGCGGCTCTTTATAATTCTATCCTCATGATTACGTGTTCCTCACAAATTTCTAACCCATTCCTTTTGACTCTTTTTTTTGAAACAGACCCATTCCTTTAGACTTGATGCTTTACCAATAAGATCAGCTGGGTTTCAACTTGATGCTTTACCAATAAGATCAGCTGGGTTTCAACGGAAAGGAAAAATATTATTATGATATTATGATATGAAAGAGA
Organism: Astragalus membranaceus; assembly: GCA_039519185.1. Classification (NCBI taxonomy): domain Eukaryota; kingdom Viridiplantae; phylum Streptophyta; class Magnoliopsida; order Fabales; family Fabaceae; genus Astragalus; species Astragalus membranaceus. The sequence continues at coordinate 43,981,904 of CM076846.1, forward strand.
GAGTTTGGATGTTTCGTGTTGCTCCGACAAAGCATTCACTAACCCTAATTAGTGGGATGGAACGTGAAGGCACTTCCTTCTAATTATGACGGACAAAAACATTAATTTTATGGGACAGGATGATTGTGTATATGGTTCTATAATTGCCTTTTCAAGGTAGTTAAATTAACGACGATAGAAAGTATCCAAGAAGGTAGTTCAGTTGGCGAGCTAAGGGATACTGAAGGAGTGCACTAAATGAGTGGCTTAATCTATTCTGAGACACGGGGGACGATCCGGTAGTCATGGGTTCTATTTTTGCAGTAGACAAACTCGGTGTTGCCCAGTGCAAAATTTGATCCTAAGCACACGAGTGAAGATTAGTCTTTCATTAAAAGCGTTGGGATACTATGTAGGTATCCAGCAATGATCCAAACTAAAAAAATTAAGGGTTTTTTTTGTACCCCCTCTTTATATCCCATACCCCCATAATTCAGTTTAACCCAAAAATACCCCTCTCATTTTTACCAAAATCTGACCAGACCTCACAAAATTTGAGTTTCTTGGAATTATCTCATTTAAAGGTAGTTTTGGAAATTTTATTCGCGTTTTTTCCGGAAATACTGTATTTCCGGAACAGTTATTTTGCTTCTGGAAACATCAAATTTTTGGTATTTCCGGAAAATTTATTTTTTTAGTTTCCGGAAAAACCGTATTTCCGGAAATTTATTTTTTTATCTTTCGGAAATACTGTTTTTTACGTGTTTCCGGAAGTTTTAAAATGTCCCTTCCGGAATTGCGTGTATTTTCAGTAATTCCGGAATTTGTTTTTAAATTTGTTTTTTACTTTTTCGTTATTTTACAGATATGGCTATAGCTGACGGTAGACTTCCCTTTACAGATATGGCTATAGCTGACGGTAGACTTCCATTTAAAGGGAAGAAGAATATGATCGTTTTTGGTTGCGAGAGACATCGGAGATACACTGCATTAGATGTTGGGTGTTCTACTAGACACAAGACCTCAAAAAAGTGTGGTTGTCCTTTTAGATTGAAAGCTAAACCACTCAATCCTCCTAATTTTGATTGGAATGTTAAAGTTATGTGTGGAAGTCACAATCATGCGCCTCATAAGACTTGCCTTGGAGCAGCAATCTTTGGTAAGTTTAACAAGGAGGAGGGGTCTGTTGTTGAGGAGTATTTGTTGTTGGGAGTGAAAGCACAAAAAAGTCTAGAGGCAATAAAGAGGAGATTTGCCAACAACTTGAGTAACATCTCTCAGCTGTATAGAACTCGCAGCAAACTCCGATCGGGCAGGAGAGGTAGTACGACTGAGATGCAGGAGCTTATGAGTTTATATTATATTATATTTTATTCCACGAGTTTATTATTTGATGGTCTAGATTTTGCCGACACTTTTTAACGGTCTTGATCTTGCCGACACTTTCAACGGTCTAGATTTTGCCGACCACTTTTCATCAACGGTGGAAATCCGCTTTAGGGTTTCAGATTTTCCATATAAATAGACCCATTAGGTTTCACTTATTTCACACACAACACAAGCAAATAGACACCCTAAATACACAAAACTCTCGTGATTCCGCACTCATTGCCCTTCACCATCAGGGCACAATGACCAACAGAGAAAATGGTGTTTATTTCCAGTGTCCAAAACCTATTTTATGTAGACTTAAAGACAATATCACCTTTGCTGCTCTCAAAGCTAAACTACAGAGTAAGGTGCAAGTGGAGGGTGACGAGCGAGAGGTCACTCGTATCATTTATCGCAAACCCAGTATGGGCGATAATAATCGTGTTCGCTGGTCCACAATGGCTGTGAAGAACGACGATGACGTGCGAGTCATGATGGACAGTTATGACATGTTTAGACTTCGGAGTCCTTTAGAGTTGTACGTCGAAACCACAAGGAGCGTCGCTGAGATCCTTCGCCGTTTAACTCCACCATCTCAGTAGTTTTAGACCTTGTTTTTGTTTTGTTTGTTGTTGTAATCTGTTATTTTCAGTCAATGTAGACGGTGTTTTTAATTAATAAAATAAATGTTTAATTTCTTATTTTTGAAATCCGGAAACACCATAATATGGGATAAATCCAGAACGCAATTTATTGGGATTTCTGGAAATACCCTAAAATGAGATAAATCCGGAAACAAATTTTTTGGGATTTCCGGATTTACCTAATATTAGTGTATTTCCGGAAGGTATAATGTGTTCCGGAATTACACTAAAATGAGGTAATTCTGGAAACCCCAAAAAAATTTATTCAGGATTTATCTCATTTTAGGGTATTTCCGGAAATCCCAATAAATTGCGTTCCGGATTTGTAACTATTGACGTAATTTCGGAATTTTTTTTGAAGTCAGGAGTAATATTGTCCGTTTTGTCAATTTGGGGGGTATGGGATATAACGTTGGGTAAAAAAACCCAAAAATTAATGAGTAGCAAGTGCGTGGTAGTCATGATATTAACTTTTCTCCCAAATTACCACTAAAGCCATTGAATTCGATGGTGTATGCCTAGACATTAATCATTTTAATAGTGTAGGAAGATTGTCTATGGTTCAATCATTACTTAATAACAGGAGCAAATACATGGTAGTGGGATCATGAATCACGAGAAAGAGACTACAATAAGTAATTGTTTTTGAAAAAAGAAAATGGTTGCCCACAACATTAAAATGTAAAACCAATGAGATCAATAATGTATGCCTCCGCACATCAAAAAGAAATACTTTCTATATAATCAAAATTTATGCTAGCACATTTACATTTTTAAACATCACCAAATTTTGACATTTGTCACAATTTAGGGGCAAAATAGACAATTCACCACATAAAGACAAAATGCTACAGTATCACTACAGTGCGCTACAGTACCGCTTATGTCACTCTACAGTACGCTACAGTGACGTTTCTGACGCGCTACAGTACCAATACAGTTTTTTTTAAAAAATTCAATTTTTTTAAAAAAAAACTTATTTTTTTAATAAAAAAATTATACACTGTTTTTTTAATTTTTTTTTTTAAAAACGGTTGTCAATATTTTTATAAAAACAATTAGTCACTATAAATCAATTTTCACTATTTTTATAATCTACTCAAACTACTAAAATTAATAAAATAATTAGTCACTATAAATCAATTAGCCACTATCCATTCTCAAAAAAAAGAATTGTAAAAAAACTTTCACCCCTACCAAAAATTACAAAATAACTACTAAAACTAATCAATTTAACTACTTTTGTTAAAATAAATCAATTTAACCACTACAAAAAATTACCAAATAACTATTTTATAATTACTAAAAAAGAGTAAAATGCCAACGGGAATGCCAGCGGGAGTGCCAACGAGAGCGCCAATGAGAGTGGCAACGAGAGAGCCAACGGGAGAGGCCATGGAAAAGGGGCGACGATAGAGGGACAAAAAAGTGAGGGACAAAAAACTGATTGAAAACTGCAATCAGAAGCTGCAACTGACGCAGTAAAAGGACAAAAAACGGCAAATTTTAAAACCAACTTTTCAGTTTTTAAAACCAACTCAATAAATAAATAATTTAAAATTTACTATTTACTATAATCTCTCTATTAAAACTACTAAAATCAATCAATTTTTCATGTAATAAATAAAATCAATCAATTTAACCACTAACAATTGTAATATTAAATCATATAGAAAAAAGGAGAAAACATGTGGCAACAGGAGCGGCAACGAGAGACTGACAACGAGAACGGGAACGAGAGCGGCAATGGGAGTGCCAACAAGAAAGGGAACGAGAGCGATGGGGCTGTATATTTTACCTTTTACTCCATTATTAACATTATAAGAAGATACCGATTTTGTTTTAAGTTTTTGCAACACAACTATTTTAGTAAATTCACCGCTAAAAGACAAAATTTGAAACACAACGAGAGCGGCAATGCGAGACTGGCAATGGAATCGACAACGAGAGTGACAACTGGAACATGAGTGGGAACAAGAGAGGCAAGGAGAGCGCCAACGTGGATGCATATTTTAAAAAATATTATTTTCTTTTTTCTTCATTTTTACTCCATCTAAAATTTATTGTTTACTATAATCTCTCTATTAAAACTATTAAAATCAATCAATTTAACCACTAAGAATTATAAAAATACAACTTTAGCCACTACCAAACTTTACAAAATAACTTACTTATAATTAAACGAATATCATTTAATTAATATTAAATTATATAGAATAATATGAGTTAACATGTGGCAACAGGAGCGACAACGAGAGACTCGCAATGAGAGCTGCAACGGGAGTGGCAACGAGAGAGGTAACGAGAGCCCCAACGTGAGTGCCAACGGGAGTGCCAACGAGTATGCCAACGAGAGTGTCAACGGGGATGCATATTTTACCTCTAATGTCCAAATACATTATTATGGATCAATGTAATTCTGATTGTCAATCTCCTTTATTTTCTTCGACTCAATATAATTTTCATTTGTATCTTATATGACATAATACCTATCTCTTTCCATTTTGAATTTCAAATCATACATTTTGGACATTGTTCAAAACTTATGATTATCTTCCAAATTACTATTATGACTTCATGGCAATACACCGACCATACAGTATCACCCGTGCGTATGCACGGGTAAAATACTAGTTCTAAAAATATAGTTTAAACTTTCTTTATAGTCTTAGCCTCATATTCACACACAATTAGTAATATTAAACTATGCCATTGGGTAATTAAGGATATGCTGTTATGTTAACCCCCACCTTCTCCAAGAAACCGGCATTTGATTATTAGTAATTAATTAAATCTAGTTATTATAGTAGCATATTTGGTCCGGTGGTATGCGAGAGGTCCGGAGTTCGTTCCTCTTTTCCAATCTTCAACATTCCTCTTTCGTTTCATCTTAATTGATTTCCTTTTTCTTTCACCAAATTTCTGCTTCTGTTCTTCGATTTTGCTGGTGAACTCTCGCTCAGGGCCGGCCCAAACGATACGGAGGCCCTGTGCAAATGATAAAAAAGGGGCCCTAAAATTTTTTTTTTGGTAAGATACATGCACAACTAAAATATGACAAATTTAGTAAAAAAATAAATAACAAGGAAAATAGCATGATTTAATATATCATATATAAACTTCAAATTCATGAAAACATATATTTTTCATGTTATATTTTTTTTTGGTGGAGGCCCTAAAATTTTTTGGTGTACCTTTGCTATATGCTTGTGTTTGCATAAGTTGTATGGGCCCTAAAATTTTTTTTTTTTGTGGAGGCCCTGTGCAATTGCATAGGCCTGCACTCCTATGAGGCCGGCCCTGAACTCGCTACATTTCATCATTTCATTCTTCAATTTTTGATTTCACATCTTCAGATCGGTTCAATTTCGCACAATTTCGCACGATGACTCAGAGTTCAGAATCCTATTCCGATTTTGGCACAAACAATGGCAATCCCTACTATCTTCATCCTAGCGAAACACCTGCGCTTACTCTCGTTTCTCCTGCACTTGAAGGCACGAAGAATTTTCAGCCATGGATTCGTTCCATGCATATCAGTTTGATCTCGAAAAACAAGATTTCGTCCGTTGATGGAACGTTCAGTGCTCCGACGAAGTCCGATCCACTTTACAACCAATGGACTCGCTGCAACAGTATGGTTCTCTTGTGGATTCAACGCTCGGTCTCTCCTACTGTGCAGAAATCGATTGCGTACTTCGACAAAGCTTACGATGCGTGGAAGGATCTACACGAACGTTTCGATCAAGGTGATATGTTTCGTATTGCTGATCTTCAAGAGGATATTTGTCGTCTCTCTCAAGGTAATCTCGGCGTTTCAGAGTTTTATACTGAATTGAAGTCTTTATGGGATGAATTAGAGAATTTTAGGCCTCTAGTCACTTGCAAATTTCTATTCCATGTTCTTGTGATGCTACAAAATCAATTAGGACTTATAGAGATCAAGATTACACAATAAGGTTCCTAAAAGGGCTCAATGAGCAGTATTCACATGTTAGGTCACAGATAATGATGATGGATCCGTTTCCTACTGTTTCTAAGGCTTTTTCCATGGTTATTCAACAAGAACGACAGTTTAATTCTGCTATAGCTGCTGATATGGATAATAATAAAACTGCTGTTGTGAACAATACTCAAACTCATGCCACCAATTCATCTCAATTTCCAAACCGTAGAGGTGGTTTTAGTGGTGGTAGGTCTCGTGGTAGAGGTGGTAGATCTCACGGCAGCAGTAGAGTTTGCACTAATTGTGGTAAAACCAATCACACAGTGGATCATTGCTATTTTATCCACGGTTTCCCTCCCGGCTATCAGACTAAGAATGCTGGCAGCACATCTAATTCCATTACTGCTACTAATAACTCAAGCACTAACACTGAGGATGATAAATCTGTTGCATCTGAGTCTAAAGCCAGCATCTCTTTGTCCAGTGAGCAATATCAAGGATTGCTCGAGTTACTTCAAGCTTCAAAGCTACAAGCTAGTTCTGGATCTCATTCTGCCAATACAGAACTTGCTCCATATCATTCAGCAAACACTGTGACTACCCATAATCTGAATTCTGGTGATACATCTGGTAAGGTCTATCTCTATAACAAAGAATTAGATATGTGGATAGTCGACACCGGAGCCACCGACCACATTACTCACAATTTGAGCCTTCTATCCAATTGTTTTTCTATCAAACCTATCCACATTAGTTTACCAAACAATACCACTGCTATTGCTACTTTGGCTGGCAGTGTCTATTTTTCAAATGGTTTATGCTTGCATAATGTTTTATATGTTCCCAATTTTCATGCCAATTTAATGTCAGGACCTCAACTTGCTAAAACTAGCAAATGTTCTGCTTATTTTGACATTTCTGCTTTGTCCATTATGCAGGCAGATACAAGGAGGATTATTGGTATAGCTAGTCTCATTCATGGCCTCTACCGGATTAGCCTCCCAGTAGCTAAGTATAACTTTGCTGTTAGTGATTGCTCATCCACACCTACTGCTAGTTGTAACACTGTTACTGAGTGTACATCCACTGAAGGCACAAATATTTCCACATACACACACACACACACACACACACACCATACCTTCTATTAGTAATACTTACACACATACCACTTCTGTAACACCTATTACACATGCACCATGTAAGAATGATTCTATGTTGAATAAAAATGAGAATTCTTCTATATGTTCTGATTCTACTTTGTGGCATATGAGACTAGGACATATCCCTTTAAATAGACATAAGTGTATGTCTAGACAATTTCCTTTTATTCAGTTCCAAGATCACAAGTCACCTTGTGATGTCTGTCACTTAGCCAAACAACGAAAATTACCTCATCCTTTGAGCATGACCAAAACCACCCAACCTTTTGACCTTTTGCATGCTGACATATGGGGCCCTTACTCCCATACATCCATCTTAGGCCACAAATATTTCCTTACTCTAGTTGATGACTTTTCTAGGTTCACTTGGGTTATTCCTATGAAGACCAAAGCTGAAACCCGTCCTCATCTAACTAGATTTATTTCATACATTGAAACCCAATTCAATGCCAAATTAAAGTGCCTAAGAAGTGATAATGGACCAGAATTTCTTATGACTATTTTTTTCTTATCCAAAGGAATCCTCCACCAAAAATCTTGTGTTGAAACACCCCAACAAAATGGCACCGTTGAACGCAAACACCAACATATCCTCAATGTAGCACATGCTCTCTCTTTTCAAGCCAATTTACCCCTTAACCTTTGGAACTTTGCTATACAACATTCTATTCATCTCATTAATAGGATTCCCACACCTCTTCTTAATGACAAAACTCCACATCAAGTCCTTTACAACCAAACTCCCACCTTGCTTCACCTCAAAGTCTTTGGGTGTCTTGCTTATGCATCCACACTACATGCCAATAGGACTAAATTCGATCCTCGTGCTCGCAAAACAGCTTTCATTGGTTATACTGATGGTGTTAAGGGTTTTCTACTTTATGACCTTCAATCTCATCAACTTCTCACTTCTAGGAATGTTATATTTTATGAGAGTCACTTTCCCTTCCATTTAACAACTTCTTCAAAACCACCTGACCCTACTCCAATACCCACACCATCTGTGTCACCTATGGCCTTTGATACACCTGACATCGTACCAACTTCTGCACCTGTCCATGACAGTTCTCTGCCTCATACCAATAATTCCCCTATGCCTCTTCCGCCTATAATTCCTTCTCCACCTACAAACAGCCAAGCCACTGCTTCCTCACCTTCTACTACTATATCTTTGCCTACTACAAATAGCCAACCCACTGGGCAATCTCTAAGAACAAAGTCTAAACCTAGATACTTGGAGGACTACCATTGCAATTTGACTAGCTGTACAAATAATTTTTCAGGTATTTCCAATTCCTCTTCTCTTTATCCTCTTTCCTCTGTTTTATCTTATGATAATTGTTCTCCATCCTATCAAAAATTTTGCTCTTCTATTACCATCAATTCCGGGCCTTCTACTTATCACCAAGCTGCCAAACAAGAGTGCTGGCAGCATGCTATGCAGAATGAGCTTCAAGCTTTGGACTTGAATAAAACTTGGTCTATTGTTGAATTACCCACTGGTAAGACACCCATTGGTTGCAAATGGGTGTACAAAATCAAATATAATGCTGATGGTACTATTTAAAGGTACAAGGCTTGCCTTGTTGCCAAAGGATACACCCAAATGGAGGGTGTAGATTATTTTGAAACCTTTAGCCCTGTGGCAAAGCTCACCACTGTGAGAGTTTTGTTGGCTCTAGCTGCTGTCAATGGCCGGTTTCTGGAGCAGCTGGATGTGAACAACGCGTTCCTCCATGGTGACCTTCATGAGGAGGTGTATATGTCTTTGCCTCAAGGTTTTTCTGCTCCTAATACTTCATTTACTAGTCCTGTTTGCCGACTGCACAAGTCCATATATGGACTCAAACAAGCGAGCAGACAATGGAACCAGAAACTTACTGCCACTCTCATTTCTCTTGGCTATGTTCAGTGTAACGCCCTAAAATTTAATTAATTATTTAATTAAATTGTTTGGAATTTAATTGGTAGAAATAATAAAAATAAAAATAATGTTAGAATATATGGACCTATGGTTAGAGTTAGTTGTAGCGAATTTGAAGTGTCATGGAAAAGGACCATGATGTATTCGAATTAGCCAAGAGGAAAGCCCATAAAAATTAACTAATTATAAAAAGGCCTTATTTAGGGTTTTGCTCATTTAGAAGGAATAAAAAAAATAAGGATTAGAGAGGAGAGAAGAGAGAGGCGTGGCGAAGGAGAAGAGAGGAGCTAGGGCAAGCCAAAGTTTCGAATTCTCCAAAGGCTAAGGTAAGGGTGGGGTTTTATCTCTATAATTGGGTGTATGAAGGGCTCTATGTAGAAAGGTTAATGGAACCCTAGGTGATTAAGTTAGAAAACCTTAGTTGTAGGAATTAAATTTGATTGATGATGAATGAATGTGATTTGATGATGATTGAGCATGATTGATAATGATTGGATATGATTGATGATGATTGAGCTTGATTGTTGATGATTTGAACCAAAAATTCTGTCCATAGGGCGCCATGGGCGCCAACGTTGCTGTTGGTGGGCGCCTCCCTGGGCGCCAAATTCTGCGTGTGTTGCTGCCTGGGCGCCATGGGCGCCATTCCTGAAACTGTGCTGGGCGCCATGGGCGCCATCCTGTGCTGTGTGACTGGGCACCTTCCTGGGCGCCAAATCCTGTGTCTGTTCCTGTTGCCTGGGCGCCAAGGGCGCCATCCAGTTGTGTTGCGTTGCTGTCTTGCAGGTACCTGGCGCATAGGGCGCCAAGGGCGCCAACATCCTGGTTGCCCAATTGCTGTTGTCTATGTTGTTCTGGCGCATGGGCGCCAAGGGCGCCAAGATGGTGGCTGCCCAATTGTGGTTTTCTAAGTTTTCTGGCGCAAGGGCGCCAAAGGCGCCAAGAGGGTGGCTTCCCAATTGCGGTTTCAAGTGTTGTTCTCGCGCATGGGCGCCAAGGGAGCCAAGGTTGTGGCTGCCCGGTTGCTGTGGATGTGTTGTTCTGGCACATGGGCGCCAAGATTGGCTGCCCGGTTGCTGTTGTTGCATGCTGTGTCTGGCGCAGGGGCGCCATGGGCGCCTAAATCAAGCTGCCTGTTGCTGTGTCTGGCGCAGGGGCGCCATGGGTGCCAGAATCTGGCTGCCTTGTGCTGTGTTGTGTTGCTGGGCGCCAAGGGCGCCATGCGCGCCAAGTGCGCCAGTTTGGCTGCCCGTTGTGCTGCTGGGCGCCATGGGCGCCAGTTTGGCTGCCAATTGTGTTGCTTGGCGCAGTGGGCGCCATGTGTGGCTGCCCAAATGTGAATTTCACGATTGTTGGTTAAAATGATGTTGAATATGTGATTAGGCCCAAGGTTGCCAAAATGTTGAAAGATGCTAAATTATTGTGATGTTGCCAAAATGTTGAAAGATGCTAAATTATTGTGATGTTGCCAAAATGTTGAAAGATGCTAAATTATTGTGATGTTGCCAAAATGTTGAAAGATGCTAAAATATTGCGATGTTGCCAAAATGTTGAAAATTGCTAAGTTATAAATTGTTGACGACGAAGGTTGTACGAAGACGAGTTTGCCTCTATTTATTGGCAGGTGATGTGTTGTAGGCCTATGGCCAATGTTGTTTCCGATGTTGTGCGTTGCTATGTAACCGTTGTTGTTTGTTTGTGCATTTACATAGCGTCGCATGCATATCATATTTTTACGATGGAGCTATGCTCAAACCACGACGACGATGTTGCGATGTTGATGACCCTATTTACGGGTTTTGGATTATGGTACCACATTCATTATAGGGCGGTGGCCTTGAGTTGAGTCACATTTCGCATTATATGCATATTTATGTGATTGAGATGATGTTGACTGTTGTTAAATGATGAATTGATGCCATGACCTGAATTACATATTGCTTTTCATGTATCCGATTATATAGTGCGATATCTCACCCCTTCTGTTTGAATGTTACCACAATGTTGGTAACGTGCAGGTAATCCCGAATGAAGGCAGTTCACCTTCGTTTGATCGAGTCGGTGTTGTCGCTCTGATGTGTAACACTCGGGGGGGGGGGGGGGAATGAACACACGTTTTAATGTTATTTGTTTTGTTATTTCGTTGTTGGAGCTTTAAGCTGTTTGTTACTATTTTGATGTTTTCTGAACTGTCTTGAGTTGTTAAGACGCACGATGATTTTAATTGACTTGTTGTGAATCCGCTGCGTAATTACGAAGATGAATTATTTGGAGGACTAAAATGTTGTTTTACTGTTATGTCCAAAAGTGTTATATAACTGTTTCAAAAGCGAATTAATATTGTTTATTGTTTCACGAAGCAAATGTGGCACTCCGTTTAGTTGATGAAAATTTTTATGAACTCTGATATTTTCGTATTATTTCGCCGGGTAGAAATGGGGTGTTACATTAGTGGTATTAGAGAAGTTTCGGTCTGTCCGGCCAAGTTGTCAAGTTATTGTGTCATTGACGATCAAGTGTTGTCAATTAGTTCTAACTGTTGTTTATGTTGTAGTGACTAGTTGAGATGGCTGGAAGGAACAATGTTGCTATTGCTGCTGCGTTAGTTGCTGTGGCTCAGGCCGTGGAGGGTCAGCAGAGTGCTGGTGAGAATGCTGGGTCTCGTAGTTTGGCGACCTTTCAAAGAGAGAATCCGCCTACTTTCAAAGGAAAGTATAATCCTGATGGAGCGTTGGTGTGGACTGCACTCCAGCGCAGAAGGTTCGTTATGGTACTCATATGTTGGCAGAAGAGGCTGATGACTGGTGGCTAGAGACTAGTCAAAGGTTGGTAGCTACAGATGAAGAGGTCACTTGGGTTGTGTTCCGTAGGGAATTTATGAGGAAGTACTATCCGGAGGATGTTCGGGGTAAGAAGGAAATTGAGTTCCTTGAGCTGAAGCAAGGAAACCTGTCAGTTGCTGAGTATGCTGCTAAGTTTGTGGAATTGGCTAAGTTTTATCCGCACTACAGTGAAGCAACTGCTGAATTTTCGAAATGCATCAAGTTTGAGAATGGGCTGCGACCAGAGATCAAGAAGGCCATTGGATATCAGAAGATCCGTGTTTTTGCTGATTTAATTGATAGCTGCAGAATCTATGAAGAGGACAACAATGCGCATTACAAGATTATTAATGAGAAGAGGGGCAAGCCCCGGAGTCGTGGTAAGCCGTATGATGCTCCTGCCGGTAAGGGTAAGTCGAGAGTTGCTGATGGCAAGAGGACTAGTGGGGGAGATGCTCCGGCTGGTATTGTGTGTTTCAGATGTGGCAAAGCTGGGCATAAGAGTAATGCGTGCAAAGCTGAGCCGATGAGGTGTTTCCGTTGTGGTAAGATCGGGCATGAGGCGTCCGGGTGTGAGCATAAGGAGGTGGTTTGTTTCAACTGTGGCGAAGGAGGACACATCAGTAGTTAGTGTCAGAAACCAAAGAAGGAGCGGGCTAGTGGGAAAGTGTTCGCATTGGCGGGGACATAGACTTCTGAAGAAGATGGACTTATTAGAGGTACATGCTTCATTAATAATATTCCTCTGTCTTCTATTGTTGATACCGGTGCTACTCATTGTTTTATTGCTACGGACTGTGTTGAAAGATTGGGTCTTGTGTTGTCGTCTATGAATGGAGAGATGGTCGTCGACACTCCGGCTAAGGGGTCGGTGACTACTTCTCTAGTGTGCTCTCAATGTCCTTTGTCGATTTTCGACAGAGACTTTGCTGTTGATCTGATTTGTTTGCCGTTAAGTGGAGTGGATGTGATCTTAGGTATGAACTGGTTAGAGCATAACCATGTGCATATTAATTGCCGTAGTAAGGCCGTAAGTTTTTCTACCCATGAAGAGGAGGAAGCTGGTTTGTTGTCTGCCAGTCAGTTGCGGAAGTTGATGCGGGAAGAAGTCCAGTTATTCTCGCTGATGGCATCAATGTCGGTCGAGAACCGAGCCGTGATTGAAGAGCTGCGGGTAGTATGTGAATTTCCTGAAGTTTTCCCTGATGAGATTCCAAGTGTGCCGCCAGAAAGAGAAGTGGAATTCGCTATCGATCTTGTACCTGGTACCAGACCGGTTTCTATGGCACCGTACAAGATGTCTGCATCTGAATTGTCCGAATGGAAGAAGCAGCTTGAGGATTTGCTCGAAAAGAAGTTTGTGAGACCAAGTGTGTCACCGTGGGGAGCTCCTGTATTGCTAGTAAAGAAGAAAGATGGAAGTATGAGGCTCTGTGTTGATTATAGGCAGTTGAATAAGGTAACGGTTAAGAACAAGTACCCACTCCCAAGGATAGATGATTTGATGGATCAGCTGGTGGGTGCTTGTAATACCCCAATTTTGTCCGCCCAAGTCAAAAAAACATTTTTCAGAAAAATGGTAGCAATAAGGTAATTCATAATGTGTGGAAAACAGTGGATTGATGCATTTATGTGTGTTCGTCCCCTATTTCGCATTTTTATTTGAATTACGCGCGCGCGCCAGTAGTAACTGCGTGAGCTGCCCTTTGCCCCCGTCATTTGGCACGTGTCTGTATTTTCATAAATAAAAAAGGTCATTTATTGATCATTATTAATTTTTGGCACCCAAAAACATTTTTCTTAATTTTTAGGAATTTTAGGAAATAAAATAGTGCATATTTTTGCATTTTTGGGCATTTAAATAAAAGCGAATTAATTATTTTTGGACCAAGACCAGGTCAAGGATGTGGCATACATGTTACTCTACCAAGGGTAATTTTTGTATAATTTTTGGAAAGAAAGTCCTTGTCCAAAATAATTAAAAATGCATTTTCCCCATTTTTAGTGCATAAAAAACCCAAAAAAGACCATTAAATATTCCCCAATTACTAAATGACAATTTTTATTGCCTAGAATAATTAGAGGGAATATTTTATGGTGCTCAAATATATATGACACTTTTTAATAGGTGCACCTTCACTTCCATACCCAAAATTCAAAACTCAAAAAGAAGGAAGTGTCCTCAATAAGACAAAAGACCAAAAACAAGTTTTTTTCCCCTCCTCTCCCTCCACAATTTCGAAATCCCACTCTCTCTCTCTCTCCCTTCCCAAATTTTCTTCACACTCTTCTATTCCTTATTCCTTAAGAATATGCTTTGTACTATCCTTAACTTTTCCCTTTTTGGTGACCATCACTCACTCCCACATAGATTTAAGCCCTCTTTTGTAAATTACCCCACCCATTTATACTCACCTCTTCACAAGAAAATACAAAATTACTTCTTTGGTAACATTCCATCTCAATTATACCCTTAACCCTATTTTTACCTCACATCACATATGAGCCTCCATTCCCAAAATAGGACAAGTTTTTTTTCACACAAGCTCTCCCTCACTCTCATTTTTGTGTTTTCTCACTACCCACAATCTAAGTGATCTCTAATCCTAGCCCTTCATTCAAAATTAAAACCCAATCCTAGAGCACCTAGTAAAGAACAATGACCTAATTACCCCTAGACCTAAAACAACTCTATAAATACCCTCTCATTTCCACACATGAGCATCTTTTGCTTCTCATTTCTCCTACACTAAAACCCTAGCACACAAAAATCTCTCCCTCTTTCCTCTCAAGGCCGTAGCCTCCTCTCCCTCTCCTCCATCCATCTTTTCATTTCCTTCCACCCAAACACCACCACTCCACCTCATTTGCATCCCTCTTTCACATACTCCCTCCATTTCTCATTCAAAGTTCAAGCATCATCACCAAGTGGGTTTGATCATCATATTTGCGTGGGTATTTCTTTGAAGAACCTTGGAGTTTTGTTGATTTGTGTCTAGTTTCATCTTCTCATCTCACTTTCTAACTTGGAGTTAAGGTAAAATCCTAAAAACCTTGCATCATATTTGAGTTCTTGCCTCAAAAATGTAAAATCATTCATCCTATCATCTTCATATCCTCATATTGTTGATTGTTGTTGGTGAGAAGTGTCATAAGCACTTTGACAAGCACTTAGGGAGGCTTGGGTGCTTATGGTGCTTCTCACCCTTGAATGATTCATGATTTGTGTTGATTTGGATCTTGACCCTTGCATTTCATGAAATAAAATGTTGTTTTATGGCATATTATGTTTCGCATACTTGTAGAAAAATAGGGTTTATGTTAGTTTTGTGCATTTCTTTGCCTAATCACATGAACCTTTACCAAAAATTGTAATCTAGCTCGTTTTCTCATATTATCTCACTTGCTTTCAAAAATTAATGGGTTCTTGGTTATGTATTTGGGTCGCATATTGTGGTGTTGGTTCTTGGAGTTTGTGTAGGTTTTGGCAAGGGATGGACTAACTCTAGTCTTGATGCATTCTCACTTGTTAATGTAAGTAATTGCAAAGGATAGGCTAGCCCCCTAGTCTTGATGCACATGTGTTCTTATTCCTTTATACTTGTTTTTGTGCTTGTTATGTGATTAAGTATTGAATTGGTGTTCACGATTTGCTTGCTTGTTTTGATGATGGCATTGACTTTGTAATCCGACTTCAAAGTTCAAAACCTTTGTTACTCGTTAGTAACACCTCAAAACCATGTCGCATTCAAATTATATTACAATTTGTTACTCGTTAGTAACATTTACAATTTCAAATCTTTTTCAAAACCAAGAACACTTTCGAACATCAAGAAGCCATCTCACAAACCAAAAATCAATTCGATTGCGAAAACCTTTTGATTACCTAAAGTAAGAATCAATTATCATTAATGATCACTCGCGCCGTTGCCGTTTGGTTGTTAACGATAATTTCATTTTCAAAGGAATTAGTAGTGTGACCACTCTAAACCGTTGTTGTTTGGTCTTCATGAACACTCCAACTTAAATAAAACCAATTATCATTAATGATCACTCGCGCCGTTGCCGTTTGCTTGTTAATGATGATTTCATTTTCAAAAGAGTTAGTAGCGCGGCCACTCTAAACCGTTGTTGTTTGGTCATTGCGAACACTCGAATCAAAAGCAAAACCGATTATCATTAATGATCACTCGCGCCGTTGCCGTTTGGTTGTTAATGATGATTTCATTTTCAAAAGAGTTAGTAGTGTGACCACTCTAAACCGTTGTTGCTTGGTCATCGCGAATCCTCATCCCAATTGCGAAAACTCACCTAAACAAGATAAAAGACAAAAACCTTTTTTCAGGACAAACAAGAACTACGTAGCTTTGAATTCTCCATCGCACCGGGAGATACGTAGGAGCGAGCGGCTAACTCTCGTCAAGCGCCAAAAATAAAAATTTTCATTAAGTCTTCTCATTCCCTTTGAGGCAAATTTAAGTATTTTCCAAATCAACACTTAAAACCACACGTTTAATTAAAGGTTCCCTTTCGGTAGAAAGGAGGTGTGGGGTGCTAATACCTTCCCCATGCCTAACCGACCCCCGAACCCAAATCCTCCGGTTTTCCAAAAGGCCATCCTCTTTCCAAAAAGGTTTTTCTTCAATATTTTCCTTATAAAAAATATTGGTGGCGACTTCATTGTTTTAAAAAGTTGTAAACGAAGAAAAATCCCCTCAGAGACCTTTTCGGGTGCAACAACTGGCGACTTCACTGGGGAGGTTTCCTTTTTAAGTGGGTCAAGCCTAGTTAATTAAATGTGTGGTTTGTGTTATTGATTTGATTTGGATACCTTGTTTGCTTCTATCCCTTTCAGTTTCCTTTTCTTTCTTATCATGTTGTATGCATGTGCATTTGTTTTATTTTCTTCCATGTTTTTTTTTCCTTCCTCCTCCTTGCTTATGTGCTTAGTACCCTCATGCATTCCCCTAATCCCAATCATGTTCCCTTCTTCTTTGCTCCCTTTCTTCAAGGTAAGCTCATGCATTTCTCCCCAATTCTATCATGATCCCCTCTTCTTGGCTCCCATTCTTGAGGTAAGCAATGCACTTGATTGTTGTTGAAACCCTAGGCTAGCTTATTTGATATTAAACCCTAGGGTAGACAACATGTTATTGCTTGCTTTTTTTTGGACTGTTCTGGGTTTTCATTTGCAGGTGGGGTGATATGTGTTGGGTAGTTTTAAGTGGTATGTCCTTGCCACACACACTCATACCCTTATGATTATGTGCTTTGAGAGGGGCCTAAAACCCAAGGTCTGACAAAACTTAGGAGAGTGGAAATGAGTAATGACTGGCAATTGGACCATTGTCCTTCTGACTCTCACGAAAGTTTCAGCCAGAGTATGCTCTTTTATGGCACCTCACACCAGATGGCATTCCATCATTGTGGGTGTTATCATGAGAGAGATTTAGCTCTGGTAGCCATTGTGAGGAAGTGTTTAGAACTACATGGGAGGATCCCTTTTGAGTTGCCTTAGAGCCTAGGTTCCCCCACCTTTTGTAGGACACAAGGGAATACAAATTGTATGTTGCATTGTAGTTTAGGCATGTCTTTCCTAAAAGAAAAAAGAAGAAGATTTTCAAAAGAGAACAAGAAGAAAGAGTTGCCGTTGTAGCCTGTCTTTTGCCGGTCCGTACGAAGTGACATATGGCCCACTTTATTTTCAAAAAAGGGAGAAAGAGTTACCGCTGTAGCCTTTCTCTTACCGCTGTAAACGAAGAAAAATCCCCTCAGGGACCTTTTCGGGTGCAACAGTGCTCAAGTGTTTAGTAAAATTGATTTGAGATCAGGTTATCATCAGATCAAGGTGAAGGACGAAGATATTCAGAAGACGGCTTTCAGAACCCGTTATGGTCATTATGAGTATTCGGTGATGCCGTTCGGTGTTACCAACGCACCCGGAGTATTTATGGAATATATGAATCTTATTTTTCATACTTACTTAGATCGGTTTGTGGTGGTATTCATTGACGACATTCTGATTTACTCTAAATCGGAAGAAGAACATGCAGAGCATCTGAGGTTAGTATTGAAGGTACTGAAGGAAAAGAAGTTGTATGCGAAGTTGTCAAAGTGTGAGTTTTGGTTGAAGGAAGTGAGTTTTCTCGGTCATGTCATTTCTGGTAGTGGTATTGCAGTGGATCCGTCAAAAGTTGAAGCAGTGCTGAGTTGGGAAGCCCCGAAGTCGGCTACCGAGATTAGAAGCTTTTTGGGATTGGCCGGCTATTATAGGAGATTCATTGAAGGTTTTTCTAAGTTAGCACTTTCGTTAACTCAGTTAACCTGCAAAGGAAAGGCTTTCGTTTGGGACGCCCGTTGTGAAGAAATTTTCTTGGAATTGAAGAAGAGATTGACAACGTCTCCTGTCTTGACGTTGCCCAATCCGGAAGGGTCGTTTGTGGTGTATTGTGATGCTTCAAAAATGGGTCTAGGTGGTGTGCTTATGCAAGATGGGAAGGTTATTGCGTATGCGTCGAGGTAGTTAAGAGTTCATGAGAAGAATTATCCTACGCATGACTTGGAGCTAGCTGCAGTGGTCTTTGTGCTGAAGATTTGGAGGCACTATCTCCATGGTTCTAGATTTGAGGTGTTTAGTGACCATAAGAACTTGAAATATTTGTTTGACCAGAAGGAGTTGAATATGAGGCAGCGACGGTGGTTGGAGTTGTTGAAGGACTATGATTTCGGTTTAAACTATCATCCAGGCAAAGCTAATGTCGTGGCTGATGCTTTAAGCCGAAAGACCTTGCATATGTCGGCAATGATGGTTAAGGAGTTGGAATTGATTGAGCAGTTCAGAGATATGAGTTTGGTCTGTGAAGTGGCACCGCAGAGTGTCAGGTTGGGAATGTTGAAAATTAATAATGACTTTTTGGACAGTATCAAAGAAGCTCAGAAGTTGGATGTTAAGCTGGTGGATTCGATGGTTGGAATCGATCAGTCTGAGAATAATGATTTCAAGCTGGATGCGCAAGGTGTGTTGAGGTTCCGTAATAGAATTTGTATTCCTGATGACGCGGAGATGAAGAAAGCAATTCTTGAAGAGAGTCACGGAAGTAAGTTAAGTATTCATCCGGGAGCTATGAAGATGTATCAAGATCTGAAGAAGTTGTTTTGGTGGCCTGGTATGAAGAGGGATGCAGCGCAATTCGTTTATGCATGTTTGACTTGCCAGAAGTCAAAGGTTGAACATCAGAAACCTGTAGGATTGATGCAACCGTTGGAAATTCCAAAGTGGAAATGGGATAGCATTTCGATGGACTTTGTGACGGGATTGCCTAATACTGCGAGAGGGTATGATGCAATTTGGGTGATTGTTGACAGGTTAACAAAATCGTCTCATTTTGTTCCTATTAACATCACATATCCAGTGTCGAGGTTGGCGGAGATTTATATCCGGGAGATTGTGAAGCTGCATGGAGTTCCTATGAGTATCGTTTCGGATAGAGATCCGAGGTTCACTTCAGATTTTTGGAAGAGTTTGCAAGAGAAGTTGGGGTCTAAGTTGAGGTTGAGTTCGGCGTATCACCCTCAAATAGATGGTCAGTCAGAGAGGACGATTCAGTCGTTAGAAGATTTGTTGAGGGCATGTGTTCGGGAACAAGGAGGTTTGTGGGATTCCTATCTCCCACTGATAGAGTTCACTTATAATAACAGTTACCATTCTAGTATTGGGATGACACCTTTTGAAGTGTTGTATGGTCAGAGATGTAGGACTCCGTTATGTTGGTATGAATCTGGGGAAAGTGTAGTACTTGGACCGGAAATTGTTCGGGAAACTACTGAGTAAGTGAGTTTGATTCGGGAGAAGATGAAAGCTTCGCAAAGTAGACAGAAGAGTTACCATGATAAGCGAAGGAAGGATTTAGAATTTCAAGCAGGTGAGCATGTGTTTTTGAGAGTCACTCCAGTGACCGGTGTTGGACGCGCTTTGAAGTCTAAGAAGCTCACGCCTCGTTTTATTGGTCCGTATCAGATTTCGGAAAGAGTGGGAAATGTTGCTTATAGGGTGGCCTTGCCGCCTAATCTTTCGAACTTGCACGATGTGTTTCATGTGTCGCAACTTCGGAAGTATGTTTCAGATCCATCTCATGTGATTCATATGGATGATGTGCAAGTACGGGATAATCTCACTGTGGAGACGATGCCTGTGCGTATTGAAGACCATGAAGTGAAGACTCTTAGAGGCAAGGAAATCGCATTGGTGAAAGTGGTCT
Organism: Astragalus membranaceus; assembly: GCA_039519185.1. Classification (NCBI taxonomy): domain Eukaryota; kingdom Viridiplantae; phylum Streptophyta; class Magnoliopsida; order Fabales; family Fabaceae; genus Astragalus; species Astragalus membranaceus. The sequence continues at coordinate 44,002,011 of CM076846.1, forward strand.
GGCTGGGAGCTGCCGGAGAAAGCATGACGTGGGAGCTGGAAAGCAGGATGCGAGAGTCGTATCCAGAGTTGTTCGAATCAGATAATTTTCGAGGACGAAAATATTCTAAGTGGGGGAGAGTTGTAACGCCCTAAAATTTAATTAGTTATTTAATTAAATTGTTTGGAATTTAATTGGTAGAAATAATAAAATAAAAATAATGTTAGAATATATGGACCTATGGTTAGAGTTAGTTGTAGCGAATTTGAAGTGTCATGGAAAAGGCCCATGATGTATTCGAATTAGCCAAGAGAAAAGCCCATAAAAATTAACTAATTATAAAAAGGCCTTATTTAGGGTTTTGCTCATTTAGAAGGAATAAAAAAAATAAGGATTAGAGAGGAGAGAAGAGAGAGCCGCGGCGAAGGAGAAGAGAGGAGCTAGGGCAAGCCAAAGTTTCGAATTCTCCAAAGGCTAAGGTAAGGGTGGGGTTCTATCTCTATAACTGGGTGTATGAAGGGCTCTATGTAGAAAGGTTAATGGAACCCTAGGTGATTAAGTTAGAAAACCTTAGTTGTAGGAATTAAATTTGAATGATGATGAATGAATGTGATTTGATGATGATTGAGCATGATTGATAATGATTGGATATGATTGATGATGATTGAGCTTGATTGTTGATGATTTGAACCAAAAATTCTGTCCATAGGGCGCCATGGGCGCCAACGTTGCTGTTGCTGTTGCTGGGCGCCTTCCTAGGCGCCAAATTCTGCGTGTGTTGCTGCCTGGGCGCCATGGGCGCCATTCCTGAAACTGTGCTGGGCGCCATGGGCGCCATCCTGTGCTGTGTGACTGGGCACCTTCCTGGGCGCCAAATCCTGTGTCTGTTCTTGTTGCCTGGGCGCCATGGGCGCCATCCAGTTGTGTTGCGTTGCTGTCTTGCAGGTACCTGGCGCATAGGGCGCCAAGGGGGCCAACAACCTGGTTGCCCAATTGCTGTTGTCTATGTTGTTCTGGCGCATAGGCGCCAAGGGCGCCAAGATGGTGGCTTCCCAATTGTGGTTTTCTAAGTTTGCTGGCGCATGGGCGCCAAGGGCGCCAAGAGGGTGGCTGCCCAATTGCGGTTTCAAGTGTTGTTCTGGCGCATGGGCGCCAAGGGCGCCAAGGTTGTGGTTGCCCGGTTGCTGTGGATGTGTTGTTCTGGCGCATGGGCGCCAAGGGCGCCAAGATTGGCTGCCCGGTTGCTGTTGTTGCATGATGTTGAATATGTGATTAGGCCCAAGGTTGCCAAAATGTTGAAAGATGCTAAATTATTGTGATGTTGCCAAAATGTTGAAAGATGCTAAAATATTGCGATGTTGCCAAAATGTTGAAAATTGCTAAGTTATAAATTGTTGACGACGAAGGTTGTACGAATACGAGTTTGCCTCTATTTATTGGCAGGTGATGTGTTGTAGGCCTATTGCCAATGTTGTTTCCGATGTTGTGCGTTGCTATGTAACCGTTGTTGTTTGTTTGTGCATTTACATAGCGTCGCATGCATATCATATTTTTACGATGGAGCTATGCTCAAACCACGACGACGATGTTGCGATGTTGACGCCCCTATTTACGGGTTTTGGATTACGGTACCACATGCATTATAGGGCGGTGGCCCTGAGTTAAGTCACATTTCGCATTATATGCATATTTATGTGATTGAGATGATGTTGATTGTTGTTAAATGATGAATTGATGCCATGACCTGAATTACATATTGCTTTTCATGTATCCGATTATATAGTGCGATATCTCACCCCTTCTGTTTGAATGTTACCCCAATGTTGGTAACGTGCAGGTAATCCCGAATGAAGGCAGTTCACCTTCGTTTGATCGAGTCAGTGTCGTCGCTCTGATGTGTAACACTCGGGGGGAATGAACACCCGTTTTAATGTTATTTGTTTTGTTATTTCGTTGTTGGAGCTTTAAGCTGTTTGTTACTATTTTGATGTTTTCTGAGCTGTCTTGAGTTGTTAAGACGCACGATGATTTTAATTGACTTGTGAATCCGCTGCGTAATTACGAAGATGAATTATTTGGAGGACTAAAATGTTGTTTTACCGTTTCGTCCAAAAGTGTTATATAACTGTTTCAAAAGCGAATTAATATTGTTTATTGTTTCACGAAGCAAATGTGGCACTCCGTTTAGTTGACGAAAATTTTTATGAACTCTGATATTTTCGTATTATTTCGCCGGGTAGAAATGGGGTGTTACATTCCGTCTCAAGCTGATCACTCTCTTTTCACAAAGACTACTGACAGCATCATCACCATTTTACTTGTTTATGTTGATGATGTAGTGCTTGCAGGTAATTCTATGGAAGAAATCTGCTCGGTTAAGCAGCTACTGCACTCCAAGTTTAAAATTAAAGATCTCGGGCCCTTGCATTTCTTTCTAGGCCTTGAAATTGCTCGCTCCCAACAGGGCATTATACTCAATCAAAGGAAGTACACTCTTGATTTGTTGCAGGACAGTGGTAATTTGGCCACCAAGCCTGCCACAACACCTTATGATCCATCCACAAAACTCACGGCCACAGACTCTACTCCTCTGGAGGATGAGTGATCTTATAGAAGGTTAATTGGGCGCCTTCTCTACCTTACAACTACTCGCCCAGATATCTCCTATGCTGTGCAACAATTGAGTCAATTTGTTGCCAAACCTATGGTCTCTCATTATAAGGCAGCAATCAGAGTTCTTCGCTATCTCAAGTCAGCCCCTGCTCAAGGACCGTATTTCTCAGCATCTACATCACTGCAATTATCTGGATTTGCTGACTTTGATTGGGCCTGTTGCCCAGATACTCGCAAGTCAATCACTGGCTATTGTGTGTTCCTTGGTACATCTCTTATCTCTGGGAAATCCAAGAAGCAGAACACAGTTTCTCGTTCTTCATCAGATGCAGAATATCGTGCTTTAGCTAGCCTTACTTGTGAAGTTCAGTGGCTCCACTACTTGCTGGCTGATCTGCATTTCAAACCCAGCAAGTCCACTGCTCTCTATTGTGACAACAAATCTGCCATATACCTTGCCCACAATCCTAGTTTTCATGAACGTACTAAACATATTGAGATAGACTGTCATGTCATTCATGAGAAAATCCAGCAAGGTCTCATTCATCTCCTGCCTGTTCCATCCTCTTCACAGTTGGCAGATGTTTTCACCAAACCATTGCATGCTCCTTCATTGACACCTTTCCTCACGAAGTTGGGTCTATGCAATCTCCATAGTCCAACTTGAAGGGGGATATTAGGAGTGTTTATACTGTAACTACAGTTAGTTAGATATCAATGTTTATTTAAGTGTATAGTTACTTTTTATTGTATTATACTGTAACTACAGTTAGTTAGATATCAATGTTTAGTTAAGTGTATAGTTACTTTTTATTGTATTCTTGTTAGGTTGGTTAACTGTCTGTTACAGTTTGTTACCCTTGTATATAAGCTGAGGCTTTATGCATTGTAAAGTAACTTTATTCATTTCATCATCAATATGAAATCAGAGTTTATTTTGGGTTGTCGTTTGGATATCAAGATGAGCTCAGTAAATTTTCAACATTGATAAAAAATAAGAGTAAACACCATCTATTAAGTAAAAGGTCTCAATGAATCGTTTTCCTCTGTTCATAGCCAAATATACCCATCAACCCTTTGCCCAAAATTAGCAACGCAACTCCAAAGTTCTTCATCAAGAAAGAAATCCTTCAATCCCAAACACCATTAATACAAGGGTAAAATATGTTTTTGGTCCCTATAAAATTGGGGTCATTCTAAGTTTAGTCCCTACATTAACGAAACAGGCGTTTTGGTCCTCATCTTATTTTTCTGTTTCCAATATTAGTCTCTAACGTTAAATACACTAACAGAAGTCTCAATCAGCACTACCACATCAGCATTTTAGATTACATGGCATCCACATGTATATGACACGCCATATTTTTATTTATAAAATATTAAAACTAAAAAATAAATTACTAAAACTTAAATAAAAATCAAAAACCACAAATGCAGAACTTCAAAAAATCCACAAATCTAGCCACTTCAATCCACTTCCTCTTCTTCGAAAATCCCAAATCTATCCACAAATGCAGAATTTTCAAATGCATCACAAATCCCTTTCAATCCACTTCCTCTTCTTCGGAAATCCCAAATCTATATAAAACTATCTTCTCATCAAATCCCCAAATCTTCAAAACCAGAATTTCAGAAAATCAAGTTTCTGTAAAAGGGGGAGCAAGAAATCAAAGATGAAAAACCCAGATTGAAGAATTGGGGGAGCGATGATTTGGAGCAAATCAAGTTTCTGCACTTGTTCTCTGTTTTTCAATTTTGATTTCTGGGTTGTTTGGTTCATGCAGTTTCTGGTTGTTGTTCATCTCTCGTTCCTCTCTCATCGCGTGAGTTTCTGGGTTTTTCGATTTCGATTTCTGGGTTTTCTAGGTTGTTCGATTTCGATTTCTGCAACCTTTGATTTCTAAATTTCAGAAACGCAATCGAAACGAAATCAGAAAAAGAAATGAAATTGAAATAAAAAAAAGAAAGGAAATCAGAAACGAAAGACAAGAACGAAATCAGAAATGATTTACATACAAAATTAGAGACGCAATCGAAATCGAAAAACAGAGAACGATTTCATGTAGGTGTATGAAGTTTTGGGGTTGTTGGTGTAGGGAAGAAGATGATGAATTTATTTTCTTCATCTACGTGCGTTAGAGCTGAGGGAAGAAGATGATGAATATATTTTCTTTTTTTATATTTAATAAAACAGGAAAAAAATGGTAAAAAAAATCCACCTAGATAAAAGAATGGATGCCACCTAATTTAATTGAGCCACGTAGATTAAAAAATTCCACCTGTAATGACAACTTAGAAAAACGTTAGTCCAGTCAGCAATTAACGTCAGGGACCATTATTGGAAACTGAAAAATAAGTTGGGAACGAAAACGCCTATTTCCATAATGTAGGGACTAAACTTAGAAAGTCCCAATTTTGTAGGGACCAAAAACATACTTTACCCTTAATACAAATGTTGTTGCCAGCATTATCAATTTCAATTAACAATCAAGATCTGCACCCTATCAAGGCAAAGGCCGTGGCAAACCCTACTTCCTGTGCCTAGGGATGGAAAAAAGATCGATACCCACGAATATCCGTAAATCAAATTTGTGACAAGCACGGGGTGGGTAGCTTAACATGATATGGAGGCAGATGTAATTGTATTTGTACCCATGAGTATCGGTACCTGTTAGTGCTTTACCTAAATTATTAACGCACTTTAGTTTTTTATATTTTACCAAAATTTCAGTTTGATCTTGTATCTTTTTTTTTCTCACTTTGGTCATTTATGTTTCATATCTATGTCAAAGTAGTCCTTTTTTAACATTTCCGTCCACCAGCTTTAACACACGCCGCGTTGGCTGTTAAGAGTTGACGTGGCTTGCTTATTTGGCATTAGTGACTAGGCAAAAAAACAAAAAGAACCAAACTGAATTTTCGGTGAAACATAAAGGACTGGTGAACTTAATTTTACCAAAAAAAACCTCATCTTAAAACCCAACCACCACCACCACCACCACCATTTCTTTCCACCGCACCATCACCACCACCACCACGGTAACCTCTCTCTCCTAACATTCCATCTCTCTCCCCTATCCCGGTCTCTTTCTCTCCTATTTTCTCTTCCTCCCCTTTATCTTCATCTCTAAATAGAAAAATTAGGGTTTTGGGTTTCAACATTTTCTGAAAAAGCGCTTGCACTGACATTATTGTGAAATGAAGCTCCCTCTACAAACTCAGAACCCTAATTTTTCAATTTAGGGATGACGATGAAGGGGAGGAAGAGAAAAGAGGGGGGAGAGAGAGAGAGAGAAAGAGAGAGAGAGAGAGAGAGAGAGAGAGAGAGAGAGAGAGAGAGAGAGAAATGGACAGTGAGGAGCGAGGTGGTGTTGGTGGTGGTGGAGAGTGGTGGTGGTGATTGGGGGGTGAAGATGACGTTTTTTTTTGCAAAACCTCGCTTTGGTCTTTTATGTTTCACCAAAATTTCGGTTTGGTCCTTTATGTTTTTTTTCCCAGTCACTAATGTCAACTAGTCAAGTCGCACACCTGTTAAAGGTCAATGTGGTGTCTGTTAAAGTCAGTGGACGGAAATGTTAAAAAAAGAACCACTTTGACATAGATTTGAAACATAAAGGACAAAAGTGAGAAAAAAATAAAAGAAGAAATTAAAATTTTGGTGAAAGATAAAGGACCAAAAGGACATTTTGGCTAGTTTTATATTACACGAAGTTCTTTACATCCCAAAATTTCATTTCAATATAATATCTAAAGACAATAAACCTCGAGGAGTCTCCAGCTCAGCATTCCCGCCATTGTCTCCGGCTCCACCCCAACCAGCTGCCGCCAGTGAAATGCCGTCGGGTGTCTCCACGTTGGATCGCAGCAGTGCCTCAGTGCCACGGTGCTTCTTGTTAGTGACTTGCCTGCCAATGTGATGGGAGGATATCTTCCCTTCTGATGTTGAATTGTTGCAGGGATTTGTTTGCAGGTGACTTCTTACACTTGTATGGATTTTGCTCTGTTTTTCCCTTTTTATTTCATCTTTTATCTTTTTTTCCTGTTGTGCATTTCTGCTCTTAACACGTGTGGTCGTTAACGTGTTACCTTCCTTTCACTCACTGTTGTTTCGCTTTACCCAATGTTTGGTTTTACATTCAAAGCCCTCTAATAATTTTTCCCATTTCTTGCATCTAAGCTTCTCTCTACCAATTTTTTCCTACACTCGTCCTCCTCCCAATGTCCACGGCAGCGATGCAATTCCGACCTCCACATTCTCCAATCTATTGACGCCCCTTTCACCGTCGATACCTTAAACCCTTCGGTCGCAAGTTCAACCTCATTGGGAAGGTTGAGACCAAGGCTTGCCAAGTCGAGAAAGCAGTCGTGGTCTCAACGCTTCAAGTCTAGAAACAGAACCACCACAACCGCTGCCACCGACGATGAAGGTTCTGATTTCAGTTTCAATCCTTTTCGTGTTGTTTAGGTAACCGTTAATATTAGTTGAAATTTCTCTATTCTTCAACCACTTGTTTCTTTTCATTTCTGCTAGGTTTGGCCAAATCTTCATCTCTGGTTCTTTGTGTTAAACGATCTGCTTGCAGCCCTACGTGTTCTTCTTCTTCTATTCTCTTCAACAACTTTCTTTCCTTCTCTTTGACCCCATTTTTTTTCTTCATACGTGTTTTCACTTTCTTGCTTCTCTTCTACTTACCCTCTCATCAATCTCGTGATAGGGTTTTGTGTGTGCATTTCCATTTCATCCAACTTCAGAATGGAGTTTTTGGGTGGTCTACGTCACTACCCACTCCAATGGGATATATCAACTAAGAGACATTGCTTAGTAATGTGAGTGAGTCAGCTTACCAATGGTTACCCAAATCTTATTCTATAATATTGGAGACATGATATGGGATTGCCATTTAGTCTGAATTTTTAAGTTAGTTCTTTGATTCTTTCAACAAAAAGAATTAAAGTCATTTCTTAATTAACCTTACCCCAACCTTATTCTTTAATGGAGACATGATATAGGATTTCCATTTATTCTAAATTTTTAAGTTTTTTTATAAGCTTCTAAATTTTGAAGTTAATTAGTTCCTTCAACAAAAAGAAAGTCTTTTCTTAACACTAAAAATAATTACTAAAAAAAGGGTTCTAAGGGTACCACAACCTAAACAAAATAGAGAGCAAATAAATGCTCCTACAAATTTTGGTCTACCTCGTTGAGATGCACTCCATTTATAATACAAACAAGAACCTTTCAGTCTCTCTGGCAACGAACTATCTCCAAGAGATAGACATAATGTAGTCAATTACCTTTTTACAAGAGTGAATGATGTATCAATTTTTAACTGAATGAGAGTAAATTATAGGATGACGTGACTAATTGTATTCATGCAACTGTTAGGGGTGGAGGCTGAGCTAATCAAATGATTATCTTGTCGATTTAGTGGAATTACAGTTTATTATCATTCTGTTTTGGCGATTCCTAAAACGATCCTTAATTACTTTTTAGCCTGTTGGTAGTTGAAAAGTAACCTGACATGCCTTCAAATATTAATTGCACGTGTTGATAACATGAGGCTGAGATATAAAAACTATTGCACCACATGACTTATTATTGTGTAAAGAATTTCATCTATGTAATGATTCTATAATTTTGGGGGTGATTCTTCTATAGTGGTGGAGCTTTATGCAAGGAAGTTTGACCTAATTTTTAATGTGATAAATTAATTGATAAATTTGTTGGTTGTTTATTTTTTTGAAGTGTTTGGGAATTGGAATCATATCGATAATATTATGGGAAGAAGAATTGTTGTGTAGACAAGTTGGCTAAATAGGAATATGGTTGAATTCAGGATATATGGGCCACAGTGTAGTATTATATGTGCATGTAAAGTTCGACTATTCAATCAATATTATTTTGTTATTTGAAGAAGAGAAAAAAAAGTAGGTTTTTAATTTTTCTACCCACAGTTGGACCCCATACCTCCACTAAAACACAAATGTTCCATTTTACCCCTTAAATTTAACAAATATTTCATCTCATATTTATACCACACCTTCCACATCTATGTATTATAGATAATTTCATAATGATGTTTTACAAAATCAATTTCAGATTTATGATTTTTACATAATTTCGGAATTGTTTTTAAAAATGTATTCAAGATTTATGTTTGTAATACATAAATTTGGAATTAAACTTAAATTTTAGTTATTCTTTTAATAGCACCTGTTTGAGTAAGCGTAATTAAAGAATAGATTCCGGATAGTAGTCTTTTATTGCCCTTATTAAATAAGGGCTATTAAAAGTCTAACTAATATTTAAATTTAATTTTTGATTTATGTATTACAAACATAATTCAGGAATATATTTTTGATTTTGAATTTATGTTTTACATAAACCGGAATTAAAAATGTGGGTAGAGGTATTTAGTTGCAACAATTAGCTAGAAATAAGAAAACTAAATCTAGGAAATTCTTAGTTATTTTTTTTTCTAGTGGTATTTGACTGTACTCAGGTGTCCAAAGGAAAAGAAGTATTGAATAATTTGGAGTAGGGCCGGGAAGTAGGTAAAGGCTCACTCCAATTTATTTCATCGTTGGGGATTGAAATTGCGTACTAGTCGAGTTTGTCCCTTAAGATGGAGTGCGTTAACCACTTGCACTCAAGCTTGGAGTTGAAAATTGTTAGTTTTTTTTACGTGGAGAAAATTGTTAGTTTATATAAATATAAATGTATTTTTAGATTTTAGCTATTTCTACTAGGGTAAAATATGTTTTTGGTCCCTACAAAATTGGGTCATTCTAAGTTTAGTCCCTACATTATCGAAATAGGCGTTTTGGTCCCCATCTTATTTTGTTGTTTTCATTATTAGTCATTGCAGTTAATTATTGCTGACTTAGCTGACGGAAATCATGACTGGACAAGCCACGTGGACATTTTAGTTGATATGGCATGCTGACTCATATTTTTTATTACTTATATTTATTTTAGTTTAAATAAATTAATTTTTAAATTAAAAATTACAAAACCAAAAAACCCAAAAAATCATTCTTCTCCTCTCTCATTGCAATCGTTCCTCTCCCCCATTTCTTCAACTTCAATCGCTCTCTCGCTCTCCCATTTTCATCTTTAATTTATGATTTTGTTTCCGAATCAATTTCTAATTTCATTTTCTGATTTCGTTTCAATTGCGTTGAGAGAGTACACCTTCAATCTCAGATCTCAGATCTTCTCTCATGATTGCGAAGGAGAGATAAGAAGGATAAATTGATCAACAAAAACCATAGATTGATTGCGAAGGAGAAAGAACAGTGATGAATCGTCCAAGAAAAACCAGTGATCGAATTGGGAACATAATTGGGAACAGAATGTGAGATGGATTTATTACTGGGTTTGTGTGTTTTTGGTTACTACAAGAAACCGAAGAGGCAAAATGTGAGAGTGATTGATTACTGGGTTTGTGTGTTTGTGGTTTGTGCGAGTACCAGAGAGGGATTTTGAGAAAGGGATTTTGAGTGTGGGTGGGTTGGTGATGGTGGTTCTGAAGAAGATGAGACCATCGTTGGATTTTGTGTGGTTGCTGCTCCGATGAGAACCAGAACAAAAATTTTTTATTTAAAAAAAACAAAAACTTAATAAAACATAATAAAATAAAAAACAAAAAGCCACATCATAAAAAAGAGCCACATGTAAATTACACGTCAGCAGTCTGTTAGCTTAGTCAGCAATAATTAACGGTAGGGACTAATAATGAAAACGAAAAAATAAGCTGAAGACCAAAATGCCTATTTCGTTAATGTAGGGACAAAACTTAGAAAGACCCAATTTTGTAGGGACCAAAAACATATTTTACCCTTTCTACTATTAATAAATTGATTTTTATCAATCAAATATATTTGACAATAACGCACTTTTGGTCCTTTATGTTACCAAATTTTCAGTTTGGTCCTTTATGTTTTTTTCTTACTTTGGTCTTTTATGCTTCAAATTTGTGTCAAAACAGTCATTTTTTTTAACTTTCATGCCACTAATGTTAACAGATGCCACACTAGCTGTTAATAGGTGACGTGACTTGCTTAGTAGGCCTTTGTGGCTGGAAAAACATAAAGGACAGAACTAAAATTTTGGTGAAACAGAAAGGAGCAAAGTGCACAAACCCTAACACCACTACAATCTCTCTCCTCATTGTCCATCTCCCTCTTGGTCTCTCTCCTAATCTCTTCCTCCCCTTCATCTCATCCCCAAATTGAAAAATTAGGGTTTGGAACCAAGAGTTAAAGCTTATAGAGCGAGAACTTTCAATTTAGCTTCGCAAATTTAATTATGAGTTCTAAACTGGTTTCCATTCTTTTCAATTTAGGGTGAAGATGAAGGGGAAGAAGAGAAAAGACGAGAGGGTCCAAGGGAGGAGAGAGGGCGACGGGAGGAGAGAGAGGTCATAGTTGTGGTGATGGTGGCACGGTGGAGAGAGAGTGAGAGGGTGATGGTGGTGGTGGTGGTGGTGGGGGTGGGGTTTGTGGATGAAGATGAAGATTTTTTTTGGCAAAATTGAACTTTGGTCTTTTATGTTTCCCCAAAATTTTAGTTTGGACCTTTATGTTTTTTTTCTAGTCACTAATGCCAACTAAGCAAGCCACATCACCTATTAACAGCCAACATGACATCCGTTAACATTAGTGGATGAAAGTTAAAAAAGTATTACTTTCACACAAATTTGAAACATATATATATATATATATATATATATATATATATATATATATATATATATATATATATATATATATATATATATATAAAGGACCAAAGTAAAAAAATGGAGATTACCGACAGGCAAATGCCGTCGTTAACTTCAAAAAATCGTCAGTAACTCTTATTTACACTACAAAAAAATTGTTCATTTGCGACGGACATTAGCGAGGGAATCCGATTCCCTCGCTAAAACTGACATTAGCGACGGAATTTGTGAGGGAATAAGGGGCCTCGTTTATTTTGATAATTAGCGACGGATATGTGGGCATTAGCGACGGAACAGTCCGTCGCTAATTGTTTGGTGGGAAACTGAAATAAGAACAGCACGGAAACCGAAAGAATTAGCGACGGAAATACTGGTCCCTCGCTAAATATTTTGACCGTTCCTGTCTTGGTTAGCGTACAGGGATTAGCGACGGAATTGTCCCTCGCAAATTCCGTCGCTAACCCCAATTAAATAGAATCAGATCCAATTTTTCTCTCTCTGTTTGCTCCTCTCTTCACTCCCTCACTCTTCTCTCTCACGAACCCCAACTCCACCACACCATTTCCAGCACCACCACACCACCACCACCATACCACCACACCGCCGCCACCACACCACCACAACCCACTGTCGTCGTCGCTCCTCTCTCTCTCTCCTACGCGAATGTCGCTCTCTCTCCTCTCTCTCTCTCCTATGCAAACCTCTCTCTCACCGGAGCTCTCCATTTTTGCCACCACCGGAGCTCGCCCTCTTCACCACCACCGGAGTTCTCCCTCTTCACCACCGGAGCTCTATCTTGGAGGTTTTGATTTTTACTGATTTTGATTTTTTTTTGACCAACTGATTTAGATTTTTTTGATATTTTTTGTTAGGATTTGTAAAATTAGTTTTGTGATATTGTTGTTTGGTAATTTTAGTGAATTTAGTTTTGTGATATTGTTGTTTTGTAATTTTAGTGAATTTAGTTTTGTGATATTGTTGTTTTGGGTAGAAATTGAAATTATGTTTAGAATTAGAAATTGAAATTGGGTAGAAATTGAAATTGTGTTTTAGGTTTAGGATTTATAGAAATTCTGTAGGATAAAAATTTGAAGTTGAAATTGAAATTGTTTGTTGAAATTGAAGTTGTTTTATTGAAATTGAAATTAATAGTGAATTGATTTATATTTTTTGCTTGAAATTGAAATTAATAGTTGAAATTGAAGTTGATATTAAAGTTGTTGTTGAAATTAATAGTTGAAATTGAAGTTAGTTATTGAAATTGAAGTTGAAATGGTTTAGGATTGAAATTGTTGGTGTTTGAAGTTTCACAACCGCACCGGGGTGCGCACCGTCACCGAACCACGTACCGCACCGGACCTCAATCTCATAACGGTTAGTTTCCAAAATAAATTAATTGTTGTTTTCATGAACCCTAGGTTAGATGGCTGTGTGTTGTTGATGGAAAATGGTGAGGTGATGTCGTCCCTCACCCCCATATTTTGCTCGAAATCATCTCCATTGAGATAATTGCGAGGCGATACTAACAATTTTAAGGTTGGGAGTTAGAAATAACTTCGATCCTTCACTACTTATATGGAAAAGGGTTTTGTCTGATCTGTCATTAACCCCCAGATTCGGCTCGAAATCATCTCCACTGAGATCATATCGATGCCACTAACTTGATAGATTATTGGGAATGTTAAGGGAATCTAACACGTTTTCTTAAATGCGTGTAGATGAATTTGTATGAATTTAATCGTGAATGGGTGTATGATCGGTTATATTCGAGAAGAGCGGGTTTGAAGGAATCTTTTGTAATTGGGGTTGAACAGTTTCTTGTGGTAGCGTGGCGACATGAATTGGCTAAACGGGAAAAGGGGGTTAGATGTCCATGCTTAAAATGCGACGGTGTACCTATTAGGACCGATAATGAAATCAGGGAGCACTTGTATCAATGGGGGTTTAGGCCTAATTATTGGATTTGGGTGGACCATGGAGAACAACGACGTTAAAATTTTGAGGTAGGGGCTTCAAGCAGTTCTGGTGTTGGTGTTCCACGTAATGAAATTTTTGAGTCGATGGAAATCATGATTTGTGATGGTCTCAGGGTGAATGTGCGATTTGATGAGCCTCAATATGACGATCATGATGAACTTCCAAATGAAGAAGCACAAAAATTTTATAATTTGTTAAGAGATTCAAACAAACCGTTGTTTGAAGGCTCGCCACGGTCAAAATTATCTATGTGTGTGAAACTTTTAGCTCTCAAGTCCATGAGTAATATTTCTGAGGTGGGTTTATACTATGTGACTGAAATGATGTTGGAAGCGACACCTAATAAGGATAATTTGCCAAAAAGTTATTATGAAGCAAAGATGTTAGTTTCGAAGCTGGGATTGAAATTTAAGAGGACTGATTGTTGTGAGAAAGGGCACATGTTGTTTTACAACAACGAATTTGGTAAAAATGATGGTGAGCTACTTGAATGCAAATTCTGTGGAAAGCCAAGGTATCATGATCGTAAAGGGGAAAAACGTAATTATAAACCTATCCCTGTAAAGTCGATGTTCTATTTTCCTATAGTTCCAAGGTTGCAAAGAATGTTTGCATCGACCGAAATTGCGCAGAAAATGACTTGGCATTATGACAATAGGCGTACCTTAGACGACATTTTACGCCACCCATCCGACGGTGAAGCGTGGAAGCACTTTGATCAAGTGCATTCAGATTTTGCCTCAGACCCACGGAATGTTCGGCTTGGCTTGTGCTCTGATGGGTTTACTCCATATATCCAAGCATCAGTATCACCCTACTCTTGTTGGCCAGTCATTGTTACCCCTTACAATTTTCCTCCTGAGATGTGCATGACTAAACCGTATATGTTTTTGACTTGTCTGATACCTGGTCCATCCAATCCAAAAGCTAAAATTGATATCTTTTTGGAACCTCTGATTGATGATCTTAAGAGATTGTGGGGGGGGGGGTGTTTTGACATATGATGCAGCACGAAAGAAAATTTTTATGATGAGAGCCGCATTTATTAGAATCATTAATATATCAATATTGTTCTTGTTAATTTACTTTATTTAAATTATTTATAAATATATATAATTAATGTTGTTAGTATCACATTTCGTTTCTATTTTTTCATAGATATGGATCCAGGAGGAGGTTCTGACCCACCGAGACGTAATAATAAAGGGAAGAAGACTATGACCGATGAACCTCCTAGAAGGAGGCGTAATCGTGAGGTGGAACTTAATATTGGGAATATGAGGGGTCATATGTATGTGGGCCCACCAGCTACCGATGAAACTCTTAGGAGGAGGCGTAATCGTGAGGTGGAACTTAATTAGTTAGCAATTTTTGAAAATGTGTTTCATTTTACAGAGTAAAAAGGCAGGACGCCCTATCACTGCTCCTGAGCTGCATAGAGCCACCCATGTGAGGAAAGACACTGGCGAGTATGTTGATGAGCGCTCCAAGATGACTCAGGTAAATATACAAATTGATTTGTATTATATAATGTTGCTTTGTCAGAATGGAGCGCTAATTTGTGGTTATTCAAAACAGGAGCAAGTAAATGAGTTTATGACTCAGCTAACTCAGGGGACCTGGGACCCTGAAGCACTTGGCCAACTTACTCCTGAGATGACAGATCTGGCAAATCAACATTGGGAGAAGACAGTTGGTTGGCTCCATGTATGGGCCAGTCTGGGGCCGGGAGCAGCAGAAGACGCAGTCGACCAGCTTCTACTCCTGCAGATACAGAGCATATGAGGCAGATGGAGTAGGAGCTGCAGTCTACTCGACAGGAGCTGCACGATACTCGACAGGAGGTCAGGACCTCTTCTGAGGCGATGAAAAAGATGCAGCAAAACTTTGAGAAGGTGAGCCGTAGGCAGGCGATGATGTTAAAGTATTTTAAGAATATGCAGCAAAATCAGCAGCAAGATGAGAAGGAATATGAGGAGGAAGATGATGAGCAAGATGAGGAGCAAGCTGAGGAGTCTGATGGTGGCAGCTTTTAGTGTTGTTGATTAACGTTTTTGTTATAACATTTCAGATTAAGTGTTGTGGATTCAAATTTTATTCTCGTAATTTTTATTTATTGAAGAATTTTAATTTTAAATTGTTTTATGTATTTTAGATTTTATTATTTATTAATAAAATAAACAGGTATAAAAGCAGATTATTCAAAACAAAAATACAATCAGATGGGCATTAGCGAGGGAATTAGCGAGGGAAATTGGACGCGTGGCTAGGCATTAGCGAGGGAATTAGCGAGGGAAAGTGGACGCGTGGCTAGGCATTAGCGAGGCACTTAGCGAGGGAACGTGGACGCGTGGCTGTCAGAATTTTCCCACGTGGCTGCCATTAGCGAGGGAATTAGCGACGGAATGGTCCGTCGCTAATTTAACGAGGAGCAATTTAGCGACGCAACAGGTCTCTCGCTAATTCCCTCGCTAACGGTCATTAGCGACGGAATTTGGTCATTTTGCAAGGGAAATTTCCGTCGCTAATAACCAATTTTTTTGTATTGTTACAATGGATTACCAATGGATGTGGATCGACGAGTAAGTTTGCCGGTAATTAATGAGGGTTTAAGTTCTTGCTAATTATTGATGGGCAAGGTCGTCGATACTGCTCACATGTTTTATTACTGACAACATGCTTGGTCGTGAGCACTAAAGAATGAATTTAATTTATTATTTTATTTGGCAAGTTGCTTAAAAAATTACTTTTAAAATATAAATCAGTCTTTCTTAACAACATCTAATTGAATAAAAAACATAAATTTAAATATAATGAAATCCTAAGTGATTGTACAAAATCATAAAACCCTGTTACAAAATCATAAGATCATATCAAAAATAAAAAATTCTTACAAAATAATAACATCTTAAAAGTCATAACAATCCTAATAATTAGCATAGTCTAGTGAGCCTGACTCATCCCCACTGTCCTCGCCGAGCTCTGGCCTCTGGCTGCTCTAACTGATTTGGCTGGGGCTGCACACAGGAGGATGAGGAGGTTGATGCTGCTGCATCAAGTTCTACATCCTCATCATTTGTACCTGCTGCTGCACTCGCTGACAGAACCATAACGGTGCAGGCTCTCACATTTACTCTCTAAAGATTACTTCTCATTTAATAATAATAAGTATTTCTATTTCATTTTTTCAACAAACGAGTGGCAGATATATCACCATCATTTGAGCGACAAAAATGGCCATGTAAAATTGTTGATATTGTCATGCATTTCTCGTGCACATCCCTGGAGTGACAAGTGCACAATGCCGTTGTTTTTATGTGGTCATTCCTCCTTTAAAAGGTACTCAACACCTAATCACTTTTTTCTTTGTGGTCGACATGGTACACTATTTTGGATAGTTGCATGATATGTATCAAATGAGAGACCTATGATTGGATTGTAACTAACTCATGGTTTACCTATGGTTAATGTGGCCCCATTCTATAACTGTTAGACCACATATCATTGTTATTTATTCTGAATTATTTTCTTGGATTTGTTAGAGACCTCATGTGTAAAGACTAAGCTAAACTGCTAAGCCACTTGAGTGCAATTACAGTTACTTATTGCATTATTGATTGCATTGAACCTGTGTGTAGACTGTAAATTTTACAAGAGGATTGATCCAACAAAGGTTTTAAGAAAAATTCCAGGGTGGAGGTGCTACTACATGATCATTTTATTCGATTAAGAGGAAGCATAAACCTATCAAGAAACTCAAAAAGAAAAATAAAATAAAATCCAATTATTTAGTATATATGCAATGTTTAAGACGCGTTATTCACTAACACTTTAAGCTAGCAAACAGTTGGATGCATGGACAGAAGGGAATATTGCAACCTGTTTTTAGACTTCCATATTCCTCACCGCTTGAACTAGCTTTTGTGGTTGAGTTAGGTTCAAACTGAAATTATAAGAGGTGTTAGCTGTTGAAGTTTCACTCATATAATGATTTGTTTACTTGCAGGTGGTATTATCAGATTGAGGGGGTGCAAACAGCAAGCCCAGATGTGGTAGGCCCAAAAAAAACACAGCTACTGGATTGCTGGACAAAAAATTTCTTGCGGAACCCAGTGGATCTCCACTGTTCCTCCCTGCGGATCTTCGTGACCCGGTTCGTTTGGAGCGGTATATAACCCTTTTTCTCAGAAACCCTAGCTCATTTTCACGAAGATTTTCTCTCTCTCCTTCTTGCTTCTCTGCTGCGATTCTTTGTTTTCTCTCTTCAGAACCCAGCTAGGGTTCTTGATTCTTGATGATTTCTTTGAGAAATCAACCTAGAATTCCCAGGCGAGGCTTCGGTTTAAGACACAGAAGGTATACTTCCTTCCCTCCTCTCGTTTCTTGAATCTTCTTTGCTGTTTCGTGAAACCCTAAGTTTCAGAAACTAACTTTGCCCTTGATCTTCTGTTTCTGGGTGAGATGATGATGATTCTGGGCACCGTATACCATAAACGTCACGAACGAAGGTAGATCTTCTCTCTTGACGTCTGTTTCAGATTTCTTTCTAGGTTTTTGTCACCACAAAACCCTAATACACTGTTTATACTTGTACAGGTACAGATTTTTGTAGATCTGCTTCTGAGAACTTCAAACAAGGTAAAATCACTGACTCTGATCTTTTGTTGTACTGTTTGAGGTTCTTTCTGATATGCTAAAACACTGTTTAACTTCTGTTTTCTTGTGTTTGCATATCCTGAATCTTCCCGCCTTGAAGATGACTAACAGTTGTGGTTCTCTCCTTGAGAACAAGGTAAAATCTCACCCTCTCTCTCTGTTTTTACTTTCCTGTGTTTTTCAGTCACTGAAAAACCTTTACTGATTCCTTTTTCTTTCTCTTGTTTGTGAGGTTTGAAGTTCAACCACTTGTTGAAGGATCTATCACACAAACTCACGAAGATGGCAAGGAAACTGTATACAGAAAAGAAGGAAATAGAAGACTTAGAGTAATAGAAAAACTGTAAAGATTTTATTGCTTTGTAAACTGTTATGTGAATTGTACATAGTTGATGTATATATATATATATATATATATATATATATATATACACTGTAATTGCAACGGCTAGTTTGGTTGTTAGATTAGTTAAAGTTTGTTAGGAGCAAAACAGCTTGCAAATAACAATCTTAACTAACTTAACAACCTATAGCTGTTAATAAACAGACTTTGGACTTTAATACCCCCCAATGGCTAGTTTAGTGAAACTAAACTTTGCTGTTATTATTTTTGTAATAAGGGTAAGGTTTTGGTTTTTGATTATAAACCAATATCCTCCCTTAATCACAAACCCAAACCTTAGATAGGCAACTTCTAAATAACAGGACAAACCCCTGTTTTGGTCACAAAGTATTAATGGTCTGAGACAAGCCCTCAGACAATAGCTGTTAGGTTACTGCTTCTAGGTTTAGAAAGCAGTAACTCCTAGTTGCCTTCTTAGGTTAGTAAAGACATCCCCCTTCAAAGTTTTAGTGAAGATGTCTGCCACTTGGTCCTTTGTAGAGCAGTAGTCCACCACTAGATTTCCCTTAGACACCTGGTCTCTTAGATAGTGAAATCTAGTTTCAATGTGTTTTGTCCTCCCATGAGATATAGGATTTTTAGCTAGATTGATAGCTGACTTGTTGTCCATATAGAGTCTAGGAACCTCAGTCAAGTCTATCCTTAGCTCCTTTATTAGTGTCTCAAGCCATGCTGCCTGTGTTGCAGCATTACAGGCAGAAACATATTCTGCCTCACAGGATGATAAGGCCACTATGGCCTGTTTCTTGGAGCTCCAGGATATAGATGCTCCTTGAAATAGAAAGATATAGCCAGAAGTGCTCCTCCTATCAACTTTGTCCCCACACCAGTCTGAATCACAGTAGCCTTGTAGGATATTTCTGCCTGCACAAAAATTGCTAGGAAAAAACACACCAAAATTTAGAGTTCCTTTAATATACCTGAGTATCCTTTTAGAAGCATTCAAGTGAATCTGCTTAGGATAGTTCATGAACCTGCTTGCCATCCCTGTAGCAAATAGTATGTCAGACCTGCTATGACATAGGTATCTTAGGGAACCAATGATTTGCCTGTAGTGAGTGGGGTCAACATGAACCCCTTCATTATCTTCTTTCTTACTCAAATTTCCCTCAGCAGGATTAGCTGCTGAGTTACAATTTGGTAAGTCAAATCTGGTCAGAATTTCCTTTGCATACTTCAACTGAGGGAGTACGATTCCTTCTTGAACTCTTAGAAATTCCAACCCTAAGAAATAGGTCAGTCTTCCTAAATCTGTCATTTCAAACTCATTTTTCATACTTAGTTTGAAATTCTCAATCTGTTTTGCACAACTGCCAGTTAGTAACAAGTCATCCACATAATGACACACAATTAGGAGATAGGTTTGTATATCACCTTTGATATACACACCATACTCAGTAGTGCATCTAGTAAACCCATTTTCAATAAAAAATGAGTCTATCCTTTTATTCCAAGCCCTGGGTGCCTGTTTTAGTCCACAGAGAGCCTTATGTAGATGAAACACATAGGTCTCTTTGCCTTTTTCAATGAACCCAGGAGGCTGTGCTATGTACACAGTTTCCTCTAAGAGTCCATTTAGAAAGGCTGACTTCACATCCATGTGAAACAGTTCCCAGTTCCTGCTGCAAGCCAGGGCAGTAACTAGCCTTATAGTCTCATGCCTAGCCACAGGGGAAAACACTTCAGTGTAATCAATCCCCTCCTTTTGTTGAAATCCTCTTGCTACAAGCCTGGCTTGTACTTGACCACCTTGCCGTTAGGATCCAGTTTTACCTTAAACACCCACTTTCCACTAATGGCCTTCTTGCCTTTAGGTAGAGTAGTTAAGGTCCAAGTCTTATTTTTCTCAATGGAATGCAGCTCTTCCAGCATAGCTTGCTTCCATTCTTTATTTTTCAGAGCCTCTAGATAATCTAGGGGTTCTGAATCAGCCATCATTGCAAAGTGAATGATGTTACCTTCATCATTTACTTCATCATCACCTGCTAAGTCAAAGTCTGCCAATCTCCTAGGAGGTTGCCTTAGTCTTGCCTGTCTAGGTAGGGTGTTCTGTACAGGCTGATTTTGAACTGATTCTGGTGAATCTGGTTCATTCTCAGGCTGTGCAGGCTCTGCCTCAGGCAACACAAGATCTCCTAGGTCACTTTCACCATCACTCTCATGGTGAAGTCCTTCTGGTACACCTGTTGTACCTTCTTCTAGGATGTTAGAACAGTTTGAGCTGGTTGACTCATTCTTATCCCAATCCCATTTGCTATCTTCAAGTATAGGAACATCCCTAGATATTTCTAACTTAACATTTGTAGGATCAAACAGCTTGTAGGCACCAGTAGGGTGATAGCCTACTAGGACCAGAGGCCTGCTTTTATCTTCTAGTTTCTTCCTTTTAACATCAGGCACATGCACATAGCATAGAGACCCAAAGACCCTTAGGTGACACACTAGGCTTCTCCCCAGTCCACACCTCCTCAGTTTCTTCCTTTTATCTTCTAGTTCCCTCGCTAATTCCCTCGCTAACATTAACTTTTCAGATGATGAGACAGTTCCCTCGCTAATTCCCTCGCAAATTTTTTTCTTTTTTCCTTTATATCCGTTTACACCCTCACTCTTCTTTCTCACTCACTCACTCACTCACTCTTCACCATTCCTCTTCCCTTCCTCTTCCCCCTTCCACTTCCTCTCACACCCTTCTTCTCTCTTCACTCTTCCAACACCACCACCACCACCATCATCACCACCTCCTCTCACACTCTTCTTCTCTCTTCACTCTTCCAACACCACCACCACCACCACATACCTCCTACCACTCTCACTCACTCTCTCTTACTCTTCACCACCACCAACCCACCACCCCACCACCACCACTCTCACTCTTCTCTCTTTCTCTCTCTCTCTCTCTCTCTCTCTCTCTCTCTCTCTTACTCTTCTCCTTCTCTCTCTACTCTAAACCACCCATCACCACCACCACCACGCCACCACCACACCACCACCACACCACCACCACCACTCTCACTCCTCTCTCTCTCTTTCTCCCTTACTCTTCTCCTTCTCTCTACTCTAAATCACCCATCACCACCACCACGCCACCACCACCACCACCACACATCACCACAAAATTAATAATATAATATAATATTCATTAATTAATATATATAAAAAAAAACAAGCCATTCAGCACTGGACACGTGTCATTTTTTTTTGAAAACTGCAGTCATTAGCGAGGGAATTAGCGAGGGCAAAAGCCGTCGCTAATTCCTGCGCATTTACCAACCCTTACAACTGAGTCCCATCACCTGAAAAGCTGCAGTCATTAGCGAGGGAACTAGCGACGGCATAGTCCCTCGCTAATTAGCGAGGGATCCAACTTCCCTCGCTAATCCCATTTACGAGGAGGGAATTAGCGAGGGAACCAGTCCCTCGCTAAGTCCCTCGCTAATGACCATTAGTGAGGGAATCAGGTCATTTTGCGAGGGAACTGTCCCTCGCTAATGACTAGTTTTTTTGTAGTGATTGTGTTGTGGACTATAAGGAGAAGTTACCTCATGAACAATACCTTGATTTGTGCAATATGCCTCAAATTCTTTTGAGGTATTGTTTGCTGGTGTTTTTAGCAAACAATCACTGGTTTTATTAGAAATGTTTGTGAGATTAAACCAGAAATCTCCAAAGCAATTGCCTTTAAACACCGCAGTTTGTCAACAAATATATTTTAAAAAGAGAGACAATTCACCATGAAAATGGAAATCAAAGAAAAAGGAAGTGATAAAATGGAACGCAGAAATGTAAAATGACTTGTATGGAAAGTAATAAATTGCATTGAATGAAAAGAGAATGGTGTACAAATTCACATACGTTGTACAATAATTCCTTCACTCTGTTTTCGCTGTGACTTGGAAGTTAGAGTTTCAGAACTGTGTGTTTGGTATAATAATTTGTCACCCTGATTTCTATGTAGAAACTCCTACTTATACAGAAAATAATGGCTGAAATGTAAACTGCTATGGACACATGGCTATGTCTCACTAACCAATGATGGACTTCGTGCCACGTTCGATGCCACACACTGCCCACGTCGTATTAACCGTAGTCTTGAAATTCGACACAACTGTCTGCCAATAACTGCTTGACGAAGTCCTGAATACACTGTCCTGTCGAAAACTCTTTCCTGTCGAATCTGTCGAATTGGTGAAGACCTCTTCTATCGAAAACATGCTGAGATGACTTGAATGTCACTCTAAAGGCATTATGAATGATCTTTAATGAAAAGTCAAACCCTATTAATTAACCACTCAAAAACCTTGGCGAAATCCTAGGCTAACAAATTGCCCCCCAAAAATATCTTTTTCGACAGCGCAAGTGTTAAGGAAGAAAAAGAATATTTTTTGAAGATTTCGAAACGTCACCTCCAACAACTTTGCATTAAATGGTAATAGGCAAAAATAATCATGACCTTGCACAGACAAAGCGAACCATTTCATTGGCCCACGTCATTTGGTTGGTAGACCACGTCTTTTCAGAACCTCAAACGTGCGAAGCGTCGTAACTGTGCAACCGTTGCACCTCTAACGTATAAATACGTTTCACTTCATCTTCTTCATTCTTACGCTCCCTTTGAACCTTAAACTCTGAAAATTTCTCAGCTAACCTTGCCTCTTCACGAAAGCTTCAAACTTTTTCACCTTTTCGACATTTCCACTAAGAACACAACCCTCTTTGTTCGTTATTTACAACAGATGGCTTCTTCCAGCGCTCAACCTCAAAAACAAACAGTTGCTGTGCATGGCTTTGAAGGCTTCGTTGAAGAACCTTCACCAACTTGGTTTAATCAGATACTTATTCCATCTGGTAAACCTTTTACCCACGCTTATTTAGGTCCTCTTCCTGACCCCATAGAAAGCGAAGAAGTTAAAGCGATTTTTCCTAGTCACCGCAAACTTCAACCCAGAATTTTTGAAGAAACTCCTTTTCATTTGGAATTTCTAAAAAACCCCAACAGAGTATTTAGATCTGCTCCTAAGGTAGAACAAAGTGATTACCTCGCATGGCTTGACAAAGTTCAAAAACAAAAGGAAACCATTTGGCAAGAACAGGGGATTTTCGACATTATCCAACTGTCGAAATATGGACCCAAATACGACAGCACTATGATTCTAGCAGCATTGCAGTTCTGGGATATATCCACTCATAGTCTCCATCTGAAATGTGGCATGTTATCTCCCACTCTGTTGGATGTAGCTGCCATTACTGGCTTGAAACCACTGGGTGAAACCTTTGACCCTAAACTGGCCACCAATGACTATGGCTTCTCATTTAACAACCCTACCTTTAGTGCTTATATTGCTGATCATCATGATACTGAGAATGTTGAAGTATCTGATTTAGAACACATAGCTTTTCTTACCCTATGGTTGTCATGCTTTGTCTTTTGCTCCCGTTCTCTCCAAGTAGCAAAAGTTTTCGTTCCTTTGGCCATTCAACTCCATAAGGCCAAGAATATCAATTTAGCGAAATTGGTTCTAGGAAATCTCTATCAGCATCTTGATGGTGCTGCCCTCGAATTGAAAGAAGGCGAACCAACTGATAAACTGCTCATTGCTGGTCCTATGTGGCTTATGCAGCTTTGGCTCTTAGCCACTTTTGAATCAAGGTTGAATTTGTTTATTCCCAAGGAAATTCGACCAACCTTACCAACTAGAAGAACAGAAGGAGTTCGACTAGCACAATTAAGGAATAGGGAGAAGAACTTGTCTTATGAGGAAGCGTTTTCCATGTACTTCGACATCTTCAACAAGTGCACTACTTTCGTTGATGCTATGGCGCCTTTTGTCAAATGCACTTTTGGACCATCTTGGTTCATCAACGAATTTCCTTCTAAATCAACAAAAAATGCCGAAGAAATAAACCAAATCTAGCAAGCTTATCTTTCGCCCTCTCTTCTTTCAATAAGGCTCTCTCCAAGCAACAACAAAAACAATCTTGGCATTAGCAGGTATTTTCCCAGCTATTTTTCAAGGCAATTTGGGCTATGCCAACTTCGACCGGCCCCGGTCTGCTTGCACAGGAGAGAGTTCAACACTCCAGAGACAGAGCAAGCTTATCAGCAAATCTTCAAGAATTTTCGCTTCAAAGATTTGCTCTTTGAACCTGCTAAATTTCAACCAAACTTTTCTTGTACGAAGGCATTTCAAGATTGGTGGGGTGGATACTATACTAAAGCTTTTAGAGGAAAAACTGATGCAGAAATTTCGAAAATTTTGTATTCAGCTTTTCCCTCTCAAATTGCTGAGAAGAACAAATCCCCAGGTATCCTCAGATAATTGGAAACATAATTCTTCATTAGTTAAAATTTTAAAACCATTTACCTGATAAAATCTTTGCATTATGAACAGCTGCTGTTTTACAGAAAAAGCCCACTAAAGCAACATCAAAGCAAAACAAGCCAACAGCAAGAACACCACCCAAAACGAAGAAGAAACTTGTGGTTAAATCCACTTCCAGCTTACCCCAAATAGAGGTATATCTTTGTAAATTGACTAAACCTTTTAAGTAGAAAGTTCGACCATATTTCATCACCTTTATTTCTTTTTCCTCTTTCAGAAGAAACCTGGAATAACAAGTCCTCTTGCAATAGGGAAAAGTCTACTTGTTTCCAGTTCTGAGGTAACAAATATATCTTCATTTCCGTTTCAAGTTTCTTCGACTCTTTTAACACTTAAATGTGTTTTAAACTCGTGTTTCTCTTTCGCAAGATACTGATAGTGATGGTGATAACATACCTCTTATTCACCGGTCAAGGAAACGAATGCAACCTGAATCCCAAGCAAGGGCTAAAGGGATTGTGATCAAAGAACCACAAGAGCAATCTCATGGACCTCCCCCTAAGAGACTTCACACATCAGTCGAAGTTCCTGTTGTCGAATCTGTAGCTGCTCCAAATGTTCTTTCGACTGAACACATTTTGCCTACACCATCAACGCCTGAGGAAATCTCCACAGTAATTCCAACTACCCAAAATTCTCCTATGGTTGTTGACGTCGAAGGAACAAGCAACGCTACTAACGCGAATGTTGAAATGGAACTTGAGCGAACTAACGAGCAAACACCAGACGTGGCAGGCACTAAGGATTCAATCACAGAGACGATTGAAATTGAGTCTCAAGAAAAAGTTTCTACCAAAGAATCAACTAGTAGCGCTATGAGTGACCAGGAGTTTTCACTGATGAAGACGACAAACCCTTTGGCTGCTCTTAAACACTTGCTGAGCCTCTCTTCCTCTTCTCCTGCCATGGTCTCCGGTGCTTCGACTACTTCCTTGACCTCTGTTACTCAAGAGACTACTGAAGAATTGCTTCAGCAATTAAAAGCTAAGGTCTTGGAAGGCAATCTCTTTACTAAGATTGAAGAGAACCCATCAGAAAGCTTTGCAATTAAGGACATCGCTCAAAAATTGCTGCAATCAGAGCCTAATGCCAAACTTTTTGCTTTCCTGATCGAATTTTTTGCCAGTCTTTGAAACTTTTGCACTTCACATCAGTAAACGCTCTGAAATTTCCAGGTTGAAAAACCAAGAGGCTGCACTTCATCAAGAGAAAATTGATGCCTTCAAGGTTTCTCAAACCCCCATTGATGAATTGGAAGTTCAAATAACGAAGGATGAGCAAGAACTTGCTAACTGGAATTCAAAAATTCAGCACTATGATGAAGAGATAAGAATTCTCCAAACAAAACTGGCAAATGCTAAATACCAAAAAGGCTTAGTGCAACAAAGGATGGAGACCCCTAAGTCGAAGATTGAAAAGGCAGCTACTGAGGCTCTTCAACATTTTGATGAGGCTCAAAAGCACCAAACAACTATTGCTCAACTGGACAAAGAGTTAAACTTTCTGGAGTCTTCGATTGCTGTGGGAACCAAGATCCTCTACAGGCTCAAGCATGCTCTTCAAAGCCTTTAGTAACTTGTAATAGTGTAGAACTTCTTTTAATGGCTATGTAATTATTTTGATTGACTACATCACCATTTTGAACCAATTTACGGTTTTATCTTTACTCAATTCTAACTTCGTTCAATGTTGGCTTATACTGTTTTAAATACTTGCCATTTATTTTGAAGATTCTATTTTCGTCACCCAATTCTTCGACTTCATATGCCCCATTAGAAAAACATTGCAATATACGAAATGGACCTTCCCAACTGGGTGACCATTTACCCAAGACTCTATCTTTTTTATCCATAGGCAACAACACTTTCCAAACTAAATCACCTGAATTAAAGGTTTTTAACTTAACCTTTTTGTTATAAGCTTTAGCTACTCTTTCCTTCTGTCGAATAAGCATTTCCAAAGCTAACAACCTTTCTTCGTCTAAATCAACTAACTCATCAAGCATCATATTCCAATAATGATCAAAAGGAATCTCATACTGTCTTTGAATTCTTGTTGATTGTAAACAGATTTCAACAGGCAATACTGCATCATGTCCAAAGGTTAACCTATATGGAGTAGCATTTATAGATTCTTTGGGTGAATTTCTACAAGCCCATAAAATTTTATCTAAAGTGTTATGCCAATTTCTGGGTTTTTGCCCAACATGCTTTTTAATCAAGTTAATAATGATCTTATTGGCAGCTTCCACTTGACCATTGGCTTGTGCATAATATGGTGTCGAAGTTAATAACTTAAAACCAATTTCAGAAGCAAATTCCACCATTTTTCGACCAGTGAAAACAGAACCCTGATCTGTAGTTATGGTTTCTGGAATTCCATACCTATAAATAATATGATTTCGGATAAACCGTATTACTGCTTCTTGATCAACATTGGTTAAAGGTATTGCTTCTACCCATTTGGTAAAATAATCAATTCCCACTAATATATACCTATGACCTTTTGATGATGTTGGTTTTATTTCTCCAATTATATCTAGAGCCCAACCTCTGAATGGCCAAGGTTTCACTATGGCATGCAATTCATTTGCAGGCACATGTTGTATTCCAGCATGCTTTTGACACTCTTGGCATCCTTTGGCAAACTCTATACAATCTTTCAACATTGATGGCCAATATATTCCTTGTCGAAATAATAGCCATTTCATTTTATGGCCTACTTGGTGTGAACCGCAAGCTCCACTGTGTGTTTCAGAAACTGCTAAATATGCCTCATTTTCATTAAGACATTTCAATAATACTCCTTCAGGAGTTTTCTTAAACAATTCATTTCCAATTATCACATAGCTTAAAGCTCTGTACTTTACCTTTTTATTGGTATTTCCTGTGGGATTTTGCAAGTATTTTACAATAGGCTTTCGCCAATCATCATTGGCCATATTGTCAATAGCAAAAACTTCTGCTAAAACAACTTCACCAACAATGTGATGTTCAATACATTCCTCATCTATATTTGTTGCCCCCCCAGTTTTTGGTGTTGACAATAAGGATGAAGAAATATCATCAGATATGAGTTTCTCTTTTATTTCGATTAATTCTTCAAGGCTTTGTTTTGAAACTCTATAACCTGATGCAATTTGGGCCAAATCATTCGCCACTTGATTATCAACTCGTGGTAAATGTTCTAAGTGAACAGAGTCAAATCTCTTTAACAAGGAATTGGCCATAATAAAGTATTTAATAAGGTGTTCTTTAATACATTTATATTCTTTGGTCATTTGTTTGATAACCAATTCTGAATCACCTTTTATTTCGATACATCTTGCCCCCAGCTCAAGTAAAATTTCAAGGCCTATAATTAGAGCCTCATACTCAGCTTCATTATTGGAGCAATGATTTCGAATCTTACACTTGTACTTCGTTGGAATATTATTTGGTGAAATAATTAAAACACCAATCCCAACTCCTTTTTTATGACTCGAACCATCAAAATACAACCTCCAAGGATATGTGTCTACGAAATGTAATGTTTCTTCGACAACAGAGTGGTCTACTATAAAATCAGCAACCACTTGTCCTTTAATTGATTTTAAAGGTTGATAAGTTAAGTCATATTCAGACAAAGCTAAAGCCCACTTACCAATTCTACTATGCATGATTGGTTTCGACAGCATATGCTTAATAATATCAGAATGCGAATAAACACAAACATTAGCTGGCTTTATATATTGCTTTAACTTTGTGCAAGAAAAATACAAGCAAAGGCACAACTTTTCTATAGAACTGTACCTAGTTTCAGCATCTATTAAGACTCTACTAAGGTAATATATGGCTCTTTCGACACCATTATCATCCTCTTGAGCTAACATGCTACCTATTGTTTTTTCAGATGTTGCTATATACAATTTGAGCACTTTGTTCCTAATAATAGGCATTAGAATTGGTGGTTTCATCAAATAAGACTTAATTTCTTCAAAGGCTGCTTGATGAACTGATTCCCATTTGAAAACTTCTTCTTTCTTCAGTCTCAATAATGGCGAAAATGCTTGAGTTTTGCCACTTAGATTTGATATGAATCTTTGTAGGAAATTGATTTTTCCCAACAATGATTGAAGTTCTTTTTTGGTTGAAGGAGCTTTCGTTTCAATTATAGCTTTAGTCTTATTCTGATTGATTTCAATGCCTTTTTTGTGCACCACAAAACCCAAGAAATCTCCTGCACGCACACAGAAGGCACATTTTAATGGATTCATTTTCAATCCATATTTCCTCATTCTTTCAAAAGATTGTCGAAGATGGTCTAAATGACCATTTTCTGAGGAAGATTTAACCACCACATCATCTATGTATACTTGCATAAAGTTTTCAATAAAATCATGAAACATACAATTCATTGCCCTCTGATATGTAGCACCAGCATTTTTTAAACCAAATGGCATTACTACCCATTCATAAATACCTAATGCCCCTGGACAACGAAATGCAGTTTTCGATACATCTTCTTCAGCAATAAAGATTTGATTATACCCAGAATAACCATCAAGCATGCTGAGGTATTCAAATCCTGCTGCTGAATCTATCAACATTTCTGCCACAGGCATTGCGTATTCATCTTTGGGAGTTGCATTATTCAAGTCTCTAAAATCTATGCAAACTCTAAGAGTGCCATTTTTCTTAATTACAGGAACTATATTAGCTAGCCATTCGACATACCTGGCGGTTCTGATGAATTTGTTTTTGAACAACCTTTCGATCTCCTCTTTAATTTTAGTTAATATTTGAGGAGCAAACCTCCTTGGTATCTGCTTCACTGGCTTCTTCTCTGGTCGGATTGGCAATTGCAATTCCACAACGTCTCGACTCAATCCAGGCATTTCGTCATAGCCCCAAGCGAAGCAATCTTTGAACTCCCTCAGTAATGTTATAACTTGGGTTTTCAATGCAACATCCAGGTATGCACTAACAAAAGTTGGCCTCTTCTTTGAGCCATCTCCCAAATCCACTTCCTTCAATGGATCTTGAGCCTGCATTCGCTTTGTTGAATCTCTAGGATCTTTTTCAAACCCTAATGGCTCATTATCATAAATGCAATCAAGCTTTCCATTCATAATAATGCCATTTTCGTCTTCAGAATCTTTGGCTTCGACAGCCATTGTTTGATGATTTAAATCGGCTTCCATAGCCGCTTTTAACTTATTTTCGGCCATATAAGCCGTAATCTTATTCCATGCATTAGGAACTGACATAGGAAACATTTTAAGAATCAGAATACCACCCCTCAGGTTGGGCAGTAGCATCTCCTATTATTTGCCTTTCCCAAACAAAACCATAGTTTGGATGCAAATTTACTGAAGCAAATACATTATCAGCAGGAATGTATGCCTCATTAGAAGATGGACATGGCGCAATGTTCGCCAATCTTTTCTCAAAATTTTCCTTGGTGATGTGATTTACGTCAGCACGAAAATAACTTTGGTCTGCTTCAATGTATTCGACAAGACCATCTTCCTTCCACATCACTAGTCTTTGATGTAATGTTGAAGGCACAGCACCAACTCCATGTATCCACTCCCTTCCCAGTAACATATTGAAGTTTGCTTTGGAAGCAATTACTAAGAACAGAGTGGTCCTCTTGATAGTTCCAACAATCAATTCCACTTCAATGGCTCCAAGAGAGTAACCAGTTTTGCCTTCGTAATTACTCAAGACAATATTATGTGGCTTAAGGTCAGTGATGGATATGCCTATTTTCTTCATAAGCACTTCAGGCATAAGATTCACAGCAGCACCTCCATCAACTAACACTTTGTTGATGCCAATACCATTAACCTTAGCCTGAATATATAAAGGCTTTAGGTGATTCTGCATACTCGTATCTGGCCTCTCGAAAGTAGCCATCTGCTCTTCAACACAGCCATCATTCATCACATAGTAACACATGGGTTTGTGACAAGCCATATCTTCAGTGAAATCTTCTTCCTCACTGTTAGGCACAGTTATGACATCATACTCCAGTGGCAATATTGACACCACATTACAGACGACATCGAAGTCATCATCAGAATCATCAAAACCAGAACCTATGTCCTCATCGAAGTCAGATTGAGCTTCTTTCCCTTTAAATATCGAAGATGGAGGATAGATTCTTTCAAGTGCAGGCCTTCTAGGTTTTTCCATCAGAACATCCTTGCCTTTTGCCTTATTTACCACACTTGTAGGCTTAGCAACATCAGTACTGGTACTTGCCTCAACCTTAGAAGCCACTTTCTTATCATCCAACTGGACTTTGATTCCAAAGTGACTAGGAACCTTGTTTGCGTCTACAGAAGCTTTCTTCTTCTATTTTCTCTGAAAACGACGCCACTGGGTTTTAGTCATAGGATTCTTACCTTTATAATTATTCCGATAATTATACTTGTTGGAATCATCTTGATGAACAACTTGAGCAGGTGCATTGTTGTGAACCCATTTTCCAACAGGGGAATTCGTTTGTGGAACGAAGGATTTACCAAACAGTTTAATGGATCCTTTCTTTCCTGGCTCTTGGCTTGTCGAAGGCTTAGTCGAAGCACTAGCCTTGCTAGATGAAGGCTTAGTCGTAATATTGGCCTTGTAACCAGGAAGTTCAGTGCTACCAAAATCGAAGGATGGCCCATTGTCAAGCCATTTCCTCTTACGTTGTTCCTGATCTTGGTACCCTTCAACAGCTTTAGCTGCCTCTTTGTCGAAAACAGCACTGCACCTTGGACATAGCATAACCTCAGAATTGTTCCACTTACATCTGTTGAGGAAATCTATCAACTCCTCTTCAGCTTTTGGGAACACAGCATGTAACTTTCCATCATACTCTTTCAAGGTTATCTCTTGTTTCATCCCTTCAGCATATATAAAACCTTCTAATTTCTTGGTGGAGGATTTAAGTTTCTTTGGAGGATCTTTCATTTCAGCATCTACCATGTTTACACTTGCTTCGACAGGTTCTGAATACATGGCTTCAGCTTTAGGTAAAGGGTCATTCACAACTTGCATTGGAGCTTTCATCTTTCTATCCTCAAATTTTAATCTACCTTCTTCAATTGCTTTTTGCACAAGATCCCTAAAAAGCACACAACGGTCAGTGTTATGTCCCAAAAAATTAGGGAACTTACAATAACCCTTTTTCTTTCTCTGGTCAAGAGTTGGTACTCTTAAACCATTAGGTACCAATATCTGACCATCTTTTACTAACAGATCAAATATTTCATCACATTTAGTAACATCAAAAGTATATGTCTTAGGCACAAATCTGTCATTTTTTGGCTCAACAGGATTTTTCCCATTAGCAGGCGTTAGTAATTTACAAGTATAAGGAGGACCAGGCTTGAGTTCAGCCACGTCTATCTCCTCTTCTTCGACATCACCGAAT
This sequence comes from Astragalus membranaceus, assembly GCA_039519185.1. Lineage (NCBI taxonomy): Eukaryota > Viridiplantae > Streptophyta > Magnoliopsida > Fabales > Fabaceae > Astragalus > Astragalus membranaceus. The sequence continues at coordinate 44,034,152 of CM076846.1, forward strand.
GCGACGTCAAATTCTTCATTGACATATGCAATTTTTTCTTTTTTAGGAAACCTAGTTGACCTAGATTTCTCCTCTTTTAACCTTCAACTTGTCGAACTCTATCAGCTAGTTGGGCCATGTCTCTTAGATAAGACGTGTCCAATTTCTTTCTGATTGAATAATCAAGACCACCAGCAGCCATTTCGACGAGTTCGTGTTCAGGCACTTGTGTGAAACAACGAGCCTTCAGTAGCCTAAACCTATTCAAATAGTCATCAACAGTTTCAGGCACTTTGCGCTGAACACTGGCCAATTCTTTGAGACTAATCTTAGATTGGCCCATGTAAAACTGCGCATGGAATGCTTTTTCTAATTGCCCCCATGTGAAAATAGAACCAGGGGGTAATGTAGTAAACCAAGTAAAAGCATTTTTTGTTAAAGAATTTGGGAAATATTTCATCTTCAAATTCTCATTTTGGGCTATATCCCCAGACTCAGTCAAATAACGAGCAATATGTTCGACAGTAGACTCTTTTGTGTCACCACCAAACTTAGTATATTTAGGAACTTTCCAGCCCCTTGGTAACCCAGTTTGTAACACATATTCACACAATGGTGATATGAAATTTGGCCTATGTAAGCCTACATTAACGCCATTTTGTGTCAATATAGTTTCTACTAAAGTGGCTATATTATCTTGAGCGCCAACATTATTTTGTTGCACTTGCCGAACAACTTCATCAGCGTTCTGATTTCGATTTACTAGAACAACTTCAGGAACATGATTCGCAGTTCCCTGACGTTCACCCACATTCACTGGGACTTCGACTGGAATTGTTCTTTGGGTATTAACAGGCATTTGCCTATTACTAATATTTGGAGCCCCAAAGAAATCTGCAATTCGACCCATTTGTTTGGCTAACATTTGGTAACTAGTATCAGTATTTTGAATCAATGGATTAAAAACTATACCGATTTGTTGGGTTAACATATTAACCATATCATGATTGCTCTCATCAACTTGTTGTCGTAAGGCAAACAGAGATTCATTGGTTAATGCTGGGGGATTTCGACCCATTACACTTTCAGAAGAAACATGTACAGGAGATATGGTCGAAATATGTGGCATTCCAGTAGGCATGCCATATGATCCAGAAGGAAATGCAGGAAAACTTACATTATGAAAATGTGGATTTAAACCGCTTCCTATTGCCATATAAGGACTAAGAAGTCCCATATGTGACGGCAAAGGTATAGGCATAGATGCCATGTTTGACTGCGTTGATCCAACGTTAGTCATTGATACTGAAGGAATGGTTGTTGATGATGATGGGGATATTGTTCCCACAACCACCCCTGCATTTACGTTTGCAGAGTCTACTATTGTTCCCTGTTCTTGTGAAACCACGGGATTAGAACTAGACGCATTATTAGTATGACGAACCATTTTTCCACTTCTTAAGTGCATGCAAATACAAACACATACAAGAACATAGAAAAATTACGTATTAAAGGCAAACGGTCCCACTGGGCGTGCCAATTTGTTTGCTGGTGTTTTTAGCAAACAATCACTGGTTTTATTAGAAATGTTTGTGAGATTAAACCAGAAATCTCCAAAGCAATTGCCTTTAAACACCGCAGTTTGTCAACAAATATATTTTAAAAAGAGAGACAATTCACCATGAAAATGGAAATCAAAGAAAAAGGAAGTGATAAAATGGAACGCAGAAATGTAAAATGACTTGTATGGAAAGTAATAAATTGCATTGAATGAAAAGAGAATGGTGTACAAATTCACATACGTTGTACAATAATTCCTTCACTCTGTTTTCGCTGTGACTTGGAAGTTAGAGTTTCAGAACTGTGTGTTTGGTATAATAATTTGTCACCCTGATTTCTATGTAGAAACTCCTACTTATACAGAAAATAATGGCTGAAATGTAAACTGCTATGGACACATGGCTATGTCTCACTAACCAATGATGGACTTCGTGCCACGTTCGATGCCACACACTGCCCACGTCGTATTAACCGTAGTCTTGAAATTCGACACAACTGTCTGCCAATAACTGCTTGACGAAGTCCTGAATACACTGTCCTGTCGAAAACTCTTTCCTGTCGAATCTGTCGAATTGGTGAAGACCTCTTCTATCGAAAACATGCTGAGATGACTTGAATGTCACTCTAAAGGCATTATGAATGATCTTTAATGAAAAGTCAAACCCTATTAATTAACCACTCAAAAACTTTGTCGAAATCCTAGGCTAACAGGTATATTCACCTCCTCCATCAGATCTCAGTATCTTTAGGTTCTGTCCACTCTGCTTTTCTGCCATTGTTTTGATTTCCTTGAATCTTGACAAGGCTTCATCCTTAGTCTTGATTAGGTAGATCCACATCTTCCTTGAGAATTCATCTACAAAAGACAGAAAATAGTTGTTACCACCTTTAGAAATCACATCAAAAGGACCACAAATGTCTGTGTAAACAACATGAAGAAGATGTTTAGACCTGGTTTCCAAATCTGTCTTAAACATCTTCCTTGGTTGTTTGCCAAGCAGACATGTGGTACAAGCACTATTAGGTGCCTCAATCTTAGGTAAGCCACTTACCAAATCCTTAGCACTAAGATTGACTAGACTCCTATAGTTTAGGTGTCCCATCCTCCTATGCCATAGAATACTTTCAGAATCAGTGGTGGCACTTGTAGCGACCGAAAAATCCGGGTGAGGATTCCTCGAAGGTTCAAAAATGAAGCCGCCACCAAAGTTTAGTTTAAGGGCAAACATTGGAAAATCCCTTTTGGAATGGATAAGGGTCCTTGAGACCAGATTTGGGTTCGGGAGTCGGTTATGCATGGGGAAGGTGTTAGCACCCCACGACATCCTTCTTAAGGAAGGTTACCTCCTAATTAGTTGTAGGGAAGAATATTAATTTTGAAAATGTTTATTTTTACCCTTTTATTAAGAATCGAAAAAAAAGAAGAAAATTGATATTTTATTTAAGAAAATGATTATTTAGGAAAAGAATAAAAAAGGTTTTTTTATTAGTGCAATTGACAGAGGTCAGCCGCCCTCTGGTCCTACGTATCTCCTGGTAGAGAATCAAATCGCACGTAGTTCTTGGTAGAAAATGTTTGTTGGTTGGTGTCTTTTAATATAGGGGTTTTAGGACTGTGTGATCTGTGTTGAAGGACCACTGGGGGTCTGAAGGAGCGCTGGGGCTCTGAAGGACCACAGTTCACTTATCCTAAAACGATGACTAACTCGGCCGTACGACCGACTTAATCCCCTACTTTGAAAATAAGATTTTTGATTTTTCAAATGAAAGAAATGTGTTTGTATTATTTTTTTTAACTTAGAAATTATTTATTTTAAATAGGGATTTTAGGACCTGATCCGTAACGGTTCATTAGTGGCCTAAAAACAGACTAACCCGACTGTACAGTCGACTTAGTCCCCTATTCATATTTTGTGGTTTTTGTAAAAGAAAAAGAAATAAGAAAGAAAGGTAAGGGAAATTATTTATTTTTGCGCTTGATAGGGGCGTGGCCCTGCTCCTACGTATCTCCGGGTAGAGAATCAAAGGCTACTTAGTTCTAGGGAAAATTTAGCTTGTTTTGTTGATTTTAAATTTTTTAAAAGGAAATTTTTGAAAGAAATATAAAAGAAAACAGAAAGGGTGAGAAGCAGCAAACGGGGGTGCAATTCGCAAAGAAGGGTTGTATTAGGGAAACTGGGGGTGTAGTAAGTAGCCCCATTCATTTTCAGATCCGTGTTAAACAATGGGCTTCTGGAGGCGTATTACTTAAAGCGTGGGGGTGTAAATATGTATCTGAAGTTTAAAATTAAAAAAAACAAAATAAAATAAATTAATAAATGAATGGAACAAAATGGGAACCCTAATTCTTTCTTTCCCATCCACGGCGCCCCCCTTTTCTTAAAATGTCAAAACCTAGAAAATTTCTCTCCCTCTCTCCTTGCTGCGGCGTATCCGCCTCCCCCCAAATCATCAACCCACATTTTTATTCTCCTCTCCCACTGTAACCGAGCCCTTCTCTCTCCACTCCATTTTCGCTTCTTTCTTTTTTTTTCTTTCTCCCCCACCGAACTCTCTCACGGCGCCATGTTTTTCTTTCTGCTGGTGGTGTGGTTCGGCTCGGTGGTCGTGGTGGCGGTGGGGCTATGGCGAGGCGTGAGGGCGTTGGCCGTTTGCGGTGTTTTGGGGCGTACGGTGGTTGTTGGGGCGTTGTGGTTGTCGCGTACGGCGGTTGGGGTACTGTGGTTGGCGAGGAGAGGGAGAGTGGAACGGCCGAAACAGTGGAAGTGTTTGGGTGGTGCGGCGGAGCCACGACGAGGTACGGTGACGGAGGTGACCACCGTACGGTGGTCATTCGTTTCTGGTTCGGTTTCCAAGGCCAGTTAGGGGAAGACGACGGCGACGGCACGTTTGGGGAGAATGAAGACGAAAGTTTGGCAGAGCCACGACGGCGGTTCACGGCGTACGACCACCGTCTACGGTGGCCGGAGGTGAGTCCCACTATTTTTATTTTTCTCTTCCTCTTCTATTTATTTTTTTATCCTTTCCACACCTCTTCCAAAAAAAATAATCTACCTCCTAAAAGTTTTCGGATCTATGTTTTCTTTTTACTTCCATTAACTTCCAGATCCTCAAACCAATTTCACTGTTATGCAAAAACGAAATCTTTATTTTCTATGCCTATTTTTGACAATCCCTTTGTTTAGGTGTATTCTGGTTTTATCTACTATTATGAGCTAAACGTATTTTACCTAAACAAAGGCATGGACAGATTTTTGAATGAACGAAAAAATAATGTAGGTGACTGTGTATAGATTTTTATGAATGAATGAGTAATGACATAATATAAGGACAATGAACATAATCTAAATTTAAAGTGACCATACATATATACATGATCAGTGAATGAATGATTTTTCTGAGATTATACGATTTAGGTGCATACGAAAACAATATGGTATCCTGAATAAACAAATAAGTTGGGAACTAACCTAGTTCCAAACACTTAGAAAATGGAAAACGCCACCCCTACAGCTTCAGTTTTTCTCTAATTTCTGCTCTCTGTTTTTGCTCAAGTAGAGAAGAATTCTGATTCTAAGTGTATTTTTTGAAGTGATATCAGTTTTTGTTTGTGTTTTTTGCTCATGTGACTGAGATTGAATTTATAGGCAAAAATCTGCTTATGCTGTTGCATTGTAAGGTCAAATTGTATCAGTTCCCTCTGTATCATTTTGTTTGATGTTTTCCCTTTTGATGTATGAGACTCTCTGCACATAACTATCTTCCCCCAAGTCTCTTATGCATTCATTAATTTAGCCTAGTTTGACCAATATCCAGCTGCTAAATCTTTTCTTATTGTGTGTATTATGCAGAGGAAAAGATGCAAAGAAAGAAGAACCTCCCATTTACAGCTTTGGAGCTAATGCCTACTGCTGTCACGAATTGGACTGTTCCTATTGTCTACACTGCTGGCCTTTGTCCTGTTGTTTTTTGTCTCTGCTCACTTTTGGGTTGCTGTGATGTGTCTTTTGTGTTAAAGCCAGCTTGGCCTTTTTGTTAAAAAAAAAAAACATTTCTTTGAAAATTGTAACTGACAAATTATTATGTAGCCTTTGGCCAAATTGTTATAGTATTATATATTTTTCCAAGCATTCAGCCTTGTGATATCACATTCTTATGCATCCTTTTTTTTTATTTGAATTGTATGATGATAAACAAAAGAGCTACACCACTATATATACGCATACCCTTGGACATCAACAGTTTGGGCTTATTGTAAAACAAAATTTTGGGTTTTATAGAAAAAGGAAAGGAAATGAAATGAATCCAATTATAATTATAATTATAATTACTATTGGGCTTGAATAGAACTTTTGTTCGATTTTCTAAAAAACAAAATTAAATTACGAAAAGAAATGCGGACAAAATTAGGGTATGACAGCACTCAAGCATTCTGCTTGTACAGTGCCAATGCTTGTTTTGAAAGTCCCGTTCTTGGCTAAAGGTGATGTTAGGATCAGCCTATCTTATTTATCAAAACTTTAAGTTTAAAGTCCTTCATTATGACAGAGAAACCTTTTTCTATCAATTGTCCCAAGCTAATTAGATTACACCTAATACCAGGAACATAATACACATCATGAATTAATACTACCTGCCCATCTTCTTTAGTAAACATAATGTTTCCCATACCTGCAGCCTCAGTTGATCTGTCACTAGCACACTTAATGGTTGTCCTCTTATTAGGGTTGAAATCAATTAACCAATCTTTATTCCCTGTAAGATGATTAGAACAAGCAGAATCCAAGTACCAAATTTCTGTAATAGTTTCACCATTACTGTTGGTGATAACTAAGGCAATATAATCTGAGTTTTCTACTATTTTGACATCAGTAATAGTAGTTTCTCCCCTAGGTTCAGTTTCATCATTTAAATCTGAAATCATACTAAACATAACAGGTGTATATTCTGTGTCAGAGTCTTCAGTGGCAACATTTGCCTCTTCCTCAGACTCTTTAGGTTTAGTGTCTTTCCTAGTGGGGCATTTAGTGGCATAGTTCCCATAGTTATCACATATGTAATATTGGACTTTGGATTTGTCCTTTTTCTTATTAGAACCAGAATTTTTCTTGGAGGAATCACCCTTACCTTTAGGTTTTCCTCCCTTACCTTTGGACCAGTTGTTTTGGCCTGGCTGGTTATTGTTGCTGCCCTTTTTCCATTTCCCTTTGGAGTTTGCAGCAAATAGAGCTTGCTCCTATTCTCCTTCACCATTTAGGAGATTCAGCCTGATTTCTTTGGCCTCAAGCATGCATTGAAGGTCTTCAATCTTCAGATCTGCTGGCTTGATAGTATCTTCTATACTGTTTACAATAAAGTCAAACTTCCTTGTTAGAGATCTAAGAACCTTTTTACAAACAGTTAATTCAGATAGAGTCTCTCCATTGAGACTCATTGCATTTGTTATCTTCTTTAGTTTTCCAAAGAAGTCAGTGATGCTTTCATTTTCCTGCATGTTTAAGTTCTCATACTCCTTTCTTAAGGATTGCAGTTTTTCCTCCTTGACTGGGGCAGCCCCATTGTAATATTTGTCAAGGAGGTCCCAGACAGTCTTAGAGGTTTTAATGCCTCTAATTCTGTCAAAGTTGCTCTCATCACACCCTTGGTGTATGAGGTAAATGCCCTTCCAGTCTTTCTTGGTGTTCTCTTTGTGCTCAGCCCTTTGTTCAGGGGTTGGTTCCTCAACTAACTCTGGGACTCCATCCTGGACAATTTCTAGGACATCATGAAAGCCAACAATGGCTTCCATTTGTAGACTCCATCTGTCCCAATTCTTGCCATTCAATTTAGGGACCTGAGTTGACAAGCCAGCATTTGACATGTTGAAAAAACCTTAGCTAGCACCTGTAGCTTAAATCAGATTTATTAGTACACACACACAGCCTTCTTGCTGTATGTTTTTAGTTGGAGAAAGAAAATTAGAAAAAAAAACACCTATAGAGTCACTGTATAGGAAAAGATCAAGGAAAATAAGAGAGTTTTAGAGATTTTGTCCCAGTATCTTCAGCTCTGATACCATGTTGAAGTTTCACTCATATAATGACTTGTTTACTTGCAGGTGGTATTATCAGATTGAGGGGGTGCAAACAGCAAGCCCAGATGTGGTAGGCCCAAAAAAAATCACAGCTACGGGATTGCTGGACAAAAAAATTTTTGTGGAACCCAGTGGATCTCCACTGTTCCTCCCCGCGGATCTTCGTGACCCGGTTCGTTTGGAGTGGTATATAACCCTTTTTCTCAGAAACCCTAGCTCATTTTCACCAAGATTTTCTCTCTCTCCTTCTTGCTTCTCTGTGGCGATTCTTCGTTTTCTCTCTTCAGAACCCAGCTAGGTTTCTTGTTTCTTGATGATTTCTTTGAGAAATCAACTCAGACTTCCTTCTCCCCTCTCGTTTCTTGAATCTTCTTTGCTGTTTTGTGAAACCCTAAGTTTCAGAAACTAACTTTGCCCTTGATCTTTTGTTTCTGGGCGAGATGATGATGATTCTGGGCACCGTATACCATAAACATCACGAACGAAGGTAGATCTTCTCTCTTGACGTCTGTTTCAGATTGCTTTCTAGGTTTTTGTCACCACAAAACCCTAATACACTGTTTATGCTTGTACAGGTACAGATTTTTGTAGATCTGCTTATGAGAACTTCAAACAAGGTAAAATCACTGACTCTGATCTTTTGTTGTACTGTTTGAGGTTCTTTCTGATATGCCAAAACACTGTTTAACTTCTGTTTTCTTGTGTTTGCATATCCTGAATCTTCACGCCTTGAAGATGACTAACAGTTGTGGTTTTCTCCTTGAGAACAAGGTAAAATCTCACCCTCTCTCTCTGTTTTTACTTTCCTGTGTTTTTCAGTCACTGAAAAACCTTTACTGATTCCTTTTTCTTTCTCTTGTTTGTGAGGTTTGAAGTTCAACCACTTGTTGAAGGATCTATTACACAAACTCACGAAGATGGCAAAGAAACTGTATACAGAAAAGAAGGAAGCAGAAGACTTAGAGTAATAGAAAAACTGTAAAGATTTTATTGCTTTGTAAACTGTTGTGTGAATTGTACATAGTTGATGTATATATATACACTGTAATTGCAACGGCTAGTTTGGTTGTTTGATTAGTTAAAGTTTGTTAGGAGCAAAACAACTTGCAAATAACAATCTTAACTAACTTAACAACCTATAGCTGTTAATAAACATACTTTGGACTTTAATACCCCCCAATGGCTAGTTTAGTGAAACTAAACTTTGCTGTTATTATTTTTGTAATAAGGATAAGGTTTTGGTTTCTGATTATAAACCAATATTAGCAAGCAATAAGAATTTAATACAATTCCCATCTCATCACAAGAAATGTAAAACAAGCAAGGTGGCCTAAAGGAATACGCAGTTAGAACAACATGCACACATAAAATGTAAGGACTGGGGCCTCTTGTTGCTCAACCTTGACCTCTTCAGGAACAGGCACTGGGGCCTCCTCACCTTCGTTGGTTTTGGGGTTGCTAGCACACTTAGTTGCCCATCTTCAAAGTTCAAATGATATATGATAATTAAATGTGGGAGAACAAACCTTGCAAGTAGGAAAATGAGTAGTTAATTAAGTAAACAATGAGTAGTTAGTTACTCTTTAACCACACATTCAAGGCATTACTAATAGTTAAATTCACACATTCTATAACCGTGTTTGGCTAGCTGTTTGCTGATCCTGCTTGTTATTGACCAGAACAATAAAACCAGCAAGCAGAAGCCACCATATCCTTTCATATGTAATTTCATTAATTAATTTCAGGCCTTAAGAATACAACTAGCAGAGGATTATAATTACCTCAGCAAGTAGAGCAACAAACGACAACAGCAGAAACGCAGAGGATTAATTAATGTCGATTTTTTTATATATATAATAAAGTGTATATATATACACACACCCATTTTAATTTAGCAAAACATATTTTCAGTACAAGTTTTGAATATATACCAGCTCAACAGGTTTGACCACCAATGACTCACTGGTTTGATCAGGGCTCTAATCGAGTCGATTAGGGGTGTTAGTTTTATAGCATTGGTTGTGTTGTGTATGACAAGAAAATATCTTTTGAATATAGTCACCCTCAAGCCACACTAAACTCCATATTTCTTTTATTTATCCATTTCATCTAACTACCTTTTACTCAAGACAAATTATCTTGAATTCCATGAACAATTTAAATTAGTGACCCAAATGGCAATGAAATAATTACTCCCTTTGTCCCATAATATTTGATGTTTTGGCTATTTACACATTGAATAAAAAATCATTAATTAGTATATATGTAGACTGAAATACCCCCATTTAATAATGTGTTGGAACCACAATAGTCCATCAATATTTGGATAATAGTGGATATCTTCATTGATGAGTAATGAACTATTGGCTTGGGTATTGATGCCTAGTAAAAGCTATGAAGGATATGATTGGAAGAAAATAATTAATTTAGCATTGAATTTATAAAGCATTAAAAACTTTGGGACAAAATTAGAAGGCTAACTCATCAAAAATTATGAGACCTAGTGAGTACTTTTTTCATTGAATTTGAAAGGGTATAATAGAACAGGATATGTCATGGATATATAAAATAACTAGTTGACAAACATCCTGGTCTCCTACATTTGAATGGACTACAAGATGACTTCCATCACCTCAACTTTTCATGTCAACCATCCTTCAATATGTAGCATGCAAACGGGTGCTGAGTGTTTGCAAGTCAACCAGATCAACACAAAAACAACTAATTACAATTTCAATAAAACGTGTTTGTTGGATCTAAAAGCTTTAAACATGGCTCCAACAATGATCTAGCATGGTTTGGTGCTTCCAGTCATTTACCAAGGCCATAAGACAAGTTCAAAATGAGGGGAAGTATGAGTTAAATGTTAGAATGCATTTTTTCAAAGTAGCTCGGGGCTTCTTTAAAGTATGAGCTGCAATTTATGCCCAGAATTTTCCTCTTATCTTATGGAATTTTTGGCTGTAGTTGTGCATTGGATTTTAGAGTGTGCTACAAAGGCAAGTCAGGTTTATGAAAATTCACAAGATGAGACTCGAAGAAGAAAGCGCCAAAGTCGACAAGGTCCAATATCAGAGACTAGTGGAAAACTTGATTTACCTGGCACACACTAGACCTGACTTGTCTTGTGCGGTCAGTGTGGTGAGCCAATTAATGCAGGACCCGAGGATGAAGCACTTGCAAGTTGTGGATCGTGTTCTGCAATACCTCAACACCACTCCAGTAAGAGGACTATTGTTCAATAGAGGTGGAAGCCTAACTATAGAAGCCAACAATGTTGCTGACTGTGCAGGTTCCGTATGTGATCGAAGCAATGTAATTAAAATCGTGATTTTAGTCGTAAAATCGTACGATTCTAATAGTGTTGTATTTTTTACTTTGTGTTTGTTGATTTTATTGTTTTTTTTGCTCCCTGCCTCCACTCCCTCAATTACGTGTTGTCTGCTTCTTGCCTCCATTCACACTTTTAAATTGTTTAGGTCCATACCAAGAGAAGAAATCGATTGTAGCAAAAGAAAATGAACGATCTTGTGTATCTGATGGTAAATGCAAGATTAGTGATGAATAAGACTGAAAGGAGAAAACGGTCTTTAGAAATTGAAGATATCAATGATGATGATGATGATGATGATGATGATGATGATGATGATGATTGGATGTGTGTAGATGAGGAAGAAAATGCACTTGAGGGTGGTGTGAATATTGTTGATTTAGATGAAGAATTGATTGGTAATGATGGGGCTGGTAGTAGTGCTACATCAGCCGCACATGTGGATGAATTTGATGCTTATGATGGTGGAGATGATGGAGAAGATTATGGAGGAGATGATAATGAGGGAGATGATTATGAGGGATAATAGAGATAGTAGTATTATAGGGAGATGATTATGAGGGGGATGATTATGGGGCAAATGAAATTAATGATGAGATTAGTAAAGATGAAAATGAAGATATTATGGGGGATATGCCCAATATCAATATGAATGATGTGATTTAGGCTTTATGTATTTTCTTTAAACTTAGACTTTTATGTTTAAGCTTTTAGTAGTTTCCTTGGTGGCAGTGGCGGAGCTTGCCCAAAATATTGGGGGGTGCCGCAACCACTAACTAAAATATTATAATTTAATCTCAAAAAAAAAATATTATAATTTAAATTAACAAGAGAAAAATATAATTTTATCAAAGATTCTACCATACCCTTCATTATTTAATAATATCTCATTCATAACTCTACTAATTTATCTTTCCAATGTCATTAATGAAGGTTAATTTGGTAAACTAACTAACAATTTCTCTACTAAAAAAGAAATTTTATTTTTTCTGGGGGTACCATGGTATCCCTCCGCTCCCACCATGCTCCGCTACTGACCAAAAACGACATTATTTTGGGGTAGAAGTATAGTAAAAAAAAATCTTTTTTTTTCTGGGGGGTACCACGGCTCCCTCCCGCCCCTATAATGCTCCGCCACTGCTTGGTGGATTCAGTGCTGTCAATGGCGGATGGCGGAGACCCAAAAATCCGCAATTTTGGGCTGCCATAAAGCCGCCTTAAACCGCCATCCTTCACTAATTGGCCATGGCGGTTTTCAAGAAATCCGCCACCGCAATTCGCCATGGCGCCGCCATGACCAATTTTTGACAACACTGGGTGGATTTGGTTGTTGGTTTATGTTTAAGACTTTGAGTAGTTTCCTTGGCGGAACTGGTTGTTTATTTTGATTAAGACTTGTGAACTTATCCACTATATTAGTTTATAGTAATATCTACGTTTTAGTAGAATCTTACGATTTTACTTACGGTTTTACGAGTTACGATCTTGCTACCCCCACCCATCTTACATAGAATCTTGACTTTGATTAGCTTGGATAGAAGATCCAAGGATATTGCACCCTTTTAAGTGGGAACCTTATTACATGGAGAGGTAAGAAACAAAACGTAGTTGCTCGATCAAGCATGAGGCGGGATTTAGAGCTTTGGCACAGGGAATCTATGAATTACTATGGATGAAGATTATACTAAATGATTTGAAGCTATGTAGTTAATAGCAAATAGCGTAGCGGCCGCCCACAAAATGCTATTGCCGTCTAGCGGGTAGCAGTATGACCGCTATGCCTGAGTCTAAGAAAACAATATACCAACTTAAACCATACACATATAAAGTCTAAAAAATATAATACTCAAAATTAAACACATTCATAATTAATTATCAAAGAGAGAGGAGGATGTTGGAAAAATAGAGATAAAAACAGAATAAAAGGTTTTGTAAAGAGATAAAAGGTTCTATAAAATACTAAAAATAGAGGAATAAAAACAATATTAAAATAGAGGAAGCAAAATATTGAAACCAGAGATGAGAACCTATTACTGAGGCCTGAGAGGGAAGCTTTTTATATGGCTAGACGCAAAAAAAAGTAAGGAGAAGATGAAGAAGACCTTGAAGAAAAGAAGGAACTTTTGGTGTTTTTTACATTGCATCAATGTATCAGAAGGGGGGAGGAGGAGAGTTAGGTTAAAATCAATTCACCCATTGCTAAAAAGACTAAAAAGCTTTTAAAAAACATGTATACGGTTAAATTTTGAGGGTATTACTGTCTTTTTGTTTTTTTAAATAGGGGTAAATTGTAAATTCACTTGAAATTTCATGTGTGTGCATCTTCTCTGCGAAACAACCCGCAAAGGACTCTGTGATTCCTCCACTCCTCCCGAAACACTAATCCCGCCGCAATAGTGTATTTATTGCATGGCATCGGGCTACCGCAATGCTCATTTCGCGATTGCGACCGCTACCGCCACTATTAACTTAAGAGATTTGAAGATACAATGTGAAGGCCTATGAAGTTATTTTGTGACAATAAATCAGCAATGAGCATTGCCCATAATCCTGTCCAGCATGACAAGACTAAACACATAGAAATAGACCACCACTTCATCAAGGGGAAGCTAGACAGCAGTCTAATAACTTTATCCTACATTCCTTCTGGGCATCAACTAGAAGATGTGCTAACAAAGGGTTTGCCAACAAGAACGTTTCAACCAACTTACTTGCAAGCGGGGAATGATAGATGTCTATTCAAGCCAGCTTGAGAGGAAGTGCTGTAAATAGAATGTATCGTGTATCCCTTATAATTATGTATCCGACCCATTTATTAGGCCCGTTAGGGTTAGTTTTAGATTAATACCCTTTAGCGCTTGTACTCAATAAATAGTTGAAATATTATTCAGAAATATTATCCAAATGACCTTCAATTTTTGGAGCCACATTTCCAAATGACAGCTTGCTGAACTTCAATGAGGTAGTTCCAGGAGGTCTGTACTCTTCCAGTTGAGGTTCAACAGATTCCCAACAGCCCCCTACAAGATCAGAATATCCAACAATTATCCCCAACAACCCCCTACAATGCAATAATAAAAATCCTAAGAATTCATACCAGTTGACTTGGTATTGGCATTGGTGTCAAAACAGGACACACGATATTGTTTACGGAGTTCGGCCAAACTTTGCCTACGTCTGCGATTACAGAGTAGCTGTAGTTCCGTTTTATTGATTGTGTTTCGATGCCTTGAGTACAAACACTAAAGCGTTTAAATAGGTTTGTCTCAAAGAAAACCTAACAGGCCTGGGCCAAATACATATAAATAAATCTACAAATCTACTATTTACAACTTCGTTATTTCCTTATTCACATCCCCCCCTCAAATTGATGCGGGTCATCAAGGAGCATCAATTTGCTGACAAGAAACTGATGGCGTGGACAAGGAACAGCTTTGGTTAAAAGATCTGCAACTTGAAATTGAGTATTGATATGAGGGATAGATATAACATGATTATCATAGGCTTCACGAATAGCATGACAATCAACTTCGATATGCTTAGTGCGGTCATGAAAAAACGGATTTGCAACAATCTGAATGGCACTTGTATTGTCAGCATAGAGAGATGTCGGTTCGGTTTGCGGAAATCCAAGTTCACCCAAAAGACCACGAAGCCAAAGTATTTCGGAGCATGCCGTACACATAGCACGATACTCCGATTCGGTTGAGGACTTAGAGACTCTCGCTTGCTTCTTACGTTTCCATGAGATCAACGAAGAACCAAGAAACATACACCAACCAGTGACAGAGCGGCAAGTGTCAGGACACCCAGCCCAATCAGCATCACTGTAGGCACTCAACTTAAAAGGGGTGCCACCAGGAAAGAATAAACCCCGTTGAGAGGTACCTTTCACGTAGCGAATTATACGACCAACCGCTGCCAAGTGAAGATGACGAGAAGAATGCATGAACTGACTTACTTGCTGAACAGCAAATGAAATATCATGTCGTGTAATGGTCAAGTAGTTAAGACTACCCACGAGCTGTCGATACAATAAAGGATCAGTCAAAACTTCACCCTCGTCACGGTGGTATTTAACATTAACTTCAAGAGGAGTATTCACGGGATTAGCAGATTGGAGGCCAGTCATAGCAATAAGGTCGGTGGCATACTTATGCTGATGGAGAAATATACCCTTAGAGGTAGAATGAACCTCGAGTCCAAGAAAATAATGTAAAAGACCAAGGTCTTTCATTTGAAATGAGGCTTGAAGCTTTTGCTTAACTTCCTGTATGGATGCTGCATCAGAACCAGTAATGATCATATCATCAACATAAAGAAGGAGTAGAACAATGTCCGTAGATGTGCAGTGAATGAACAAAGAAGAATCATACTGACTTTGAGTAAAAGAGAACCCAAGTAGAGTGGAACGGAATTTCGCATACCAAGCTCTAGGCGCGTGTTTCAAACCATATAGAGAGCGTTTGAGCTTGCACACCCCCTTAGATGAAGAGAATAGGCCCTGAGGGGGAGTCATATAAATATCTTTAGTCAGGTCGCCATGAAGGAATGCATTCTTCACATCCATTTGGTGGAGAGACCACCCATGAGAAGCAGCTATAGAGAGCACCATTCTAACAGTAGTCATTTTAGCAACTGTTGCAAATGTCTCATCATAATCAATACCAAATTCCTGCTTGTTGCCTAAAGCAACCAATCGAGCCTTGTACCGATTGAGAGATCCATCAGAATTTAATTTCACAGAATAAACCCATTTATAGCCTATGGGTTTGATACCAGGAGGGAAAGGAACAATATCCCAAGTGAAATTGTCCTAAAGGGCCTGAAGTTCCCCATTCATGGCATTTGTAACACCATAATATTTCTATCATGTAGAAATGCTAAGATGCACGAAATGGCATATATGAGAGTAATATTTCCTGTTTAGATATTGAACATGATTAAAATTTTTCGATGATTAACATCAAACAGTCTTACATTCCAAAAACTTAATTAAAACCATATAGGTTCCATGTCTTTCAATATCCTCAAAACCTAGTGTTCAGTACCATCACAAGAAAAGCGGAAACGATTACATAACTTAAAACAAATTCAAGTCATACTATCGAGTTACAAAGACAACAAGGGAACTCAATATCAAAGATAAAAGAACTAAGTCTTCTAACTTCTCTTCAAGCACGTAACTACTCGTGCCTCGTCGCTTTTTTCTTTCCCTGTTTCTCTGTAAAACAACAACATATAAAGGGTGAGATAAACATTATCTCAGTGAGTCCTATCGAGACCCCTTACTAAAACTCTAGCGGTTCATTATGTATTTTTAACTCGTAGCCCTACTAAGCGACTACGTGAAACCTCCATAACATAGCATATAATTATGCTTCTATTGTCCGCAGTCCAATAAGATAACTACGTACAATCCTCTTAACTGTTTAGCATATCACCGTGAATGATTGTTTATATTCCCGGTGAACCCAATCCGCTTACCATAAACTGTGGGAAAACCTCAAAGGGGCCTAGGTTCATAGGGCTCATGACTTCCCCTTCCCTAGTACGTTAACTTCAACATTAGGGTCGTCACCCTAAACCTCAAATTATATAAATAAATATAATTTCACCCGCATTGGGCCGTCTCAATAACATAACATAACCTCAAATTATATAATTATATATAAACACCCGTGTTGGGCTGTCTCATAAACAATATAATATATATATATATATATATATATATATATATATATATATATTTATATATTCTCAAAGGACATTTAGTCCGCCTTAACAAGTATCATGACCTCACTCGTGGTTACTAACATTTGTTAACCTAACTTAGAAGATTCACAATTCAATTTCATAGCATCATTATCTTAACATTCTTAACCTCAACCTCATGGGAACATAGTCCAATTACCATAGAATAAAACTTACCTCAACCTCATAGAAACATACAATCCACTTATCATGACATAATATTAACCTCAATTATACTCACGTGTTTTTCCACGAATTACGGTTTATTCATCAATACATAGGGTTGGGGAAGAGATTAGAATAGGTTTGAAATCAATTAGGAAGGGTTTGGACACATTTTAAAATCTGGGACAAAAATATCAGCACCGGTCGTGCTGACTTATATAATTATATGTGAGCTGAAGGTGTTTCAAACACTAGGAAATGACCAAAATACCCTTGTCCTCAAATTCTCGTCTAAACCCCAAATAACTCAAGCAATCAATCAATAGTTCATATGACTCATAAAATTAAGTAATCAAACATATAATTAATTTACTTAATTCATAACCATCACCTCATCATAAAATAATTAATTAGGCTAACATATATTATTTAGCTAATCAATTAACTCATAACCTCACGCTAATTTCAATAAATGAATTTAGCCAATTTGGGGATGTTGCGTCTTTTTTTGTAACATCCTGGGCTCTTTTCTTTCTAGTAGGCTACCCAGCGATGCACTCATGACCTTCTCTACCCATGTAGAGTTTTTGCCTTCCGTGGGAATCGAACCATGCACCCTGAGCTCAAGTACATGCTCAATGCATTCCCACTACCAATTGATCATTTGATTTGTTCTGCGTGAGTGAGTCACTATCTTTTCACCATTATATCAATTTATTTTCTTTTGGTAAGTAAAAATACCTTAACACTTGTGAAAATGAATTTGATTTGTTCTGCGTAACTCATTTGGCAGGCCTTTCATCAAATTCCATCCCCTTCATTCTGGTAAAAAACAGAGTTGAAATAAATTTCAGCAAAAACGTGTTTCAAATATAGACATCACAAATTATATAACAACTCAAATATGGCATCAATTAAACAAAAATCATTTTGATACTCTCATTCAGAAAAGCCACATATACTGCCATGGAAACCTTACTTCAATACAATATATAATTTAAATGCGTAGTATACCTTGGATTTCGATCAAAACCAAGTTTTCTCGATGGTTATCATGCTAACAAATGTGAAAGAAACACAAACAAATCCAATCTCTTCTTCGATAACGCTCATACATAATATCAATTTATGAAGACTATTATATAAATTTATAAAAAGCTGCAAAATTGCCTACCATTCATGACCCGTGTGCCTACATGCATCATCCTTTTCAACAATACAAAATTAAAATTTCAAAGATTGAGGAACCTACAATCTAACCTTATTCCATCATTCATTAGAGACCTCTTGCATCATAAGTTCAATCAACCGTTATTTAACTTCTCATCGGCACGGCAGTTTCTTCTCTTTTTTCTCATCTTATTAATTTAACTAATTTAATTAATTTTATAATTTATCTTTTCGGCCAATTAAGTACGATAATCAATTTTAACTAGATGAGATGGTAGGGGTCTCTTTCAGTCTTCAGTCTTAGATAAAAGTAACACGTTTATGCTTATGATTCATTTTTCACACCATCAAATCCAATTGACATCTGTATATAAAACAATTGAAAATAATCTCATTGACTATCTTTGGCACTCTCCGGTTAATCATACAATAATCTACTTTTTCAATCTAATAAAAACATATGTTAGCACATTTATATTTTTAGACATCACCAAATTTTGACATTTATCACAATTTAGGCCGCCCACCCGGCGAACCCCGCGCTTGCAAAGCGTGGCTGAAATTCCTACCCAGCCACAGTCCACTCCAGAAGGCATCACTGTCACCGCGGAGGAAAGTGCACCTATTCCCCCTCCCGAACCGGTCCCTCCGGAAAACATCACCATACACTCAGCTGCTGTGCAGCGACTGTTGGACCTACTCAATGGACGGGTTCACACCATGCCTGAGCCACACCATACTGATGCAAACTCCCCGGTCAGAAGGGGAATCCCCTCCAGACACCACCGGTCACCACCAAGGAGACCTCCCGTCCATCGCTCCCCACCTCGTCAAAAGGGGCGGAAAAGTTCGCGGAGCCTCCATCTCCGACGGATCCCACTTATTCGCCGAACGAGTCACCAACCAGGACCTCTTCCACAAATACCCCACCTGCAAAAGGAAAACCCAGAACAGTCCAAACAATAGCAGGCAATAACATGTCGTCTACCCTAGGGTTCAATATCACAATACCAATAATCCAACCTAGGTTTCAGCAACAGTCATATGCACTGCTTACCTCAAGAAAGGGAGCGGAGAAGAAGGGATCATAATAGAATGGGAGGAAATGTATGTTTTTACCTTAAGAAAGGAAGCAGAGAATAGGGGACATGGGAATTGAGGAATGCATGAACACGGCATTTTGAACAAATAGAAAAGGAGTAAAAAAAAAAGCTTTCAACTCAATTAATGTTAAACCACACATCAAATTAACTAGGCTTGACCCTCGTCTTTTTTTAAAAAAATGGTCCCCAGCGGAGGCGCCAGCTGTTGCGCCCGAAAAATCCGGTTTGGGACTTTTCGTTTGACAACGTGGAAAAAGTTTGGAGCCGCCACCAATATTTTAATTTTAAGACCAAAACATTGAAAAAAGGTCTTTTAAACAAGGCGGATGGTCTTTTGAAAACGCAGAGATGTAGGTTCGGGGGTCGGTTAGGTACGGGGAAGGTATTAGCACCCCACACCTCCTTTCTACCGAAAGGGAACCATTAACTTGATGTGTGGTTTGGACAAAAGTTTGAGTTTGAAAGCGGTTTATTCTACTTCTTTTCTTTTCTTTTCTTTAAGGTTTGTTTTATTGAAAACAAGAGGGAAGAAGAATATTTTTGGTTATCTTTGAAAGTCAGGACAAAACAAAGATTTTTTTAAAAGTGTGCTTGACAGGACAGGACCCCGTTCCTACGTACCCTCACTGGAAGAGGGATCAAAGCTACGTAGTTCTCGGTTTTTGGTTTTGAAAAAGGATTGACCTTTCGCGAAGACCGAACAACAACGGTTAGAATGGCCTCACTACTAACTCTTTTGAAAATGAAATCATCATTAATGACCTAACCGGCAACGGCGCGATTGGTGTTTAATGACAATTGGTTTATTTTTGAGAAATGAATAAGTTTTCGAAAATGGGATAGAGCTTTTGCGAAGACCGAACAACAACGGTTAGAATGGCCTCACTACTAACTCTTTTGAAAATGAAATCATCCTTAATGACCTAACCGGCAACGACACGATTGGTGTTTAATGACGATTGATTTATTTTTGTTTTGAAAGTAAAAGTTTCTTTTTGTTTTGAAAAGATTTTAGGAAATGGGTTTTAGAAAAGGAGTAGAACATTTCAAGTCAATTCTAAATCCATAACCAAATGCAAATGAATGAATAATACTCAAGCAAACATGAACATACCATTCATTAACCAAGATTAAACATGCTCATACAATCAAAGGATTCAATTATTAAAGATGCAAAACAAAGTTCTCAAAGTAATTGTGTGTGTGCAAGAAGGATTGTATTTACCCTAATGGCTCTATGCTACAACATGCATGTAGACTTACGTCTCCATTAGGAGGTCATACAAGTGGAGAGAAGGGCACACAATCAAGTCAAGACATTTACATGGCATCAAGAACAAGTGAATACAATTGATTGTAAACATAGAGTATCCTAAGTTAGATGATTGAATATGTAAGCAAGGATGCATGATTAGGTAAGCATGTAAGTGCATGAGTGTACAAGGAATGGATGCATAGCACTTTATTTATGAATGGATGGCATACAAGGATGCATAAGAGGATGCAATAGATATGAGCATATGAGGATGCATGAGAGTGTCACATAAACTAAGTATGAATGAAGATGCATGAATGTGAAAATGTTTTGGGTATTTTTGCAAGTTGATAAGTTGTAAAACTTTAAGTAAAAAGTTAGTGAAAAGTAAAGTAAAAATGCATGAAGTAAATGGTAATTATTTAATGAGATGGTAAAGTAAAAATGCATGAGGTAAATGGTAATTATTTAATGAGATGGTAAAGTAAAAATGCATGAGGTAAATGGGGAGTAGTAAAATCTTTTTATGTTTTAGTAAAAAATTAATGAAGTGGTAAAAAACCAAAGTAGTAAAATATTTTTATGTTTTGGTAAAAAATTAATGAAGTGGTAAAGTAAAATGGTAAAAAGTAAAAAAACACTAAAACCAAGTTGAATCACAAAGAGCAATCCTCTCACTTTGAGGAAAGTGCACTAGGCACTAGTGAGAATCAACTTTCCTATCATCAACAATGAGCAATAAGCAAACTAAAATGCAAAGATTAACTAAACACAACAAATAAGTTGAATCACCTAGAGCAATCCTCCCACTTTGAGCAAAGTGCATTAGGCACTAGTGGGAATCAACTTGCCTATCATCAACAATGAACAAATATTAACTAAACACACAAATAAGTTGAATCACCTAGAGCAATCCTCCCACTTTGAGAAAAGTGCACTAGGCACTAGTGGGAATCAACTTGCCTATCATCAACAATGAACAACAAGCAAATTAAAATGCAAAGATTAACTAAACACACAAATAAGTTGAATCACCTAGAGCAATCCTCCCACTTTGAGCAAAGTGCACTAGGCACTAGTGGGAATCAACTTGCCTATCATCAACAATGAACAAAGATTAAAATGCAAAGATTAACTAAACACACAAATAAGTTGAATCACCTAGAGCAATCCTCCCACTTTGAGCAAAGTGCACTAGGCACTCGTGGGAATCAACTTGCCTATCATCAACAATTTACAACAAGCAAATTAAGACACAAAAATGAATGGACACATAAACTAAATTGAGTCATTTCTAGCAATCTTCACCACTTAGGTCAAGGTGCACTAGGCACTAGTGGGAATCATATTGCTAAATCATCAAACAACAAAAGTAACATTTAACACTAAAATGAAATATTAATAATAAGATCAAACATCACTAAACAAAGAACAACAACAAAATCAACTTGGAAATATTTTTAGATCTATAAGCATGTGAACCAAAGGAAACATAGATCCACATTTTTTTTAATAAAGAAAACACCAAAATTAACACTAAGCAACATAGATCTGTTTTTTTGCAAGGATTTATATGATTAAGCAAGGAAGCACAACAAAATCATATCAACCCTAATTTTTTTATGATATGCGAAATACTAAAGCCTATAAACAACAACTTTATTTATGAAATCTAGTGCAAAATATGTAAAGATGCAAGAGAAATTATTCAAGTAGAAGAATGACTCCTTCAAGGCCAAGGACCCATCTCAAACACCCAAAGCTCCCTAAGTCTTTGTCAAAATGTTTGAAATGGATCCTCAAAGCAAACAACAATCAAGAAGGAGTTTGGAGTAGAGGAGAGATTATGCAAGAAAATTAAATGTGAGGTGCAAAGCTTCAAGGATTACCTCAAAACCACAAGGAGGTGAAGAAGGAGATGATAAGCTCAAAATTACT
Organism: Astragalus membranaceus; assembly: GCA_039519185.1. Classification (NCBI taxonomy): domain Eukaryota; kingdom Viridiplantae; phylum Streptophyta; class Magnoliopsida; order Fabales; family Fabaceae; genus Astragalus; species Astragalus membranaceus. Next base: position 44,056,480 of record CM076846.1, read on the forward strand.
AGCTCTTAGCAATTTGATGATGCAACCTTGAGGAGAATGGAAGGAAAGATGTTGATCTAACAAGAAATGGAGGATTTGGTGGTTGATTTTTGAAGAAAATATATGGAAGAGGGGAGGAGGGGCTACGGTTTTGGTGAGGAGAGGGAGAGGAGGTGTGCTAGGGTTTTGTGTAGGAGAATGAGAGGCTTATGAGAAGCAAAAAGAGAGTGACCTTAGGTGTGGGAATGAGGGAATATTTATAGGATGAAATTAGGTCTAAGGGTAGTTTAGTCTTTGTGATTTTGATGTGCTCTAGGATTGAGCTTTGATTTTGAATGGAGGGTTGAGATCACTCATCACAAGGATTGAGGGTGGAGAGAAAACACAAAATGTGAGAGTGAGAGAGTGGGGGGCGAAAGTTATAGGGAAAAAAAAGAAAATAAAAAAATGAGTTTCTTATTTTGGAAGAGATATTTTATGTGAGGTAGGGTTAAGGGTATTTTAGAGAAGAATTGTTACCAAAGAGGGAAATTTGGGTTTTCTTATGAATAGGTTAGTGTAAGTGAGTGGAGTAATTTACCAAAGAGGGTATAATGGAAGAGTGTGGAAGAAATTGGTGAGAGAGAGAGAGAATTCGTAGGTGGGGGGAGGAAGAGGGAAAAAAAAACTTGTTTTTTTGGTCTTTTGTCTTATTGAAGACACTTCCCTTTTTTGAGTTTTTGAATTTAAAAATTTTGGGCATGGGAAATAATGGGAATGCAACTATTGAAGATGTGTTACATGTTTTTGGGCACCATCAAATATTCTCTCTAGTCACCATGACAATAAAAATTGTCACTTAAGAATTGAGGAATATTTAATGGTCCCCTTTTTTATTTTTCTATGCACTAAAAATGGAAAAATACATTTTTAATTATTTTGACTAGGGTTTTCCTTCTAAAAAAATGTACAAAAATTATACTTGATAGAATAAAAATGTACTTTTTGTGGATGTGCATTTTTGGCGAGAAAATCATCTTTTTGCGAAAAATGACCAAAATGCCATTTTTGACCCTAAAACCCTAATTTACCTAAAAAGTGCATTCCAACCCTAAAAATGATTTTAAAGACCTTGGAATGACTTCTAGGACCCAAAATGCAATGCATGATACTCTTCATCCTTCAATTTATTTATTTATTATTTTTTTGTGGAAAATTAGGGTTTTGACCTAAGCCGGACAAAATTGGGGTATGACAGCTGCCCCTCTTTATCTGAATTTTAACGAGGAATATGAATTGGCCGAAACATATTCCAAGGCAAAATGAAGATAAAGAATTCAGAAATTATACCGATTTTGTCTACTTAGGGAAACCCGAATTTTCCTATTTTTTCTTTTTCTATTTTTATTGGGTGTTAGCCCAAGGTGAATGCAATGGATGAATCGTCAACCCTCAGTAAGCAGGAAACTAAATGGTGCCAACCCTCAATAAGCTAGCGGAAAGCAATAAAGAAAGCAATAAAAAGGGAAGCAAAAAGGGTGCCGGCCCTCGTTAAGCCGGCGACAGAGGCTGCCTAAAGCCTTTTAACGAATCGCGAATGATCCGAGCTTGCACTTGGGCCTGGGAGCACGTGGGCTCCAAAGGGGTGGTCTTGCGAGCGACCAAGGGAGGGTACTATATCAAGTCTAGATCTCGATATTTCCCTAGGACTGCGCCATGTTTTAGGCCAACACATCTATCCTTTTCGACTGGACCCATTGAGGTCAGGGGGACTTACCTGCAGCTCGAATACAAGGTGAAGTCAATCTTGCTGGGGACACGTGGGTCCAGAGGGGATTCCAAAATCCAGTTGGTTTCCTTTAGTTGGTCAATGCTTCCACACCGATCCAGGATGCCTGCTCAGGTTAGCGGACGTTTTTTCAGCTTTCTCTTGATTGATGATCAATACCATTGCACTGATCCAGGATGTCTGCTCAGGCTAGCAGACCTTTCTTCAGCTTGCTCTGATTGATGATCAATGCCATTGCACTGATCCAGGAAGTCTGCTCAGGTTAGCGGACCTTTCTTCAGCTTGCTCTGATTGATGATCAATGCCATTGCACTGATCCAGGACACCTGCACATGCTAGCAGATGCAAGACATGGTGCATGGAATATGAATGCATGCTATGCAAAGTTCGTTATGCGAATGCATGTCATGTGAGTGCATCCGATGTGATGATTTAGTGGAATGATGAATGCAATGGGATGCTATTCTTGATTCTTCGTTTCTTTTGTCAGCTTTCTTTTTTTCTGACTGTTTGTTTTTTTCTTTTGCTCTTCATTCTTTGATCAGCTTTCTTTTTTCTGATCGTTTGTTTTTTTCTTGGCTTTTCATTCTTTGATCAGCTTTCTTTTGTCTGATCGTTTGTTTTTTTCTTTTGCTCTTTTGCTCTTTTGGCTTATTTTTTGCTGGTTCAGCCAACCCGCGACACTCATGGCACGAGACTGAGGAATCCATTGGAATTGCGGGGCTCATGGGCCGGGTGCATGTTGGCTTTGGCTTCGCCGTTTGGAGGCAATCGTGAGTGCAATCGCTTTCTCTTGCATGATTAACTGGTTTTGGGGAATTGCTTTTTTCCGCGACCTTTAGGGACTTTGCAATAATTGTAATGCTCCATGGTTTATGCACATGCTTTACAGGTCATCATCACCATCATTATAAAACGTTTATTTTGAGCAGAAAAAAGCAGAAAATAAAAGAGTGAACAGATATGAGAAAGTTGAACTTTATTAATGTGGAAACCGATCGCACAAGAAGTTACGCCGATTGTTTATTACACTTGAAAGTTTAAACTATAAAGAGACACGAAAAAAGAGAGAAGTTAAATTCTGACTGTCCGTCTCTGTGGAACAGTGCTAAACATTTGTGTCCTTGACCTTGATCACCCCCTCATCCAAGTCTTCAGAGGAGTTGTATGCCTTTCTTTACTTTTCATGCCCAAGTTTTCTGACCCTAATTTTTGCCTGGATCGCCCTTTGCGGCTTTTCAATCCACCGGGTCGCTCTGATTTTGCCTAGGCCGCCCTTTCGGGTTTTCAACCTAGCGAGCTAACTCTTACTTGGCTTGTCTTTCTCTTTTTTCGTCTATTTCTTTCAGGCATAATACTTCTTCACTTGATCGGAATTGACTGGGTTCCTTAAATCCTCTCCGTCCATGTTTGTGAGTATCAGTGCTCCTCCAGAAAAGGCTTTCTTGACCACATACGGGCCGTCATAAGTGGGTGTCCATTTCCCTCGGGGATCAGTCTGGATGGGCAAGATCTTCTTAAGCACCAAATCTCCTTGCTTGAATTCACGGTGCCGGACTTTCTTGTCAAAAGCTGTTCTCATTCTCTGTTGGTACAGCTGCCCATGACACAAAGATGCAATTCTTTTTTCCTCAATGAGGTTTAGCTGATCCAGACGAGCCTGCACCCACTCTGCTTCTTTCAGTTTAGCTTCCATGAGTACCCGTAGGGATGGTATCTCAACCTCGATTGGGAGGACCGCCTCTGACCCGTATACCAGAGAGAAAGGAGTTGCCCCAGTTGAGGTACGCACTGAAGTACGATAGCCATGCAAAGCAAAGGGAAGCATTTCATGCCAATCCTTGTATGTGACCACCATTTTTTGCACAATCTTTTTGATATTCTTGTTAGCTGCCTCCACCGCTCCATTCATCTTGGGCCGATAGGGGGAAGAATTATGATGCTGAATTTTGAACACTGCGCACAGGTCCTTCATCATTTTGCTATTCAGATTGCTGCCGTTATCAGTGACGATCTTGTTAGGAAGACCATAACGGCAAATCAGATCCTTCTTCACAAATTTGGCAACCACTGAGCTGGTTACACTGGAGTATGAGGCAGCTTCAACCCACTTCGTGATATAGTCAATGGCGACCAAGATGAAGCGATGCCCATTTGATGCTTTGGGTCCAATGGGACCGATGACATCCATTCCCCACATTGAAAAGGGCCAGGATGCAGTCAGAACATTCAATTTGGCAGGCGGCACATGAATGTGGTCAGCGTAGATTTGGCACTTGTGGCACTTTCGGACAAAGCTGTAGCAGTCACCTTCCATCTGCAACCAGTAATAGCCCGCCCTTAAAATCTGTCTAGCCATAGTATGCGCACTGGAATGAGTTCCGAATGAGCCCTCGTGTACATCTTTCATGATTCTTTCAGCTTCTTCTTTAGCAACACACCTTAAGAGGACCATGTCATAATTCCTTTTGTAGAGAACCTCACCGCTGAGGAAGAAATTCCTTGACAGTCGCCGAAGAGTTCTCTTGTCATTTTCAGATGCCCCAGGAGGGTATTCTCTGCTGATCATGTACTGTTTGATATCATGATACCAAGGCTTGTCATCCGGCTCTTCATCTATGGCTGTGCAGTAGTGATGCGCAGGTAGACTCCGGTGCTGGATTGTGACATGAGTCAAGCTTTTATCACAATTGATATTGAACATGGATGATAAAGTTGCCAATGCATCAGCCAGCTGGTTTTCGCTTCGAGGGATGTGTTTGAAAGTGATTTCGTCAAAAGACTCCATCAACTCTTGCACATGAACACAATAAGGAATCAGTTTGGGATCTCTGGTCTCCCAATCGCCTCTTACTTGATGAATAACCAGGGCTGAATCTCCATACACATCTAGCCTTTTAACTTCCCATTCTAGGGCTGCTTGAATACCCAAGATGCACGCTTCATACTTTGCTATGTTGTTTGTGACATAGAAGCTCAACCTTGCAGTGACAGGAACGAAGCGATTGTCAGGAGATATTAACACAGCACCTGCCCCATGCCCCCATACATTTGACGCACCGTCGAAGATCATTCTCCACCTTTCACTTTCTTGGGACTTCCCCTCATCAAACAGTGCCATGATATCTTCATCAGGAAAATCATGCTGCATTGGTTGGTAGTCTGGAATCGGCTGACATGCCAAATACTCAGGAAGTGCACTACCTTTAACTGCTTTTTATGTGACATACAGGATATCGTATTCTGATAATTGCATCTGCCAACGGGCAATTCGTCCTGTAAGAGCTGGCTTCTCAAATATGTACTTGATTGGATCCATTTTTGACACCAACCAAGTAGTGTGACTCAGCATGTACTGCCTTAAACGGTGAGCAGCCCAAACTAGAGCACAACAAGTCTTTTCCAGCATAGAATATCTTGTCTCACAATCGGTGAACTTTTTGCTAAGATAGTATATGGCATGCTCCTTTTTCCCGGATTCATCATGCTGCCCCAACACACAGCCCATTGAATTATCTAGCACTGTAAGGTATAAGATGAGAGGCCTGCCTGACAGAGGCGGCATTAAGACTGGTGGATTCTGCAAGTACACCTTGATTTTCTCAAAGGCAGCTTGACACTGGTCATTCCACTTCAACTCTTGATTTTTGCACAGCAGTTTGAAGATCGGCTCACAAGTAGCCGTCAACTGGAAGATGAATCGGGAGATGTAATTCAACCTTCCGAGGAAACCATGGACTTCTTTCTCTGTTTTGGGCACCGGCATCTCGAGGATGGCTTTTACTTTGTCTGGATCCACCTCGATTCCCTTCTGGCTGACAATGAAGCCTAACAACTTCCCTGATCTCACCCCAAACGTGCACTTGGCCGGGTTTAACTTGAGTTTATAATTCCTCAACCGTTCAAAGAGCTTCTGCAGATTGACAATATGCTCCTCGTCGGTTTTAGATTTTGCGATCATGTCATCCACATAAACCTCAATCTCCTTATGCATCATGTCGTGAAACAGCGTGACCATGGCCCTTTGGTAGGTTGCACCAGCGTTTTTTAACCCGAATGGCATGACCTTGTAACAGAACGTTCCCCAAAGCGTTATGAAAGTTGTCTTTTCCATATCTTCGGGGTCCATCTTGATCTGATTATATCCCGAATATCCATCCATGAAGGAGAATAACGAGTGTTGAGCTGTACTATCCACTAAGACATCAATGTGGGGCAAAGGAAAGTCGTCTTTAGGACTAGCACGATTCAGATCTCGGTAGTCAACGCACATTCTGACCTTCCCATCCTTCTTCGGAACCGGGACAATATTGGCAACCCACTGTGGGTATTTGGCCACCGCTAGGAATCCGGCATCGAACTGCTTTTTTACCTCATCCCTAATCTTTAGGGACATCTCAGGCTTCATCCTTCTAAGTTTCTGCTTCACAGGGGGGCATTCAGGTTTGACTGGCAACTTATGCATCACAATGTCAGTATCCAACCCAGGCATATCTTGGTAGGACCATGCAAACACATCCATATAATCGTGCAACAGCTGAACCAACTTCATGCGATCCTCGTCATTCATGGCGGTACCCACTTTGACCTCTTTCTTGCTCTCAGCTGTACCCAAGTTGATCACTTCAGTAGATTCTCCGTGTGGCTGAATTACCCTTTCTTCCTGTTTCATTAACCTCATGAGTTCTGGAGAAGCTTCCCAGTCTTCCTCAACATCTCCCTCAGCTTGATTAATAGGGTGATCAAAGTCAAAATATGGACTGTTGGCACTGTTATTTTGGGAGACAATTGCTGTGGATCTGCATTTTGCCGAAGCGAAAAAGCAGAATGAAAGGCGAGACAAGCAAGCAAACAATAATAAAGCGAGGAAAAGACACATGAAATGAAAAGGATTGATTTTTATTGATTGAAATTCAAAAACAATGTTTTTATTAATGATGATGATTCTGAAAATAAAAACATGCTCGCCCCTAACAACTTGTCCTATGGCCTTGGGCAGAGCCACAGGGTTGCATTACAAATGATTACTTTAAATTAAAAGTCACAGGAAGATCAGCAGCCTTCCAATTCTTTAACTTTTCACCGGCACTGCAGCGTCGAACCAAACTTGCACCACCCTCTTCAGACTCAGAACCATCCTTGATGACAGCAACTTGATTGGGATCCAACAAACCAGCACTCACAAAACTTTGACTGATGTCGCAAATTGGAATCTTCTGGGGCCATGGATCCTGGCCTTTGGACTTGGCCAACCATCTGCCCCTTCGTTCATCTGCCATTTTTCTTCTTTCTTCCTCACCTGGGGTGTATCCCAGCCCGTAACGGTCCTTGTTTTCCTGTAGTTGAATGGAAGCTAGAATTCCCTGACCAAACTTTCCCAAGCCAGAACCAACCTTATATCATTGGGCTAACATGATCTTAGCAACCATCTCCTCCTCCTTGGTCCTCTCAAATACTACATTGGCGATCTCCAAAGACTGAAAGGCTGTTTCCAAAGACTCTTCGGCCGCTTCCACATATTTGAACTCTGATGGCTTATTATCCAGAGTCTCTTCCTCACCAAATACTACCACGACCTGGCCGTTAACCACGAATTTGACCCGCTGGTGTAAAGAAGAAGGGATTGCTCCAGCCATATGGATCCACAGTCGGCCCAGCAAACAACTGTATGAGGACGTAATATCCATGATTTGGAAATTGATGTAGAAAACTTCGGGACCAATCTGGATGGGAAATTCCATTTCCCCCAGAACTTCCTTTTTGGACCCATCAAAGGCCCGCACCAGTGTCGAGCTCGGGTTCATGTAGGAGCAATCAACGTCTAACTTATCCATAGTTGACTTCGGCATCACGTTCAATGAAGACCCATTGTCAATTAGTACTCTGGCCAGCACATAGTCTCCACACTTTACCGAGATGTGCAGAGCTTGATTGTGTTCTTTTCCGCTTGAAGGCAACTCATCATCGGCAAATGTTAGGTGATTTGCAGCCACTATATTCCCCACAATCCCATCAAACTAATTCACTGAGATATCCTCGGCAACATGAGCCTCGTTGAGCACTTTCATCAAAGCTGTTCTGTGTGCTTCCGAGCTAAGCAACAATGATAGCATGGATATCTTGGATGGAGTTTGCTTTAACTGATCAACCACTCGATAATCACTCTGCCGGACGATCTTCAAGAATTCATCTGCTTCTTTTTCCGTCACTTTCTCTTGAGCAACCTCTGGCTCTTTTCCTTTTTCCTTACGGCCCCTCTGTTCGGCCTCCTTGGAAGTTTCAGCTCGGAGAGTCTCAGGAGCATATACTCTTCCGCTTCTTGTGATCCCACTTGATCCCCCTATGTTGGTTACGATAGGAGCACTTGGGGAGCATTCGACTGTAGATAGTGCAGTGTACTTCCATGGAACTGCCTTGTCCGACTTATAGGGAAAAGGAGCCGGAACTTCAATCACTATTGGTTGGGCGTTTGCCCGCACCAATCTGGGATTGTAATTGTAAGGAATTTCGACAGGTCTTCTGGGTCCTCTACTTTTATCAGAATGTAGAGTCAACACTTCTTCTTTAACATCATGGGTTCCTATCTGGACCACACACCGATCCATCAGGTCCTGCAGGATCATCTCAAAGCTTTCACAATTCCCCACGCACATGGAGTCAGCACACCCCACTTCATGGCAACACCCCTTCTTAACCACCCCGACATGGCATAACTCAGAGTAGATAACACCCAACGAGGTCTTGATCTTCTGCACATCCTTTACCAATTGCCCAACAGAACTTTCTATAGCATTGGTAGCTGGCCTTTGATGACCTGGCAATGGATTAGTTGTTGTATTCGGGCTGCTCTGCTTGAACGAGATCCACCCAGCATCTACTAGGTCTTGCACCACATGCTTGAAGGCTTTACATTCCTCCACAGTATGACCGACCGCGCTTTCGTGGAAACTGCAGGTAGCATTAGCGTTGTAACCTCTGGGAAATGGTGGCTGCAGGGCCTTCATTGGCCGGGTGTTGATCAAGTTCTTGGAAGTCAAGTGATCAAACAATTCAGTGTATGTCATTGGTATTGGATCAAAACTAGTCCGTCTCTTGTACTGATAACCCTGAGCCCTGTGACTGTCACTGCCTTGCTGGGATGGCACAGGAGCAGAAAATGGAACAGTTTGTGGTGGAGGGGTACCAAAGGATGAACTTCCTCCCGAGATTACATTTGTTTCCCCTTGCTTCTTCTTCGGGAAATGGGAGTGAGGCTTCTTCTGATGGCTTGAACCACCAGAGCTTCCTCAGCTTCCATGCTCAACTCTTTCCCCGAAGACTATCATATCGGAGAAGCTAGTTGAAACACTTGTAATCAGCCGGTCATAGTAAATTGCTGGCAGAGTTTCCAAGAACGTGTAAACCATTTCTTTTTCAGTCAAAGGAGGTTGGACCTGGGCGGCTAGGCTTCGCCATTTCTGGGCATATTCTTTGAAAGTTTCCCTTTCGCCTTTACTCATGTGTTGCAATTGCGACCTGTCCGGAGCCATGTCCATGTTATACTTATATTGTCTCATGAATGCTTCGCACAAATCTTTCCAACAAAGAATTTCAGAGGATTGCAGTTTCATGTACCAATCTAGAGGAGCTCCCGCCAAACTGTTTTGAAAGCAGTAAATCAACAGTTTGTCATCATTGGCGTAAGGACCCATTTTTCGGACAAACATCGTAACATGGCTCTCCGGACAGCCTGTTCCTCTGTATTTGTCCACTTCGGGAGCTTTGAACTTTGGTGGCAGAACCAAATCTGGGACTAAGCACAGCTCACGAGCTTCCTTGGCTCTGACATCAACACCCTCCATTGCCTTTACTCTTTCTTCAAGTGCACGAATCGGGTCACTTGGCTGTGATCCCTCAAACATATGTCCTTGGGGGTGACTCCCCATACTGTAATAATACCCTCCAGGCTGAGGAACATTGTGAGGGTGTGCTGCAAGCCCTGGAGTAGGACTGAGCACAGCATGAGGACTAGGAACTTGGATCAGCGGTCCTCCGGCAGCTCCCCCGGACACGGCGGCAGTGACCTGATTAGGCGCAACTATATTGACGGGGATAGGTCCGACATTTCGCGGCATGTACCCAGCAGGCATACCCCAAGGATATCCTTGTGAAGTGTATTGATTCGACCCATTCATTCCTGAAGCAAAGACGGGAGGACTGGCCTCGGATCCCGGAGGAACTGTGGCTGATCGTGGAGGAGGAACGAAAGAAGTGACACCATCTGGACCCACGACGGCGGCACCTTCAGCAGCTGTCCCACTCTTTAAACCTTGCAGCATGACCATCATCTCATGCATCTGGGCCTCCATTGCCCCAACCTTATCCTTAAGCACTTGGTTCTCCTGAGCCAGCTGCTCAGGATTCAGAATTTGTACGCCCAAATCTTCATGTTCTGGATTACTTTCAATTTCAATCTCTAGATGCCCTTGAGGATCAGCCATCAGCCTTGCTTGTAATCAGGTGAAGTATCGGTGGCGGCGAACCAGCTTGTCTCTCGCTTCTGTTGGAAGAACATTTTTATTAAGTGAGAGAACAAATTAATGAATGCAATGCGTGCAATGCAGATGAGTGTTAGTTTTAGTTTGTCTTATGCCGTGAACCCCAACGTGTCATATCTTGCCATAGATTTAACAGTGAATTTTGATTTGTTTAGAACATAACAAGAGTGGAATCAACAAATGAAACAACCACGCCCCATACATTCAAATTCAAACAAGGACTTCAAGTCTTACATTTCAAAAAGTAAAATACTCAAATGGAAATAAAGGTCCCTCTAGGAAGAGAAAGTACAATAAAACGGAAATTACAAACAAAAGCTCAACTACATAGAGCCTTGAAAACTTCAGTTCTCTTCCTCTTGCTGCCTGTGGGGACTCTCCTAGTTTTCTCCCTGACTTCTTCAACCAAGGCCCTGCAGAATTCCACAAATTTGTAGACTGCTGGCGGAGTGTTGAAAGGAGACATCTCACACTCGGCCTTTCCAAGATTCTTAGGCACACCTGAGAGAGCTTGGCTGGCCAACTCTGCAAGCTCAGAGAATCTAACCTTCCAATGCTGAGTTTCATCTTTCAGCTCCATGATTACTGCCTGTTCCTCAATTCTGCCAAGGAGTTCAACAAAGCGGCGCTCCCAATACCGACTTTCATCTTCCCCCTGCCTGTATGCATCACTGATGTGCCGAAGGTTTCTTTTCAATTCGTCAGAAATCTCTCGCTCGTATCCTAGAGCTTGCTTATACTCTTTGAGGATGCTTTCCACTGAATCTCTTTCTTGCACCACACTGTTCAATTTGCTCTCCCACTCGGCTTGTAGCAAGCGGGACTCTCTTTTTGACTTGGCGAGCTGACTCCTCGTAATCCTCTCTTCCATCTTTGTCTTTTCATACAGATCCCTCCATTGACTGACTTCTTCAATTGCCCCTTTCCCTTTTGCTTTCTGTCTCTTGATTTCCTCTTTGGCCGCTTGCCAATACTTTTGAGCTTCTACTTTTTCTTTCTCTTCTTCTTTGAGTTTCTTGTCCAACTCCTCAATAATAGCAGATTTGGAAGCATTATCTTCTTTCAAACTCTGGTTGCTCTGAGTTAACTTCTCTATCTTAATTTGCAAGGATTTCTTCTCCTCCTCTACTTTCATCAGGGCTAACTTGACATCCCCTAGTTCTTCAACAACCGGGGTACTAGAGCTTATCATCTCTCTCTCATTTTGCAATACCTTCTGATATGGCAGCTGGACACTCTGAATCCTCTCCTCAAGCCACCGAGCAAAAGTGATTCCCTTGGTCTTCTGAGAGATCTCTGCTTTTCCATAGCGAGTCACCAAACCCCAAGCCTGCAAAACCTTTCTCATCAAACCGGCATCTTGTTGCCCTCCCTCATGGATGTAAAATGAGGATACCATCTCTTCAGTAGGCGCACTTCTCATAGGGTATCCTAATTGTCTCAGAGTCAAAGAGGGATTGTAGTTAATGCAACCCTTAGTGCCCATCAGCGGGACATTTTGAAAACCACCACAGCGGAAAACTATCTCAGGCCTATCTTCCCAGCAAGATGGGAGATACCAACGAATCAAGTGCTCATCTAGGCTCCCTAGAAACTGGATCCACTCCTGAATGTTCATGACTCGCACTTCACAGGTGATAGCATAATCAGTCAACTTCTCAACTCGTACTGGATTAGTGTAGACATCAATCAGAAGCCAGGCATACAATAAGTGAGAGGAGCAAGAGATTTTCTTTCTTTTCAGTTCGCAGTGATGAGTGAAAGCTGAATAAGTGTCGGCAAGAATAGCCGGGATTGGATTGATCGGATTCTTCTCATTCTGGGAAGCTAGGAAGATGCCAACAACAGTCACATCTATGAATCTCTCAATCTGTGGAAAGAGGACAACTCCGAAGATTGTCAGTGCCAAGATTTGCTTGAAGACCACCCAGTTTTTATTTTTGGCATGCACATCCATCAGACTCTCGAGATAACTCTGTGGGAAACCCATCACCTGGTTCTTCTTCTGCTTCTGGAGTCTCAGGTCTTCTACCTTCATTTGCAACAGGGCGGCAAATTTCTCGTCTGTGTAGTATTGCTCTTGATATCGGTAGGGAACGGCTGCTGTCCGAGGGAAACCCAAAATCTGATGGTATTCTTCCAACGTGGGAGTCAATTGGAAGTTTCTGAAAAGAAAGCATCTGATCCCGGAGTCATAAAATCTGCTTAGAGCCACGATTGCTTCGGTCTGCACCTCTAGTGCCAACAGCTTCCGGAGATTCCCGTAAGAACTGTCAAATGATCCTCTTTCGATAGGTCCCAACAGGTTAGCACATTTTTTCAGACTGGCAACATCAACCTTACTTACAACCGGATATCTCGGGGGGTGCACTGTCTTACTTCTTGATTCCATACTGTACCTATGGCAAGATTCTTTGTCACTTTGGGATTCTTGGCAATCAAACTTTGATGAAATGCAAGGATGCATGCATGAGCTGTAAAAGCTTATGTTGGATGCAATGCGAGGATGCATGCAAAATGATGATGATGTTTTATGCATATGCAGATTAGGGCAAAACCTTTATTGGCATTAGTTCAAGTTTTTTTCTTTTTTTTTGAAAAATGCGGGCCGTACGTGGTTTCATAAGGACCAAGTAAGAGAAAGGCTACAACGGCAGCTCGTTCTCTCTTTTTTTGAAAAGAGTGGGCCATATGTCACTTCGTACGGACCGGCAGAAGAAAGGCTACAACAGCAGCTCTTTCTCTACTTTTTATTTGAAAAACCTCCTACTCTTTTTTGAAAACATGTCTATATTACCATGCAACACACAATTTGGTATGCCCCTTGTGTCCTACGAAGGTGGGGACCTAAGTTCTAGGACAATTCAAATGTTCCTCCCATGCGGGTTCTAATCACTTCCTCACCAGGTTACCAGAGCTAATTCTCTTTCACAATAGCACCCACAACGATGGAACGCCATCTGGTGTGAGGTATCATGAAAGAGCATACTCTGGCTGAAACTTTCGTGAGAGTCGGAAGGACAACAGTCCAATTGCCAGTCACTACTCGTTTCCACTCTCCTAAGTTTTGTCAGACCTTGGGTTTTAGGCCCCTCTCAAAGCATAGTAAGCATAAGGTGTGAGTGTGTGCAGCAAGGGCATACCGCCTAAAACTACCCACAAATACCCCACCTGCAAAAGGAAAACCCAGAACAGTCCAAACAATAGCGGGCAATAACATGTCGTCTACCCTAGGGTTCAATATCACAATACCAATAATCCAACCTAGGTTTCAGCAACAGTCATATGCACTGCTTACCTCAAGAAAGGGAGCGGAGAAGAAGGGATCATAATAGAATGGGAGGAAATGCATGTTTTTACCTTAAGAAAGGAAGCAGAGAATAGGGGACATGGGAATTGAGGAATGCATGAACACGGCATTTTGAACAAATAGAAAAGGAGTAAAAAAAAAAGCTTTCAACTCAATTAATTTTAAACCACACATCAAATTAACTAGGCTTGACCCTCGTCTTTTTTTAAAAAAATGGTCCCCAGCGGAGTCGCCGGCTGTTGCGCCCGAAAAATCCGGTTTGGGACTTTTCGTTTGACAACGTGGAAAAAGTTTGGAGCCGCCACCAATATTTTAATTTTTAGACCAAAACATTGAAAAAAGGTCTTTTAAACAAGGCGGATGGTCTTTTGAAAACGCAGAGATGTAGGTTCGGGGGTCGGTTAGGTACGGGGAAGGTATTAGCACCCCGCACCTCCTTTCTACCGAAAGGGAACCATTAACTTGATGCGTGGTTTGGACAAAAGTTTGAGTTTGAAAGCGGTTTATTCTACTTCTTTTCTTTTCTTTTCTTTAAGGTTTGTTTTATTGAAAACAGGAGGGAAGAAGAATATTTTTGGTTATCTTTGAAAGTCAGGACAAAACAAAGATTTTATTAAAAGTGTGCTTGACAGGACAGGACCCCGTTCCTACGTACCCTCACTGGAAGAGGGATCAAAGCTACGTAGTTCTCGGTTTTTGGTTTTGAAAAGGATTGACCTTTCGCGCATGAGTGTACAAGGAATGGATGCATAGCACTTTATTTATGAATGGATGGCATACAAGGATGCATAAGAGGATGCAAGAGATATGAGCATATGAGGATGCATGAGAGTGTCACATAAACTAAGTATGAATGAAGATGCATGAATGTGAAAATGTTTTGGGTATTTTTGCAAGTTGATAAGTTGTAAAACTTTAAGTAAAAAGTTAGTGAAAAGTAAAGTAAAAATGCATGAAGTAAATGGTAATTATTAAATGAGATGGTAAAGTAAAAATGCATGAGGTAAATGGTAATTATTTAATGAGATGGTAAAGTAAAAATGCATGAGGTAAATGGGGAGTAGTAAAATCTTTTTATGTTTTAGTAAAAAATTAATGAAGTGGTAAAAAACCAAAGTAGTAAAATATTTTTATGTTTTGGTAAAAAATTAATGAAGTGGTAAAGTAAAATGGTAAAAAGTAAAAAAACACTAAAACCAAGTTGAATCACATAGAGCAATCCTCTCACTTTGAGGAAAGTGCACTAGGCACTAGTGAGAATCAACTTGCCTATCATCAACAATGAGCAATAAGCAAACTAAAATGCAAAGATTAACTAAACACAACAAATAAGTTGAATCACCTAGAGCAATCCTCCCACTTTGAGCAAAGTGCACTAGGCACTAGTGGGAATCAACTTGCCTATCATCAACAATGAACAAAGATTAACTAAACACACAAATAAGTTGAATCACCTAGAGCAATCCTCCCACTTTGAGCAAAGTGCACTAGGCACTAGTGGGAATCAACTTGCCTATCATCAACAATGAACAACAAGCAAATTAAAATGCAAAGATTAACTAAACACACAAATAAGTTGAATCACCTAGAGCAATCCTCCCACTTTGAGCAAAGTGCACTAGGCACTAGTGGGAATCAACTTGCCTATCATCAACAATGAACAAAGATTAAAATGGAAAGATTAACTAAACACACAAATAAGTTGAATCACATAGAGCAATCCTCCCACTTTGAGCAAAGTGCACTAGGCACTAGTGGGAATCAACTTGCCTATCATCAACAATTTACAACAAGCAAATTAAGACACAAAAATGAATGGACACATAAACTAAATTGAGTCATTTCTAGCAATCTTCACCACTTAGGTCAAGGTGCACTAGGCACTAGTGGGAATCATATTGCTAAATCATCAAACAACAAAAGTAACATTTAACACTAAAATGAAATATTAATAATAAGATCAAACATCACTAAACAAAGAACAACAACAAAGTCAACTTGGAAATATTTTTAGATCTATAAGCATGTGAACCAAAGGAAACATAGATCCACATTTTATTTAATAAAGAAAACACCAAAATTAACACTAAGCAACATAGATCTATTTTTTTGCAAGGATTTTTATGATTAAGCAAGGAAGCACAACAAAATCATATCAACCCTAATTTTTTTATGATATGCGAAATACTAAAGCCTATAAACAACAACTTTATTTATGAAATCTAGTGCAAAATATGTAAAGATGCAAGGGAAATTATTCAAGTAGAAGAATGACTCCTTCAAGGCCAAGGACCCATCTAAAACACCCAAAGCTTCCTAAGTCTTTGTCAAAATGTTTTAAATGGATCCTCAAAGCAAACAACAATCAAGAAGGAGTTTGGAGTAGAGGAGAGATTATGCAAGAAAATTAAATGTGAGGTGCAAAGCTTCAAGGATTACCTCAAAACCACAAGGAGGTGAAGAAGGAGATGATAAGCTCAAAATTACTAGCTATTAGCAATTTGATGATGCAACCTTGAGGAGAATGGAAGGAAAGATGGTGATCTAACAAGAAATGGAGGATTTGGTGGTTGATTTTTGAAGAAAATATATGGAAGAGGGGAGGAGGGGCTACGGTTTTGGTGAGGAGAGGGAGAGGAGGTGTGCTAGGGTTTTGTGTAGGAGAATGAGAGGCTTATGAGAAGCAAAAAGAGAGTGACCTTAGGTGTGGGAATGAGGGAATATTTATAGGATGAAATTCGGTCTAAGGGTAGTTTAGTCTTTGTGATTTTGATGTGCTCTAGGATTGAGCTTTGATTTTGAATGGAGGGTTGAGATCACTCATCACAAGGATTGAGGGTGGAGAGAAAACACAAAATGTGAGAGTGGGGGGCGAAAGTTATAGGGAAAAAAAAAGAAAATAAAAAAATGAATTTCTTATTTTGGAAGAGATATTTTATATGAGGCAGGGTTAAGGGTATTTTAGAGAAGAATTGTTACCAAAGAGGGAAATTTGGGTTTTCTTATGAATAGGTTAGTGTAAGTGAGTGGAGTAATTTACCAAAGAGGGTATAATGGAAGAGTGTGGAAGAAATTGGTGAGAGAGAGAGAGAATTCGTAGGTGGGGGGAGGAAGAGGGAAAAAAAACTTGTTTTTTTGGTCTTTTGTCTTATTGAAGACACTTCCCTTTTTTGAGTTTTTGAATTTAAAATTTTTGGGCATGGGAAATAATGGGAATGCAACTATTGAAGATGTGTTACATGTTTTTGGGCACCATCAAATATTCTCTCTAGTCACCATGACAATAAAAATTGTCACTTAAGAATTGAGGAATATTTAATGGTCCCCATTTTTATTTTTCTATGCACTAAAAATGGAAAAATACATTTTTAATTATTTTGACTAGGGTTTTCCTTCTAAAAAAATGTACAAAAATTATACTTGATAGAATAAAAATGTACATTTTGTGGATGTGCATTTTTGGCGAGAAAATCATCTTTTTGCGAAAAATGACCAAAATGCCCTTTTTGACCCTAAAACCCTAATTTACCTAAAAAGTGCATTCCAACCCTAAAAATGATTTTAAAGATCTTGGAATGACTTCTAGGACCCAAAATGCAATGCATGATACTCTTCATCCCTCAATTTATTTATTTATTATTTTTTTTGTGGAAAATTAGGGTTTTGACCTAAGCCGGACAAAATTGGGGTATGACAACGACGTTCTTAGTTCTGCCGATCAAATCGTGTTACCACTGCATCATCGGCCGGTCAACGCTCGGAAAATTGGAGGTCGTAGCCTCAACTGTGCATTTAAAGATGAAGTTCTACAGTAAAAGCGACCAGGTGGTGTTAGTAATAGCCGACATGGAAGCGGCCATGAGAAGCCATTTCCTCTATCAAGAGATTTGTGACATGGAGGTGGTAAGTGCTAAATCGCAGGATCTTGGAGAGGGGCATCAGGACAATGTGGCCGACCTGGATGCTCGATACGACCCAGATAGCGACCCTGAGGACGACGACGGTGATTTAGCCCGCGAGCTAAAGAATAAACTGAAGAGGCCCGAGCCCCAGGGGGAATTGGTCGATGTTCAGTTATCGGACGACCCAACTAAGAGAGTTAAGTTGGGGACTGACCTACCTGAACAAATCAATCAAGATCTCATCACCTGCCTCAGGGATTACGCAGACCTTTTTGCATGGTAGGCATCAGACATGCCCGGGATCCCAATAGAAATTGCTTGCCACCAACTGTCCGTTGATGAGACAGCCAGACCAGTCACACAAAAGAGACGCACTCAGAGCAAAGAGAAAGCATTGGCGGCACAAAGGCAGTTGACGACCTCATCAAGGCCAATTTCATTGAAGAGATTAAGTATACGACTTGGCTTTCCAACGTCGTGTTAGTGAAGAAGAAAAATGGTAAGTGGCGCATGTGCGTCGACTATACCGACCTGAATAAGGCATGCCCAAAGGACGCCTTTCCTCTGCCAAACATTGACAAACTGGTCGACGGGGCTGCGGGCTACAAACTCCTATCTTTTTTAGACGCCTATTCAGGTTACAACCAAATCACTATGTATCCACCCGATCGGCACAAGACCGCGTTCATGACCGATCGTGGAAATTTTCTGTACAAAGTAATGCCCTTTGGTCTGAAGAACGCCGGCGCGACCTATCAAAGAATGATGAAAAAGGTCTTCAGGCGGCAGATCGGTCGTATATCAGAGGTCTACTTGGATGATATGATCATTAAAAGCAAGACCGACCAAGACCACATTGACGACCTAAGGGAAATTTTTGAGGCAGCGAGGAAGAATTCCTTGAGGTTGAATCCAGAGAAGTGCACCTTCGGAGTAAGGGCGGGCAAGTTCCTGGGCTTCCACTTAACAGAGCGAGGGATCGAAGCAAACCCTGATAAGTGCAGGGCGATCGCTGACATGAGGCCACCCACTACGAAAAAAGAAATTCAGCAACTGAATGGCATGGTCGCTGCCCTGTCACGATTTATACCCAAATCAGCGTGCAAATCGCTTCCATTGTTCAAGCTCTTGAAGAAGGAGGTCGAGTTTGAATGGACCGACCAATGCCAGCGAGCATTGGACGAGCTGAAGGCGGCACTCACCAACCCGCCCTTCATGACCAAGCCGCAACCAGGGGAGACGCTTTACTTATACTTGGCCATAACAGACGAAGCCATGAACGATGTTCTCGTAAGAGAAAGCGACCTAAAGCAAAACCCGGTCTATTTCATCAGTAAGGTATTTCAAGGCCCAGAGATCAGATACCAGAAGATCGAGAAACTAGCCTTAGCGTTACTTGTGGCCACTCGTAGATTACGCCCTTATTTCGTGGCCCATCAGGTCGTGGTGAGGACCGACCAGCCTATCAGGCAAATCCTTCACCGACCTGACCTAGCAGGGCGTATGATCAAGTGGGCTGTGGAACTCAGTGAGTTTGGGATCAAGTTCGAGGCTAGATCGGCCGCTAAGGCCCAAGTGTTGGCCGACTTCATTGCTGAGATGACTCCAATACCAGACGATCAGGCCATCACGACCTGGACTTTGCACGTAGACGGATCCTCCAACAGCAAAGGAAGTGGGGCCGGTCTGATACTTGAGAACTCAGAAGGACTTACTGTTGAAGTGTCATTGACTTTCGCGTTTCACACTTCAAACAACCAGGCCGAGTATGAAGCGTGCATTGCCGGGCTGCAGCTAGCCAAAGAGTTCAACGTCGACCGTGTTGAACTCCACTCTGACTCTCTACTGGTAGTCTCCCAAATTCAAGACCTATATTGTAATATCCCCAATTTTCGCTATTTAAATTATTTGGCGTGAATTATTATATTGTGAATTCTTGTCTTGATTGAAAATAAATTAATTGGATTGGTATATACTTGATTGATTTATTATGCAAATGATGTGCTTAATTAATATTAAATGCATCAAGTTAGAGTGTTGGGGGCTGAAGGGAGTCATTAGGGAGGAAATGTTTAAGTGGAGGGTATTTGTGTCTTTTGCCATGCCCTTTATATACCCATTCAGCTGGAGCAAAACAGAAAAAACCACACTTCATTGTTTTTAGAAATTCAGTAAGATTGAGAGGGAGAGGAGAGGAGAGTGCGAGGAAGAAGAAGAGAGGAGAGTTCCTCAGAAATTCCATGCATGTCTGATCCCCCTCCATAATCAGAATCAGGTTATCCTCCTCTTCCTTTTGCTACCAAAATCGTGGCCACCCTCCACCTCCACCACATTCCACCATTGAAGACCCACCAAGCTCCAATTAATGAAATCAGTGTTGCATGTGAGTTTGATGAGTGTTAGAACCCTTATCAGTCCCTGAATCGCGTATTGGAGCAGTCTAGGAGGCCTGGGTTTCAACTTGTGAGATTCTGGAAACGGTTTGGTTGGAGAGTTCGTGAGTCGCCGTGTTCCGTGTTGCTAAGTCTTCGGTGTGATTGCTATTTGTCTTCTAAAGGCGAGTTCTATAACTCACTAGGAAAAACATGAATATGTGTTCTTGAGTTTGAATGTGAATCGGGATGGACATGGGAACGATCGGAATAGAAAAGAAAACGTGAAAAACTGTTTTTCTGAAATACTGATAGTCACGCACGGATCGTGTGTATGGGCGCACGGGTCGTGCGTGGGATTCTGGAACCACTGGTGCTGTTTTTGAAAACGCGCACGGGTCGTGTGCCAAGGCGCACGGACCGTGCGTATCTCTCTGATGCGACATTTTTGAAATACGTCCGAAGTCGTTCCGATTGGTCCTAAGTCCCTTATTCCAATCCACTCCCCAAGGTTCCCCTAGGATGGGAACACCGTAATTCTACATGTTTAGCTTTGACTGAAGTGGTAGTATTGATCGGGAAGTAATTCGGGATCGGAAAGGAATGACACGATAAATGATAGTCACGCACGGATCGTGTGTATGGGCGCACGGGTCGTGCGTGGTCTTCGGGTTGCCTCTTTTAAAAAGTGTTTTAAGTCATTCCGAATGATTCCAATTGCTTTCTAATCCCTCCTTCCACCTTCCCCAATGATACTATAATTGAATTGCCCTGAATTGAGTGGTAATTGATATGATTGGATCTAAGTTATGTTAGTACCATATGATTGGTTGTGTTTGGATTACGTTCCGGTTAAGTGAATGCTCATGTGATTGACCATTGATTTCATGTTATGACTTTGTGATTGATGTATGGTGCTGGATTGACTGGTTTAGTAAGATTGATAAGTTAAGTTAGCGAACCTTAGTAATCCATGAGAGATCACTTAATAATTAGACTTAGTTAGTAATTAGATCACCTTAGTAATAAGTTTATGTTCAGTTCAGTTCATTGTTCAGTTAAGTTATTGTTATGTTTAAGTTCATTGTTGAGTTCAGTTCAGGTATATCATCATATATACCTTTTAGTCGGGGTGACGACCCTATTCAGTTTAGTGTGCTAGGGGAGAGGAAGTCATGAGCCTTATGAACCTAGGCCCCATTAGGGACCCAGCCGATTAGTGGGGACGGGTTCACCGGAAGCTTATTATGCCAAGTGACCGGTGACACGCTATAACTTTAGTTAGTGTTGTTTCTTGTAACCGGCTTGAGGGTTATGAGGACAACATTTAGTTTAGTTATGAGTTGCGTCTTGTAACCGGCTTGAGGGTTATAAGGACAACTTCAGTTAGTTAGCCACATAGTCAATTTTGAGGACTATGAGTCAGAATCAGAATAATGAATCAAGCATAATTGAACCGAGAGGTTTAGTAAGGGGTCGCGATAGAAATCACTGAGACAAGTTGTCTCACCCAATCCATTGTTGTTGTTTTTCAGTTAAGCAGGGAAAGATGAAGACCGTGAGGCACGGCTATGAAGATGCTTGAGGAGCAGCCGCTATCTTTATTTCTTTATGTCTTGTATTTTAGTTTCCCTTGTATCTCTGTATTTTGTATTCAGTTTCTTAGATGTACGATGGTACGACTTATGTTTTTAAGTTGTAAATCGCTTCCGCAGACTTTCGGTTTTGAGTACTGAACACTAGTTGAGGGTGTAAGGACCGCTTTATGTATTTTATATTAAGTTATGTAAGCGAACTTGATGGGGTTTTTGCATCGAGTATTAGTATGTGTTCAGTATTTAAAACAGGAAGTACTCTGATGTACGCCAGTAGTGCATTTCGGTAATTTCTACAAGATAGAAATTAACGGGGTGTTACATATACGACGCAAAAGACGACGTCTTGAAGAATTATTTGGCCAAGGTAAGGGATCTGCTCAAGCAATTCGACCGAGCAGAAGTTAAGCATGTCCCCAAAACAGAGAACGTTCGGGCTGACATCCTATCGAAATTAGCCAGTACAAAGACTCCTGAGAACCACAGAAGTCTAATCCAAGAAACGTTAACGCGGCCGAGCGTGTCGACCAAGCCTGCCCAACCGTTAGCCATTCTAGCGGTCGACTTGGACAAAGATTGGATCACCCCTATCTTGCAATATATTTTCTATGGAGTAGAACCTTGCGACCAGAAGGCAGCAAAGCTCCTGAGGTTGCGGGCGACCAAGTACTCAGTGATCGAAAGAAGACTGTATAGAAGGGGCTTTTCATCCCCATTGCTGAGATGCCTTACGTCGGTCGAAGCCGACCATGTACTGAGGGATATACATGAAGGCGATTGTGGTAGCCATCAAGGTGGTCGGTCGATTGCTAAGAAGGCGCTCAGGGCCGGATACTATTGGCCGACCATGGATGAGGATGCTAAGATGCTTGTTCAGAAGTGCAAGAAATGCCAAATTCATGCCGACGTACATATAGCGCCCTCATCAGAACTACACAGCCTAACCCCACCATGGTCGTTCGCTTGGTGGGGCATGGACCTGCTCGGCCCCTTTCCACCTGCACCAGGTCAGTTGAAATTCTTGATCGTTGCGATCTACTATTTCACTAAGTGGATAGAAGCAGAGCCACTTGCAACTATTACCTCAGCGAAGGTATCTAAGTTTTTTGGGAGAAACGTGCTCGCCCGCTTTGGAGTGCCCCAACAACTGGTGACTGATAATGGAACTCAGTTCGCAGACAGAAAGTTCAGAGAAATGCTGGGCGGCCTAGGCGTGAAACAGCGTTTCACCTCGGTCGAGCACCCACAAACCAATGGCCAGGCGGAAGCGGCCAATAGGGTAGTACTACGCGGACTCAAAAGAAGGTTGGATGAAGCCAAGGGCAATTGGGCAGAAGAGCTACAGTCGGTCCTTTGGGCCTACAGAACGAACCCCCACTCATCGACCGGGGAGTCACCATTTAGACTTGTCTACGGAACTGACGCTGTCATCCCGATCGAGATGGGAGAGCTAAGTTGGAGGACGACCAACCCACCAACCCCGGCCGCAAATGAGCGAGCAACAAGAGAAGAGCTCGACCTGGTTGACGAGCTGCGAACCAAGGCGTCACTTAGGGAGCAACTCATCAAGCAGAAGGTCGCTGCTAGGTATAACGCCCGCATCCAGAAGAGGGAGTTCCCCGTTGGACAGCTCGTCCTTAGGAGGGCCGACGTGGGGAATAAGAACGCTCGCTAGGGAAAGCTCGCCCCTAATTGGGAAGGACCATACCGTGTTATCAGCAAGACTGGAAAGGGAGCTTACGAGCTTGAAACAATGGAAGGGGCGACCATCCCCAGAACATGGAATGCTGACAAGTTGAGAAAGTATTATGTTGCGACCATCCCCAGAACATGGAATGCTGACAAGTTGAGAAAGTATTATGTTTAAGTTGTAAACACTAATTGATCAATAAAGAACAAGCGGTCACTCTTTTTCCCCACAGGGCTTTTTTACCGAGGACCGATCTTAAAATTTGACTTGTGTACTTTATTTCCTGCAAATTGTATGCACGATCGCTCACCATGCGAGTAGCAGTCGAGCGACCAGAAGAGTGCCATCGAATGGCCCAAACGAAAGCCGCCGAGCGGCCTAAAAAGAGTGCCATCGAATGGTCCAAACGAAAGCCGCCGAGCGGCCTAAAAAGAGTGCCATCGAATGGCCCAAACGAAAGCCGCCGAGCGGCCTAAAAAGAGTGCCATCGATTGGCCCAAACGAAAGCCGCCGAGCGGCCTAAAAGAGTAGCAAAAAAGAGTTGAATCCAATTACAGAGAAATTAAACCGGATAAGTAATTAAACCGGCCAAAGTTCATGGAAAAATTGTCATCAAGTACAAACGAGGACGCCTTGGTCGAAGCCAGGGCGCCCATTAAAACACCGCTCGCAGGCGGGCCAAGATTACAAAATTCAAAAGATTACAAGTTAAGAGTCGCAAGGGGCCTGGTAGATGACCGCCTCTTCTTGAAGGACCTTCCCCTTTAGCATCTTCTTGGGACGCACGATTTGCCGCTCGATCGCACGATGTGTGCATTGCACGATCTCGCGATCGACCCCCAGATCAGGGTAGAGGAGCTTAATCTGACTGACCGCATTCTCAAATTGACCCTCTGCAGCTCCCTTCGCCCGGTCAAGAACGTCTTTGTAGCGACCTCGAAACTTGTTCTTTTCCTCCTCCACGGCATCCAGGTCATTTTTTAGTACAGCGACCTGGTTCGACAGTTCTTTATTCTTTGAAGTGAGGCGTTCGACCTCTTTTTCAGCTGTTTCCTTGTCGACGACCACCTTGTCCAGGGCAGACTCGACCGCAGTTTGAGCAGCAACAGCGGCCACAAGTTGGCGTTCTGCATCATCGAGCTTCTTCTCATTGTCCGCCATCGCCTTGATACTCGGTTCAAGTTCCTTCATCAACAAGATCGTCTTCAAGCAATGAATATCTATTGGCAAGGCGCCTACCTTCCAGGCGATCTGCTTCCTCATTTTGGAATTTTTTAAAAAGAATCCCAGCGGCCTTCATCGCATCGGCCATCACCTCGAACGGTTCTTCCTTGAAACGAGCACAGTCCTCATCGCCCAATCCAAGCAGGTCGATTTTAGGCGACCGATAGTGCCCGTGGCTTTTCCCACTCTTGTGCTTCTTGTTCTGACCCCCATGATCGACCGAGCTATTCCTCTTGGACCGTTCTTGATTCTAAAGTGGGCTGCTCAGGTCAATGGCTTGATCTGGTGTGCCCGCCCGAGGAGTCTGACGATCGGGCTGAGATCCAGTCCCGGCAGGTTGGGGCGTACCCCCGGGTTGAGCTTCAGGAATTCCGCGGACGGGCGAAGCATCACCATCCTCGGCCGCCCATTGTTCCAAGAGGTCGAAGTCGTTCATGTTCGCCATGTCAACTGCAAAGGCAAAAGTAGATGGTTAGAAACAGTTAAATAAAACGAAGTGACAGAAAACAAACTAAGCGAGCGACCACCAACCAAGAGCGTCCTTGACTCTCTTCTTGCCACGAGCATCCACAATGTTTTTGACCCTGATGCGACCCTCAGGGACTAGGGACGCAATCTTTCTCAGCCTATGGATCGTCCCCCTGTCCAGGTCGTCAAGTTCTGTTTCCTTAAAAGCGTACTGGCCCGGTCTTTTCGAGAAATGGTTAAAACTCCACACCGTGGGAAACAGAGGCGTTCCTTCCTGATCATCTTTTGACATCTGGGCGATCCCTCGACGAGCCTCGGCCGAGTTTGGAACGACCCAAAAGAATTCTCTCTTCCACCCGGTCGTCAGTGATTCCATGTAAGGCTTAAAAAAATTGTATGTCGAGCGGTTTTTGAACGAAACCGCTTCCTTACGGGCGCCCTTGGAGCCTTTCTCATAAATGTAGCTCATTTCAAACAATGTGAAAAACAGTCTTACGGAGACCGGCCGTTTCAGAACTACAAGAACATCCTCGTACGCCTGCAAGAACATCCTCAGTTTTGAGGGGGCGACCTGAAGATAACGTAAAACCTGGCGTTGGAATCTGGTAAACGGCGGAATTATGCCCATGCGTTCGAAAACGATGCGGTACATCCTGAATTTTAGCACATCTGTCCAGGCCGCGACGTCTTCCCCCTTGCTCATGCCTTCTATTCTCCATCCTTCGTTTAACCCGGTCGCAAGATACGCTATGTCCTGGCCCCCCTGTTAAATTTTGCTACGTTGACCTCTCAGGTTAAGAGAAACTCAAGACATGTCCTTTGCAGCTGCGACCTCAGGATCTTCTCGCTGGTCGCTTCGTTGGCCTCTGTCGGCCGTTGCAGTGTCGTCGGCCGCGGCCTGGCCAATACCTTCATCGCTGGCAACCCGTGCGTTGCTTTCTGTGGCGTCATTAACTATAGCCTCAGTTAACTGCGCCCCATGTTTGTCCGGCCGAGTTCCGGATTCACCAGAGGAAGTCCAATTCATGGTTGAAGACCCAGAAGAAGACTCGTCGCCAGAAGAGGACGACCGGGCTTGTATAGAAGTTTGCTCCACTGGTCGAGTCATACTATGTGCTAGAGAAACGGCCGGACTCCCAGAGATACGGCGGGTCTGTTTGGTCCGCGCCAGAATGAACCTGTGAAGGGGAATAACGGTCAAGGTCTTGCTCGCGCGTAGAGAGGGGGCGACGTGGTCGTCCCCAGATCTGACACCCCCTCCACCAGGTGGAACATAAAAGCTCAAATAAAGAAAGAGCGGTCGTAGTTACCTGGAATGCGAGCGAGCTGATTGCGAGCGAGCTGATTGCGAGCGAGCTGGTTGCGAGCGAGCTGATTGCGAGAGCGAAGAAATCCGAGAAACGTGCAAATGAGGAACTCCCTTGAACCCTATTGTAATACCCTAATTTTGTCCGGTCATAATTGAGAAATTTTATTTATTAAAAAAAAATAATAATCTTTTTTTTTATGTCATGTATTATTTTCTTGTTTTTACTGCTTTGAGTTTTAATCATAAAAAAAAAATATATTATTTAGAAATAAAGAAACAAAATAAGCCAAGGAGGAAATAAGGGGGGTTTGTAAAAAAAAAGAGAATGGAGGTGCAATTGGATTGGGCCATCTAAAACCCAACCCAATTCCTAAAACCCTAGCCCAATTCACCCTCACACTCCTCCACCCAACCCATGACCCATATCCAACCCACAACCCATAACCCAACTCATCACAAAACCCTAATCCCCCTCCTCCTAACCCTAATTCGAATTCCCCCCCTTTTACCCTAAAAGCCATCCACATTCACTCTCCCCCTAACCCAAAAATCCATCCACATTCATCCCCAAAACCCAAAAAAAAATTCGGCCACCCCCCTATTATCCCATGGTCAAAACCCCACCTTTCTCCTTTCCACACTCCACCTTTCCTCTTTTCCCTCAATCCCACTTCCCCACATCCACTTCCCCATACACTCCACCCTTCCCATCACTCCCTCTCTCTTTTCTCTCACTCCCTACGCCTCCTCCCTCTCTCCTTACCCCTCCCCCCATTCGACCCCACTCTCTCTCTCTCACACTCAACCATCCCTTCTCTCTTTCCTCTCTCACACTCAAACTTCACTTCATCCTCTCTTTCTCTCCCTCACCTACGACTTCTTCCCCTCCTCTCACACACCCATTTTCTTTTCTCTTCACACACTCATCCATTCTTCTCCCTATCACACACTTCACACTTGGCACTCCTCCCTCACACACAACACTCAACCTTCCTCTCCTCCCTCACATAAGCCTACGGCCCTCCTCTCCCCTTATCTCACATGTCTTCTCTTTTTTCCCCTTCAACAACTCCCCCAAACCTCCATCATATCAAAAAGTCATCATCACTATCCAAGAGTGGATGAAGAAGGAAGCAAGTTTTTTGTATAAATAGGGTTCCCCACTTAGAGAAAAGGGGAGGGATTTTGTTCTTAAAAAAAAGGGACGATTTTGGTTCTTAGAAAAAAAAAGGGAGAATCTAAAAAAATTAGGGTTTCTCTTAGAAAAATTTTCTTCCCCTTCTTTTCTTCCTTCTTAGTTTTTTTTTAGTTTAAAATTTTGGTGTATTGAAGAGATCCGAAGAAGAAAGCTTGGATTTGTTCAAGGTACAAAAATGTAATAATTTGTAGTATTGTTGCTTTTTTTTTTTTTTTTTGTAATTTTTAGTTATTATAATTTTGTTCATATAATCATTGCCATTGTATTTTAATTATTGTTGTTCATGTTTTTTTCGTTTTTTTAGTTACTGTTTTTATTTTGTTGTTGTCATGTTTTTATATTAGTTGCTGTTTTTTTATAAATATTAGTTGATGTTTTTATAAATATTGGTTGTGTTTTTTTTTAAATAAATTATTGTAATTTTCGGACTAAAAAAGTGCTAAAAAAAATATGTTGTTTTTTTAAAAAAAATGGTTACTAATTTTCGGACCAAAAAGTGCCAAAAAAAATATGTTGTTAAAAAAAAATGGTTACTATTTTCGGATTTAAAATAAACCAAAAACAAAAAAAATGTGTGTTCCTTTTATTTAGGTGCTAATATTTTCGGTCTAAAAAAAAATTAAATAAAAAATGTTGTGCCTTTTTTAAATAAATTATTCTAATTTTCAGATTTTAAAAAATGATAAAAAAAAAGATGTGTTGTTTTTTTTTGACAATCACTATTTTTCGGATTAAAAAAAAAGTGAAAAAAAAATGTGTTCCTTTTTTATTTTCGGATTTAAATAAAGCTTTTTTTTCAAATACTAAAAATATTTTTTAAAATAAATGGTTACTAGTGTCACTACTCTTTTCAAAAAAAAATATAATAACAAAAGTCTTTTTTTTTCAAAAAAAGGGTAAAAAGGCACCCTTTTAACTATGACAACAAAAAAAAACAATAAAAGAATTTTTCTCCATAATCCGCTTTCAAAATACCACTTGTTTAGTCTAGATTCTGTTTTTTTAGAAAGAAAAGCGCCTCAAGAATCACGTGTTCTAGAGTCGAATAGAAAAAAGTAAAAAAAAAAACCAACCAATCGTTTTTTTTAGCGTCAAAACGCTATTTGCACCCCCGACATCCCTTTTTTAAAAAGCGCCAAAACGCTATTTGCACCCCCGGCATCCCTTTTTTAAAAAAAAACGCCAAAACGCTATTCGCACCCCCGGTGACACTTTTTTTTCTAGCGTCAAAACGCTATTCACACCTCCCTTTTTAGTACAACTTCTTTATTATTCGCACCCCCCCCTTTTATCACTTACTCCGCTTTTTTTCACCACGTGATACTTCCAAACCGTTTTTCTTTTTTTCTTTTTAATCGAATTCGCGCAAAAAAAATAGGTTGTTACTAGTGGTCACTCTGAGCCTTGCTTGTTTGACCGTTAGGACTAACCTTCCTTTTTTCACAGCGGATTAGTAGCGGTGATCACTCTGAGGTTACTCGTTTGATCATCGCAAACATTCGCCTAAACTTCTTTTTAGTTAATAAAGTACAAACATAATTTCGACTCCTTTTTATCACGCTTCCCGGTAAGCACGTTTTCCAGCGAACAAACGCTCAATCACAAACCGGTTGTCTATAGCGGTCACTCTGGGCCCGACTCGTTTGAACGCTGTAAACACCTCCTTCTTCAAATAAGCCATTTATGACGACCACTCTGGATTTATCTGTTTGGTCACCATGAACGGCCTCTAGTTTTCCCAAACTTTTCAAAAAAATAAAAAAAATACCAACACAAATATTTTCTACCCAAGAACTACGTAGCTTTGATTTCTCCATCGCACCCGGAGATACGTAGGAGCGGGGGCCCACTCCCGTCGAGCGCAAAAAACTAAAATTTTTATTAAGTCTTCTTTTCCGTTTTTTTTTTGCAAATAACAAAAAAGGGTAAATTAAAATGTTTTCTTTAAACTAATTTTTTTTTTCTACACATTTAATTAAAAGGTAACCTTTTTATGATGTTGCGGGGTGCTAGCACCTTCCCCGCACTTAATCGACCCCCGAACCCAAAAACAAAGGTTTTTTTCAATGTTTTCCTAAAAATAAATATTGATGGCGGCTCCATTGTTCGAAAGCAACGAAGGATCCCTCCTCCGGATTCTTCGGTCGCTACACCTATATATAATGGGCCAACCATCATCATGGGCCGAAAGCGAAGAGGCGCCACTCTTCGCGTACCATCATTACTTAAACTCCTCGAGTCTTTAAACGTCACCTCACTAAAGTAACTGTCGCCTCAGCATTTATGACGATTGATTGTCAGGGATCAAACCCGAGACGGCACCTGGCCCCGTGTGACCAGGCCGCGTGGCAGCGACCACGCAGTCGACCAGTTAGCAGTCGACCAGTTAACGCTCGACCAGTTATCATTCCAGAGCGGTCGTTTGTGACCACGCTGGGGGGGGCAAGTAATCAAGCCTTAGCCCGCTCCCAGGCGACCTAGGCTTGGGGGCAACTGTTCCGGAGTGGGCTCAAAGCCCAATTTCATCCAACAGGCCCAGCGCGGCCCATTACATGGCTTGCTCCGCAAGACGCGGCCGGCTCCGAAATAAGCGCAACAGCTAGAACCCCTGCGCAGTCTACATTATATATACCACACTAGCATGTGGCTTCAGGTACGTTTTACTCACCTTGTGACCCTGCCCGTTGAAGCACCTCTGACTTGAGCGTTGGAGTGCCTTTGCAGGTACCACCTACGTGCGGCCCAGAACTCGGTCCCTCATCTCAACGACCGAGCAACATCATCAGACAGCAGCAACTCATCGTATTGATCAGGTACGAGCAACTTAATTGGATAATCTTTGAATTCTTCTCATCGAGAGAAACTGGATAATTTAAAAATGCCTCCAACAAGCTTCCAGATCCACGTCCAAAATCAAGTGATGAAAAAGACATCAAGTTCACAACTCAGATTAACAAAACAAAATAGAAGTTGAGGGGCTGAAAAGACAAAAAAAGACAATTTTGATGACAATTTTGATTCAATGTGATTAACCTCAAAGTAGTTGAGGGGATAAAATATAACCTCAAAGTAGTAAATTGGATAATTTACCTTCATTGTAGAATACCAAAGTAGTAGCATGGGATTCTACAATGTGGCGCACTGCAAATTCCGCTCGTTGCTTTAAAAGTGGGGGGCTGAAAAGAGCCTGCTCCATTCTTTCCTCTGGAGGTTCAGCAACTTTGGTCAAACTTATTTCATACTCCAGGCAGCAGGTTTCTGCAAAATAAGAATAAAAAAGCATTGACATAGTTAGCAACATAGAATCAAAGATTTAGCCATTAGTGACCAATGAACATGCATGTCTATCTGCCCAGGGGAGAATTGACAGGAGAAAGTAACTCACTAGAAGATAAGAGGGACAACATTTTGGCTGAATCTCCAGCTGAAGAAAAAATCAAATCAGAAGTGAACAGGTTTGTAGAGAAATAAGCATACTGGACAAATTAGAATATGTCATTCCAAAAAAGCATCGCACATATGAGGAACAAAAGTACGAAGATCAGGAAAACTCCCATTCAATAATATAAGTCTACTTTTTTAATAAACACTCAGTTTTCACCAACATCAGAAATTAAGTAACCAAAATGTTTAACAAACAAAATGGCTTTTATCATTGTCACTAAGGATGCATCACACCTTAACCAAGAAAAAGGACCGGAACAGATATGGATTAAAACATTAATAGGAACCCAAAAATAGAACTGTATCTTTACTGAAGAATTCATTGTACATTAACATGTGCTGACATCCATGGGATATAAATTCAGGAACATATCAGTACAACAAAAGAAGAAAATAAATAAACTTAAAAAGAAACATAGATGTTGCAATACTGAGAGACTGATTCATCCTGCCCAAAGGTTGCATTTTCCCCTCTTTTATCCTTGCTACCTCTTTAAACCTGATTATTTTTGGATTCCTTAATCAACTAGTGAAACAAATCATGGCAAATTAGATTGAGCATATAAATTTTAGATAACACCAACATGTGAAACAGGGGGTTAGGGTTTGGATTAAACAAATCATGCCAAAATCAACTAGTGAAACACTCATGAAGGTTTCTCATATATACAGGGAGGCAAATAGGTGTGCGGATGTTTTGGCTTCTATGGCGTGTGATCAACAAGAGGCTTTAACGTTCTATGATGATGTTCCATCTAAGTTAGTTAATTTTGTTGATGCTGATTTGAAAGGAGTCTTTACTCCTTGTGTTGTTTCGGTGTAGTTCTCTTTTCGGGCTTAGGCCCTCTATATATTCAAAAAAAAAGGAAAGGAAAGTGTGGCAAGAAGAATATATTCATTAGAATAAAAATTATAAAAAATGAGTTACTACTGGAAGCGCGTTGCTGATGGGTAATTACTCAAGATATGAGCAAACAATAATAACAAAACATAGAAAATAATTGTAAAGTGAAAGAGATGCTAGGAGTAAAAGTAAGAGAAGTGAGGCTGAAAAAGTACAATTGAACAAACAATTTTACATATATAACATAAGAGCTGGAAATGAGGGGATCTTACATACACTACCGTGTCCTGCCTTAGCTCATAGTTCCAGCTTCGACCAACCCCATCAACCAACATGAGACGAAGTGCATCTAACTGCAACGCATGTGCACAAAAATGTACAGGAAGCAACTGGGAACAAAAGCAAACCACTTTGAACAGTTTAAGTTACACAAGAAGTTGTTAAAAAAGAACACAAAGATAAACCATAAAAATAATTACCAACGCTTCCCCCAAGACATATGAATAAGTCAAAACCTTGACAACACTATGTGAAAACATTCTATCTCCATAAGGCAACAAAAGAGCACCCTCATTAGGTTCCTCATAGGTAGGGCCCTGATCAATCTCAGCAACATCATTGTTAAGAGTAACTACAGTAAGTGGAAGGGGTGGATAAAGGACTTCATCCCCAAAATTATTTACGACCTGAATCATGAATTTGTCAAGCGAAAAGATACATCATTTGTCAAACAAAGAAATATAACACAGTGAAGCCAACGAAATATAACACAGTGAAGCCAACGAAAAAGAAAGAAAAGAGCAAACCTTTTTTCTTCCTCCTCTGGAAGCGTTACATCCCTTTCAGGTACAAAAACCAACTCCTGAAATATAACACAGTGAAGCCAACGAATTAGAAATAGGGGGTCAGGGTTCGGGTTGATGCTGTCAAATTGGGAATTAGGGTTAGGGTTTTGTGTAAATCAAAAATTAGGGCTTTTGTGTTAAATAGAAGTAGAGTAGAAGTAGAATAGAAGCAGAAATTTACCTTTGAGAAAGAAGAAGAATACCCTTGTTGTTTTTGTGGTGGCGGTGGCCGATTTTAGGGAGGAAGAGTGGTGGGAGAGGAAGAGTGAGAGGGAACAGAGGAGGTCGTGGGTGAATAGGGAGGGTGGAGGAGCGCAGCGAAGGGCGGAAGAAGGCGGAGGAGGAGAGTGGAGGTCGTGGGAGGAGAGGGAAAGAACGCGTGAGATACTCTCGCAGCGAGGGAGAAAACGAAAGAGTTTGGGTGAAATGAGGTTCGAGGGATGAGATTTTTCTTTTAATTGGGTCTGGTACTTTCCGACGGAATTAAAGCGTGTTGCGACGGATATATCCGTCAGAAATTTGTGACGGACACATATTTCGTCGGAAACCCACGTGGGAGTTTAGGCGCGTTTTTTACTGAGCTGTTGTGACGGCATTTTTGTCGCAAATCCGTCGCAAATAGCGACAGACTGTTTCTCGTCACAAATTTTCGCAGGAAATCAGAGTTATTCTTGTAGTGTTCCTTCGCATCCTTAGACTCTCCCAGGTATTCTCGAAGAAGGTCACCGACCAGACGTGATCGGTATTTCAGTTCGTGGCGATCTCTCGGACGATGCGACCATCGAGGTCGAAACTTCAAGGACCGGTCGCCTCGTCGGGGAGGCGGTTACTCCTGTTTGGGACCCTTCACCAGAGATATAGATGAGTAACCGCTCTCGCCCTCTCTCGAGAATCCGTCGATCCTGAACATGTACGACGGGATCGGGATCCAGACAACCACCTGGACTATTTTGATCTCATGATGTAAAGTCTGCATTGGATGGGTTCAGGGAGCTGAAACTGAACTCTGTGGAAACTTGGAGACAATTAACTCGACTTTTCTCTGCCCGGTTTACCACATCCCGGATAAAACCCAAATCGGAGGAGGTACTTAAAGCGGTTAGACAAGGCGAGAAAGAGACGCTCCGCGAATATGTGGAGCGGTTCAACAAAGAAGCTGTCAACGTAAAAAACCTGGGCGATAAGATGCGACTATATTTCCTAACTGACGGCCTCAGACGCGGAAGTTTGTTCGAAGTAGAGATCGATGTTAACAAACCACGTGATTTAGGGTATTTTCTCCGAAGATCACAAAAATACATGGATTACGAAGAGGACGACATGGCGAACCGAGCTTTCACATGGAACGGCTCGGAGAAAGAGCGTAAAGGGCGCGACCAGAAGCAAAAGAAGGATCCAGGAGGATCGTCCCGTGAGTTTCGGCCTCGAAAGTTCACCAAACACACTAAATTGAACACAACCCGAGCTCAGATCCTCTTTGAGTGTGCCAACACCGATTTCAGGAACATAAAGAGACCAGAACCACTCATCCTCAAGGAAGGCCAGCGCCCATCGCGCAAATACTGTCGGTACCACCACAATAACGGTCATGATACAAACAACTGTATGGCACTCAAGGACGACATTAAAGAATTAATTTGAAAGGGTAAGCTAACCCAATATGTTAAGAAAGGCCAGGCCGAAGATCGGGACGAAAAGAAGCAAACCTGCTCCCCTCATAAAGGAAAGGCGGTAGTGAATGAAGTTGCAAAGGTAACCAAGGAGGACGACAGCGACTCTGAAGAAGAAATCGACACTCGGAAGTCTAAATGTCTCCCTGTAGCAATGGTCATATCTGGAGGCTGTCCGATGGAAGGAGGAGAGACCAACAAATTGATAAAGAAGCGATGGAAGGAGATTATGAGCCTCGACCTCCACCCCAAAAGTTGCGTCCAACTAACCAGTTCTGGCATTCGGAGATGACAACTTGCTTAACGGGAAGCCAAACAAATATGTTCGCCTATTGATCTAGCGGTAATGGCCAATGTCGAAGTCAGAAGAATTTTGGTCGATCAAGGGAGTTCAGCTGACATCATCTTTGAAGACCTGTTGGATGTATTGAAAATATCTCGGGATGATCTCACCCCCTACCAAGGCACGGTTCTTACTGGTTTCAACGGGTCGACCACCACCCCCTGCAAGTCTGTTGCATCTACCGTCCACCTCAAGATGAAATTCTACTCAACGACAGATGGGGTTGTTACGTTGCAAGCAGACCTCCAGTCCGCATGAAGATGTCACTTCATGGGCCTGAAAGAACAGGAGGAGGTCGAGCTCAAAAAAGACGGAGCGAGTAGGATAGGAAAAGGAAACCAGGTCCATGTGGATGACCTAGATGCTCGCTACAATCCTAACAGCGTGGAGGAGGAAGGAGATAAAGCCTTGTCCACGGAATTGAATAAACGGATTAAAAGGCCGGAACCTGACGGCGAATTCGTTCAAGTACAGCTGGGTGACGATCCCACGAAGACGGTTAGAATGGGGACCGACCTACCAAAAGACGTAAAAGAAAACTGTCCCAACCTTTAAAAGAACATGCTAACTGATAAGTCTATTTTTAGAGTCTTTTTAATAGTTATTTTTATTAAGTTTTTTTATTTTAAATATATTTTTTTGAGCTATTTTACTACAAATATTTACTTTTTATTTTCAGGTTTTATTGTGAAGCAAAAGAGAAAATATGAGCTAAAAGGAAGAACAAAGAAAATATTTGAGGAGGAACAATTTTTTAGACAGCACTAGGCACTCTGCAGGGCGCCAAGGAGCAACACTGGCAACAGGGCGCCAAGGAGCAACACTGGCCAAGGGAGCCAAGGAGGAGCACAGCGCAAAACTGGCGCAGGACAGGGCGCCAAGGAGTAGCACAGCGCCAACTGGCGCAGGACAGGGCGCCAAGGAGCAGCAGCGCAAACTGGCGCAGGACAGGGTGCCAAGGAGCAGCATCAGCGCAAAACTGGCGCAGGACAGGGCGCCCTTGGCGCCCAGGGCGCCAAGGGCGCCAAGAAGCAGTCAATTTTGGCTGCGGCCACTTGCTGATGGCCATCTTTGCCAACTTGATTTTCACTTCTTTTTGACCATTTTGCCCATCCACTCAAAGTGCTTTGTCCACTTGTTGATGGCTATCTTTGCCAACTTGAGTTCACACTTCTTTTTGACTATTTTTCCCCTCCACTCAAGTGCTTTGTCCACTTGTTGATGGCCATCTTTGCCAAACTTGAAATGACTATTTTGCCCCTCCACTCAAGTGCACTGTCCCTCATATTTTCCTATAAATAGGACCTTGATCCTCACTTGTAAGAGAGCTTGAATTTTGTTAGAAAATCACTCTCAAAAACTCTCTAAGATTCATGACTTCAATTTACTCTTCACGTTCTTTATGATTCTTGCTTATTTACTTTCTTGCCCTTTTAATTCTTGCTTATTTACTTTCTTGCCCTTTTAATTCTTGCTCTTTTACTTTCTTGCTTATTTACTTTCTTGCTCTTTTAATTCTTGCTCTTTTACTTTCTTGCCCTTTTACTTTCTCGCTCTTTTACTTTCTTGCCCTTTTACTTTCTCGCTCTTTTACTTTCTTGCCCTTTTTCTTTCTCGCTCTTTTACTTTCTTGCCCTTTTACTTTCTTGCTCTTTTATTTTCCAAGTCATTTAAATTCCTTGCAATTTACTTTTTAAACAATTTACTTTCTTGTCATTTACAATTCCTCTATTTATAATTTTGCAATTTTCTCAATTCCTAACATTTATTTTCTTGCCATTCTAACATCTAATTCCTAACTCATTTACACATTCCGCAACTTATCGCTTTCTTTACAATTCTTGCAATTTACACATTCCGCAATTTATCGCTTTCTTTACAAATTCTTGCAATTTACAAATATGCAATCTTCCTCTTCTCCTCTTTTGTCTACAATGATCATGAGTGAGTAGACTTTCTTAGCCTTGGGGTTTTTGGCAACCATCAAATGCTGGCTTCCTACTAATTAATTCCCGAGACTATTCTCCACCTTAATCGCTTTGTATTTTTAAATCTAATTTCATCATTTTTCATTATTATTTCAAAACACCACACGATGTACCGGAAGGGGAAGTGTGGTTGTTGGATCTATGAAATTAGACAATAAAATCAACACATGAAAATAGTTTTGGTTTTATTGAGACACGAAAAGGTCTTTGCTTAATGGGTTCTAATAATAATCAACCATGAAAATAGGCTTGATAATTAGTTTAGAACACGCGTTTGTATTCCGAAAGGAAACTCTTGCTACAACCGTCACCTTGTTTTAAGAAATATATCGTTCTTTAAACTGGAAAATAGTCGAAAGGATTAATAACGAAAACCTTATCATTTTGATGAAACTAATACCCCAAGTCTCTTTTTATCTTTAAAACATCAACAAAAACATTCCTTCTTTCTAAAAAGACTTTCTTTTCAGTTAATCAACTTTGGAAAATTAAATTGGTAATCACCTAGGCTCTCCCTGTGGATCGATAACTCTTTTATTACGCGACAAGACCGTGCACTTGCGGCCTATCACTAACCTATTTGCATGGAGTGCGGCTAACATGCCGGCAATTCCACCAAAAGTAGTGTGTCATCACTTAGCCGTGGATCCACAAGTCAAGTAGGTCGCCCAAAGACGGCACGTTCAGAAAGAAGACAAAGCCCAAGCCGCCATCAAAGCAGTCGAGGATCTTATCGAGACCGGGTTCGTGAGAGAAATAAAATACACTACCTGGCTATCCAACGTCGTCCTGGTAAAGAAAGCAAATGGAAAATGGTGCATGTGCGTCGACTACACAGATCTAAATCGAGCCTGCCCCAAAGACGCCTTCCGAGTCCCAAGCGTCGACAAGCTCGTGGACAAATGTGGAAGCAAATAATTTTGAACTCAAATCATCTCTGCTTTCAATGGTTCAACAAAACCAATTTTCTGGTTCTCCCACGGAGGACCCAAATCTTCATATTTCAATTTTTCTGGAATACTGTGGAACTCTCAAATTAAACGGGGTACCTCAAGATGCCATAAGACTAAAGCTCTTCCCTTTTTCATTAAGGGATAGAGAAAGAGCATGGCTACATTCTTTGCCTTCGGAATCCATTACCAGCTGGGGCCAATTAAAACAAGCTTTTCTTGCTAGGTTCTTTCCCCCAAGTAAAACAGCTCAAATGAGAAGTCAAATTACTCGATTTTCTCAAAATGACGGGGAATCTCTTTATGATGCTTGGGAACGTTTCAAAGAAATGTTAAGGCTATGCCCCCATCATGGACTAGAGAAATGGCTCGTTGTTCACACATTTTATAATGGATTACAATATGCAACAAGAATGACTGTTGATGCAGCTGCAGGTGGAGTTGATGAACAAAAATTTACTGATGCTTATGCACTCATTGAAGATATGGCTCAAAACCATTGTCAATGGGCAAGTGAGCGAGCCATAACAGATAAACCAGCATCATCAAAAGATAAGTATGAAATATCTGCTGTTGATCATCTTGCCTCAAAAGTGGACGCACTTTTTCAAAAATTTGAAAAATTAAATGTAAGTGCCATCTCACAAACTTTTTCTCCTACTACTCAACCATGTGAATTATGTGGGGTTGTTGGCCATATTGGAGCTGAATGCCAGCTTGAGGCATCTAGTACTGGAAATGAGCATGTTAACTATGCTCAAAAGGAAGATCCGTTTTCAAATACTTATAATCCTGGGTGGAGGAATCATCCAAATTTTTCTTATAAAAATCCTCCACCCAATCCAGCACCTAGACTACCTCCTGGTTTTCCGAATCAAAGGGTTTTTAACAACCCACAAAACAACCCGCAAAAGTCGAACTTGGAATTTTTGATGGAAAAATTTGTGTCATCTCAAACAAAACAAAATGAAGAATTCAAAAATCAAACTGGTTATTTGAATGACACACGTATCAAATTAGTATCAAAAGTCGACTCTATTGCCACTCATAATAAAATGCTTGAAAATCAAATAACTCAAGTGGCAACACAGGTGGCTTCATCTTCTAAGTCTTCGGGGGTATTTCCTGGGCAACCAGAACAAAATCCAAATGGCCAAATAAATGCCGTCACCCTTAAAAGCGGAAAACAATTAGAGGAACCAAGACCAAACCAAGAAAAAATTGTGAGTGAAAAACATAATTTACCATGTGAGCAAGAAGAGAAAGAAAAAGAGAAAGAACCAGAAAAAGAAAGAGAAGAACCACACATCCCCCAACCACCATACAAACCACCCATTCCTTTTCCCCAAAGATTTGCAAAAAACAAACTTGATGAGCAATTCAAAAGGTCTGTCGACTTGCTTAAAAACTTTACATCAACGTTCCTTTCACTGATGCATTGTCTCAAATGCCGTCTTATTCTAAATTTTTGAAAGAAATTTTATCCAAGAAAAGAAAAATAGACGACTATGAGACGATTGCATTAAAAGAAGAATGTAGTGCAATTATCCAGAACAAGCTGCCACAAAAGCACAAAGATCCAAGTAGTTTTTCCATACCTTGTGTAATTGGAAGTGAAACTATAAACAGAGCAATGTGTGATCTAGGAGCCAGTGTAAGTTTGATGCCTCTTTCTCTTTGCAAAAGACTAGGGATAGGTGAACTTAAACCCTCAAAAATGACAATACAGTTGGCAGATCGTTCCATTAAATACCCCACTGGAATCTTAGAGGTTGTCCCTATCAAGGTAGGGCAAACTTTTATACTGGTGGATTTTGTTGTAATGGAAATTGAAGAAGACTCCCAAATTCCTATTCTTCTAGGGAGGCCTTTTTTAGCTACTGCAGGGGCAATAATTGACGTTAAAAACGGTAAGTTGGTTTTTAACGTGGGGGATGAAAAGGTTGAGTTTGAAGTTTCAAACTTCATGAGGAGTCCGTCTGTAAAGGACTCATGCTGCAGGATTGATATTGTAGACTATTGCGTGCGAGACTGCTCTTTAGCACCATCTTCACAAGATAGTCTGGAAGATTGCCTTTTAGGCAACACAGATACAAATGCAGTAGAAGAAACCCAATTCTACATAAAACTTTTAGATGGGAATCCACCATCACAAAAATTGGGTACTGAAACTTTGGGTGAGGGAAAACCTCGACCTCTCCCAATAGAAGCACCAAAA
Source organism: Astragalus membranaceus (assembly GCA_039519185.1). NCBI lineage: Eukaryota > Viridiplantae > Streptophyta > Magnoliopsida > Fabales > Fabaceae > Astragalus > Astragalus membranaceus. The sequence continues at coordinate 44,096,134 of CM076846.1, forward strand.
ATAGAACTGAAGCCCTTACCAGCATCTCTCAGGTATGAGTTTCTTGGCCCTAATTCTACTTTTCCAGTAATTGTAAATGCAGATCTAAAACAAAATGAGACTGAAAAATTGTTTAATGTTCTTAAAAAGTATCCCAAAGCCATAGGGTATACTATTGAGGACATTAAAGGAATAAATTCATCAATCTGCATACACAGAATACTACTGGAAGAGGACTATAAACCTTCTATCGAGCATCAAAGAAGATTAAACCCAAACATGAAAGAGGTTGTTAAAAAGGAAATTTTAAAACTCCTTGATGCTGGGATAATATATCCTATTTCCGATAGTAAGTGGGTTAGTCCTGTTCAAGTAGTACCTAAAAAGGGAGGCTTAAAAGTTATTAAAAATGAAAAGGATGAATGCATTTCCACAAGACAATTACGGGATGGAGAATGTGTATTGATTACAGAAAGCTTAACAAAGCTACCCGAAAAGATCACTTCCCTCTCCCGTTCATTGATCAAATGCTAGAAAGGTTAGCACAGCACTCACATTTCTGCTATTTGGATGGTTATTCGGGATTTTTCCAAATTCCCATCCACCCTAGCGACCAAGAAAAAACAACTTTCACATGTCCTTTTGGCACTTATTCCTATAGAAGGATGCCCTTTGGTCTATGTAATGCTCCTGCTACCTTTCGAAGGTGTATGATGTCCATATTCTCAGACTTTGTTGAAAACATAATGGAAGTGTTTATGGATGATTTTTCCGTCCATGGCTCAAATTTTGAAAACTGTTTAGCCAATCTGGAAAAAGTCTTAGAGAGGTGTGAGAAGGTGAACCTAGTTCTAAACTGGGAAAAGTGTCATTTCATGGTTAATGAAGGAATTGTCCTAGGACACTTAATTTCTAATAGAGGTATTGAGGTAGATCGTACAAAAATTGAGGTGATTGAAAAAATGCTACCTCCCACCTCAGTAAAAGAGGTGAGAAGCTTTTTAGGCCAAGCGGGTTTCTACCGCCGGTTCATAAAAGACTTCTCAAAAATTTCAAAACCTATGACAAGTATGCTCCTTAAGGATGCAGCATTTATTTTTAATGATCTTTGTCTTGAAGCTTTTAACAAGTTGAAAAAGGCTTTGGTTACTCCCCCAATCATACAGCCACCGGACTTGAATCTTCTGTTCGAGATAATGTGCGATGCAAGCGACTATGCAGTTGGGGCAGTCCTGGGGCAAAGAAAGGAAAAAAAATTGCATGCCATATACTATGCAAGCAGGACCTTAGACGAGGCACAAATGAATTACGCCACAACTGAAAAAGAATTATTGGCGGTAGTTTTTGCCGTTGATAAGTTTCGATCATATTTGGTAGGTTCAAAAATCATCATTTATACTGATCACTCGGCCATAAAATATTTGTTAAACAAAAAAGAAGCTAAGCCGAGATTGATCCGATAGGTTTTACTCCTACAAGAATTTGATCTTGAAATAAGGGATAAAAAAGGCGTTGAAATGTTGTGGCTGATCATCTGTCCCGCCTACAAGGAACAACAGAAGAAGAGTTACCACTTAATGATATATTTTTGGATGATCAACTCTTCTCATTGGTCAAAACTGAAGCACCATGGTATGCAGATTTTGTAAACTACCTTGCAGCAAGAGTACTCCCCCCTGATTTAAATTATCAGCAGAAGAAGAAATTCTTCCATGATCTTAAACAGTATTACTGGGACGAGCCACTGCTTTTTAAAAGAGGAGCAGACGGGGTGTTCAGAAGATGCATTCCGGAAGAAGAGGTAAGTAACATTCTATACCATTGTCATTCTTCTTCCTATGGCGGCCATGCCAGTTCTTCAAAAACTGCTACAAAAATTCTACAATCTAGTTTTTATTGGCCGTCCCTTTTTAAAGACACGCATCAATTCGTTTCTAAATGCGACCAGTGTCAACGCACCGGAAATATTTCGAAAAGAAATGAAATGCCCTTAAATAATATCTTAGAGGTTGAAATTTTTGACGTCTGGGGTGTCGATTTCATGGGACCATTTCCATCGTCTTTTGGAAACCAATATATTCTGGTAGCTGTTGACTATGTGTCAAAATGGATCGAAGCCATTGCTTCTCCTACAAACGATGCAAAGGTAGTCATAAAACTTTTCAAAAAAATAATTTTTCCAAGATTCGGGGTCCCTCGTGTTGTCATAAGCGACGGAGGATCCCATTTCATCTCAAACATTTTGAAATGTTACTGGAAAAGTTTGGTGTAAGGCACAAAATTGCAACGCCTTACCACCCTCAAACTAGTGGTCAGGTTGAGGTATCGAACAGAGAAATTAAAAGTATTTTAGAAAAAACTGTTTCGACCTCAAGAAAAGACTGGTCGGTAAAGCTTGATGATGCTCTCTGGGCTTATCGGACTGCGTACAAAACTCCCATAGGAATGACTCCTTTCAAATTAATTTATGGGAAGTCTTGCCACCTTCCGGTTGAACTAGAGCACAAAGCTTACTGGGTAATTAAACGCCTTAACCTGAACATGGAATTAGCCGGAGAAAAAAATGAAACTCCAACTAAACGAATTGGAAGAACTGAGAATGGATGCTTATGAGAATGCCAAACTTTACAAAGAAAGAAAAAAAAATGGCATGATAAGCGTATCATTCGCAGAGAATTCAAGGAGGGTGACCTGGTGTTATTGTTTAATTCCAGACTAAAAATTTTCCCAGGAAAATTAAAATCAAGATGGTCCGGTCCTTTTGAAATCCGTAAGGTTTACCCCTTCGGATCTGTAGAGATCTGGAGCGAGAAAACCGGATCGTTTAAAGTCAATGGTCAAAGATTGAAAAATTATTTAATTGGTGACCCAATTGAAAAAGGAACTAGTTTAGTTCTGCATGATCCCAATTGAAATTTTGATCGTCAAGCTAGTGACGTTAAAATAGCGCTGCGTGGGAGGCAACCCACAGCTTAATGTTTTTTTTTTTTTCGATTCGTTGAAAAAAAAACTCACGGTTAGAAAAATTGGAGCACGTGACAGATATGCTCCAAACCCTAAATGCATCATTTCAACATCAACCAGGGTCCCCCACCCGGGCAGCTGTGATCCGGTGAGCTATCCTAACCCCTTTTGTGTTGTTTTATTTAAAAAAATCATTGAGGACAATGCCTAGTCCAAGCATGTAGGGGTATTTTATTGCTTTTATTGGGTATGTCTTTATTGCTTTGCTGAGTTCTTTTTGTACTTTGAGTTGTATCTGCTCCCTCCATGATGAAACTTTGTGAACCCTAAGCATGTTTTAGATAAGCCTTTTCTGGACAAAAATAATTTTTCAATTTTTCATTAGCAATCATATTGGTGGGCTGATTGGGAACAACAAAATTGTATCATGGTTCGATTTCTACTTCTAGGGCTTTTTCACATACGCGCCATTGAGACTGTTTTCAGTTATTAATGCAATTAGAAGGACTGAAAAGAAACTTGTAACCTGGTTCTCCTGGTGACATTCACTGGATGCACGGTTACTGGAGAAAAACGTCTGAGTTGGGGTGTAAAAAAAAAAAACAAAAAAAAATATGCAAAACCAAGGAGCAGCAGCACAACCTGGCGCACGACAGGGCGCCAAGGAGCAGTAGCAGCGCAAAACTGGCGCAGGACAAGGCGCCAAGGGCGCCAAGAAGCAGTCAATTTTGGCTGCGGCCACTTGCTGATGGCCATCTTTGCCAACTTGAATTTTCACTTCTTTTTGACCATTTTGCCCCTCCACTCAAAGTGCTTTGTCCACTTGTTGATGGCTATCTTTGCCAACTTGAGTTCACACTTCTTTTTGACTATTTTGCCCCTCCACTCAAGTGCTTTGTCCACTTGTTGATGGCCATCTTTGCCAAACTTGAAATGACTATTTTGCCCCTCCACTCAAGTGCATTGTCCCTCATATTTTCCTATAAATAGGACCTTGATCCTCACTTGTAAGAGAGCTTGAATTTTGTTAGAAAATCACTCTCAAAAACTCTCTAAGATTCATGACTTCAATTTACTCTTCATGTTCTTTATGATTCTTGATTATTTACTTTCTTGCCATTTTAATTCTTGCTTATTTACTTTCTTGCCATTTTAATTCTTGCTCTTTTACTTTCTTGCTTATTTACTTTCTTCCTCTTTTAATTCTTGCTCTTTTACTTTCTTGCCCTTTACTTTCTCGCTCTTTTACTTTCTTGCCCTTTTACTTTCTCGCTCTTTTACTTTCTTGCCCTTTTACTTTCTTGCTCTTTTATTTTCCAAGTCATTTAAATTCCTTGCAATTTACTTTTTAAGCAATTTACTTTCTTGTCATTTAAGATTCCGCTATTTATAATTTTGCAATTTTCTCAATTCCAGACATTTATTTTCTTGCCATTCTAACATCTAATTCCTAACTCATTTACACATTCCGCAACTTATCGCTTTCTTTACAATTCTTGCAATTTACACATTCCGCAACTTATCGCTTTCTTTACAAATTCTTGCAATTTACAAATATGAAATCTTCCCTCTTCTCCTCTTTTGTCTACAATGATCATGAGTGAGTAGACTTTCTTAGCGTTGGGGATTTTGGCAACCATCAAATGATGGCTTCCTACTAATTAATTCGCGAGACTATTCTCCACCTTAATCGCTTTGTATTTTTAAATCTAATTTCATCATTTTTCATTATTATTTCAAAACACCACACGATGTACCGAAAGGGGAAGTGTGGTTGTTGGATCTATGAAATTAGACAATAAAATCAACGCATGAAAATAGTTTTGGTTTTATTGAGACACGAAAAGGTCTTTTCTTAATGGGTTCTAATAATAATCAACCATGAAAATAGGCTTGATAATTAGTTTAGAACACGCGTTTGTATTCCGAAAGGAAACTCTTGCTACAACCGTCGCCTTGTCTTAAGAAATATATCGTTCTTTAAACTGGAAAATAGTCGAAAGGATTAATAACGGAAACCTTATCATTTCTATGAAACTAATACCCCAAGTCTATTTTTTATCTTTAAAACATCAACAAAAACATTCCTTCTTTCTAAAAAGACTTTCTTTTCAGTTAATCAACTTTGGAAAATTAAATTGGTAATCACCTAGGCTCTCCCTGTGGATCGATAACTCTTTTATTACGCGACAAGACCGTGCACTTGCGGCCTATCACTAACCTATTTGCATGGAGTGCGGCTAACATGCCGGCAATTCCACCAAAAGTAGTGTGTCATCACTTAGCCGTGGATCCACAAGTCAAGTAGGTCGCCCAAAGACGGCACGTTCAGAAAGAAGACAAAGCCCAAGCCGCCATCAAAGCAGTCGAGGATCTTATCGAGACCGGGTTCGTGAGTGAAATAAAATACACTACCTGGCTATCCAACGTCGTCCTGGTAAAGAAAGCAAATGGAAAATGGTGCATGTGCGTCGACTACACAGATCTAAATCGAGCCTGCCCCAAAGACGCCTTCCCAGTCCCAAGCGTCGACAAGCTCGTGGACAATGCGTCCAGTTTCTGTTTGTTGTCATTTTTATATGCATACTCAAGATATAATCAGATTGCCATGTATCCAACAGATCAAGAAAAGACGACATTTATGACCGAGAAAGGATATTACTGTTACCGCGTGATGCCGTTTGGATTGAAAAATGCAGGAGCGACGTATCAGGGGATGATGAATAAAGTGTTCCATGCTCAGATAGGAAGAGTCGTTGAGTTATATCTGGATGACATGATAGTCAAGAGCAAGGCGGACTCAGATCACCTGGACGATCTCCAGGAAGTGTTTGCTGAGGCTCGAAAGAATTCTCTCAAGATGAATCCTGAAAAGTGCACATTCGGAGTAAGGGATGGTAAATTCCTTGGCTTCTATTTGAACGAGAAGAGAATCGATTCCAACCCTGACAAATGCAGGGCAGTGATCGACACGAGACCACCCACAACGAAGAAAGAAATTCAAAAACTGACTGGGATGGTGGCAGCTTTGTCCAGTTTCATTGCGAAAGCAGCAAACAAATCGCTTCCGCTTTTCAAGCTACTCAAGAAAGGGGTCGAGTTTGAATGGACGCCAGAGTGCGAGCAAGCCCTGGATCAGCTCATGACCATTCTTCTGCAACCTCCAATCTTGACCAGGCCAGAGCCTGGGAGACTCTGTATCTCTACCTAGCAATCTCAGATGAAGCATTGAGCGTTGTCCTCGTCTGAGAGAACAATTCCAGGCAAAATCCCATCTACTTCTTCAGTAAAGTGCTACAAGGTCCTGAGCTCAGGTACTAGAAGGTCGAGAAGCTAGCCTAGCATTGGTGATCTCTGCTCGAAGATTGAGGCAGTATTTCGTGGTCCATCTGATCGTCCTCAAGACTGACCAGCCTATCAGACAAATTCTACATTGACCAGACTTGGCAGGACGAATGATAAAATGGGCGATCGAGCTGTCAAAGTTCGACAACAAATACGAATCCTGATCAGCAGCAAAAGATTTTATAGCTGAGATGACCCCATCCCTAGAGGGGAAACCTCAGCCCGTCTGGACCATTTATGTAGATGGCTCGTCCAACAGTAAGGGCAGTGGTGAAGGCTTGATACTGGAAAATTCTGAAGGCTTGACAGTGGAAGTCTCACTCACCTTCTCTTTCCCCATATCGAACAACCAGGCTGAATACAAGGCGTGCATTGCAGGCCTGCTGCTCACCCGAGAGTTTAATGTCGCCAGGGTCGAAATCCACTCAGATTCTCTCCTAGTCGTCTCACAGATAAAAGAGCTATTCGATGCAAAAGACTTGTTCCTGCAGAAGTACTTAGCAAAGGTAAGGGAAGTTCTCAAACTCTTTGAATATGCTGAAGTCAAACACGTGCCACGGTCCAAGAATACAGGGGCGGACTTCCTCTCAAAGCTCGCAAGCACGGAAAGCCCTGGATATTCACAAAAGTGTGTTCCAGGAGACCTTGTCCCAACCAAGTGTTCAGCTAGACGTCCCCCCCTCCACCTGATGTGTGTGCAATTGACCCTAGAGAAAATTGGATAGATCCAATTCTTAAATACATCTTGCACGGAGAAGAACCCGAAGACCCCAAAGAGGCGGCCCAGATGAGAAGACGGGCGACCTCATACTCAGTTATTGAAGGGAAACTCTTCCGAAGAGGTTTTTCAATGCCCCTCTTAAAGTGCTTAGGACTAGAAGAGGCCGATTACGTGTTGCGAGAAATACATGAAGGGATATGCGGACACCACATGGGTGGGCACTCATTGGCCAAGAAGGCACTCAAGGTAGGATTTTACTGGCCAGCGATGAATGAAGATGCAAAGAAGTTGGTGAAAAAATGCGACAAGTGCCAACGATGTAACACCCCTTTTCTACCCGTTAATTTATTAGCGTAAAAAATCAGAGTTTCAAAATTTTAATTACACCACAAGGGATGTCACACTTACTTCGTTAAACATCACACGCCAAATTACTCACCTTTTGAAAACAGTCTTATAATACTTTCAAAACGTCATTGTCAAATAAATTACAACTTCACAGCGGAAAATCCAACGATTATACACAGTCTTGAATAAACTAAAACAACGTTCTATTTCCCCCAAGTGTTACATATCAGAGCAGACGACCCGACTCAGCTAGCGAAGGTTCCTAAGCCTTCACTTGTGCTCACCTGCACGTTACCGCATAGGGGTAACATTCAAACAGAAGGGGTGAGTTCATCTAACCATATAATAAAGCATATGATAAGCACTAAGCTAGAGTTATGACACTATATAGACCACACCACGAAACATCAAGTCAATCATCAAGGATAAAACAGTCAATTCCATCAGCAAGGGTAAACAGTCAATCTCATCATCAAGTTACTCGGCACAACGAGTTGTCACAATGTCATGCAGGAGTATGAAATGCAACCCACTCGCGGGCATATGCATGAGGTACCTTTTCACAAACGTCGCTTAGCCTTTATGGCCTCATCGTCACTTAGCCTTTTGGGCCTCAAAACGTCACTGGGTTTATGCATATGGGAGGCATGAGACACTATGACATGCACCACGCACAAACACACAATCACGGTCAACTATGTGACCCGTCACTTACCAGTTTACCAAATAAGAGGCACAGCACCTGTCAATTTATAATTACACACAACAACGTCACTTAGCCTTTCGGGCCTTATCGTCACTTAGCCTTTTGGGCCTCAACATCACTTATTTTCATCGTCACTTATTCATAAACATCATCAACTCAAACAATAGCCACTGAGGGCAAAAACGTCATTTACTAGCCACCAAGGGCATCATCGTCATTTACACGTCATTATCAACAACATTGGCCACTAAGGGCAAAAAGGTCATTCAACTAGCCACTAAGGGTATCATCGTCAAAATCATCACTTTTGACACTTGGACGCTAAAACCACTGATTATACGAAAAAAGGGATTTTTAAAGACACCAAAACGATTTTTCAATGTCATAGCAACGACCACCGGAAACAGCCACTTGGGGCGCCCAGCAACCTTCAGAAATAATAAGTTTTTATTTTTAAAAATGGAACACGCAGATAGACAACTGGAAAGGCTTCACAACGCTTTTGGAAAACACTTAGAACGGACACCCGACTCAAAAGATATAGTGAAAACAGTTTTCAATAAAAATCGGGACATCCTGAAAATGGCGCCCAGCACTCGCAACACGCAACACACACAACGCACCCACGCACGCATGCTGACACGGCGCCTGGCGCCCAGCAAGCACAATTCAGCACAACAACAAGCACAATTTAGCAACCCAAATTTTGGCTCATGCGCCCAGCACAGGGGCGCCAATTCCTGAAATGCAAAATTCAACCAAAAACGCAACAACTTGGCACGGGGCACCCAATCACGAGGACGCCTAATTCCGTGGCCAAAATTCCAGCAACAACAATGCTTGGCATAGGGCTCCCCACTCAAGGGCGCCTAATTCTGCACCTAGACAACAAAATCCCGCAACATCATAAACACAAAAATGGCGCCCTATGCGCCTATGACACCAACAACAACGAATTCGAGCAACACAAATTCATCAAATCACATACAACTCATACAAATAACTTCAAATCGCATATCAACCGTAAAAATAACATCACATCACAAATCAATCATGAATACATAAAGAGTCATCAAAAATCATCCACCGAATCATTATCAATCACAATACCATCAATGAGTATCCAAGCACTTAGCACGCAAACCACAATTTCTCAACAACAAGTTATCATACGCCTAGGGTTCATCAATAATGACTAGAAATACATAAAACGGCATACATAGAGCCTACCCCTACTTAGTCCCCATCATAAAGCCCTATTATAGAGAAGATGAGACCCACCCTTACCTGATATCCAATTTCAATAGTTCCTTTTGCACAAACAAAAGAATGTCAGGGTTCTCGAGCGTGATCCAACTCCAACAAAATTATGTGTCACTCGAACGCGTACAATTATGCAACAACAACGATGACAGTACAAAAGTCATATACTGAAAATATTGAAGGTAATCATTTGCTCTTCTAATGAATTAACTATAAAATCTCTTTTTTTCATTGTAAAAAAAATACCTTAAATGAATATACTAAAGTGCTAGTAATTTTAATTGAGTTAAACTCTAAATAGTTTGGAAGCTGAAATATTAAGCTATTCAATATCAAAAACCTCTTTTAAAAACAAGTACTTTACGTTAACCACACAAAGCACCGCCCCCCTTTTTCTAACTCCGATTATTATAAATAGCTCAAAATCATTAATCAACATTTTTTTTTTGATTTAAACCCACGTTCCCAAGCAGTAGTGATGACCAACAATGATTACAAAAAAATAGATATATATCCTTTCATCATTTGTATGACAATAACGTTGTACGAATTCCAATAAGGCTTTTGCAAGGCCAAACATGAATAAAAGAAAGAAGGGAAATAGGTTATACTGACCAAGAGTGATTCAAATTGAGGGAAGGATAATGTTGAGTGGGAAGAATCTGTAGTTGCAAGGGGAATCAGCAAAAGAGAACATGGGTTCCAACGTAGTACCGGAAATGGAAGGAAGAAGTCCGATTGGGGTAGCGGCGATGCGTGCTACTCTTCACAAGAAGAACCTTATCGAAGAAACCAATGTCATATTCGGAATCAGTGGTTATTTTCGTGTGGGAGTGTGGGAGGTCGTGGCTGGAGAATGAAAAACAAGCTGGAGGAGTGAAGCTTTCTAGGTTTTTGATATTGAGCGTATAGCAGCTGAAAGAGGAAGGAGAAGAAGTGTGGGATGGGTCAAATCCAGTGGGTTGCTCATTTGTGGGCTGGGTTTCTAGAAAAGCGCTGGTTTACTTTTCAGGGTCTAATGGGGTGCAAGAAACAAAGAGTGGTTGTATAAGTAAAAACATCTACACACAAAACTTAATCCATTTTAAAGCCTATTTTAAATATACTCCCTTTCTAACATCTTTAAAACTCCAAAATAATTTTCAAAATAAATAATATCTGAAACACTAATATTTTATAAATAAAATAATTAAAGAAAAGATAAAACCATATAGTACCAATAGTGTATAAAAATTCATTTAAATACAATTTCAACTAATTTTAAATAATTCGAATACAAAATAATTTACTCTAATCAATTCAAAATAGTTCATAGAACAACACATACTATACGAACCACAACGTCTAAAAATCGGGGTGTTACAACTCAACCCCCCTAAAAAGAATTTCGTCCTCGAAATTTTATCCGCCAAGGCTAACACTCTCCCACCAACGACTAAGCCATCTAGACAACTAATGCTATCCATCGTGCTGATCACCATTTCTCGGATTACCGGCGGTAAGTGATTGGGCGGCCGTCCCTCCTACTTATTCAGCCAGGTAACTTTGAGAAATGACAACCAGACACCTCCTCTCCCGAAGGATCTCCGATAGGGATTTGAGCATAATCACGTTGGTACCACGCGATCACCCCCAGGCCCTATCAAAGTTTCTCCCCAATACGACATGCTAAGATTCCGCTGCGCTACTCTGATAAACTAGCTTGCATTCTACCTCACTCATCTACCCTTAAGGATAACAAAATTCATCAATCATCACAGCATCACAATGAAGTTCACAGAGTGCATAACAGTTGTACAACAAGCCACATAATTTAACAACACGACAACAACATCAACAAACGACTTTGCCACTCAGGCGACATCAACACTAAATCACAACATCGGCCATAGGCCCACAACACAAAATTCATCAAGACGTTTCGGGCCATTCAGCGGTACCCTCGGCAAAACAACGTGGGCCATATCGGCGGTACCCACTACAAAACACTGTGGGCCATTCGGCGTTACCCACAACACAACAACCAACAACATCAAAGAAAAATCATTATCATCAACAAGGCAACCACAAAGCACAGCAAAGCAACAATTCGGAGACAACTCCGGGACCAACAATCCCATAACCAACAACAACAGCAACTAGGGCACTAGGCCACCGACAACGCCACAACAACTTAAATCAACCGACACGCCTAAAAATCAACAACACCAGAACCAGTCAATTTTGCCTTGAAATTAGAATATTCAGTTAGGCCTCTGAATAAGCTTTCCGAAACATTTTAGTTTACTCAAATCGGACCCCTGGTTCAAAAGATATTGCAAAAACATTTTTCCGTTACAATGACAGCATAGCAGCCACAAATTCAGCCATCAAGCATAGTTTAAACTTCCTAATAATCATATACCAACCAATTAAAAATACATCAATCATTTCAACACACTCGCTATGTAAATTACAAGCAATACATATTCCATATAAATCAAACAATACATAGAGCACGCCAAATTTCATAACCCATTTAAACATCATAGAGCACACAAGGTTTCATACATACCAATACATTTTTGCTCCCAAAGAAACCCAATACTAGTTTCAAAATCGTCATCAAATCATTTTTGACAAGGTTTTTAAAATCGACACAACAACGAATCATTACTCTTTTAAAAAAAATCATTTTCCAATCCAACCAAAACTCCACCTCCATACTTCCTCATTTACAATCCTAGGTCAAAAATAATTTTATTTCCTTTGATCTCCACCACATCAACACCCACGTTCATTCATTAAAAATAGATTTTATTACTAATTTTAGTATCCGACCGTAAAATCGTCCATTAGACATTTCAAAAAAAAAAACAATTTCAGAAATCATTTTACCTTTCAGATCACAAAATCACTGAGCACAAGGCATTAGTGTTGCTCAAATAAAACGATTTTCAAAAACATCAACAATGAAACAGCAACACTAATCCTTAGAAACAACACAATATTTTTCAGCAACAGCAACATTGGTCTCTCTCAAAAACAGCAATTAAACAGTAACAGCAGTTATACTGTAAAACATCAACACGGATTTTAAATTTCAACAGCAACATCAATTAAAGTTTTAAATCAAAACAACCACAGCACTTAATTGTCAATGATAAAACACCACAGTAATTACTTTCCAGCACAACAGTAACAATAATTAACGGCAGCAAACAAAGTAATTTACACTAACAGTAACAATAGTCTACCGCAACAGCATAGTAATCAATTTTCAGCGACACGACAAGCAGCAATAAACAAACGGCAACATCAATAGTAGTTTTTAATAACAACAGTACACAATACCAGTAGGGGCATCTCCCCCACTAGTTCACTTACCATAAGCAGCTTCCGTTTACCTGTACCTGCAGGAACATCACTACAACACAAACCAAAGGTCAAGACTAAAAGACAACTGTTGGTCGTTAACCGACACAACGACTCTACGACTTGGCCGGACGGACCAACCATTGCTCTGATACCACTAATGTAACACCCCTTTTCTACCCGTTAATTTATTAGCGTAAAAAATCAGAGTTTCAAAATTTTAATTACACCACAAGGGATGTCACACTTACTTCGTTAAACATCACACGCCAAATTACTCACCTTTTGAAAACAGTCTTATAATACTTTCAAAACGTCATTGTCAAATAAATTACAACTTCACAGCGGAAAATCCAACGATTATACACAGTCTTGAATAAACTAAAACAACGTTCTATTTCCCCCAAGTGTTACATATCAGAGCAGACGACCCGACTCAGCTAGCGAAGGTTCCTAAGCCTTCACTTGTGCTCACCTGCACGTTACCGCATAGGGGTAACATTCAAACAGAAGGGGTGAGTTCATCTAACCATATAATAAAGCATATGATAAGCACTAAGCTAGAGTTATGACACTATATAGACCACACCACGAAACATCAAGTCAATCATCAAGGATAAAACAGTCAATTCCATCAGCAAGGGTAAACAGTCAATCTCATCATCAAGTTACTCGGCACAACGAGTTGTCACAATGTCATGCAGGAGTATGAAATGCAACCCACTCGCGGGCATATGCATGAGGTACCTTTTCACAAACGTCGCTTAGCCTTTATGGCCTCATCGTCACTTAGCCTTTTGGGCCTCAAAACGTCACTGGGTTTATGCATATGGGAGGCATGAGACACTATGACATGCACCACGCACAAACACACAATCACGGTCAACTATGTGACCCGTCACTTACCAGTTTACCAAATAAGAGGCACAGCACCTGTCAATTTATAATTACACACAACAACGTCACTTAGCCTTTCGGGCCTTATCGTCACTTAGCCTTTTGGGCCTCAACATCACTTATTTTCATCGTCACTTATTCATAAACATCATCAACTCAAACAATAGCCACTGAGGGCAAAAACGTCATTTACTAGCCACCAAGGGCATCATCGTCATTTACACGTCATTATCAACAACATTGGCCACTAAGGGCAAAAAGGTCATTCAACTAGCCACTAAGGGTATCATCGTCAAAATCATCACTTTTGACACTTGGACGCTAAAACCACTGATTATACGAAAAAAGGGATTTTTAAAGACACCAAAACGATTTTTCAATGTCATAGCAACGACCACCGGAAACAGCCACTTGGGGCGCCCAGCAACCTTCAGAAATAATAAGTTTTTATTTTTAAAAATGGAACACGCAGATAGACAACTGGAAAGGCTTCACAACGCTTTTGGAAAACACTTAGAACGGACACCCGACTCAAAAGATATAGTGAAAACAGTTTTCAATAAAAATCGGGACATCCTGAAAATGGCGCCCAGCACTCGCAACACGCAACACACACAACGCACCCACGCACGCATGCTGACACGGCGCCTGGCGCCCAGCAAGCACAATTCAGCACAACAACAAGCACAATTTAGCAACCCAAATTTTGGCTCATGCGCCCAGCACAGGGGCGCCAATTCCTGAAATGCAAAATTCAACCAAAAACGCAACAACTTGGCACGGGGCACCCAATCACGAGGACGCCTAATTCCGTGGCCAAAATTCCAGCAACAACAATGCTTGGCATAGGGCTCCCCACTCAAGGGCGCCTAATTCTGCACCTAGACAACAAAATCCCGCAACATCATAAACACAAAAATGGCGCCCTATGCGCCTATGACACCAACAACAACGAATTCGAGCAACACAAATTCATCAAATCACATACAACTCATACAAATAACTTCAAATCGCATATCAACCGTAAAAATAACATCACATCACAAATCAATCATGAATACATAAAGAGTCATCAAAAATCATCCACCGAATCATTATCAATCACAATACCATCAATGAGTATCCAAGCACTTAGCACGCAAACCACAATTTCTCAACAACAAGTTATCATACGCCTAGGGTTCATCAATAATGACTAGAAATACATAAAACGGCATACATAGAGCCTACCCCTACTTAGTCCCCATCATAAAGCCCTATTATAGAGAAGATGAGACCCACCCTTACCTGATATCCAATTTCAATAGTTCCTTTTGCACAAACAAAAGAATGTCAGGGTTCTCGAGCGTGATCCAACTCCAACAAAATTATGTGTCACTCGAACGCGTACAATTATGCAACAACAACGATGACAGTACAAAAGTCATATACTGAAAATATTGAAGGTAATCATTTGCTCTTCTAATGAATTAACTATAAAATCTCTTTTTTTCATTGTAAAAAAAATACCTTAAATGAATATACTAAAGTGCTAGTAATTTTAATTGAGTTAAACTCTAAATAGTTTGGAAGCTGAAATATTAAGCTATTCAATATCAAAAACCTCTTTTAAAAACAAGTACTTTACGTTAACCACACAAAGCACCGCCCCCCTTTTTCTAACTCCGATTATTATAAATAGCTCAAAATCATTAATCAACATTTTTTTTTTGATTTAAACCCACGTTCCCAAGCAGTAGTGATGACCAACAATGATTACAAAAAAATAGATATATATCCTTTCATCATTTGTATGACAATAACGTTGTACGAATTCCAATAAGGCTTTTGCAAGGCCAAACATGAATAAAAGAAAGAAGGGAAATAGGTTATACTGACCAAGAGTGATTCAAATTGAGGGAAGGATAATGTTGAGTGGGAAGAATCTGTAGTTGCAAGGGGAATCAGCAAAAGAGAACATGGGTTCCAACGTAGTACCGGAAATGGAAGGAAGAAGTCCGATTGGGGTAGCGGCGATGCGTGCTACTCTTCACAAGAAGAACCTTATCGAAGAAACCAATGTCATATTCGGAATCAGTGGTTATTTTCGTGTGGGAGTGTGGGAGGTCGTGGCTGGAGAATGAAAAACAAGCTGGAGGAGTGAAGCTTTCTAGGTTTTTGATATTGAGCGTATAGCAGCTGAAAGAGGAAGGAGAAGAAGTGTGGGATGGGTCAAATCCAGTGGGTTGCTCATTTGTGGGCTGGGTTTCTAGAAAAGCGCTGGTTTACTTTTCAGGGTCTAATGGGGTGCAAGAAACAAAGAGTGGTTGTATAAGTAAAAACATCTACACACAAAACTTAATCCATTTTAAAGCCTATTTTAAATATACTCCCTTTCTAACATCTTTAAAACTCCAAAATAATTTTCAAAATAAATAATATCTGAAACACTAATATTTTATAAATAAAATAATTAAAGAAAAGATAAAACCATATAGTACCAATAGTGTATAAAAATTCATTTAAATACAATTTCAACTAATTTTAAATAATTCGAATACAAAATAATTTACTCTAATCAATTCAAAATAGTTCATAGAACAACACATACTATACGAACCACAACGTCTAAAAATCGGGGTGTTACAAACGACACGCTGATGTCCACATCGCCCCACCTGCCAAAATGAACAGCCTTACTCCACCCTAGCCCTTTACATGGTGGGGGATTGATCATCTAGGCCCGTTCCCTGTAGCCCCCGGACAGTTGAAGTACTTGATAGTTGCGGTGGATTATTTTACGAAATGGATAGAAGCAGAACCTCTTGCGACCATTGCATCCAAGAATTGCATGAAGTTCTTTAAGAAGAATGTCCTGGTCTGGTTTGGGATACCCGAAGTTGTAGTTACAGATAACGGGACACAATTCACTGATAAAGGATTCAGAGAGATCATGACCGATCTAGGGATCAAGCAACGGTTCCCTTCGGTAGAGCACCCCCAAACCAACGGTCAAGCTGAAGCCCTAAACAGAGTGATTCGCGGGGCTTACGAAGGCGACTTGACGAAGCCAAATGAAACTGGGCTGAAGAATTGCCATACGTGTTGTGGGCGTATCGAAGGACCCCATACTCCTCTACCGGCGAGCCCCCGTTCAAATTGGTATATGGGACTGATGCGATTATACCCGTTGAATTTGGAGAACTTAGCAGGAGGACTTTGAAACCAAAGTCACCTAAGGAGAACGACCAAGTCATCCGTGAAGAGCTCGATCTCATTGAAGAACTGCGCACTCAGGCCGCCCTTCGTGAGGCATTGATTAAACAGAAGATGGCAGCCCGATATAATGCCAGGGTCGTTCAGAGAGTTCGAAGTAGGGGAGCTCGTCCTCTAGAGAGCAGACATTAGTCAGAAAAATGCCGCCCAGGGAAAGCTAGCCCCAAATTGGGAGGGCCCATACCGAGTCGTCTCAAAGACTGGGAAAGGCACATATCAGCTCGAGACGATCAGCAAAAGGGTGATCCCCAGAACTTGGAATGCTACAAAACTTAGAAAGTATTACACTTGAGAATGTATTTTACTTTTAAGACCGTCAAGTTGTAATGAAACTTGTTAACCAGGTGAACTCTTTTTTCTCCCCGACTTTTTTCCCGCTGGGTTTTTGGTCTGTGGAGGTTTTAATGAGGCACGCCCGCCCGTCATTCATGAAACGAGGCATATTTTTTTCAAATTAACTTTGTTAACTGTTTGACCGATATTTATAATGTGCGGGTTCAGAATAGGCCCACCGCGAGCCATAAACCTATGAGGCGAGTTCAGTCTAGGCCGAGCCTCAGTAAACCGCCTGCTAGTTCGTGAGCGCTTGAACGACCCGAGCAACATCAATGTGACCTGAATTGTGTGTCGCGATCCCACGAACGATTTCAATCTGGACCGAGATCCGGTAAACTGTTCGGAGCGGGCCTTACGTACTTAGACAAAAAAGAAAGAATCGTAAGATGAAATCACCGCGAGATCGATCCCACGAAGCTCCCCGGACAGTTGAAGTACTTAGACAAAACGCTTTCTTAATTAGACAAGTGCTCGGATGAGGTCGGGCTCCAATTGTATGATTACAACAAGGGCGACTCCGGGGTGAGATATTGCCACCTAGGCCGCTTAAGCAAAAACAAAAGAAAAAGTACAAACAGAAATACAATTTTCAGGGCCGACTAGCTATGACGACCATCTCATCACCTTTGTTGACGGGCGGTTTGACGATCTTTCCATCCATGACCACATGATCCTCGTGGACGACCTTGGGATCGACCTCAAGGTCTGGGTGCAGGAATTGAATTTGCGCAACAGCATTTTTGAATTGGTCGCTAGCAATCCCAACCGCCTGATCAACAATCATTTGGAACTCCTTTTCAACCTTCTCCTTCGCCGCCTCCGAAGTAAAGGCCGTGGAATTTCATTTCTTGATCTCGTCCTACAGGTTGGAGATCGTACCCACAAGCTCCTCGATCCTAAGGTCACCGTGTCGAACCTTCCCTTCCGCCGAAGCCTTGGCAGTCAGCGCATTATCCCGCTCCTTGGTGAGGACTTTCACAGACTCTTCTACCTTAGCAAGGCCTTCAGTGGTCGGCTTCAAAGTGTTCTTCGCCTCCTCCAGCTTCCTATTCGCTATGTCCTGCTCCTTCCGCAACTCTGTGATATGTACATAGCAGCTTTTTATTTTATCAATTTTGTCTATTAAGTCGCCCTCCAACCACAAGTTTTAAGCTTAGAGAATGTTACCTGCCACGCGTTCTTCTTCTTCCCACTTCCACTTTCTGAATAGGTCCGAAGCAGCCATGCACACTTGGGCTGCTGCATCAACAAGGTCTTCTATGTAATGGTCGTAGTCGGTCACCGTTAACTTCTCTAGGTTCACCTTAGGAGACTTGTTTTTGCGACCATCTTTGGTTGGCTTGACTTCCTTGGCGGGTTGATCAGACTCACCATCAGACAGAGGGATTGCCTTATCCTGTGCCTCATGGGCGTTCATCTGAGCACTTTCTCTCTTCTTAGAGGTGGGCCCCGCTGGGTCACCCCCACCTTGACCAGCTGGCAGAGTCTGCACCTCCTTGGTAGGACGAAGAACGACCGCTGGAGAAAGATTGGAAGAGCCCTGGGCCTGCGCCGCTGTTGTGGAAAAAGGTGTGCAAGTATACACAGTCTTTAACAAGTAATACAATGATAAGTAGAGATTGTACCCACAGGGATTGAATTAATTTTTTTGAGAGTTTAAAATTGTAGCAACACTAGTGAGAAATATAGATCCAAAATAAAATAAAATATGATTGGAGTGTGTGTGAAACAGAAATTAAAGTAAGCAAGATAGAGATTGATTTTAAATCAGTTAAGAGAGATAGTTGAAATGCTCTTCACTAAGTAATTCACTTCTAATAGCATTATGATATATATGATGCTGGAGCAATGATTACTGGGGCAATTATTGCTCCTACAATCCATTGCTCCTGCAATGGGTGCTGTAGAAGTTGATGTATGCTTTTCATCAACTAACGTCAGGGTTTCATTATAAGTCATATGTCTAAGCTCTAAATAAGTTCACCCCTGTATATGAAGCACCCACATTATCACCCTATGGACTATACTATCCTATGTCTAGGTTTTAGCATGGATTTAACAAAGTTTCCTTTTATTAAAACACTTATCCATATTAGTTGTTGAGTTCAAATCACAAACCATGTCTGTATTCATGACCCTACTTTCTAAGTGATCAACCTCAAAATAAGTTTGAAAGAATTATAGCACAAGAACTAAATTGCAAGCATCAATATAACATAATCACTTTTTAAAAGTTCATTACAAAGTTAAAGCATCCCAACTAATATATTTAGTTCATGCTTGACATAACTAAGCTCATATAAACATAAGGGGTCATATTTATATGATTTAAAATACAACTGGAATAAGATAAGATAGAAATTACACGAATGGAGTTCCTTTGTATATTCTGCCCAGCAATGCTGGAGCAATGAAACAGCAATACAAGATGGTAAAAAGTAGAGAGAGAAGTTGTCAATTTCTTCCTCTCCTTTGAACCAAAATATTATATCTAAGACTACTTCCTCAAAATTGAGATGATTTGAAATGAATATGAGGAGAGGTATTTATAGGCTTCCTTGAAGGTTGTCTTGAGCTCCAAGGTTACCTTGAAAAAAAGTTAGGGTTTCCTTAGTTTATATTTTCTTCAAAAGCTTTGATGAGGTCACCCAACATGTTGAAAGAAGAGGTCCATTGAAATGAAGACATGTGTCCCTTAGAAGTGTGACTCTTCTGAGCTAGAGGGTCTATGGCAGGTGCCGAAATTTCACCCACATGGTCACTTGCATTACTTTAGACACATCATGACGTCATCACTTGGATGTTGGGGAATTCTGTGTTGTGAGGCATCCGTTGCTTCCTCCATTGCTGGGGCAATTGATTGCTGCAGCAATTAAACAAACACATAAAATACCATAATTCATATAAAACAGTCGTGAAGTGTGCCTAACCTTTCTTAACTTTAAAAGTTGCATTTCTTTTGTATTTCTTTATTTAACAAAATATTATTACTCAGATTCTCACAATTATTTAGATTTGAAAGCGTAAATAACTCTATATAAAATAGAGTTATCACTCCCCCAAACTTAAATCATTACTTGTCCCCAAGTAATGACACTTGAACAAGGCAAAAAGTTTATAAAAAAAGGTTTTGATTCTCTTCAGAAGATCAGATCAGTTAGACATCTCAAAAACATGTCTTTTAATAAGTGCACTTCTAGAACCTTTATGTTTGGATTTCCAAAGAAATTCATAGCCATAAGCTCTTCTCAACATTCAAGGTTATTGCTACCTATTTATGTGAGTGTGTGCTCCACTGAACTAAGATTGGTTCTGTAACACCCCGATAAATTCTAACATATAGAATCACCGAAATGCACTAAATGGCATACATCAGAGTAACTTCCTGTTATTGAAATATTGAACACAACTAAAACTTTCGATAGTACATAACAAATGGTTCTCTGAACCTCATACACTTCCTGTAAATGCTCAAGTTTCTATACTTAAGACTCGTACATAATCCTGGTGTTCAATACTCAAAACATAAAATAGCGGAAACGATTTTACAACTTAAACAATGAAAGTTATACAATCGATAACATAGAAACAATAAATGGGACAAAGTTCTAAAACATGAAACTCGGTCTTCAATGACTCCAAGAGTCGCACTGGCTAACCTTGCTTCGTCGCCTTTGCTTTCCCCTGTTTCTCTGTAAAAACCACAAATATGAAGGGTGAGATAAACATTATCTCAGTGAGTCCTATCGAGACCCCTTACTAACTCTAGCGGTTCATTATGCTTTGCTTTGAACTCGTGGCCCTAAAAAGCAACCACGTGGAAATATATTAAGTTCCCGTATCATTATGCTCATGGCCCTCCTAAGCGACACATGAAGCATACAATCTTTTGTTCCATGTTTTTAGCATAACACCTCAGTCTACCTATTTTATAGGTACTTCTTTGACTTTGGTGAACCCATCCCGCTATTTCTAGTGGGTGAAACAGTCTTGAGTCTAGGTTTTGGGGCTCATGACTTCCCCTCCCCTAGTATGCTAACCTCTAAGGGTCGTCACCCTTTTTCCTTTTTCCTCTTGTATTTATTATACATTATATATCCATGTACCCGCAATGGGCTGTTAGTCATTTCAGTCAAGTACCGTGTATCATATCAGTCAAGTACCGTGTATCATATCAGTCAAGTACCATGTATCATATCAGTCAAGTACCGTGTATCATATCAGTCAAGTACCGTGTATCATATCAGTCAAGTATCGTGTATTATTATTATTTCTTGACATATGTTCTCTCGCGTTCTCTAAGTACGGTCTTCCATTTTGTTCATAATACACAAGTTTTCTAGTAAACATGTTCAATCTCATCACATCGGTATCTTTACATTGTTGGGGGACCTTGGGGAATGGATTAGAAGGGAATTGGAATCATTTGGAACGGATAAAAAGATACTTTGAATTTGAAGATCAGAAGGTCTCACACGACCCGTGCGTGTAGGCGCACGACCCGTGCGCTGTTGATCAAAGATGTAAAAGATTTCCAGAAAGATACGCACGACCCGTGCGACTAGGCGCACGATCCGGGCGTTGTTGAATAAAAGTTCCAGAAGGATACACACGACCCGTGCGACTAGGCGCACGATCCAGGCGTTGTTGAATAAAAGTTCCAGAAGGATACACACGACCCGTGCGACTAGGCGCACGATCCGTGTGTGTTTAAAAACTCAGTTCGTGTAACATCAGATGGGGGCGCACGACCCGTGCACAGAGGCACACGATCCGTGCGTCTCCATCCGTTTTCCAGAAAACAGACTTTTCATGAGTAAATTCCATTCCGTTCCGATTCCAATTTCGTTCCGATTGATATCCCAACATAACAGTTATTATTCCAGACCAGCGAAAGCGATTAAACAGTCAAACAATATATATCATAAATCGACAATCCAATCAATCCGAGCAATTATGCGATTTACGGTTTTTCGATAAAAACGTTTTCGTTAAGTTTTCACAAAGCGGATTTTCCATAGTATCATTTCAGAAAATAACATGACTTGACAACAAAACGTCCCTAAGCGAGTATAGAACTCACCGATTTGACGACCTCGCGAGAAATCACGTCCTCACGAACCGTAACCTCTCGAACAATCCCCGTAATCACGTACTCGCACCGAACTCGTCCGATACTCGAAACTGAACTTCGGAACAGCAACCAATCACAAATCCAGCTACTGAACTTCCTCCTTGACTACGGAATTCGCGTCTCTCGAACTATGGCGATTCGATCCGAAATTTGAGGAACCAACACTTCCAATTTCGCATCCGTTTTCCAGAATCAGTGAGCAGTTTTGTAACACGCGTATCTTGGTCAAATCGTGGCCAAAACCCTTCAAACCAGTGCCCATTGTGTAGATATTTTTATCTAATTTCTGATGGTCAAAGTTCATACGCATGCATCCAGTAACTTGGGAGATACACCCGAAACAAGGTGACTGGTCCAGGACATTGCTTGATTCTGAACCCGAAACTTGGAGACATGATATCTCATTCATTTCCCCATGAAATCATACGGTTCTTGTGCCCAAAATGAAGATCTCTGTGTCTAGTTTCCAGAGGGACAAGAATCACGATCATCGGAGTAGTGTACAGTGAGATACGATGAAAACAATGAAGATGGTACAAACGAGCTTTCTACTGGATTTGTTTCCCTATGGGTGAACTTGAGTATCTTCAACCCCAACTTCGAATCCCAGCACCTCTAGCTACTGAAACTTCTCCAAATGTGTTTCTAATTCGAAATGTGGCTCCTCATCTTGCACCGCGACACTCCAACTGAAATGTAAGGCTTCAAACCTCTCCTAAAGTTCTATTGGAACCACATGCAAGCTAGGAATCCATTTTCTTCTCACTTGGAACTTGAGGTGCGAAAATGGTGGAATGAGGATGAGAAGGGTGTAGTGGATGTTGTTTGTATCAGTAGATGGAGGTTGAAAAACTGGTTTGAATGGTGGTTTTGGATGTAACATGCATCAAGGGATGTGGAAGATCCCCTTCCTTCTTCCTCCTCTAGCTCTCTCACCCTCTCCTCTCTAACCCCTGTCTAGTTTCTGTTTCTGGAAATGATGAATTCTGATTGTATAGTGTTGTAATGCTTCAGCGGAGCTTCACTTAAAAGGGCGAAATGACCATAATGCCCCTATGTCCAAATTTTGCTTAAACTTCCTTAATTTCTTCTTAAGTCAATTTTAATCACACAATACTTATACAATAATTACATATTTCATATAGTTATGTTCTGTGGAGGATGGTTTAGCCGAAACTCATTAATGTGTGGAAAAGACGAAAATACCCTTGTGTTCCTATTCGCTTACAATCCCAATTAACTCGCCATATCATAATTAACCAATTATGCTAATTAATTATCTTGAGACATCTTGCTAATTTCAATAAATGAAATTAGCTAAATTGGGGATGTTACAATCACCCCAACTTTTAAAAATTTTGTCCTCAAAATTGACAAAACGTACCTCAATCGAAAAGATGGGGATATTTCACCCGCACGTTTTCCTCTACTTCCCATGCCGCTTCGTCGAGTGATGCATCGTCCCAAGGCACCTTGACAATAGGAATTGATCTTGTCCGGAGCGTTTTCTCGCCACGTTCAGTGATCCTGATGGAAGTAGGATGACAAGATAAATCCGGTCTGATGTCAGTCGCTTCATAACTTAATGACTGATTCGGATCATGAATATACTTCCTTAACTGCGATACATGAAACACATCATGTAATTTGGACAATTCTAGAGGTAATGCAAGGCGATACGCTACCGGCCCAACTCGTTCGAAAATCTGGAAGGGTCCGACATACCGAGGACTGAGCTTCTTTGCTCGCAATGCAATACCGGTCCCGATGGTTGGAGAAAGTCTCAAAAAGATATGGTCTCCTTCTTTGAATTCTAACGGTCTTCTTCTCTTATCCGCATAACTCTTCTGTCGACTCTGCGCGGCTTTCATCCTTTCTTTTATATGACGGATCTTCTCCGTAGTCTCACGGATCAAATCCGGTCCCAACAATCTCTGCTCACCTATATCCCACCAACACAATGGTGTTCTACTCTTCCTTCCATACAGGGCTTCATATGGAGCCATTCCAATACTAGAATGGTAATTGTTGTTGTATGAAAATTCCACCAATGGAAGATGATCCTCCCATCTGCTCCCACTATCGAGTACACACACCCTCAACATATCCTCCAATGTCTGAATTTTTCTCTCAGTCTGCCCGTCTGTCTGAGGATGGTATGCGGTGCTAACACACACCGTTGTTCCTAGCGCCATATTCAATGCTCTCCAAAATCGAGATGTGAACTTGGGATCTCGATCACAGATGATACTTGTAGGGATTCCACGCAACTTCACAATATTCTTGAGATACCCATCAGCTAACTTAGCAACCTTGTGATTCGAACGCACTGGAATAAAATGAGCGGACTTGGTCAGGCGATCCACCACTACCCAAATAGAATCATTTCCAGCTTGGGACCGTGGCAATCCCATGGCAAATCCATGGATATGCTTTCCCATTTCCATTCAGGTACATTCAACGTCTGTAACTGGCCACCTGGCTTCTGGTGCTCTATCTTAACCTTTTGACAAGTCAAGCATCGAGACACAAACTCTGCAATGTCTACTTTCATACCCGGCCACCAATACAATTGCTTCGAATCTCGATACATCTTGGTAGACCCAGGATGTATTGAGAACCGACTCTTATGAGCCTCTTCTAAAACTTGCCATCTTCACATTCTCATCATTCGGCACACAGATTCTACCATCAAAGCAAATTACGCCATCACCGTCTTCAGTGTAACTCGGCAATCTTTTCTGTGCTTGCAGTTCTACATCACCTTCTTGGGCTGAGCGAATCAGATTTCTCAAGGAACATGAAATCTGAATATGACTCAACACCAACCTGTTCCTTCTTGACTTAACTCTCAAGTTGAGGTCTCTAAATGATTCCAACAAAGACATCCCGTGCATCACCAACTCTGCAGTGTGGATAGACTTTCTGCTTAAGTCATCGGCCACAACATTAGCCTTACCAGGATGGTACTTCAATTCAAAATCATAATCTTTCAGGAATTCTACCAATCTCCTCTGTCTGTTGTTCAGCTCCTTTTGGTCAAACAAATACTTAAGGCTCTTGTGGTCACTAAAGACTTCGAAACGAGACCCATACAGGTAATGTCTCCAAATCTTTAGAGCAAACACAATCGCCGCCAATTCTAAATCATGAGTTGGGTAATTCTCTTCATGCGGTTCCAACTGTCTGGAGGCATAAGCAACTACTTGTTGATTCTGCATTAGGACACATCCCAAACCCTTACCAGAGGCGTCGCAATAGATTTGGAATCCTACGGACGGATCTGGAAGAATCAGGACAGGTGCAGAAGTCAAACGACTCTTCAATTCCGCGAAACAATTATCACAGTCCGAGTCCCAAA
This sequence comes from Astragalus membranaceus, assembly GCA_039519185.1. Classification (NCBI taxonomy): domain Eukaryota; kingdom Viridiplantae; phylum Streptophyta; class Magnoliopsida; order Fabales; family Fabaceae; genus Astragalus; species Astragalus membranaceus. Next base: position 44,121,797 of record CM076846.1, read on the forward strand.
CAAACGGCTGACCCTTGCGACTTAACCGAGTGAGTGGAAGAACCAGCTGGGAAAATCCTTGAATGAATCTTCGATAATACCCAACTAATCCCAAGAAACTTCTTACCTCAGTAACCATAGATGGTTGTTCCCAGTCTACCGCAGCTTCAGTCTTACTGGGATCCACTGCAACACCTGCCTGAGATATCACATGGCCCAGAAATTTAACTTCAAGCCTCCAAAAATCACATTTAGACGGCTTAGCGTACAACTTCTTCTCTCGGAGTACGTTCGGAACAATTCGAAGATGTTGCACATGCTCCTCAATTTCTTAGAGTACACCAAGATATCATCAATGAACACCACCACAAACTGATCCAAATAGGGATTTAAAAATCCGATTCATATAATCCATGAATACGGCTAGAGCATTGGTCAAACCGAAGGGCATCACTACAAATTCATAGTGTCCATACTTCGTACGGAAAGCGGTCTTCGGGACGTCCAAAGCTCGAACCCTGATTTGGTGATAGCCAGACCTCAAATCAATCTTTGAAAATACAGAAGCTCCCCTCAATTGGTCTAACCAATCATCAATACACAATCTCATACTTCCGTCCTCCTTCTTGACAAGCAACACTGGAGCACCCCAAGGTGAGGCACTCGGCCGGATAAACCGTTTGGAAATTAGCTCTTCCAATTGGACTTTCAATTTCCTCAACTCTAACGGCGACATTCTATACGGGGATATAGAAATTGGTCCAGTTCCTGGAGCCAACCCTATAGAAAACTCCACCTCACGATCCGGAGGAAACGAAGGAACTTCATTAGGAAACACATCAAGAAATTTCATTAGCAACTTGCACAGAAGATAAATCTAGACCTGTCTCAGTGGATGCGGACAACGTCATGACATAAGCTTCTGCGCCTTGAAACAAACAGTCACTGGCTGAAGTGAATGAGATAACAACTTCAGAATTGGTCGGCTGTAGCTCCACTGACTCAGAGGCGAAACCGATAGTCCGATGAAACAATCAACATTCACATGGTTTGCAGTCGTTCATGTCATACCTAGGACAATATCCACATTCTCGGTGGAGTGTCTGTAGCCTTGACTTTCTGAGCATCTGCAGTGTAGACCCTCTCTCGAGCTGAAGTAGGCTGATCTGACTCTTTCTTTTCCTCTCTTTGGGCACTCTTGATTGAGTGACCCTTTTTCTTAAAATATTACCACTGAGTCGCACTAGGACGACATCCACCTCTTGTGCTTCCTACCAGCAAAATACTTGGAGAATCTTGAGGAATCATACAACTGCACTTTCTTTCCCTTGATCGGCTGCCTTTTAACTTTGCATTCAGAGTTGATGGCTTAACTACCTTCTCCTTTCCAGTATTCCTTAAGATGAAACGGGCTTTAAGGAACTTCGGTCTTGGTCGAGGACTACGTCTTGGTCATCCTTCCATAATTCCGCTCATGATACACCAAGTATTGAGTTGATCAGGCTCAATGTCTCTTAGCATCACAAGTGTAATCACAACAAAGACTAACAAGGAATCGACTCAACCCTAAACTAAACTAAGCCCGACTAGGTCGAACTGCTCTGATACCATAATGTAACACCCCGATAAATTCTAACATATAGAATCACCGAAATGCACTAAATGGCATACATCAGAGTAACTTCCTGTTATTGAAATATTGAACACAACTAAAACTTTCGATAGTACATAACAAATGGTTCTCTGAACCTCATACACTTCCTGTAAATGCTTAAGTTTCTATACTTAAGACTCGTACATAATCCTGGTGTTCAATACTCAAAACATAAAATAGCGGAAACGATTTTACAACTTAAACAATGAAAGTTATACAATCGATAACATAGAAACAATAAATGGGACAAAGGTCTAAAACATGAAACTCGGTCTTCAATGACTCCAAGAGTCGCACTGGCTAACCTTGCTTCGTCGCCTTTGCTTTCCCCTGTTTCTCTGTAAAAACCACAAATATGAAGGGTGAGATAAACCTTATCTCAGTGAGTCCTATCGAGACCCCTTACTAACTCTAGCGGTTCATTATGCTTTGCTTTGAACTCGTGGCCCTAAAAAGCAACCACGTGGAAATATATTAAGTTCCCGTATCATTATGCTCATGGCCCTCCTAAGCGACACATGAAGCATACAATCTTTTGTTCCATGTTTTTAGCATAACACCTCAGTCTACCTATGTTATAGGTACTTCTTTGACTTTGGTGAACCCATCCCGCTATTTCTAGTGGGTGAAACAGTCTTGAGTCTAGGTTTTGGGGCTCATGACTTCCCCTCCCCTAGTATGCTAACCTCTAAGGGTCGTCACCCTTTTTCCTCTTGTATTTATTATACATTATATATCCATGTACCCGCAATGGGCTGTTAGTCATTTCAGTCAAGTACCGTGTAACATATCAGTCAAGTACCGTGTATCATATCAGTCAAGTACCGTGTATCATATCAGTCAAGTACCGTATATCATATCAGTCAAGTACCGTGTATTATTATTATTTCTTGACATATGTTCTCTCGCGTTCTCTAAGTACGGTCTTCCATTTTGTTCATAATACACAAGTTTTCTAGTAAACATGTTCAATCTCATGACATCGGTATCTTTACATTGTTGGGGGACCTTGGGGAATGGATTAGAAGGGAATTGGAATCATTTGGAACGGATAAAAAGGTACTTTGAATTTGAAGATCAGAAGGTCTCACACGACCCATGCGTGTAGGCGCACGACCCGTGCGCTGTTGATCAAAGATGTAAAAGATTTCCAGAAAGATACGCACGACCCGTGCGACTAGGCGCACGATCCGGGCGTTGTTGAATCCAGAAGGATACACACGACCCGTGCGACTAGGCGCACGATCCGGGCGTTGTTGAATAAAAGTTCCAGAAGGATACAGACGACCCGTGCGACTAGGCGCACGATCCGTGTGTGTTTAAAAACTCAGTTCGTGTAACATCAGATGGGGGCGCACGACCCGTGCACAGAGGCACACGATCCGTGCGTCTCCATCCGTTTTACAGAAAACAGACTTTTCATGAGTAAATTCCATTCCGTTCCGATTCCAATTTCGTTCCGATCGATATCCCAACATAACAGTTATTATTCCAGACCAGCGAAAGCGATTAAACAGTCAAACAATATATATCATAAATCGACAATCCAATCAATCCGAGCAATTATGCGATTTACGGTTTTTCGATAAAAACGTTTTCGTTAAGTTTTCACAAAGCGGATTTTCCATAGTATCATTTCAGAAAATAACATGACTCGACAACAAAACGTCCCTAAGCGAGTATAGAACTCACCGATTTGACGACCTCACGAGAAATCACGTCCTCATGAACCGTAACCTCTCGAACAATCCCCGTAATCACGTACTCGCACCGGACTCGTCCGATACTCGAAACTGAAATTCGGAACAGCAACCAATCACAAATCCAGCTACTGAACTTCCTCCTTGACTACGGAATTAGCGTCTCTCGAACTTTGGCGATTCGATCTGAAATTAGAGGAACCAACACTTCCAATTTCGCATCCGTTTTCCAGAATCAGTGAGCAGTTTTGTAACACGCGTATCTTGGTCAAATCGTGGCCAAAACCCTTCAAACCAGTGCCCATTGTGTAGAAATTTTTATCTACTTTCTGATGGTCAAAGGTTCATACGCATGCATCCAGTAACTTGGAAGATACACCCGAAACAAGGTGACTGGTCCAGGACATTGCTTGATTCTGAACCCGAAACTTGGAGACATGATATCTCCTTCATTTCTCCATGAAATCATACGGTTCTTGTGCCCAAAATGAAGATCTCTGTGTCTAGTTTCCAGAGGGACAAGAATCACGATCATCGGAGTAGTGTACAATGAGATACGATGAAAACAATGAAGATGGTACAAACGGGCTTTCTACTGGATTTGTTTCCCTATGGGTGAACTTGAGTATCTTCAACCCCAACTTCGAATCCCAGCACCTCTAGCTACTGAAACTTCTCCAAATGTGTTTCTAATTCGAAATGTGGCTCCTCATCTTGCACCGCGACACTCCAACTGAAATGTAAGGCTTCAAACCTCTCCTAAAGTTCTATTGGAACCACATGCAAGCTAGGAATCCATTTTCTTCTCACTTGGAACTTGAGGTGCGAAAATGGTGGAATGAGGATGAGAAGGGTGTAGTGGATGTTGTTTGTATCAGTAGATGGATGTTGAAAAACTGGTTTGAATGGTGGTTTTGAATGTAACATGCATCAAGGGATGTGGAAGATCCCCTTCCTTCTTCCTCCTCTAGCTCTCTCACCCTCTCCTCTCTAACCCCTCTCTAGTTTCTGTTTCTGGAAATGATGAATTCTGATTGTATAGTGTTGTAATGCTTCAGCTGAGCTTCACTTAAAAGGGAGAAATGACCATAATGCCCCTATGTCCAAATTTTGCTTAAACTTCCTTAATTTCTTCTTAAGTCAATTTTAATCACACAATACTTATACAATAATTGCATATTGCATATAGTTATGTTCTGTGGAGGATGGTTTAGCCGAAACTCATTAATGTGTGGAAAAGACGAAAATACCCTTGTGTTCCTATTCGCTTACAATCCCAATTAACTCGCCATATCATAATTAACCAATTATGCTAATTAATTATCTTGAGACATCTTGCTAATTTCAATAAATGAAATTAGCTAAATTGGGGATGTTACAGGTTCCTAACTAGTTTTTAAAAATTTCCCTTTGCTTTGGATAGAAAAGTTTGCATTTGATCAAGCTAAATTTTTTTTCAAAAGATAGAATAGGCTAACAATTTCCTCAGAGTAATGGGGGGCTTCAAAGTACAACAAAGGGTCTTGGATTAAGTATTTCAAATTCAGGGTCAGTGCTAATCTTTTTGTGGCCTTTTGGTTGCTGGAACAATGATTGCTGGGGCAATTGATTGCTCCTGCAACAGGAACTAGTTTGAAGAGAATTCAGCTATATTGTTCTCCTTATTGACCCCCTTTTTGCATTTTTCTTTCTTTTTCTTTTTGATCTTTTTGTCATGCCTTTTTGGAACGGGTACAGCTTTTGCTTTAGAGAAAATAGCTTTTCATGGTTTGGATAGAAAAGTAGTAGTTCATAAGCCTAATTGCACTGTCTTTCCTCTTCTTATCATACTTAGCCTTAGTATCACCGATGCACCCCCAAACTTAATTCTTTATGTTATTCAATATTTTTAGTAGAAATTTAGCAATTGATCTTGGGTCACTATTGCTATCCTTTTAGTTAATTTTCTTAACAAGCTAAGTTCCTTTCCAAGCTCAGTTGTTATAGTGTAAAGGCAGTAATAACATTGATCATTTACTTTAGAACTCAGGCTACTTTGCAAACAATTTCTAGTTCACAAAAAAATTGAGTTTTAAAAAGGCATTTCTTTCTTTTGCAAAAATTTTGTTTAGCTGATCATGCTTCTGAAAATTGCAACCCATTAACTAACATAAACAAACTATAACTAACAAACATGCATCATAACATAGCAAGTATTTAAAGTTCACAGAGTATTTAAACAGTTCACAAAATATAGTCTCCCACCCCCCCTCCCCAACTTAAAGTTCAGCAGTGTCCTCACTGCTTAAATTAAGGGGGAACCAGATAAAACACCTGCAAATGTTTGGTCACAAAACTATTTCTGTTAATTTATACAAAAGACATATAACAACTTTTAAATAAAAGTGTTACTGCTTAGGAGTTCCACTCCTTAGCCTGCTGCTGGCCCTGATTGGAACAAGCTCGATCCTCTTCTTTTTTTTCTGAGCTCCTTCAGGATTTTTTGCTTCTTCAACAGTTGCAGGGGCATCACCAGCTTTTGTCTCTTCAGCAGCAGCATTGGTAGTGACAATAGGGGCACTGGCAGTAGCTTCCTTATGCTTGCTTTTGGCTAGTTCTTCTCTTCTGATTTCTGCTAATGTTTCCATTACCAGCTTCTTTGAAGTTTCTGCCTGGGCAGGGTCTACTGTTGTTGCAACGTTGATTGCTCCAGCATCTCTTGCTGGATGCATTGCAGGGGCATCAGGTGCTGTCTCCATTGCTGGGGCATCTGTTGCCTTCTTCATTGCTGGAGCATCCACTACTTTATCCATACTGCTTTATCCATTATGGAATGTGGTGATTTAGTGGAGGATTAGGTGGGGTGATGGGATTTTGATGTGACTTAGAGTTCACTTGTGGCACACATGCAGAGTGACACGTGGGTAGTGAGGTGTCTCAAATAAAAACCGTGTTCCTGTATGTTCTGAAGCTGAGACGAATTTCATTTAAAATTGCTCTTTTATTGCTGGAGCAGTGATTACTCCTTCATTGCTGGAGCAATGGATCTCCTGGCATTGCTGGGGCAATGGATGCACCTGCAATGTTTCACCTGACAATTTAACAAAACACACTAAAACAAACAAGTTAGTTACTAAATCAAAATATCATGGGTTGCCTCCCAGAAAGCATTTCAATTAAGAGTCTTTCAGCCTGACTATCTCCTTTATTTCCGAGATTTTTGAAATGGGTGGTGACTTTGTCTCTCACCACATGTTCACCATAGTACATTTTTACTCTTTGTCCATTAACCTTGAAGGTAGTGTTGGATTTTTCATCAAATAGATCCACAGCACCATGAGGGTAGACTTTCAACAGTTTGAATGGTCCTGACCACCTTGATTTTAGCTTCCCAGGGAATAATTTCAATCTGGAGTTATAAAGCAATACCTGTCCTCCTTCAATTAATTCCCTTCTTTGGATTTTCTGGTCATGCCATGCTTTTGTCTTGGCTTTGTGGATTTCAGCACTTTCATAAGCAAAATGCCTAATTTCTTCAAGCTCATTGAGTTGTAAAAGTCTGGATGCACCTGCTTGATCAAGATTGAAATTGAGCTTCTTGATTGCCCAATATGACTTGTGTTCAAGTTCCACAGGTAGATGGCATGCCTTTATATACACTAGTCTATATGGTGACAATCCCAGGGGTGTCTTAAATGTTGTTCTGTAGGTCCACAAGGCTTCATCCAAGTGCAATGACCAATCTTTCCTTGTAGGTCCAACCATTTTTTCAAGTATTCTTTTGACCTCCCTATTAGACAATTCTGCCTGCCCACTTGTTTGAGGGTGGTAGGCAGTAGCAATCTTGTGTTTTACCCCATATTTGACTAGAAGATTTTCAATCAGTTTGTTGCAAAAATGGGAACCTTCATCACTGATAATTGCCCTTGGAGTACCCAATCTAGTAAAAAAATTTCTCTGTAGGAATTTACTTACAGATTTGGCATCATTGTTTGGCAATGCTACAGCTTCTACCCATTTAGTAACATAGTCCACAACCATTGGTTAATGGCATTTCATGTTTATTTGAAATGTTTCCAGCCATTTGACATCTATCACAGTTCTTGACCATCTGGTATGTATCTTTGAATAATGTTGGCCAATAGTAACCTGATTGTAGCACCTTGGCTGCTGTTCTGGTGCAGCCAAAATGTCCACCATAAGGGGCAACATGGCAATGCTGCAGCACTGATTGCTGTTCTTCTTCTTCTGCTAAGCATTTTCTCATTATTTGGTCTGGACACTTCTTGTAAAGAAAAGGATCATCCCAAAAGTATTGGTTAACTATATGGAAAAATCTTCTCCTCTGTTGATAAGTCATGTTGACAGGCACAACCTTGCTTGCCAGAAAATTCACTACGTTAGCAAACCATGGTGTAGAAGCTTCAATTTCTCCAGCAATTGTTGCTCCAGCAATGGATGTTGTTGCTGTAATTGCTAATAATTTCTCACCTGGAAAGTTCTCCTTTATCTCTCCTGCTGTTGTACCTGCATAATCTCTTTCAAGTCTAGACAAATGGTCAGCTACTTGGTTTTCCACCCCCTTTTTATCACGAATTTCAAGATCAAATTCTTGGAGGAGGAAAACCCATCTTATTAGCCTTGGTTTTGCATTTTTTTTAAAATTAAGTATAAGAAATTACTTTGGTGCCAACTAAGTAGGATCTAAACTTATGAAATGCAAAAACTACTGCTAATAATTCTTTTTCAGTCACAGTATAATTAATTTGAGCTTCAATAAGTGTTTTGCTAGCATAATATATAGAATGAAAGATTTTATCATACTTTTTCCCTAGGACTGTTCCCACAGCAAAATCACTAGCATCACACATTAGCTCAAATGGTTTGCTCCAATTTGGTGTGACTATCACTGGTGCTGTCACCAATGCTTTCTTCAGTTTCTCAAATGCTTCTAGGCATGCCTCATCAAAGTTGAAATGTACATCATGTTGCAAAAGCTGACATAACGGTTTTGAAATTTTTGAAAAGTCTTTGATGAATCTTCTGTAGAATCCTGTATGTCCCAAGAAACTTCTGATACCTTTGACTGTAGTTGGAGGGGGTATTTTTTCTATCACTTCAATCTTTGCCTTGTCTACTTCCAGCCCTTTATTTGAAATTTTATGACCTAGTACAATGCCTTCTTGGACCATAAAATGGCACTTCTCCCAATTTAAAACCAAGTTGGTTTCTTCACATCTGTTGAGAATTTCCTCCAAGTTTGCCAAACAAATCTGAAATGTCTCACCAAACACTGAGAAATCATCCTTGAAAACCTCCATGGATTGTTCTATGAAGTCTGAGAATATTGCCATCATACACCTTTGGAATGTTGCTGGAGCGTTACATAGTCCAAAAGGCATCCTTCTAAATGCAAAGGTGTCATAAGGACATGTAAAAGTTGTCCTTTGTTGGTCTTCAGCAACTATAGCAATTTGGTTATATCCTGAATAGCCATCCAAAAAGCATTAAAATTCCTTACCAGATAGTCTGTCCAGCATTTGATCTATGAAGGGCAATGGGAAATGGTCCTTTTTTGTAGCTTTGTTGAGCCTTCTGTAGTCCATACAAATTCTCCAACATGTAACAGTTCTGGTTGGTATCAACGCATTTTTTTCTTTGGCTATCACTGTCACTCCACCCGTTTTTGGTACACATTGCACATGGCTTACCCATGCACTATCTGAAATGGGATAGATTATGCCAGCATCTAGCCATTTGATTATTTCCTTCTTCACCACCTCTTTCATTATTGGATTCAGTCTTCTCTGTCCTTCAATGCTGTTTTTGGAATTTTCATCCAAAACAATTCTGTGCATATCGATGGAAGGACTGATTCCCTTTATGTCAGCCATTTTCCAACTTATTGCCTTCTTATGCTTCTTCAGGGTACTAATAAGATCATGCTCCTTCTTTTGAGATAAGTTAGAAGCAATGATCACTAGAAGTGTAGTATTTTCCCTAAGAAAATATACTTTAGATGCTGGGGCAATTCTTTAAGCTCAAGTTGAGGAGTTTTTTCACTTGAAGGAGCATTCTTCTTGAGGTCTGGGTCTTCAAGTTCAAGAGATTCATACTTTCTTGCCCATACCTCTTTTACAGTCAGTTCTTCCTGCACAGCTCCTTCTTCCACAGATTCACCAATTTCTGTCTTTGCTCCAGCAATAGTTGCTTGAACATTGTTCACTACAAGAAATTCGCGGACTACCGACAGAAAAAATCCGCTGGAAAAGGCCAAAATCCGCCGGAAATTGACCATTACCGGCGGATTTTTTGAATTACCGGCGGATTTTTTTAAAAAAAAATATTTTTTTTAATTTTTTTTTCGAATTTTATATTTTAATTAAATAAGAAGTAATAAAAAATGAAGTAGAATATGAGAAAAAAATTATATAGAATAGAATGAGAAGTAATAGAAAAATTAGAATGAATAAGAATGAAAGACAGTTGTGTCAAAAAAAAGAATGAAAGGGAGTATGGAAAAATAATATAGGAGAGAATAAGAATGAATAAGTGATAAGGAATAAGAATAAATGAGAGTATGTGAATGAAGAAATAAGAAAAAGTGAGAAGGAAGAAGAAATGAGAAATATAGAAAAGAGATATGTAGAGAAATTTAATTAAGTTTGAAGAGTATGAGAAAGAAGAAATAAGAATGAATAAGTGAGAATGAATGAGAAGGAAGAAGAAAAGAAATGTAGAAGAGTGTAGGAGAAAGTGAGAAGGAAATAAAGAGTGAAATGAGAGAATGAGAAGAGCTGTAATACCCTAATTTTGTCCTATCCAAAAATGAGAAACTTTATTTATTTTTAATAAAAATAATTATTTTCTTTTTCATGTCGTGTATTATTCTATTTTAGTTGCCGCAAGTTTTTAACAAAAATATTTTTAGTGAAGAAAAAAATATAAGCAAAGGAGGAAATAGGGGGGTCTGTTAAAAAAAGAATGGAGGTGCAATCAGGATTGGGCCATCAGAAACCCAACCCAACAAAAAAAAAACCCCTAACCCACAATCCATAACCTATAACCCAACTCATCACAAAACCCTAATTTCCCTCCTCCTAACCCTAAATTCGGCCACCCCCACTCAAAAAAAAAAAAACCTAAAAACTTCAACTTCCCCCCTGACCCTAAAATCAAGCCACATTCACTCCCCTAACCCTAGTCAATATTCGACCCCACTCCCCTTATTCCCTCCTTGGAACTCTCAACTCCCCACTTCCCCACATTTACCTTCCCCATACACTCTTCCCATCTCTCACACGCCTCCTCCCTCTCTCCTTCCCACTTCCCCAACGGCTCACTCTCTCTTTCTCACACCCACACACTTCACTTTCTCTTTCTTTCATCTCTCACATCACTCATCACTTCCTCTTCCCTCCTACGACCTCACTCTCCTTCTCTCACACTCAACCTTCATTTTCTCTTTCTTTCTCCATCACACACAACTCACACTCAATCCATCATTTCTTTCCTCTACCATGCCCATACCCCTTCACCATCTTTGTCATATCAAGTCCTTTTTTTTAAGTCAAAAAAAAAAAGAAGAAACACTGTGCAAGGCATGGTGAGAGTCAGAAAACGAAGAAGAAAAAGACCCTCTTTTTTTTTGTATAAATAGGAGGGCCATGACCATGAAGCACCACGGATTTTGGAAGGAGAAGATCTTGAAAAAGAGGGGGGTGTTCAACAAAGAAGAAGAATTTTCGTAGCAAAAATAGGAGGGTAGATTTTTAGAAAAAAACAGTGAGATCTGTTCACTGTTTTCTACTTTTCTTTTCTTCTCTTTTTTCTTCTCCTTCTGAAAATTAAATTTTTTTTTTAGTTTAAATTCCATTGTATTAAGGAGGTCCTAGGAGGAATTCGGATCCCCATCGTTTCTGGATTTTAAGGTAATTTTTGTAGTATGAACTGTAATTGTTAATTTAAATTATTGCTTTTTTTTCTTGTATATAAATATTGCTGTTTTTTTTTAGTTATTTGATGCTGTGCTGTTTTTTTTTTATATATGTTGCTGTTTTCGATTTATTTGTTGCTGTAAAAAAAAAGAAATATTGCTGTTTTTTTTATATATGGTGCTGTTTTCGATTTATTTGTTGCTGTAAAAAAAAAAGAAAAGAGTTGCTGTATTTTCGAAATTAAGTCCCCTTGAAATACTTCTAAAAAAATATAATTCTTTCTATTTATTTGTTGCTTCTTTTTTTTTACTTTTTTGTTGTTTGTTTGTTTTATTTTTAAAAAAATGTTGCTGTCATGTTTTTTAGATATTATTATTGCTGTTTTTTTTCTTATTTTATTGTTACTGTTTTCCTTATTAAAATTGTTGCTGTTTTTATTATTGCTTTTTTTTTCTATGTAATTTAGTTGCCCCTTTTTTAATATAGTTGCTGTTTTTCCTATATAATTTAGTTGCGGTTTTTATCATTTAATTTGGTTGCTGTTTTTATACATATTAAAATGTTTCTGTTTCTTATTATTTAAATTGTTGCTTTTTTATTTAAATATTAATGTAATTTTCGGTTTAAAATAAAGCCTTTTTTGTAAATAAAAAAAAACGTTTTTTTTTAAAATAATTGGCTGCTAACACCACTACAAAAAAAAAGGAGAATAATAACAATAATTATTTTCCCAAAAAAAAAACAGCAAAGGTACTTGTTTTAAAACAATAAACATGACAGCACCTTTTTAAAACAATAAACATGACAATTATTTTCAAATTAGAAGGGGCATTTCTTTAAATGAGCAAACCTTTTCCAAATCCAATGCTTATTAGTCTAGGTTTTAAAAAAGGGGAGCGCTTTAGAATTATATGTTTTAGGGTAAGCTAATGAAATGGTAAAGAAGAAAAAGTCACATAATCGTTTTTAGCGTCAAACCGCTATTCGCACCCCCCCACATTTTAGTAATGCAGTACTCCCCGCTTTCAGCCCAATTTTCGCACAGGGTTCCCAAAAAACCAAATACTCAGTTTTGGGCTGCTACTAAGCCCATCACCCACTTCCATTTAATACAACACCCCTGTTAATTGCACCCACCTTTTTTTAATTATACCTCATTCCGCTTTTATTTACACCATAATGCTTTCAAATCATTTTTCTTTATTTCAAACAACCATACTCACACAAAAAAATAGGTTGTTACTAATGGTCACTTTGAGCCTAGCTTGTTTGACCGTTAGGACTAACCTTCATTTTTTCACAGCGGATTAGTAGCGGTAATCACTCTGAGGTTACTCGTTTGATTATCGCAAACACCCGCCTAAACTCCAATTTTCAGTTAATAAAATACAAACGTAATCTCAACTCCTTTTTCAAATCACACTTCCCAGTAAGTATTTTCAAGCGAACAAACGCTCGATCACAAACCGGGTACTTACAACGGTCACTCTGGGCCCCGCTCGTTTGAACGCTGTAAACATCCTCTTTTTCGAATAAGCCATTAGCGGTGACCACTCTGGACTTATCTGTTTGGTCACCAAGAACGGCCTCTAGTTTTCGCAAGCTTTTCAATAATTAAAAAATACCAACACACAAATATTTTCTACCCAAGAACTACGTAGCTTTGATTTCTCCATCGCACCCGGAGATACGTAGGAGCAGGGGCCCACTCCTGTGAAGCGCAAAAAACTAAAATTTTTATTAAGTCTTCCTTTCCGATTTTTTTTGCAAATAATAAAAAGGGTAAATTAAAATGTTTTCTTTCAACTAATTTTTCTACACATTAAATTAAAAGGTAACCTTTTTAGGATGTTGCGGGGTGCTAGTACCTTCCCCGCACTTAATCGACCTCGGAACCCAAAAACAAAGGTTTTTTTCAATGTTTTCCTAAAAATAAATATTGATGGCGACTCCATTGTTCAAAAACAGCGAAGAATCCCTCCTCCGGATTTTTCGGTCGCTACAGCTGGCGACTTCACTGGGGAATATTTAAGAGGGTCAAGCCTAATTTAGTCAAATGTGTAGATTATTATTAATTTAAGTACTTTATTTACCCTTAGCCTTTCTATTTGCATGTCTATTTTACTTATCTATTTATTTGCTTTATTGAACCTTAGGGTAGAAAACCTTTGTACTATTATCTGTATTTCTTTAGCAGCTTGGGTAGTCTAGGTATTATGCCTATATCACACACATCACTTACACTTGTTTGTTCACACACTTCTGAGTGAGGCCTTATACCCGGGTCTAAAAAGAAAAAAAAAAAGAAACCTAGGACGAGTGGAGACGATTAGTGTCAGTCATTCTGGATTTTATCTGTCTGACTCTCATGAAAGTCTCAGCCAGAGTATGCTCTTTTGTGGTATCCCACACCAGGTAGCTCGCTATCGTTGTGGGTCATATCACGAAGGAGATTTCAGCTCTGGAGACCTTTGTGAGGAAGTGAATAGAGCCACCCGAGAGATTGATCACACAAATGACCCTAGACCGTGACCTATGTATAAGACATCACCTGTTTAGGACACAAGGGCAATTCACCTACCCGCTGCATCATCGCAGATTTTTTTTTTTTTTTTTAAAAAAAAAAATCATCTATCTCCTTTTCCTTTTTACGTGTATATGATGAGACATATAGTTAACGCTTTCTCAAAGTTGAATCACAAAAAAAAAAAAAACTTCTTTTTTTTAACACGTGTAACATCATTCTTCTTTCATCCATCATACAAAATCATTATTTCAAAAAAAAATGATAAAAGTCCTTACATGCATTCATTTCATTAAGCATAAAACCCATACACATACATGTTCCCATTCATTCACCTGTCCATGCATCACTCATATTTTCATCCATTCATATACTCATATCATGTACCCTATCAACAGAGAGTAAAAAAAAGAAAAAAGAAAGCAAGCTGGTGCGTCAACATCGCTACTGGACTCGTTCTCAGGCCAGAAACATGGAAGAAAATCAGGACAATCCGCCTCAAGATATCCCGGATCAAGGCAATCCACCTCAGAACCTAGGCAATCAAGAGCTTAGGGCAGAAATAGATGGGATGAAAGAACAGATGGCTGAAATCTTGAAGGTTCTACAAGCTTTGAGGGGCCAAGACACAAGTGAAGATGTCTCCGCTGGGAACACAGAAAATCAAGTTACCAACCCTCCTCCTCCCAATGGACTCGGGATCCCGCATACAGTGCACCCCACTGGGACTAATGACCAGGGTTACATATGGCCTCCTTACGGACTTCCACAAGGTTACACACCTCCGACAGTTGATGCTAATCCAGAAGACGGTCCCTTAGGAGTCTTGGGCCAACAACAGCTTACACCGACGGGTCACGATGGTAATTCGGGGGCGCCACAAGTTCAAAACCCGAACTCCGTCATCGCACCACAAAGACTCCCACTTGGCTGCCCTCCACCGCCGATAGTTGACGCTCAGGCTCAGGGTTCCAACCTCAGGAATCCCACTCATTCACATACCCCAAATGTGAACCCAGCCATAGTTCCGATGATTCATCCTTACTATGGTATGAGTGAGATCCCTCACAATCACTCTATGGAGAACCCTCAAGCCAAAGACAAACTACAAATGCTTGAGGAAAGGTTGAGAGCAGTTGAAGGATCCAATATTGGGGCAACCGGCGCTTATGACTTGTGTCTCGTCCCTAATGTGGTCATTCCTCCCAAATTCAGGGTGCCAGATTTTGATAAATACATGGGTGTAACCTGTCCTGCTAGCCATCTGACCATGTATTGTAGAAAAATGGCAGCCTTTGCACATGATGATAAACTGCTCATTCACTACTTCCAGGACAGTCTAGCTGGGGCAGTCTCAAGATGGTACATGCAGTTGGAACACAACCACATTCGATGTTGGAAAGATCTGGCCGATGCTTTCCTCAAGCAATATAAATACAACATCGACATAGCTCCCGATAGAGCATAGTTGCAGAATATGGTGAAAAGAAACCATGAATCATTCAGGGAGTACGCCCAACGTTGGAGAGGACTAGCAGCGCAGGTGGCACCACCTTTACTGGAAAAGGAGATGGTATCCATGTTCAGGGACACTTTGCAGTCACCCTTCTATGACAGGTTGATTGGGAGTGTATCCTCTAACTTCTCAGACATGGTCACCATAGGGGAAAGGTTAGAAAGCGGAATGAGAAACGGGAAAATTACTCACGGTTCAACCGAAAACGATGAAGGAGAAACCAATTCCATAACAGGACCAGGGAAAGCCTCTTACGCTTCCAAAAACCGTCCCCAAGCCCTGCACTTCTCTACCCAAACCAGTAGAATCCATGGGCCACCAAACTATCCAGAAAGGAAACATGTACCGTTTGATCCAATTCCCGTATCCTACTCAGACATGTTCAACCACCTCACCAGTCACAACTTAATCTCTCCCCGCCCGATGAGACCTATTGAACCTCCTTTCCCGAGGGGCTACGACCCAAATGCCGCATGCGATTTTCACGCAGGCGCAATTGGGCATTCAGTGGAAAACTGCAAGGCGCTGAGACATGTGATTCAGGATCTGATCGAATCCAAATGGTTGAACTTCAATGAAGGCAATAACCCCTTTCTAGGGGCATGAAGAGTCATTCGTCAAATTGAAGGCGTTCAAAATGCTAGAGAGGATATCATCATCCTTGTGCGCCGTTATCCTGCATCTGAAGCACTTATGAATTGGGGGACCGTCGATTTTCTTGTGATTTTCAGTTCAAAGTAATTTTCTTGTAATGCAATCCTATGGCTCTGCCCAAGGCCTTAAGACATTTCAATAAGGGCACACTTGTTTCTTTTCAGTATCAATATTAATAAAATAGCATTTTGAATTCTCCCATAAACTTCTTCGCTCGTTCGCTCGATTCGCTTCTTCTTCCATCCTTTTTCAATTTCTACTAATGCAGATCTAAATAAGTCGTCCTTGAAAATAACAACATCATTGACTCATAACTTCGATCAGCCCAAACTAAGGAAGATGTGGAAGATAACTGAGAAAACTCCTCCAGAGGTAATGAAGCATGAGGATGAAGTGGTCCCGCTTCTCATGGAATCAAATGAGATGTTTAACTTGGGAACGGGAGAAGGCAAAAAGATGTTAGAATGAACATCACACCAAAAGGGCAGTGAATCAAGAAAATTCGCTCGCATTACTTTGTCTGACACAAGATACCCACCGGTGTAAGAAAATCAGTGATTGTCAATAAATTTGGTCTGTCGTTACAACCTTCCAAGTAAGATCATCGCGAACAGTGGGGAAAGGTTTGTGTGGAGACCCCAAGTCGAGCATCATAACCCCTCCCCGTACTGCCCAAAAATGAATGAGGTAGTTGCAGCGACAAACAAAGAATATCAGAGATGATAGTAACCTTCAAATGCTCCTTTTTACCTTACATGGAGATCAGACCTTGTTTCACACTTCAACAGGGGCAACCCCGTGCGATGGAAGTAGCACTTCCATTAAACCTTATCAAACAAAAGGATGGTTGTTTGTGTCATATCAGAAAAGAGCAAAGAAAGATTAACAGAAAAGGGTTCGTCCCCGACAATTTCAAGGAGACTTGGTGCCCAAGAAAATCATACCCATCCAAGAGGATCCCCGTGGAAGATGGACCCTGAACTATGAAGGACCTTATGCGGTAAAGAAATCATTCTCTGGAGGGGCCCTAACCCCCATGAAAGTAGAGGGCGAATACTTCCCACCCCCGATGAATTCTGATGCGGTCAAGTACGATGCCTAAAAAATGCATATAGAGAAAAGAGAAAAAAATGAGCCAAGAAAAACGAGCTCGCTAGGCTGAAAACCCGAAAGGGCGACCTAGGCAAAAATTAGAGCGACCCGGTGGATTGAAAACCCGAAGGGGCAATCCAGGCAAAAATTAGGGTCAGGAAGTTGGACTAAATAAATGTTTAGGCAATCAACAAAAGCCGGATGGTGAGTTGATCAAGGTCATGAATATGGGCGGCCAACATTGTTACTTCAAGGACACTAACTACCCAAAGATCTGCTTAGTATTTTTGCCTTTTCATTTCTTTCAAATTCTTAATATGCTCTCAAGCCGGTGTCCCTTTCGCACACTCGGCTCCAGTCTTAATGTCAAACACTTTCCCTTCTTCTTTATTTTCCCTTGTTTTGAAATGACATTTTATGGTAAGTGATATTGAATTGTGAAACATGTGCATGACTAAAAGCATTACAGAGTATTACGAAATTTCTAAAGGTCACATAAACGAGGCGATCTCTCATAAATAAAATTGCAAAAAAGATAAATACATACAAGATCACTTCAAAAGGCGAATGATAACAACAGGCCGCACTTCAATAGCACTACTTTGGGCAACTCCCGTATCTTACGTCGAAAGTCCTGCGAGTTGATCAACAAGAAGGGGCAAGAAAGAGCAAAAGAGCAAAGCAAAAGAGGCAAGAAAGAGCAAAAGAGCAAAGCAAAAGAGTCAAGAAAGAGCAAAAGAGCAAAGCAAAAGAGTCAAAAAAGAGCAAAAGAGCAAAGCAACAAGAAGGGGCAAGAAAGAGCAAAAGCGCAAAGCAAAAGAGTCAAGAAAGAGCAAAAGAGCAAAAATAGTCGAAAAAAAAAGAAAAGAAACAATAGCAAAAAACAAAAGTCATCCATTACATTTCATTCATCATTCCATTCAAAACCAATCATCACACATGCATACATTACATGCATGTCATATGCATAGCATCTGCTGCTTTTCAACTTCAAGTGTCGATCTTTCCAGTTTTTAAAAGTCGACGCGACGAGCATCGATCCTACATCAAACCAAATCACAATGTTAGCACCAAGTCTAGCAGAGATCCTTCAGACCAACAATGGTCCTTCAATCCAGATCGCATGTCGCGTTATCGAGCAACCGACCGATCAACCGACCCCAGGTCCTTCAGTTCAGTTTGAATCAACACGTCCAAGCAACGACTTCGAACTCTACCTTCAGATCACTACGTCGACACTGAGCGCGACGGATCATCCGACCCCAGGTCCTTCAGGTCGGTTCGAATCAACATGTCCAAGCAACAACTTCGAACCATACCACCAGATCGCTATGTCGACGCTGAGCGCGACAGATCGTCCGACCCCAGGTCTTTCAGACTAGCTGTGTCAGCCTAAGACTCAGTGTACGTCCTTCGCGGCTGCTCGAAAAAGGCCACCCCACAAGCAGACCGTATTTCTAGTACCATAGCTAGTTGCGCTCCTTCAGACCCATCGGTCCATCAGGCTTAGGCATGCCCTTCAGACCCCGACGGTCCCTCAATCGAACTCGAATCGATGCGCCAAGCATTGATTTCGAACTAGACCTTCAGAGCCCCAATGCTCCTTCAGATCCCCAGCGATCCTTCAGATCCCCGGCGATCCCTATTTACTTTCTGTCTAAATCAACCCAGCTTTCATAAGTTTCAAAAAAAAAAAAACACCAAAAAAACCTCAGTCTGGACAAAATTAGTGTCTTTCTATCTTTATTTCTATTTTCCTCGAGAAATTTGGAACCCCTCCGATTTCCTAGCAAAATATAAATAAAGAGGGGCAGCTGTAATACCCTAATTTTGTCCTATCCAAAAATGAGAAACTTTATTTATTTTTAATAAAAATAATTATTTTCTTTTTCATGTCGTGTATTATTCTATTTTAGTTGCCGCAAGTTTTTAACAAAAATATTTTTAGTGAAGAAAAAAATATAAGCAAAGGAGGAAATAGGGGGGTCTGTTAAAAAAAGAATGGAGGTGCAATCAGGATTGGGCCATCAGAAACCCAACCCAACAAAAAAAAAAACCCTAACCCACAATCCATAACCTATAACCCAACTCATCACAAAACCCTAATTTCCCTCCTCCTAACCCTAAATTCGGCCACCCCCACTCAAAAAAAAAAAAAACCCTAAAAACTTCAACTTCCCCCCTAACCCTAAAATCAAGCCACATTCACTCCCCTAACCCTCGTCAATATTCGACCCCACTCCCCTTATTCCCTCCTTGGAACTCTCAACTCCCCACTTCCCCACATTTACCTTCCCCATACACTCTTCCCATCTCTCACACGCCTCCTCCCTCTCTCCTTCCCACTTCCCCAACGGCTCACTCTCTCTTTCTCACACCCACACACTTCACTTTCTCTTTCTCTCATCTCTCACATCACTCATCACTTCCTCTTCCCTCCTACGACCTTACTCTCCTTCTCTCACACTCAACCTTCATTTTCTCTTTCTTTCTCCATCACACACAACTCACACTCAATCCATCATTTCTTTCCTCTACCATGCCCATACCCCTTCACCATCTTTGTCATATCAAGTCCTTTTTTTTAAGTCAAAAAAAAAAAAAAGAAGAAACACTGTGCAAGGCATGGTGAGAGTCAGAAAACGAAGAAGAAAAAGACCCTCTTTTTTTGTATAAATAGGAGGGCCATGACCATGAAGCACCACGGATTTTGGAAGGAGAAGATCTTGAAAAAGAGGGGGGTGTTCAACAAAGAAGAAGAATTTTCGTAGCAAAAATAGGAGGGTAGATTTTTAGAAAAAAAACAGTGAGATCTGTTCACTGTTTTCTACTTTTCTTTTCTTCTCTTTTTTCTTCTCCTTCTGAAAATTAAATTTTTTTTTAGTTTAAATTCCATTGTATTAAGGAGGTCCTAGGAGGAATTCGGATCCCCATCGTTTCTGGATTTTAAGGTAATTTTTGTAGTATGAACTGTAATTGTTAATTTAAATTATTGCTTTTTTTTCTTGTATATAAATATTGCTGTTTTTTTTAGTTATTTGATGCTGTGCTGTTTTTTTTTATATATGTTGCTGTTTTCGATTTATTTGTTGCTGTAAAAAAAAAGAAATATTGCTGTTTTTTTTATATATGGTGCTGTTTTCGATTTATTTGTTGCTGTAAAAAAAAAAAAAAAAAAGAGTTGCTGTATTTTCGAAATTAAGTCCCCTTGAAATACTTCTAAAAAAAAATATAATGTCTTTCTATTTATTTGTTGCTTCTTTTTTTTTACTTTTTTGTTGTTTGTTTGTTTTATTTTTAAAAAATTGTTGCTGTCATGTTTTTTAGATATTATTATTGCTGTTTTTTTTCTTATTTTATTGTTACTGTTTTCCTTATTAAAATTGTTGCTGTTTTTATTATTGCTTTTTTTTTCTATGTAATTTAGTTGCCCCTTTTTTAATATAGTAGCTGTTTTTCCTAAATAATTTAGTTGCGGTTTTTATCATTTAATTTGGTTGCTGTTTTTATACATATTAAAATGTTTCTGTTTCTTATTATTTAAATTGTTGCTTTTTTATTTAAATATTAATGTAATTTTCGGTTTAAAATAAAGCCTTTTTTGTAAATAAAAAAAAACGTTTTTTTTTAAAATAATTGGCTGCTAACACCACTACAAAAAAAAGGAGAATAATAACAATAATTATTTTCCCAAAAAAAAACAGCGAAGGTACTTGTTTTAAAACAATAAACATGACAGCACCTTTTTAAAACAATAAACATGACAATTATTTTCAAATTAGAAGGGGCATTTCTTTAAATGAGCAAACCTTTTCCAAATCCAATGCTTATTAGTCTAGGTTTTAAAAAAGGGGAGCGCTTTAGAATTATATGTTTTAGGGTAAGCTAATGAAATGGTAAAGAAGAAAAAGTCACATAATCGTTTTTAGCGTCAAACCGCTATTCGCACCCCCCCACATTTTAGTAATGCAGTATTCCCCACTTTCAGCCCAATTTTCGCACAGGGTTCCCAAAAAACCAAATACTCAGTTTTGGGCTGCTACTAAGCCCATCACCCACTTCCATTTAATACAACACCCCTGTTAATTGCACCCACCTTTTTTTAATTATACCTCATTCCGCTTTTATTTACACCATAATGCTTTCAAATCATTTTTCTTTATTTCAAACAACCATACTCACACAAAAAATAGGTTGTTACTAATGGTCACTCTGAGCCTAGCTTGTTTGACCGTTAGGACTAACCTTCATTTTTTCACAGCGGATTAGTAGCGGTAATCACTCTGAGGTTACTCGTTTGATTATCGCAAACACCCGCCTAAACTCCAATTTTCAGTTAATAAAATACAAACGTAATCTCAACTCGTTTTTCAAATCACACTTCCCAGTAAGTATTTTCAAGCGAACAAACGCTCGATCACAAACCGGGTACTTACAACGGTCACTCTGGGCCCCGCTCGTTTGAACGCTGTAAACATCCTCTTTTTCGAATAAGCCATTAGCGGTGACCACTCTGGACTTATCTGTTTGGTCACCAAGAACGGCCTCTAGTTTTCGCAAGCTTTTCAATAATTAAAAAATACCAACACACAAATATTTTCTACCCAAGAACTACGTAGCTTTGATTTCTCCATCGTACCCGGAGATACGTAGGAGCAGGGGCCCACTCCTGTCGAGCGCAAAAAACTAAAATTTTTATTAAGTCTTCCTTTCCGATTTTTTTTGCAAATAATAAAAAGGGTAAATTAAAATGTTTTCTTTAAACTAATTTTTCTACACATTAAATTAAAAGGTAACCTTTTTAGGATGTTGCGGGGTGTTAGTACCTTCCCCGCACTTAATCGACCCCCGAACCCAAAAACAAAGGTTTTTTTCAATGTTTTCCTAAAAATAAATATTGATGTTGACTCCATTGTTCAAAAACAGCGAAGAATCCCTCCTCCGGATTTTCGGTCGCTACACTTGGTGATGGTACATAAGCAGTTTCTGATGCTCCTGCTTTGGATGATCCTGCTTCTGTTGCTGGAGCATTCATTGCTCCTGCATTTGTTGCTGGGGCATCAATTGTATTTTTTTCTTTTCTATTTTTTTTATTTCTTTCATTTTTTTCTGTTTCTTCCTTCTCTAACTCTCCAGTTTCATATGGTTCTGAGATCTCTTTTCCACTTCTCAAAGAAATGGCTTTTACATGCTCCTTCCCTTGTTTTTGTGAGGTTCAGGCTTCTGTGGTGGATGGTGGTGAACCATTTGGCCTCTGATATAATGCTATAGCAAGTTTCCCCACTTGATTCTCCAAGTTCTTGTGTGATGCATCATGAGCTTGCCGTGCAGTTCTCGTTTCACTGATGAAAGCATCAGTTTTACTCGTATGTGCTTTAAACATTGCTTCCAAGGAGTTATCATTTGTTGGTGCAGGAGTTCTTTGAAAATTTTGAGATTGGAATCCTGGTGGAGCTGATGGTACTGCAGCATTGGATGCTGCAGCATTGCTGTTACTCCACTTGAAATTGGGGTGATTTCTCCAACCTGGATTATAGGTGTTAGAGTAAGGATTGTTGTTTTTGTTGTATCCCACATAGTTAACAGAAATAGGGTTGCTTGGGAATTCTTCATACAAGTGTCCTCCTCCACAGTATACACAACTGGTTGTCCTTGGGGGAGCTTGTTATATTGCAACAGCAGTGACTTCTGGCATTGCTCCAGTAATGGATGCTGGGGCATTAGTAAAGCTGAGATTTTTGATCATGTTGGTGAGAGATGCCACTTGAGCTGATAGAGCTGATACTTCACTGAGTTCATGAAACCCAGCTGTCTTCTTTTAAGCATTGACCCTTTCTGTGGGCCAACTGTAGCTGTTGGTTGCAATCTTGTCTATCAACTCACATACTTCATTGTATGATGAATTTAGTAACACTCCTCCAGATGAAGCATCCAACATGAGCCTGGTTTGGGACTCCAAACTATTATAGAATGTTTCCAGTTGTATTATGACAGGTATACCATGATGAGGACATTTTGTTAAAAGTTTTTTCCATCTTTCCCATGCTTCAAACAGTGATTCTCCTTCTTTTTGTCTAAAAGAAGTTATATCATTTCTCATCCTGGCATTTTTTATTGGTGGAAAATATTTTGCTAGAAATTTTTCAGCTAGTTCATTCCACTCAGTGATAGAGTTAGGCTCAAGGGAATTTAACCAAGCCTTGGCTTTATCTTTGAGGGAATATGGAAAAAGTTTTAATCTGAAAGCATTTTCAGAAAAACACCGGGGATGATAAAATTGCTGCATATTTCTACGAATTGTCTTAGATGTAAATGAGGGTCCTCATGAGGAGAACCACTAAATTGACCCACTGTTTGAATCATTTGAAACATCATTGGTTTGAACTCAAAATTAGTTGCATTAATGTGAGGTCTGACTATGCTGGTTTGCATGTTTTGATGATCAAACACAGCATAGTCCCTCAATGGTCCGTCCCTGTCATTTATCATACCTATAGGTCCCATGTTGATGAATTGGTTTCTGTAATCATTCTCAGGAACATGGTGTGAGTCATGAGCAGAACCTCAGCCTCTTCCTTTACCTCTACCTGTGCCATGATTAGAACCATCTCCTGTAACAGCCCAGGTCCAACGCATTGGCCACCCCAGCACTATTACATCACGGTCTTCTCTACCCCCCTTGTAGAATTTTTGCCTTCCGTGGGAATCGAACCTTGCACCTGAGGCATAAGTGCAAGTTAAACACACCTCCCACTACCAATTGAGTGCGCGCTCAATTGGTAGTGGGAGGTGTGTTTAACTTGCACTTATGCCTCAGGTGCAAGGTTCGATTCCCACAGAAGGCAAAAATTCTACAAGGGGGGTAGAGAAGACCGTGATGTAATAGTGCTGGGGTGGCTAATGCGTTGGACCTGGGCTGTTACATCTCCTAATCCTGGTTCAAACATTGTTTGTCTAGCTGTGCTTCTCTGTTTTTGAAGTTTACGCAACCTTCTAAATCTCATTTCTATCTCAGGATCCAACTGGAATTCTGTTGTTTTGGACCTGGGCATAAGTTGTAGCAACTATTGCTGGGGCAATGATTGCTGGGGCAATTATTGCTGGAGCAATACACAAAGGAACAAACACCAGAGTAAAATTATCACTAATTTACTACTAAGTTAAACAATAAAAATTAATGGCAATCCCCGACAACGGCGCCAAAAATTTGTTGTGCAAAAAGGTGTGCAAGTATACACAGTCTTTAACAAGTAATACAATGATAAGTAGAGATCGTACCCACAGGGATTGAATTAATTTTTTGAGAGTTTAAAATTGTAGCAACAATAGTGAGAAATAGAGATCCAAAATAAAATAAAATATGATTGGAGTGTGTGTGAAACAAAAATTAAAGTAAGCAAGATAGATATTGATTTTAAATCAGTTAAGAGAGATAGTTGGAAGGCTCTTCACTAAGTAGTTCACTTCTAATAGCATTATGATATATATGATGCAGGAGAAATGATTGCTGGGGAAATTATTGCTCCTGCAATGGATTGCTCCTGCAATGGATTGCTTCTGCAATCCATATTGCTGGGGAAATTATTGCTCCTGCAATGGATTGCTCCTGCAATGGATTGCTCCTGCAATGGATTGCTCCTGCAATATATTGCTCCTGCAATGGGTGTTGTAGCAATTGATGTATGCTTTTCAGCAACTAACGCCGGGGTTTCATTATAAGTCTTATGTCTAAGCTCTAAATAAGTTCACCCATGTATATGAAGTACCCACAGTATCACCCTATGGACTATACTATCCTATCCCTAGGTTTTAGCATGGATTTAACAAAGTTTCCTTTTATTAAAACACTTATCCATATTTGTTCTTGAGTTCAAATCACAAACCATGTCTGTATTCATGACCCTACTTATTCTAAGTTATCAACCTCAAAATAAGTTTGAAAGAATTATAGCACAAGAACTAAATTGCAAGCATCAATATAACATAATCACTATTTAAAAGTTCATTACAAAGTTAAAACATCACAACTAATATATTTAGTTTATGCTTGACAAAACTAAGCTCATATAAACATAAGGAGTCATATTTATATGATTGAAAATACAAATAGAATAAGATAAGATAGAAATTACACGAATGGAATTCCTTTGTATATTCTGCCTAGCAATGCTGGAGAAATGAAAGAGCAATACAGGATGGTAAAAAGTAGAGAGAGAACTTGTCAATTTCTTCCTCTCCTTCGAACCAAAATATTATATCTAAGACTACTTCCTAAAAATTGAGATGATTTGAAATGAAGATGAGGAGACGTATTTATAGGCTTCCTTGAAGGTTGTCTTGAGCTCCAAGGTTACCTTCAGAAAAAGTTAGGGTTTCCTTACTTTATATTTTCTTCAAAAGCTTTGATGAGGTCACCCAACATGTTGAAAGAGGAGGTCCATTGAAATGAAGACATGTGTCCCTTAGAGGTGTGACTCTTGTGAGCTAGAGGGTCTATGGCAGGCGCCGAAATTTCACACACATGGCCACTTGCATTACTTTAGACGCATCATGACGCCGTCACTTGGATGCTGGGGCATTATGTGTTGTGAGGATTGTTGAGGCAATTGATGCTGGAAACGATGCTGGGGCAATGCCTTTGTCTCTATTGATGGGGCATCCGTTGCTTCCTCCATTGCTGGGGCAATTGATTGCTGTAGCAATTGAACAAACACATAAAATACCATAATTCATATAAAACAATCATGAAGTGTGCCTAACCTTTCTTAACTTTAAAATTGCATTTCTTTTGTATTTCTTTATTTAACAAAATATTATTACTCAGATTCTCACAATTATTTAGATTTGAAAGTGTAAATAACTCTATATAAAATAGAGTTATCAGTTGCCCCTTGCTTCGCCAAAGCCTTAAGTCCTTGAAAGCCGAGTGATCCTACCATCTTGTCTGCAAAAGGAAAAAGAGAGCGGGTTAGGATACTTCGAAAATGAAAGAAGAAAAAGAGAAGACAGCTTACGACAAAAGTCAGCGCAAAAGGCACAACGCACGTAAAGCCTACCTAGAGCGACCTTGAGAGCCTTAGGAGTCTTGGCCTTTACTATCGATCGGCCTGACTAGGATTAACCTTGGGTGACCATGTTTTGGAGAAACCTTAGCGTCTATTTATCTTCTGCATCAAGTTGCTCCTCTGTACAGCTATAGGTGGCCGACTTCCTATTATAATGGCTCTTTGACCACGCCAAGGGAATTTTGGTATCCGTCACATCCCCCTTCTCATTCAGAACCGCCACTAGGTCACCAGCGTTCGAGCTAGCTGGGACGACCCAAAGGTAGTTGTGCTTCCAAGGTTTTAGAGAATCAGAGAACGCCTTGAAAAACTTATATTTTGAGTGCCTCTTCAAGCTGAGATGTTCCCAATGGTTCTTTTTACTTCCTTGCTCCCCGCGGCGACTCACTTCAAAGATCGTGAAGAATAACTTCCTCGAGCAGGGTCTCTCCATCACCCCCCAGTAACAGCTCGAACGCCCTTAGGAAGCCCCAACTATTAGGATGCAATTGGGAAGGGGCGACTCCCAGATAGCGGAGGACCTCTAGTTGAAATTCAGTAAAAAGCGGCCGTATCCTCATAGAAAGCATCACAGTGGTATATTGTAAATTTGAGCTCCCGGGGAAAGGTCGCTATACACTCACCCTGGGCTACCCCTTCGACTAGCAAATCCTAGTCTTTTGTGTCGGCCATGTGCCTAAACATTTTGACCAACTCCATCCTGGGTCGCAAGGACGATTTAATCTCGCGACGAGCCTCTGAAACCCAGGAGTAATCCACTACTTGGGGTGCCCTTGCCACTGGCTCTCCCCCATTCTACGTTCCCCTCAGCAAGAATGACCTCGTTGACTTGAACATCTTGATTAGCAACTACGTCTCTCTCTACTTGTCAGAACCCTGCAGGCTAACAGGAGTATGTTAGCCTTGGGACACCATGATTTACCTATCATGCGGGGAGCCTATTTTTAATATTTCGAGGCGGGGAGACTAAAATTGATATTCCAAGGCGGGGAGCCTCTTATTAACATTTCGAGGCAGGGAGCCTATTATTGATTTCGAGGCCGGAGCCTATGATTTACATTTATTTAGTTCTGTATAAGTATGACCCCTTATTGTTATTGTTATTATTTGATTTTATACGACTTACTTTATTAAACTATTTTTTTTGTTAAATCATTTTAAAATCGATACTATCGTGTCCCGCTTGTTATGTTCTTCATTATTTACTCACTGAGTGGTGACTCACCTCGTCTTTCTTATATGTTTCAGATTCTCAAGTTCGTGCCAAACCGAGCACCCTTGCTAGAGTTTAGTGTCATGCCTCTATGTGATACTCACTTTTGAGTTTAAAGACCTATACTAGTGATTCTACATAGACTTCTTTTGGACTCCTTATGTGTTTGAACTTCCAAAGTTTGTAGTGGCTGTGTTACATTACTGGGTTGTATATTAGTTATTACATGTGACACTCTTGGCCTCTTTTTGAGGACCTATCTTAATTCGTATTTTGTATAAAATTGACTATACAGGTATATATGTACAATTGGAATGTCCATATTTCAGAGTAGATTCTGTCGAATTTTAGTTCGAAATTTCTTCGAAATATAGACTATTATAGGTTTTGATAAGTTGATCGTTCTTTAGGTCAGCTTGTTCCTGTCGAGGCTTGCTAGATTAGGATAGTAGTATGTGCGCCGGTCATGGTCCAATTCCGATCGTGACAAAGTTGGTATCCGAGCTTAGGTTATCTCTTATCATGTAACAGAGCCAAAGACCTTTAGTAGAGTCGTGATTGTGATAGTGGTTGCGCCCGAAAAATCCGGTTTGGGACTTTTCGTTTGACAACGTGGAAAAATTTTGAAGCTGCCACCAATATTTTAATTTTAAGACCAAAACATTGAAAAAAGGTCTTTTAAACAAGGCGGATGGTCTTTTGAAAACGCAGAGATGTAGGTTCAGGGTCGGTTAGGTACGGGGAAGGTATTAGCACCCCGCACCTCCTTTCTACCGAAAGGGAACCATTAACCTGATGTGTGGTTTAGACAAAAGTTCGAGTTGAAAGCAATTTATTCTACTTCTTTCCTTTCTTTTCTTTAAGGTTCGTTTTATTGAAAACAGGAGGGAAGAAGAATATTTTTGGTTATCTTTGATAATCAGGACAAAATAAAGATTTTTTAAGAGTGTGCTTGACGGGACAGGACCCCGCTCCTACGTATCTCCCGGTGCGATGGAGAATTCAAAGCTACGTAGTTCTCGGACTTTTTTTTAAAAGTGTGCTTGACGGGACAAGACCCCGCTCCTACGTACCCTCACTGGAAGAGGGATCAAAGCTACGTAGTTCTCGGGTTATCTTTGAAAATCAGGACAAAACAAAGATTTTTTAAGAGTGTGCTTGACGGGACAGGACCCCGCTCCTACGTACCCTCACTGGAAGAGGGATCAAAGCTACATAGTTCTCGGGTTATCTTTGAAAATCAGGACAAAACAAAGATTTTTTAAGAGTGTGCTTGACGGGACAGGACCCCGCTCCTACGTACCCTCACTGGAAGAGGGATCAAAGCTACGTAGTTCTCAGGTTATCTTTGAAAATCAGGACAAAACAAAGATTTTTTATGAGCGTGCTTGACGGGACAGGACCCCGCTCCTACGTACCCTCACTGGAAGAGGGATCAAAGCTACGTAGTTCTCGGGTTATCTTTGAAAATCAGGACAAAAAGATTTTTTAAGAGCGTGCTTGACGGGACAGGACCCCGCTCCTACGTACCCCCACTGGAAGAGGGATCAAAGCTACGTAGTTCTCAGTTTTTGGTTTTGAAAAAGGATTGAGCTTTTGCGAAGACCGAACAACAACGGTTAGAATGGTTTCGCTACTAACTCCTTTTGAAAACAACATCATCATTAACAACCTAATCGGCAACGGCGCGATTGGTGTTTAATGACAATTGGTTTATTTTTGAGAAATGAATAAGTTTTCGAAAATGGGGTAGAGCTTTTGCGAAGACCGAACAACAACGGTTAGAATGGTCTCGCTACTAACTCTTTTGAAAACAAAATCATCATTAACAACCTAATCGGCAACGGCGCGATTGGTGTTTAATGACGATTGATTTATTTTGTTTTGAAAGTAAAAGTTTCCTTTTGTTTTGAAATGATTTTAGGAAATGGGTTTTAGAAAAGGAGTAGAACATTTCAAGTCTATTCTAAATCCATAACCAAATGAAAATGAATGAATAATACTCAAGCAAACATGAACATATCATTCATTAACCAAGATTAAACATGCCCATACAATCAAAGGATTCAATTATTAAAGATGCAAAACAAAGTTCTCAAAGTAATTGTGTGTGTGTGTGCAAGAAGGATTGTATTTACCCTAATGGCTCTATGCTACAACATGCATGTAGACTTACGTCTCCATTAGGAGGTCATACAAGTGGAGAGGAGGGCACACAATCAAGTCAAGACATTTACATGGCATCAAGAACAAGTGAATACAATTGATTGTAAACATAGAGTATTCTAAGTTAAATGATTGAATATGTAAGCAAGGATGCATGAGAGTGTCACATAAACTAAGTATGAATGAAGATGCATGAATGTGAAAATGTTTTGGGTATTTTTGCAAGTTGATAAGTTGTAAAACTTTAAGTAAAAAGTTAGTGAAAAGTAAAGTAAAAATGCATGAAGTAAATGGTAATTATTTAATGAGATGGTAAAGTAAAAATGCATGAGGTAAATGGGAAGTGGTAAAATATTTTTATGTTTTAGTAAAAAGTTAATGAATGGTAAAGTAAAATGGTAAAAAGTAAATAAACACTAAAACCAAATTGAATCACATAGAGCAATCCTCTCACTTTGAGAAAAGTGCACTAGGCACTAGTGAGAATCAACTTGCCTATCATCAACAATTTACAATAAGCAAACTAAGACACAATAATAAGTGGACACACAAACTAAATTGAGTCATTTCTAGCAATCTTCACCACTTAGGTCAAGGTGCACTAGGCACTAGTGGGAATCATAATGCTAGATCATCAACCAACAACAAAAAAATAACATCTAACACTAAAATAAAATATTAACAACAAGATTAAACATCATCAAGCAAAGAACAACAACAAAATCAACTTGGAAATATTTTTAGATCTATAAGAATGCGAACCAAAGGAAACATAGATCCACATTTTATTTAATAAAAAAAACACCAAAATTAACACAAAGCAACATAGATCTATTTTTTGCAAGGATTCATACGATTAAGCAAGGAAGTGCAACAAAATCATATCAAGCCTAACTTTTTATGATATGGAAAATGCTAAAGCCCAGAAACAACAATTTTATTTATGAAATCTAGTGCAAAATATGTAAAGATGCAAGGAAAATTATTCAAGTAGAAGAATAACTCCTTCAAGGCCAAGGACCCATCTCAAACACCCAAAGCTCCCGAAGTCTTTGTCAAAATGTTTGAAATGGATCCTCAAAGCAAACAAACAATCAAGAAGGAGTTTGGAGTAGAGGAGAGATTATGCAAGAAAATTAAATATAAGGTGCAAAGCTTCAAGGATTACCTCAAAACTACAAAGAAATGAAGAAGGAGATGATAAGCTCAAAAATTGCTAGCTCTTAGCAATTTGATGATGCAACCTTGAAGAGAATGGAAGAAATGATGGTGATCTAACAAGAAATGGAGGATTTGATGGTTGATTTTTGAAGAAAAATGGGTGAGGGAGGAGAGGATGGTTTCGCAAGAAGAGAGGAGAAGGGGGAAGCTTTGGTGTGCTAGGGTTTTGTGTAGGAGAATGAGAGGCTAAAGGATCAAATGAGAAGCCAAAAAAAAGGATCCTTAGGTGTGGGAATGAGGGAGGTATTTATAGGGTGAAACTAGGTCTAAGGGTAATTTAGTCTTTGTGCTTTTAATGTGCTCTAGGATTGAGCTTTGATTTTGAATGGAGGGTTGAGATCACTTATCACATGGATTGAGGGTGGAGAGAGAACACAAAATGGGAGTGAGGGAGAGAGAGAAAGGTGTCGCATATGGAGAGGAAATAAAAGAAAAAAATGAACTTTTATTTATTTTGGGAATGGAATTCTCATGTGTGGTAGGGTTAGGGGTATTATTGAGATGGATTGTTCTCAAAGAGGAAAATTTGTGTTTTCTTATGAAGATGTTAGTGTAAGTGAGTGAGGTAATTTACCAAAGAGGGCATTACTCTTCATGAGAGTGAGTGAGAATTGGTGATATGCACCAAAGGAGAAGGTTTAAGGATGATACAAGGCATATTCCTTCAAGATAAGGAATAATAGTACAATAGAAGAGTGTGGAAGAATTTTGTGAGAGGGAGAGAGAGAGAGGGGATTTCGAAATTGTGGGGGGAGAGAGAGAGAGAGAGAGAGAGAATTTCGAAATTGTGGGGGGGGGGGGAGAGAGAGAGAGAGAGGAGAAAAAAAAACTTGTTTTTGGTCTCTTGTCTTATTGAGGACACTTCCTTTTTTTTTTTTTGAGTTTTTGAAATTTGAAATTTTTGGGCATGGGAAATAATGGGAATGCAACTATTGAAAATGTGTTACATGCTTTTGGGCACCATAAAATATTCCCTCTAGTCACCCATGACAATAAAAATTGTCACTTAAGAATTGAGGAATATTTAATGGTCATTTTTATTTTTCCTATGCACTAAAAATGGAAAAATACATTTTTAATTATTTTTAACTAGGGTTTTCTTTCTAAAAAATTGTACAAAAATTATCCTCGATAGAATAAAAATGTACTTTAATCATCTTTTTGTGGATGTGCATTTTTGGCGAGAAAATCATCTTTTTGCGAAAAATGACCAAAATGTCCTTTTTGACCCTAAAACCCTAATTTGCCTAAAAAGTGCATTCCAACCCTAAAAATGATTTTTAAGACCTTGGAATGACTTCTAGGACCCAAAATGCAATGCATGATGCTCTTCATTCTTCAATTTATTTATTTTTTGTGGAAAATTAGGGTTTTGACCTAAGCCGGACAAAATTAGGGTATGACAGCTGCCCCTCTTTATCTGAACTTTAACGAGGAATATGAATTGGCCGAAACATATTCCAAGGCAAAATGAAGATAAAGAATTCAGAAATTATACCGATTTTGTCTACTTAGGGAAACCCGAATTTTCCTCTTTTTTCTTTTTCTATTTTTATTGGGTGTTAGCCCGAGGTGAATGCAATGGATGAATCGTCAACTCTCAGTAAGCAGGAAACTAAATGGTGCCAACCCTCAATAAGCTAGCGGAAAGCAACAAAGAAAGCAATAAAAAGGGAAGCAAAAAGGGTGCCGGCCCTCGTTAAGCCGGCGACGGAGGCTGCCTAAAGCCTTTTAACGAATCGCGAATGATCCGAGCTTGCACTTGGGCCTGGGAGCACATGGGCTCCAAAGGGGTGGTCTTGCGAGCGACCAGGGGAGGGTACTATATCAAGTCCGGATCTCGATATTTCCCTAGGACTGCGCCATGTTTTAGGCTAACACAGCTATCCTCTTCGACTGGACCTATTGAGGTCAGGGGGACTTACCTGCAGCTCGAATACAAGGTGAAGTCAATCTTGCTGGGGACACGCGGGTCCAGAGGGGATTCCAAAATCCAGTTGGTTTCCTTTAGTCGGTCAATGCTTCCACACCGATCCAGGATGCCTGCTCAGGTTAGCGGACTTTTCTTCAGCTTTCTCTTGTTTGATGATCAATACCATTGCACTGATCCAGGATGTCTGCTCAGGCTAGCGGACCTTTCTTCAGCCTGCTCTGATTGATGATCAGTGCCATTGCACTGATCCAGGATGTCTGCTCAGGTTAGCGGACCTTTCTTCAGCTTGCTCTGATTGATGATCAATGCCATTGCACTGATCCAGGATGGCTGCTCAGGTTAGCGGACCTTTCTTCAGCTTGCTCTCATTGATGATCAATGCCATTGCACTGATCCAGGATGTCTGCTCAGGTTAGCGGACCTTTCTTCAGCTTGCTCTGATTGATGATCAATGCCATTGCACTGATCCAGGATGTCTGCTCAGGTTAGCGGACCTTTCTTCAGCTTGCTCTGATTGATGATCAATGCCATTGCACTGATCCAGGACACCTGCACACGTTAGCAGATGCAAGACATGGTGCATGGAATATGAATGCATGCTATGCAAAGTCCGTTATGCGAATGCATGTCATGTGAGTGCATGCGATGTGATGATTTAGTGGAATGATGAATGCAATGGGATGCTATTCTTGATTCTTCGTTTCTTTTGTCAGCTTTCTTTTTTCTGACTATTTGTTTTTTCTTGGCTTTTCATTCTTTGATCAGCTTTCTTTTTCTGATCGTTTGTTTTTTCTTTTGCTCTTTTGCTCTTTTGGCTTATTTTTGCTGGTTCAGCCAACCCGCGACACTCATGGCACGAGACTGAGGAACCCACTGGAATTGTGGGGATCATGGGCTGAGTGCATGTTGGCTTTGACTTCGCCGTTTGAAGCAATCGTGAGTGCAATCGCTTTCTCTTGCATGATTAACTGGTTTTGGGGAATTGCTTTTTTTTTCGCGACCTTTAGGGACTTTGCAATAATTGTAATGCTCCATGATTTATGCACATGTTTTACAGGTCATCATCACCATCATTATAAAACGTTTATTTTGAGCAAAAAAAGCAGAAAATAAAAAAATAAAAGAGTGAACAGATATGAGAAACTTGAACTTTATTAATGTGGAAACCGGTCGCACAAGAAGTTACGCCGATTGTTTATTACACTTGAAAGTTTAAACTATAAAAAGACACGAACAAAGAGAGAAGTTAAATTCTGACTGTCCGTCTCTGTGGAACAGTGTTAAACATTTATGTCCTTGACCTTGATCACTCCCTCATCCAAGTCTTCAGAGGAGTTGTATGCCTTTCTTTACTTTTCATGCCCAAGTTTTCTGACCCTAATTTTTGCCTGGATCGACCTTTGCGGGTTTCAATCCACCGGGTCCCTCTGATTTTGCCTAGGCCGCCCTTTCGGGTTTTCAACCTAGCGAGCTAACTCTTACTTGGCTTGTCTTTCTCTTTTTTGGTCTATTTCTTTCAGGCATAATACTTCCTCACTTGATCGGAATTGACTGGGTTCTTTAAATCCTCTCCGTCCATGTTCGTGAGTATCAGTGCTCCTCCAGAAAAGGCTTTCTTGACCACATACGGGCCGTCATAAGTGGGTGTCCATTTCCCTCGGGGATCAGTCTGGATGGGCAAGATCTTCTTAAGCACCAAATCTCCCTGCTTGAATTCACGGTGCCGGACTTTCTTGTCAAAAGCTGTTCTCATTCTCTGTTGGTACAGCTGCCCATGACACAAAGCTGCAATTCTTTTTTCCTCAATGAGGTTTAGCTGATCCAGACGAGCCTGCACCCACTCTGCTTCTTCCAGTTTAGCTTCCATGAGTACCCGTAGGGATGGTATCTCAACCTCGATTGGGAGGACCGCCTCTGACCCGTATACCAGAGAGAAAGGAGTTGCCCCAGTTGAGGTACGCACTGAAGTACGATAGCCATGCAAACCAAAGGGAAGAATTTCATGCCAATCCTTGTATGTGACCACCATTTTTTGCACAATCTTTTTGATGTTCTTGTTAGCTGCCTCCACTGCTCCATTCATCTTGGGCCGATAGGGGAAGAATTATAATGCTGAATTTTGAACTCTGCGCACAGGTCCTTCATCATTTTGCTATTCAGATTGCTGCCGTTATCAGTGATGATCTTGTTAGGAAGACCATAACGGCAAATCAGATCCTTCTTCACAAATTTGGCAACCACTGAACTGGTTACACTGGAGTATGAGGCAGCTTCAACCCACTTCGTGAAATAGTCAATGGCGACCATAATGAAGCGATGCCCATTTGATGCTTTGGGTTCAATGGGACCGATGGCATCCATTCCCCACATTGAAAACGGCCAGGATGCAGTCAGAACATTCAATTTGGCAGGCGGCACATGAATGTGGAATGCACTTTTTAGGCAAATTAGGGTTTTAGGGTCAAAAAGGGCATTTTGGTCATTTTTCGCAAAAAGATGATTTTCTCGCCAAAAATGCACATCCTCAAAAAGTACATTTTTATTCTATCAAGGATAATTTTTGTACAATTTTTTAGAAAGAAAACCCTAGTCAAAATAATTAAAAATGTATTTTTCCATTTTTTAGTGCATAGAAAAATAAAAAGGGACCATTAAATATTCCTCAATTCTTAAGTGACAATTTTTATTGTCATGGGTGACTAGAGGGAATATTTTATGGTTCCCAAAGCCATGTGACACATTTTCAATAGTTGCATTCCCATTATTTCCCATGCCCAAAAATTCAAACAAAAAAACTCAAAAAAAGGGGAAGTGTCCTCAATAAGACAAAAGACCAAAAAAACAAGTTTTTTTTCTCTCTTCCTCCCCCCACCTACGAATTCTCTCTCTCTCTCTCCAATTTCTTCCACACTCTTCCATTATACCCTCTTTGGTAAATTACTCCACTCACCTACACTAACCCCTTCATAAGAAAACCCAAAGTTCCCTCTTTGGTAACAATTCTCCCCTAAAATGCCCTTAACCCTACCTCACATAAAATATCTCTTCCAAAATAAGAAATTCATTTTTTCTTTTCTCTTTTTTTTCCCTATAAATTTCGCCCCCCACTCTCTCACTCTCACATTTTGGGTTTTCTCTCCACCCTCAATCCTTGTGATGAGTGATCTCAACCCTCCATTCAAAATCAAAGCTCAATCCTAGAGCACATCAAAATCACAAAGACTAAACTACCCTTAGACCTAATTTCATCCTATAAATACTCCCTCATTCCCACACCTAAGGTCACTCTCTTTTTGCTTCTCATAAGCCTCTCATTCTCGTACACAAAACCCTAGCACACCTCCTCTCCCTCTCCTCACCAAATTCGTAGCCCCTCCTCCCCTCTTCCATATATTTTCTTCAAAAATCAACCACCAAATCCTCCATTTCTTGTTAGATCACCATCTTTCCTTCCATTCTCCTCAAGGTTGCATCATCAAATTGCTAGGAGCTAGTAATTTTTGAGTGCATCATCTCCTTCTTCATTTCATTGTAGTTTTGAGGTAATCCTTGGAGCTTTGCACCTCACATTTAATTTTCTTGCATAATCTCTCCTCTACTCCAAACTCCTTCTTGATTGTTGTTTGCTTTGAGGATCCATTTCAAACATTTTGACAAAGACTTAGGGAGCTTTGGGTGTTTGAGATGGGTCCTTGGCCTTGAAGGAGTCATTCTTCTACTTGAATAATTTCCCTTGCATCTTTACATATTTTGCACTAGATTTCATAAATAAAGTTGTTGTTTATAAGCTTTAGTATTTCGCATATCATAAAAAAAATTAGGGTTGATACGATTTTGTTGTGCTTCCTTGCTTAATCACATAAATCCTTGCAAAAAATAGATCTATGTTGCTTAGTGTTAATTTTGGTGTTTTCTTTATTAAATAAAATGTGGATCTATGTTTCCTTTGGTTCACATGCTTATAGATCTAAAAATATTTCCGAGTTGATGTTGTTGTTGTTCTTTGTTTAGTGATGTTTAATCTTGTTATTAGTATTTCATTTTAGTGTTAAATGTTACTTTTGTTGTTTGATGATTTAGCAATATGATTCCCACTAGTGCCTAGTGCACCTTGACTTAAGTGGTGAAGATTGCTAAAAATGACTCAATTTAGTTTATGTGTCCATTCATTTTTGTGTCTTAGTTTGCTTGTTGTAAATTGTTGATGATAGACAAGTTGATTCCCACTAGTGCCTAGTGCACTTTGCTCAAAGTGGGAGGATTGCTCTAGGTGATTCAACTTATTTGTGTGTTTAGTTTATTTTTGCATTTTTATTTGCTTATTGTTCATTGTTGATGATAGGTAAGTTGATTCCCACTAGTGCCTAGTGCACTTTGCTCAAAGTGGGAGGATTGCTCTAGGTGATTCAACTTATTTGTGTGTTTAGTTAATTGTTGCATTTTTATTTGCTTATTGTTCATTGTTGATGATAGGCAAGTTGATTCTCACTAGTGCCTAGTGCACTTTTCTCAAAGTGAGAGGATTGCTCTATGTGATTCAACTTGGTTTTAGTGTTTATTTACTTTTTACCTTTTTACTTTACCATTCATTAACTTTTTACCAAAACATAAAAATATTTTACTGCTTTGGTTTTTACCACTTCATTAATTTTTTTTACTAAAACATAAAAGATTTTACCACTCCCCATTTATCTCATGCATTTTTACTTTACCATCTCATTAAATAATTACCATTTACCTCATGCATTTTTACTTCACCATCTCCTTAAATAATTACCATTTACTTCATGCATTACTTTTCACTAACTTCTTACTTAAAGTTTTACAACTTATCAACTTGCAAAAATACCCAAAACATTTTCACATTCATGCATCTTCATTCATACTTAGTTTATGTGACACTCTCATGCATCCTCATATGCTTATATCTCTTGCATCCTCTTATGCATCCTTGTATGCCATCCATTCATAAATAAAGTGCTATGCATCCATTCCTTGTACACTCATGCACTTACATGCTTACCTAATCATGCATCCTTGCTTACATATTCAATCATTTAACTTAGAATACTCTATGTTTACAATCAATTGTATTCACTTGTTCTTGATGCCATGTAAATGTCTTGACTTGATTGTGTGCCCTCCTCTCCACTTGTATGACCTCCTAATGGAGACGTAAGTCTACATGCATGTTGTAGCATAGAGCCATTAGGGTAAATACAATCCTTCTTGCACACACACAATCACTTTGAGAACTTTGTTTTGCATCTTTAATAATTGAATCCTTTGATTGTATGAGCATGTTTAATCTTGGTTAATGAATGATATGTTCATGTTTGCTTGAGTATTATTCATTCATTTGCATTTGGTTATGGATTTAGAATTGACTTGAAATGTTCTACTTCTTTTCTAAAACCCATTTCCTAAAACCATTTCAAAACAAAAAGAAACTTTTACTTTCAAAAAAAAAAAAATCAATCGTCATTAAACACCAATCGCGCCGTTGCCGATTAGGTCATTAATGATGATTTCATTTTCAAAAGAGTTGGTAGTGAGGCCATTCTAACCGTTGTTGTTCGGTCTTCGCAAAAGCTCTATCCCATTTTCGAAAACTTATTCATTTCTCAAAAATAAACCGATTGTCATTAAACACCAATCGCGTCGTTGCCGATTAGGTCATTAATGATGATTTCATTTTCAAAAGGAGTTAGTAGCGAGACCATTCTAACCGTTGTTGTTCGGTCTTCGCGAAAGCTCAATCCTTTTTCAAAGACACCAACCGAGAACTACGTAGCTTTGATCCCTCTTCCAGTGAGGGTACGTAGGAGCGGGTCACAGCCCGTCAAGCACCCTTTTAAAAAAAATCTTTGTTTTGTCACACTTTTAAAAAAAAAACCCTAGAACTACGTAGCTTTGATCCCTCTTCCAGTGAGGGTACGTAGGAGCGGGGTCCTGTCCCGTCAAGCACCCTTTTAAAAAATCTTTGTTTTGTTCCGCTTTTCAAAGATACCAAAAATATTCTTCTTCCCCCCGTTTTCAATAAAACAATTTCTCAAATGAAATAAAAAGAAAAGGAAAGAAAAGAAAAGAAGTAGAATAAACCGCTTTCAAACTCAAACTTTTGTCTAAACCACACATCAAGTTAATGGTTCCCTTTCGGTAGAAAGGAGGTGCGGGGTGCTAATACCTTCCTCGTACCTAACCGACCCCCGAACCTACATCTCTAGTTTTCAAAAAACCATCCGCCTTGTTTAAAAGACCTTTTTTCAATGTTTTGGTCTTAAAATTAAAATATTGGTGGCGGCTCCAAACTTTTTCCACGTTGTCAAACGAAAAGTCCCAAACCGGATTTTTCGGGCGCAACAGCTGGCGACTCCACTGGGGAGATTTTTTTTTTTATTTTTTTTAAAAAAAAAAAAAGACGAGGGTCAAGCCTAGTTAACTTTGATGTGTGGTTTTAAAATTAATTGAGTTGAAAGCTTTGTTTTACTTCTTTTATATTTGTTCACAATGCCTTGTTCATGCATCCCTCAAATCCCATGTCCCCTATTCTCTGCTCCCTTTCTTAAGGTAAAAACATGCATTTCCTCCCATTCTATTATGATCCCTTCTTCTCCGCTCCCTTTCTTGAGGTAAGCAGTGCATATGGCTGTTGCTGAAACCTAGGTTGGATTACTGGTATTGTGATATTGAACCCTAGGGTAGACGACATATTATTGCTTGCTTCTGTCTGGACTGTTCTGGGTTTTCCTTTGCAGGTGCGGTATATGTGGGTAGTTTTAGGCGGTACGCCCTTGCTGCACACACTCACACCTTATGCTTACTATGCTTTGAGAGGGGCCTAAAACCCAAGGTCTGACAAAACTTAGGAGAGTGGAAACGAGTAGTGACTGGCAATTGGACTGTTGTCCTTCCGACTCTCACGAAAGTTTCAGCCAGAGTATGCTCTTTCATGATACCTCACACCAGATGGCGTTCCATCGTTGTGGGTGCTATTGTGAAAGAGAATTAGCTTTGGTAACCTGGTGAGGAAGTGACTAGAACCCACATGGGAGGAACATTTGAGTTGTCCTAGAACTTAGGTCCCCACCTTCGTAGGACACAAGGGGCATACCAAATTGTGTGTTGCATGGTAATATAGGCATGTTTTCAAAAAAGAGTAGGAGGTTTTTCAAATAAAAAGTAGAGAAAGAGCTGCCGCTGTAGCCTTTCTTCTGCCGGTTCGTACGAAGTGACATATGGCCCATTCTTTTCAAAAAAAAGAGAGAACGAGCTGCCGTTGTAGCCTTTCTCTTACTTGGTCCATATGAAACCACGTACGGCCCGCATTTTTCAAAAAAAAAAGAAAAAAAAACTTGAACTAATGCCAATAAAAGTTTTGCCCTAATCTGCATATGCATAAAACATCATCATCATTTTGCATGCATCCTCGCATTGCATCCAACATAAAGCTTTTACAGCTCATGCACGCATCCTTGCATTTCATCAAAGTTTGTTTGCCGAGAATCCGAAAGTGACAAAGAATCTTGCCATAGGTACAGTATGGAATCAAGAAGTGAGACAGTGCACCCCCCGAGATATCCGGTTGAATGTATGGGGCGTGTTTGTTTCATTTGTTGATTCCAGTCTTGTTCTGTTCTAAACAAATCAAAATTCATTGTTAAATCTATGGCAAGATATGACACGTTGGGGCTCACGACATAAGACAAACTAAAAACTAACACTCATCTGCATTGCACGCATTGCATTCATTAATTTGTTCCCTCACTTAATAAAAATGTTCTGCCAACAGAAGCGAGAGGCAAGCTGGTTCGCCGCCACCGATACTTCACCCGATTACAAGCAAAGCTGATGGCTGATCCTCAAGGGCATCCAGAGATTGAAACTGAAAGTAATCCAGAACATGAAGATTTGGGCGTACAAATTCTGAATCCTGGCTGATCCTCAAGGGCACCCGATTACTTGTATTTGTTTTGAGGATTTATTTTAAAGTAACTTTGGAAATCTTTATGTGTTGAAAAAAAATGTGACGCCCTCGTGATACTCTGATAACTGCGCGTTTATTTATATTTACTAAAAGGGGGGGGTGTTACATTAGTGGTATCAGAGCAATGGTTGGTCCGTCCGGCCAAGTCGTCGAGTCGTTGTGTCGGTGTACGACCAACTGTTGTCTTTAGTACTAACCATTGTTTGCGTTGCAGGTAAACCAAGAGTTGCCAATGGTAAGTGAACTAGTGGGGGAGATGTCCCTACTAGTGTTGTGTGCCTTTGTCATATTTCTGTGTGTGGATTCTGTGCTTTTGTTTTTGGTTATGTTTCTAACCTTTCCTAGGGTGTGAACCTGTATTGTAGCTTGAGTTTTATGATTTGGTTGTTATATTCATTTTAGTTTGTGCTACCTGATTTTGAAAACCTTAGACTATGCATTGGCACGATTGGTGCACTTCTAACGGATTAGTTTTATTGTCGTTGTTGTGACCTGCTGTGTGTTCTTTACTGAAATGATGATTGACTTGTTGTGAATTCTATATGCGTTATTGATTCAGTGGTTGTAGTTGTCGGTGGGAGAGTGTTAGCTTTGGCGGGTAAAATTTCGAGGGCGAAATTCTTCTAAGTGGGGGAGAGTTGTAACGCCCCAAAAACAATTGGCTAAGTATTTAATTAATTATTTAATTAAATATTTAGGTATTTATTTTATTGGTGTATTTTATTAAAAATGATAATAAGGTGTTTCATGTTAATCGGGGAGTGGCGGCACGTAATTAACTAAATCGGGCTTACGATGTGGAGGAATGCCCATGGCCCAAATCCACTAACCTAGGCGCTTAGGTGAAGCAAAACCTAGGGTCTTAGTGATCATTAGCGAATTTTAGAGAAAAGAAAGGAGAGAAACGTAGAAACAAAAGAAAGGGAGCACGGCGTGAAGGAGAAGGAGAAAAGGGGGACTTTCGCGAATTGGAGGGAGAAAATCGCAAGGCTTGTTGCTGTGGTTCTTGGTGATTGGTGAAAAGGGTTCTCATCTTCAATCAATTCTTGAGGTAAGGGTGGGTTTAACTTTGATAATGGGTTTATGATGGGTGCATGGGTAGTTAGGGCTTGTAAAATCAATTAGTGTTGTGGTTGTTACATGAGATAAGAAAATTGAATATTGAGTTGGGTGATTTGATGAGCTTTAGGGTCGATTTTCATGTTTTGTGATGATGAGGATATGTGATGGAGTGATTGAGATTGAATTGAGGATGTCTAATTGGTTGATTTGGTGTGTAATGTTGTGTTTGTAAAATGTTGAGATGTAGTGCGTAACACTGTTTCGGTTTTCGTGAAACTGGGACTGTTCGGCCAGTCCAAAAATTTCGTGTTTAATTGTTTGTGAAAATAGATTTCACGCCGGTCGTTTTGGTGCCGGTTTCGTTCGATTTGGATTTGTGTAGCTCTAGTTATAGGCTCTACAAGTTAGGTTAATAATCTGGGAGCATTCTGGACATAGGTTCTGTATTTTTAAAACTGGAAACCTTTCGTTTGTCCAAAAATTATGGAACATATTTTGTTAGGAAATAGACTTAATTCTGGTCATTTTGGCGCTGGTTTGGTTAAATTTGGATTTGTGTAGCTTAAGTTACGAGTCTCCAAAGTTAGGTCAAATTCTGGAAGTAATCTGTGAATAGGTTCGGTTTTTGCAAGTTTTGTGTTCTCAATTGAATTCCGTTTTGAATGAT
The DNA here is from genome assembly GCA_039519185.1 of Astragalus membranaceus. Taxonomy (NCBI): domain Eukaryota; kingdom Viridiplantae; phylum Streptophyta; class Magnoliopsida; order Fabales; family Fabaceae; genus Astragalus; species Astragalus membranaceus. The sequence continues at coordinate 44,164,146 of CM076846.1, forward strand.
TCTCGTTTAGTTAGAAAATAGACTGAATTCTCTACAAAGTAGGCACCGGTTCCACCGAATTTCATTAAGAAATGAGAAAGAAAAATTGGTCGCAAGTTGCGTAAGGAATTCCGTCTAAGTCGCTGTTTTCCAAATGTTGCTGCTGCTGTTTTGTATAAAAATAAATGTTGCTGTCTTGCTGTTTTTTTTTAGAAAATGAGGTGCTGTTGCTGTTTTTAAAAATATGGTTGTATGTTGCTGTTTTTTTTAGAAAATGAGGTGCTGTTGCTGTTTTTAAAAATATGGTTATATGTTGCTGTTTTTCTCACTGTTTTGCTGCTGTTTTTGGAGTAATTATGTTGCTGTTTTTCTCACTGTTTTTCTTGCTGTTTTTGATCAAATATGTGCTGTTTTTCTCAATTTAAATGTGCTGTCTACTCCAATTTAAAGTGCTGTTTCCTTATACTTAAAAAGTGCCGTTTCTATATCTACGAGTTGTTGTTACTGTAAAATAAACACTGCTGTCACTGTAAAATGAATATTACTGTTGCTGTTTTAAAAGTGCTAATGCTGCTGTTTTCTTTATAATTTAATGTGCCGTCTTCCTTAAATTAAACGTGCTGTTTTGCTTAAATTTAATGTGCTGTTTTCCTTAAATCTAAGTGTGATGTTGCCTTGAATTTAAAGGCACTGTTTTCTTATACCTTTCGAGTCATGGTTATGTGAAAGTTATTTTAAGTAAATGCGGGCGTTGTTCTTGTCCTAGAGGTGTTGTTTCCCTATTGTAATGATGTTGTGAACGGGTGAGAATTTCGAGGTAGCGGTGATGCTACAACACGTGATATTGTTATAAATGCTTCAAAACGAGATATGATGATATAGTATTTGTGAATTAATATTTTGAGTTGGTGTAATTGGTGCATGAGTCGCATTGTCATATGCATTTCTTGGTGGTATAGGCTTCGGCCTCTTTGAGATTATTTTTGGTGGTATAGGCTTCGGCCTCTTGCCCGTCGTGGCTTATTTTACGAGATCGGTACCGCATGCATATGCCCAGAGGGGTTGCATTGTTGCATAGTCCATACATAAATATGTAACGTGTCTTGGTTGTTGACTTTGTGTTACGAGTCGGTGTCTGGTGTGATGTTTTCGTTACGAGGTAGCTGTGATGCTACAATACGTGGTATCTTATGAGGTGAGTTATAACGAGACATGATGATGTAATATCCATTAATTAAATAGTTTGAGTTTGCGTGGTGTTATGATGTATTGACCTTCTGTGTTACGGTGATTTACCTGCTGCCTATATATTGCTATCATGCACTCATTATTTCTGTTAAGCTCACCCCTTCTGCATGGAATGTTGCTCTATTGTGGCAACGCTGCAGGTGATCGTTAGCGCTTGTGGAGGATCTATTAGGTGTACTTTCCTTCTCGTTGAGTCCGAGTCAGCTCTGATGTGTAACACCGGGGCGGGGTTTAGTTTTCGTTTTGCGAACTGTTTTCTGTCGTTTTGGGAGTTTTGGCTTAATGCCTATTTATTTTTGGAGTTCGACTCGATGTCTTGTTTAATTGGAGGTTACTTGTATTTGTTTTGAGGATTTATTTTAAAGTAACTTTGGAAATCTTTATGTGTTGAAAAAAAAATGTGACGCCCTCGTGATACTCTGATAACTGCGCGTTTATTTATATTTGCTAAAAGGGGGGTGTTACACGAAGCATTCATGAGACAATATAAGTATAACATGGACATGGCTCCGGACAGGTCGCAATTGCAACACATGAGTAAGGGCGAAAGGGAGACTTTCAAAGAATATGCCCAGAAATGGCGAAGCCTAGCCGCCCAGGTCCAACCTCCTTTGACTGAAAAAGAAATGGTGTACATGTTCTTGGAAACTCTGTCAGCAATTTACTATGACCGGCTGATTACAAGTGTTTCAACTAGCTTCTCCGATATGATAGTCTTCGGGGAAAGACTTGAGCATGGTCTCCGAAGTGGGAAGATTTCGAATCACCTCAGTAATGCAGGAAGCTCTGGTGGTTCAAGCAATCAGAAGAAGCCTCACTCCCATTTCCCGAGGAAGAAGGAAGGGGAAACAAATGTAATCTCGGGAGGAAGTTCATCCTTTGGTACCCCTCCACCACAAACTGTTCCATTTTCTGCTCCTGTGCCATCCCAGCAAAGCAGTGACATACACAGGGCTCAGGGTTATCAGTACAAGAAACGGACCAGTTTTGATCCAATACCAATGACATACACGGAATTGTTTGATCACTTGACTTCCAAGAATTTGATCAACACCCGGCCAATGAAGGCCCTACAGCCGCCCTTTCCCAGAAGTTACAACGCTAATGCTACCTGCAGTTTCCACGAAAACGCGGTCGGTCATACTGTGGAGGAATGTAAAGCCTTCAAGCATGTGGTGCAAGACCTAGTAGATGCTGGGTGGATCTCGTTCAAGCAGAGCAGCCCGAATACAACAACTAATCCATTGCCAGGTCATCAGAGGCCAGCTACCAATGCTATAGAAAGTTCCGTTGGGCAATTGGTAAAGGATGTGCAGAAGATCAAAACCCCGTTGGGTGTTATCTACTCTGAGTTATGCCATGTCGGGGTGGTTAAGAAGGGGTGTTGCCATGAAGAGGGGTGTACTGACTCCATGTGCGTGGGGAATAATGAAAGCTTTGAGATGATCCTGCAGGACCTGATGGATCGGAGTGTGGTCCAGATAGGGACCCATGATGTTAAAGAAGAAGTGTTGACTCTACATTCTGATAAAAGTAGAGGACCCAGAAGTCAAAGTTTTGTGAGTGCTGGTTTGTTGGATCCCAATCAAGTTGCTGTCATCAAGGATGGTTCTGAATCTGAAGAAGGTGGTGCAAGTTTGGTTCGACGCTGCAGTGCCGGCGAAAAATTAAAGAATTGGAAGGCTGCTGATCTTCCTGTGACTTTTAATTTAAAGTAATCATTTGTAATGCAACCCTATGGCTCTGCCCAAGGCCATAGGACAAGTTGTTAGGGGCGAGCATGTTTTTATTTTCAGAATCATCATCATTAATAAAAACGTTGTTTTTGAATTTCAATCAATAAAAATCAATCCTTTTCATTTCATGTGTCTTTTCCTCGCTTTATTATTGTTTGCTTGCTTGTCTCGCCTTTCATTCTGCTTTTTCGCTTCGGCAAAATGCAGATCCACAGCAATTGTCTCCCAAAATAACAGTGCCAACAGTCCATATTTTGACTTTGATCACCCTATTAATCAAGCTGAGGGGGATGTTGAGGAAGACTGGGAAGCTCCTCCAGAACTCATGAGGTTAATGAAACAGGAAGAAAAGGTAATTCAGCCACACGGAGAATCTACTGAAGTGATCAACTTGGGTACAGCTGAGAGCAAGAAAGAGGTCAAAGTGGGTACCGCCATGAATGACGAGGATCGCATGAAGTTGGTTCAGCTGTTGCACGATTATATGGATGTGTTTGCATGGTCCTACCAAGATATGCCTGGGTTGGATACTGACATTGTGATGCATAAGTTGCCAGTCAAACCTAAATGCCCGCCTGTGAAGCAGAAACTTAGAAGGATGAAGCCTGAGATGTCCCTAAAGATTAGGGATGAGGTAAAAAAGCAGTTTGACGCCGGATTCCTAGCGGTGGCCAAATACCCACAGTGGGTTGCCAATATTATCCCGGTTCCGAAGAAGGACGGGAAGGTCAGAATGTGCGTTGACTACCGAGATCTGAATCGTGCTAGTCCTAAAGACGATTTTCCTTTGCCCCACATTGATGTCTTAGTGGATAGTACAGCTCAACACTCGTTATTCTCCTTCATGGATGGATATTCGGGATATAATCAGATCAAGATGGACCCCGAAGATATGGAAAAGACAACTTTCATAACGCTTTGGGGAACGTTCTGTTACAAGGTCATGCCATTCGGGTTAAAGAACGCTGGTGCAACCTACCAAAGGGCCATGGTCACGCTGTTTCATGACATGATGCATAAGGAGATTGAGGTTTATGTGGATGACATGATCGCAAAACCTAAAACCGACGAGGAGCATATTGTCAATCTGCAGAAACTCTTTGAACGGTTGAGGAAATATAAACTCAAGTTAAACCCGGCCAAGTGCACGTTTGGGGTGAGATCAGGGAAGTTGTTAGGCTTCATTGTCAGCCAGAAGGGAATCGAGGTGGATCCAGACAAAGTAAAAGCCATCCTCGAGATGCCGGTGCCCAAAACAGAGAAAGAAGTCCGTGGTTTCCTCGGAAGGTTGAATTACATCTCCCGATTCATCTTCCAGTTGACTGCTATTTGTGAGCCAATCTTCAAACTGCTGTGCAAAAATCAAGAGTTGAAGTGGAATGACCAGTGTCAAGCTGCCTTTGAGAAAATCAAGGTGTACTTGCAGAATCCACCAGTCTTAATGCCACCTGTGTCAGGCAGGCCTCTCATCTTATACCTTACAGTGCTAGATAATTCAATGGGCTGTGTGTTGGGGCAGCATGATGAATCCGGGAAAAAGGAGCATGCCATATACTATCTTAGCAAAAAGTTCACCGATTGTGAGACAAGATATTCTATGCTGGAAAAGACTTGTTGTGCTCTAGTTTGGGCTGCTCACCGTTTAAGGCAGTACATGCTGAGTCACACCACTTGGTTGGTGTCAAAAATGGATCCAATCAAGTACATATTTGAGAAGCCAGCTCTTACAGGACGAATTGCCCGTTGGCAGATGCAATTATTAGAATACGATATCCTGTATGTCACACAAAAAGCAGTTAAAGGTAGTGCACTTGCTGAGTATTTGGCATGTCAGCCGATTCCAGACTACCAACCAATGCAGCATGATTTTCCTGATGAAGATATCATGGCACTGTTTAATGAGGGGAAGTCCCAAGAAAGTGAAAGGTGGAGAATGATTTTCGACGGTGCGTCAAATGTATGGAGGCATGGGGCAGGTGCTGTGTTAATATCTCCTGACAATCGCTTCGTTCCTGTCACTGCAAGGTTGAGCTTCTATGTCACAAACAACATAGCAGAGTATGAAGCGTGCATCTTGCGCATTCAAGCAGCCCTAGAATGGAAGGTTAAAAGGCTAGATGTGTATGGAGATTCAGCCCTGGTTATTCATCAAGTAAGAGGCGATTGGGAGACCAGAGATCCCAAACTGATTCTTTATTGTGTTTATGTGCAAGAATTGATGGAGTCTTTTGACGAAATCACTTTCAAACACATCCCTCGAAGCGAAAACCAGCTGGCTGATGCATTGGCAACTTTATCATCCATGTTCAAAATCAATTGTGATAAAAGCTTGACTCATGTCACAATCCAGCACTGGAATCTACCTGCGCATCACTACTGCACAGCCATAGATGAAGAGCCGGATGACAAGCCTTGGTATCATGATATCAAACAGTACATCATCAGCAGAGAATACCCTCCTGGGGCATCTGAAAATGACAAGAGAACTCTTCGGCGACTGTCAAGGAATTTCTTCCTCAGCGGTGAGGTTCTCTACAAAAGGAATTATGACATGGTCCTCTTAAGGTGTGTTGCTAAAGAAGAAGCTGAAAGAATCATGAAAGATGTACACGAGGGCTCATTCGGAACTCATTCCAGTGCGCATACTATGGCTAGACAGATTTTAAGGGCTGTTGCGCCCGAAAAATCCGGTTTGGGACTTTTCGTTTGACAACGTGGAAAAAGTTTGGATCCGCCACCAATATTTTAATTTTAAGACCAAAACATTGAAAAAAGGTCTTTTAAACAAGGCGGATGGTCTTTTGAAAACTAGAGATGTAGGTTCGGGGGTCGGTTAGGTACGAGGAAGGTATTAGCACCCCGCACCTCCTTTCTACCGAAAGGGAACCATTAACTTGATGTGTGGTTTAGACAAAAGTTTGAGTTTGAAAGCGGTTTATTCTACTTCTTTTCTTTTCTTTCCTTTTCTTTTTATTTCAAAAGTTGTTCGGTCTTCGCAAAAGCTCTATCCCATTTTCGAAAACTTATTCATTTCTAAAAAATAAACCGATTGTCATTAAACACCATGTAACACCCCTTTTCTACCCCTTAATTTGCACGTCATTATCAGAGTACTTTCATTTTCAAAAATGATATTTAATTAGTAGAAAAGAAATGTCACATCTTCATTGATAAAAACTCATCGCCTACGCCATTAACATTTGTGTAAAAACGCATTCGTCACAAAAGTCAAACTTCAAAATAATCTCATCACAGCGGAAATAGCGATAACTCACCAAAATCGCTCAAACACGTCTCAAACATCAATAAAATTATTAAAACAGTTAATTAAATAAGTCATCAACTTCAACCCCGCCCCCTAGGTGTTACAATATCAGAGAGCGACTCAAAACATCTCAACAGCGATAAAGGAAGGCAGCATGTCCTTCACTCGGAGTCACCTGCAGCGTTGCCACAATAGAGCAACATTCCAAGCAGAAGGGGTGAGAATTTTCAACAAAATATAATTAAGCATACAGTAGAGTAATATGAGCAACTATCATACAACATCATCATTAATATCAACTTCGCCGTCATTACACACAACACCATAATTCACAATTCACATCACCCGTCATAAAAATAATGTATGCGCATGCAAATGCAACCCACACCTGGGCATATGCATGATGGTACCATACTCGTCATAATAAGCCACTATGGGCACACCGTCACTGTTTTCTCGTCATAAATAAGCCACTATGGGCACACCGTCACTAAGAGGCCGAAGCCTATTCGTCATAAAATGCACATGCTATGAGACACTATGGACACATGTGCAATCACCAAAAATTCGCTCACCCGGAGTACTCGTCATCACCACCATAAGACACTCATAGAGTGTATTCATTATAGTCACCATATTAATATCACAACTCTTCATAAACAATCACATTCAAAAATTTGAGTAACAACATCTTTAAATCTTAGGTAACAATGATCCTGAGTTTTCAAGTAACAACACATTTTAAAAAAATTTAGGAGACATTCATCCAAATGTAAATAACTACACATAAAAATTTAAGTAACAACCTAGTTAAATTTTCGAATAACAACATATTTAAAATTTTGGATAAACATTTCACTTTCATACTTAGGAAGCACCACAATTAAACTTGGGAAGAACATCTCATTTTCCAAGTGAAAGAAACCTCACATTTTTAACCGGAAAAATAGTAATAGTATCAAAGTCACATTTACACGCTCTTTTCTTTTACAAAGTACAGAAATTTGGTTAGTAAACGGCAACAAATCGAAGCTGAAAAACAGTGGCCATTTATGCGCAAAAACAGTAGCACTTTGACATCAAATCGAAACTGAAACAGTGGCCATTGTTGCGCAAAAACAGTGGCCATTGTTGCGCAAAAACAGTAGCATTTTTACATCAAATCGAAACTGAAAACAGTGGCCATTGTTGCGCAAAAACAGTAGCATTTTATGGCTGAAACAGCAGCAAAAACAGCAACTTTAAATTGCAAAACAGCAGTATTTTATTGGTAAAAACAGCTACATTTTATTGACAGCAAACAGCATGATTAGATACAGCAACCGTAATATATAATTGACAGCAACAGCACCAAAAATTCTGCAAACAGCAACATTTCTATTTGACTAACAGCAGCACAAATTCTAACTAACAGCAACACTATTATTTGACTAACAGCAACACAAAATTCTGACTAACAGCAACACTACTATTTGACTAACAGCAACACAAAATTCTGACTAACAGCAACACTATTATTTGACTAACAGCAACACAAAATTCTGACTAACAGCAACACTATTATTTGACTAACAGCAACAATTCATCTCCTCACATCATAGGGTAATTCGCATATCAACATAATAATTCCACCCATCATTCCTCTTCACCTATAAGTTTCTAATTCAACCACTAACACAAACCCACAAACCCTCCATATACTCAATTATATTAAATTGAAATCGCTCACCCTTACCTTAGTTTAGAAGAGATGAGGTTCTTGAGAGATGATCACTACCAAAGAGTTCAGCAACAAGGAGTGCCCACTCCCTTCCTTGAGGTCGCACGTTCCTTTCTTTTTGGTCTTCAAGCTCTTCTTCTCTCCTTGCTGTTTACGGCTCACACACTCACAAGCCCTCAAGGGTTTTCTTAGTATTTTATCTTTTGTAACACCCAAGTGAATAACCCTAATTTAATCCCTATTAGCGCATGGGTCCTGACGTTGGATCATGGGCTTATTCACTTAAGCCCTAGCCTTCTACATGAATCACATGCCACGCCCTATTTTAATAAAACAAGCCCACTAATTATTTTCTAATTCTAATTAAATCACTAAATAAAATAAATCCCTAATAATTTAATCAAATAAATTAATTAAATTATTTTGGGTGTTACAAATCGCGCCGTTGCCGATTAGGTCATTAATGATGATTTCATTTTCAAAAGGAGTTAGTAGCGAGACCATTCTAACCGTTGTTGTTCGGTCTTCGCGAAAGCTCAATCCTTTTTCAAAGACACCAACCGAGAACTACGTAGCTTTGATCCCTCTTCCAGTGAGGGTACGTAGGAGCGGGTCACAGCCCGTCAAGCACCCTTTTAAAAAAAATCTTTGTTTTGTCACACTTTTAAAAAAAAACCCTAGAACTACGTAGCTTTGATCCCTCTTCCAGTGAGGGTACGTAGGAGCGGGGTCCTGTCCCGTCAAGCACCCTTTTAAAAAATCTTTGTTTTGTTCCGCTTTTCAAAGATACCAAAAATATTCTTCTTCCCCCCGTTTTCAATAAAACAATTTCTCAAATGAAATAAAAAGAAAAGGAAAGAAAAGAAAAGAAGTAGAATAAACCGCTTTCAAACTCAAACTTTTGTCTAAACCACACATCAAGTTAATGGTTCCCTTTCGGTAGAAAGGAGGTGCGGGGTGCTAATACCTTCCTCGTACCTAACCGACCCCCGAACCTACATCTCTAGTTTTCAAAAGACCATCCGCCTTGTTTAAAAGACCTTTTTTCAATGTTTTGGTCTTAAAATTAAAATATTGGTGGCGGATCCAAACTTTTTCCACGTTGTCAAACGAAAAGTCCCAAACCGGATTTTTCGGGCGCAACAGCCCTTAAAATCTGTCTAGCCATAGTATGCGCACTGGAATGAGTTCCGAATGAGACCTCGTGTACATCTTTCATGATTCTTTCAGCTTCTTCTTTAGCAACACACCTTAAGAGGACCATGTCATAATTCCTTTTGTAGAGAACCTCACCGCTGAGAAAGAAATTCCTTGACAGTCACCGAAGAGTTCTCTTGTCATTTTCAGATGCCCCAGGAGGGTATTCTCTGCTGATGATGTACTGTTTGATATCATGATACCAAGGCTTGTCATCCGGCTCTTCATCTATGGCTGTGCAGTAGTGATGCGCAGGTAGACTCCGGTGCAGGATTGTGACATGAGTCAAGCTTTTATCACAATTGATATTGAACATGGATGATAAAGTTGCCAATGCATCAGCCAGCTGGTTTTCGCTTCGAGGGATGTGTTTGAAAGTGATTTCGTCAAAAGACTCCATCAACTCTTGCACATAAACACAATAAGGAATCATTTTGGGATCTCTGGTCTCCCAATCGCCTCTTACTTGATGAATAACCAGGGCTGAATCTCCATACACATCTAGCCTTTTAACTTTCCATTCTAGTGCTGCTTGAATACCCAAGATGCACGCTTCATACTCTGCTATGTTGTTTGTGACATAGAAGCTCAACCTTGCAGTGACAAGAACGAAGCGATTGTCAGGAGATATTAACACAGCACCTGCCCCATGCCCCCATACATTTGACGCACCGTCGAAGATCATTCTCCACCTTTCACTTTCTTGGGACTTCCACAGTGCCATGATATCTTCATCAGGAAAATCATGCTGCATCGGTTGGTAGTCTGGAATCGGCTGACATGCCAAATACTCAGCAAGTGCACTACCTTTAACTGCTTTTTGTGTGACATACAGGATATCGTATTCTGACAATTGCATCTGCCAACGGGAAATTCGTCCTGTAAGAGCTGGCTTCTCAAATATGTACTTGATTGGATCCATTTTTGACACCAACCAAGTGGTGTGACTCAGCATGTACTGCCTTAAACGGTGAGCAGCCCAAACTAGAGCACAACAAGTCTTTTCCAGCATAGAATATCTTGTCTCACAATCGGTGAACTTTTTGCTAAGATAGTATATGGCATGCTCCTTTTTCCCGGATTCATCATGCTGCCCCAACACACAGCCCATTGAATTATCTAGCACTGTAAGGTATAAGATGAGAGGCCTGCCTGACACAGGTGGCATTAAGACTGGTGGATTCTGCAAGTACACCTTGATTTTCTCAAAGGCAGCTTGACACTGGTCATTCCACTTCAACTCTTGATTTTTGCACAGCAGTTTGAAGATCGGCTCACAAGTAGCAGTCAACTGGAAGATGAATCGGCAGATGTAATTCAACCTTCCGAGGAAACCACAGACTTCTTTCTCTGTTTTGGGCACCGGCATCTCGAGGATGGCTTTTACTTTGTCTGGATCCACCTCGATTCCCTTCGGGCTGACAATGAAGCCTAACAACTTCCCTGATCTCACCCCAAACGTGCACTTGGCCGGGTTTAACTTGAGTTTATATTTCCTCAATCGTTCAAAGAGCTTCTGCAGATTGACAATATGCTCCTCGTCGGTTTTAGATTTTGCGATCATGTCATCCACATAAACCTCAACCTCCTTATGCATCATGTCGTGAAACAGCATGACCATGGCCCTTTGGTAGGTTGCACCAGCGTTCTTTAACCCGAATGGCATGATCTTGTAACAGAACGTTCCCCAAAGCGTTATGAAAGTTGTCTTTTCCATATCTTCGGGGTCCATCTTGATCTGATTATATCCCGAATATCCATCCATGAAGGAGAATAACGAGTGTTGAGCTGTACTATCCACTAAGACATCAATGTGGGGCAAAGGAAAATCGTCTTTAGGACTAGCACGATTCAGATCTCGGTAGTCAACGCACATTCTGACCTTCCCGTCCTTCTTCGGAACCGGGATAATATTGGCAACCCACTGTGGGTATTTGGCCACCGCTAGGAATCCGGCGTCAAACTGCTTTTTTACCTCATCCCTAATCTTTAGGGACATCTCAGGCTTCATCCTTCTAAGTTTCTGCTTCACAGGCGGGCATTCAGGTTTGACTGGCAACTTATGCATCACAATGTCGGCATCCAACCCAGGCATGTGTTGGTAGGACCATGCAAACACATCCATATAATCGTGCAACAGCTGAACCAACTTCATGCGATCCTCGTCATTCATGGCGGTACCCACTTTGACCTCTTTCTTGCTCTCAGCTGTACCCAAGTTGATCACTTCAGTAGATTCTCCGTGTGGCTGAATTACCCTTTCTTCCTGTTTCATTAACCTCATAAGTTCAGGAGGAGCTTCCCAGTCTTCCTCAACATCCCCCTCAGCTTGATTAATAGGGTGATCAAAGTCAAAATATGGACTGTTGGCACTGTTATTTTGGGAGACAATTGCTGTGGATCTGCATTTTGCCGAAGCGAAAAAGCAGAATGAAAGGCGAGACAAGCAAGCAAACAATAATAAAGCGAGGAAAAGACACATGAAATGAAAAGGATTGATTTTTATTGATTGAAATTCAAAAACAACGTTTTTATTAATGATGATGATTCTGAAAATAAAAACATGCTTGCCCCTAACAACTTGTCCTATGGCCTTGGGCAGAGCCACAGGGTTGCATTACAAATGATTACTTTAAATTAAAAGTCACAGGAAGATCAGCAGCCTTCCAATTCTTTAATTTTTCACTGGCACCGCAGCGTCGAACCAAACTTGCACCACCCTCTTCAGACTCAACCATCCTTGATGACAGCAACTTGATTGGGATCCAACAAACCAGCACTCACAAAACTTTGACTGATGTCGCAAATTGGAATCCTCTGGGGCCATGGATCCTGGTCTTTGGACTTGGCCAACCATCTGCCCCTTCGTTCATCTGCCATTTTTCTTCTTTCTTCCTCACTTGGGGTGTATCCCAGCCCGCAACGGTTCTTGCTTTCCTTCAGTTGAAAGGGAGCTAGAATTCCCTGACCAAACTTTCCCAAGCCAGAACCAACCTTATATCCTTGGGCTAACATGATCTTAGCAACCATCTCCTCCTCCTTGGTCCTCTTAAATACTACATTGGCGATCTCCAAAGACTGAAAGGCTGTTTCCAAAGACTCTTCGGCAGCTTCCACATATTTGAACTCTGATGGCTTATTAACCAGAGTCTCTTCCTCACCAAATACTACCACGACCTGGCCGTTAACCACGAATTTGACCCGCTGGTGTAAAGAAGAAGGGATTGCTCCAGCCATATGGATCCATGGTCGGCCCAGCAAACAACTGTATGAGGACGTAATATCCATGATTTGGAAATTGATGTAGAAAACTTTGGGACCAATCTGGATGGGAAATTCCATTTCCCCTAGAACTTCCTTTTTGGACCCATCAAAGGCCCGCACCAGTGTCGAACTCGGCTTCATGTAGGAGCAATCAACGTCTAACTTATCCATAGTTGACTTCGGCATCACGTTCAATGAAGACCCATTGTCAATTAGTACTCTGGCCAGCACATAGTCGCCACACTTTACCGAGATGTGAAGAGCTTGATTGTGTTGTATTCCGCTTGAAGGCAACTCATCATCGGCAAATGTTAGGTGATTTGCAGCCACTATATTCCCCACAATCCCATCAAACTGATTCACTGTGATATCCTCTGCAACATGAGCCTCGTTGAGCACTTTCATCAAAGCTGTTCTGTGTGCTTCCGAGCTAAGCAACAATGATAGCATGGATATCTTGGATGGAGTTTGCTTTAACTGATCAACCACTCGATAATCACTCTGCCGGACGATCTTCAAGAATTCATCTGCTTCTTTTTCCGTCACTTTCTCTTGAGCAACCTCTAGCTCTTTTCCTTTTTCCTTACGGCCCCTCTGTTCGGCCTCCTTGGAAGTTTCAGCTCGGAGAGTCTCAGGAGCATATACTCTTTCGCTTCTTGTGATCCCACTTGATCCCCCTATGTTGGTTACGGTAGGAGCACTTGGGGAGCATTCGACTGTAGATAGTGCAGTGTACTTCCACGGAACTGCCTTGTCCGACTTATAGGGAAAAGGAGCCGGAACTTCAATCACTGTTGGTTGGGCGTTTGCCCGCACCAATCTGGGATTGTAATTGTAAGGAATTTCGACAGGTCTTCTGGGTCCCCTACTTTTATCAGAATGTAGAGTCAACACTTCTTCTCCAACATCATGGGTTCCTATCTGGATCACACACCGATCCATCAGGTCTTGCAGGATCATCTCAAAGCTTTCACAATTCCCCACGCACGTGGAGTCAGCACACCCCTCTTCATGGCAACACCCCTTCTTAACCACCCCAACATGGTATAACTCAGAGTAGATAACACCCAACGGGGTCTTGATCTTCTGCACATCCTTTACCAATTGCCCAACGGAACTTTCTATAGCATTGGTAGTTTGCCTCTGATGACCTGGCAATGGATTAGTTGTTGTATTCGGGCTGCTCTTCTTGAACGAGATCCACCCAGCATCTACTAGGTCTTGCACCACATGCTTGAAGGCTTTACATTCCTCCACAGTATGACCGACCCCGTTTTCGTGGAAACTGCAGGTAGCATTAGCGTTGTAACTTCTGGGAAATGGCGGCTGCAGGGCCTTCATTGGCCGAGTGTTGATCAAGTTCTTGGAAGTCAAGTGATCAAACAATTCAGTGTATGTCATTGGTATTGGATCAAAACTGGTCCGTTTCTTGTACTGATAACCCTGAGCCCTGTGACTGTCACTGCTTTGCTGGGATGGCACAGGAGCAGAAAATAGAACAGTTTGTGGTGGAGGGGTACCAAAGGATGAACTTCCTCCCGAGATTACATTTGTTTCCCCTTCATTCTTCTTCGGGAAATGGGAGTGAGGCTTCTTCTGATTGCCTGAACCACCAGAGCTTCCTTCATTACTGAGGTGATTCGAAATCTTCCCACTTCGGAGACCATGCTCAAGTCTTTCCCCGAAGACTATCATATCAGAGAAGCTAGTTGAAACACTTGTAATCAGCCGGTCATAGTAAATTGCTGGCAGAGTTTCCAAGAACGTGTACACCATTTCTTTTTCGGTCAAAGGAGGTTGGACCTGGGCGGCTAGGCTTCGCCATTTCTAGGCATATTCTTTGAAAGTCTCCCTTTCGCCCTTACTCATGTGTTGCAATTGCGACCTGTCCGGAGCCATGTCCATGTTATACTTATATTGTCTCATGAATGCTTCGCACAAATCTTTCCAACAACGAATCTCAGAGGATTGCAGTTTCATGTACCAATCTAGAGGAGCTCCAGCCAAACTGTTTTGAAAGCAGGAAATCAGCAATTTGTCATCATTGGCGTAAGGACCCATTTTTCGGATAAACATCGTAACATGGCTCTCCGGACAGCCTGTTCCTCTGTATTTGTCCACTTCGGGAGCTTTGAACTTTGGTGGAAAAACCAAATCTGGGACTAAACACAGCTCACGAGCTTCCTTGGCTCTGACACCAACACCCTCCATTGCCTTTATTCTTTCTTCCAGTGCACGAATCGGGTCATTTGGCTGTGATCCCTCAAACATATGTCCTTGGGGGTGACACCCCATACTGTAACAGGTTGAGGAACATTGTGAGGATGTGCTGCAAGCCCCGGAGTAGGACTGAGCACAGCATGAGGACTAGGAGTTTGGATCTGCGGTCCTCCGGCAGCCCCCCCGGATACGGCGGCAGTGACCTGATTAGGCGCAACCATACTGACGGGATAGGTCCAACAGTTCGCGGCATGTACCCAGCAGGCATACCCCAAGGATATCTTTGTGAAGTGTATTGATTCGGCCCATTCATTTCTGAAGCAAAGACGGGATGACTGACCCCGGATCCCGGAGGAACTGTGGCTGATATTGGAGGAGGAACGAAAGAAGTGACACCATCTGGACCCACGACGGCGACACCTTCAGCAGCTGTCCCACTCTTTAAACTTTGCAGCATGACCATCATCTCATGCATCTGGGCCTCCATTGCCCCAACCTTATCCTTAAGCACTTGGTTCTCTTGAGCCAGCTGCTCAGGATTCAGAATTTGTACGCCCAAATCTTCATGTTCTGGATTACTTTCAGTTTCAATCTCTGGATGCCCTTGAGGATCAGCCATCAGCTTTGCTTGTAATCGGGTGAAGTATCGGTGGCGGAGAACCAGCTTGCCTCTCGCTTCTGTTGGTAGAACATTTTTATTAAGTGAAGGAGCAAATCAATGAATGCAATGCGTGCAATGCAGATGAGTGTTGGTTTTAGTTTGTCTTATGCTGTGAACCCCAACGTGTCATATCTTGCCATAGATTTAACAGTGAATTTTGATTTGTTTAGAACATAACAAGAGTGGAATCAACAAATGAAACAAACACGCCCCATACATTCAACCGGATATCTCGGGGGGTGCACTGTCTCACTTCTTGATTCCATACTGTACCTATGGCAAGATTCTTTGTCACTTTGGGATTCTCGGCAAACAAACTTTGATGAAATGCAAGGATGCATGCATGAGCTGTAAAAGCTTATGTTGGATGCAATGCGAGGATGCATGCAAAATGATGGATGATGTTTTATGCATATGCAGATTAGGGCAAAACCTTTATTGGCATTAGTTCAAGTTTTTTTTCTTTTTTTTTTTTGAAAAATGCGGGCCGTACGTGGTTTCATATGGACCAAGTAAGAGGAAGGCTACAACGGCAGCTCGTTCTCTCTTTTTTTTTGAAAAGAGTAGGCCATAAGTCACTTCGTACGGACCGGCAGAAGAAAGGCTACAACAGCAGCTCTTTCTCTACTTTTTATTTGAAAAACCTCCCACTCTTTTTTGAAAACATGTCTATATTACCATGCAACACACAAATTGGTATGCCCCTTGTGTCCTACGAAGGTGGGTACCTAAGTTCTAGGACAACTCAAATGTTCCTCCCATGTGGGTTCTAGTCACTTCCTCACCAGTTTACCAGAGCTAATTCTTTCTCATAATAGCACCCACAACGATGGAACGCCATCTGGTGTGAGGCCTCATGAAAGAGCATACTCTGGCTGAAACTTTCGTGAGAGTCGGAAGGACAATGGTCCAATTGCCAGTCACTACTCGTTTCCACTCTCCTAAGTTTTGTCAGACCTTGGGTTTTAGGCCCCTCTCAAAGCATAGTAAGCATAAGGTGTGAGTGTGTGTAGTGAGGACATACCGCCTAAAACTACCCACATATATCCCCACCTGCGAAGGAAAACCCAGAACAGTCCAAACAATAGCAGGCAATAACATGTCGTCTACCCTAGGGTTCAATATCACAATACCAATAATCCAACCTAGGTTTCAGCAACAGTCATATGCACTGCTTACCTCAAGAAATGGAGCGGAGAAGAGGGGACATGGGATTTGAGGGATGCATGAACAAGGCATTGTGAACAAATATAAAATAAGTAAAACAAAGCTTTCAACTCAATTAATTTTAAAACCACACACACATCAAAGTTAACTAGGCTTGACCCTCGTCTTTTTTTTTAAAAAAATGGTCCCCAGGGGAGTCGCCAGCTGTTGCGCCCGAAAAATCCGGTTTGGGACTTTTCGTTTGACAACGTGGACAAATTTTGAAGCCGCCACCAATATTTTAATTTTAAGACCAAAACATTGAAAAAAGGTCTTTTAAACAAGGCGGGTGGTCTTTAGAAAACGCAGAGATGTAGGTTCGGGGGTCGGTTAGGTACGGGGAAGGTATTAGCACCCCGCACCTCCTTTCTACCGAAAGGGGACCATTAACTTGATGTGTGGTTTAGACAAAAGTTCGAGTTGAAAGCAATTTATTCTACTTGTTTTCTTTTCTTTTCTTTAAGGTTCGTTTTATTGAAAACAGGAGGGAAGAAGAATATTTTTGGTTATCTTTGATAATCAGGACAAAACAAAGATTTTTTAAGAGTGTGCTTGACGGGACAGGACCCCGCTCCTACGTATCTCCCGGTGCGATGGAGAATTCAAAGCTACGTAGTTCTCGGTCTTTTTTTTAAAAGTGTGTTTGACGGGACAGGACCCCGCTCCTACGTACCCTCACTGGAAGAGGGATCAAAGCTACGTAGTTCTCGGGTTATCTTTGAAAATCAGGACAAAACAAAGATTTTTTAAGAGTGTGCTTGACGGGACAGGACCCCGCTCCTACGTACCCTCACTAGAAGAGGGATCAAAGCTACGTAGTTCTCAGGTTATCTTTGAAAATCAGGACAAAACAAAGAATTTTTAAGAGTGTGCTTGACGGGACAGGACCCCGCTCCTACGTATCCTCACTGGAAGAGGGATCAAAGCTACGTAGTTCTCAGGTTATCTTTGAAAATCAGGACAAAACAAAGATTTTTTATGAGCGTGCTTGACGGGACAGGACCCCGCTCCTACGTACCCTCCCTGGAAGAGGGATCAAAGCTACGTTGTTCTCGGGTTATCTTTGAAAATCAGGACAAAACAAAGATTTTTTAAGAGCGTGCTTGACGGGACAGGACCCCGCTCCTACGTACCCCCACTGGAAGAGGGATCAAAGCTACGTAGTTCTCGGTTTTTGGTTTTGAAAAAGGATTGAGCTTTCGCGAAGACCGAACAACAACGGTTAGAATGGTTTCGCTACTAACTCCTTTTGGAAACAGCATCATCATTAACAACCTAATCGGCAACGGCGCGATTGGTGTTTAATGACAATTGGTTTATTTTTGAGAAATGAATAAGTTTTCGAAAATGGGGTAGAGCTTTTGCGAAGACCGAACAACAACAGTTAGAATGGCCTCGCTACTAACTCTTTTGAAAACAAAATCATCATTAACAACCTAATCGGCAACGGCGCGATTGGTGTTTAATGACAATTGATTTATTTTGTTTTGAAAGTAAAAGTTTCCTTTTGTTTTGAAATGATTTTAGGAAATGGGTTTTAGAAAAGGAGTAGAACATTTCAAGTCAATTCTAAATCCATAACCAATTGCAAATGAATGAATAATACTCAAGCAAACATGAACATATCATTCATTAACCAAGATTAAACATGCCCATACAATCAAAGGATTCAATTATTAAAGATGCAAAACAAAGTTCTCAAAGTAATTGTGTGTGTGTGTGCAAGAAGGATTGTATTTACCCTAATGGCTCTATGCTACAACATGCATGTAGACTTACGTCTCCATTAGGAGGTCATACAAGTGGAGAGGAGGGCACACAATCAAGTCAAGACATTTACATGGCATCAAGAACAAGTGAATACAATTGATTGTAAACATAGAGTATTCTAAGTTAAATGATTGAATATGTAAGCAAGGATGCATGAGAGTGTCAAATAAACTAAGTATGAATGAAGATGCAAGAATGTGAAAATGTTTTGGGTATTTTTGCAAGTTGATAAGTTGTAAAACTTTAAGTAAAAAGTTAGTGAAAAGAAAAGTAAAAATGCATGAAGTAAATGGTAATTATTTAATGAGATGGTAAAGTAAAAATGCATGAGGTAAATGGGAAGTGGTAAAATATTTTTATGTTTTAGTAAAAAGTTAATGAATGGTAAAGTAAAATGGTAAAAAGTAAATAAACACTAAAACCAAATTGAATCACATAGAGCAATCCTCTCACTTTGAGAAAAGTGCACTAGGCACTAGTGAGAATCAACTTGCCTATCATCAACAATTTACAATAAGCAAACTAAGACACAAGAATAAGTGGACACACAAACTAAATTGAGTCATTTCTAGCAATCTTCACCACTTAGGTCAAGGTGCACTAGGCACTAGTGGGAATCATATTGCTAGATCATCAACCAACAACAAAAAAATAACATCTAACACTAAAATAAAATATTAACAACAAGATTAAACATCATCAAGCAAAGAACAACAACAAAATCAACTTGGAAATATTTTTAGATCTATAAGCATGCGAACCAAAGGAAACATAGATCCACATTTTATTTAATAAAAAAAACACCAAAATTAACACAAAGCAACATAGATCTATTTTTTGCAAGGATTCATACGATTAAGCAAGGAAGTGCAACAAAATCATACCAACCCTAACTTTTTATGATACGCGAAATGCTAAAGCCCATAAACAACAATTTTATTTATGAAATCTAGTGCAAAATATGTAAAGATGCAAGGAAAATTATTCAAGTAGAAGAATAACTCCTTCAAGGCCAAGGACCCATCTCAAACACCCAAAGCTCCCGAAGTCTTTGTCAAAATGTTTGAAATGGACCCTCAAAGCAAACAAACAATCAAGAAGGAGTTTGGAGTAGAGGAGAGATTATGCAAGAAAATTAAATATAAGGTGCAAAGCTTCAAGGATTACCTCAAAACTACAAAGAAATGAAGAAGGAGATGATAAGCTCAAAAATTGCTAGCTCTTAGCAATTTGATGATGCAACCTTGAAGAGAATGGAAGGAATGATGGTGATCTAACAAGAAATGGAGGATTTGATGGTTGATTTTTGAAGAAAAAAGGGTGAGGGAGGAGAGGATGGTTTCGCAAGAAGAGAGGAGAAGGGGGAAGCTTTGGTGTGCTAGGGTTTTGTGTAGGAGATTGAGAGGCTAAAGGATCAAATGAGAAGCCAAAAAAAAATGATCCTTAGGTGTGGGAATGAGGGAGGTATTTATAGGATGAAACTAGGTCTAAGGGTAATTTAGTCTTTGTGCTTTTAATGTGCTCTAGGATTGAGCTTTGATTTTGAATGGAGGGTTGAGATCACTTATCACATGGATTGAGGGTGAAGAGAAAACACAAAATGGGAGTGAGGGAGAGAGAGAAAGGTGTCGCATATGGAGAGGAAATAAAAGAAAAAAATGAACTTTTATTTATTTTGGGAATGGAATTCTCATGTGTGGTAGGGTTAGGGGTATTATTGAGATGCATTGTTCTCAAAGAGGAAAATTTGTGTTTTCTTATGAAGATGTTAGTGTAAGTGAGTGAGGTAATTTACCAAAGAGAGCATGACTCTTCATGAGAGTGAGTGAGAATTGGTGATATGCACCAAAGGAGAAGGTTTAAGGATGGTACAAGGCATATTCCTTCAAGATAAGGAATAATAGTACAATAGAAGAGTGTGGAAGAATTTTGTGAGAGGGAGAGAGAGAGGGGATTTCGAAATTGTGGGGGGAGAGAGAGAGAGAGAGAATTTCGAAATTGTGGGGGGAGAGAGAGAGAGAGAGGAGAAAAAAAAACTTGTTTTTGGTCTTTTGTCTTATTGAGGACACTTCCTTTTTTTTTTTGAGTTTTTGAAATTTGAAATTTTTGGGCATGGGAAATAATGGGAATGCAACTATTGAAAATGTGTTACATGCTTTTGGGCACCATAAAATATTCCCTCTAGTCACCCATGACAATAAAAATTGCCACTTAAGAATTGAGGAATATTTAATGGTCCTTTTTATTTTTCCTATGCACTAAAAATGGAAAAATACATTTTTAATTATTTTTGACTAGGGTTTTCTTTCTAAAAAATTGTACAAAAATTATCCTCGATAGAATAAAAATGTACTTTTTGTGGATGTGCATTTTTGGCGAGAAAATCATCTTTTTGCGAAAAATGACCAAAATGTCATTTTTGACCCTAAAACCCTAATTTGCCTAAAAAGTGCATTCCAACCCTAAAAATGATTTTAAAGACCTTGGAATGACTTCTAGGACCCAAAATGCAATGCATGATGCTCTTCATTCTTCAATTTATTTATTTTTTGTGGAAAATTAGGGTTTTGACCTAAGCCGGAAAAAATTAGGGTATGACAATAGTGTACCCGGGCATTATCACACTTGGGACCCTATTAAAGACCTTTTAGGATTGTCCATTTCTCTTCCAACGTCTCTTAAATTCTTCTCCATCTTGTGAGTTACCGATAATTTTCGTGCCTTGTTATTAGTTAGCTTGAAGGTCGTAGAATATGTTAGAATATTCTCTTTATATTGTGTCCAAATAATTATTAAGGTGCTAAAAAGCTAAAAAATGGAATGTTATCCTTGATGAGGTCTACTTTTTCCTTAGAAATTTGAAGGTTTTTAACTTTAATGTTTTGGATTGATTTATGCGTTGATAAAAAATGAGAATATCAAAATAAGTTGATTACAAGAAGTATATATGGATTGAGATGGAGAAATTCACGTGGATTAAAAGTTGGTTTTTGTTTTGATGAAGGTATAATTTAGACTTTTAGATGCTATGTTTGAACTTGGTGTTCTTTTTATAGAGGAAGAGAGTTTTGCTAAGAATAATTAGTAATATGTAAAAAAAAATTGTTCGATTGTAGAAAATCATTTGAACTCATGAATTCATTGTGACACATAAGATAACATATTAATTCAATGGGCTAGTCAATTGTAGCTATTATATGAAAAATATATAGTAAATTAGTATAGTCATACCTTAGGTGACTGAGGAACTATCATGGAAAAAAAGAAACAACTGAATTCACTAGTGGAAAAAATGCATTTTATAACGGTCATTCATATCGGTTAAAAACAACCTGATATTAAAAGTGACGCGGTGGCAGTTTTGTAATTAAAATTGTAATATTTACATCGGTTGTCACACGAACTGATATAGAAACACAATCCTTACATCTTTCATATCGGTTCCATTCCATAACCATTATGGAAAACGCAAAAATTTAGGCTTCCATAACGGGTCACAAAACCACGCATTATAGAAATACAAAAATTTAGGCTTCGCTTCGCATCTCTTCCCTTCGCATCTCTTCCCTTTGCAAAAATTTAGGCTTCCATTCGCATATCCAAACAAAAGCGCGCAGTACTGCGCCGTCTCTCCCTCTCACTGCCCCATTCGCTACTCTCCCTCATCTCTCCCTCTTGTTGCGTCTCTCCCTCTCACTGAAACTCGCGCGTCTCCCAACTCGCAGACCTAAACCCCCATTCGCTGGAAAACGCAAAGACGTAAACCCTCACTGTATCTCGCTGCAAAACCTTCACTGCATCTCACTGGAAATCGCTGGTTATGGAACTTGCTGAATCTCTCTTCTTTGCAACTCGCTGGAAAACGCAAAGACGAACTCGCTGCAACTCGCTGAATCTCTCTTCTTTGCTCTTCAACATTTCGTTTGTGCTCCGATTGGTAGTGTTTCCTTTACTAAATTCTTCTCTTTCATTCTTTTCTTTCATTTCACAATTATTTTCTTTTCTTTCATTTCGTTCGTTGTCTGAACTAGGGTTTTGGGTTTTCTGTTGCGCTAATTTGTTCCCGTTGTATGCAAATCAGTGGAGTTTCTTTTGTGGATTTGAGTTGATAACATGAATATAAGGAATTTGATGTAAGTTTTGTTTGTTCTTAGATTATTTTTACATGAAATTGCCATTATTAAGAATATGGTGATGAATTTAGAAAATGTACATTTGTTGTTGTGTGATTTTAGAACTTGATAACATGTATATAAGGAATTTGATGTAAGTTTTGTTTGTTGTTAGAAAATAATGTGCTGCTTGAAATATTGTTTTCTTGTTTTGGTTGACCTGTTGTAAAGTTTATGGAGGATATCAGGATTTTCAATACTAAGACAAGTTTATAAAAATGATGAGTATTTGGTAGTATTATTTTTATATTGTTTGCCATTTGACTTGTGTGGCTGTTTAATCATTTGGAAGTTTATCTTTCCATGTAGATTTTGTATATTTAATGAGCTGAATTGGAATATATTCCTTATATTCATGGATGAAACATTACGAAAGAAGAAGGGCATAAGTATGTGAAAGCTATGGACTTTTGTTGCTTTCTGTTTGAGTTTGCGTTATTATGCGAAGTTTGACATAGCTAATTTAATGCATGTTTAACCGGTTTGGCTGCTTTACTCGTTTACACTGCTTCATGAGATTGCACCATTTGGCTTAATATGATGATAGTGGTTCTTGTAATAGTGAAACCCATGACATCATTTGATGAATTAGAGAGAAAGTTACTTGTGTATATCAGCCAAAAAGTATAGGGTCTGTTATGTTGATTAATCTTTTTGTTGTTTGAAATTCTTCAGACGTAGGTGATGAAAGAGTTATTTTGTTTCAACCATGGAGGATGTCCAAAAACTAATCAATTGGGTGTTGGATGGAGCAGTGTAATTAGATCTCTTGCTGAAGTCAGTTATGTTTAGTGATTAGTATACATTTATGTTTGCACAACTCCATTTCAAATTTATGGTGCATTTGATGCTACAAACGAATATCGGTTACAAATTAAAGATTTGTTAAGTTAGTCAATGTTTAATGGAACGTTGCTTCTATGTACAGAGTCTTGACCATGGATGTTGCTGAACAGAAACCACTTTCTTTTTTTAAAAAAACAACCTCCAGTTTTAACATCGGTTCTTAACTCAACTGATGTTAAAAAACAGTATTTCATATCGGTTCTCATAGAAAACCGATGTTAAAAATAAGTATTCATATCGGTTCCCATTAAAAACTGATGCCAAATATACGCTTTTATTCGATAAAAAACTGACTTTTCATAACGGTTCTAAAGGTAACCGATATTAAAACCACTTTTCATAACGGTTCAGCACCCGATGTTAAAAGTGCCTATTTTTTATATCTCCTTTTTTGGCATCGGTTCAATAACCAATATGAAATGTAATTTTTAACCGATATAAACACTAGTACAAAAATTGGAAAAGAATAGAGGTTTTTAAGTCGGATGCCAAAATAGCCGACTTTAAAAGTGGAAGCGGTGGCAATTTTGTAATAAACATGGAAAAAAATTTCTGGCGCTACCATTCAAAGTCGGACAAAATGTATGTCCGACGGTAAATATGTAATCTCTCTTAGTCCAAAACGCGTTCCACCTCTCTCAGTCAAAACGCGTTGTTTTGAACCCTAGTCTCGCTCTCTCCGCCAAAACTCCAACTTCCACCGTTCCATCTCTCTTCTCCTTGCTCTCTGCGCCAAGCTTCCGTCTTCCTCCGCCGGTCTCTCCTCTCAACTGTCTCTCTCCCTGTCACCGTCACCATATTTGACTCTCTCCCATAACCTCACCCTCGTCCTTGCTAGCCCTCTCCTCTCCATCTCGTCGCCGTTGCCGTCGTCATCTCTCACGCCGCCGTCAGCATCTCCGACAACAATTGATGCAGTTCGTTAAGAACCCTAGCCCCCAACACTCTCACATATTTGTTACCCTTCCTCTCATTTGCTTCCAAATCGAACAGCCCTAGCCCCAAATTGAATATCCCTAAATCTTTGTCCACTGCGATTTTGTCGAATCCCTGTTACCATCACTTTATCAAGCTTCAGAAGGTTAGTTCGTATATGTTTGCCACCACGTGTTTTATTCAATTTTTATATTTATTATTATTTTGCTCTGCTTGTTTAAGTAACTTTGCGATTTCCACTTGAGAATGAATCGATTTGCCCTGTTTGGTGTTTTTCCCCTTTCTTCTCTGTTTGGTGTTTTTCCCCCTTTCTTCTTCTAGTCGGGCCTTAATCCGACTTTAAAAAACATACTTTCTAAGTCGCTTTGATAGAAGTCGGGTGAATGTCCGACTTTAAATGTCCTAAAGGTCCGACTTTGAATCCCATTTTTCCACTAGTGAAAATGACATTTCTGCAGTAGTGATTCATTGGGAATTTTAAAGTTTAGAGAGAGCTTTGCGTAGGACTTGATGGGAGCAAAGTGTTATCTTATGTAAATTCTTGATAGACTTCGCCCCTTATATATTATTCTCACAAGATTGGCATATGGAATAATCAAACATAGATATACTAGCTATTCGAAATGCCCTAGATTTAAAAAGGTATCAGTCTCCACTTAAGGTTATGATTAATAGATGAAGTTTGGTTGATGATTGAAATTGTGGTCCCTAAGAGGAATATTTGTACATATCGATAAGGTAATTAATTTTTAAGGGTGAATATTAGTTTTTGGATGCTATAAGTTGGATGCAATTAGTATGAAGATAAGTTTTGGTGTTTGATATTTGATGCCTTCGAAATTGTCGAGAACAAACTAAGTTGAACATAGATACCTTAGTTAGGAACTATTTTGAAATTATAATACATCCTAAAAGTATCTAGAGCACATCATGTGCATATTGGTAGTGGATTTGGATCATACATTTAATTTTTGGAATCCTAGGACTTGATCGAAATTATTCATGGATGATTAGTGGAGGTTCTTAATTTGTCTATAAGTAATAGCGGGGAGTGGGGATTGAAAGTTAAATTTTATTAATTTTTATTCTGGACCAGATGTCGTGATGAAAAGGGGTAACAGATTCTAAGAACTTAATTATAGCAATGAATCTAGTAATGGTTAGAGACCTAGCAGAGAACTTTTAAAGGAGGAAAGGTAAGGTTATTATTTTTACTAATGGTGTTCTTACCTGATGGGTGACTTGGATAGGAAAATATTTTCAAAGGAGATTTGTAATGTCACTTGATCATAGACAAAGAAAGGCAATTTATGCTTAGATAGAAATAAACTCTTATGGTATAGCTCAATGTGATGAGTCTCTCTTGTAATTAAGTGACAAAAAGGAACACCATAATTGAAAAGTGCAATATATTAGATGCAATATTGTATTTTAAAGTTTTGAAGAGAATGGGAGATCATTAAGTGTGATTATATGTATAGAATGTAAGATAAGCTGACTAGAGATTTAAATTAATAAGGTTATTTACTTGCTTCTTACTCATTTAAGGCTATGATTTTTAGGGACAAGTGAGTATTCTAATTAGTTCCTCTTAGTAAATAGTCTTTCCTTTAATGTGAGAAGGAATCTTTTTGCTACAAGAGTTGGATTTGATAGTTTTGCATGTGTCTTGTTATTGGCAAAGTTGTAGCGTGAGATTCATTTTCTACATGTGGGTTGGAAGTGAGAGTAAGAAATCTAATTTAGCTATACATAATTGAGAAGCTACAAAGATGAAGTTATGGAGTTAGATTTGGAAATTTACTAGTCTTCGTGTTTGTTTGAGATGTTGAGCTTATTTGATTAATTATAGTTTATGTAGGTTGGTGCACTAATCAGGGGGTTATGATTGGTAGGTTTTTGCAAATCATCGAGTGCAAGTAAATAAGGATTAGAAGGATTAGAAGGAAAGGCCCTCCCCCTTTCTTTTGTAAAAGGCTGGGCACGCACTGTGCTCCGTTTAATACAAAAATTGCTTATCTAAAAAAAAAAGTAAGGATTAGAAGGAAGTTACCTTCTAAAATTTACATGGCCTGAAGTTGCAGTTGTTACAAGTAGCAGTTAGTGAGTTTATTTGTTTGGAGTTGCATAATATTTTTTTTTTGGGTGAAGGCTATATCATTGACTTTAGGCTTAGGAATATAGTTTTGATTATTAGAGACTGGTTGTAAGATAATGGGGAAACTTTCATATGGTAGGTTGACTTGGCTAATATCTGATATAATTTTTGGGGACTTTTTGTGTAGTGATGGACATTAAGATGGTGTTGTCCAAGTGGAATATTCATATTTATTTGGAGAATTCGATAAACAAATTTAAATTTGGGGACCGAATTTTTTAAGGAGGGAACAAATGTAACACTCTTTATGAACTCGCACTCAAATAATCAAATTATGAGAGGACACAAGAATTAAATGTAGTTTTTTAATATTCAAAAAGACTATCTAGACATGAATATCAAGAAATTCAATTTGTCTATATTAGTTAGATTAATATATTTATATATATAAATAAGAAAAGAAAATTGAAAATGTAACGAGCAGTTGGATAAAGAAGGGTCATGTGGATTAGCGCATATATTATATTATAAAAATGTATTATAATTGAAATTTTTGGTTACAGTGTATTATAGTTGTATTCCTATATAACTCAAAACAAAAGATTAAAATATTAAAATATATGAATAAAGTAGTGGACAGCAACACATCATCGAGAACCTTCTCTTGAAAAGAAGAGGACCAAACCTATATGACTAGAGTAAAAGAAAATTAGCAAAAAAAGAAAGAAGTGGAAAACGCAGCTCTAATGAAGTCAGAGAAGAAACTGGTAGAGTATTTGAAAGCTAAAAGAAGGGATGAAATTGGCGCATGGGAAATTGCCGTTTGAGTGCAGTTTGCTCTTAATGTGATGCTTTGTTTTCTTGTTGAGATATAGAGGAAATGATTGAAGGTAAAAGAAAAGAAAAATTAAAATCGGAGGTAAGAAGGTCATCAACACTAGTACATCTTATTGGAGGTAAGAGAATTGTCATTTCTGTTATTATGGAAATATTAATGTTAGGTTTTAAATAGAAAAAATTAGAGATCTAGATAAATATTTATATATAGTTGAGGATTGTTTAGACTACTTAATATTTTGAGGGGATGGAAATTGTAACATCCCCAATATAGCTAACTTAATTTATTTAAATTACCAATAAGTCAAGTTGATTAATTAGCATAATTAATCATAATTAGCACAAATTATTAAATTATGAGATGTTGATCAGATAAATGATTTATTGTTATGCATAATTGACATATTATGCTATGTTAATGAGACATGGAATAATTGTTGAGTTAGAAATAGATTTAATTGAGAAATTAGGACATAAGGGCATATTGGTCAAATCCCTAGTTATTTTACCTCAGCTCACTTAAGTGAACCAGGTCTAAACCACACCAACACAAAAACACAACCCTCATTACAAAAGTGCTGAGTTTAACAAAAATAGAAGAGTGAGAGAGGAGAGAAGGGCAAGAACTAGAGGAGGAAGAAGGGAGGATCCACCATGAGTTCTGAATGCATGTTGCAATTTTTAACACCACCTTAATCAGTTCCCTCCCCTCTTCCCATTGATACCGAGAACAGCACATACACCCCTTCCCTTCTCAAATCACCATTTTCGCACCCAAGCTCCACCTTGGAGGAAAGTTGGGTTCCTACTGTGTTTGTGATTCCTTTAGAGCTCCACAAAGGGTCTGAGGCATAGCATTTCAGTTGGGGTGCCCTTTAGGAAAGTTCAGGGAGCTACATTTCGAGTTAGGGGCTGTTGGAGAGGACATAGTAGCTGAGTTCGCTATTGAGGAGCATTTCGGGGACCGTTCGAGTGGTTTTGTTCAGAGTGGGAACTCCGTAGATATCCCAACTGTGATTCCTACTGTGTTGTGTGATTTTTATCGCCACACGGACCGTGCGGAAGCTTCTGTTACCCATTTTTAAGATATGCCTTAGTCCATTCCAAATGATTCCAAATCCCTTCTAATCATTTCCCCAAGGTTGTACAATGATTGTAATGCAAAAATACCATGAAATTGAGTGTGTTTGAGATAAAATTCTTAAGCTATGAAAGTCATGAAAAAACCGTACATTATCAAATGCGAGCGTACACAAGACAAGATAAGATAAATGACTATAAGTCCAAACAAGTCATGTTAATATAATTGATTGTAAGTCTATACAAGTTATATATAAATTCTCAATCCATGAAAAGACAAGTCAAGTTACTTTCCCGAAAGGAAAGGAAGAATTACTTTCTATGAAAAGAAAGGTAGAATGGCATACATATAATAATATATGTATATCAATGGTGACGACCCCATATTATTAGCATACTAGGGCAGGGAAGTCATGAGCCCGAACCCTAGGCCCCTTCCATGTAGCCCGCTTTCCAAGGTCATCGGGAATGGGTTCACTAACAGCCGAAGAAAAAATCGAATAAGGTGGCTTGAGGTGTAGTGCTAAGCTAAAGAAAAGAATAAGACATGAATCGTAGTCACTTATTAGGGCTACGGGTTAGAAGAAAGATATGTCCACATAGTCGCTTATTAGGACTATATGAGTTCAAAGAATAAAGCATAAAGAACCGCTAGAGTTAGTAAGGGGTCTCGAAAGGACTCACTTAGATAATGTTTATCTCACCCTTTATTATTGTGGTTTTTACAGAGAAACAGGGAAAAGCAAAGGCGGAGAAGCACGGTTAGCCGGTGTGACTCTTGGAGTTATGGATGAAGTAGTTTTAAGAATTGTGCCTTTTTCCCTTTTGTTGTCTGGTATTACCGATTGTATAACTTTTACTTGTTAACAGTTGTAAATCGTTTCCGCTACTTATGTTTTGGGTATTGAACACCAGGATTGTATAAGTTTTAAGTCATGAGACTTAAGTACTTTGTTAAGTTTAATGAGGTTCATGGAACCATTTGATAATTATTTATCGAGAGTGTTTAGTTGTGTTCAATATTCAATAACAGGAAGTTACTCTGATGTTCGCCAAGTGGTGCACTTTGGTATTTCTACAAGTTAGAAATGTCGGAGTGTTACAGAAATCATGTAAAGACCCTATAAGATTTATTGACAGACTTAAGTTTGAGGTGGATAATAATAATAATATGCTAGTGAGTTACAAATAGTAGAGTAAGTTTAAGTAAGGTGTTGAGAAACTTTCAAGTTTATAAATGAAATATATTAGTACCAAAGGAAATTAAAGATAGTTCATAGTTGAGGATTAGCATTTTTAAGTTATAATTTAGATATGGGTAGTCATTAAAACTAGAGTTGGAAAAAATTAGAAGGCATTTCATATACTAAAAAGTCTTAAGAAAAAGATAAACTAGACGTGTTACTAAATTATGATATAAATAGGAGTTAAGAATTTATTTAGTTTTATATTTATTTATCAAAAAAGATAATTTAAAATTATCCTAATTTAGATTCGAGAATCCAACCTACCGATATCGTTCCTCGACTCCTCTATCAGCGGCTTAGGACGCCGGTTAGTAAATAATGGGCACTATAACAAGTTCTCTCTATTTCTTTTCACTCATTTTATACTTATTTGACGACATCTTTTGCTTATGTTTACTTGAAGCACTTTGTTTCCTTAGAGGGACATAATATTATGATCTTATATACACTACAAGAAATACTGGAATATTCCGGCGGATTTCCGGCGGTTTAATTTACATCGGTATCTTTCCGGCGGTTTTGAGTGAGTTACTGGCGGAATATTCCGCCGCAAAGGGTTTTCAAAAAAAGAAAATTTAAAATCGACGGTAACGACTATTACCGGCGGTTTTTTGGAGGGGAGGGAAATTTGAAATTTGAAATTTCCGCCGGAAACGTGGAGAAAACCGCCGGAAATAACAGACCAAAAAAACCGCCGGAAATGTGTAATTACCAGCGGTTTTGAAAATTCGAATTTCAAATTAATTTCTGCCAGAAACAGATAAATCCGCCGGAAATGTGTAGCCGTTGGCCAAATTTTGAATTTCAAAATAATCCGCCGTAAACGTGTAATTACCGGGGGTTTTTTAAAATTCGGTAAAAAAATAATTTCCGCCGGAAACTGCCCAATTCTGGCCGAAATTTCTAGTCGTTGGTGGGAAAATTTTAAATTTCAAATAGATTCCGCCGGAAATGGTTTAAAACCGCCGGAAATGTATCCTTTAACCGAATTATAAATAAGACCCTCTCTTCCCAATTCATTCATCTTCCCCATTCCGAATTTCTTCATTCACTCATCTTTCATCTTCCCCATTCCTTCATCTCACCCATTTCAAATTACTTCATCCCCATTCACTCATCTTTCATCTTCCCCATTCCTTCATCTCATCAATTCCGAATTTCTTCATCTCCATTCATTCATCTTTCATCTTCCCCATTCCTTCATCTCACCAATTCCGAATTTCTTCATCCCCATTCACTCATCTTTCATTTTTTTTCTTCTCTCATTCAATCTCCTTACATACTCTCATTTTCTCTTCCATACACTTATTAACTCTCATATTCTTTTCTTCCATTCCAAAATTTCGTTCATCTTTACGTGTTTGCAAATTTTTCACGGTATGTTTTTAAACAGATATTAGTTATATGTTTTATTTTATAGTAATACCATACATGTACTTAATTTAACATTGCTAACTTTATTTATTATATTATTGTCTTTTATTTAATAATTTAAATATTTAATTTTCACTGTTTTAAAAAAAAAAACATTTTTCGGTTATTTGAATTTTTATAAAAAAATATATTATATTATTTCCGGCTGATATTACTAATTACCGGCGGTTTTTGAATCCCAAAAAAACTTCCCGCGGTTTTGTCTTTTACCGGCGGTTTTTTTAATAAAATAATAATATCTTTACCGGCGGTTTTTCGTAATTACCGGCGGTTTTTTTTTAATAAACGAAAAACGTTTCTGGCGGTTTTTCTGTGTTACCGGTAGTTTTCGAATAAAACATAATAAATTAATCAAATCTTTACCGGCGGATTTGTCGTAGTTTCCGGCGGAGTTTCCGTCGGTAATTTCCGGCGGTTTGTTTCGTCGGTAATTTCCAGCTGAAATTCCGCCGGAAAATATTACCTACGGACGTTTTTTAGGCGGATTTTGTCCGTCGGTACTGTGACATTACATACGGATTTGGTACGTTACCGGCGGAAAAAATGTGTCGGTAAATCCTTTTTTTCTTGTAGTGATAGTTTGCATAAATTTAATTAAATGAATTTTGGTAGACGTTTGGTTTGATATTTGAGACTGAGATATTTTTATATATATATGAATTTATTTTATTGGTGTTTCAAAACGGTTTGGGGTTAAACTTTGTCAGAACACTGCATGCTAACAATTGTATGTATTAGTCTTGGTGCACTATGATTTACCTATCAGGCGGGGAGCCTATTGTTGATATTTCAAAGCAAGGAGCCTAAAATTGATATTTCGAGGCCGGGTGTAACATCCCTAATTTTTAAAGACTCGTACTATGATACCTAAGCCCGAGTAATTATTTGTGGGAATAATTGGTCGCGTCTCGGGGATTAATATGTCGAGGAATTTGTCAAGAAATCCTATTCTCCATTCCTTTAAGTGAGCCAGCCATGTGTACATGAACCCTTCCAGCACACTTAGTCACTTATTCACTCTATGTTCTAAAACTGAAAAACAGTGGAAAAGAGGAGAAGGGGGTCGCGAACAAGGAGGAAGAGAAGGTGAAGGGGAAATCTCCATAGCCCATTGCATGTGAGTACTATCCCCTCCATCCAACTCAGTTTTTGATTTCCTTTCCAATGAGATAAACTTCAGAAACTGATTCTCCCTCTAACTCTCAATCCCATTTTCGTTCCTTGAAGCTCCAAGTGTGAATGCATGTGAGTTTTGGAATGAGTTTGTCTTGCATGTTGCTGTTTTGACGCTCACGAGGAAGTGTTGGTGTTGATTTTCGAATTGGAGGGGAGAGTCAGTCACTAACTTGAAGATTTGCTGCTGCTTCAAGCGGTTCAGTAGAGCTAGTTGCTGTTTTGGTGTTGTTGGTGCCTCGTTGGTGATTGTTCGTGCGTTTTAGTGTTCGGCCATTTCACACTTCGATTGTAGCTCCTAGTGGAATCGACATAACGGTGAGTTCTACTCACGGATTAGGGAAATAAATTAAATGATTTGAACCTTTGGCATAATCTGATATTTTATTGAAAATGTGTCTTTGAAGCTAAATTCTGAGTTTTTGGAAAAATGGGCGTTTTACGGTTTTGAAATCCATAAACGAATTGAAATGATTTTGATGACAATTCTGAAATGAATATGTATTCTGGAATGCCTGGACATTTTCTGAGTTTCAGGAGTGATTGACATTAGGAATCGAATTGGGCAGAAACGAAGAGTGAAATTGAGAAATATGTGAAATTTGGTAACAGACACAGGTCGCACGGACCGTGCGCCCCTGGGCACAGACCGCGCGCCTGCATCGGGTTGGCTTAATTGGAAGTAAAACGGGACGCATGGATCGTGCGCCCCTGGGCACGGACCGTGCGTGAGCTTCTGTTACCGATCCCCGATTTCTCATTTCGACGCTCCTTTCGATCCCAAATCACTTCTAATCTTGCTCCCAACCAATTTTAAGGATATTGCCTTACTGAAAACCTTATTTTGAATTGTTCAACTCATGATTTTAGAAAAGAGCTTTGAAAGCCTATTTGATCGAAAAATCGAAAGCGTAGTACGCGTGTGGGTACACTGACTGATGGACTGACAGAATATATATATTTATATATGTCAATTGAATATGATTATAATGTCGGAGGTCTAATTTGTGAATTCCTCTAAACGGATTATAGATCGATATGGATATTGTTTATCCAATTATTTTGTGATTGATCCTTTGGTGATCGAAAAGATATAAATTATCTAACTCTCGAGAATTGATACGTATTGTCATATGTATCACGTTGGGTGACGATCCGACAAGTAGTATACTAGGGAGGGTAGTCATGACCCCTTACCTAGGCCCTGATTGTGTTTTGGCGTGGTAAACTCACGGGTTACCGGGATTAGCACTGGATTGCAGTCGGTTTATGCTAAGTTGAACACACGATTACTGGGATTAGCACTGGATTGCAGTCGGTTCGTGTTAAATAAATTCACGAAGTGCTTGGCATTTCGATTACAGCTTATGATAGATGGTGATCTATATTTGATGACGGTTTAATAAATTGAACTGAGTGTCGGTGAGGGGGCACGGTAGGACTCACTGAGATAATGTTATCTCACCCATTCCATATTGTTGTTTTTCAGAGAGGCAGCGAAAAAGGAAGACTATTGTGCACGAGTAGTTGGCATACTCTCGGAGGTGCTGAAGACTTAGTCATATTTATCCTTTGCTCTTTTGTTGTTCTATTTGGTTGTATAAACTTGTATTGGTTATGAGTTTTACGAACCGCTTTATGTTTCTGTTTGGTATTTGGACCTGGATATTGTATTCCGCTCGGTATGGAACCGATGAACTTCTATTTTATGAAGTAATGTTATTTCCGACTATGTGTTTATTTCGGAAAAAGTTTGTATGTCTAATACTTAAACAGGAACTGTGTCCTCTGAACTTCCGCATCTGTGCATCTTTGGTGTCCCTACACGTTAGAAATACCGGGGAGTTACACCGGGAGCCTATTATTGATATTTCGAGGTGGGAGCCTATTATTGATTTCGAGGCGGGGAGCCTATTATTAACATTTTCAGGCGGGGAGTCTATTATTCATATATGCAGGCGAGGGAGCCTATGATTTACATTTATCGGTGGGGAGCCTTTTTTAGTTCTGTATAAGTATTACCCCTTATTGTCATTATTATTATTTGATTTTATACGACTTACTTTATTAAACTATTTTTTTTTGTTAAATCGTTTTAAAATCCATACTATCGTGTCCTTGTCACGACCCAAACTGGACCATGTCCGGCGTACAGACCATCACATAAGTCTGGCAAGCCTTTCCAAAACTCTATGTCATTTGAGAACTCAAACATATATTATTTACTTAATCTACCTATATATCAATTATTGGTGTACCAGAATTTCGGCAGAACCTCCTCTAAAATATGGACATCCCAAAATATCATATACACCTGTAAAATCAAAACACAAAATACCAGCCAATATAGTTCCTCACAGAGGCCAACAGAGTCATATCTAACTATCATGAGACACTCTAATAGTGTAACAAAGCCTCTACATATTTTTATACAAATCAAATACATACGGACTCAAAAGGAAATATAGGTGACATATAAAATAGCCCTCCATGAGCAAATAAATTATGTAGATGAGCTCTAGACTCATGTAGATGAGCTCGGTTCAGCACGAACCTGGAAATCTGAAATATATAAGAGACACGATGTGAGTCACCACTTAGTGAGCAAACAATGAAGAGCGTAACAAGCGGGACACAATAATATCAGGTATAAAACGAGTTCATCGAAAATCAGAGTTTAATCAAGTAAAGCATATAAAAATGTAAATTCAGTTTAGATGAGGCTCCCCACCTCAAAATATCAATAATAGGCTCCCCGCCTCGAAATATCAATAATAGGCTCCCCGTCTAGAAATATCAGTAATAGGCTCCCCGCCTCGAAATATCAATAATAGGCTCCCCGCCTCGAAATATCAATAATAGGCTCCCCGTCTGACAAGTAAATCATGGTGCACCAAGGCTAACATATACTGTTGTTAGCATGCAGAGTTCTGACAAAGTTTACCCCCAAAGCCGTTGAAAATCCAAAAGCCATCAACTCACACTTATAAAATAGTTCATATCAACAACGAATATGATATATAGATAGTTCCACAATATGTTTCCAAAACGTCAAACAAATATGTACCCAATAATAATCCGTCAATACTTGAAATTTGAGAGTCACAACGATTAAAAATAAATAAATAAATAAATTTGATGTTCTTAAATTGATCCAATACAATCCTCCCATTTAAATTGGTAAACCATAAGACGATATTACCATGTCCCTCTAAAGAAAAACAAAACATTCAAATATTCATTTGATCAAGAATAAAGAATCAAGAACAAATTAAATTGAGCAACTTTAATCAAATAGGTATAACAGATGTTTAAAGAAATAATGTAGGACTTGTTATTGTCCCCATTATTTACTCACCAACTTCCTATGCTGCTGTGAGAGAAGTCGAAGACCGATACCGATTGGAAAGATTCTCTGAATCTAAATTAGTATAAGACTAAATTAGCATTCTGGATAAAATACTTCGAAAATTGTAAAATTTTAATAAAAGAAAGAGGTAAAACTCAATAAAAATGCTATAATCAACTTGCTTAAAAAATTGTGTTGCAAAAAGTTAAAAAAACTTATTATCTTCTTCTAATCTTAATAATGGAGTAAAAATCATAAAAAAAAAGAGATCTAATATAAGATATACACCCCGTTGCCGCTCCTGTTGTCGCCCCAGTTGACACTCTTTGTTGCCTCTCTCGCTGCCTCTCTCGTTGTCGCTCCCGTTTCCACTTCTCGTTGCCTCTCCCGTTGATGCTCTTCGTTGTCGCTCCCAGTTGCCGCTCCCCATTCTCTCTCTCGGTTGCTTCTCCTGTTGTCGATCTCATTGCTAGTCTCCCGTTGCCATTCCCATTGCCGCTTCCCGTTGCCTTTCGTGTTGCCTCTCCTGTTGCCTCTTTCGCTGCCTCTCCCCGTTGTCGCTCTAGGTTGCCTCTCCCGTTTCCGATCTCGTTGCTAGTCTCTCGTTGCCACACCCGTTGCCGCTTCTCGTTGTCTCTCTCATTGCTTCTCCTGTTGTAGATCATTTTAATTAAATTGTTTCAAAAAAAATTATTTTGGAAAATTTGCTAGTGGTTAACTTTTTTTTGTCAATTTTTATTGGTTAAATTGACTCGTTTTAGTAGTTTTAGTAGATTATAGTAAAAAGTGAGATAAAATAATTGGAAATGACATATTTGTCCTTAAAATTGATGATATGTCAAATTTTTAGAAATGGGTAATCTAATATTTTTGATAGTGATTTGTTTGATTATATTATAGTAGATATAGTAGATAGTAGATTTATAGTAGAATAGTAGGTAGTAGATTAATTAAAAAAATTAAAATGTGAAAAGAGATAATGGAGATATATATATATATATATATATAATAGTGAAAGAGAGAGAGAGAGAGAGAGAGAGAGAGAGAGAGAGAGAGAGAGAGAGAGAGAGAGAGAGAGAGAGAGAGAGAGAGAGAGAGAGAGAGAGAGAGAGAGAGAGAGTG
Organism: Astragalus membranaceus; assembly: GCA_039519185.1. Taxonomy (NCBI): domain Eukaryota; kingdom Viridiplantae; phylum Streptophyta; class Magnoliopsida; order Fabales; family Fabaceae; genus Astragalus; species Astragalus membranaceus. The sequence continues at coordinate 44,200,706 of CM076846.1, forward strand.
GGAAAGATAAGAGCAAGGTAATCAAAACCGGACCGGACATTGAACCGGAAGAAGTAGCGGTTCAGGGGTTCTTGGGTTCAACCGATTGAACCGGGGGTTCAACCGGAATTAATTAAATATATTATTTAATATTTTTATTACAATATATAAAGGATAAAAAACCATAATACCCAAAATTTCACACCACAAACAATTAAATTATGCTTAACTTAAACTCAACAATATAATATCCAAGTCATTAGTTAAAGTTACACATAAAATTGGTAGGTATAAAAAAACTCAAAGTTTGGCATGTTTAAAATATATATATATTTTAATGCATTATTTAGAAAAAAAAAATAAGTCCCACATCGGATGGCAAATAAGAAAATTGCAAACAGTGAAGCTAATGTTGTTGAAAGGTGAATATCTAGTCCCACATCGGATGACAAATAAGAAGAATGAGCTGTGTTTCTCTATATATATAGAGCTAGAGTGTGCAATGCAAAATATAAGTGAGATTCTTGGCTTTCATAATATATAAAATATATAAATAGAGCCCTGAAACTCATTTTGTTTTACAAAAAATAGTTTAAATTTTTTTAATTCCAATCTTTCTAATTCAGCTGGTTTCTCATATGGAGGATTATTCCTTACTTCCCTCTTCTTCTTTCTCATTACACTCTCCTTCATTTTTCTCATCACCGCCTTTTTGACTAATTGGACTACATGTTCAACACCGCAGCCAAGAGTGCTGTAGCACATGGTGCTACAGCATCAGAATTCTGCATAATTGACAGCACATACATACCACAAGACCTCTTATTCATACCTGCAAAATTAAAAACATAAACACACAAAACACAATTAGTCCTAAAAATCTGGGTTGCATTCCAGTAGCGCTTAATTTATAGTCTTTAGCTAGACTTGATATTCAAAACCCAAGTTAGGGTGGATAATAGAACAAGAAGAAAATATCATCCTTCCGCTTTCTCCTTTTTGTTAGAAATCCCATGTATTTGGCATAGGAAACCAAGTGTTCCCATGTCCCAACCAATAAGCATTTGGGATAGGATTTCCCCCTCTCTTGAAAAAATCGATGCTCATTTTGCGGAGGACTCTTTTCTTCAATTACCAAGAGTTGAGTCTCAATTGTCATATACCTCAACCTTGGCTTTTCTTCCTTGTCACCACTATTTTTGAAATTTTCTTGTTCTACAACTACACAATTTTTTTGATTTTCTTCCACTATTTCTAAATGACCACATTCAAGTTCACACTCTACACTCTCTTTTTCTTCCTCTTGCTCAACCACCTCTTCAATACAACTCTCTTCTTTTATATGCTCCATAATTGTCAAAAGGTGAGCCTCTATATTCTTACATGACACTTGAAAGCTGTCAGTAGCCACTTTTCTATCCTCAAGAGATTGAGCTACAAATACATGGAAGTTGGAGATGGTCTCTTGGAATCCTTCGGTTTGAGCTTGACAAATTGGTTCTTGCTCACACACAAAGTTTCCCATGCCACAATCCATATTTGGGGTTATCATGGGCATGAAATTTGTCTCATAACAGCCCTTTCAAAGTTCTCACGCTCCACCTTCATAAATTCAATGGATTGAGCTAAGAGTTCTTTTAAGATAGAGTTGTCCTCATGTAATCTTTCGGTTTGAGCTTGAGAAGATGGATTTGTCTCATAACAGCCCCTTTCAGGTTCATTCCCATGGGAATCATAATTGAAACATTATTGTTGAGGATTCAAGTCTTGCATATAGTAAAAACTCTAATGGTCCATGGCATAAAGTGGGATTTTTTTTCTTTTCACAAAACACTAAACACAAATAGTGACACTAAAAACAACAAAGAGAACATATTACAAACACAAAGTACAATACAAATTAGAGAAGAAAAAAAAATTGAAAAACAGAACACACTAAACAAAAGTATTTAAACTAACTAAACTTACCAACTAAACAATTAACTATCACAGCATCAAGTTGAAATTCTGGTGAATTGAGCCTGTGCATATGCTATAGCATCCTGTGCTGTAGCATCAGAAACAAACACCAGAGTAAAAGCGACACTAATATGCTAAGAATTTCAACAGTAAAATTAATTTCATTCCCCGGCAACGGCGCCAAAAACTTGTTGTGGAATTTATATACGCAGGTTTACGTAGTCGCAACAAGTAATACAGTAGAAATACAGGTCGAACCCGCAGGGATTGTATTTAATTTACAGTTGTCATAACTTAGCAAATCAGTGTGTAAGGTAAAACACAATATTTGGAAACAGTAAAATAAAGGTTGAAGTGCAAGGAAGTAAAAAGGAAAACTATATGGTGAAGACCTAGTTGGATTGCTTTTACTAAGTAATTTCTCTTCTGTGTTAGTGCTATAGCATTAGATGCTATAGCATTGAGTGCTGTAGCATATGTTGCGTGCCTTTCGGTCACTTTCACCAAGGTTTCGTGACAAGATCCTATGTCTAGGCTTCAAAAAAGTTCACCTTTGTCTATTAAAGAGCCCACAATATTCACTCTCTGAACCCATGAATCTACCTATTTAGTTGATCAATCCCAAAACAGGTTTGAAAGAATTAAAACACAAAGATTAAAATGCATACATCATAATATTATATTACTAACACATAAAGATTCATTACGAAGCTTAAGCAATCCAACTACAAGGTGTTTAGCTCATGTTTAGCAATATCAACAACTTACAAATAATGGAGTTCATGTCACCAAAACAGAAAGTAGAAGAAGAATGCGCAAAAGATACGCTCCTCCAACTCCTACGCATGAACTGGTGTGCGGACAGTGCTATAGCATGAGCAGAACAGAATCTTCTAATGGATTTGATGATGGATCTTTCATGGATGCAAGAGGACAGCTTATCACTGTATTTTTCCTCTTCTAAACCAGAGAATTTCGTGCTGGAAGTCCATGCTTTTTTGCTGGAAGTGAAGCTTTCCTTTATAGAGTGGTTTTCCCTCCTCCTTTGCAAGATGATGAAGCAACTGGACAAGTGGGTCTTTCTTTTCACCAACTAAAGCATGTTGTCTCTTGCAAGTGGACAAGTGGTGAAGTGCAAGTGGTAGGAGGGTAGCTGCATCAGCATGGATTGTGGCAATAGGGAGGCGCTGACTGGACATGATAGGATTCACTGCAGATCTGCTTTCTGCTGCTGTCTTCAAGTGGTCCCCATTTCTGCTGCGCACAGTGATGCTATAGCATCTGATGCTATAGCACCTGATGTTATAGCACTTAGACAAAACATTAGAAATTTCACAAAAAGGCACAATTTGTGCCAAATATCTTCCAATTCAGTTCTTGATTCTCTTTTTCCTAATTAAACACAAATATTTACATAATTCCTAGCCTAAGCATCCAAATTCACAATTATTTTCGAATAGAAATGCATAAATAACTCTACAAATGGAGAGTTATCAATACCTAAAACGATAATCATCATATTTATCATGAGTTAATCTAATATCTACTCAATAATAATTAATCACCTTAAAAGTTGAAAAGATTCAGTCACTAATACCAGCATTGAAAGCTAGGTGATAATATTCAGCAATCAACTCTTAATAGAAATACTATAGAATGTCATACTTGATTATCTAAGATCTCTTCTCGTGCTTCCTTTGATGCTAAGAGACCAGCTACAAACTTTGCATCAACTTTTTTCTGTATGAGATTTATAACCTTTCCACCATTAACCTTCGATCTTTTCATAGACATGGACCTAGTGGTCTCCTTGACATGTACCTGCAATCAACATATAGCAAAAAATTATGAATCAAAACATCACAAGAAATAGGAAATGAAGTAACCATGCAAAATGGACCAACTAAAATTAGTATAAAGCCATGATATTCACTACTAGAAAATCTGTTTTTAGAGAGGGATTTTAGAGATGGATAAATATCCATCGCTATTAGTGAGGGATTTAGCTACGGAAAAACAAAATTCGTCACAAAATTTTAAAAAGACGTTTAGAGACGGATTTTGAGAGTAACCGTATCTCTCACTAATAGTGAGGAACTTGAAATCCCTCGCTAACCAAAAATTACTCACTCTCGCTTAGTTTTTTCGCTTCCCTCCTACTAATTAACTTTTCACTTTTTTTTTTCTTATTTCATTTAACCTTATACTCCTGCTTTGTTGTACCAGAAAAACTCTCTCTCTCTCTCTCTCTCCCATTCCCTCACTCGCGAACTTCACAATCCCTTTCGAAGTCTCTCACTCGTGCAGTCACTCTAGAACTCCCTCACCACCGCCACTCACGCTCACCACCGCCACTCACCATTCACCACCACACTCACCACCAACCCCTCACCATCTCCACCAAAACCCTAATTATTGGAGCCCTAACGATTCTCTTCATCTGAAATTCGATTCTCTTCATCAGAAATACGATTCTCTTCATCAGAAGCACGATTCTTCTTTTTTTTGGAACGATTCTGAGCTTCGCTGGTCCAAGCTTCTCTCTGGATCAATTTGAACCCTAACCCTCTGAAACGATTTGAACCCAGGTACGATTTGAACCGTAACCCTCTGAGACGATTTTATCCCAAGTATGATTTGAAATCTCTGACTGCGATTTGAACCTTCTAGTTGTGATTTGAACCCCTTGGAACCCTAATCTGTGGATTTGTATTTATTTTCTTGCTTTTCATGAAATAGCATAAATTATATTATGTTTGTATACTCTTTGTCTGCATTAAGTGTGGTATATGATAAATACAATGATGTGTGGCATTTTTTTTGAAGACAATAACAACAACTGTAAGCCCCTGACTTTTATTATTGCGTGAAAACTGTTACTCTTTCATCTGATACTTATTTGCTCTTTCATTTGTATGGCCAGCTTTTTTTTTGCTATAGTGATTTCTGCCTCATTTGTATGGCCATTTTTTTTTGCTATAGAGAACAAGACGTGACACCTTCTAAATCCGAATCCCTGTTAAGTTTGGATTTTATATCTTTTGGGTATCTTATTATTGATTCAATTCCTTCATTCCTTGGTCATGATTTTGGTTTTTGCGAAAAAGGTTATTATTTCTGCAAAATCCCATCTATTTTGTGAATCAGAATTTAACATGTTTGTTTTTATTTCTTTAAACAAATTTATAGTATGTTATTGAAATTTTATTCTGTTTACATGGGCGTACTTTCTTTTGATTTAAGGTCTTCATTAAGATGGCATTTCAGAATTTTTGTAACTTCTTTTAACAACATTTTTACTGATAATTCAGGATGCTTGTTTATGAATATTTGAACATGGAAATTTGGAGCAGTGGCTACATGGTGATGTAGGACCAGTTAGACCTTTGACATGGGATATTTGAATGAAGATTGCCATTGGGACTGCGAAAGGGTATGTTTAATGTTTATTCAATTTCATATCTCTTTTATTCTGAGATGATGTTTATATTCCTTGAGTAACATTATGTTATCTTAATGTTCTTTCATGTTTCTACATTATGAAACAGGCTAACCTATTTGCACGAAGGCTTAGAACCAAAAGTTGTGCACCGAGATGTAAAATCGAGTAACATTCTTTTAGACAAAAACTGGAATGCCAAAGTTTCAGATTTTGGACTTGCCAAGCTCTTAGGATCCGTGACAACCCACATGACCACGCGTGTAATGGGAACATTTGGGTAATTTAATTAGTTCTTTCCCAAGGATCTGAGTTATTCTCAACTTCTATTCTTGCATAGAGGTGGATGACAGTTATTCATTTATTCTTCACTAATTTTCTGCAGATATGTTTCACCCGAGTATGAGTATGCAAGCACTGGTATGCTTAATGAGCACAGTGATGTATATAGCTTTGTAGTTCTACTAATGGAAATAATTACAGGAAGAAGTCCCATTGATTATTCAAGACCACCTGGAGAGGTAGGTGATTTCGGGTTTTGTTTATGTTTTTATCATTTCAGTATTCCATAAAAACGTAACATTAGAGTTTTACTCTTACCTATGTATTTGTTTGATGTTCTTCAGATGAATTTGGTTGATACTTGAGTTACTTTCTCCTGTTTTGGTTGTGGTTATCGGTTTATGCCAATGACTCTTCCTTAATCTACAATTAGATATTTTGACATAAATCATATTGTCCAATTTTAGTCGACCATTTGTTGCAGCAGTTATATTTGTTATTGTTCTGTATTAATCTGTGTTCTTTTGGATTAAATACCAATCTAGGTTTAGACATTCTTGTCCCTTAAAACTTATTACCATGTTACAGTTCATATGAGGATTCATCTAGAAGTTCTAAAATTTTGTTATAGTAGATATTATAGAAGTATTTTTGTTAGTTTTTAAACTTCTGCAGCACATTGCACTGCTACTGCATCTACTGTACAGTTTAGCAATTGTACAGTACCAACTGCTGTATCAGTTAGTGACAGTTAGGTTTCTGTTCTAGAAACAGTTAGTTAGTTACTAACTGGTTAGATGAATCAGTTAGTTAGTTCCTAACTGATTAGATGTAATTCTCTCCTATATAAACAGTTGTAAATTCAGTTCACATTATCAATGAAAATACCGAAATGATTTCTCACAAAAATACAGTTAGCTATCATTGAGAAACTCTATCATGTTATTTATTTAATAGATTTTGCAAAAAACTTTAGAATTTTTTTAACTGATGCCAGAATGAAATATTGTAATCTGCACCATATTACAGAGATCATGTATTCTCATCAATGTTCATCATTGACTTCCGTAGGGTGAAATTATTGTGGTTGGTTGACTTCTTAGTTTTAAGCTTACACAAAGCACCCATATGTTCAGTATTTAAAAATCTATTCTATGTGCTTTTGTCATTCTTTTTTGTTTAATCATATACTTACCACTCTATATCATTTTGCGTATGATTTGTGTATGAGGTTAAGGTTTTGTTCAGTGAGAAAGAGTAGATTTTTGTATTAATTGGTTTAAGAGTGGGACTCAGAAAAGAAATAAGTGTATGACAGTCACATACAAGGTTAAGGTTAAGGTTTTGTATCATTTTGCGTAGATTTGTGTATGACAGAAATAATTACTGTTGCTATGCATTTTCAAGTCCATTTATTAGCAACCAGATTTTCACAGTTCACATACAAGGTTCTCTTCATCTATGATTTGCAGGTTCTCTTCAACAATGGAAGTCCTGGTATACCATATCATATGCTCCTAGAACTTGCCATGTAGATTAATTTCTCGACTTTGTTGCAGGAAATGGATTCTATATGTATGACTTGATAATGTTGTTTTGCATATTTGAATCTTGTTGTGTTGTGATATTCTGCCTATGATTTACTTCCAACTTTTAATTAATAATTAATTCCCACATTTCAGGCTATATCAGTCCTATTTACTTCCAACTTTGGTTTGTGGTGTATGGTTCCATTTTGGCTGTGTGCTGGATACAGTTACCATATTAGACTAATGTTGATTCTTATATTTTCTTCATTGCAACATATGTGTGCATTGTTGGTGTTGCACGTACTCCCATGGGTGGATTTCATGGTGCTCTGGCTTCTATACCTGCTACCAAGCTTGGCTCTATAACTATTGAAGGTAAATCTAGAAGAAAAAAATATTTCTCAACAAATAGTGATTTTATTTAATGTATGAGTATTGAGTAACAGATTTTTATTGGATGATTACGAGTCAGTATTAGTACTTCTTTCCTCTTCTTTGGCCGGTTCTTTTCTTGTCTTATTTTTATTTATTTATTTAATTTTGGTAATGGATTTGCAATGCAATATGCAATGCAGGATGATTGAGAATATATGAACGATGCAGCAAATAACTTTTGTAGCATATGATATTTAAGAACTCTCCCCTTCTAAATGGTGAACTCTTCTGGGAATTAAGTAATGAGCTTTGAATCTGTCTTTATTTGATTGTGGCTAACTAAAACTTGAAATCTGACTCTATGGCCCAATGGATAAGGCGCTGGTCTACGGAACCAGAGATTCTGGGTTCGATCCCCAGTGGAGTCGTTTTTTATCACATTGAGAAACATGTAGGACTTTTAAGAAATTTGTATAACTTTCAAGTTTAATGAATTGGTGAAATTTTGCGTTTGTATTACTTTTAAGTTTAGTGACGGATTTTTCCCTCTCTATTAGAGAGGGAAAAATCCGTCACTAATAGCGACAGAAGATATCCCTCTCTATTAGCGACGAGCTGTATCCCTCTCTATTAGAGACGGATTTTTCCCTCTCTATTAGAGACGGATTTTTCCCTCTCTATTAGAGACGGATTTTCGGAATCCCTCGCTAAATATTTAGTGACGCCGAATTTCGTTACGGATTTTGGTTCGTCACAAATTCCGTCTCTAAAATGATTAGAGACGGATTTTTGTTGTTTAGAGACGGATTTTGGACGTCTCTAATTTCCGTTTTTTTAGTAGTGATTGCTGAAGTTAAAGGACTTCAGATATTGAAGGAAAGAGAAAGAAATAAAGAGTGAAATACATAAATCTGCAGAAGAAAATATATTCAAAGAAATCTGTCAAACTTACCTAATTATGTGATTTTTAATATTAAAGGGATGAATTGGGCTCTAAACAGATCAATGCCTACAAATCTTACATACAAAAACAATAGGCAATTCTAATTGCCGTACTCACTTGCTGCAATTCTATTTGCATATGCACTCCTATGCATATCAACTGAATCAGAAGCAATAGGCAACAGACTAACCCAAATCTTACATACAAAAACAATAAAGAAACTCCACTACCATTTAAATGAGATCAAGTATTTTCAGAGAAATCTGTCAAACTTCAAAGAAATCTGTCAAACTTCAAACCACAAAAAAACACAAATCGAAAAAAAAAATGAAAAACCTAAGAAACGGTTGTGAACAGAACTTAATTTAAAGAATACCTAGAAGGCAATCACAGTCCTAATATCGAGTTCAGCTAAAATGACAAGAATTGAACAGGAATAACAAGCATCAATCATGCTAAAATGAAATGAAGTTCAGATACATGCAAAAAGAATGTTGTAAGGGCCAATATTGCTAACCTTTGTGAGCATGGTTTTTCTGCTCATGTTCCCTTTCTCCTTTTTTGCTCTTGTAATAACCTTTGGTAAACAAAAAAAAGAACGAGAGCACCGAACATAGATTAAGAATATATTGTTAAAATCCCAAAAACCTATTAATTAATATTACAACTGAAATGAAGGACTAATAAAAGTCACCACAGTAAATTGAATGTATATAATCTGAGTTTCTTCTGGTATTCATATATGCCAAATATATATGCTAAGATCTTGACATTAGATAAAGTCTAACTGCTAACAAACAAATTTATATTTAAGAATAAACTAGGATAGATGGAGAGAACTACCTACAACTTGAATTAACACTTGCTTAGTAAGCTCAAGCTGGACCATTCCCATGCCTCCCTCCTCTCAAGTTTCCTTTATTATTTTGCTGGAAAAAACAGATCAATGCCTACAAAAACAGACAGTTTCCCTTTAAAATATGACAACACAATAACCACAATCCCAAAAGAATATGATAATTTATGACATCTTGATGAGATATTTACAATTCTTCAACCCTTTCCTTTGTACAACAGTAGCCTATTCCATTGTTTTCATCCGTAAGTTTCTCACAAAAATTGAGCTACATAGAAGATCCTTATATCACAATTTTCCTTATAGAAGAAATAAGGTATAATGTTTCATCATATAACTCAATGCCTAAAAACAATGCCCAATGCCTGTTATTACATCACCCAGAGCACTGCATATTTAAAGAAGAACCAATAGTCTCCAGAGCTTTGACTTCGAAAAACATCACCCAGCTACCTAGTAAGCTCTAGCATTCAAGTAGCAATACAGAATAAACACTGTTATAATGATCATGGCAAAATTAAGAGACATACAATGTTTATTGCATTGGTTTCTGACAGATAACTTTCATGGTCGAGCATGATTGCATCATCTGTTTTCGCATTATTGCCTTCAATCTGCACTAGTTCAACAACAACATTTTAATAATTTAGTAAGAGATATGATTGAGAATGGCAGGATATTAGTTTGACAAGATGAAACAAAATTATGGTCTCTATCATGCTTGTACCAGTTAATTAATTATCAAACTATTATATGCTGCAATTGCTGATGTGGCAATATTGGCAGCATATCAGCTGCATGCGTAGGCACCATAAATTAGATTTGCTTTTCATGATATAAAATTATCCACAGTACATTAAATTGACATTAGCCTCAGGATTAACGTGTCAAAATTCTTTATTAACTCAGCAACCACCCTTGTTCTGAAAGAAACTATCTCCAAATAATATATTTAATACATATTGGCTGATTACAACATTAAAAATATTGAGGAGAATGAGAAAATACCTTTGCAAGTATGTTAATAAGGAGCTTATTGTGATGAATCTTTGAATCCAAATTCTGCTAAAGAAAACAAAGAAAAGGGGAAGATATAAAGTCAATGAAATAAACTAAAGGAGTATGTTAATCAATTATTTTTCTACATCTATATGACACACTACATGCCACTTCAATTCTTGTTGTAATGGTACCAAGATCTTCAACTAATTAGCTTTACTCATACCAAGACAGGGCAATCTATCTGTTAAATAGGGCTTTCTCTTCTTATTTATCTTTAAAATAGTGAGTATTTCTCTTTATATCTATCTGTACCACACATTGACTTAGTACAAAATAGAAGTCAAGGAACCATGTTCAGGACTGATTTTTTTAGACTGTCAACAGACAAATCACAAATGGCTTAGATGACAATCATATTAATAGGTGGGAAGAAAAATCTAAACAAGTTCTAAACCCAATATTCCCAACAATCCAACAAGACAAACATTAGTAGTAAATCCAAACATCTGGAAATCAAAGTGTCTTGAAGTCAAAGTTTCAACAACAAAATGTGTGTCTATTCAGGACAAAGGCAGTTATCAAATCAAGTTTAAGTGAATATGGCACCAACCTTGTCAAGGGTTTGAGTGGTAAGTACATAAAGCAAGAGAGCAACAAGTTCAATTTTCACAGGACAGTCATCATTCCCAGCAGCTTCAGCTTTCCGCATTGCCTCCTGCATAACCGAATGATTGCAAAACCTTCGGATACATTGAAAATAAGCCATGGCCAATAATTCAGAGCACACCAGACAACAATTAAGACCTTAATATGAAGAACTCCATCAAATTGGAAGCATTTCATTACAACATCTGCCCTAATGTTCAAAGGCTGGGAGACAATAAAAACATCATTAATCATCAATCAAATTCAAGTAAACACTATTTCCCTAATAACAAATATTTACCTCTTGCCCATCAATGCCAACATCCTTAACCTCACGCGTAAGAGTGCTCAAGACCGTATCAGGACCAGTCACAATTATTTTGAACGCCTGCATCATGCAATAGAGTTCTTAGGGTTTTATGACTTTATTAGAAGCAACAGAAGAATTAGGGGTTTTATTGGATGAAAAATTAGGGGTTTAGGATTTCGATGGGGAGAAAGCTCTGTAAACAAGATCATACCTTCGATGTTGTTGTATTCAAGAAGTGAGACGTAGGAATCAATCTAAAGAGTTATAGAAATCAATCTAGTATGATTAGAGACCTAGCAGAGAACGTTTGAAGGAGGAAAAGTAAAGTTATTATTTTTATTAATGTTATTTTACAGGAAGGTGACTTGGATAGGATAGTATTTTCAAAAACGATTGGTGATGTTACACTTGATCATAGACAAAGAAAATAAATTATGCTACCATGGAAATAAACTCATATGGTATAGTTTTATGTGAGGAGGCTCTCTTGTAGTTAAGTGACAATAAAGGGTACCAGAATTGAAAGGAGAAAAACATTAGAGGTAAGATTATATTTTACCTAAAGGGATTTGGAAATTTATTAGTCTTGAGTTTTGTTAAGATGGTGAGATTACTTGATTAATTATAGGTTATGTAGGTTGGCGTACTATGAACTAAAAGGGTTATGATTCTATTTGAGTGATGGTTGACAGGTTGACTAAGTCTGCACTGTTCTTTCCAATCAACCACTTTTGATGCTTCTCGATATGCTCAGACATACATGGATGATGGTCTTAAACTACATAGGTTTCCTATTTCCATCATTTCAGACTGTGTTGCTATATTTACTTCTAGATTTTGAAGAGCATTTAAGAAGCATTAGGGACGCGATTAGATCATAGTACAACTTTTCACCAGCAAATTGATGGGAAATCAAAGAAAACCATTCAAATATGGGAGGATATGTTGTGTGCTAGTGTGCTAAACTCAAGGGGTAGTTGAGATAAACAACTTTTGTTGATAGAATTTTCCTATAACAAGTATCACACAAGCATTCGAGTGGTACCTTTTGAGTTATACGGAACATCATGTAGATCACAAATCGGATAGTATGAGTTAGTTGAAGCTAAGTTGTTAGCACAAAAGTTTTTTAAAAGATTAAGGTTATCTGAGAAAGAGTGTTAGCTGCATAGAGTAGGCAAAAGGCTAATCTGGACCATTGGTCTGGAACTAAGAGTTTATGAAAGGTGACTAGGTATTTTTGTGACTTTCCCCAATGTAGGGAGTGAAGAGGGTTGGTATGAAGGGAAAACTTACTCCACATCATGTTGGTCCATTTAATAAACTTAAGAGACGTTGGACTTGGGTCTATAAATTTTGGTTATTAATTTTAGGTTCGGTAGCAATATGTAGAATATTTTTTTAATTCACAGGCTTGCGGGCTATACATGGCCCGGCCGAGCTAGCCCGACATCAGCTCGGGCTTTTGTAGACCGGGCTAAAAAGCCTGAGTGTAAAAATGGCTTAGTTTCTTTGGCTTAAACCCTCCCATCACTACAACATTTGGTTAATACAACAACGCTGGTTTTCAAATAACTAAAAAAAACGTTGTTGCAGGTGATCCCTATGGAACGGCTTTAGGAATAGTTGGCTGAAAGAAAAATATTATTTAAAAAATTGGACAACAGCCTAAAATTTTTACTAAATAGTAAAATCCAGAGAACTCGATCTCCAACTCCTCTCAGCGTCGAATTCCCTTCTCCATCTAACTCCCCCTTCTCACCCTCGAACTTCATCTCACCGGATTGAGCCACAAACTGGTGATAGAAATCGCCTCTCTACCTCAGTCCTAAAACTTCATCTCACCCAATTACCAGCAAGAGAACCCTAATTCCAACGATAGCAGTGGAAACCCCAATCCTTTAATAGCGAATAACTTCTGGTGACACTGGTTGGCGATTTATCTTAATGTTGATCTTGATCTCTGTGGTTTTGTATTCTGATGCTTTTTATTTACTTACTCTTCGAATTTCATCGTTTGCATCCATTCCAACGCAGGAATGGAGTCCGCAACAAACATGATTGTGGCTACTTCAAATTCATTCGATGCTCCATCTGTGGAAATTTCTGCCCTAAGGTACTTTTGTTCACGTTATTTTGCATCTTCAAATTTTCCATTGAATTGAAGATTTGGTTTGGTTTGAGAAAATATAATAATAACAGGATAAGGGAATCAAGCTATTTTTTGTGAGAAACATTTTTGAACAGGCTGCAGTCAAAGAGGTTCTGGAAGCATGTGTTTATGATTGTAAAATTCTTTTCTCTTCTCTTTTTTATGTGTATTTTTTAAGCATATCTATGTTGTTTGATTTAATTTAATTCAATTGATTGTTTCGTTTTTTCCTTGTGTTCAATTTGTAGAATACACTCTTCCAAAGTTGTATGTGAAGACGCAGTTCTATGTTTCCTGTGCTATTCACTCTCACGTTGTTAGGGTTCGATCCCTCACTTATGGGAGGAAGAGTGAACCTTCACAGACTTCATTAGGCGCAGGGTAACTTCTATTTTCACTCTTTACCTTTATGTGTTGTTAATAGTCGATGATGTGTGTTAGACTGTTAGTGATTAAATAGTTCGAGTTGTATACATAGATAATATCATGCCCTTTTTGGTGGTGGTTTGATTATCATGATCCAGTAATCAGAACTCCATATAAAGTTATATACTATATACATAGTTGTATTTTGCTTCTCTGTCTAAGTGGTAACTTGATAGTTCAATTTGGTGATTTAATTGTCTAAGAAAAGAGATCATAGGGATGAGAAAGAGAAAATAAACTCTGCCTTGAGGACAGAGAACCTTCTAAGTAAACAAAATATGGAAAATGAATTGGGATTCAAAGATTTTCCTAACAAATATTCAAGAGAATGTTGCTGGGTCACTACATCAGAATTTTCTAGGGATGGTGATTGGCAAGCCTATGTTGCTCGACTGATCGTGATCAGATTCTGTTGCTTTGCTCGATCGATTTCCACTCCAGCTTCTCCGTGAACGGTTTTTCTCTACTGCTGCGTTACTCCACCTATTTCCACCGATTTCTCTATACAGGTATGGTTCTTTTCAGATTTCTTCCACATGTCTTTCTCAATCTCATGCTTAAGGGTTTTATTATGGTTTTCATTTCACTGCTTCTGATTTACGTCTTGCAGGATAGGTTATTATAATAATGGATGATGAACAGAAAGGAGCTACTCCTCAGTTATTCAATGAAATTGTTCCTTAAGGTGTTAACGATTAGAAGTGCTTGCCATTTAAAGTTGCCACATCATTAGCATGTGAGTTTTTATTATGTTCTTATCAGTTTAAAGTATGAGCTTTAAGTTTTTATCAGTTTTTTGTATTGGTATTGCCTAGTAGTCATGATCACTTTAAATCTGGCCAAAATGGATGGCACTTACCACACCATGTCTCAAAAAAGCTGTCCAACATGCTTAGTGGCAATGCAATCTTAGTTAGGAATGCTCTTTACCATCTTTGATAACTACACCATTCTTCTTTGTACCTGAAATAATTTCATTTTGGATATTACTTATGATTTCTTATATGATAACTATCATCTTTGTTGCATTTCTTATAACTATCGGTTACTATACATGAGTATTTGGATTGAGAAGATTGTAAATGCAATAGGTTAATAAACACCGGCAATGTGGGGTGACATATATCATTACTTACCAAATCATGGACCAATTGACATGTTTTGGTTTTAAATGCAAGTCCTGGCTAATTGTTTAAGTCTTCTTTTGTCTTTATTTCTTTTTGGAGTATACTTTGCTTAGAGTTCTTATTTTTTGTGCAGAAATTTCAAAAGGAATGAAGGATGATCGACAAGCACCAACTTGAATAGAGACTAGGATTATTAGTTTTGTTAATATACTGGCTTTTATCGGTGGTGAGCATGTGACCTTTGAGCTTTATTTAGTCTTTTCCCTATGTTGATGGGATATATTTAAGTAATTTTTCCTTAATATATTGTGAATTATAATGTTAGTTTTTTCCACCAAAATTAAAGTAGGAATCTAGGGAGGGTAGGTTTCTATAATACATGTAATTATTGGTTTGTGTAATTAATCATTTTTTGTCTTAAATTTGAATGATATTATACCAAGTTTTTGTTCTTCTGCATATGGATCTAAAAATTCATTATTATTTTTTTTTTAATTTTTTTATTAATGGCAACGGTTTTGAACTGTTGTATTTGATGTGAATAGACAACGGTTTTATATTAGACAACGGTCCAAAACTGTTGCCATTGACTGCAACGCTTTTACATCGTTTTTAAAGAAGATTTCAAAAACCGTTGTCTTTGTTCCCTCAATGGCAACGGTTTTGTAATGGCGTTGTCTTTGATAGCAAAAAATCGTTGCCTGAAGAATAGGCATCGCCTGCAGATACAACGGTTTTAAAAAAGTTGCATAAAGTAAAGGCAACGGTTTTTAGGCTTTAGGCAACGGTTTTCAGGCGTTGTCGTTGGGTCAAAATGTTGTAGTGCATTTTTTTGGGCTAGCCATCTTCCTAGCTCTACATAATATTTTATATACAATAAATACATATCTTTTTAACATTAGTTATAAACTAACTGTTGTGACTTTTATTGACTTATTTATATAGTTTAGTGTTATGTAAAAATTATTTTATAAAAATTCTTACAAATATAAAATTTGGTAAAAAAATATGATCAACTTGACCAACAAGACCGTAACATATCAATATAAATATTATCACATAAAAATCATCCTTGTAACATTGTAATAATATTAGTTTGGTCTTATGGTAGGGTTTTAATGTTTGATGTACGTATTGATTAATAAATTTCAAATTTGTTTAATATCTATTGTATAGCTCATATTTCTTTTCTTGTTTTAGAGTATGTTCATTTGATAATGGAATATGTAACACAACAACAGCCATGACACTCATAGGAATATCTACCACCCCACACGTGGTATTTCTATTGCTTGTCACTAGGGGTCGAATTATTTTAGGTGGTGAAAGTAATACTACATTGGGTGGTAGATTTTCATGAGTTACATAACAATAGGGTAAAGAGGGAGACTGGTCTATTACAAAACAACTACCTAACAATGATATATATATATATACTATATCAAAAAATTTGAGCATGTTTTTGTGTGTGTGAGTAACTTTTGAAAATTAAAATTGCATTCGGGAAAAAAAAATCTACAACTTTTTAGGTTAGGAATGAGATCTCGATAAGAAACTTATTTATCCATAAAAAAAATATTTGTTCAACAAACATGAAACCTATATTTTCTTTAGTAGTTTCAAAATAGATAAAACAATAAATTGAATACATTTGACCATTAAGATTGTAATTTGTATATTATAAATATGACTTTCTTAGTCACAATTTGACTCAGGCAGAGCTTCTTCAAGACTTTGAATATAATACCATCTTCTAATCAACCATGGCATCATTCAATAAATTTTATACCACTCTAACCCTTTTTATTAGTTTTACTTTGTTATTGGAAACATCTGTTGGTTCTGAAACTCTCCCGTCACCATCTCATGGTCCCTCCAGTGGAATAAATTAAGCACCCAGACCACAATCATTGTATGAGAAATATTTAAGTAAATGTGTAAGCAAAATTGGTACGAATCTTCCCCATTTTCTTTTCTCTTTCATTTGATACCAATTTCATTATTTGATTCACCCTCTCTTTCCATCTACCATTTTCGAATTTTGGAAGCTCAAAGGGAAGAAATGGAGCTTTGAGCACTTTGAAGCATTACATGGCAAAATGGGAGCTAGCTTGAGGTATAACTAGTGATGCATGGTTGATTTGAGTAGTAGGAGAAGAAATTCAGTAGCCAAGGAGCTTAGGTTCAGAATCGGAGCTGTTGAGTTTCGAATTTAGAAATGTGGGAAGTTCAGTTTCGAAGTCTAGACCCGTTCGGTGCGAGTTCGCGATTACGGGGATTGTTCAAGAGGTTACGGTTCGGTCGTTTCGTGTGAGGACGTGATTTCTCGCGAGTTCGTCAAAAAGGTGAGTTCTACTCACGTTTAGGGTTTTATTTTCGTTTCTGAAATGATTGCTATGTGACTGGTTGTGTGGTTTTTTCGTTAGTTTTGAAAGTTTGAGTCGAAAACCGTATTTTGCGAAAATATGTATTTTGGGTCTTGGAACGAATGTCACTCGAGTTTGTGAATTGATATTGATATTGCATTGTCTGATATTGTGTGTTGAATGACTGTGTTTAAGTTGGATTAAGATTGGATTACAGACTGGACGCGATAGGAAAAGCGAAACGGAACGAAATAAGCGATTTGTGACTCTGCTACAGGCAGCACGGGTCGTGCTACCCTTAGCACGGGTCGTGCTGCCTTTAGCACGGGTCGTGCCAACCTTTCCGATTGACAGTAATAACATTTCCAGGCAACACGAGTCGTGCTAGGTATGGCACGAGTTGTGCTAGTTTTTTTGTTCCCGATTACCAAAATTCGTTTCGTCGCTCCTTTCGATTCCAAACCTCTTCTAATCTTCTTCCCAACCATCCCTCATGTTATGGAACCATTGATACTCTGTTTTTGAACATGATTGCAAGGTTTAAAGCGAATTTTTTTGGAATTTATAAATGTTTCAAAAACCGAAAAGTAATACACGTGAGCGGACAGGGGTTATATTTACCATCAAAGAACTAAGTTCAATCAAGTTTATGTTTATGTATTAACATGAATGACATGTAATGAAAAGGGATGAATAAATATTTTCATCAAAGACTGTTGAGGTTTGAATATGTAAATTATATTGAATACAGGAGACGACCCAATGCGGGTATTATATAAAAGACGGTCCAAGCGGGTGGATATATAAATTATATCAAAAGGATGGGTGACGACCCAGTAGATTAGTATACTAGGGGAGGGGAAGTCATGAGCCCCAGAACCTAGGCCTCAAAAGGTTTGAAGCTAGCGTAAGCTAGTGGAGAGGTTCAATGGTAAAGGCGTGGTCATTACCGGAGATGTACTATGGCATGAAAGGAAGAGATATATGCACGTAGGACCTATATGGACTACGATTAAAGGAAAAGGAATAAAAGGACCGAGAGTTATTGTAAGCGGTTACGGTAGGACTCACTGAGATAATGTTTATCTCACCCTTTATATGTTGTTGTTTTACAGAGAAACAGGGAAAGAAGAAAGCGATGAGGCACGAGTAGGTGACGTGCTAGAGGAGAAGTTAGAAGACTTAGTTCTTTTATCTTTGATATTGAAATCCCTTGTTGTCTTTGTAACTCGATAGTATGACTTGAATTTGTTTTAAGTTATGTAATCGTTTCAGCTTTTCTTGTGACGATATTGAACACTAGGTTATGAGGATACAGAAAGACATGGAACCTATATGGTTTTTGATTAAGTTATGAATGTTAAGACTGTTGATGTTGATCATCGGGAAAATTTTTAGTTGTGTTCAATATCTAAACAAGAAATATTACTTTGATGTATGCCATTTCGTGCATCTTAGCATTTCTATTTGATAGAAATATTAGAGTGTTACATTTTGGTATCAGAGCAGTTCGACCTAGTCGGACTTAGATGTTAAAAGTATGTTACGTCTTCTAGGTAGGAGAAACCCACCCATTGTGCATATTTCGCAGAATTATGGCTGGAAGAGGTAGAAGAAACCCACCCATTGACCCTCATCAGGAGTGGATGCAGAATGTGATTGAGAATCATCAAAAGATGATGCAGGACATGATGCAAATGCATCAGCAGCAAATGAGTCAGCAGCAGCCAAAAGATGACCCACCCATTCCGTGCTGATGTTGCCCAAGGTCTTAGCTCTTATGCTATGACCAACTATGCTGCTTTGGTGCAACAAGCCTATGTTGCCGAAGCCGATCTCAACAGATTGCATGAAGAAAGGAGGGAGTATTGAAAAGGAAAGAAGAAAGTGGCTGAATCATCAACCCCGCAGACAAAGTCAAAGGGTAACTTCGACAAAGGGAAACAAGCTCAATTATCAGATTCCTCAAAGTTCAGTACTTGTTCAAAATGTGGTAGGCCTCATCGTGGTGAATGCCAAGTTGGATCTAATACCCGTTACTACTGCAAGAAAGAGGGCCATTATGCTACCCAATGCCCTGCGAGGAAGAAGCGTGAAGATGATCGTGCAGGAACTACTCAAGGAAGAATCTACACTTTGGATGCTGAGAAAGTCAAGTCTTCAGATAATCTCTTGAGGGGTATGGGATCTCTTTTCAATAACTTCGTCAGTATATTATATGACTCAGGTGCTACTCATTGTTTTATTTCTCAAGCATGTGTTGACCGGAATTGGGATTAGCCTTATCTCCGCTATCTGAACCGATAACTATCTTAACTGCTGCCAAGGGTCGCGTCCAGACCCAGTCTTTATGTCAGAGGTGTCTTCTGACCTTAGGAGACAGAAACTTTGTTATAGACTTAATTTGTTTACCTATCAGAGGTATGGATATTGTCTTGGGTATGAAATGGATGACAGCAAATCATGTCACCATCGAATGTTTCAATCAGACAGTTAGTTTTGCCTCGAAATCAGTTGAACTACCAAAGTCAAATTCTGGAGCAATTATCTCCTTCACATCGGCAAATCAACCTCTATTTCAAGGTGCGGAAGCTTATGTTATTATTTTGTCTGCATCGACTGAAACTGGTTTAGATTTGTCCTCTGTACAAGTTGTAGATGACTTTCTGGATGTTTTTCCGGATGAAGTTTCCTTCTTACCTCCAGATCGTGAGGTGGAATTCTCAATAGAGTTGGTTCCGGGCATAGGGCCAATCTCTATTGCTCCATATAGAATGTCTCCTTTAGAATTAAAGGAATTAAAGTCTCAACTGGCAGAGTTGATATGAAAGAAGTTTGTCAGGCCTAGTGCTTCGCCATGGGGTGCTCCGGCATTGCTTGTCAAGAAGAAGGATGGGAGCATGCAATTGTGTATTGATTACCGCCAATTGAACAAGGTAACTATCAAGAATATGTATCCTTTTCCAAGGATAGACGATTTGCTCGATCAACTTTGAGGTGCTGCAGTATTTTCTAAAATTGATCTAAGGTCGGGTTATCATCAGATAAAGGTGAGAGCCTTAGACATTCCGAAGACAGCTTTCCCTACTCGGTATGGACATTACGAGTTTGTAGTGATGCCCTTTGGTCTAACTAATTCTCCCGCGGTATTCATGGATTACATGAACAGAGTCTTTCACCCGTACCTGGATCAGTTTGTAGTGGTATTCATTAATGATATCTTGGTGTACTCAAGGACCGTTGAGGAACATGTTCAACATCTCCGCATCGTTCTCAGTGTACTCCGAGAAAAGAATTTGTGTGCAAAGCCTTCGAAGTGTGATTTATGGATGCCTAAAGTAAAGTTTCTGGGTCATGTGATATCTCAGTCGGGAGTTGCAGTGGATCCTAGTAAGATAGAAGCAGTGTTGAATTGGGAACAACCAACGTCTGTGATCGAAGTAAGGAGCTTCTTAGGACTAGCTGGCTATTATCGAAGATTTATTGAAGGAATCTCACGGTTAGTTCTCCCACTTACTCGGTTAACCCGCAAGGGTCAGCCGTTTGAATGGAGTTCCGATTGTGAGGAAAGTTTTCAAGAGTTAAAAAGTAGGTTGACATCTGCTCCGATGCTAATTCTTCCAGATCCGTCACTGGGATTCCAAATTTACAGTGATGCCTCTGGGAAGGGTTTAGGGTGTGTCCTAATGCAGAATCAACAAGTGGTTGCTTATGCCTTCAGACAGTTGAAGCCTCATGAAGAGAATTACTTAGCTCATGACTTAGAGTTAGCAGCAATTGTGTATGCTCTAAAGATTTGGAGACATTACCTATACGGTTCTCATTTCGAAGTCTTTAGTGATCACAAGAGCCTTAAGTATCTGTTTGGCCAAAAGGAGCTGAATAATAGGCAGAGAAGATGGGTTGAGTTTCTGAAGGATTATGACTTCGAGTTGAAGTATCATCCCGGGAAGGCCAATGTTGTGGCTGATGCGTTGAGTAGGAAATCAATTCACACGTAAGAATTAATGATGCATGAGATGAAGCTGTTAGAGTCTTTCAGGGACTTCAAACTAAATGTGAAACAAAGAAGGAACCAGTTAGTGTTGAGTCATATTCAGATTTCGAGTTTGTTGAGAAATCTGATTCGCTCAGCTCAAGAGATCGATGTAGAGCTGCAAGCTCAAAGAAGGTTACCAAATTTTACCCAAGATAGTGATGGAATTATTTGCTTCGACGGTAGAATTTGTGTGCCAAAGGATGATGACATCAAAAGGCAAGTGTTAAAGGAAGCACATCGGAGTCGATATTCCATACATCCTGGATCTACCAAGATGTATCGGGATTTGAAACACATGTACTGATGGCCAGGGATGAAAGTAGAGATTGTAGAATTCGTGTCTCGATGCCTAACTTGTCAAAGGGTCAAGGCAGAGCACCAGAAGCCTGCTGGTCAGTTGCAGCCGTTGAATGTGCCAGTGTGGAAATGGGAAGATATTTCTATGGACTTTGTACCAAGGTCCCAAGCCGGTAACGATTCCATCTGGGTAGTTGGGGATCGTCTAACCAAATCAGCTCATTTTATTCCTGTTCGTTCGAACAGTATAAGGTTTCCCAGTTAGCAGAGGAATATCTGAAGAGTATAGTAAGGTTGCATGGAGTTCCTACAAGCATTGTGTCAGATCGCGATCCAAAGTTCACTTCTCGATTTTGGAAAGCTTTAAACCAAGATTTGGGAACAAGAGTGTTTGTTAGTACTGCTTATCATCCGCAGATAGAGGACTATTCAGACTTTAGAAGATATGCTTCGGGCATGTGTGCTTGATAATGGAAGAAAATGGGAAGATCATCTTCCATTGGTGGAGTTTGCTTATAACAACAGCTATCATTCCAGTATCGGAATGGCTCCATTCGAAGCCTTGTATGGGAGGAAGTGCAGAACACCATTGTGTTGGTGGGATATCGGTGAAGATCGATTGTTAGGGCCCGATTTGGTTCGTGAGACAACCGAAAAGATCCGGCAAATCAAAGAAAGAATGAAGGCTGCCCAGTGTAGGCAGAAAAGCTATGCGGATAAGAGAAGAAGACCACTAGAGTTTGAGTCTGGTGATCATGTGTTTTTAAGAGTTTTTCCAACAATTGGTACCGATAGAGTGTTGCGGGCAAAGAAACTCAGTCCTCGGTATATTGGACCTTTCCAAATTATCGAGCGAATTGGGCTAGTAGCTTACCGTATTGCTTTACCTCCAGCTTTGTCCAATCTTCATGATGTATTACATGTGTCTCAACTAAGGAAATACATTTCTGATCCGAGTCAGCCGTTGAGTTTCGAGACGATTGACCTTAGGCCGGATTTGTCTTTTCAACCTCATCCTAGTTACATCATGGAACATGGAAAGAAGACGCTTCGAACGAGGACAATTCCCATTGTCAAAGTGGTTTGGGATGGATTTTCGATCGAAGAAGATACATGGGAATTGGAGGACGACATGCTGGCTAGATATCCGTATCTATTTTCATGAGGTATGTTTTGTTCAATTTTGAGGACAAAATTTTAAAAGTTGGGGTGATTGTAACATCCCTAATTTCGGTTAATTTCATTTTATGAAATTAACTAGCGAATTGTTATTCGATAAAATAATAATTCAAGTCATGGACATGTTAAGGGTGTGAAAGCAACATTTAGTTGCTAATAGTTTGAATTATGTGATTGTTTTAAGGTAGAAATAGAATTATGTGAGGATTAGGGGACCAAGGGCATTTTGGTCATTTACATATCTTTCGAATCCCTAACCCAAATTACACGACGCCAAACATATTCCTTAACTCCATAAGACCACAACCACAATTTTTAGAAGTTAATTATGAGTTAGTGGTTATTTAAGGGTAAATTAAGGTGAGGAGCTAAGTGGAGGGCATTTTGGTCTTTTCCCATCCACTTAAAGTCTTGCCCAGCTGACCAAACCTCACTTCACCAGAAACCAGAAAATAGAATTCCAGAATAGACTGAGGGAGAGAGGAGGGCGAAAGGGAGAGGAGAGAAGAGAAGAGAGATTCTCCTTCAACCTTAGTGCATTCAAGCAAAATTGGTACCAATCTTCCCCATTTTCTTTTCTCTTTCATTTGATACCAATTTCATCATCTGATTCACCCTCTCTACCCATCTACGATTTTTGAATTTTGGAAGCTCAGAGGGAAGAAATGGAGCTTTGAGCACTTTGAAGCATTACATGGCCAAATGGGAGCTAGCTTGAGGTATGACTAGTGATGCATGGTTGATTTGAGTAGTAGGAGAAGAAATTCAGTAGCCAAGGAGCTTAGGTTTAGAATTGGAGCTGTTGAGTTTCGAATTTAAAAGTGTGGGAAGTTCAGTTTCGAAGTCTATACCCGTTCGGGAACCATTGATACTCTGTTTTTGAACATGATTGCAAGGTTTTAAGCGAATTGTATTTGCAAGTTATAAATGTTTCAAAAACCAAAAAGTAATACACGTGAGTGGATAAGGGTTATATTTACCATCAAAGAACTAACTTCAATGAAGTTTATGTTTATGTATTAACATGAATGACAAGTAATGAAAATGGATGAATAAATATTTTCATCAAAGACTGTTGAGGTTTGAATATGTAAATTATATCGAATACAGGAGACGACCCAATGCGGGTATTATATAAAAGACGGCCCAAGCGGGTGGATATATAAATTTTATCAAAAGGATGGGTAACGACCCAGTAGATTAGTATACTAGGGGAGGGGAAGTCATGAGCCTCAGAACGTAGGCCTCAAAAGGTTTGAAGCTAGGGTAAGCTAGTGGAGAGGTTCAATGGTAAAGGCGTGGTCATTACCGGAGATGTACCATGGCATGAAAGGAAAAGATATATGCACGTAGGACCTATACGGACTAGGATTAAAGGAAAAGGAATAAAAGGACCGAGAGTTATTGTAAGGGGTTACGGTAGGACTCACTGAGATATTGTTTATCTCACCTTTTATATGTTGTTGTTTTACAGAGAAACAGGGAAAGAAGAAATCGAGGAGGAACGAGTAGGTGACGTGCTAGAGGAGAAGTTAGAAGACTTAGTTCTTTTATCTTTGATATTGAATTCCCTTGTTGTCTTTGTAACTCGATAGTATGACTTGAATTTGTTTTAAGTTATGTAATCGTTTCCGCTTTTCTTGTGACGGTATTGAACACTAGGTTATGAGGATACAGAAAGACATGGAACCTATATGGTTTTTGATTAAGTTATGAATGTCAAGACTGTTGATGTTGATCATCGAGAAAAATTTTAGTTGTGTTTAATATCTAAACAGGAAATATTACTCTGATGTATGTCATTTCGTGCATCTTAGCATTTCTATTTGATAGAAATATTAGGGTGTTACAAAAAAAACAAGTGAAAAACACCAAAATACAGTTTAAAAATAGATTTCAACACTGGTACCCTTGTCAGAGTGACACAGGACATGTTGCTTAAAAACATTCGCAGTAACAGACAGTTTCCAACACGGGTGCCCGTGTCAGAGTGACACAGTCCGTAGCTATTGGACAAACATTTTACTGATTTTTGGTACTTTTCACTTCTTTCTTGTACTTCCCCTTCTTTCCCAATCCAAAGTATCACGCAATTGAAAACACAACCACAACTACATTATGAGAACAACAATCAACAAGCCATAAAATTATACAACTTCGTGAACACATTTCTCAGCACGTATGAGTAAAGCATAGTAGCAATTTAACTATTTGGTTCATCATTTCAGCATGCATGTTCACTCAACATGACTCCAATAATTTGAAACTGAACAATCAACCCTAAAATAGTTAAGGTAAAGGGGGAGGAACTCACATTTGTTGGACTATATGATAACCTTAGAGGGGGGGGGGTGAATAAGGTTATGTGCAAAACTGGAATTCTTTTTCGGTTTTCAAAAACTTTTGCAATGCTTGTTTAAATCAAATGCGGAATCTGAGATTTAAACATATATGATGTATGTAAGCAGGAAGATTAGGTACAGTTCAATATTACGCTATTATCAGAGTTCAGGATAGACAGATATTATAAAGAGCGTAATGATAGCAATAAACAGATCGACGCAGTGATATTGAGTATAATTATAAACAGATATAACTAGTAAATAAAGTAAAGAGAGAGGGATATAAGCCTTACGTCCTCGGCCTCCGGCTTTGCAACCTTTGGACTTGATAACAACCACTATATGAGAAGAACCTCTTCAATGTTTACAAGCAAGCAACTTCCCTATAGCTAATCTCAATTAACCCTAATTGAGAACCCGACCGAGCACACAGCTAAGGATTTCACAACCACTTCAATCTCATGATTGAACGACCCAAGAGCACCGCCAGGATTTCAAACCAACTCAATCTCCCCGATTGAGAGACCCAAGAACACTTCCCAGGATTTCAAACCAACTCAATCTCCCAGATTGAGAGACCCAAGAATATTTCCCAGGATTTCAAAAACCGCTTCAATCTCCTGATTGAACGACCCAAGAGCACCTCCCAGGATTTCAAAACAACTCAATCTCCCAGATTGAGAGACACAAGAACACGTCCCAGGATTTCAAAGCCATAACGAATACAGATCAATACAATTGAGAACCTATGAACCAGTCACTCCAGCAGAATAACAATATAGTAGAGAGAGATGCTTGGTTTTGAAATGAAGAAACAAAAGATTTGACAATGAAAGCTCTTTTTCTCTTTTCTATTGATTTGAAAATGTATGAGATAGTGAAGAGTAGTGGTGTGTTTTTCATTTGAGATCCAACGTCCCTACTTATAGAAAATGTAAAAAATTGACCGTTGGACTAAAAACACAAACACCATAATCGATTATGTGCTCTGATAGTGCATATGGCATAATCGATTATTTGCCTATAAATGGAATATATTGTAATCGATTCCTTGCTTAAAACAAGGAGTGTGTAATCGATTATGTGCTTCAAAATACTAAGCATGTAATCGATTCATTGCTTAAAACATGGGAATGTGTAATCGATTATGTGCTTGAAAATAGAGTATGTGAAAGTCGATTTTATGCCTTTCATACTCAATATAAAATCGATTTTGTGCTCTGGAAAGGCTAGGCATGTAATCGATTCCTTTCTCTAAAAATTGATGTCTCTTTCAAAAAAGGAAACTAAGTAATCGATTCTTTTCTTTTAAAACCAACTTGGAAATCGATTATCCTCTTTCATTTGGAGTTAAAAATCAGTTTCATACTCCAATGAGAAAAGATAAAATCTATTCTTTCATTTACAAAACATTTTCTCATTTTACGTGCCTTTCTCATGCAATCATGCATTTGACAAAATATTTTCCTAGGCTTTTAACACAACAATTTTATTTTTAAAAACATTTTTAAAAACATCATCTCTCTTCTACTAAAGGTGATAAAACTAAATGCCATCTCTCTTCAATTTCATTGTTGCTTCTTCTGCAAGCCATTGAACTTTAGTCCCTGCTCTTTGATTTAATCCCTGTTCTTTGATTTTGTCCCTGTACTTTCATTCAACTGCATCCATTAGTAGAAGAGATGTAATTTGTTATCATACAAAACAAAGAGCGTTTGTCCTTGGTTCAACAAACTCCCCCTTTTTGATGATAACAAATTACATTATGGATAGGGGGGTGATAATAATGAAAAATTGTCAAAGAGCCCCCCCTAAGCATAAGCATAAAAATATTCAACTAAACCAAACATATAATTAATCGCAATACAAGCACAGATAGTAGCAGATATTTTCTCCCCCACGAAATCACATTATAAGTAGATATTTTCTCCCCCATGCATATATTTTCTCCCCCTTTGTTTTCATCAAAAAGGAGTGGGGTAAACACATAGGTACATAATCACGGAACAGTAGCACATAGCATATGATATATCAAAAAGCAGTTTAATGCTATGCTCCCCCTTACTTGATGATCCCTCTGATTGATTGTAGAATGCAAAGCTATTAGCCAAAAGAGGTGGACCATCACAGTTTAAAAAAGATCTTATAGAAAATAGGATACCCATGAGATATGTCATACTTGGTTCAACATATAGGTACCATATTTAACTTCAAAATATGCTGCATCAATGATCCAGCACAATAGAGAGTTAACGCTTAAGATAGGCAGAGAAAAAAAACTGAAAGATAACACTTAAAAAAACTTTGATGCACACACAAAAGAATTATTTCACATATGTGTCTAATACTTGATAAATTTTTCTTAAGTTCTTCTATATAACACATTTTCAATAGAGGTGAACACAATTTTACCAATCTAAACTTCACCGGTGATTCTTCATCTATTGTTGATATCACAAGTCACATGACTGCTTTTTCCGGGGGTGAGTGTTTAAGAACCTTTTTGCGTCTCCAGTCATGAACTTCGAGTCTCTGCTATCAAGTATCGATCTGACCCCCATACCTTGTAGCACACCTGCACTAAAATCAAGTAGAGAATTTTGGTACCCAATTCTTTTTGGGTCCTTTGGGGTTAGTCATCAAGGGGTTTGTTTTCACAATCCACCTTGGTTTCTCACAAGCAGGTATAAGGGTACCAAGCTCGCAAAATTTAAGAATAGGGCATCTATGAGAGCTATGGTTCCCTTTTTGATAGTAAGTGCAAGAGAAAACAGTAGGTGTATAACTTGAAGTAGCAGCTACAAAAGTTATTTTCTTGTTCAAAACAGAGGAGGTGGAATTACCTTTGTACCCAATACCTCTCTTATCATCATATTCATGTTGGGAGTGCAGTATCTTGGTTAAGGTATTTTCACCAACTTCAAACCTTTTTAAAGTTTCTTTCAAAATTTCATTTTCAACCTTGGCTTGTTCAAAATTTTGTTAAGCTCAAGAAACTCAAGGTTTAAATGTTTTATTTTATGTAGCTCATTCTTCAACTTAGCTACCACATTTTCTAGAGTCTCAATTTGAGTGAGCATGATTTTGTTGCTCTTTGTCAATTTCTTAGATTTTAACAAGAGAGCTTCATGTTCAAAATAGAGAGCTTCAAAAGCCTCACTCAAATATTGACTACTATACATATCATCAAGTAAATCATCATGCATAATTGAATCAGTAAGATTATGGTTATCAAGGATTACCTCAGATGTGTCATTTGCCATAAAACAGGTAACATTTGCAACCTCCTATTCTTCATCAGTTTCACTATCACTATCAAAATTTACCCATGCAGCTTTCTTCTGTTGGTACTTGGATTTCTTTGAGTAGTCACCCTTTCCAAGCTTGTTGAATCTCATGAATTCTTCAAACATTTTAGCCATGTCTTCATCATCGGTTTCTTCATCAGACTCAACCTCTTTCCTTGCTACCTTAGGGGTTTTAACAACAAGGGCAAGACACTTCTTTTCTTTTACCACTTCCTTTTCTTGAACCTTCTTAGCAGCCAACACCACCTCAAATGCAAGAAGTGACCCAATCAAGTCGTCTTGAGGTAAAGTGCCAATATCTTTGGCTTCAGTGATTGCACAAGTTTTAGGAAAGAATTCGCTAGTTAGAGAAGCAAGAATCTTCCCATTTAGATCTTTTGTTGAATACTTCTTCCCCAGTGCCCTTAGATTGTTCACTATCAGATTCAGTCTCTGGTGCATAGCTGCGACAGATTCACCTTCCTTCATTTTGAAGGCTTCATACTCAGAAGTGAGGATTCTGATTTTTGTATCCTTCACTTGGCTTGTACCGACATGTGTAGCTTCCAAACAATCCCAGATTTCTTTTGCTGTCTGACACCCTTTTACTCTTCCATATTTTTCTTCACATAGAGATAAGTGAAGAATGTTCATTGCTTTGGCGTTTTGAGAGATTTTGTCTAACTCAGACCTTCTCAGCTCACTCAGATCAATGGTGTAGATATCTTCAACCGGAGTTTCTTCTACTTTGCCAGTATCTTGAATTTTTGTAGTATCTCCGTCAACAGCACCACCAGGTTTTTTAATTTTGATTTTCATCGGAATAAGTGGTCCATCAACAATAATCCTCCATAGGGTGAAGTCTATAGCCTGCACATGACATTTCATTCGACTACTCCAATAGTCATAGTTAGTCCCATCAAACAGGGGTGGCCTATAGAAGGACATCCCCTCTCTCATAAAAGAACCCATGATCAAATATAGATAAATAAAATAAAATTGCGAGATGTTAAGCTCTATATGCAATTTCTAGCTTTGATACCACTTGTTGGACTATATGATAACCTTAAAGGGGGGGGGGGGGAATGAATAAGGTTATGTGCAAAACTTGAATTCTTTTTCGGTTTTCAAAAACTTTTGCAATGCTTGTTTAAATAAAATCCAGAATATGAGATTTAAACTTATATGATGTATGTAAGCAGGCAGATTAGGTACAGTTCAATATTACACT
Source organism: Astragalus membranaceus (assembly GCA_039519185.1). Lineage (NCBI taxonomy): Eukaryota > Viridiplantae > Streptophyta > Magnoliopsida > Fabales > Fabaceae > Astragalus > Astragalus membranaceus. Next base: position 44,230,471 of record CM076846.1, read on the forward strand.
ATTATCAGAGTTCAAGATAGACAGATATTATAAGCAGCGTAATGATAGCAATTAACAGATCGGCACAGTGATATTGAGTATAATTATAAACAGATAGAAATAGTAAATAAAGTAAAGAGAGAGGGATAGAAGCCTTACGTCCTCGGCCTCCGGCTTTGCAACCTTTGGACTTGATAACAACCACTATATGAGAAGAACCTCTTCAATGTTTACAAGCAAGCAACTTCCCTATAGCTAATCTCAATTAACCCTAATTGAGAACCCGAGCACACAGCTAAGGATTTCACAACCACTTCAATCTCCTGATTGAACGACCCAAGAGCACCGCCAGGATTTCAAACCAACTCCATCTCCCCGATTGAGAGACCCAAGAACACTTCCCAGGATTTCAAACCAACTCAATCTCCCCGATTGAGAGACCCAAGAACATTTCCCAGGATTTCAATAACCGCTTCAATCTCCTGATTGAACCACCCAAGAGCACCTCCCAGGACTTCAACCCAACTCAATCTCCCAGATTGAGAGACCCAAGAACGCGTCCCAGGATTTCAAAGCCACCATGACTACAGATCAATACAATTGAGAACCTATGAACCAATCACTCCTGCAGAATAACAATATAGTAGAGAGAGATGATTGGTTTTGAAATGAAGAATTTTAACAAAAGATTTGACAATGAAAGCTCTTTTTCTCTTTTCTATTGATTTGAAAATGTATGAGATAGTGAAGAGTAGTGGTGTGTTTTTCATTTGAGATCCAACGTCCCTACTTATAGAAAATGTAAAAAATTGACCGTTGGACTAAAAACACAAACACCATAATCGATTATGTGCTTTGATAGTGCATATGGCATAATTGATTATTTGCTTAAATTAAGGAGTGTGTAATCGATTATGTGCTTCAAAATAGAGTATGTGAAAATCGATTTTATGCCTTTCATACTTGTTCTGGAGTGGGCTCGAAGCCCAATTTTGGTCAGTAGGCCCAGCGCGGCCCATTATCTGCCTTGCTCCGCAAGATGCGGCCGGCCCCGTAATTTGCGCAACGGCTAGAACGCGCAGTGTTATATATACCACACCAGCATGTGGCTTCAGGTATGTTTTACTCACCTTGTGACCCTGCCCGTTGAAGCACCTCTGACTTGAGCGTTGGAGTGCCTTTGAAGGTACCACCCGCGTGCGGCTTACCACTCGGTCCTTCATCACAGCGACCGATCAACGTCATCAACAACAACTCATCGTATTGATCAGGTCCGATCAATTGGCGACCACAGTGGGAGGCCCGAGCGCTCTTCCACATCAAACCATGCCGCCACGCCAGAAACGCACTTCTTCCAGGCTCAACACCTCTGGGCAGAACCGACCTCAACGGACCCCAGAGGGCATGCCTGTGACCGTTCATGAATCACAAGATGAGCCTCGCCAAGAACCCTCAGTACAGGGAGGCCGCGGGCCGGTTATACAACCGGTCCAGCAACTACCGGCCGAGCTGGCCGAAGCTGGAATCCCAGAAGCATTGCCAGAGCATGTGACCCAGGCACTTATACAAATTCTGGAGCAAAAGAATCAGGTGATTGCTGATCGAGACGAGCTGATCGAACGCTATGAGAGAGGCTCGATCTCAATCCGCCCGCGTGCGGACAGCGGTCACCGAGGGCAACCATCCCGGCCCCATCGTTCACCACCACAGAGAGAAGCTCCTACTCGTCGAGGCGTATCCCGACGCAATCCTTCAAGAAGGGCGATCGTTCACAGGTCCCCCCCTCATCGAAGAAGTCGCCACCGTCGTTCCCCTGAGGAAGATTACGACTATGCTGACTCAAGCTACCGACCAGAGTCAGAAGGGTCGCCAACAAGATACTCGTCAAACGAGTCCTCAGGATCCCGGCGATCAAGAAGCAGGTCGTGGGACTCGTATGAGGAGTTTGACGACTACCGTAACGGGGAGATTAGAGATGTCTCCCGTGTCACCGGCCGACCAAGAAGGAACAATTCAGAGCGGCCTAGAAGACGTTCGTCGCCACATGCTCCACAATACCATGGACGCCCTCCAATTGCTGACAGACTCCTTGGTCAGCCGGTCGACCTTTACGGTTTGCCCGTCGACCAAGCTTATGTCGCCATGCAGCCTTACGGGCAGAATCCCATCCCGACCGGACAAGGGCCTTTCACCAGCGAAATTAGGCGTTATCGCATCCCAAGGGACCTGAGGAAGCCCCCAAACCTGAACAAGTTTAACGGTCGCGGGGATCCAGACAAACACCTGATGTACTTCAACAACTACTGTAGCTACAGAGAGCTAGGCCGGACGATGAAGTGCAGACTATTCCCTCAGTCACTCGAAGGCCGGGCGTTAGAATGGTGGGAATCCCTGCGTCCTAACTCCGTCTCTTCTTGGGAAGGTCTTGTGGCAATGTTCTTGGCCAATTATACAGCCAACTGTTGTCAGTATCGCTATGAAGAGCACTTGGACTCGGTCGTCCAAGGAGAGAATGAATCGTTGAGGGAGTTTATCGACCGGTTCATGACAGAGGCCGACACAGTCCGCAACCTATCAGATACGGACAAGCTGAAGTACCTCAAACGTGGTATAAGAAAGAACCACAGATTTGCTGAAGAGTTCTTTTTGAACCGCTACTACGACCTCGGCCTGTTCCTTAGAAGGGCCAACGACCATATGGGCTATGAGGAGCAATTGGCGGCCGACAAGGGCGCCCGCGCGCGTCCCAAGGAAGAAACTGGCAGGTCGGTCAAGGGGCAAGACCGTGACAGTAAGCCCGAGTACCGGCCCAAGAGGTACGAGCAGCGTACAAAATTGAACACTCCGATCGCGCAGATCTTCACGGAGTGCCAGAACAATGAATTCACTGGTGTGAGGCGACCTGATCCTTTAGTGCTTAAGAAAGGAGGTCGGCCCACCAAGAAATACTGCAGATACCACAAGAGCAAGGGGCATGACACCAATGACTGCATGGCCCTAAAAGATGACATAGAAGATCTCATACAGAAGGGAAAGTTGAGGCAATATGTCAAAGATGAAGGTAACGATCGCCCTGATCAAAGAGCCGTTGGCCAAACCGCCAATGACAAAGGTAAAGCGATCGTTAACTCAACGATCGAGCAAGTGCGTAACAGTTCAGAGGAAGAACGCGACCCCAGACAATCGAGGGGCCGCAACGTAGCCATGGTCATCCATGGAGGTAATCCGTTGGACATCAGAGAGTCCAACAAGGCGATGAAGAGGAAGTGGAACGAACTCATGATGGTCGGTTCAACTTCAACCCCACGACCGGCCTCGAATAGGCCGCCCATTTCCTTTGGGGACGAAGACTTGCTCGATGGCAAAGTCAATAATTACGTTCCTTTGGTAGTATCAGCCGTAATGGCCAATACTGAGGTCAGAAGAATACTGGTCGACCAAGGGAGCTCGGCCGACATCATGTTCGAAGAATTGATCGACAAGTTAAATGTGGATAGGAGCGAGATTATCCCCCAAGCAGTACCAACCCCAATGACCGGGTTCAATGGGGCGACCACCTACCCATTGGGAACGATAGAATTACTTGTTACCTTTGGAGATGACACGAGCGGCAGCACATCGTACAGGACGGTCAGAACGACGTTCTTAGTTCTGCCAATCAAGTCGTGTTACCACTGCATCATTGGTCGCCCAACACTGGGAAAATTGGAGGCCGTAGCCTCAACTGTACATCTGAAGATGAAGTTTTACAGTAAAAACGACCAAGTTGTAACAGTGATGGCCGACATGGAGGCGGCCATGAGGAGCCATTTCCTCTATCAAGAAATTTCTGACATGGAGGTGACAAATGCTAAACCTCAGAATCTTGGAGAGGGGCATCAGGTCAATGTGGCCGACCTGGACGCTCGATACGACCCTGATAGCGACCCTGAGGACGACGACGACGATTTAGCCCGCGAGCTAAAGAATAAACTCAAGAGGCCTGAGCCCCACGGGGAATTGATCGATGTTCAGTTAATGGACGACCCAACTAAGACAGTTAAGTTGGGGAGCGACCTACCTGAAGAAGACAAGCAAAAGCTCATCACCTGCCTCAGCGATTACGCAGACCTTTTTGCATGGCAGGCATCAGACATGCCCGGGATCCCAATTGAAATTGCCTGCCACCAACTGTCCGTTGATGAGACAGCAAGGCCAGTCGCACAAAAGAGGCGAACTCAGAGCGAAGAGAAAGCATTGGCGGCCGCCCAGGCAGTTGACGACCTCATCAAGGCCAATTTCATTGAGGAAATTAAGTATACAACATGGCTTTCCAACGTCGTGTTGGTAAAGAAGAAAAATGGTAAGTGGCGCATGTGCGTCGACTATACCGACCTGAATAAGGCATGCCCGAAGGACGCCTTTCCACTGCCAAGCATTGACAAACTGGTCGACGGGGCTGCGGGCTATAAACTTCTGTCTTTTCTAGACGCCTATTCAGGATACAATCAGATCACCATGTACCCACCCGATCGGCATAAGACCGCGTTCATGACCGATCGGGGAAATTTCCAGTACAAGGTAATGCCCTTTGGTCTGAAGAACGCCGGAGCGACCTACCAGAGGATGATGAACAAAGTCTTCAGGCGGCAGATCGGTCGAATATCAGAGGTCTACTTGGATGACATGATCATCAAGAGCAAAACCGACCAAGACCACAGTAACGACCTAAGGGAAATCTTTGAGGAAGCAAGGAAGAATTCTTTAAGGTTGAATCCAGAGAAGTGCACCTTCGGAGTAAGGGCGGGCAAGTTCCTGGGCTTCCACTTAACCGAGCGAGGGATTGAAGCGAACCCTGATAAGTGTAGGGCGGTCGCCGACATGAGACCGCCCACTACGAAAAAAGAGATCCAGCAATTGAATGGCATGGTCGCTGCCCTGTCACGATTTATACCTAAATCAGCGTGTAAATCTCTTCCACTGTTCAAGCTTTTGAAGAAAGAGGTCGAATTTGAATGGACCGATCAATGCCAGCGAGCATTGGACGAGCTGAAGGCGGCACTAACCAACCCGCCCATTATGACCAAGCCGCAACCGGGGGAGACACTTTACTTGTACTTGGCCATAACGGACGAAGCCATGAGCGCCGTTCTGGTCAGGGAATGCGACCTAAAGCAAAACCCGGTCTATTTCATCAGCAAGGTGTTTCAAGGCCCAGAAATCAGATACCAGAAGATCGAGAAACTAGCCTTGGCGTTACTTGTGGCCACTCGTAGATTACCTCCTTATTTCGTGGCCCATCAGGTCGTGGTAAGGACCGACCAGCCTATTAGGCAAATCCTTCACCGACCTGACCTTGCAGGGCGTATGATCAAGTGGGCTGTGGAACTCAGCGAGTTTGGAATCAAGTTTGAGGCCAGATCGGCCGCTAAGGCACAAGTGTTGGCCGACTTCATCGCTGAGATGACCCCAATACCAGACGATCAGGCCGTCACTACCTGGACTTTGCACGTAGACGGGTCCTCCAACAGCAAAGGAAGTGGGGCCGGCTTGATACTTGAGAACTCAGAAGGACTTACTGTTGAAGTGTCATTAACTTTTGCATTTCACACTTCAAACAATCAGGCCGAGTATGAAGCGTGCATTGCCGGGCTGCAGCTAGCCAAAGAGTTCAATGTCGACCGTGTCGAACTTCACTCCGACTCTCTACTGGTAGTATCCCAAATTCAGGACCTATACGACGCAAAGGACGACGTCCTGAAGAACTATTTGGCCAAGGTAAGGGATTTGCTCAGGCAATTCGACCGAGCAGAAGTTAAGCACATCCCCAGGACAGAGAACGTGAGGGCTGACATCCTATCAAAGTTAGCCAGTACAAAGGCTCCTGGAAATCACAGAAGTCTAATTCAGGAAACATTAACGCGGCCGAGCGTGTCTACTAAGCCCGCCCAACCATTAGCCGTTCTAGCGGTCGACTCAGACAAAGACTGGATCACTCCTATTTTGCAATATATTCTCAGCGGAGTAGAACCTTGCGACCAGAAGGCAGCAAAACTCCTGAGGTTGCGGGCGACCAAATATTCAGTAATTGAAGGAAGACTGTATAGAAGGGGCTTTTCATCCCCATTGCTGAGATGCCTTACGTCGGTCGAGGCCGACCATGTACTAAGAGACATTCATGAGGGAGATTGTGGTAGCCACCAAGGTGGTCGGTCGATTGCAAAGAAGGCACTCAGGGCCGGATATTATTGGCCGACCATGGATGAAGACGCTAAGTTACTGGTTCAGAAGTGCAAGAAATGCCAAATCCATGCCGAAGTGCACATAGCGCCCTCATCAGAACTACACAGCTTGACCCCACCCTGGCCGTTCGCTTGGTGGGGCATGGACCTGCTCGGCCCTTTTCCACCTGCACCAGGTCAGCTGAAATTCCTCATCGTCGCGATCGACTACTTCACCAAGTGGATAGAAGCAGAGCCACTTGCCACCATTACCTCAGCGAAGGTATCCAAGTTTTTTGGTCGAAATGTGCTCGCCCGCTTTGGAGTGCCCCAGCAATTGGGGACGGACAATGGAACTCAGTTCGCAGACAGGAAGTTCAGAGAAATGTTGGCCGACCTAGGTGTGAAACAGCGTTTCACCTCGGTCGAACACCCACAAACCAACGGCCAGGCAGAAGCGGCCAACAGGGTAGTGCTACGCGGGCTGAAAAGAAGGTTAGATGAAGCCAAAGGAAATTGGGCAGAAGAGCTACAGTCGGTCCTTTGGGCCTACAGAACGACCCCCCACTCATCGACCGGGGAGTCACCATTTAGACTGGTCTATGGTACTGACGCTGTCATCCCGATTGAGATGGGAGAGCTAAGTTGGAGGACGACCAACCCACCAACCCCGGCCGCAAATGAGCAAGCAACAAGAGAAGAACTCGACCTGGTTGATGAGCTGCGAACCAAGGCGTCACTTAGGGAGCAACTCATCAAACAGGAGGTCGCTGCAAGATACAACGCCCGCGTCCAGAAGAGGCAATTCTCCATTGGGCAGCTAGTCCTCAGAAGGGCCGACGTAGGAAATAAGAACGCTCGCCAGGGAAAGCTAGCCCCCAATTGGGAAGGACCATACCGTGTCATCAGCAAGACTGGAAAGGGAGCGTACGAGCTGGAAACCATGGAAGGGGCGACCATCCCCAGAACATGGAACGCTGACAAATTGAGAAAATATTATGTCTAAGTTGTAAACATCAATTCATCAATAAAGAACAGGCGGTCGCTCTTTTTCCCCACAGGGGTTTTTTACTGAGGACCGACCTTAAAATTCGACTTGTGTAATTATTTTCATGCAAATTGTATGCACGGTCGCTCACCATGCGAGTAGCAGTCGAGCGACCGGTAGAGTGCCATCGAATGGCCCAAACGAGAGCTGCCGAGCGGCCTAAAAAGAGTGCCATCGAATGGCCCAAACGAGAGCCGCCGAGCGGCCTAAAAAGAGTGCCATCGAATGGCCCAAACGAGAGCTGCCGAGCGGCCTAAAAAGAGTGCCATCGAATGGCCCAAACGAGAGCCGCTGAGCGGCCTAAAAAGAGTGCCATCGAATGGCCCAAACGAGAGCCGCCGAGCGGCCTAAAAAGAGTGCCATCGAATGGCCCAAACGAAATTTTTGGTCGCGACCGACCATAGAAAAAAGAATCAAGAATCAAATCCAATTATAAAGCAATTAAACGGGCTGAAATTCATCAAAAATTGTCATTAATTACAAACGAAGACGCCTTGGTCGAAACCGGGGCGCCCATTTAAAAACCGCTCGCAGGCGGGCCAAGATTACAATTCAGAAAAAGATTAAAAATTAAGAATCGCTGGGGGCCTGATAGATAACTGCCTCTTCTTGAATAACCTTCCCCTTCGACATCTTCACGGGTCGGATGATCTGCTGCCCGGTCACACGATGTATACTTTGAACGATCTCGCGATCGATCTCCAAATCAGGATAGAGGATCTTGATCTGGCCGACCGCATTTTCGAACTGACCCTCCGCAGCTCCCTTCGCCTTGTCAAGAACGTCCTTGTAGCGACCTCTTAAATTGTTCTTTTCCGCCTCTACTGCCTCCAGCTCAGTTTTCAGCCCAGCGACCTGGCTCGACAGCTCTTTATTCTTGCAAGAGAGGTGTTCGACCTCTTTCTCAGCTACTTCCTTGTCAGCGACCGCCTTGTCCAAAGAAGACTCGGCCAGTGTTTGAGCAGAAACAGCAGCCATAAGCTGGCGTTCTGCTTCGACAAGCTTCCTCTCATTGTCAGCGGCCGCTTCAATTCTTGGTTCGAGCTCCTTCATTTTCTTGAGCAGGTCGTCTCGCTCGCCCCTCATTTCTGCGAGCAATGACAAGGCAGAATTCAATTTAAAATTTTTATCGACTAGGTCGTCTTCAAGCAATGAATATCTAAGGGCAAGGCGCCTACCTTCCAGGCGATCTGACTCTTCATCTTGGTATTTCTTGAACAGAACGCCATTGTTAGGCACCTTCTATGGTGCTAGGTTTTGTTTTCTTTTGGCGCCATGGTGCTGGGCGCCTGGGTGCTGTGTTTCACGACATTGGCGCCATTGCTGGCGCCCTGTGGGTGCCATGACCTTGGATTCCTGCTGGGTGGGCGTCGTGACCTTGGTTGTTTTGTGTGATTATCCTTTCAATCATTTCGCGAGCTTTGTGCTGCTTCTTCTTTGCTAAGGTGGTTTTGCTTGGATTTTGGATTTTAAGTAGATAGTTGCTAAGCTTGCCTTGCTTTATAAAGATGAGCCGACGCCCGTCGGGACAATTTGTAATGAAGTATACCCTTAGCACAGTTTTACCAAGACTCGGCTTGGATAGAACTCGCTCAAAGGGGTTGTGACCACCAAGGTCAGCTCGAAGTATGCTCTTGGCACAGTTTACCAGGACTCGGCCCAAATAGAACTCGCCCAAGGGGTTGTGACCACCAAGGTCAACTTGAAGTATCCTCTTGGCACAGTTTACCAAGACTCGGTCCAGATAGAACTCGCCCAAGGGGTTGTGACCACCAAGGTCAGCTTGGAGTATCCTCTTGGCACAGTTTACCAGGACTCGGCCCAGATAGAACTCGCCCAAGGGGTTGTGACCACCAAGGTCAGCTTGAAGTATCCTCTTGGCACAGTTTACCAGGACTCGGCCCAGATAGAACTCGCCCAAGGGGTTGTAACCACCAAGGTCAGCCTGAAGTACCCGCTTGGCACAATTTACCAGGACTCGGCCCAGATAGAACTCGCCCAAGGGGTTGTGACCACCAAGGTCACTTATTTGTTTTGGGGTGCCATGACATCCTTGACTTCCAATACTTGGTGAGATGATCTTGGCTTTGAGCTAATGTTGAGGTTTCCCCTGCGATTCAGGCAGTCCCTCCCTGCATGGTATCTTGGCTCGACCCCTAATTATCGAGTTAGACCCTTTTTCTTTCTTAATCTTAAGGAATTTTCTTTAGAACAAGTGTTAATGCTAGTGAGCTAGAGCAAAAACTGTAATTGCAAAATGAATTTTTGTTAATCATTCATATCGATTATTAACTGAGCCTAGCCCTAGGTTCAGGTTCTGATGCCCTGCTTCCTACTCAGAGTCACGGGTCTCATCCTCCTCTTCATTCACGTATTGGGCGAGGTTCCCTTTGCGGATCATCTCTTCAATGTCATCCCTTAGGGTGTTGCATTTGCTGGTACTGTGCCCATAACCTTTGTGATAACGACAATACTTCTTAGAGGTTCGGCCTTTCCTTTGCACGAGAGGTTCGGGCTGTTTGATGTCCCGAAACTCCGCGTCGACGCATTCGGCAAGGATCTCAGCTTGGGATGTGTTTAGCAGGGTGTACTCTGAGAAGCGACCTTGTCGGGGTCGGGATTCTCGAGGCATTCTCTCATCTTGGGTTGCCTTCTGTCATGGTTCTTCAATGGCCTTGTAAGTCAGCTCTTCCTCCTTACTGCCAACCTTGGTTTCCTTTTTGTACGCGATGTTGTCTTCTTCATAGTCCATGTAATTCATAGCCTCCTCTTGTCTTCAAGGTTCCTGACGTTGGCAGCGTCCTTGTTGAACCTTTCCAGATATTCTCTAAGTGTTTCTTTCTCTCCCTGCCTGATTGCCCTAAGAACCTCTTCAGATTTGGGTTTCAACCGGGAAGCAGTGAAACGAGTTGTGAACATTCTCGCCAGCTGACTCCATGAGGAGATGGAGTTTGGCTTTAGCTCTTGAAACCACTCTAATGCGGAATTTTCGAGAGTGAGGGGGAAGATTTTATAGTGAACAGGCTCCCTGGCGCCTCTATAGTGCATCATCAGGGAGAAGTGTGCCAGATGGCGGTCTGGATCTCCGGTTCCATCATACATCTTTAGAGCTGGCAGATTTTCCAAGGCCCTTGGGATTCGGCATTCATCCACCCTTCGAGTGAAAGGTCATTCATCGGAAAACCTTCTTGAGTTTCGAGGGGAGGTGTCTTCATAGTCTGAATCTCGATACCTGCGCCGGTCGGGGGATCTCTTCGATGGCGATCCCCGGTGGTGCCTCTGGTGGGTATTGACCCGACTCCTTGACCTCTCACGAGAATTAGGGGATGCAGTGAGGAGGTCCTGGAGTGGGAATCGTGAAGCTGATAGGTATCATATGGAGGGGTCATTGGAGGTGAGCCTGATCCTCCATGCCTGTGCTGCCGAGGGGGAGAGCGATGTACGTACCTTCGCCTTGGGGGGGACGATGGACGTGATGCCTTCGAGGGGGTGACCGATGGCGTCTTGAAGCCACCGTTGTCGAAGGAGGGGTTCCCCAGCTGGGTGGAGGCTGCTCGGGCCGGGAAGCCACACGCCCTTCAATCTTCCTTAGGCGAGCTTCCTGCTGAAGCATAGCTTGAGTACGATTGCACAGGAGATCCAAAAGTTGGCTCACATTCGAGGGCTAGGCAGGCTGACTGGTACCCTCGTTAGGTAGGCTGGCGACGTTGCCCTCAGGAGTACCCTTTGGTCGGGGTGCGGGTATGGCAACGCTTTGAATCCGGGGTCTGCCTCTGGGAGCCATGGAGTAGCAAGAGAAAAGTTCAAGGAGTAGTGATTATGTGACAGATAGATATCTCCCACTGTGGTCGCCAATGTTCTGTACTTTGCAGTATTGGGTTGACTGCAGTTGGTAGGTCTTTTGCTGCCTGGCAGGAGGTTAGTGTGAGCCCGGGGGGGTACCTGCGAAACCACTCCGACGCTTAAGTCAGTATTGAAAATAGATGAGTGATTTAGCTAGGAATGAGCGTGTGTACCTTCTGATGGAAATGGGAGCCGGTATTTATAGGAAATCGAGCCCTTTTGTGGATCGTCGGATCAGTAGAATTGATTTTAACCATCCGAGTGTGATGGCCTTAATTGGGCTTGTATATTGTGGATATGAGCCGAAATGGTTGGGCCAATCCATCTACAATTGCTAAATGGACCTCCTGGTACTGCTAAATGGACCCCTAGGCCTGGTCCAGTCCAGAGCATATGTACTATACAAAAACTTTTGAGTGTGTTTCATGTGTGTGTAACTTTCGAGAATTAAAATTGCATTGGGAAAAAATCTACATGTTTTTAGGTTAGAAAATGAGATCTCGATAAGAAAGTTATTTATCCACAAAAAAAAAACCATTTGTTCAACAAACATGAAACCTATATTTTCTTTAGCGGTCCAAAGGAAACAATGGTAGAAAAGCCTACATAGCTTGGGAAGACAATGACATGAACTCAACAGATAACTTAGAAAGCGAAAAAGGTCAAGTTGCTCTCATGGCCGACCACGACAGCGAAAGTGAAACTGAGGTATATTCTAACTCTGAATCTTTACAAGATGCCTATGATGAATTATATGAAGCATTTGCTGAATTGCATGATAAATCCTTAAAACTAGCTAAAGCATTAGATAAATCTAAGAAAGTTATCACTCATCTTGAAAATGCTGTTACTGCTTTAACTAAAGAAAAGTCAGAGCTTAGAAAAGAAAATGATAGCCTTGCATGCTTTAAAGAAAATTATACTTGTGATAAATGTGTTGAATCTGAAAAGAAAATTCATGAACTGGAATGGACTGTTGGGAAATTGTCTAGTTTACAAAATGTGCATCATAGATTCCCTAGAAACAAACCCATAGAAAGGCATGTTCATTATAAACCAAAATTTTCCACTAGACCTTATATTACATGTTATTACTGTGGTAAACCTGGACATACTGCTTCCCTTTGCAGAGCAAGAGGTAATCAAACTATGAGAAAGGTATGGATTCCCAAAGGAACCATACCAAACACTAACCCACAAGGACCCAAAGAGATTTGGGTACTGAGAACCTTGTTTTAGATCTTTGCAGGTATGCTTCAAGGTATGGGGGGCAGATTGATACCTTGACAGCAAAGACTCGAAGCGCATGACCGGAGACGCAATAAAGTTCTTAACACTCACCCCCGGAAAAAGCCGTCATGTGACTTGTGATAAATAGAGGAAGAATCACCGGTAAAGGTCAGATTGGTTAAAATTTTATTCACCTCTATTTTGAAAATGTGCTTAAGAATAGTTTATCAAGTCAAATATGTGACTACTAAAATAGAGCATTTCCTGAATCTCATTTCATGTATCTTTAAAGAACAAATATTTATAAGGCATGAAAGTATTCTGGTCATCCCTCTAGGACTAAGCATATAGAAATTATATATCACCTTCTTAGAGGTTATGGTTAAAAAGGCGATAGTGTGATTGAGTTAGTTGAGTCGTCACAAACAACTAGTTGACATTTTCACAAATCCATTGCAAAAGAAAACCTGGTTCCTCAAATGATTTTTCAAATTAAATGTTTCTCAAGTGATTTTATAAAATGTGAATTTAAATGGTGACTTGTGAATTTCTGTGTGCTCCAAAAGTGTTTTTCTAAGCAGTTGAAGTATTACCTTTTTCTTGAAATCTATTTTCTCCTGTCACAGACAATTGTTAGCTCTGGTATTAAGTTTCAGAATTCATACTCACAATCGTTGTTTACCTAAAACAATTTTTTTCCAAAAACTCTACTTCCCACCTTCTAGCTGCCGTCACCAACTCTCAAAAACTAAGCAGCATGAAACGTGCGAAGGCTAAACAACTGCTTCACAGATTTTTGAGACTCATAATTAGCTTTTACCTGTGTTTAATAAAATATTCTCTTCATGGTCTCAAATATGTCTTTCTTCAAGTTTTGATGATCACTTACAAATCAGCAATGGCTCTTTTACCTTGTCAAATAGCTGTGACATTCGATTCGCAAACTTTATCATATATTGACCCTCTTTGATCATGACAAAAAGGGGGAGAGAAATATAGGGGTGCATATGAGCATATAGAATGAGCATAATATAGGGGTGCATATGAGCATATAGAATGAGCATATAGAACTTGCATATTATGCATCTAGTCAACAAGTCAGGGGAGCATCATGATAGGGGGAGCATCATATATATATTATCTGTTTGAACTAACCTCCCACCTTGAGATGAGTTAATGTTTTGTCATCATCAAATAGGGGGAGAATGTGGATACCTGTGTTGCAGGTTATCTAATATTGCAGGATTAGTTTTGATGATGAAAAAGACAAAGCCAAGTTGATGGCCAAAGGAATGAGAGTGTCAAAGCAAAGCTGATAAAAAGTATCATATATTCAAAAGTCACAATCCAAGACAATCAAACTCAAGAATTGAAGTTTCAAGATATAAGGGTAGTCCTTAGGGTTTGGGTGTGTCTTAGGAAAAAGTGTAAGCTCTTACGAAGGTCAGCTCATCTCTCAAAGTCCCAAGTTTTCAAAATGCATGCATGCACTCGTAAACACAAGAAGCATTTTTGAAAAGCATAAAATCGATTTTTCTCTATTTTATTCTATATATAAAAATCGATTTTCAGGTCAATACAAAAGATAAAGAATCGATTCATACTAGTTTCACAAAGTATGCAAATCGATTCCTAAGGTATTTTTCAAAAAGGAAAGAATCGATTCACACTATTTTTCACTTAGCAAAAGAATCGATTCCTACATGTCTCAGGAAAGCCAAGAATCGATTCATACAAATTACACTGAGTATAAGAATCGATTCCTAGCCCTCCTGGATCTCAAGAATCGATTGCCACCTTTTTCAAAGCAAGTCAAAATCGATTTTTAATTAAAAGAAGAATCGATTCCTAGATCCAATGTTTTCAACAAAGAATCGATTCCTACATTACTTTCAACGTAAACTTGTTTTTTCTCATAGCCTATAAATAGGCATTTCATAGTCTTCATTTCACACAACCCATTTCACGAATCAGAAAAACTTTTTGAGAAAAACTCTTCACGCTTTTACTTTTGCTCGTCACGCACCGTTGGTCCGTCTGAGCTGATCTGTTGCTAAGAGTTAGTTGGGGTTGCATTCTTCAAGTTGTAATATCTGCCTTCATTAGAGGTATTTCTGTCTTTACAATTGTTTATTATTTAATTATTGTGATTTGTTCTAGGGAGTGGGGTATCTCTCTAGGGTAGCTGTTTGTACTAGGAAGTGGGGTATCTTTCTGGGGCAGCTGATTGTAACAGGGGTGGGGTATCTCTTGTTATTGTTATATTAGATTTGAGGGCTCTCCATAGGTGGGGTATCCTAGGAGGAGAGTGCCTGAGTATGTAAAGGTTTTCCAAGGCACCTGTAAGCCTTGTTGTTTTGGTTAGTGGAAATCTCACAAGGGTGTGAGGACTGGACGTAGGTCACTAGGAGGTGACCGAACCAGGATAAATCTCTGCGTGCTTTATTGCTTTCCTGCTTTACTGTTATACCGCTTTACTGCTTTATATTCTAATTCCTTCGCTTCAACTTAACCTGCGCGAAAATTGATCTAAATCATTGAAAAGGGGAAAAATGTTTTTGAAAGATCTGAAAAGTTTTTAAATCTCAATTCACCCCCCTCTTGAGACTGAAGCCACTTGGTAACATTGTTGTCGTAGTAGATTGTAGTAGGGAGATCTTGTTGTTCACCCATGTCTTCAAGTATTCTCCGAAGCCATATAGCTTGACTTGTCGCTTCAGCTGTTGCCACGTACTCAGCCTCTGCTGTTGATTGCGCAACTGTTGCTTGCTTCTTAGATCCCCATGAGAAAAATCCTGATCCTAGTGAGAAGGCATAGCCTGATGTACTTTTCATGTCATCAATAGAACCTGCCTAATCACTGTCGGTGTAGCCAAGCAATCTTGAGTTGGTCGTGGTTCTGTACCATATACCAAACTCCTTTGTTCCTTGAAGGTATCTTAAAATTCTTTTTCCTGCTCCATAGTGAATTTGGCTCGGCTTCTGCATGAATCTTGATAGAAGACTTGTGGTATACATGATGTCTGAGCGTGTAGCAGTGAGATATACTAAGCTCCCTATCAAACTTCTATAGCGCGGTGCATCAGCTTCTGGTGCTGCGTCTTCTTTTTGTGACTTCTCATTTGTCACGAGCGGAGTAGCTACTGGCTTGCATTCGTTCATGTTGAATTTCTTTAATAGTGCTTCGATATATTTCTTTTGACAGATGAATATTCCTTCTTTTTGTTGTTTTACTTCTATGCCGAGGAAGTAGTTCATCAAGCCAAGATCTGTCATCTCGAATGTCTTCATCATGTCTTCTTTGAAATTAACGATCATCTTCGTGTTGTTTCCTGTGTAGATTAGATCATCTACATACAAGGGAACAATGAGAGTATCCTGCTGACCTTGGGTCTTGACATATAGTGTTGGCTCACTCTTGCTCCTCCTAAATCCTAGATTGATGAAGTATTGATCAATTCGGCTGTACCATGCTCGAGGAGGTTGCTTGAGACCGTATAAAGCTTTTCTTAGTCTCAGTACTTTATCTTCATTTCCTTTGCTGACGAAGCCCTGTTGTAGCTCAATATAAATCTCTTCTTCTAGCACTCCATTTAGAAATGCAGACTTGACATCTAGCTGATAGATGCTCCACTTTTTTGTGCTGCAAGAGCTATTAAAGCTCTTATAGTGTCTAGACGAGCAACTGGACCAAATGTCTCATTGTAGTCAACTCCAGGTTGCTGAGAGTAGCCCTTTGCTACAAGCCTGGCCTTGTGTTTTTGTATTGAGCCATCAGGGTTAAGCTTTGTCTTATAAACCCATTTGACTCCTATGATATCTTTATCTTTTGGATAATCTACTAGCTCCCATGTTTTGGTTTTCTCAATTGATTTAATCTCCTCCTCCATTGCTTTGACCCATACTTCTTGTTTTGATGCTATTTCATTGTTTTCAGGCTCAAGTATGGCCAAATTGCAAGTTTCATATATATCCGCCAGAGATCTTACTCGCCTCGGAGTAGATTCTGGTGAGGAATCTTGTTGAAGAGAAGACGAAGAAGGCATACCTGGATCTTCTGTTACTTCTTCAACTTCTTCTTGAGGTTGTTGTACTGGAAGGGAAATGTTGCTTCTCTCAATTTTTTCTTTATCCCAATTCCAAGCAGCAGCTTCATCAACTTCGACATCTCGACTAATGATGAGCTTCTTTGTTTGTAAGTTGTAGACTCGATAGCCTTTTGATTGTGTACTGTATCCTAAGAAGATGCCTCGAATCGTTTTGTCTTCTAACTTATGCCTCTTTTGGTCTGGGACATGAATATAGTAGATTGATCCAAAGACCCTTAAATGTTTGGCAGAAGGTTTTTGCCCACTCCAAGCTTCAACGGGAGTCTTGTCTTGGACTGCTTGAGTTGGACATCTATTGATAATGTAGACTGCAGTATAAACCGCTTCAGCCCAAAAAGTGTTTGGTAGTCCTTTACCCTTTAGCATTGATCTAGCCATCTCCATGACCGTGCGGTTTCTTCTTTCAGATACTCCATTTTGTTGAGGAGAATATGCGACTGTGAGTTGTTTTTCAATGCCTTCATCCTCACAGAATTTATCAAACTCATGGGAGTTGTACTCTTTGCCGCGATCACTCCTAAGCCTCTTTATGTGTTTGCCACTTTGCTTTTCTACAAGGGCCTTGAACTTCTTGAATATTCCAAAGACTTCTGATTTTTCCTTGATGAAATAGACCCAAATCATTCTAGAAAAGTCATCGATGAAGAGGATGAAATACCTGTTGTTGGTGAGTGATGGTGTCCTCATCGGTCCACAAACGTCAGTGTGGATGAGCTCTAGCACATCTTTAGCTCTCCATGCATTGCTCGTTGAAAATGGTAGTTTGTGTTGTTTTCCAAGAAGACATCCTTCACATGCTCCACTATCTTCTTTTAGGCTTGGTAAATCTCTTACCAAATTCTTTTGATATAACAACTTTAAGGCTTTCGAGTTGAGGTGGCCAAATCTTCGATGCCATAGCCATGAATCATCAGCTTGCACCTTCATGGCAATGTTAGTGGTATATTTAAAGTTTATCGGGAAGCTTCTGTTCCTCGTCTCCGTCTTTACTTGGGCTATCTCAACCCTTTTACTACTGTTATCATAGATTGTGCATTTATCTCCTTCAAAGTGAAGGACATAGCCTTTCTCCATCATTTGACCGATGCTCAAGAGATTTTCTTTAAGATTCGGAACTAGTAAGACATCTCTAATGAATCGCGTACCTTTCTTTGTCTCCACCATGACAGTGCCTTTGCCTTTTGATTCCACAGTAGTGCCATTCCCTAGTCGAATCTTTGATTTGACAGAGTCATCAATTTCCTTAAAGATGCTTTCATCTTTAGCCATGTGATTGCTGCAACCGCTATCCAAGTACCAGGTTCCTTTCTTGTCGTCGTTGGAATCTTGGGTGGCATAGAAAAGATGTTCTTCACTGTCATGTTTATTCTGGTCATTCTCACGTTCTTCGACGAAATTTTCTTGATGTTTATTTTTTCTATAGCAATTCTTCTCCACGTGCCCAAATTTCTTACAGTGCCGACATTGTGGCTTTCCTCGCCAGCGACTGTCTTTCTCGACATGATTTGTCCTCTTGCAGATGCCACATGGAGGATACTCATCTTGATTTTTCTTTGAGAAATTTCTAAAATTCTCTCTATTTCTAGAACTTTCTCCACTACTCTTGCTTCCTCCGTATCCTTTATTATGAGACCGTAATTTAAGCTTAGATTGAAAGGCATTTTCTACAGAGTCATCATCACGCCTACTCAATCTTTGCTCATAAGCTTCAAGAGATCCCATTAGTTCTGTCACAGATAAGTTTGATAGATTCTTCGTTTGTTCAATGGTCGTCACGATTGGATCATACTTACAGGGAATAGAAACTAGAATTTTCTCAACAATTCTTTTGTCGAGAATATTTTCCCCGTGGGCTTTCATTTTAGAAACAATTTCTTTTATCTTAATATAATAGTCTTGTACGGTCTCAGATTCCTTCATATTTAATAATTCAAACTTACGCCTTAGACTTTGGAGTTTGACGGCACGTACCTTGGCGGTTCCTTGAAACTCCTCCTGTAGTGTACTCCATGCTTCCTTATCACTAGAAGCTCTCATTATCCTCGGAAAAATAGAGTCACCCACAGCTTGCTGCAAGTAATATAGCGCATTTGAATCTTTTTGCCTATTTTCCTTCAACTCTTTTCTTTGAGCTGCAGTAAGAGTTGAAGTATCTGCGGGAGTAGTAAATCCTTCTTCCACAATATCCCATAGATCTTGGGAGCAAAAAAAATGTCTTCATTTTAATGCTCCAAAAATCATAGTTTTCACCGGAAAAAGGAGGGACTTGGATATTAGATGATGATTGGGTGTTGTTAGCCATTGGCTAAGAAAAAATATGGAAGTAGTGTAGAGTGAGGGGGTGATTTTTAATTGGAAGTTGGATAGTTTATCTACGCCCTGTATATGACCGAACGTAGCTCTGGTACCACTGTTAATATTTGAGGTAGTAATGCTAGTTTAGTAAATAGTTGGATAGTAGAGAAGGCTTTAGTTGATAGTTGGAAGATGATGGTAGTTAATTAGTAGTGTGATGTTTGGAGCAAAGGAATAGTTGTATTGCTCTCAAATTGGTCACAAATGACTTGATTACAAATGCTTCCAAGCTTGCCTATTTATAGGTGCTTGAGGATGGTTCTAGATAATTCTACATGATTAGCATCTCTAATATATTCTAGATTTATCTTGTACTTGTAGCTTCTAGGTTTTTCTCTTTTGATATTTACATAGAATATTCTAGATTCTTTTACTTAGTACATGTAATGGTAATTTCTAGAATATCTTTGATCTAGACTTCAATAGAGATATCTAGAAATTTGCATCACTTCTTTAACACAAATACCTAATTCTTCACAAATCCACAACAACAAGAAGGACAATCTCAACTAACATTTTCAATTCAATAAAAGAACAAGAAAATGACACAGTGATATGTCTAATGAGGGACTTATTAATGTCATTCGTAAGTCCTAAAGTAAAGGAACTCACATCTAGGTTTTGAGCTTCAAAAATAGTGAAATGGAGGAAATGAAGGATTGGACCATAAGCTCCCTAGTTAAGCACGAATTGAACCCCAATCTTCAAGCTCCTATGACCATGAATCCTGACCTTGTTCAGCTCCTAACATCAATTTCTTGCTCTAGTTCACACATGCATTGGATTTTTGAAAAGGGTTTAGAAATGTGTTTGAATTTATGTTTTTGGGATTCAGTGGTTCTGGTTGAAGGCTAGATTTGAAGAGGATATAGATGAAGAAAATACTGGTATTGAGGATATATTTAGAGAATTCAAGAGCTGAATTTGTGAGCTTTGCTTTTGCTCATCTTCCTTCTCTCTACCTCACGGTCTCTTCTCCCTTTCACTATTCTCTCTTCCCTTTTTTTACTAGGAACATTCTGTTTTTAAGTTTAAAACAGCTAGGGTGGGTGCTAATATGTGTGAGGATAAGTTTCGTGCATGGTAAGATCGTGTGGTCCATCTTTTTTTTTTTAATTTTTTGTAATTGCCAACTAGCCCTCACTTCTAACAGATTACTAACTTCTCCCACTATAAAATTAGTTCTATTTCTAATTTCTATTGTTGATTTAATAAAACATATAAGCAATCTAATCAATTAGCAAATAATCATTTGTTGTAAATAAGGGCCTGAAACAACAACGTAATTACCTGCAAAACAATAAACGTTAGATAAAACAACCGGAGGGGTCTGACGGCGCGCCCTTAAGGATTTATCGGCCTCAATAGCCAAATCCCCCGAGGATACAACCGGTCTCGTCCCGAATCACAGTAACGATCGAGGTATCCAAACTGGCAAGAATGGAGTTTTAATATTCAGGTGATGAACCCAGGAAGAAGAGAAAAGAGTGGCGTATCTTTTTGGTTGAGTTTTCGGTTTTTGGATATGTTTTTGCGTTAACTCCAATTGCTGTTGGCCTTGCCCTAACAATTAGGAAGTCAGTCAAAGAAGAGCTCCTAACCACTTAGTTTGTTATGCTAAAATAGTGGAAAGTGGAGAGTGCTGAACAAACTTATCAGGACGCATTTTAATTAAACGAATGTGGACAATACTTGGAGCTCAAGTAAATAGCTATTAGGAAAATACTTAACAGTAAAATTAAATAAACATAATTTTGATTAATGAAAATAACTTAAAATATGCATTCTAGTATAGGCTCATGTGTATTGTTAAAAAAAAGTATAGGCTCATGTGAGTCCAAAAATATACATATATATAAAATTAATATATCAGTAAATAAAGACTTTGGTATGTCCAAAGCCAAACAAGAGACTTCACAACTTTTGAAATATCTCTCAAAATCAATTAAAATCACAACATAATTGATATATAAAACAAACCAACAGTCTTTGTAATAATAAATCAACTTTGCTCATTAATTAGTTTCTAAACTTTTCAATTAATATACCTTACTATAAAAAAAGTGTGTAGCTTAGATAGTTTTATTAAAAATAAATGGAGTGGGCTAATGAGGTGTTACAAATTTGGGATGTTACAGTATAAGTTTGAAAGAAATTTTTAATGAAATCCTGAGCGCAATTGAATAAAAGCCTTTTCTAGAAAAATGTCTAAATTTAATTTGTTCAATAAGAATATTTTTTTAAACAAAACATAAAAGAGTACTGTTTTTCCTTTTAGATGTATTTTCACTTGAAGGCTTTAACAAGACTCCCTTTATTCTCTTTGCCCAAATAAAAACTACCGAACAATGATATATATACTATATCAAAAAATTTGAGTGTAATCGTGTGTGTAACTTTAGAAAATCAAAATTGCATTTGGGAAAAAAAATCTACAAGTTTTTAGGTTAGGAAATGAGATCTCAATAACAAACTTATTTATCCATAAAAAAACCATTTGTTCAACAAACATGAAACCTATATTTTCTTTAGCCGTTTCAAAATAGATAAAACAATATATTCAATACATTCGAATGTTAAGATTGTAATCTATATATTATAAATATAACTTTCTTAATCACATTTGACTCAGGCAGAGCTTCTTCAAGACCTTGAATATAATACCACCTTCTAAACAACCATGGCATCATCCAACAAATTTTATATCGCTCTGACCATTTTTATTAGTTTTACTTTGTTATTGAGAACATCAGTTGGTTCTGAAACTCTTCAGCCACCATCTCAAGGTCCCTCCAGTGAGAAAAAATATGCACCCAGGCCACAGTCATCGTATGAGAAATATTTAAGTAAATGAGTAAGTAAATTGACGCCAAATTGTGGTCAACAAGTATTCTTTGGTGTATTTGTTGGAGATAAAACAATTAGTAACGAGTGTTGTCTCGGTCTTGTAAATAACGTGGGAAGATCGTGCCATAATGACATCATAAACAATACGGTTAAATTGCCAATTTTTCAGAAAAACAAGACAGAAATTTTGAATAGGTCTTTGAAGGTTTGGAATGATTGTAGTTTGGTTCATTCTGCTTGATCTAAGGTTGGTGTTCACTGACACATGGAAGTGAATAAATGTATCAAATGAATAGTACACATTTAAGTGAAAAAGTTCTTCCTATCTCGGGTATATATACCCTATCATCATTGTCTAATTCGAGGATACATGTATTTGTTTTTGGATGAAAATTAAATCATACTAATGGTTTTAATAAAAGCAAATATTTTAACAAATATAAACAATTACTTATCTCATGAAATTAAATAATTGTTTATTCCTATTAGTTACGCATAAAATATCCCATTATTCCTTAACTAATAATTCAAAGTCGCATCTTCAAAAACTAATCTAATGTAGCGAGAATTATAGAAACAAAATTGATAATTCGAATGCAAAAACGTACAACCATAAGAGACCGATATGATTATCAGTTGACAGGTTTTGTTTTAAAATCAAATCTTGAAAACCATATCAATGTAATTAAAAATGTTTGTTTGGGATTGTGGAAATGATTGATAATCCTATGAATTACTAGAGTATTATAAGTAATGATAGTTGATTAAATGAGTTTGGGTGCAATTGAAATAAGACAGGGGTAATTTTGGAATTTTATCTTCTATTTTAAACTACTCCCATTATAACAAACCCTTTTATTCCCTCTAACTTCAACTGAACACAGACACTCACTCCCACAACCATGCTTTCAACATTTGAGAAAAAGAAAACATAAACCCTTGGAGAGAGAGAGAGTGTACCACCCAGGTATTTCTAACATGTAGATATACCGTAATGCACAACTATAGTAATGATCAGAGGACACAAACCCTGCCTAGATATTGAACGTACATACATTTCCCGAAAATAACACAAAATACTTCGGATACATCCATCTTAGTTCCAAAATGTTACAACATCCGTAGGAATACAACTTAGGTGTTCAATATCATAAACAGAATTTAAAACGGTTTATACAACTCATAAATAATACAAGTCATATAACCATAACACAGACAAGCATAACAGGATCTAAAACATCAAGACAACAAGTCATTGACATCTCCATAAGCTGGTCACCTACCCGTGCCGGTTACTCTTTCTCTTTCCCTGCTTCTCTGTAAAAACAACAAATATGATTGGGTGAGACAACTTGCCTCAGGGAGTTCTACGGTGCCCCCTCACTATCGGTCGGTTTCATTATAAAACCGTATACGTAGTTAAATTATAACTATTTATGTCAATATATGCCTAGCCCCTTTACCAGCCGTGCAAAGCCCACAATCTCGGTAAAGGAAGTGCTATCACATATTTTTAAGTCTTGTCAATTTATATATAATTACAAGCTTTTCTCAAACGAAACGTCGACCGTGCAAAGCCCACAATCTCGATGAATCGAAAACCTATCTTAGCATTAATCGGCCGTGCAAAGCCCACAATCCCGATAACCCAAGTTAGACCACGCCATAACGTTTCAGGGCCTAGGGTGAGGGGTCATGACTTCCCTTCCTAGTATGCTATTTCGTTGGGTCGTCACCCAACTCGATATAATATATATATCACACCCGCATTGGGCCGACTCCTAAATTCGATATAATTTATATCTATCATTGTATCTATAACCCGTTTTGATGAATACAAAGTTAGACACCCGGCGTTATAATACAGCACCAAATTGGACGGGTTATCAGTTTTGTTATTCAAAATCATATGCTCACACGCAGTCTACAATTCGGTTTTGAAAATAGATTTGACTTTCAAAAACAGTGTATTTTCCAGTTCCAATTATATATATATATATATATAGTTAAGTCTTTGAATAAGATTTCAAACGCACCTGAGAACACCTCAATCGAGTTCCCGGATCAAAAGTTATTGCGAAAACAAAATCAGTGTGTTTTGCTGAAAAACTGCAAAGCGTCGCGACGCGAACTGGTTCCGTCGCAACGCGAAAAGTGACAGAAAGTTTTGCGTTGCAAAAATAAGGGAGGTCGCGACGCGATGGCCACGGGCCGCGACCCGATGGGAGGCATAAATGACTGAAAACAGCATTTCGAACACCCGTTTTGTACCGTTTCGCTTTTTATTCGACCCCGAGACATTTCTTGACCAACGAGACTTAAAAATAGACATTATAGGCAGAAATTCAGTCCATATTCCAGCGAAAGCATTAAAATCAACAAATTGATAAAAACATATATATTCACCGAAAAACCGTAAAAACGCTGTTTTCCCGAAAACAGTTTTTGACTCGATAATTCTTTTGAAATTGAGTTAGCTTCAGAAACTGAATTTCAAATCATTCAAGGTTATAAAATGAAATCCTAATCGTGAGTAAAACTCACCGATTCAAAGATCGCACGATAAGTCCCGACGAATTACGCAACAACCGAACTACAAGAACTCACGAACAATCCTTGCTAGAACCCAATCCGACTCGAGGCAGCAGCTTCTTCTTCTTTGCAACTGAGACAGCAACTTAGTAAGACTAAACAACTTTCAATTTCGACATGCAAGCTTAGCACTTCCTTCTCCACAGTTTCCACTGAACATGCAAACAAATCAACAGCTCAAGATTTCATCCTCTTCCTCACTTGGCTTCCTTGTTCGAAAATGGAAACATGAGAAGGGGGAGAATCAGCTTCTGAAATTTGGATCAATGGAAAGGAAAACGAAAATGGGGTGGAAATGTGGAAGCAGGACTTACATGCAATCTGAATCCAAGAATCCCTACTACTCCTCCTTCCTTCTTCTATTCGCCTCCTCCCTCTCCTTTCTCTCTAAGGGTTCTGTTTTATTTTCTAAGTGTTTCTGAAAGAAAAGAAGTGTGGGAGTGCTGGGTTCAGATGGAAAGGAATAGATGGAGATGAGATGTGTGGTTCAGATGGGCTGAGGGTTAAGTGATGGTGAAAGGACCAAACTGCCCTTGGCCCATCTATCCAAGGTTTTGAGGCTAAGACCCCAATAATTTTTCGGTCATTCATTCGGCAAAATTTTCTCGACTACCCCTCTTTCGAGTTGCGACTAATTATTTCACTCTAATAAATTTAACCGTTCTTATTTTCCATAATTCGAATCTTTAAAAATTTAGGGATGATACAATCACCCCAACTTTTAAAATTTTGTCCTCAAAATTGAAAGACGTACCTCAATGGAAGAGATATGGATATCGAGTCCGCATGTCATCTTCCAACTCCCAGGTAGCCTCTTCGGTCGAGAAGCTATCCCAGACCACTTTGACATTAGGAATAGTCCTTGACCGCAGCGTCTTTTCGCCACGCTCCAGGATATAGCTAGGATATGGTTGAAATGATAGGTCTGGTCGAAGATCGATCGTGTCAACACTCAATGGCTCATGCGGATCGGGGACATACTTCCTCAACTGGGATACATGGAATACATCATGGAGATTTGATAAGGCCGGAGACAAAGCGAGGCGATAGGCAACTGGCCCAATACGCTCGATTATTTGGAATGGGCCAACATATCGAGGACTGAGTTTCTTCGCTCGCAAAGCTCTCCCGGTACCTATAGTTGGAGAAACCTTTAAGAACACATGATCACCGACTTCGAACTCTAATGGCCTCCTTCGGTTGTCAGCATAGCTCTTTTGCCTACTCTGAGCAACCTTCATTCTTTCCCGAATTAACTTCATCTTCTCGGTAGTTTCACACACCATATCGGGTCCCAAAAATTTATCTTCTCCAATTTCCCACCAACACAAAGGAGTTCTACACTTTCTCCCATAAAGTGCTTCAAACAGTGCCATTCCAATACTGGAGTGGTAACTGTTGTTGTAGGAGAATTCTATTAATGGAAGATGATTCTCCCAGTTTCTTCCGCTATCGAGCACACAAGCCCTAAGCATGTCCTCAAGAGTTTGAATAGTCCTCTCTGTCTGACCATCAGTCTGAGGATGATAAGCAGTGCTTATGATAAACTCCAATTTAGTGCATTTTTATAGATATCTTTGGGCCATTTTTGGAGCAATTATTATTATCTAAATAAATAAGTGACTCAAATTGCTATTTATTTGGTAGGAAAAAGATAAATAAAGAAGTTGTTTCATTGAGTTGCTTGAAGAAAAATGGGGGTGTCATTAGCAAAAGAGTTGGGCTTGAAACAATACAAAACTGATCCATTGGTTTAAAAGAAAAAAAAGGCCCAATTATTGGGAGTTGAGTGTGGCCGAAGAATTGAGGGATTTTTGATAATTAAAAAGAAGAGAGGAACCAGCCGCGTACAGGGAGAACAAACTCACAAGAGGAAGCAACTAACAGTAGCCGCGAACGTGAATTGGTAGAAGAACGCACGCAACAGTAGCGCCGGCTTGGAGAGAGGGAGTTTTGGGTACCCGTTCTTGACACCGTGAGAGAGCTTTGGAGCAGGAAAAAGAGACTGAATATTCAGAATAAGAATTTCTTTAATTTCCGGGTTATTTTTATCTCTGTAATTCATGACTTTAATTCCTATTTTATTGTTCTTTATGATTTTGGATAGCTAAATCCTCTTCTAGGGTCTTAGGTGGATCTTGCATGATTAGAGACCTTTTTATGTTCTACTTTCTGGTTTGAATTCCTGTTTTTATTTTAATTAATATTGTCCTATTGTTTTTATCACATGATTAGGATTAGCTACCCTTTGCATGTTTATAATCAATTAGTTGATCAGCGACCGTACTGCAATTAGTTGGTGGACCTATAGGATAATTGGGGCTATAATTAGGGCATGACCAAACCATAATTTAGTCTTCCAATCATTCAACCTTTTTGCTCGTTATGCTTTTCCTGAATTTAAATTCTTGCATGACCAAACGAGGGTTAATTTAGGAAAAAGAATATTAATCGCGAATGACCAAACGGATTAATAGTTTTAGTAAAGGGATTGGTAATTAAGTAAAATAAGGGAATTCAGGTAGGATTAGACATAGGGGGAATCAAAGCTTGCAAGTGAAATCGTGATCCTCGGCCCCTCTCCATTGAATTAAATCTTGCATTTTATTATTGTTCTTTATTTCTTTTTATTTTTTTTCGTACAACTCAATTATTCGTTCGTCTAAATAATAATAAATCTTGATTAGTTTAGTACTTGTTAATTAATCCCTGTGGAGACGATATTCTTTTATACTACTTCTGCGATAGAGTACACTTGCTCTAGTGTGTTTTTGAAGCAACAGCTTACAAGCACTCTTGTTCCCAAATATTCATTCAATGCTTTCCAAAATCTGGAGGTGAACTTAGGATCTCGGTCCGATACAATACTAGTAGGGACTCCGTGTAGTCTTATAATGTTTCTCACATATTCCTCTGCTAGCTTGGAGACTTTGTAATCCGAGCGAATAGGAATAAAGTGAGCGGATTTAGTCAATCGGTCCAGCACTACCCAAATGGAATCATTACCGGCTTGCGACCTCGGCAAACCCATAACAAAATCCATCGAGATATCTTCCCATTTCCAAACTGGCACATCAAGTGGTTGTAGTTGACCAGCAGGTCGTTGGTGCTCTGCTTTAACCTTTTGACAGGTCAAGCATCAAGATGTAAACTCAGCAACATCAGCTTTCATTCCAGGCCACCAATACATTTGCTTTATGTCCCGATACATCTTGGTGGAGCCCGGATGTACGGAATACTGACTCCTATGAGCTTCTTCTAATACACGCCTCTTGATGTCTTCATCATTGGGTACACATATCCTACCATTGAAACAGATAATACCATCACAGTCTTCGGTGAAGTTTGGCGATCCTTTTTGAGATTGTAGTTTCACATCCACTTCTTGAGCCACACGAATCTGATCTCTCAATACACTAGTGACCTGAATATGCCGTAACACTAAGCGGTCCCTTTTTCTTGTTACCTTGAGATTCATGTCCCTAAAAGACTCTAACAATGCCATTTCATAAACCATTAATTCTGCGGTGTGGAGAGACTTTCTGCTTAATGCATCTGCCACAACATTAGCCTTCCCAGGATGATACATCAACTCGAAGTCATAATCCTTCAGAAATTCAATCCATCTTCTCTGTCTGTTATTCAGCTCTGTCTGATCGAACAGATACTTCAGGCTCTTGTGATCACTAAAAACTTCGAAACGAGAACCATAAAGGTAATGTCTCCAAATTTTTAGTGCAAACACGATAGCCGCCAACTCTAAGTCATGAGTTGGGTAATTCTGTTCGTGAGTCCTCAATTGCCTGGATTCATAGGCGACCACATGTTGATTTTGCATAAGGACACATCCTAAACCCTTCCCTGAGGCGTCACTGTAGATTTGAAACCCCCAGAGACGGATCCGGAAGAATCAGGATTGGAGCAGAAGTCAACCGTTCCTTCAGTTCGAGGAAACATTCCTCACAATCGGTATCTCATGTAAACGGTTGACCCTTGCGAGTTAACCGGGTGAGTGGGAGAACCAACTGTGAGAATCCTTCGATAAATCTTCTGTAATAACCTGCTAATCCTAAAAAGCTTCTTACTTCTGTTACAGATGTTGGTCGTTCCAAATTTAACACAACTTCCACTTTACTAGGATCCACTGCTACCCCCTCTTGGGAAATCACATGACCTAAGAACTTTATTTCTGACATCCAGAAATCACACTTCGACGGTTTTGCTTATAACTTCTTTTCTCAGAGTACATTCAAAACGAAACAGAGATGTTGAGCATGCTCCTCAATCGTCTTTGAATACACCAAGATATCGTCTATGAAGACAACCACAAACTGATCCAAGTAGGAATGAAAAACTCTGTTCATGTAATCTATAAAAACAGCTGGAGCATTAGTTAGTCCGAAAGGCATCACCACAAACTCGTAGTGTCCATACCTCGTACGGAAAGCGGTTTTCGGAATATCTAAGGCCTTCACTCTGATTTGATGGTATCCCGATCTTAGATAAATTTTGGAGAATTTTCTATCACCTCGAAGTTGATGGTAATCTTGTTCAATTGACGGTAGTCGATACATAATCTCATACTTCCGTCCTTCTTCTTGACTAGCAGCACCGGAGCACCCCATGGAGAAGCACTCGGTCGAATAAACTTCTTGGAAATTAATTCCTCAAGTTGGGACTTCATTTCCTTCAGTTCGAGAGGAGACATCCTATAAGGTGCTATGGATATTGGCCCTGCACCAGGCGCCAAATCTATAGAGAATTCTACCTCTCGTTCCGTAGGCAAAAAGGAAACTTCCTCGGGAAAAACATCTAAGAATTCATTAACAACTTGAACAGACGATTAATCCAAATCAGCTTCAGTTGATGCAGATAAAATAACAACAAAAGCTTCCGCACCTTGGAATAGAGACTGGCTGGCTGATGCAGATAAAATAACAACAAAAGCAGACAGTTCAGACACAACGACTGGGTTCGCACACAACCCTTTGCAGCAGTAAGGATGGTTATCGGTTCAGATATAGGAGACACTTCTAATCCTAACCGTTCAGCACACGCTTCAGAGATAAAATAGTGAATAGCGCCAGAATCATACAGTACATTAACAGTTTGATTAAAGAGAGAACCTGTACCCCTTATGAGATTATCAGCTGGTATGATGGTCTGGGCGTCCAAGGTGTTGACTCTAGCCTGTCTTGGAGCGTCAGGAGACTCCATGAAAGCTTTCCTTGCCGGGAAATTATTAGCATAATGGCCCACCTCCTTGCAAAAGTAGCATTGATTTGGCCCAGCCTGACATTTGCCTCTATGATTCTTCTTGCAGATAGAACATTTGTTAGGCCTTGTAGAATCAACTGTTTGCACTTGTTTCCCTTTATCAGAAATTCCTCGTTTTTCCTTCCAAAAGTCCTTCCTCTCAGCATACATTCTTTTGAGATCTTCTTCAGCAGTGTGTGCTTGTTGCACCAAAGTGGGATAAGTGGTCATAGTATAGGAACTAAGACCTTGATTCACTTCACCACGGAGACCTTGTTTAAACATTATCATTTTCCACCGGTCATTAGGAGCATGAGTTCCCACTTCATAAAATTGCGACAGTCTCTCAAACTTCGCAGCATACTCCCCAACAGACATGTCCCCTTGTTTCAGACTAACAAACTCCACCTGTTTGGCAAGCCTCTGAGCATCAGGAAAGTAGTGACCTAGGAATAGCTCCTTAAAGTTATCCCAGTTAAGAGGTGTTCCTTGGGTTTGAAGCATCCTGCGTGCATTAGTCCACCAGGTATGAGCATCTTCATCCAGAGCATTGGCAGCACAAATTACTTTCTCCTCTTCATTGCATTGCAATGTCACAAAAATCCTTTCCATGGCATCTACCCAAAAATGGGCTTTCATTGCATCGGATCCTCCTTTGAAGGTTGGGGGTTTCATTTTCAGAAACTGGAAGTACATCCTGTTAGGATCCTCAGGTTGGGGTACATTGACTGGCTCATTTGGTTGTGGATGAGGCACTTGATGCATCTGCTGCATTTGAGCCATTTGATCCATCTGTTGCTGCTGCATTAGCATCATGTCATTCATCATCTTCTGCTAAGTTTCAATGACATTTTGCATCCATTCTTGATGAGGATCAATAGGTGGGTTTCTCCTACCTCTTCCCGCCATGATTCTGCGAAATATGCACAAAGTATTAAGTTGATCAGGCTCAATGTCTAATAGCATACTAAGAAGAATCAGACTTAAAAGACGGAAAAGACTCTTAACATCTAAGTCTAACTAGGTCGAACCGCTCTGATACCAAATGTAACGCCCTAAAATTTAATTAATTATTTAAATGAATTGTTTGGGAATTTAATGGGTAGAAAAATAATAAAATAATAATAATGCAAGTATATGTGGACCTATTGTTGGGGTTGGGATTATTAAAATGAGAAGTATTAGTGAGGCCCATGATTAAGTCGCATAAGCTAAGGAAAAGCCCATAGGACTAAATGAGCATATAAGGGATTAGGTTAGGGTTTTGCTCATTTAGAAGGATCAAAAAAATAGAATTGGAGAGAAGAGAAGAGAGAAGAGGCGCGGCGAAGAGGAGAGAGAGCTAGGGCAAGGCTTCGAGTTCTCCAAAGGCTAAGGTAAGGGTGGGGTTCTATCTCTATAATTGGGTGTATGAAGGGCTCTAGGTAGAAAGGTTGATCGAACCCTAGGTGTGATAAAGTTAGAAGACCCTAGTTGTAGGTATTGAATTTTTATATGATGATTGAACATGATTGATGGTGATTGAACATGAGTGATGATGATTGAACATGATTGATGATGATTGAACGTGCTTGATGTTGTTTTGGAATCGAAATTCCTGAAAATGTTGTTGGGCGCCAAGGGCGCCACCCTGTTGTGTTGTGTTGCGGTCTTGCAGGTACCTGGCGCATAGGGCGCCAAGGGCGCCTAATCCTGGCTGCCCGTTGTTGCTGTTCTTGGGCGCCATGGGCGCCGGTTGATGTTTTCCTGGCGCAAGGGCGCCAAGGGCGCCAAGTCTTGGTTGCTCGATTTTGAGGTTGCTGCGTTTTCTTGACGCAAGGGCGCCAAGTATTGGCTGCCCGATTGCGATGTTGCTGTGTCTCCTGGCGCATGGGCGCCAAGGGCGCCAAGATTTGGCTGCCCGGTTGCTGTTGTTGCGTGCTGTGTCTGGCGCAGGGGCGCCATGGGCGCCTAAATCAGGCTGCCTCGTGCTGTGTCTGGCGCAGGGGCGCCATGGGCGCCTAAATCAGGCTGGCTTGTGCTGTGTTGCGTTGCTGGGCTCCATGGGCTCCAAGGGCGCCAGTTTGGCTGCCCGTTGTGCTGCTGGGCGCCATGGGCGCCAGTTTGGCTGCCAGTTGTGTTGCTTGGCGCAGTGGGCGCCAAGTGTGGCTGCCCAAATGTGAATTTCACGATTGTTATTTAAAATGATGTTGAATATGTGATTAGGCCCAAAGTTGCCAAAATGCTGAAAATTGCTAAGTTGTAAATTGTTGACGACGAACGTTGTACTAAGACGAATTTGCCTCTATTCATTGGCAGGCGATGTGTTGTAGGCCTACGGCCAATGTTGCTTTCCGATGTTGTTGCGTTGCTATGTAACCGTTGTTATTTGTTGGTGCGTTTACATAGCATCGCATGCATAGCATATTTTTCGGATGGAGCTATGATCAAACCACGATGGCCTGGATTGACAAACCACGACGACGATGTTGCGATGTTGATGCCCCTATTTACGGGCTTGAATTATGGTACCACATGCATTATAGGGCGGTGGCCCTGAGTTGAGTCACATTTCGCATTATGTGCATACTTATGTGATTGAGATGATTTTGACTGCTGTTAAGTGATGAATTGACCTGAATTATATATTGTTTTTCATGTATCCATTATATAGTGCGATATCTCACCCCTTCTGTTTGAATGTTACTCCAATGTTGGTAACGTGCAGGTAACCCCGAATGAAGGCAGTTCACATTCGTTTGATCCAGCTGGTGTCGTCGCTCTGATATGTAATACTCAGGGGGAATGAACACGCGTTTTAATACTGTTTGCCTTGTTATTTCGTTGTTGGAGCTTTAAGCTGTTATGTTGCTATTTTGATGTTTTTTGAGCTGTCTTGAGTTGTTAAGACGCAACGATTATTTAATTTGGCTTGTTGTGAATCTGCTGCGTAGTTTTTAAAGATGAATTATTTCTGAGGATTAAAATGGTTGTTTTATCGGTTCATCCAAACGTGTTATAAGAAGTGAATTAACTCGTTGTTGTTTTCAAGAAGTAAATGTGGCACTCCATTGTTTGTTGAAAAAGATTTTTATGAACTCTGATATTTATGCTTTATTTTGCCGGGTAGAAATGGGGTGTTACATTAGTGGTATCAGAGCAGTTTCGGTCTGTCCGGCCAAGTTGTCAAGTTATTGTGTCATTGACGATCAAGTATTGTCAATTAGTTCTAACTGTTGTTTATGTTGTAGCGATTAGTTGAGATGGCTGGAAGGAACGATGTTGCTATTGCTGCTGCGTTGGCTGCTATGGCTCAGGCCGTGGAGGGTCAGCAGAATGCTGGTGAGAATGCTGGGTCTCGTAGTTTGGCAACCTTTCAAAGAGAGAATCCGCCTACTTTCAAAGGCAAGTATAATCCTGATGGAGCGTTGGCTTGGCTGAAGGAGATGGAGAGGATCTTCCGTGTGATGGACTGCACTCCAGCGCAGAAGGTTCGTTATGGTACTCATATGTTGGCAGAAGAGGCTGATGACTGGTGGCTAGAGACTAGTCAAAGGTTGGTAGCTATAGGTGAAGAGGTCACTTGGGTTGTGTTCCGTAGGGAGTTTATGAGGAAGTATTATCCGGAGGATGTTCGGGGTAAGAAGGAAATTGAGTTCCTTGAGCTGAAGCAAGGAAACCTGTCGGTTACTGAGTATGCTGCTAAGTTTGTGGAGCTGGCTAAGTTCTATTCGCATTATAGTGAAGCAACTGCTGAGTTCTCGAAGTGCATCAAGTTTGAGAACGGGTTGCGACCAGAGATTAAGAAGGCCATTGGGTATCAAAAGATCCGTGTCTTTTCCGATTTGATTGATAGCTGCAGGATCTATGAAGATGATTACAATGCTCATTATAAGATCATTAATGAGAAGAGGAGCAAGAATCCAAGTCGTGGTAAGCCGTATGATGCTCCTGCAGGAAGAGGTAAACCGAAAGCCGCTGATGGTAAGAGAACTAGTGGGGGAGATGCTCCGGCTGGTATTGTGTGCTTCAGATGTGGCAAAGCTGGGCATAAGAGTAATGCGTGCAAAGCTGAGCCGATGAGGTGTTTCCGTTGTGGTAAGATCGGGCATGAGGCGTCCGGGTGTGAGCATAAGGAGGTGGTTTGTTTCAACTGTGGCGAAGGAGGACACATCAGTAGTTAGTGTCAGAAACCAAAGAAGGAGCGGGCTAGTGGAAAAGTGTTCGCATTGGCATGGACAGAGACTTCCGAAGAAGATGGACTTATTAGAGGTACATGCTTCATTAATAATATTCCTCTATCTTCTATTGTTGATACCGGTGCTACTCATTGTTTTATTGCTGCTGATTGTGTTGAAAGATTGGGTCTTGCGTTGTCTTCTATGAATGGAGAGATGGTCGTCGACACTCCAGCTAAGGAGTCGGTGACTACTTCTCTAGTGTGCTCTCAATGTCCTTTGTCGATTTTCAACAGAGACTTTGTTGTTGATCTGATTTGTTTGCCGTTAAGTGGATTGGATGTGATCTTAGGTATGAACTGGTTAGAGCATAATCATGTGCATATTAACTGCCGTAGTAAGTCTGTAAGTTTTTCTACCCCTAAAGAGGAGGAAGCTGGTTTGTTGTCTGCCGGTTAGCTGCGGAAGTTGATGCGAGAGGAAGTCCAGTTATTCTCACTGATGGCATCAATGTCTGTCGAGAACCGAGCTGTAATTGAAGGGTTGCGGGTAGTATATGAATTTCCTGAAGTTTTCCCTGATGAGATTCCAGGTGTGCCGCCAGAGAGAGAAGTGGAATTCGCTATTGATCTTGTACCTGGTACCAAACCTGTTTCTATGGCACCATACAGGATGTCTGCATCGGAATTGTCCGAATTGAAGAAGCAGCTTGAGGATTTTCTCGAAAAGAAGTTTGTGAGACCAAGTGTGTCGCCGTGGGGAGCTTCTGTGTTGCTAGTAAAGAAGAAAGATGGAAGTATGAGGCTCGGTGTTGATTATAGACAGTTGAATAAGGTAACGGTTAAGAACAAGTATCCACTCCCAAGGATAGATGATTTGATGGATCAGCTGGTGGGTGCTCAAGTGTTTAGTAAGATTGATTTGCGGTCGGGCTATCAGGTAGTGGAAGTAAGTTTCCTTGGTCACGTCATTTCAGGTAGTGGCATTGCGGTAGATCCGTCTAAAGTAGATGTTGTGTTGTAGTGGGAAGCCCCGAAGTCGGCTACCGAGATTAGGAGCTTTTTGGGGTTAGCTGGTTATTATAGAAGGTTCATTGAAGGATTTTCTAAGTTAGCACTCCCGCTAACTCAGCTGACGTGCAAAGGTAAAGCTTTTGTGTGGGACGCTTGTTGTGAAGAGAGTTTCGCCGAATTGAAGAAGAGATTGACGACGTCTCCTATCTTGATGTTGCCCAATCCGGGAGAATCTTTTGTGGTGTATTGTGATGCTTCCAAATGGGTTTAGGAGGTGTGCTTATGCAGAATGGGAAGGTAGTTTCTTATGCGTCGAGGCAGTTGAGGACTCATGAAAAGAATTATCCTACGCATGACTTACAGCTTGCTGCAGTTGTGTTTGTGCTGAAAATTTGGAGGCATTATCTTTATGGTTCTAGATTTGAAGTATTTAGTGTCCATAAGAGTTTGTAGTATTTATTTGATCAGAAGGAATTGAATATGAGGCAACGACGGTGGTTGGAGTTATTGAAGGATTATGATTTCGGGTTAAATTATCATCCAGGAAGAGCTAATGTCGTGGCTGATGCGTTAAGTCGAAAGACCTTACACATGTCGGCAATTATGGTTAAGGAGTTGGAATTAATTGAGAAGTTCAGAGATATGAGTTTGGTCTGTGAAGTGACACCGTAGAGTGTCAGGTTGGGAATGTTGAAGATTAATAATGGCTTTTTGGACAGTATCAGAGAAGCTCAGAAGTTGGATGTTAAGCTGGTGGATTCTATGGTTGGAATCGATCATTCTGAGAATAATGATTTCAAGCTGGATGCGCAAGGTGTGTTGAGGTTCCATAATAGAATTTGTATTCCTGATGACGCGGAGATGAAGAAAGCAATTCTTGAAGAGAGTCATAGGAGTAAGATGAGTATTCATCCGGGAGCTACTAAGATGTATCAGGACTTGAAGAAGTTGTTTTGGTGGCAAGGGATGAAGCGTGATGTAGCGCAGTTTGTGTATGCATGTTTAACTTGTCAGAAGTCGAAAGTTTAACATCAGAAGCCTGCAGGGTTGATGCAACCGTTAGAGGTTCCAGAATGGAAATGGGATAGTATTTCAATGGACTTTGTGACGGGATTGCCAAATACCGCGAGAGGTCATGATGCTATTTGGGTGATTGTTGATAGGCTAACGAAGTCGGCTCATTTTGTTCCTTTTAACATCATATATCCAGTGCCGAAGTTGGCAGAGATTTCTATCCGAGAGATTGTGAAGCTGCATGGTGTTCTGCTAAGTATCGTTTCGGATAGGGATCCGAGGTTCACGTCTGATTTTTGGAAGAGTTTGCAAGCGGAGTTGGGTTCTAAGTTGAGGTTGAGTTCGGCGTATCACCCTCAGACGGATGGTCAGTCAGAAAGGACTATTCAGTCGTTGGAGGATTTGTTGAGAGCTTGTGTTCTGGAGCAAGGAGGTTCGTGGGATGCGTACCTTTCGTTGATAGAGTTCACTTATAATAACAGTTACCATTCTAGTATTGGGATGGCACCTTTTGAAGCATTGAATGGTCAGAGATGTAGGACTCCTCTATGTTGGTATGAATCTGGGGAAAGTGTAGTACTTGGACCGGAAATTGTTCGAGAGACTACTGAGAAGGTGAGATTGATTTGGGAGAAGATGAAAGCCTCGCAAAGTAGACAGATGAGTTACCATGATAAGCGAAGGAAGGATTTAGAATTTCAAGCAGGTCAGCATGTGTTTTTGAGAGTCACTCCAGTGACTGGTGTTGGACGCGCTTTGAAGTCTCACGCCTCGTTTTATCGGTCCGTATCAGATTTCGGAAAGAGTTGGAAATGTTGCTTATAGGGTGGCCTTGCCGCCTAATCTTTCGAACTTGCACGATGTGTTTCATGTGTCGTAACTTCGGAAGTATGTTTCAGATCCATCTCATGTAATTCATATGGATGATGTGAAAGTACGGGATAATCTCACTGTGGAGACGATGCCTGTGCGTATTGAAGATCATGAAGTGAAGACTCTTAGAGGCAAGGAGATCGCTTTGGTGAAAGTAGTCTGACTGGGAGCTGCCGGAGAAAGCATGACGTGGGAGGTGGAAAGTGTAACACCCCAAAAATATTTATTTGGTTGTGTAATTAATTATATAAGGTTATGTGATAGGAATAATATTTATTTAGTTATTTATGTGTTTATTTGTTTGAGTAATTATTTATTTGTTAATTAATTGGGGGTTTTAGGTGATAGAAGAATAGAATGATATATGTGGGCCTTATTGGGTTTAGGATTAATTAAATAGGATGTGAGTGGTATAAGTAATAATATGGTGTTTAGTAATTAAATTGGGTAGTGGAAGGAGGCCCGTGATTCAAGAGCCCATGACTTAAGTGAGAATATAAAAGGCTAAAATTAGGGTAAGTGCTCATTTTCCACCCAAAACAAAAGAAAAGAAAAGAATAGAGAGAGAGAAGAAAGAAAGGAGTGTGCGACGGCCAGCAAGGGAGGAGAGGGAGAAATCGTGGAGGCACCAAGAAAGGAGGAAGCTAGTGGTGGTTCTTGGTGGTTGCTTGGAGCTTGGCTTGGGTTCTTCATTTTCTAAGGTTAGGGGGTCCTCTTTCCATTCATAATAGTGTATGTTGATGGGTATTGTATGGGGTTAGGTTCTAGGGTGATTGTTTGGGTATTTTTATGTGGCGTTGTGTTGTCTTCATGATTGATAACCATATGTGGTGAAACTATGTTGATTAGTGTTGAAATGAACATGTTGTGAACTATGCATGCAAGGTGTTCGATGTTTTGGTTTGATGATTTCATTGATGTTTGGTTTACTGATTTTTGGTGATGAACATGATGATTTATGTTTATATTAGTGATTTGAATAGTTGGCGTGTTGAATTGATGATTACAATATGATTGGTGAATTAATTTGGTGTTAATTGTGAAATTATGGTGTTAAAAACTTACTGTTGGGAAATTCTGGATACAGGCTCGTTCCTTTTGATCCTACGTCTAATCGGGTGGTCCGAAAATTGTGTGGTTTATCATTTTAGAAACTAGACTTATTTATCTTTAATTTGGCACTGGTTTGATTGAAATTGGAGTCGTGTGGCTTGAGATATAGGTGTCACAATTTAGGAAAATATCCTGGAGTAATTCTGTGTCTAGGTTCGGTATTTCGGTTATAACGTTTTCACCTGAACTCCGTCTTGAATGGTTCCTGTCTCTTTGAAAACTAGATTCAATTTCCTTCGTTTGGGAACAAACCCCATGTCTTTTGGTTGAGTTTTGATCATTCTAGAGGTGCCACAAGTTAGGTCATGGTGGCTGTCCCGTTTTCTGAACCCTGATACTTGTTTGTTGAAACTGTACTAATTGGCTCATTGTTTCGAAAAAAGAAAACTATAGTCAGGAACTAGACATTCTCAGGTTTCTGTAGAGGGGTCGTTTGTTGGATTCCGATGTCGTTTACTATTTTAACTAATTCTCCGAATTCTGGTTGCCGTGTTCGCGTAGCCCAGGGTGTCGCTGTTGTTCCCAAATTTGTTTTTTAAATATCTTTTGACTTGGGTGTCCAAATTTGATGGTTCAAAATGCGTTTCGAAGCTTATTCAGGTGCCCACCTGGATATTCTATTTTAGGCAAAAACATATTAATTTTCTGATGGTTCTGGGAAGATGTTGCCAAGGTGTTTAAGTGTAATTTTACCTACTTTTCCCATTCGTGACGATGTCTTAAAATGATTTAATGGAGTTGGTATTGATGTAATTGGTGAATCTATCTGGTGAGTCCATTTGGTGAATTTATTGGTGATGTGTATTTGGTGAGTTTATTGGTGAGTTTATTTGGTGAGTTTATTGGTGAGTTTATTTGGTGAGATTATTGGTGAGTTTATTTGGTGATGAACCCTCAAGCATAGACCCTTAGAGTTTTGGGTTATGGTGAGAGGGTACCATTAGGTGATTATGTTTGTTGCTCTCTTGGTGTGTTTTGGTGTGTATGATGCATTGTTCATGGCGTCTCATAAACCATATGCATTTTGGTGAGCAGAGGCTTCGGCCTAATTTTATTTGGTGAGCAGAGGCTTCGGCCTAATTTTATTTGGTGAGCAGAGGCTTCGGCCTAATTATATTTGGTGAGCAGAGGCTTCGGCCTAATGGATCCACATGCATGTGCCCTGGGAGTTTGAGTTGCATTTCATGCATTAATCATACATTTGGTGCTGTTGCTTGATGACTGTGAAATTGATGATGTTGCTGCCCTTGTTGTGAATTGGTGTTCCCTAATTGCCTTTCCTAATATAGTGCTTATCTCATATGTTATTATTTATGTAAAGAGACTCACCCTACTGCTTTTATGTTGCTTCTCATGTCGGCAACGTGCAGGTGATAGCGAGTGAAGGTTATCCTCATACCTTCTTCTAGTAGGATGTGTCATGCTCTGATACGTAGCACCGGGGGGCGTCTTATGTTTACTTGTCATTTTATTTGATGTTGTTAGACTGCTATTTTGTGATGTATTGGATTACGTTCAAACTTGTTGTTATTCCGCTGTGATGGTGATTATATTCTATTGATGTAAACTAAACAAGAGATTTGTGGGCTTGCCCCTTTGACTGTGTGCTATGTATCGTGCTGTTATTTTGCTGAAGTATATCAATTCAAGTTGTTGGTTTAAATGGAGTTAAGTGTAGCACTCTCTTGTGGTTGTTTTAAAAAGAAAAAAAAAGAAACTCTGATTTTATTAAATAGTAATTAATTAGAAGGGGGTGTTACATTAGTGGTATCAGAGCAATGGTTGGTCCGTCCGGCCAAGTCGTCGAGTCGTTGCGTCGGTTAACGACCAACTGTTGTCTTTTTAGTGCTGACCATTGTTGTGTTGTAGGTACACCAAAAGTTGCCAATGGTAGGTGAACTAGTGGGGGAGATGTCCCTACTAGTGTTATATGTTTTGTTGTGTTCCTAGGTGTGAATCATGTGCTGTTGTTTTGGTTGGTTTTTAACCTTCTTGTTGTGAGAACTCTGTGATTTTATTTATTGTGTACGTGTTGTATAGTATTTGTGTGTGAACCCTGTTTTTTTTTTTCTGTTTTTGGTTCTTATTGTTAACTTTCCGGTTGTGTGAATCTTGACTTCATTAGTGTGGTCCCCAATGATTTACACCGTGATTTGGCGACCCAAGTTTTGAATGTGTAATTGATGTACTTGTGTGCTTCCAACGATGTGATTGTTGTTGATACTCACGTGTGTTTTGATTTGCTTAAACTATTTTAATTAATCAACACTAAGCCTTACGTGAAACTCTTTTGTGGTGTGTCTTGATGTTAAGGCTAATTGTATTGTAAAATGGTTTTGCTGATTATTTAAGTTGTTACTATGTTGATAACATGCAATAATGTTTCGATCACTCTGAGTAATGACGTCCCCGCTTAAAAATGTTAAGTTTCCATTCCCTTGACTTATAACTGTTTTCTATTGAAGGGCTAAATTTGCTATATTGCTACCAATCAACTTATGCATGTTAGTCGGCTAATCTTTCTTTACTCTGTGTCCCTGATTATTTTTGACATGCAGTGATTGTGAGTTTAGAGTCCTCATGAATTATTTTCTAATTCCCATGCTTCGTGAAGTTGACATTGAGCGCTTGAATTTTTAGACAAAATCTTTTTGGTTATTGCCTCCTGATTTACACTGTGTGGTTTTGTAACCTGGGAAGTAAGGAGATTCCTGAAAATGTTTTTGAAACATCTATTAAACAATTTTACAGTTGGATACTGACTTTGGCATTGGAAATTATTTTAATAAATGGACGCTGACCTGGTATAAAGTTTTTACTGATGTTACAGTGTGCACTGTCTTGACTGCTGTAAATGATAAAGTTTTGGTTTGAAAGCTACAACTATTGTCTTCTCCTATTTCTACAATCCCGTGAGATGATTTTGAAAAGTGGACTATATTTTATGTTGTTGTTAGTATCCCATGTATTTTACTCTATTTGGCCTTTTGCTTAATTTCCCTCAACATGTGATGTTTCCAACTCCGAACCTTTGCGAACTATTTCGTGACCGTGAGCTGTAATTTCCTACGCTGAATTTTCCCTGATTTTGTTTTAGCTGTTGCACTCTTTATAATTGGTGCCACGTGATTTTGAGAGACCTTAAACATTTAAATTGTGCACTGGCACTGTTTTTGCACTTCCTTGACTTTGCTTTTACTGTCATATGTTCTTGAGGATACCTTATTCAAACTGGTTAAGCTAACGAGAAAATCAATTCCTATAACGTGCCTTATTTTCCGTGTCGAAAAATTCTAAATAAGTATTTTGTGCATGTGTGTGGTTGTACATTTCGTATATGTGCCTTTAACTATGAATAGAAATCGCCTGTACTGAGTCTTCATGATTTTGTGTTAGTAGTTGTATTTCTAATCCAGTATGTACCACGTGAAGCTTGATATTGTGCGCTTGAGTCTTTATGATAGATTTCCTTTTGGTTGCTTCTTCCTGAGTAGTTTTGAAAATATTAAAATGATAATGTCTGCCGAGGATGGATATATGTTTTCCTAAAGTTAGTTTTGTTTCTAGACGTTCATATGAATGCTTAAACTAATTTGGTTCGGTTGATGTGTAGTTTTATGTAAATACTTTTGCTGTAGCATGTTTTTACTTCTATGTTGACGCTCTAGGCTAAGTGTTTTGTGGATATTGGTCCACTAAATTGTTTTTGGTGTCATTGTCATACTAGCATGCTGTAACTCTTGGAAAATAATAAAGTCCTATTACACAATTGTTATTTTCTCTGAATTTTCTGAAACTGATTTAAGGATCAAGCACTCTGATTTTGTGACTTGTCTTACTATATTTACGCACTTGGTAAACTTTCTCGTGATGTTGTTGACGCTATTGTTGTCGTTGTTTTGCTTTTGTTGCTGTTTTTCTGGAAATTATTGATGCTGTTTTCTGAAAAATATTGCTACTGTTTTTCGAAAACTCTATTGGCTGTTTTTCAGGAAAATAAATGTCACTGTTTTCTGAAAACTACTGCTGCTGTCCTCCTAAGATAATTGTTGTTGTTTCCTGAAAAATCATTGTTGCTGTCTTTAAAAATTACTTTCACTGTACCGAAAAGTACTGTTACTGTTCCTAACTTATGCGCTGCCCCTATTTTTATGAGTTGTGCCTATTTCGATTGTTAACTGTTGCCGGTGCCTTAGTGCCCGATTGTTGTGACTAGGTTGCTAGCCCTGATATTGTTTACTATTGATGATGTTATTACTAGTTATGTTGTTGTTGTCGTGGGTATCGCCGAATGGCCCACATTGTTGTTTTGTCTTGGGTATCGCCGAATGGCCCAAGTTGTGTTGTTGTTCTGTCGTGGGTACCGCCGAATGGCCCACATGGTTTTGTTGTTATTATTGCTGACTTGTTTTCTGGGCCTATGGCCATTGTTAAAAAGGGATAGGTGATCCTGGAGTTTAACTGTGTTGATGCTATGCGTTGTTGTAATAATATTAACTATTGTGATATACCGTGTGTTGTCTATCTTAATGATGTTGTCATAGAAACCAAACCATTAGCAGGCTGTTAGTGTGCGTACCCATAAGGGTAGATGAGTAAGGTAGGATGTAAGTTAGTCTATCGGAGTAGCATAGCAGAGTAGAGAGTGAGCCTGATTATTACTGCTTGAAGTTACCTGGCTGAACAAGTAGGAGGGACGGCCGCCCAAGCACTTACCACCGGTAATCAAAGCAATAGTAATCAGCATGAGAGATAGCACTAGTTGCCTAGATGGAGGTAGTGGGTAGCGGAGGAATGTTGGCTTTGGCAGGTAAATTTCGAGGACGAAATTCTTTTAAGTGGGGGAGAGTTGTAACACCCCAAAAATATTTATTTGGTTGTGTAATTAATTATATAAGGTTATGTGATAGGAATAATATTTATTTAGTTATTTATGTGTTTATTTGTTTGAGTAATTATTTATTTGTTAATTAATTGGGGGTTTTAGGTGATAGAAGAATAGAATGATATATGTGGGCCTTATTGGGTTTAGGATTAATTAAATAGGATGTGAGTGGTATAAGTAATAATATGGTGTTTAGTAATTAAATTGGGTAGTGGAAGGAGGCCCGTGATTCAAGAGCCCATGACTTAAGTGAGAAT
Organism: Astragalus membranaceus; assembly: GCA_039519185.1. NCBI lineage: Eukaryota > Viridiplantae > Streptophyta > Magnoliopsida > Fabales > Fabaceae > Astragalus > Astragalus membranaceus. The sequence continues at coordinate 44,273,242 of CM076846.1, forward strand.
ATAAAAGGCTAAAATTAGGGTAAGTGCTCATTTTCCACCCAAAACAAAAGAAAAGAAAAGAATAGAGAGAGAGAAGAAAGAAAGGAGTGTGCGACGGCCAGCAAGGGAGGAGAGGGAGAAATCGTGGAGGCACCAAGAAAGGAGGAAGCTAGTGGTGGTTCTTGGTGGTTGCTTGGAGCTTGGCTTGGGTTCTTCATTTTCTAAGGTTAGGGGGTCCTCTTTCCATTCATAATAGTGTATGTTGATGGGTATTGTATGGGGTTAGGTTCTAGGGTGATTGTTTGGGTATTTTTATGTGGCGTTGTGTTGTCTTCATGATTGATAACCATATGTGGTGAAACTATGTTGATTAGTGTTGAAATGAACATGTTGTGAACTATGCATGCAAGGTGTTCGATGTTTTGGTTTGATGATTTCATTGATGTTTGGTTTACTGATTTTTGGTGATGAACATGATGATTTATGTTTATATTAGTGATTTGAATAGTTGGCGTGTTGAATTGATGATTACAATATGATTGGTGAATTAATTTGGTGTTAATTGTGAAATTATGGTGTTAAAAACTTACTGTTGGGAAATTCTGGATACAGGCTCGTTCCTTTTGATCCTACGTCTAATCGGGTGGTCCGAAAATTGTGTGGTTTATCATTTTAGAAACTAGACTTATTTATCTTTAATTTGGCACTGGTTTGATTGAAATTGGAGTCGTGTGGCTTGAGATATAGGTGTCACAATTTAGGAAAATATCCTGGAGTAATTCTGTGTCTAGGTTCGGTATTTCGGTTATAACGTTTTCACCTGAACTCCGTCTTGAATGGTTCCTGTCTCTTTGAAAACTAGATTCAATTTCCTTCGTTTGGGCACAAACCCCATGTCTTTTGGTTGAGTTTTGATCATTCTAGAGGTGCCACAAGTTAGGTCATGGTGGCTGTCCCGTTTTCTGAACCCTGATACTTGTTTGTTGAAACTGTACTAATTGGCTCATTGTTTCGAAAAAAGAAAACTATAGTCAGGAACTAGACATTCTCAGGTTTCTGTAGAGGGGTCGTTTGTTGGATTCCGATGTCGTTTACTATTTTAACTAATTCTCCGAATTCTGGTTGCCGTGTTCGCGTAGCCCAGGGTGTCGCTGTTGTTCCCAAATTTGTTTTTTAAATATCTTTTGACTTGGGTGTCCAAATTTGATGGTTCAAAATGCGTTTCGAAGCTTATTCAGGTGCCCACCTGGATATTCTATTTTAGGCAAAAACATATTAATTTTCTGATGGTTCTGGGAAGATGTTGCCAAGGTGTTTAAGTGTAATTTTACCTACTTTTCCCATTCGTGACGATGTCTTAAAATGATTTAATGGAGTTGGTATTGATGTAATTGGTGAATCTATCTGGTGAGTCCATTTGGTGAATTTATTGGTGATGTGTATTTGGTGAGTTTATTGGTGAGTTTATTGGTGAGTTTATTTGGTGAGTTTATTGGTGAGTTTATTTGGTGAGATTATTGGTGAGTTTATTTGGTGATGAACCCTCAAGCATAGACCCTTAGAGTTTTGGGTTATGGTGAGAGGGGACCATTAGGTGATTATGTTTGTTGCTCTCTTGGTGTGTTTTGGTGTGTATGATGCATTGTTCATGGCGTCTCATAAACCATATGCATTTTGGTGAGCAGAGGCTTCGGCCTAATTTTATTTGGTGAGCAGAGGCTTCGGCCTAATTTTATTTGGTGAGCAGAGGCTTCGGCCTAATTATATTTGGTGAGCAGAGGCTTCGGCCTAATGGATCCACATGCATGTGCCCTGGGAGTTTGAGTTGCATTTCATGCATTAATCATACATTTGGTGCTGTTGCTTGATGACTGTGAAATTGATGATGTTGCTGCCCTTGTTGTGAATTGGTGTTCCCTAATTGCCTTTCCTAATATAGTGCTTATCTCATATGTTATTATTTATGTAAAGAGACTCGCCCTACTGCTTTTATGTTGCTTCTCATGTCGGCAACGTGCAGGTGATAGCGAGTGAAGGTTATCCTCATACCTTCTTCTAGTAGGATGTGTCATGCTCTGATACGTAGCACCGGGGGGGCGTCTTATGTTTACTTGTCATTTTATTTGATGTTGTTAGACTGCTATTTTGTGATGTATTGGATTACGTTCAAACTTGTTGTTATTCCGCTGTGATGGTGATTATATTCTATTGATGTAAACTAAACAAGAGATTTGTGGGCTTGCCCCTTTGACTGTGTGCTATGTATCGTGCTGTTATTTTGCTGAAGTATATCAATTCAAGTTGTTGGTTTAAATGGAGTTAAGTGTAGCACTCTCTTGTGGTTGTTTTAAAAAGAAAAAAAAAGAAACTCTGATTTTATTAAATAGTAATTAATTAGAAGGGGGTGTTACAGAAAGCAGGATGCGTGCCTCACTAATATTCTAAGTGGGGGAGAGTTGTAACGCCCTAAAATTTAATTAATTATTTAATTGAATTGTTTGGGAGTTTAATTGGTAGAAAAATAATAAAATAATAATAATGCTAGTATATGTGGACCTATTGTTGGGATTGGGATTATTAAAATGAGAAGTATTAGTGAGGCCCATGATTAAGTCGCATAAGCTAAGGAAAAGCCCATAGGACTAAATGAGCATATAAGGGATTAGGTTAGGGTTTTGCTCATTTAGAAGGATAAAAAAAATAGAATTCGAGAGAAGAGAAGAGTGAAGAGGCGCGGCGAAGAGGAGAGAGAGCTAGGGCAAGGCTTCGAGTTCTCCAAAGGCTAAGGTAAGGGTGGGGTTCTATCTCTATAATTGGGTGTATGAAGGGCTCTATGTAGAAAGGTTGATGGAACCCTAGGTGTGATTAAGTTAGAAGACCCTAGTTGTAGGTATTGAATTTTGATATGATGATTGAACATGATTGATGATGATTGAACATGAGTGATGATGATTGAACATGATTGATGATGATTGAACATGAGTGATGATGATTGAACATGATTGATGATGATTGAACGTGCTTGATGATGTTTTGGAATCGAAATTCTGGTCATGGGCGCCATGGGCGCCGTTTTTGATGTTGCTGTCTGGGCGCCATGGGCGCCGTCCCTGTCTATGTCGCTGGGCGCCCTCCTGGGCGCCGTTCTGTGTGTGTGTTGTGGTCTGGGCGCCATGGGCGCCGTTCCTGAAAATGTTGCTGGGCGCCAAGGGCGCCACCCTGTTGTGTTGTGATGCGGTCTTGCAGGTACCTGGCGCATAGGGCGCCTAATCCTGGCTGCCCGTTGTTGCTGTTCCTGGGCGCCATGGGCGCCGGCTGATGTTTTCCTGGCGCAAGGGCGCCAAGTCTTGGCTGCCCGATTTTGAGGTTGCTGTGTTTTTCTGGCGCAAGGGCGCCAAGTATTGGCTGCCGGATTGCGATGTTGTTGTGTCTCCTGGCGCATGGGCGCCAAGGGCGCCAAGATTTGCTGCCCGGTTGCTGTTGTTGCGTGCTGTGTCTGGCGCAGGGGCGCCATGGGCGCCTAAATCAGGCTGCCTCGTGCTGTGTCTGGCGCAGGGGCGCCATGGACGCCTAAATCAGGCTGCCTTGTGCTGTGTTGCGTTGCTGGGGGCCATGGGCGCCAAGGGCGCCAGTTTGGCTGCCCGTTGTGCTGCTGGGCGCCATTGGCGCCAGTTTGGCTGCCAATTGTGTTGCTTGGCGCAGTGGGCGCCAAGGGCGCCAAGTGTGGCTGCCCAAATGTTATTTAAAGTGATGTTGAATATGTGATTAGGCCCAAAGTTGCAAAAATGTTGAAAATTGCTAAGTTGTAAATTGTTGACGACGAAGGTTGTACGAAGACGAATTTTCCTCTATTCATTGGCAGGTGATGTGTTGTAGGCCTATGGCCAATGTTGCTTTCCGATGTTGTTGCGTTGCTATGTAACCGTTGTTATTTGTTTGTGCATTTACATAGCGTCGCATGCATAGCATATTTTTACGATGGAGCTATGCTCAAACCACGATGGCCTGGATTGGAAAACCACGACGACGATGTTGCGATGTTGATGCCCCTATTTACGGGCTTGAATTATGGTACCACATGCATTATAGGGCGGTGGCCCTGAGTTGAGTCACATTTCGCATTATGTGCATACTTATGTGATTGAGATGATTTTGACTGCTGTTAAGTGATGAATTGACCTGAATTATATATTGTTTTTCATGTATCCAATTATATAGTGCGTTATCTCACCCCTTCTGTTTGAATGTTACCCTAATGTTGGTAACGTGCATGTAACCTCGTTTGATCGAGTCGGTGTCGTCGCTCTAATATGTAACACTCGGGGGGAATGAACACGCATTTTAATACTGTTTGCCTTGTTATTTCGTTGTTGGAGCTTTAAGCTGTTATGTTGCTATTTTGATGTTTTCTGAGCTGTCTTGAGTTGTTAAGACGCAACGATTATTTAATTTGACTTGTTGTGAATCCGCTGCGTAGTTTTTAAAGATGAATTATTTCTGAGGATTAAAATGGTTGTTTTATCGGTTCATCCAAACGTGTTATATAACTGTTTTCAGAAGCGAATTAACTTGTTGTTTTCACGAAGTAAATGTGGCACTCCACTGTTTGTTGAAAAAGATTTTTATGAACTCTGATATTTTTGCATTATTTTGCCGGGTAGAAATGGGGTGTTACACCAAATGTAACACCCAGGTATTTCTAACATGTAGATATACCGTAATGCACAACTATAGTAATGATCAGAGGACACAAACCCTGCTCAGATATTGAACGTACACTCTTTTTCCGAAAATAACACAAAATACTTCGGATACATCCATCTTAGTTCCAAAATGTTACAACATCCGTAGGAATACAACTTAGGTGTTCAATATCATAAACAGAATTTAAAACGGTTTATACAACTCATAAATAATACAAGTCATATAACCATAACAGAGACAAGCATAACAGGATCTAAAACATCAAGACAGCAAGTCCTTGACATCTCCACGAGATGGTCACATACCCGTGCCAGTTACTCTTTCTCTTTCCATGCTTCTCTGTAAAAACAACAAATATGATTGGGTGAGACAACTTGCGTCAGTGAGTTCTACTGTGCCCCCTCACTATCGGTCGGTTCCATTATAAAACCGTATACGTAGTTAAATTATAACTTTTTATGTTAATATATGCCTAGCCCCTTTACCAGCCGTGCAAATCCCACAATCCCGGTAAACGAAGTGCTATCACATATTTTTAAGTCTTGTCAATTTATATATAATTACAAGCTTTTCTTAAACGAAACATCGACCGTGCAAAGCCCACAATCTCGATGAATCGAAAACCTATCTTAGCATAATCCGGACGTGCAAAGCCCACAATCCCGATAACCCACGTTAGACCAGGCCATAACGTTTCAGGGCCTAGGGTGAGGGCTCATGACTTCCCTTCCTAGTATGCTATTTCGTTGGGTCGTCACCCAACTCGATATAATATATATATCACACCCGCATTGGGCCGACTCCTAAATTCGATATAATTTATATCTATCATTGTATCTATAAGCCATTTTGATGAATACGAAGTTAGACATCTGGGGTTATAATACAGTACCAAATTGGATAGGTTATCAGTTTTGTTATTCAAAATCATATGCTCACAGGCAGTCTACAATTCGGTTTTGAAAAAAGATTTGACTTTCAAAAACAGTGTATTTTACAATTCCAATTATCTAAATATATAGGTAGGTCTTTGAATAAGCTTTCAAACGCACCTGAGAACACCTCAATCGGGTTCCCGGATCAAAAGTTATTGCGAAAACAAAATTAGTGTGTTTTGCTGAAAAACTGCAAAGCGTCGGGACGCGAACTAGTTCCGTCGCGACGCGAAAAGTGACAGAAAGTTTTGCGTTGCAAAAATAAGGGAGGTCGCGACACGATGGCCACGGGCAGCGGCGCGATGGGAGGCAGAAATGGCTGAAAACAGCATTTCGAACACCTGTTTTGTACCGTTTCGCTTTTTATTCGACCACGAGACATTTCTTGACCAACGAGACTTAAAAATAGACATTATAGCCAGAAATTCAGTCCATATTCCAGCGAAAGCATTAAAATCAACAAATTGATAAAAACATATATATTCACCGAAAAACCGTAAAAACACTATTTTCCCGAAAACGGTTTTTGACTCGATAATTCTTTCGAAATTGAGTTAGCTTCAGAAACTGAATTTCAAATCATTCAAGGTTATAAAATGAAATCCTAATTGTGAGTAAAACTCACCGATTCGAAGATCGCATGATAAGTCCCGACGAATTACGCAACAACCTAACTACAAGAACTCACGAACAATCCTCGCTAGAACCCAATCCGACTTGAGGCATCAGCTTCTTCTTCTATGCAACTGAGACAGCAACTTAGCAAGACTAAACACCTTTCAATTTCGACATGCAAGCTTAGCACTTCCTACTCCACAGTTCCCACTGAACATGCAAACAAGTCAACAGCTCAAAATTTCATCCTCTTCCTCACTTGGCTTCCTTGTTCGACAACGGAAACATGAGAAGTGGGAGAATCAGCTTCCGAAATTTGGATCAATGGAAAGGAAAACGAAAATGGGGTGGAAATGTGGAAAGAGGACTTACATGCAATCTGAATCCAAGAATCCCTACTGCTCCTCCTTCCTTCTTCTATTCGCCTCCTCCCTCTCCTTTCTCTCTAAGGGTTATGTTTTATTTTCTAAGTGTTTCTGAAAGAAAAGAAGTGTGGGATCGGAGTGCTGGGTTCAGATAGAAAGGAATAGATGGAGATGAGATGTGTGGTTCAGATGGGCTGAGGGTTAAGTGACGGTGAAAGGACAAAACTGCCCTTGGCCCATCTATCCAAGGTTTTGAGGCTAAGACCCCAATAATTTTTCGGTCATTCATTCGGAAAAATTTTCTCGACTACCCCTCTTTCTAGTTGCGAATAATTATTTCACTCCAATAAATTTAACCGTTCTTATTTTCCATAATTCGAATCTTTAAAAATTTAGGGATGTTACACACAGAGAGAGAGAGAGAGAGAGAGAGAGAGAATGAACTCGAAGGAGAAAGAGGGAGAGCTATGGAACCCTCATTCACACCTTAACTCCAGCTCCAACCCTCCTATATGAAGCCATTCTTCTCTTCTCATTCTCATTATAGTCTAGAACAAAAATACAAGTGTTCAGCTTGTTCAACTTCTCTCCTCCTTCCTTGAAGCAATTCGAGTTTCATGTGGTTTAGGGAGTTAGGTTAAGTTTCTTTTGGGGTTGCATGTTGGATTAGGGAGTTGAATTAAGTGATTGGGAACCTACATTTCCAATTGAAGTACTCAAAGAGAGGTTTTAGAAACTGAACTCGATTTTAGGGAATTTGGGAGTTGGTTGGTGAAGAGAAGACCGTTATCCAACATGCAATTGAATTTTTCAGCAATTGCATGTGTGTTTGGTGACTTTGATTGAGACCATAGCAGCTACATTTCGAATTTGAGTGTAACATCCCCAATTTCGCTAATTTAAATTATTTAAATTAGCAAGAGGTCGAGATGATTAATTAGCATTATTGATTAATTATCATATGGTGAGTTAATTGGGATTTTAACCAAATAGGAGCACAGGGGTATTTTCGTCTTTTCCACACATTAATGAGTTTCGGCTAAACCATCCTCCACAGAACATAACTATATGCAATATGTAATTATTGTATAAGTATTGTGTGATTAGAATTGACTTAAGAAGAAATTAAGGAAGTTTAAGCAAAATTTGGACATAGGGGCATTATGGTCATTTCGCCCTTTTAAGTGAAGCTCAGCTGAAGCATTAGAACACACTCAGCTTCATTTTCATCAAAACTCAGAAAACATGGTGAGAGAGAGGGAGGAGAAATTTGTAACATCCTCAAAATAATTAGGCGAATTATTTGGATGTTAACCCAATAAGAATAATTTAGTACTTGACTGGTAAATTTATTGAGTGCTAAAATTATTTATTGGATATCATTAGATCGTTAACCCGAAAATACGGGTCAAGGAAGTTTCGAAATCGAAATAAGGAATTAAGATCAATACGGTAATTGGACCACGCTACCACTTAATTATTAATTAATTATGTGTGTGTGTGTTGAAATAAAAGAAAAGAAGGAAAGAAAAGAAGGAAAGAAACGCGCAGCAGAAGAAGAAAAGAAGAGAAAAGAGAGAAAGGAAAGAGGAAGAAAAGAAGAGAAAGAAGAAGAGGAGAGGAGAAGAGAAAGGAAGAAGAAGAAGATCACCCATCATCCCAAAGTTCCATCCTCATCATCATCCTTGATTCTCCTTCCATTTCCTCAAGCTAGGTAAGCTCATACCCTTATTTCCCCCTTTTCTCTTGATTTCGAATTTGAGAGGGATGATGAATAGTGAACCGAGTTTGAGTTGATCTTCATGGTTGAATCATGTCTAGCAGCAAGCCCAACAACGGTTGTAAGCGGATTGAAGCTAAATTCGAAGTTTGGAGCGGATTGGAGATCCTAGGGTTCGATTGGGGATTTTCCGTGTCTCGGTGATTTCGGCTCGGCAACGACTCTCGCTTCAAAGGTGAGTTTTACTCACGCTTAGGATGTTTTTGTGTCTCGTTAGTTTTTACGTTAATTGATTTCGAGAGATTTTGGAACGAAAACCGTTATTTGAAAATATGTCGCGTTTTGATACAATTCGTTTACAATGAGTTTTGATGATTTGATTGATTGTGAAATGTTGAATTCTTATGTGATGTCGTGATTGCTTGGGCTGTTTTCGGTCGAAACGAGAATCGTTCGAGAAATTTTGGGTCAAAAACCGTTATTTCGGAATATGTCGTATTTTGGAAAAATCCGTTTTGATTGAGTTTTTGGATTGGATTGATTGATTGTGTGGTTTGTATTGGATTCATTTTACTGGTTGTAAAATCTGTTTTCGATCGGAACAAATATCGGAATTGAGCGGAATAGCGGATTTCGCGAAAATCGCAAAATTCTGCACTTGACAGGCCCCCTTTCTGCCAGTCCACGCGCCGTTTGCGCGCCGCGCGCCACTCGCGCGCCACTGGGCAGAACTTGTCTGTCAACTCGCGCGCCGTTTGCGCGCCACGCGCCACTTGCGCGCCAGTTGGCAGAATTTCAGCAACCAAACACTGTTTTTCGTTTCGCGATATCTTTTGATCCGGGAACCCGATTGAGGTGTTCTAAAATGCGTTGGAAATCTTATTCAGAGGCCTAACTGAATATTCTATTTTTAAGGCAAAATGAACTGTTTTTGATATTGAAAATTGTGTCGAAAAGTGGTCAACTAGATTGCGAGTGTGAACTTGGATTTTATAAAACTGTGGATTAAAGTGTTTCATTGATTGTCTGATTGGATGGACCGTGGGTTCATAGTACTGTAGATATATATACTATATCGAGTTTGGGTGACGACCCATGTAGACATACTAGGCGGGGTAGTCATGCACCCTTACCCTAGGCCTCTTGCAATAGGGAAAGTACTATTGGTAAGGTGGTTCACCGGGTATGTAGCGTTCGCGCAGTCGGTGGTGTGTTGAATTGTTTGTTGTGCGAATACCGGGTATGTAGCGTTCGCGCAGTCGGTATCGTACTTGGTTGTAATAGGTTCATCGGGTATGTAGCGTTCGCGCAGTCGATGACCTATCAAAGGTTAATTAATGCGGTTCATCGGGTTTGGAGCGTTCGCGCAGTCGATGCCGTATACAGTCAAAACCATTTCATAATTGGACCGAGAGTGTTAGTAGGGGTCGCGGTAGAACTCACTGAGATTGTATCTCACTGTTTAAATGTTGTTGTTTTACAGATAAACAGGGACAGAAGAAACCTCAGAGGCACGAGTAGGTGGCCCCGGGTGATGGAGGATGACTTAGTTTATGTTTAAGTTTATTTTCCTTCTGTTGTCCATGTATTGCAACACTATGGCATTAGTGTTTTGTTTATCCTTTTCCGCTTTCTTGTATGACTCTGATTACCACAGTTGCTGACAGTTATGGTCTGAGTACCGTATGATCTTATTCGTGTATAAGATGGTTATGTTGTATTCCAGCAAAAATTTTATAATGGTATTCAGTGTCTAAACAGGAAATTATTATCTCTGATGTTTATATATTGGTACGCTTTGGTATATCTTACAAGTTAAATATACCGGGGTGTTACAGTTGGTATCAGAGCGGTTCGACCTAGTCGGACTTAGCTGTTAGGGTCTTTACTTTCTCCAGTCGTGATTTTCTTAGTATGCTATTAGACATTGAGCTTGATCAACTTAATACTTTGTGCATATTTCGCAGAATCATGGCCAGAAGAGGTAGAGGCGTTCCTCCTCCTGTTGATCCAAACTTTGAATGGATACAGAATGTCATTGAGAATCAGCAAAAGATGATGCAGGATATGTTGCAAATGCAGCATGACCAAATGGCTCTTCAGCAGCCCAATGTTCAACCTCATCAGGAAGATCCTAACCGGGCATATTTTCAATTTCAAAAGATGAAGCCCCCGACTTTCAAGGGAGGATCGGATCCAATGACCGCCTACTATTGGATTGATTCAATGGAGAAAATTTTTCAAACCTTGCAATGCGGGGAAGAAGAGAAGGTAATATTTGCGGCGAATGTGCTCGATGAAGATGCCCACACCTGGTGGTGTAATGCAAGACAAATGATGGTACTCCAAGAAACTCCCCTAACTTGGGACAACTTCAAAGAATTATTTCTGAAGCAATATTTCCCTTCGGTGAGGAAGCTGAGTAAACAAGCAGAGTTTGTAAATCTTAAGCAAGGTGATATGTCGGTTGGGGAATATGCTGCGAAATTTGAAAGACTGTCTCAGTTCTATGAGTTGGGAAGGTATGCCCCAAATGATATGTGGAAAATGCAAATGTTCAAAGAAGGTCTTCGAGCGGATGTGAGCCAAGGACTCAGTTCTTACACTTTGATTAACTATCCTGCTTTAGTGCAACAAGCATATGTTGCTGAGGAGGATCTGAGGAAAATGTATGCTGAAAAGAAAGACTATTGGAAGGGTAAGAAAAAGGTTGCTGAATCTTCTACTCCATCCAGGCCATTCAAGGGAAGTAATTATAAAGGGAAGCAGGTGCAATCCTTCGATTCATCAAAGAGCAGAAATTGTACGAAGTGTGGAAGGTATCATATTGGGGATTGTCAGCAAAGATCCAATCGATGCTATGTCTGTAATGAAGAGGGTCATTATGCAAATCAATGCCCAGCAAAGAAAAGCTTTCAAGGAGCACCAAATGCTCCTAAGCAGGGGCGAATCAACACATTGGATGCTCGAACCATCATGCCTACTGATAATCTACTGAGGGGTACGGGATCTCTTTTTAATAACTCAGTCAATATTTTATATGATTCTGGTGCAACTCACTGTTTTATATCACAAGCATGTGTCGATCGGTTGGGTTTAGCGTTATCTGAGCTATCCGAACCGATAACTATTTTAACTGCTGCCAAGGGTGGTGTCCAGACCCAATCGTTGTGTGAAAATTGCCTACTTGTCATAGGGGACAGACAATTTGTTGTGAAATTTATTTGCTTGCCTATGAGGAGTATGGACATTGTTCTGGGTATGAATTGGATGGCTGAAAATCATGTGATTATCAACTGTGCTGATCGAACCATTAGCTTCGCCTCCGAATCCGTAGGCTTGACAGAAACAGATTCTGAAGTGATGATCTCTTACACCGAAGCAAGCCAGTCATTATTCCAAGGTGCGAAAGCTATTCCTATTATGTTGTCTGCATCTACTGAAACGGGCTTAGACTTGTCATCTGTGCAAGTGGTAAATGAATTTCTAGATGTCTTTCCAGAAGAGGTTTCATCCTTACCTCCTGAGCGAGAGGTGGAATTTTCTATAGAATTGGTTCCTGGTACAGGATCGATATCTATTGCTCCTTATAGAATGTCTCCTTTAGAATTGAAGGAATTGAAGTCCCAACTTGAAGAATTGATATCAAAAAGGTTCATCCGACCGAGTGCCTCTCCATGGGGTGCTCCGGTGTTGCTAGTTAAGAAGAAAGACGGAAGCATGAGATTGTGTATTGACTACCGTCAACTCAACAAGGTGACGATTAAGAACAAATATCCATTGCCAAGAATAGACGACTTGCTTGACCAACTTCGAGGTGCAGTGGTATTTTCAAAAATTGATCTGAGATCGGGCTATCATCAAATAAAGGTACGAGCCTTAGATATTCCGAAGACAGCTTTCCGTACGAGGTATGGACATTACGAGTTCGTAGTAATGCCCTTCGGTTTGACTAATGCTCCAGCGGTATTCATGGATTACATGAACCGAGTATTCCATACTTATCTCGATCAGTTTGTGGTAGTTTTTATTGATGATATCTTGGTGTACTCTAAGACCATTGAGGACCATGTTCAACATCTCCGCATTGTTCTGAACGTACTCCGAGAAAAGAAATTGTATGCCAAGCCGTCGAAGTGTGACTTCTGGATGCCGGAAGTAAAGTTTTTGGGACACGTGATTTCCCAGTCGGGAGTTGCTGTGGATCCCAGTAAAGTGGAAGCGGTGTTGAACTGGGAACGACCAACATCTGTCACAGAAATAAGAAGTTTCTTGGGTCTAGCTGGTTACTATAGGAGGTTTATTCAAGGTTTCTCACAATTGGTTCTTCCACTTACTCGGCTAACTCGTAAGGCCCAACCGTTTACATGGGATGCCGATTGTGAGGAGTGTTTTCAAGAGTTGAAAGTTAGGTTAACTTCTGCTCCAATCCTAATTCTTCCAGATCCGTCTTTGGATTTTCAAATTTTCAGCGATGCTTCTGGGAAGGGTTTAGGGTGTGTTCTAATGCAGAACCAACAAGTTGTAGCTTATGCCTCCAGACAGTTGAAAACTCATGAAGAGAATTATCCGACTCATGATTTGGAGTTGGCAGCTATTGTGTATGCACTGAAGATTTGGAGACATTACCTATATGGGTCTCGTTTCGAAGTCTTCAGTGATCATAAAAGCTTGAAGTATTTATTTGATCAAAAGGAGTTGAATAACCGGCAGAGAAGGTGGGTGGAATTTCTGAAGGATTATGACTTCGAATTGAAGTATCATCCGGGAAAGGCTAATGTTGTAGCCGATGCACTAAGTAGGAAATCCATTCACATAGCAAAGTATATGGTGCATGAAATGGAGTTGTTGGAGTCCTTTAGGGACTTGAATTTGAATGCAAGATCAAGGAAGAACCGGTTAGTGCTGAGCCACATGAGGATCTCTAGCTCCTTAAGGGATTCTATTCGCTTAGCACAGGAAAGCGATGTGAAGCTACAATCACAAAAAGTGTTGCCAGACTTTACCGAAGATAGTGATGGAGTTATTCGTTTCAACGGTAGGATCTGTGTGCCAGATAATGAAGATATTAAAAGGCAAGTGCTAGAAGAAGCACACCGAAGTTTATTTTCTGTACATCCTGGATCCACCAAGATGTATAGAGATTTAAAGCAGATGTATTGGTGGCAAGGAATGAAGTTAGAGATTGCTGAATTTGTATCAAAGTGCCTAACTTGCCAAAAAGTTAAAATAGAACATCAGAAGCCTGCTGGTCTGCTACGTCCACTAGATGTGCCAGTGTGGAAATGGGAAGACATTTCCATGGATTTTGTAATGGCGTTGCCAAAGTCTCAAGCCGGTAACGACTCCATTTGGGTAGTTGTAGATCGGTTAACCAAATCAGCTCATTTTATTCCAGTCCGTTCTAGCAGTAAAGTATCCAAGTTAGCTGAGGTATATTTGAGAAACATAGTAAGGTTACATGGGGTTCCTACCAGCATAGTGTCGGATCGAGATCCGAAATTCACTTCGCGATTTTGGAAAGCTCTAAATGAAGCATTGGGGACTAAAGTACTTTTAAGTACCGCTTATCACCCGCAGACAGATGGGCAGACCGAGAGAACTATCCAGACATTAGAGGATATGCTTAGGGCTTCGGTACTTGATAACGGGAAGAAATGGGAAGATCATCTTCCACTGGTTGAATTCTCATATAACAACAGTTATCATTCCAGTATCGGAATGGCGCCTTTTGAGGCCTTGTATGGAAGGAAATGTAGAACTCCATTGTGTTGGTGGGAAGTCGGTGAGAACCGATTGTTAGGACCTGAGGTGATCCAAGACACTACTGAAAAGATCCGCCAGATCAGGGAAAGAATGAAAGCTGCTCGGAGTAGGCAAAAGAGTTATGCCGACAAAAGGAGGATACCGTCAGAATTTGAGTCAGGTGATCATGTGTTTCTGAGATTGTCACCAACAATAGGCACAGGTAGGGCATTGCGGGTGAAGAAACTCAGTCCTCGGTATATTGGACTCTTCCAAATTATCGAGCGAGTTGGGCCTCTTGCATACCGTATCGCCTTGCCTCCACCATTGTCGAATCTACATGATGTATTCCATGTGTCTCGGTTGCGGAAGTACATTCCCGATCCAAGTCAACCGTTAGATTTTGAAACGATTGACCTCCGACCGGACTTATCCTTCCAACCTCATCCACATTACATCATGGAACGTGGCGAGAGGATGCTACGGACGAAATCAATTCCCATTGTCAAGGTGGTTTGGGATGGTTTTTCCCTCGAAGAAGCTACATGGGAGTTGGAGGATGATATGCAGATTCAGTATCCGTATTTGTTTTCTTGAGGTACGTTGTGTTTAATTTTGAGGACAAAATTCTTTTAAGTGGGGAAGAATGTAACATCCTCAAAATAATTAGGCGAATTATTTGGATGTTAACCCAATAAGAATAATTTAGTACTTGACTGGTAAATTTATTGAGTGCTAAAATTATTTATTGGATATCATTAGATCGTTAACCCGAAAATACGGGTCAAGGAAGTTTCGAAATCGAAATAAGGAATTAAGATCAATACGGTAATTGGACCACGCTACCACTTAATTATTAATTAATTATGTGTGTGTGTGTTGAAATAAAAGAAAAGAAGGAAAGAAAAGAAGGAAAGAAACGCGCAGCAGAAGAAGAAAAGAAGAGAAAAGAGAGAAAGGAAAGAGGAAGAAAAGAAGAGAAAGAAGAAGAGGAGAGGAGAAGAGAAAGGAAGAAGAAGAAGATCACCCATCATCCCAAAGTTCCATCCTCATCATCATCCTTGATTCTCCTTCTATTTCCTCAAGCTAGGTAAGCTCATACCCTTATTTCCCCCTTTTCTCTTGATTTCGAATTTGAGAGGGATGATGAATAGTGAACCGAGTTTGAGTTGATCTTCATGGTTGAATCATGTCTAGCAGCAAGCCCAACAACGGTTGTAAGCGGATTGAAGCTAAATTCGAAGTTTGGAGCGGATTGGAGATCCTAGGGTTCGATTGGGGATTTTCCGTGTCTCGGTGATTTTGGCTCGGCAACGACTCTTGCTTCAAAGGTGAGTTTTACTCACGCTTAGGATGTTTTTGTGTCTCGTTAGTTTTTACGTTAATTGATTTCGAGAGATTTTGGAACGAAAACCGTTATTTGAAAATATGTCGCGTGTTGATACAATTCGTTTACAATGAGTTTTGATGATTTGATTGATTGTGAAATGTTGAATTCTTATGTGATGTTGTGATTGCTTGGGCTGTTTTCGGTCGAAACGAGAATCGTTCGAGAAATTTTGGGTCAAAAACCGTTATTTCGGAATATGTCGTATTTTGGAAAAATCCGTTTTGATTGAGTTTTTGGATTGGATTGATTGATTGTGTGGTTTGTATTGGATTCATTTTACTGGTTGTAAAATCTGTTTTCGATCGGAACAAAAATCGGAATTGAGCGGAATAGCGGATTTTGCGAAAATCGCAAAATTCTGCACTTGACAGGCCCCCTTTCTGCCAGTCCACGCGCCGTTTGCGCGCCGCGCGCCACTCGCGCGCCACTGGGCAGAACTTGTCTGTCAACTCGCGCGCCGTTTGCGCGCCACGCGCCACTTGCGCGCCAGTTGGCAGAATTTCAGCAACCAAACACTGTTTTTCGTTTCGCGATATCTTTTGATCCGGGAACCCGATTGAGGTGTTCTAAAATGCGTTGGAAAGCTTATTCAGAGACCTAACTGAATATTCTATTTTTAAGGCAAAATGAACTGTTTTTGATATTGAAAATTGTGTCGAAAAGTGGTCAACTAGATTGCGAGTGTGAACTTGGATTTTATAAAACTGTGGATTAAAGTGTTTCATTGATTGTCTGATTGGATGGACCGTGGGTTCATAGTACTGTAGATATATATACTATATCGAGTTTGGGTGACGACCCATGTAGACATACTAGGCGGGGTAGTCATGCACCCTTACCCTAGGCCTCTTGCAATAGGGAAAGTACTATTGGTAAGGTGGTTCACCGGGTATGTAGCGTTCGCGCAGTCGGTGGTGTGTTGAATTGTTTGTTGTGCGAATACCGGGTATGTAGCGTTCGCGCAGTCGGTATCGTACTTGGTTGTAATAGGTTCATCGGGTATGTAGCGTTCGCGCAGTCGATGACCTATCAAAGGTTAATTAATGCGGTTCATCGGGTTTGGAGCGTTCGCGCAGTCGATGCCGTATACAGTCAAAACCATTTCATAATTGGACCGAGAGTGTTAGTAGGGGTCGCGGTAGAACTCACTGAGATTGTATCTCACTGTTTAAATGTTGTTGTTTTACAAATAAACAGGGACAGAAGAAACCTCAGAGGCACGAGTAGGTGGCCCCGGGTGATGGAGGATGACTTAGTTTATGTTTAAGTTTATTTTCCTTCTGTTGTCCATGTATTGCAACACTATGGCATTAGTGTTTTGTTTATCCTTTTCCGCTTTCTTGTATGACTCTGATTACCACAGTTGCTAACAGTTATGGTCTGAGTACCGTATGATCTTATTCGTGTATAAGATGGTTATGTTGTATTCCAGCAAAAATTTTATAATGGTATTCAGTGTCTAAACAGGAAATTATTATCTCTGATGTTTATATATTGGTACGCTTTGGTATATTTTACAAGTTAAATATACCGGGGTGTTACAAAATTCGAGAGAGAGAGAGAGTGAGAAAGAAGTGAAGAGCTACACTCAAATCCTTCATGCATGTGCAATGTCTTTACACCAATCTCTTTCATTTTTCTTCCTCTTCAATTTGATACCAAAAACACCATCATCACCCTTCTGAATTCCATTCTACCATTTCTGAAACTTCAAGGCCCAAGGTGAGAAAAAATGGAGTTGGAGATGCAACAAGTTCTCCTTGAAGAACCACATTTTGTTGGAGAAACCCGTAGGAACCCTCTTCAGTGTTTAACCGATATCTCTATGTGCACAGCTCGGATGAACATGATTCTTGATGATTCAGAAACTAGACACGAAATGCTTCGGATTAGGCACAAGAATGAACCGATTTCATTGAGTATGGTGGAAGAAAAAGGAATTGCAAGTTTCAGTTTTGGATTAGAGACAGTTTTGTCCCAGTCACCTTGTTTCGGCTGTATCTCCCAAGTTACTGGATTCATGCGTATGATCCTTTGACCATCAGAAAGTAGACAAAATTATCTACAGAATGGGCACTGGTTTGAAGGGTTTTTGCCACGATTTGACCAAGATACGCGTGTTACAAAACGGCTCACTGATTCTGGAAAACGGATGCGAAATTGGAAGTGTTGGTTCCTCAAATTTCGGATCGAATCCCCAAAGTTCGAGAGACGCCAATTCCGTAGTCAAGGAGGAAGTTCAGTAGCTGGATTTGTGATTGGTTGCTGTTCCGAAGTTCAGTTTCGAGTATCGGACTAGTTCGGTGCGAGTACGTGATTACGGGGATTGTTCGAGAGGTTACGGTTCGTGAGGACGTGATTTCTCGCGAGGTCGTCAAATCGGTGAGTTCTATACTCGCTTAGGGACGTTTTGTTGTCGAGTCATGTTATTTTCTGAAACGATATTATGGAAAACCGCTTTGCGAAAACTTAACGAAAATGTTTCTATCGAAAAACAGTAAATCGCATAATTGCTCGAATTGATTGGATTGTTGAATTATGATATATGTTGTTGGACTGTTTAATCGCTTTCGCTGGTCTGGAATAATAACTGTTATGTTAGGGTCTCGATCGGAACGGAAATTGGAATCGGAACGGAATGGAATTTACTCATGAAAAGTCTGTTTTCTGGAAAACGGATGGAGACGCACGGATTGTGTGCCTCTGTGCACGGGTCGTGCGCCCCCATCTGATGTTACACGAACTGAGTTTTTAAACACACACGGATCGTGCGCCTAGTCGCACCGGTCGTGTGTATCCTTCTGGAACTTTTATTCAACAACGCCAGGATCGTGCGCCTAGTCGCACGGGTCGTGCGTATCTTTCTGGAAATCTTTTACATCTTTGTCCAACAGCGCACGGGTCGTGCGCCTACACGCACGGGTCGTGTGAGACCTTCTGATCTTCAAATTCAAAGTACCTTTTTATCCGTTCTAAATGATTCCAATTCCCTTCTAATCCATTCCCCAAGGTCCCCCAACAACGTAAAGATACCGATGTCATGAGATTGAATATGTTTAACAGAAAACTTGTGTATTATGAACAAAATGAAAGACCGTACTTAGAGAACGCGAGAGAACATATGTCAAGAAATAATAATACACGGTACTTGACTGATGTGATACACGGTACTTGACTGATATGATACACGGTACTTGGCTGATATGATACACGGTACTTGATTGATATGTTACACGGTACTTGACTGAAATGACTAACAGCCCATTGCGGGTACATGGATATATAATGTATAATAAATACAAGAGGAAAAAGGGTGACGACCCTTAGAGGTTAGCATACTAGGGGAGGGGAAGTCATGAGCCCCAAAACCTAGACTCAAGACTGTTTCACCCACTAGAAATAGCGGGATGGGTTCACCAAAGTCAAAGAAGTGCCTATAAAATAGGTAGACTGAGCTGTTATGCTAAAAACATGGAACAAAAGATTGTATGCTTCATGTGTCGCTTAGGAGGGCCATGAGCATAATGATACAGGAACTTAATATATTTCCACGTGGTTGCTTTTTAGGGCCACGAGTTCAAAGTAAAGCATAATGAACCGCTAGAGTTAGTAAGGGGTCTCGATAGGACTCACTGAGATAATGTTTATCTCACCCTTCATATTTGTGGTTTTTACAGAGAAACAGGGGAAAGCAAAGGCGACGAAGCACGATTAGCCGGTGCGACTCTTGGAGTCATTGAAGACCGAGTTTCATGTTTTAGACCTTTGTCCCATTATTGTCTCTATGTTATCGATTGTATAACTTTCATTGGTTAAGTTGTAAAATCGTTTCCGCTACTTTATGTTTTGAGTATTGAACACCAGGATTTTGAACAAGTCTTAAGTTTTGAAACTTAAGCATATTCAGGAAGTTATGAGGTTCAGAGAACCACTTGATTTGTATTATCGAAAGTTTTAGTTTTGTTCAATATTTCAATAACAGGAAGTTACTCTGATGTATGCCATTTAGTGCATTTCGGTGATTCTATATGTTAGAATTTATCGGGGTGTTACATTGAGGGTCAAGGAGTCTGGTGGAGATTGGGTTTCGAGTTTGATGCTTGAGGAAGTTGTGTTGGTGCCTAGAATCGATTTTGAGGAGCTTAGGAACCACATTGTAGCCAACTTGGATTCACACCTCTAGCCAACTT
Source organism: Astragalus membranaceus (assembly GCA_039519185.1). NCBI lineage: Eukaryota > Viridiplantae > Streptophyta > Magnoliopsida > Fabales > Fabaceae > Astragalus > Astragalus membranaceus. The sequence continues at coordinate 44,292,885 of CM076846.1, forward strand.
GTGTCCCTTCCTTTTCGATGAGGGAGCTTTATGTTCAACCGATCACTCTTAGGGAGTCTTCACATTTCACAGGCCAGTCCCAAGTTTCCTAAAAGTTCTTTTATACCATTAGTGGTTGAGTTATTTGAGGCTTTACAAGATTATACCCAAGTTCGTAGAAATACGAAAGATGAAGTTTAAGAAAGTTATGTCATGTAGAGGGCGTGGATCTTGAAAATTCTCGTCTTGTTAGAAGTTTCTCATAGAGTTATCATACTACCCTTTTGCACAAAAAAAAATCCCTATGCATTTGTAAGTTTTATGATCAATAACTTCAGTTAAAGTTTTCACTACTACAATTTAGGCTTTTCGCATCGGTTAAAAATGACTTTTCGCATCGGTTCCGTGTCCGTTACAGATTCAGGTGATGTTAAAAGTACGCACATTTTGCATCGGGTACGGACCTGATGCGAAAAGTATTTTTCGCATCAGTTGTATATCCACCCGATGCCAAAAGTCCTTTTTAATTAGATTTTAGCACCTTTTTGGCATCGGATTTTTAGAACCACCTGATGCGAAAAGTACTTTTCGCATCAGGTCCTGATGGGAACCGATGTTAAAACTAACTTTTTTTTTAAAAAAAAAATTCTCAAAAGCTAGATCTAACAAATAGTAACCTGAACATTCAAGGATAAAATTTACCACATGTATCATAGATATAAAAGCTGTGTATAACTTTATATGTCATAACAAATGATATGTGTTTCATTAGCTAGAAATTCTTTAACATTCAAAGTGGAATATAATGACATAGTTGAGACCATTAAAAAGTAATAGTACAAAAGACTATAACTAAAGCATGGCAGTAATATTGTCAAACAATAAATTTTCTGTCATTAGCCCAGTAAGGTGATAAAGACCTGCAGCATTCTGTGATGTCACTTGTAACTTTTCCGTGAAAAGGGAAACTATAAGCATGTGAACTATGCATACTAGTTACCATCAGGGAAGCGTAAATTAACAAAAGCACCATAGTCCTCAACAGAACTAACTCTTCCTTCAAAAACATCCCCTATGTTGACCTGTTTTGAAAATTTAGTCCAGGTGGCTTCCTTTTCAGATAAGACCAATTTCCTTTTATCTTCATCTGCTATAATTACCTGAAATTAGAAGAAACTCCCATCATTTACAAATTTAAATACCAAGTTTGTGCAAATAAAAAAATTACAACTGTTTGTTTAAACCCAACAAGTCATTTATAAATTTGTTACATTTATAAATGATACCAAACTGACATGGTAAGCACTAAATATTTTCAAATATAAAGATACAAGACTTAAGAATAAGAATTTGTTACATTTCAAGGTTCAGATAGTACTAGAAATGGCTAAAGTCAGATGGCTGTTGTACTGCAAGAATATACGTTAGTTTTCTGGGTTCAGGGAAAAATGGTTCTTTTATATAGCAGCTTCAGGAAAATAAAATAATAGTTGACAATATCTTGATATTATTCTAGAATATCCCTGTTTATCCCCTAGGATCAAAGTTCTTATTATTTTCTCTCCTATTTTTAGCTAAAACAGAATCCCGCAGCTTCAACGACAGATACCAAAGAATACTAAAAAGGAAGACATGTGGGAGAAAGGCAGGAGGTTTATGACAAGCTTGATGAGGAAAGGTACAAACTATGAAGCACAGATACATCACAGACACTGGACACGAAATTGACACAAACACGTAGACACTTGTAATCATTTGAAAAATGGAAGTAATTGAAGTGTCGGTATGAATGAGCTTAGAAAAGAAAAGGGCATTACTATACCTTCCTTGCTGCCAATTTTGATTGGTGCTCACTCTTAGCTCCAGTACAGACCTAACCAGGGCAGTTAAATTTAAAAAAGCATAAGAAATAGAAACCAATTACAAGCAACAAACTTAAATAATTTGTTATTGCAAGAATAGCAATAGAATCCCTTAAAAACAGGAAGTAAAAAAGGATCCTAATGTAAATTCTGCAATTTCAATACAAACAAAACCGAGTACCAGTTTGAGTGTGAAATTGTATCATGCAATTCTGATAAAACTAGCAAAAAAGTACCGGATGCAACAAAAGGAACATACCATCTTGCCAGATGCAAAAATAAGTGCAGTTGTTTTTGGTTCTCGGATCCTCATAATCACAGCAGCAAAATGCTGAAAAGATTCAAATCACAGACAGCGGCACTGCAGAAAAATGACCAACTAGCAGGAAAACATGTCAAGCATGCAAGTTAATTGCTTAATTATTGATTCCAGATAAGTGGTTAGTGTCAATTGTAATATTGATACAGAACTTATAGATCAACCAGGCTTCACTGGAACAGATAGAAAGACTGCAGTTTTTGAAAAAGATATTCTGTGATGCACACACATGTATAAGTAGGTGAAATTCATAACTATCGAACAAAACTTGCCTTGGGATTGTACTCTGCATTACGAGCTTGAAGCGCAATTGATTTGAGCTCCAACTTACAGTCCAAATTGATAGTTGACACAATATTTCTAGCAACGAAGATGCGGTGAACTGGACACCTTCAAGACCTGCAACGAGCACATATAGAAAACCAACTGCATCAAGTTCAAAATAATCCACATTCAAATGCTTCCACGACATTGCCAAAGATAATTTAGGGCTCAACAGTCATATTGAAATGCAACAAAATTGTTCAACCAATTACAGCTTGGGTTTTTATAACTTCCTTTTATTCCTCACCATAACAGCTTGGTTTGGCTTTTAAGGCCAATCACTCTCTGTTAGTAACATACACATAGCCAGCGAGGAACACAAGCTAAACAATCTCAACATACAAAACGAAATCACTCCCAATCAAAACCAATCAGTCCCAATCAGTCCCAATCAAAACCAATCTCAACAATACAAAACATAATCGGTCACAATCAAAACCTATCTCAACAATACAAAACGAAATCAGTCCCAATTATCAGCACCACTTTAATTATAAAACACACAGACAACGATGATGAAGATCGACGAGGCAGAACTTACATGAAGAAGCGACGATGCGAAAGAATGAGACAGCGACGATGTGGGTTTCCTGAGATAGCGTCGGCGCAGCAACAATCTGGACGCAGCAACAACCTGGACGCAGCAACGACATGGACAACGCGGAGAGAACGGCTTGGATGACACAACAACGGCGTTAGAGGGTGAGAACGGCGTAGAGAATAACGCTATCACAAACAAAACAAAAGTTCCCTAAGATCTTCCGCACTCGACTGTTACCGGCATTTTCTTCATATGTTTGGGTTTTTGGTTTGTGAGAGGGTGAGAAATACGATTGGAGATGGTGCCGTGTGACCGAGAGAGGACGACGCAGAGTGTGTGAGGGTTTAGGGTGAGAACGCAGCGCTAAATGAAAAGGCAAAAAATTGGGGATTTTACGCATCGGTTGTGATTAGAGAGCTGATGTTAATTTTGGGTTTTTGGCATCGGTTGCAATTGGACCTGATATTAAATGTGTAATCTAGCCATAGGTGTGCAATTCTACATCGGTTAGAGTCTCAACCGATGCGAAAACTTTAATGATAATTTCAAAAATGCCACCGCTTTGCTTTCCACATCGGTTAGTTTTTGAACCGATATTAATTACTGATGCAGAATCCATTTTTTCCACTAGTGTTTATAAAATCCTATCATTGTGTGAGTCAATTGAGGACAATGTTTGACCAAGTTTATAAGTTCTTGTGAGTCTGACTTTTCTAGGGAAGCCTCTATGCCTCCAAAGTAAGATCCCTATCATCAAGAGTTTTCTCACACCCTTAGCTATGGAGTTATTGAATATTAATGCTTTTAGCATTAGATGAGTGGTTCTTATATTCGTAGGAACTTGTTGGACATTGTGTTCTAATTATGTGGATGACCACTATCTCAAGAGTATTGTTATTGATGGGTATGAAAACAACTGATTTTGTGTTTGTGCTATTCAACGGAATAGGTGAATCCCTTACCTTGCCTTGTGCTTGTAGGAAATTGTGTGCTAGGGAGTTAGTTTTTAGTAAATTAAATGATTTGTATGTGACTGAAACAGTTTGTTGTGCTTGATTGAGAAGCTACATGTGCTGGAGCGTAATGAACACATTGGATTCATTGTTATGTTCTAAAGATTGTCATGAGAATTGATTGTATTTTGAGTTGTTTAGCCCAAGTTCAACGCATATTGGTGATAGGATTGAGTTGATGTAGCTAGGGTAAGGTTTGGTATCAAAAGATTGAACATTTCAACATGAAAAATAGAGTTTTCTGGACTATGCAGGGAGCCAGGACCGTGCGCCTGGGAGGCCCGGTCTGTGCGGCCTATTCTGTTACCCCTTCCCAATTTACTTCAAATTCACTTCTTTTTGGTACCAATGCTTGCACATTCCTATTCTTAACCTAATCCAAGGTATTTTAATTGTAATTGGGATTGATTGAAGATTTAAAGAAGCATTTTAGAGCATTTCATTTCATAACGATTTTGCCCATCCACTTTGACTTTTTAAGCATGATTGTGAACATTTTATTTTCATAAAACGTGTGCTTCCCAGTTTTCTTTTTAAAACTTCATTTTTGAATCACTAACGTGTCTTCACCGTTTTATTAAAAATATATATTTTGATGAGACTGAACTAAGTTAAGGTGTAGCAGTAATTTAGGGGAGGAAGGTGGGTCACAAATGCCAAATTTTCTTCGGAACCGAAGAATCTCTTTCTTAACTTCTACTACCCGAGACTAAAGAAATTTAAAACAAATCCACAAAAGTGATATTTTGGGTTATGTGAAAGTTAAGAGAACGTCTCCAAATACATATTTTATTGTTTTGTGAATTCTCCCTCATCCTGAATACTTTTTCCAAATTTAGTCAAATATGGAAGACGACTACATTATTAACATGGGACTTAATTCCTCTTGAATTTAAAAATGTATTTGGAAATTTGTCATGACTACAAGTAGAATGTTTTCCTAAACTGGTACATTCGGCTTATTTAAGTCCATGTGTCAATTCTTGTTGATTATGGCATAACGAATTGTTTTGAATCCTTTCTAGGTCTATGTCCATGATTGTCGCTGTTTTGAGATTTGATTGAAACCATTATCTTTGTTAAGTCTCTCTCATATGTCTCAAATTTGAAAATATGTTTTCAGTTATGCCTTTCCATCTTATCCGATGTCCATCATTGGATCGTATTGTGACGGTGCTTAGGACAAATCTTCTAATTGGTCAAGATATCTTGTGTAAGGTTTACTCTCAATAGAATAAATTGAGAGTAAAGGAAAGGAATTGATTTGTCCATAGCATCCCGTACGGTTATGTCATGTGGTCGGTTAACTTTGTTTGGATATGAAGGAATCGTCTTCGTTAGGGTGTTTTAAAACTAGAACTTGAACAATTTTTTAGGACAAAATTTTTTAAGTTGGGGTGTAATGTAACATCCCCAAAGTAATGTTTATTACTTTGATTTGTCATGAGGTTTAATTTCATTTGTTTTGGTGAAATTAAATTTTGTTTTTAAGATCATCAATTTATTTTAACAGATATTTAAAGATGTTTGTTTGGGATTGTGGAAATGATTGATAATCCTATGAATTACTAGAGTGTTATAAGTAATGATAGTTGATTAAAGGCTAAATTATAGTTTTGGTCCCCCTATTTTCAAAAATTCAGACATTTGGTCCCCCTATTTTAAAACTCAGACATTTGGTCCCCCAATTTTAAAAAATCAAAGACATTTAGTCCCAAGAGGAATTTTCAGTTTTTGATGGCTAATAATCAAAGACATTTGGTCCCTCGATTTTAAAAAATAAAAGACATTTGGTCCCCCAATTTTAAAAAATCAAAGACATTTGGTCCCTCTTTGGACTAAATGTATTTGATTTTTTAAAATTGGGGGACTAAATGTCTGAGTTTTAAAATAGGGGGACCAAATATCTGAATTTTTTAAAATAGGGGGACCAAAACTATAATTTAGCCTTGATTAAATGAGTTTGGGTGCTATTGAGATAAGGGAGGGGTAGTTTTGGAATTTAATTCCCTTCTATTTTAAACTACTCCTATTAGAACAAACCCTTTTATTCTATCTAACTTCAGCTGAACACACACTCACTCCCATAACTTCATGCTTTCAACATTTGAGAAAAAGAAAACACAAACCCTTGGAGAGAGAGAGAGAGAGTGAACTCGAAGGAGAAAGAGGGAGAGCTATGGAACCCTCATTCACACCTTAACTCCAGCTCCAACCCTCCTATATGAAGCCATTCTTATCTTCTCATTCTCATTATAGTATAGAACAAAAATACAAGAGTTCAGCTTGTTCAACTTCTCTCTTCCATCCTTGAAGCAATTTGAGTTGCATGTGGTTTAGGGAGTTATAGATTGAGTTTCCTTTGGGGTTGCATGTTGGATTGGGGAGTTGAAATAAGTGATTGGGAACCTACATTGTCAATTGAAATACTCAAAGAGAGGTCTTAGGAGCTGAACTCGATTTTGGGGAATTTGGGAGTTGGTCGGTGAAGAGAAAACTGTTATCCAACTTGCAATTGGATTTTCAGCAATTGGATGTGTATTTGGTGACTTTGATTGAGTCCATCGCAGCTACATTTCGAATTTGAGGGTCAAGGAAGTGTGGTGGATATTGGCTTTTGAGTTTGATGCTTGAGGAAGTTGTGTCGGTGCCTAGAATGGATTTTGAGGAGCTTAGGAACCACATTGTAGCCAAGTTGGATTCACACCTCTAGACAAGTGGGTTCTTTGCCTTAGGTTTTATGATTTAGTGTTTTGATTGAAGCATATTTGGTTACTTTTGGAATGTATGACATGCATGTGTTGTTTGGAATCATATTTAAGTGGCATTTACTAGGAACTTATGTTGTGCTGAAATGTGATGAAAAAATTGTGCTTATTATTGTGATAATTTTTGGAGGTGATTAATTGAAGCATAAACTAGCATGATTTAGTTGATATTGTGTTTGTTTATCATGAATTCCTAGATTATTGATAGTGCGTTGTGATTGGGGAAAGATTGGACTGTGGTTGGGAACCAAAGGAATGTACATTTTGAGTAAAAACAGAGTTTTTTTTATGTGCTGTAAAGAGGGCCCAGACCGTGCGCCTACCACTGTTAGTCAAAAATTGTTGTTCGCTAGGAGGCCCGGTCCGTGCGCCAGCTTCTATCACCTTATTTTAACTCCTTTAATTCCTATTTCTTTTGATTCCAATGCTCCTCCAGTCCCTTCATTTATCCTTCCTAAGGTATTGTGACCACTAATGAGACCATTTTATGTATGTTATAGGTCAATTGAATGAGTTAATTGGTTGTATGTTGATATGCAATCAATGAAGTTTCTAGTTTATGGTTTACAATATGAATTGTATAGTATATTATCGACTGAGAAAAGGGTCTAAGAGTCTAAGTATATTATTAAGACACCAAGGGGATGACGATCCCAAGCTAAGAGCATACTTGGTAAAGGGAAGTCATGAGTCCTAAGCCAAGGCCCAGAATAAGTTGACTCGACAATAGCTATTGTCGGGTGGGTTCTCCGAGGGAATTTGTAGGAATTCTCGGGGTTGTGCTAAGAGAAAGAGAAAAGATAAGAAAACACCGAGAGTATAGGTGAGGGGTCTCGAAAGAACTCACTGAGATTGTATCTCATTGTTTATGTTGTGGTGTTTTTCAGATAAGCAGGGCAAGACGAAGCAAATAAGAGAAGAGTTAGTAGCTGTTGAGCTGGGTTACTAAAGCCTAAATGATCCTTAGGGATCGAGTTTGTATTTGCTTAGTCTACCCTAGGTTTATGTTATGTATTATTGTGAGATTTTAACTTATGATTATTGTAATCTAAGTTGTAGTTTATGTAAACCTTACTTTCGGAATTAAACAAGTTTTAAGAATGACTCATGTCGAGCTGATTATCAGTTATGTCATTAGGTTTCCATTTGGTATTTATACCTCCTGGAGTATGTAAAGGATGGTTTGTTCCAACAGGATAAGTTATGCTCAATTCCTTAAGTAGGTCTGCCACTCTGAAATGATTAACATTCTAAATTTATGACGTCTAAATTTAATAATGTTACAATAATACTCTTCTAATAAACTAATCATGAAAGGCTTATTAATTATTATCTATTTACAGTAGCACTAAGTAGCAAAATTGTAATGCTATAAGGATTATAATAATGGATAAAAATTAGCGGAACCACCATTATGATAACAACTAAAAATTAGCATATCCTACTCATGAGACCTGTGTTTCCTTTCTTTTCAAAAAGAATATCAATATTAGATGAGAATGAAAAGCAGCAAAAACGTCAAATTACATGAAATGAAAGGACAAATGCATCGACTGATGAATAATAAACTTAAGAGACATTGGACTTGGGTCTATAAATTTCGATTATTTATTTTAGGTTGGGTAGCAATATGTAGAATATTTTTTTAATTCACAGGCATGTGGGCTACACATGGCTCTACCGAGCTAGCCCGACATAGGCTCAGGCTTCTGAGGGCCGGGCTAAAAAGCCCAGGTGTAAAAATGGCTCAGTTCCTTCGGCCTAAAGCCTCCTATTTTTCGTGCTAGTCCGACCCCACTTGGTGAGCTCGACCCATTTTTCCATCTCTACATAATATTTTATATACGATAAATACATATCTTCTTAACATTGGTTATAAATTAACTGTCGTGACTTTTATTAACTTATTTATATATTTTAGTGTTATGTGAAAATTATTTCATAAAAATTCTTACAAATGTAAAATCTGGTAAAAAAATATGATCAACTTGACCAACAAGACCGCAAAATATCAATTTGGTAAAATATTATCACATAAAAATCATCCTTGTAACATTGTAATAATATTAGTTTGGTTTTATGGTAGGGTTTTAATGTTTGTTGTACGTATAGATTTATAATTAACTTCAAATTTGTTTAATATCTATTGTACCACTCATATTTCTTTGCTTGCTTTAGAGTATGTGTATTGGATGATGGAACATGTAATACAACAACCACTTCCTTCCTTTAACCATGACACTCGTAGGAATATTTACCACCCCACATGTGGTATGTCTATTGCTTGTCACTAGGCCTCGATTTATTTTAGCTGGTGAAAGTAATACTATATTGGTTGGTAGATTTTCATATGAGCTACATAAGAATAGCGTAAAGAGGGAGACTAGTCTATTACAAAATAACAGCTAGTTTAGGTTGTGTTTTCACACAAAAATAAAATTATACCGTGTGTCATACTATTGTTAATATTCTATTTCTTTATTTTAAAAATTTGACCCATTTACTTTAATGTTGTGTATTGGTCAAAAAAAACTTTAATGTTGTGTCTATCAAAATTTTATTGACCTATTGTGAGTTCAAAATGTATAAGTTTGAAAGAAATTTTTAATGAAATCATGAGCGCAATTAAATAAAAGCTATTTCTAGAAAAAGATCTAAATCTAATTTTTTCAATAAGAAATATTTTTTAAAGAAAATGTAGCACCCCGGTTATTTCTAACATGTAGATATACCGTAATGCACAATTATAGCACTAATCAGAGGACACAATTCCTGCTTAAGTATTGAACGTACAAACTTTTTCCGAATTAAAACATAATACTTCGGACTAAGCCGTCATAATTCCATACACGAATCCAAGATCCAAAAAGGAATACAACTCCGTGTTCAATACTTAATAAACAGAATTCAAAAGGGGTTCATACAACTCATAACAACTACAAGTTATATAACCATACAGAGACAACAGAATAGGAAATAAACATCAAGACTATCAATCCTTGACATCTCCACGAGCACATCACCTATCCGTGCCGGTTACTCTTCCTCTTGCCCTGCTTCTCTGTAAAAACAACAACAATGATTGGGTGAGACAACATGTCTCAGTGAGTTCTACCGTGCCCCCTCACTATCTCTCGGTTTAGTTTAAAACCGTTGCAACTACTATTTGCGTCAACATATATAACTAGTCCAATTACCGACCGTGCATACAAACCAACAATCTCGGTAATGAAGTACTATTATATATTATTAAGCTTCATTGTTTAATTTATAACCATTCGCTTACCAAACGAAACCCGACCGTGCATACAAGCGACAATCTCGGAGAATCGTGTTCTTAACTTAGCATAAATCGGCCGTGCAAACCAGACACAATCCCGAAAACCCACGAATTAACCACTCCAAAACGTATCCAGGGCCTAGGTAAGGGATCATGACTTCCCTCCCTAGTATTCTACTTGTCGGGTCGTCACCCAACGCGATATATAATAAAATATACATCATGTCCGCATTGGACCGTCTCTTAAGTTCTAGATAATCAATATCTAATGTTGATCTATAACCCATTTTGATGAATTCAAAGTTAGACATCCGGCATTATAATCATATCACAAATTTGACATATAGTGCAGTTGGTTGTCCGTTTTGTTATTCGAAAACATATGCTCACACGCGGTCTACAATTCGGTTTTGAAACAGATTTGGCCTTAAAAAATAGTGTATTTTACAAACCAAATTATATAATTATAGATAGGTCTTTGAATAAGCTTTCCAACGCACCTGAGAACACCTCAATCGGGTTCCCGGATCAAAAGTTATTGCGAAAACAAAATCAGTGTATTTTGTTGAAAAACTGCAAAGCGTCGCGACGCGGACAGGTACCGTCGCGACGCGAAAAGTGACAGAAACTTTTGCGTCACAAAATGCACTATGGTCGCGACCCGATGGACCACGGGTCGCGACGCGACCCTTGACAGATAGGTTGGAAACAACTTTTCTAAAACCCAGTTTTTCCCCAATTTGATCCCAAATTGTCACCGAGACATTTCATGACTTCCGAAGCTTAAAAACAGAAGTTTAGCAACATAATTCAGACCATATTCCAGTACACAAACAGCATATAGATATATATAAGTTCGTAAAAACCGTAAAATTTCATTTTTTGACGAAAACGGTTTTCGACTCGGTGAAACGCCTCGGACCCAAAACTTTTTCGTGAGACCAAAACACAATTTGTCCAGAACAAAATTATATCCCTAATCGTGAGTAGAACTCACCTAGTCGACGAAGTCCTGAGAGTTGAACCGAGAACGAAGTTGTTGGACTGAAAACACACGAACGATCCCTGCTAGAGCTCCACCGCTTCAAGACCGCAGTCACACTTCTGTCCACTTCGAATCCGTAGCACTAGTGTAACACCCCTTTTCTACCCGTTAATCTGTTTATAAAAATCAGAGTTTCAAAAATCGCTTTCATCGCAAGGAATGTTACACATACTTCGAATGAAACATCGTACTTCAATAAAACAGTTCAACGTCAATAAATGTGCAATACGTAGTACGCCCCCAATGGGGAAAACTCAAGCATCAGTCATCGTCACCACAACCGTGGCATCAATAAAACCAACTACGCAGCGGAAAGTAAAATAAAGAGAAACCATCAAATAACATATAACAACTAAAATGGTCTTAAAAACATCGGGTTCGTTTCCCCCCTGAGTGCTACGTATCATAGCATGACGACCCGACTCAAATTAGTGAAGATACCTAGGTCTTCACTCGTGATCACCTGCACGTTACCGCATAGGGGTAACATTCAAACAGAAGGGTGAGTCCAATTCAATCCATATAATAAATCATATGATAAGCAATAAGTCAAAGTCACAGCACTAGAGTAACCACATCACAGTCATCAATTACGTCATTACAACAACTCATCACGATGTCATGTAACTATATGAAATGCAACCCACTCGCGGGCATATGCATGAGGTACCTTTCATCATCGTCGCTTAGCTTTTATGGCCTCATCGTCGCTTAGCCTTTATGGCCTCATCGTCGCTGGGTTCATGCACATGGAATACATGAGACACTATGACATGCACCACACACAATCACCGTCAACTATGTGACCCGTCACTTACCAATTTGCCAAATAAGAGGCACAGCACCTGTCAAATTATAATTACACACAACCACGTCGCTATATTTCATCGTCGCTTATTATCATCGTCGCTTAGCCTTTTGGGCCTCATCGTCACTTAATCATAATCGTCATCAATCAAACAATAGCCACTAAGGGCAAAACCGTCATTTAACTAGCCACTAAGGGCATCATCGTCATTTACACATCATCATCAATAATATTGGCCACTAAGGGCAAAAACGTCATTTAACTAGCCACTAAGGGCATCATCGTCATTTACACATCATCATCAATAATATTAGCCACTAAGGGCAAAAACGTCATTTAACTAGCTGTCATACCCCAATTTTGTCCGGCTTAGGTCCAAACCCTAATTTTCCACACAAAAATAAATTATGCATTTTGGATCCTAGAAACCGCTCCAAAGTTTTTGAAATCATTTTTAGGGTTAGAATGCACTTTTTAAGAAATTAGGGTTTTGAAAAATATGTTATGCATGCATGGCAAGCTTTGAAAAATATTTTATGCATGCATGGCAAAGACCTAAAAGCATTTTTTTGGAAAGCAAGAATTGATTTCTATTTTGTTCCAAAGGCCAAGAATCGATTTATAGTATATTGCATAGGCCTTGAAATCGATTTTCAGGCTCTTCCATAGGCCATGAATCGATTCCTAATTGTTTTAACTAAGTGAAGAATCGATTTTCACCTATTTAGGATGTCCTGAAAATCGATTTCCCTCTTCTTGCATAGGCCATGAAATCGATTTTTAAGCTCTCCTAAAGGCCAAGAATCGATTCCCACTTACCTTAACTAAACATGAAATCGATTCCTACCTTTTAGGATGTCCTGAAAATCGATTTCCCTCTTCTTGCATAGGCCATGAAATCGATTTTTTAAGCTCTCCTAAAGGCCAAGAATCGATTCCCACTTACCTTAACTAAACATGAAATCGATTCCTACCTTTTAGGATGTCTCAAGAATCGATTTCCTTCTTTTTTAAAACACAATGAAATCGATTCCTATCATTTCAGGAAGTCCAAGAATCGAATCCCACTAATTTCTAAAGCCCAAGGAATCGATTCCTATGTTTTGTAAAAGCAAAGAATCGATTATACTATATTTTGCCTTCATCAAACAATCGATTCATCCTTGCAATAAATGTTTTTTAAAAAAATTCTACGCTTTCCTAAGCCTATAAATAGGCAGCCTCAAGTCACATTTTCACAGACACATTTCACGAGATCTGAGAAGACAACTCTCGCAAATCTCATTTTCCAGTTCTACGCTTCATTTTTGCTCTATTCGCGCCGTTGGTCCGTCTGAGCTGATCTCCTGCAAGGGTTAGTCGGGGTTTGCGTTCTTCAGAGTTGTAATATCTGTCTTCATCAGAGGTATTTCAGTCTTTTCATTTGTTAATATTTAGTTATTGTGATCCATGTGATTTAACTAGCGGTACAACTCTCTCTTTTGAGTATTTAGTAAGTGATTCATCATAGCCTCTGCTAGTTTAATCATTCACTAATGGTCGTCCTATTTCAAAAACTCACCAAAAAAGATAAGAAAAAAACAAAAACTTTTCAAAAAGACAACCAAGAACTATGTAGCTTTGAATTCTCCATCGCACCGGGAGATACGTAGGAGCGGGCCATGTCCCGTCAAGCACTTTTCCTAAAAAAACCTTTTTTTTTCCCCCTTCCTCGCCAAAAATAAAATTTTCATTAAGCTTTCAAACAAGAAATAAATAGGCAAATCTAGGTATTTTTCAAATCAAATGTAAAACCACACATTTAATTAGAGGTTCCCTTTCGGTAGAAAGGACGTGTGCGGTGCTAACACCTTCCTCGCACGTAATCGACCCCCGAACCTATATCTCTAGTTTCCAAAGACCATCCGCCTGGTCCAAAAGACCTTTTTTCAATGTTTTGGTCTTAAAATTAAAATGTTGGTGGCGGCTCCAAAATTTTTCCACGTTGTACATTGAGAACCCAAAAACGGGATTTTTCGGGGTGCAACAGCTGGCGACTCCACTGGGGACATTTTTTTTAAAAGACGAGGGTCAAGCCTAACTAATTTAAATGTGTGGTTTAATGTATTGTTGATTTGATTAAAACCTTGTTTGCCTTTCTTTCTTATCATTGATGGTAGGCATACACGTTTGTCTTCTTTGTTGTTCCCTATCTCTTCTTTTAATCCTTTTCTTTTTATATGCTTATGCTCATGCATTCTTCCAATCCCCATGATCCCCTCTTCTTGGCTCCTCTTCCTAAAGTGAGCAATATCCTTGTTTATAGATATTCTAGGTATGGAACCCTAGGGTAGATAACTTGTTATTGCTTGCTTTTGTCTGGACTGCTCTGGTTTTCATTTCAGGTGGGGGTAGTACTAGGGAAAATGCCCTTGACACACACTACACTTATACCCTGTGACTATGTGTTTTGAGTGGGACCATAACCCAGGTCTGCAAAAATTTAGGAGAGTGGATTCGAGTAGTGAGAGCCCATCAGGACCTTTGTCCGTTTGGCTACTTGCGAAAGTTTCAACCAGAGTTGTGCTCTTTCATGATGCCTCACACCTAGCAGTTTGCTGCATTTGTGGGGAATTTTGTGAAAGGGACTGTAGCTCTGGTGGCCTTGTGAGGGAGTGAATAGAGCTACATGGAAGGATTACCCTTTAAATTGCCCTAGATCACAGGTCTCACCTCTTTTTAGGTCACAAGGGCTTTTCCAAAATTGTGTGTTGCATTATTACATCTAGGTTAGTTCATTTCCGACAACGTTGTTTTGAAAAAAAAAAAAACAACAAAATCAAAAAAGAATATGTTTTTCCTTCTCTTTCATAAACACCTATATGAGGTGGCATATAGGGTATACTGCCCTAAATTTTCAAAACTCCCACCTGTAAATATCTGTCTTTATAACAGGCATCCTCATCATCCGCATTTCGCATCATAACATCATGCATTACATAAGCAAAATTCTGAAAAAAAAAAAAATTCATACAGCATTCCTCATGCATCTAATTTGTTTGCCGGTAATCTTGGAGTAATTTGGAATCTTGTCATAGGCGTGAAAAAACAAGACGACATGGGATCAAGAAGCGAGGGTATGCTAAATTCAAGGTTTCCAGTAGTAAAGAAAGCAGATGTGGCCAGTTTGGCAGAGTGTGCCTCTCTAATGGGACCGGATGAGCGTAGGTTGTTTGAAAAGGCTTATGGGAATATTCTTCGGTTGCTGCAGTTGGATCTTCAAGAAAATGTTGTGAAAGCCCTCAGTCAGTTCTATGATCCGGATATCCGCGGTTTCATCTTCAAGGATTTCCAACTCTCACCAGCTTTAGAAGAGTATGAGCAAATTCTAGGTTTCTTTAAGTCAGAGGCGGCGCCTTATCAGTGCTAGGGGCATCCATATTCAGATCAGAGGCTCTCTTTGCTACTGCAAGTTGGAGTGGGGGAGTTAAAGCTCCGAAAAGAGAAAAAGAACCGTATAATGGGGTTTCCACTGAGTTATTTTGAAGACCTAATGAAGTCCCATGCTCAAGCCAACAGATGGGGTCCCTTTAAGCAGTTGCTAGCACTAACTATCTTTGGGATTGTCCTTTTCCCACAAGTTGAAAGGTTCATTGACGAGGTTGCCATTGGGGTGTTCTTAGCCTTCATAAGCAAGGATAATCCAATTAACCCAGTACCCGCCGTATTCGCAGACACTTACTACTCCTTTACGCATCATCGAGTGTTGGGGAAAAAGAAGATTGCCTGCTCCCTTCATGTACTATATGCTTGGCTCCTTAACCACGTCATCGCTCATAAGAATCCAGCTACAGATCTGTTGTCTTATGCCTTGAATTGTGAGGTAGAGGTCAAAAGTGCCCAGGAGTGGGTGCATACCTTAGGGAGTCTTAATGCCCTCAAGGTCCGCTGGTACACTCCTTCATGTTGGAAGAACAGGCCCTCCGTTGTGTTTCGGTGTGGAGACTTTCAGAACGTGCCCCTAATAGGTACTCAAGGCTGCATCAACTATAATCCTTCCTTGATTATCCGACAGCTTGGGTACCCTATGAGGAATATGCCTACCGAAGACATGCTGACTCCTATCTTCCTTGACAAAGAAGATCCGAAGAACAAGGGTCTGCTTCGGAAAATCTCAAAGGCATGGGAAACCGTGGTCCGTAAAGATAGAGATGAGCTCATGAAAAAGGTTAGCGATGCCACTTTTTACCAATGGTTGTATGAAAGAATCCAAAGTACTCGTCCACCTTCCCAAGAGGCACTTCCAGTCGAGAAAGAGATGCCGAAACCTCGCCTTCCTACCCCTGAGGAGTTGAATGAGGTTAAATCTGCCTTAGCAAAAGCAGAGGAAGAGAAAAAGGCATTGCAAGCAAAGTTGGAGAAAATAACCCTACAAAAGGAGGAGTTAGAGGAAGAGAACAAAATCAAAGTGATAGCTGTTGAGGAGGGTGTCAAGCGATTCAAAGCGGAAAAGGAGAGTAGACTAGAAGCTCAGAAATACCTGAAGGGGGCTAGGGATGAGCTCCAAAGGTACAAGCAGAAAACAAGAAAAGCCCTTGAAGAAGCCAAAGAATGGAAGATTGTGGCGACTGAGCCCAGACAAGAACCTCACTTGGTGGTGGAGTTGAAAAGGCAGCTGAAGAATCTTGAACAAGAAAGAAATTCCATTGGGAATGTTCTCAGAGAATACCAAGAAATGCTGAGGTATGAGCAAGAAAGATCTGATGAACTGACAAGGAATCTCCGATACCTAGGGGAGTCTTACAGGCAAGTGCAAGCAGAGAGAAAGTACTGGGAGCAGCGCTTCCTAGCACTGATTGGCAAGATAGAAGAGCAAGAGATAGTTAAAGAGCTAAGAGATGAGATCCGACTTTGGAGGGGTAAATTCTCAAAGTTGGCATGGCTAGCTAATCAAGCTGTAAGGGATGTCCCCGGAAGACTAAAGAGAGCTGAAGCTGAGATGCTCCCCTTCAATACCCCCAGTCCATGTGTATGAGTTTGTGAATTTTTGCAAGGCCCTGACTGAGGAACTCATGGAAAAGGCTGAAGGAGCTGCTGCTGCAAGCAAAGAAAGAGAAAGGAACAAGAAGTTGAAGACTATATGCTACTAGATTTCAGTGCATTGTAATTTTCCTTTTTAGAATGTTCTCTAGGAAGTTATAATTTTTCTTTAGAATGTTGTAATTTTCTAAAAGCATTGTATTTCTCTTTGAGAGACACTGTATTGCACTCTTAATATTATTGTACTCTCTTTCTTTCTTGTGATTGACTTAAAGCTCGAAGGAAATGTGCCCCATCGCTTGTTGATCCCAATGTTCGTCACGCTTTTAAAATGTTTCGATATTTGCTTATGACAAGAGCAAATTATCTCACGATTCCTGGCGCTAAACACAAAAATAATATAAGGCCATGTGCATATGCATTGCATTCATTTTCGCATTCATACTTGTACTCATAAAAAATGTTCTATCATCAGAGAAGCGAAAGGCAAGCTGGTTCGTCAACACCGATATTCCACCCGTCTGCAAGCAAGATTGATGGCTAGCAGTCAACATCTCGAGAATGAGGACCCCCGGGGTCAAGATGAGTCAGTTGTGGAGATCCTTAACCCTGAGCAGCTGGCTCAGGAGAATCAAGTGTTGAAGACTAAAGTTGGCGCTATGGAGGCCCAGATGGCTGAAGTAATGAATATGCTGCAAACTCTGAGAACTGGTGGTTCTTCGGGGACAAGCGGTCAGAGACAACCAAATGCACAAGTATATCCATGGGGGATGCCCATGAATTATACACCATCCACTGCTGAAGCCATTCCTGTGGTGACAAGTCAGCCTACTCCTGCTCCGGAGGTTGCTGTGAATCCTCCAAATGCTGCTTATCAAATGGGAAACCCCGCTCAATATGGGGGTTATTATTTCAATCCGGGGAGCTATCCTCAGGGCCAGATGGTTGAGAGTTCACAACCAAGAGACAGATATCACTTACTAGAAGAACGGTTGAGAGCAATGGAAGGGTCAGGTACAAGGGCTAAAGATGCGCGGGACCTGTGTCTTGTCCCAGGTATTGTTATACCTCCCAAATTCAAGGCGCCAGATTTTGACAAATACCGCGGCACTGGCTGTCCCTCCAGCCATCTAACGATGTATGTCAGAAAGATGGCAGCTTATGCCCATGATGATAAGGTGCTGATCCATTTCTTTCAGAACAGTCTGACCGGAGCGTCTCTAGAATGGTATATGCAACTGCAATCCTCCGACATCCATAGTTGGAAGGATCTCTCGGAGGCATTTCTTAAACAGTATCAGTACAATATGGATCTGGCACCTGATAGATCTCAACTACAACTCATGAGCAAAGGCGACAGTGAATCATTTAAAGAATATGCCCAGAAGTGGAGAAGTGTAGCAGCCCAAGTGAAGCCACCAGTGACGGAAAAGGAAATGGTATATTTGTTCATGGAAACTCTCCCAGGAATATACTATGATCGATTGGTGGGTAGTGTCTCTTCTAGCTTCTCTGATATGGTGATCATTGGGGAACGTCTGGAACATGGATTGCGTAGTGGGAAAATTGCCGGAGGTTTTGGCAATCCTGGCGGGCGAAGAAACCTTTTTCGAATTTCCCTAAGAAGAAAGAGGGAGAGACAAATGTCATTACAGGAGGGGGAGGTCCATCCTTCAACGCTCCACCGCAGAAAGTTCCGTTCTCTGTTCCAGCTCAGCCGCCGCAGAATAATCCGGGTCACAGAGCTCAGAATCATCAAGAAAGGAAACGTACCAGTTTTGATCCAATTCCCATCACTTATACTGAGCTGTTTAATCATCTCATTGCAAAGAATCTAGTCAAGACTCGCCCTATGAGGACTGTGCAACCACCTTTCCCCAGAGGGTTTAATGCTGACGCCACATGTATTTTCCATAGTGGAGGGGTCGGTCACACGGTGGAAGATTGCTATGCGTTCAAGTTTATAGTTCAAGACCTAATTGATGCCAATTGGCTATCTTTCAAACCGAACAATCCGAGCACGACAACTAACCCCTTGCCGGGTCATGGGGCACCGTCTGCCAATGCTATAGAAGATTCTGGGAGCCAGATCATGATAAAGAACGTTGAGAGTATCAAGACTCCTTTGGAAGACATACATGCTGAGTTATGTCGCTGTGGAGTAATTCAGAAAGGTTGTGTGTGTGCTAACCCTGCGTGTGCAGGTGCTTGTGAGGATTTTAAGTCTGTTTTGCAAGATTTGATGGACCGTTACGTGGTTCGGT
Source organism: Astragalus membranaceus (assembly GCA_039519185.1). NCBI lineage: Eukaryota > Viridiplantae > Streptophyta > Magnoliopsida > Fabales > Fabaceae > Astragalus > Astragalus membranaceus. Next base: position 44,312,107 of record CM076846.1, read on the forward strand.
TGGAAGTAGTTGAGAAAGCAGAAAGTGTGCTAATGCTGCAGCTCAATGATGGCAATGAGGCCAGAAGGCCAGTTGAGATACTGTATAATTCGAAACCGGTCCAAGCCAAACCACAGCCATTGGTTATTGAAATCCCAGCTCCATTTCCTTATGAGAAAGACAGCGCCGTACCGTGGAAGTACAACACCTTACCTTCAGTAGGGGTTTTTCCAATCACCACTGTTACAAATATAACTGGGTCAAGCGGGATGACAAGGAGCGGTCGGATGTATGCTCCTGAGTTTGGTCGAGTTGAGTCCTCCAAAGAAGCCGAAGATAGAGCTCGTAAGGGTAAAGAAAAGGAGGCAGAGAATATTCAGAAGAAGAAAGGGGCAGAGCCTGAAACAGATGAGTTTCTCAAGATTGTGAGACAGAGTGATTATAAAGTGGTCGATCAGATGAACCAAACTCCAGCCAAGATTTCGATGCTGTCTTTGTTGATGAGTTCAGAAGCGCATAGAACTGCTCTCATGAAAGTGCTGAATGAAGCACATGTTGCTCAGAATATCTCGGTTGGCCAATTTGATGAAGTAGTTGGGAATATTATAGCTGCCAACCATCTGACTTTCACTGATGAAGAGCTTCCCCCAGAGGGAAAGAAACACAATCAAGCTTTGCACATCTCGGTCAAATGCGGAGATTTCGTGTTGGCACGGGTATTAATTGACAACGGTTCTTCTTTGAATGTAATGCCCCAGTCAACTGTAAACAAACTGGATGTTGATTGTTCCTTTATGAAGCCAAGCTCAACTCTGGTGAGGGCGTTCGATAGGTCAAAGAAAGAAGTGATAGGAGAGATGGAATTCCCCATTCAAATAGGGCCAGAAACTTTTTATATCAACTTTCAAGTCATGGACATATCCTCCTCATACAGTTGTTTACTCGGGAGGCCGTGGATCCATATGGCAGGGGCTATTCCTTCATCTCTACACTAGAGGGTTAAGTTCATGGTTAATGACAAAATTGTGGTGGTGTATGGAGAAGAAGAGATGCTAGTTAACAAGTCTTCTCCATTCCCTTATGTGGAAGCAGCTGAAGAGTCTTTGGAGACTTCTTTCCAATCTCTTGAAATTGCCAATGCTGTGCTTGGTGGATGTGAATCGTCATCGCCCGTGATAAAGCTGTCAAAGAGTGGAGAGATGGTCGCAAGGATCATGATGGATCAAGGATACCAGCTGGGGCGTGGTTTGGGAAAAACGGGACAAGGAATTCTTGCTCCTGTACAACTGAAAGGAAACAAAGATCGTTACGGGTTGGGATACCACCCAAGCGAGGTTGAAAGGAGGAAGTTGGCCGAAGAGAGAAGAGGTGAATGGTTGGCCAAGTTAAGAGGCCAGGATCCATGGTCAAAGAGGATCCCCATCGATAACATCAGTCAAAGCTTCAAGAGTGCTGGGTTGCTAGATCCAGACCAGATCACTGCTATTGGTTCAGAGGATAAAGAAGGCAGTACCAGTTTAGTTCGCCGTTGCCATGCTGAGGAGGAGCTCAAAAATTGGGAAGCTGTGGACTTGCCCATCGCTTTTATTTCAAAGTAATGATTGTAATGCAACCCTGTGGCTCTGCCCAAGGCCATAGGACAAGTTGCTAGGGGCAAACATGTTTTTATTTTCAGAGTTATCATCATTAAATAAAAACGTTTGTTTTGAATTTTCAATCAATAAAAATCCATTTCTCTTCATTTCATGCGTCTTTTTATTGCTTTGTTATTGTTTGTTTGCTTGTTCCGATTTTCATTCTGCTTTTGCGCTTCGGCAAAATGCAGACATACAGCAATTGTCTCTAAGAACAACAGTGCTAGCAGTCCAAACTTTGACTTTGATCATCCGGTTAACCAAGCCGAGGGGGATGTTGATGAAAACTGGGAAGCTCCTCCAGAATTGACAAGATTAATAGAACAGGAAGAGAAGGTTATTCATCCTCATGGGGAGTCGATTGAGATCATCAACCTGGGTACAGAAGAGGATAGAAGAGAGGTTAAGGTCGGTACCGCCATGGAAGAGAGTGAACGCAAAAGACTAATCCAACTCTTGCAGGATTACGCTGATGTCTTTGCGTGGTCGTACAAAGATATGCCAGGGCTAGACACCGACATTGTTGAACACAGGTTGCCAGTAAAGCCGGAGTGCCCGCCAGCCAAGCAGAAACTGAGAAGAATGAAACCAGAGATGTCACTGAAGATACGGGATGAGGTAAAGAAACAGTTTGATGCCGGGTTCCTAGCGGTTGCGAAGTATCCACACTGGGTAGCCAACATCGTCCCTGTTCCGAAAAAAGACGGCAAGGTCAGAATGTGCGTCGACTACAGAGATCTGAACAGAGCTAGTCCCAAGGATGATTTCCCTCTGCCTCATATTGACATTCTGGTAGACAGCACGGCTCAACACTCATTGTTCTCCTTCATGGACGGGTATTCAGGGTACAATCAGATAAAGATGGCTCCGGAAGATATGGAGAAAACCACCTTCATAACACTCTGGGGCACATTCTGCTATAAAGTGATGCCTTTTGGACTCAAGAATGCCGGCGCGACTTATCAAAGGGCAATGGTGACGTTATTCCACGATATGATGCACAAAGAAATTGAGGTGTATGTAGATGATATGATTGCAAAGTCCAAGACTGATGAAGGACACATTGTCAACCTGCAAAAACTCTTTGAACGTCTACGGAAGTTCAAGCTCAGGTTAAACCCAGCAAAATGCACTTTCGGCGTGAGATCTGGAAAATTACTGGGATTCATCGTCAGTCAGAAAGGGATAGAGGTTGATCCAGACAAAGTTAAAGCAATCCTCGAAATGCCAGTACGAAAGACTGAAAAAGAGGTCCGTGGGTTCCTTGGGAGATTGAACTACATCTCAAGATTCATATCCCAATTGACCGCCACTTGCGAGCCTCTCTTCAAGCTGTTGTGCAAGAACCAGAAAGCCGAGTGGAATGATGATTGCCAAAGAGCCTTTGAAAGAATTAAGGGCTATCTGCAGAATCCGCCGATTTTGATGCCGCCGGTGCCCGGAAGACCGCTCATCCTGTATCTAACCGTGTTGGACAATTCGATGGGGTGTGTGCTGGGGCAGCATGATGAATCAGGAAAGAAAGAGCATGCCATATACTACTTGAGTAAAAAGTTCACTGACTGTGAGACGAGATATTCAATGCTAGAAAAGACTTGTTGTGCCTTAGCATGGGCTGCTCATCGTCTAAGGCAGTACCTGTTGAGTCATACAACCTGGTTGGTATCTAAAATGGATCCAATCAAGTATATTTTTGAAAAGCCAGCACTCACAGGACGGATCGCTCGTTGGCAGATGTTATTGTCAGAGTATGATATCCTGCATGTCACGCAGAAGGCGGTCAAGGGCAGTGCACTCGCCGAGTACTTAGCATGTCAGCCAATTCAAGACTACCAATCAATGCAGTATGATTTTCCCGATGAAGACATCATGGCACTGTTTGAGGAAGGAAAGTCTCAAGAAGAGGAGAGGTGGAGGATGATATTTGATGGCGCATCCAATGTGTGGGGGCACGGAGCTGGGGCTGTGCTAATCTCCCCAGATAACTGTTTCGTTCCGGTCACTGCCAGATTAAGCTTTTATGTCACTAACAACATCGCAGAATATGAAGCATGCATCTTGGGGATTCAGGCAGCCCTTGAATGGAAGGTTAAAAGACTCGATGTGTATGGTGATTCGGCTTTGGTTATTCATCAGGTGAGAGGTGATTGGGAGACCAGAGATCCTAAATTGATCCCTTATTGTAATTATGTCCAGGAATTGATGAAGTCTTTCGACGAAATTACTTTCCAGCATATCCCTCGAGGTGAAAATCAGTTGGCCGATGCTTTGGCAACTCTGTCGTCAATGTTCAACATCAATTGCGACAAAAATCTAACTCATACCAGAATCCAACATCGAGGTCTCTCGGCACATCATTACTGAACTGCAATTGAGGTAGAGCCTAATAGCAAGCCATGGTATTATGATATCAAACGGTACGTCATCAATAGAGAATACCCCCGCCGGGGCATCAGAGAATGACAAAAGGATGCTCAGAAGATTGTCGAGGAACTTCTTTTTGAATGGCGAAGTTCTCTACAAAAGAAATTATGATATGGTCCTTCTGAGGTGTGTGACAGAAGAAGAGGCAGAAAAATTATGAAAGAGGTCCATGAAGGGTCGTTCGGGGTTCATTCCAGTGGGCACACCATGGCAAGAAAAATCTTGGGAGCCGGCTATTACTGGTTGCAGATGGAAGGTGACTGCTACAGCTTCGTCCGAAAGTGCCACAAGTGCCAAATCTACGCTGATCACATTCATGTGCCACCTGCCTCTCTAAATGTCATGACTGCATCTTGGCCGTTCTCAATGTGGGGCATGGACATCATTGGCCCTATAGAGCCTAAAACATCAAATGGACATCGTTTCATTCTGGTTGCAATCGATTATTTCACTAAGTGGGTCGAAGCTGCTTCCTACTCCAGTGTAACCAGTTCAGTGGTCGCCAAGTTTGTAAAGAAAGACTTGATTTACCGTTATGGTCTTCCCAACAAGATCATCACTGATAACGGCAGCAACCTAAACAGCAAAATGATGAAGGATTTGTGCGCAGAGTTCAAAATCCAGCATCATAATTCCTCACCCTATCGACCCAAGATGAATGGGGCAGTCGAAGCGGCTAACAAGAACATCAAGAAGATAGTGCAGAAAATGGTGGTCACGTACAAAGATTGGCACGAGATGCTTCCTTTCGCTCTACACGGCTATCGTACTTCAGTGCGCACATCGACCGAGGCAACCCCTTTCTCTCTGGTATACGGGTCAGAGGCAGTCCTCCCTATTGAGGTCGAAATACCCTCCCTACGGGTACTAATGGAAACTAAGCTGGAAGAAGCGGAGTGGGTACAAGCTCGCCTGGATCAGCTAAATCTCATTGAGGAGAAGAGAATCACAGCCTTGTGTCATGGGCAGCTATACCAGCAAAGGATGAAAACCGCTTTCGACAAGAAAGTTCGTCCCCGGGGATTCAATGAGGGAGACCTAGTGCTCAAGAAGATTCTGCCTATTCAAAGTGATCCCTGTGGAAAATGGACTCCCACCTATGAGGGCCCGTACATAGTCAAGAAAGCCTTCTCCGGAGGAGCGCTGATACTCGCGAACATGGATGGAGAAGATCTAAGGAACCCCGTCAATTCCGATCAAGTGAAGAAGTATTATGCCTGAAAGAAATAGACGAAAAAAGAGAAAGACAAGCCAAGTAAGAATTAGCTCGCTAGGTTGAAAACCCGCAAAGGGCGGCCTAGGCAAAATCAGAGCGACCAGGTGGATTGAAAACCCGCAAAGGGCGATCCAGGCAAAAATTAGGGTCGGAAAGCTTGGGCATGAAAAATAAAGAAAGGCATACAACTCCCCTGAAGATTTGGATGAGGGGGTGATCAAGGTCAGGGACATAAATGTTTGGCACTGTTCCACAGAGACGGACAGTCAGAAATCAGCTTCTCTCTTTTTCGTGTCTTTTTGTAGTTTAAACTTTCAAATGTATTGAACAGTCGGCGTAACTTCTTGTGCGACCGATTTCCACATCAATAAAGTTCAATCTTTCTCACGTCTGTTTGTTTTTCTACTTCCCTGCTTTTTTCTGCTCAAATAAACGTTTTATGATGATGGTGACACTGACCTGTAAAACATGTGCATAAATCATAGAGCATCACAATCATTGCGAAATTTTTAAAAGTTATGGGAAGGAAGCAACTTCTCAGGGAAAATTAAGCTTACAAGGAAATAATTGCACTCATAGGCCATTTCAGATGGAAAATTACAAGACAATCGGCACTGGGCTTATGCGCCACTACCATTCTAATCGGTCCCTCAGTCTTGTCGCGGGTTGGTCGAACCAGCAAAAAGAATGAGCCAAAAGAGCAAAAGAGCAAAAGAAAAAACAAACGATCAGAAAAAAGAAAGCTGGTCAAAGAAAAACCAAGAAAAACAAGCAGTCAGAAAAAAGAAAGCTGACCAGAGAAAAATCAAAGAGATGAAGAATCAGGAATAGCATTTCACCACATTCATCATCACACCAAAATCATAGCATTGCATGCACATGCATAACATGCCCTTGCATAACATGCACTCATACTCCATGCACCATTCCTTGCATCAACTAACTTATGCAGGTACCTCAATCCAATGCAGCAGCATTGGTCATTTCAAATCAACCAATCAACAGAACTTGTGAGCCCTCTGTGCTCATCTTGAGCCCTCTGTGCTCCTCCTGAGCCCTCTGTGCTCATCCTGAGCCCTCTGCGCTCCTCCTGAGCCCTCTGTGCTCCTCCTGAGCCCTCTGTGCTCCCCCCTGAGCCCTCTGCGCTCATCCTGAGCCTTCTGTGCTCCCCTTGAGCCCTCTGTGCTCATCCTGAGCCCTCTGTGCTCCTCCTGAGCCCTCTGTGCTCCTCCTGAGCCCTCTGTGCTCCCCCCTGAGCCCTCTGCGCTCATCCTGAGCCTTCTGTGCTCCCCCTGAGCCCTCTGTGCTCATCCTGAGCCCTCTGTGCTCCTCCTGAGCCCTCTGCGCTCCTCCTGAGCCCTCTGTGCTCCTCCTGAGCCTTCTGTTCTCCCCCTGAGCCTTCTGTGCTCCCCCTGAGCCCTCTGCGCTCATCCTGAGCCCTCTGTGCTCATCCTGAGCCCTCTGTGATCCTTCTGAGCCCTCTGTGCTCCTCCCGAGCCCTCTGTGCTCATCCTGAGCCCTCTGTGCTCATCCTGAGCCCTTTGTGCTCCTTCTGAGCCCTTTGTGCTCCTCCTGAGCCCTCTGCGCTCATCCTGAGCCCTCTGTGCTCATCCTGAGCCCTCTGTGCTCCTCCTGAGCCCTCCGCGCTCATCCAGAGCCCTCTGTGCTCCTCCTGAACCCTCTGTGCTCATCCTGAGCCCTCCGCGCTCATCCTGGGCCCTCAGTGCTCCTTCTTTACTGCTTTCTTTACCGCGTTCTTTACCGCTTTATTTCCTGCTGTGATTCAAAAAAAAAATCCAATCTGTTTTTGCATGCATATTACATTTTTCATCTGACATCAACAAAAACAAAAAAATGAGAAAAGAAAAATGGGAAAATTCGGGTTTTCCCCAAGAGGACAAAATCGGTATAATTTCTGAATTCTTTATCTTCATTTTGCCTTGGAATATGTTTCGGCCAATTCATATTCCTCGTTAAAATTCAGATAAAGAGGGGCAGCTGTCATACCCCAATTTTGTCCGGCTTAGGTCCAAACCCTAATTTTCCACACAAAAATAAATTACGCATTTTGGATCCTAGAAACCGCTCCAAAGTTTTTGAAATCATTTTTAGGGTTAGAATGCACTTTTTAAGAAATTAGGGTTTTGAAAAATATGTTATGCATGCATGGCAAGCTTTGAAAAATATTTTATGGATGCATGGCAAAGACCTAAAAGCATTTTTTTGGAAAGCAAGAATTGATTTCTATTTTGTTCCAAAGGCCAAGAATCGATTTATAGTATATTGCATAGGCCTTGAAATCGATTTTCAGGCTCTTCCATAGGCCATGAATCGATTCCTAATTGTTTTAACTAAGTGAAGAATCGATTTTCACCTATTTAGGATGTCCTGAAAATCGATTTCCCTCTTCTTGCATAGGCCATGAAATCGATTTTTAAGCTCTCCTAAAGGCCAAGAATCGATTCCCACTTACCTTAACTAAACAAGAAATCGATTCCTACCTTTTAGGATGTCCTGAAAATCGATTTCCCTCTTCTTGCATAGGCCATGAAATCGATTTTTTAAGCTCTCTTAAAGGCCAAGAATCGATTCCCAGTTACCTTAACTAAACATGAAATCGATTCCTACCTTTTAGGATGTCTCAAGAATCGATTTCCTTCTTTTTTAAAACACAATGAAATCGATTCCTATCATTTCAGGAAGTCCAAGAATCGATTCCCACTAATTTCTAAAGCCCAAGGAATCGATTCCTATGTTTTCTAAAAGCAAAGAATCGATTATACTATATTTTGCCTTCATCAAACAATCGATTCATCCTTGCAATAAATATTTTTTAAAAAAATTCTACGCTTTCCTAAGCCTATAAATAGGCAGCCTCAAGTCACATTTTCACAGACACATTTCACGAGATCTGAGAAGACAACTCTCGCAAATCTCATTTTCCAGTTCTACGCTTCATTTTTGCTCTATTCGCGCCGTTGGTCCGTCTGAGCTGATCTCCTGCAAGGGTTAGTCGGGGTTTGCGTTCTTCAGAGTTGTAATATCTGTCTTCATCAGAGGTATTTCAGTCTTTTCATTTGTTAATATTTAGTTATTGTGATCCATGTGATTTAACTTAGCTATAGCATTTATCGTCCATTGTTGATGACGAACCATATGATTCCCACTTATGCCTAGTGCATCATGTTCTAAGTGGTGAAGATGGTCTCAGGTGATTCAGCTTGCCCCTTTCAAACCCTTTCAAAAACATTTTTAGAACTACGTCGCTTTGATTCCCGTTTGGGATACGTAGGAGCGAGTCACGCTCTCGTCAAGCGCAACAAATAAAAATTCTTTTCACCCCCCTAAACCAATCATTTTCATAAAACAAACAAAAATCATTTTCAAACCCATTGTTGCTAGTAGCTCATCAGAGCCTCTGTTCGTTTAGCTATTAGTGACAATGTCCTCTTCTCCTAAAAATAATAAACGATGATCTATCATAACCTTTGTTAGTTCGATCATCGTGCGAATCAATCTCTTTCGAAAATCACTTTCAAAAAAAAGATAATAAAAAACGAGTTGTTATCAATAGTCCATCAGAACCTCCGTTCGTTTGACTAGCGGTACAACTCTCTCTTTTGAGTATTTAGTAAGTGATTCATCATAGCCTCTGCTAGTTTAATCATTCACTAATGGTCGTCCTATTTCAAAAACTCACCAAAAAAGATAAAAAAAAAAACAAAAACTTTTCAAAAAGACAGCCAAGAACTATGTAGCTTTGAAATCTCCATCGCACCGGGAGATACGTAGGAGCGGGCCATGTCCCGTCAAGCACTTTTCCTAAAAAAACCTTTTTTTTTCCCCCTTCCTCGCCAAAAATAAAATTTTCATTAAGCTTTCAAACAAGAAATAAATAGGCAAATCTAGGTATTTTTCAAATCAAATGTTAAAACCACACATTTAATTAGAGGTTCCCTTTCGGTAGAAAGGACGTGTGCGGTGCTAACACCTTCCTCGCACGTAATCGACCCCCGAACCTATATCTCTAGTTTCCAAAGACCATCCGCCTGGTCCAAAAGACCTTTTTTCAATGTTTTGGTCTTAAAATTAAAATGTTGGTGGCGGCTCCAAAATTTTTCCACGTTGTACATTGAGAACCCAAAAACGAGATTTTTCGGGGTGCAACACTAGCCACTAAGGGCATCATCGTCATAATCACCAATTTTGACACTAAAGCGTTAAAACTGTTGGTTATACACAAAAAGGATTTTTAAAGGACTCAATACGGCTTTACAATGTCACTGTAATGACCACCGGGGACAGCCACTTGGGCGCCCAGAAACCACCCGAGAATAATAAGTTTTTATTTTAAAAATAAGACACATAGGTAGACAACCGAAAAAGCTTCCCAACACTTTTTGAAACGTTCAAAACGGATGCCCGAGTCAAAAGATATAGCGAAAACAGTTTTTATAAAAAAAATTGGGAACATCCTGAAAATGGCGCCCAGGCACTGGGCGCCTAAGACACAAACTTAGACATCGCAGGCAACACAGGCAACACGCACACACCGCGCCCTTGGCGCCCAGCGCCTGGCGCCTGGCGCCCAGCACACACACAACACGCACACAGACACACTGGTGCCCTTGGCGCCCAACGGCTGGCGCCCAGCGCCCAGCACACACGCAACACGCACACACACACACACACACTGGCGCCCATGGCGCCCAGCGCCTGGCGCCCAGCGCCCAGCAACACTATCATGCAACAAAAATCCAGCAACACACAACTACACCTATGGCGCCCTATGCGCCCATAACACCAATAAACGGATTCCGAGCAACACGAATACATCAAATCACATACAAATCATAAAAACAACATGAAATCACACACCGATCATGAATATGGATAGATATAGGCTAACCCTACTCTAAAACCTATCATAACATCTATTATATAGAAAGATAGAACTCCCCTGACCTTGGATTTGAAGAACAGGAGCCCTAGAGACAGTCACGAACAGAACCACAGAAACGGGTCACGTTCCTCTCCACGGTGCTCTCACTCTCTCTATTCTCTTCTCTCAAATTCGCAAATGCCTAAGCCAAAACCCTAGTCCCAAATGACCTAGCAACTTCGCATATTGCATGGATCATGGGCTTGGGCTTTTCACTTAAGCCCAAGTTCATCTAATTGGCGCCTCCACCTTCTAATACCACCTACACCATTTTAACATAATTTCAATTAATTAAATTATATCCAACTAATTAAAATAAATTCCTAAATACTTAATTAAATAAATTAATTAAATATTTAGGGTGTTACAACTCTCCCCCACTTAGAATATTTCGTCCTCGAAATTTACCTGATCGAATAACTCTGGGTAGGACTCCCGCATCTTGCTTTCTAGCTCCCAAGTCATACTCTCACCAGCAGCTCCTAGCCAAACCACTTTCACCAATGCAATCTCTTTGCCTCTAAGCACTTTCACTTCACGATCCTCAATCCGCACGGGCATCGTCTCCACAGTGAGATTATCCCGCACCTCTACATCATCCATATGGATCACATGAGATGGATCCGAAACATACTTCCGAAGTTGCGACACATGAAACACGTCGTGCAAATTCAAAAGATTTGGCGGTAAAGCCACCCTATAAGCCACATTTCCGATTCTCTCAGAAATCTGATAAGGACCAACGAAGCGAGGAGTGAGCTTCTTCGACTTCAACGCTCGACCAACACCGGTCATAGGAGAAACCCTCAAGAACACATGCTCACCCTCCTGAAACTCTAAATCTTTCCTCCGCTTGTCATGATAACTCTTCTGACGACTCTGCGAAGCCTTCATCTTTTCACGGATCATCTTGATTTTCTCTGTAGTCTCCCGGACAATCTCCGGTCCCAACACTACACTCTCCCCCGACTCATACCAACACAACGGCGTTCTACACTTTCGACCATACAATGCTTCAAACGGTGCCATCCCGATACTGGAATGGTAACTGTTGTTATAGGTAAATTCAATCAACGCAAGGTAGGAATCCCATGAACCCCCTTGTTCCAAGACACAAGCCCTCAACAAATCTTCTAACGACTGAATTGTCCTCTCTGACTGACCATCTGTCTGAGGATGATATGCCGAACTCATTTTCAACTTTGAACCCAATTCCTTCTGCAAACCCGTCCAAAACTCAGAAGTGAACCTCGGATCCCTATCTGACACAATACTCTTCGGAACACCGTGCAACTTCACAATTTCTTTGACATAGACCTCCGCCAACCTCGACACCGGATAAGTGACATTAATAGGAACAAAGTGAGCAGACTTCGTTAACCTATCAACGATCACCCAAATAGCGTCATGACCCCTAATTGTATTCGGCAATCCCGTCACAAAGTCCATCGCAATGCTATCCCACTTCCACTCTGGAACTTCCAACGGTTGCATCAACCCTGCAGGCTTCTGATGCTCAACCTTCGACTTCTAACAGGTCAAACAGGCATACACAAACTGTGCCACATCTTTCTTCATACCATACCACCAAAACATCTTTTTCAGATCTTGATACATTTTTGTTGCTCCAGGATGGATACTCAACTTGCTACGGTGACCCTCCTTCAAAATTGCCTTTCTCATCTCCGCATCATCCGGAACACAGATCCTACCCCGGAACCTCAACACACCACGAGAATCCAATTTGAAATCTTCATCTTCAGATTGACCAACCCCATTCATTAAATCTACCAACTTGACATCTGACTTCTGAGCCTCTCTGATGCTGCCCAGAAAGTCATTATCGATCTTTAACATTCCCAGCTTGACACTACGAGGTGTCATTCTACAAACCAAACTCAAATCTCGGAATTCCTCGATCAACTTTAATTCCTTCACCCTCATTGCCGACATATGCAAAGACTTCCGGCTTAAAGCATCAGCCACGACATTAGCTTTGCCGGGATGATAATTCAAACCGAAGTCATAATCCTTCAAGAGCTCCAACCACCGACGCTGTCTCATATTCAACTCCTTCTGATCGAACAAATACTTCAGACTCTTATGATCACTGAACACATCAAACCTTGAACCATAAAGATAGAGCCTCCAAATCTTAAGCACAAATACAACAGCAGCCAATTCCAAGTCATGCGTAGGGTAATTTTTCTCATGAGCCCGCAACTGCCTCGACGCATACGCAACGACTTTCCCATCTTGCATCAGCACACCACCAAGACCCATCTTCGAAGCGTCACAATATACAACAAACGGTTCCTCCGGATTAGGCAACGTCAAAACAGGTGACGTTGTCAATCTCTTTTTCAGTTCCATAAAACTTTCCTCACACCGAGCATCCCAAACGAAAACTTTACCCTTACATGTCAACTGAGTCAACGGAAGAGCCAACTTGGAAAAACCCTCGATGAATCTCCTGTAGTACCCAGCCAAACCCAAAAAGCTTCTGATCTCTGTTGCGGATTTCAGAGCCTCCCACTCCAACACTGCTTCCACTTTTGCCGGATCAACTGCAATACCATTACCAGAAATCACGTGCCCAAGGAAACTAACCTCTTTCAGCCAGAACTCACACTTTGATAACTTAGCATACAACTTTTTCTCTTTCAGAACTTCCAATACTGACTTCAGGTGCTCAGCATGCTCTTCCTCCGACTTAGAATAAACTAGAATGTCATCTATGAAGATCACCACAAATCGATCTAGGTAATTATGGAAAATACGATTCATATATTCCATAAATACACCAGGTGCATTGGTCACACCGAACGGTATCACTGAATACTCATAATGCCCATACCTTGTCCTGAACGCTGTCTTCTGAACATCTTCATCCTTCACTTTAATCTGATGATATCTGGACCTCAAATCAATTTTGCTGAAAACACGGGCACTGTTGACTCTCAATCATATGATGTAAGTTAGGAATTTTTAGGACCAATTGTGCAGGGTTTTTATTGTATCACAGTCATTATCTGGGATTTAGTTCAGTTTTAGATAATTGTAGTAGGAAGTTCAATTGTAAGTAATTCCTTCACTTTTGGAGCTAAATGGGACTGGAAGACCTCTTAATTGGTTGTGGCATCTTTCGGCGAACCAGACACTTGCCCGGAAATGCAGCAATCTGGAGGAATTTTGCGAGTCAGAACTTTCTGTTGATTTTCGCGTCGCGACCAGGAGGGTTCGCGACGCGATCTGGAGGAATTTTACAAGCCAGAACTTTCTGTTATTTTTCGCGTCGCGACCAGGAGGGTTCGCGACGCGACCTGGAGCAGTTCTGCGAGGCCTGAAGTTTCTGTCATTTGTCGCGACGCGACGGACACGGGCCGCGTCACGATGGTGCGTGAAAATTAGGGTTTTTAAAGCAGTTTCAGCAATTTTTCAAGGGACTTCGTCTTGGGATCTGAGCCACACTTTGGAGCAGCAGCTGGGGGCGTTTTTGGGAGCTTCTAATCACTTGGGAACAAGGTTTTGAAGACTTCTCATGGATTCCTCTATGTGTAACTTCTCCTTATTTCTATCTTCTCTTTCCTTGATGTTGTCCATGTAGTTTGTTTTGATTAGGGAGAGATGACTCTCCCCAAACCTATCTATTGATTACTTTGTTATGGTTGATTCAGTTGTTTGGTTAATTTATCATAAGTCTATGCCTCTTTGTGTAATGCTTTACTTCTACATATGCTAGTTGTAATGAATTAGGGTTTGTGATCACATAGGGATATGGGTTACATTCTTGATATGGGGTAGTAGATCACATACTTGTGATCACCATAGGAATATGGGATTGGATATGTGAATTCTCTATTTCTTGCGTTTATTGCTTTACCCGTTGGCATGAATCACCTAAGGGATTAGGGTTTCTCAATTAGGAAAAAGGGGTTTTGAGGCAAGGGATTGTCCTTAATCTAATTTTGTGAATTGAATCTGGTAATTTAAACAAACAATTTGAGATTAGCTGAAGGATCATAGGATAGGTGAGGGGAGAAGATTCGACCCCTAATCGCTTTTATTTTATTGTTTACAAACGTTTGCTTTATTTTACCGTTACTTCACTTTTCGTCCAACTGTTACGTCTAAGGATTAGTTTACTTGCCTATTGATAATAAAACACAATCCCTGTGGATACGACCGGTTCTTACCGTTATTTTATTACTTGCGACGAATTTGGTACACTTGCCAAAGTCCTAACAAGTTTTTGGCGCCGTTGCCGGGGATTGTTGATTTCATTGTCAATTAGTGAATGAGTTAATTCTTAGTTGTTTTTATTTATTTATTTATTTCAGTATTTTATTGTGTGTTTTATTTGTTTAGATACATAGCTATTGTGTTGGACTTGTTAACGGTTGTTGAAGTGTTTCAGTGAACTGTGTAGCAGGGGCAAAGTTCGAAAGAATTGCTGTGTGTCCCAAAAAAAAAAATTTATGGAATCCACTTCTCGGATGGAAGATGCTTTGGCCCAGTTTAGGCAAATGACTGAGACTATCTTCCAGCCTAAAGAGCAAGCTTCTCGGTTGGAAGATGCTTTGTCCGAGTTTATGCAAATGTCCGAGACCCTCTTCCAACCTCAAGAGCAAGTGATGATAGAGTCCTCGCCACCCTCACTTAGCGGTAATTTTTGTGAAGAACCCCACTTGAATGGAAAATGTGTGACACGCACCTTTTGCGATTCTTGTGGGGAGTATCTTGTGGAGTGCAACTGTGAGGATGAGTGGGTAACTATATCAGAAAATTATCCATGGTTATGCACTACCAATGAGGAACAAGAAGAACAAGCCCCAACAAAAGACGAATCTGGGGAGGATAAGGAAGAAGAAAAGATTGAAATGGAGGAGCATGTAGTTTGGAGGGAAGATCAAAGCTCCCAATGTGGGGAAGGGGTGAAAACCCAACAAGAAAAAACCCAACAAATCATGGTTCCTATTATTCTTCCAAGTAGCAAGGAGGATAGAAGTGAGGAGATTGACATATACTTAGACTCCTTCTATGCCTTATTCATCACCCTTCACCTCAAAAGGGTATGGAAGCATCTACAACTATGTTTCAAATTCATGATGTTCCTGCCCCAGAAGCGAAAGAAGAAGGATGATGTGTTCTTTGTGTCATATCAGCCACCTTAATAGTGGGATGACAAACGTCAAGCTAGTGACGTTAAAGAAGCGCTTGGTGGGAGGCAACCCATTGGTTCATTATTTACTGTTTTGTGTCTTTATTTTTCATTCCCTTTTTGACTTATTTTGCACTTTGGTCTGTACTTATTATAACTTACTCTGTGATATTGAGGCACCTCTACCCTATTCTTTTTTGTTAAAGCAGCTTCAATGATGACGATGTGTGGCATTTGGCTTCGCATGTGTACATTTTACCTGTTGAGCACTCGCACGTCAAGTTTTATCATCAAGTAATAGCAGCGGTCAAGACAAACGTTGCGGAAGTTCCTTATCATCGGTGAGCAGCATCTCTCAAGTTCCATCTCTATGATCCCAACTGTGAGGTTTGAGCCTAAACACGTTCTCATATATATTGTGTGTATTCCTTGCCTGCATTAGTCTGCAGAACTTGACATTGTGCTTAATTGTTTTTGCATTTGATTTTCATACACACTGAGGCATTTCTGTTGGAACCCCTGAGCCTTTCAAACCACACCTAATTAATGTTTATCCTCTGCTAGCCCCTCTGAGCCTATTGTTAAAAAATTGTATGCTGTTTCTCTGAAAATTATAGCCTAGTAATTCTTAACTTGGAGTTAGGTAACAAAAGCTGTGAGAGTGGGGAAATTTTTAAGTTTGGGGTTGCTTGTGGAATAGCAACAATATAAGTTTGGGGTGGTATACAAGAGAAGGAACAAGAAAAGAAAGAAAATAAATAAATAAATATGTATATATGTTTATACATATACATATAAAAAAAAAAGAGAAAAATAAATAAATAAATTCCTTCTCTTGTTTTGTTAAATGCTTTGGGAAAATGGGTGAGTATTGCGTGAAATTGACAAAAAGAGAGGTAGGCCTAACTCCAAGTACAACCTACTTATCCAAATGTATCCACCTTTACCTAAGCCCCGCGATAACCCTTAAAGTCCTCAAAATGTGTGTATGCATTTCATTTGTATAGAATGATATAGAACTCTGTCAAGCCTATGAAACGATGATGCAGGTACTGTGAATTGAGTGAATACCCGAAACACCTCAAGAGTGAAACACTGGTGAGATGTGCGTACAGAGAAAACTTGAGAATGCTGCCTGCTTATGATTCGGTATTTCCAATTCATTTGTCCTGCCACTGTATTAGATTGATGATGATAGTTGATGTGCTGATGTGTTTAAGGTTGATGTATTATATGTAACAGCTAAACAGAAAAATCAGCCACAGTCTGAATTGATTGTTTGCTTGAGGACAAGCAAAAGTTTAAGTTTGGGGTTGTGTTGACTCTCCATCATATGATGTAAGTTAGGCATTTTTAGGACCAATTGTGCAGGGTTTTTATTGTATCACAGTCATTATCTGGGATTTAGTTCAGTTTTAGATAATTATAGTAGGAAGTTCAATTGTAAGTAATTCTTTCACTTTTGGAGCTAAATGGGACTGGAAGACCTCTTAATTGGTTGTGGCATCTTTCGGCGAACCAGACACTTGCCCGGAAATGCAGCAATCTGGAGGAATTTTGCGAGTCAGAACTTTCTGTTGATTTTCGCGTCGCGACCAAGAGGGTTCGCGACGCGATCTGGAGGAATTTTACAAGCCAGAACTTTCTGTTATTTTTCGCGTCGCGACCAGGAGGGTTCGCGACGCGACCTGGAGCAGTTCTGCGAGGCCTGAAGTTTCTGTCATTTGTCGCGACGCGACGGACACGGGCCGCGTCGCGATGGTGCGTGAAAATTAGGGTTTTTAAAGCAGTTTCAGCAATTTTTCAAGGGACTTCGTCTTGGGATCTGAGCCACACTTTGGAGCAGCAGCTGGGGGCGTTTTTGGGAGCTTCTAATCACTTGGGAACAAGGTTTTGAAGACTTCTCATGGATTCCTCTATGTGTAACTTCTCCTTATTTCTATCTTCTCTTTCCTTGATGTTGTCCATGTAGTTTGTTTTGATTAGGGAGAGGTGACTCTCCCCAAACCTATCTATTGATTACTTTGTTATGGTTGATTCAGTTGTTTGGTTAATTTATCATAAGTCTATGCCTCTTTGTGTAATGCTTTACTTCTACATATGATAGTTGTAATGAATTAGGGTTTGTGATCACATAGGGATATGGGTTACATTCTTGATATGGGGTAGTAGATCACATACTTGTGATCACCATAGGAATATGGGATTGGATATGTGAATTCTCTATTTCTTGCGTTTATTGCTTTACCCGTTGGCATGAATCACCTAAGGGATTAGGGTTTCTCAATTAGGAAAAAGGGGTTTTGAGGCAAGGGATTGTCCTTAATCTAATTTTGTGAATTGAATCTGGTAATTTAAACAAACAATTTGAGATTAGCTGAAGGATCATAGGATAGGTGAGGGGAGAAGATTCGACCCCTAATCGCTTTTATTTTATTGTTTACAAACGTTTGCTTTATTTTACCG
The DNA here is from genome assembly GCA_039519185.1 of Astragalus membranaceus. Lineage (NCBI taxonomy): Eukaryota > Viridiplantae > Streptophyta > Magnoliopsida > Fabales > Fabaceae > Astragalus > Astragalus membranaceus. The sequence continues at coordinate 44,329,929 of CM076846.1, forward strand.
TTACTTCACTTTTCGTCCAACTGTTACGTCTAAGGATTAATTTACTTGCCTATTGATAATAAAACACAATCCCTGTGGATACAACCGGTTCTTACCGTTATTTTATTATCTGCAACGAATTTGGTACACTTGCCAAAGTCCTAACAGGCACCCACTAACTGATCCATCAAATCGTCGATCCTCGGAAGCGGATACTTGTTCTTGATAGTTACCTTATTCAACTGACGATAGTCCACACATAACCTCATACTCCCATCTTTCTTCTTTACTAACAATACCGGAGCTCCCCACGGTGATACACTCGGTCTCACAAACTTTTTCTCAAGCAATTCTTCGAGTTGCGTCTTCAACTCAGACAATTCCGACGCCGACATACTGTACGGTGCCATAGACACAGGCCTCATACCAGGTACAAGATCAATCGAAAACTCAACTTCCCTCTCCGGCGGCACACCCGGAATTTCATCAGGAAAAACCTCAGGAAACTCGCGTACCACTTGCAGTTCTTCAATAACAGCCTGACTCTCAGCAGACAACGATGCCATCAACGAAAATAGCTGAACTCCTTCTTTCCTCAACTTCTTCAACTGACTAGCGGATACCAAAACAGAATCCTCTTCCCAAAACTAACCGACTTGCTACGACAGTTGATATGGACGTGGTTATTCTCTAACCAGTCCATGCCCAAGATTACATCCAGTCCTCTCAACGGCAAGCAGACAAAATTCACAACAAAGTCTCTGCCGAAGATCGACATGGGACACTGAGAACACACCTGGGAAGTAATCACCGACCCCTTCGCAATGGGTAGCACCAGTATCAATAAGAGATTTCAGAGAAGTACCGTTAATGAAACACGTACCTCTAATAAGACCATCCCTCTCAGCAGGCTCCTCTCCTGCCAATGCGAACACTTTCCCACTAGACCTTTCTTTCTTCGGCTTTGTACATTTTGCACTGATATGCCCAGACTCACCACAGTTGAAACACACCACATCCTTGACCCTACACTCGGCCGCCATATGACCCTTTTTACCACAACGGTAGCAAACTCTCTCATCAGACCCGCATGTAGTACTCTTGTGGCCAGGTTTGCCACACTTAAAACAGACAATGCTAGCAGGGGCATCTCCCCCACTAGCCCTCTTACCTCCAGCAGCCCTCTGATAACTCTTACCCGCAGGAACCTCATACGGCTTGCTTCGACTCGGAAACTTACCCTTTTTCTCAGACACAGCTTTGTAATGTGCAGTACTGTCCTCCTCAAAGATCCTACAGCTATCAACCAGATCAGCAAACACACGGATCTTCTGGTAACCAATTGCCTTTTTGATGTCAGGCCTCAAACCATTCTCGAACTTGATGCATTTCGAGAACTCAGCTGTAGCCTCACTATAGTGCGGATAGAATTTTGCCAATTCCACAAACTTCGCCGCATACGCAGTCACAGACATACCACCCTGCTTCAGTTCCAGGAACTCTATTTCTTTCTTTCCTCGGACATCTTCAGGAAAATACTTCCTCAGAAATTCTCTGCTGAATACCTCCCAGGTAATCTCTTCCTGCACAGTCTCCAACCTCTGCCGAGTAGCCAACCACCAGTCGTCGGCCTCCTCAGCTAACATGTGAGTACCAAAACGGACCTTCTGCTCAACAGTGCAGTCCATCACCCTGAAAATCCTCTCGATCTCCTTCAACCAAGCCATGGCACCATCTGGATCATATTTGCCCTTAAAAGTGGGCGGATTCTCTCTCTGGAAAGTAGTCAGACTCCGAAAACCAGCGTTCTCCCCAGCATTCTGCTGATTCTGCACAGCCTGAGCCATAGCTTGCAGCGCGGCAGCAAGAGCAGCATCGTTTCTCCCAGCCATTTCAAATTATCACTGCAGCACAAACCAAAAATTTAGAACTAATCTAACAATTTCTTAATTGTCATAAGACACTATGTGTAACAGCCCAGGTCCACCGCAGCGGCCACCCCGGTCCCACTGTTACCTCACGGTCTTCTCTACCCCTCTTGTAGAGTTTTTGCCTTCCGTGGGAATCGAACCTTGCACCTGAGGCATAAGTGCAAGTTAAACCCCCTTCCCACTACCAATTGAGCGCGCGCTCAATTGGTAGTGGGAAGGGGGTTTAACTTGCACTTATGCCTCAGGTGCAAGGTTCGATTCCCACGGAAGGCAAAAACTCTACAAGAGGGGTAGAGAAGGCCGTGAGGTAACAGTGGGACTGGGGTGGCCGCTGCGGTGGACCTGGGCTGTTACACTATGACAGGACAACATTGGCCGGACAGACCGAACTGCTCTGATACCACTAATGTAACACCCCTTTTCTACCCGTTAATTTGTTTATAAAAATCAGAGTTTCAAAAATCGCTTTCATCGCAAGGAATGTTACACATACTTCGAATGAAACATCGTACTTCAATAAAACAGTTCAACGTCAATAAATGTGCAATACGTAGCACGCCCCCAATGGGGAAAACTCAAGCATCAGTCATCGTCACCACAACCGTGACATCAATAAAACCAACTACGCAGCGGAAAGTAAAATAAAGAGAAACCATCAAATAACATATAACAACTAAAATGGTCTTAAAAACATCGGGTTCGTTTCCCCCCTGAGTGCTACGTATCAGAGCATGACGACCCGACTCAAATTAGTGAAGATACCTAGGTCTTCACTCGTGATCACCTGCACGTTACCGCATAGGAGTAACATTCAAACAGAAGGGTGAGTCCAATTCAATCCATATAATAAATCATATGATAAGCAATAAGTCAAAGTCACAGCACTAGAGTAACCACATCACAGTCATCAATTACGTCATTACAACAACTCATCACGATGTCATGTAACTATATGAAATGCAACCCACTCGCGGGCATATGCATGAGGTACCTTTCATCATCGTCGCTTAGCCTTTATGGCCTCATCGTCGCTGGGTTCATGCACATGGAATACATGAGACACTATGACATGCACCACACACAAACACACAATCATTGTCAACTATGTGACCCATCACTTACCAATTTGCCAAATAAGAGGCACAGCACCTGTCAATTTATAATTACATACAACCACGTCACTATATTTCATCGTCGCTTATTATCATCGTCGCTTAGCCTTTTGGGCCTCATCGTCACTTATTCATAATCGTCATCAATCAAACAATAGCCACTAAGGGCAAAACCGTCATTTAACTAGCCACTAAGGGCATCATCGTCATTTACGTATCATCATCAATAATATTGGCCACTAAGGGAAAAAACGTCATTTAACTAGCCACTAAGGGCATCATCGTCATTTACACATCATCATCAATAATATTAGCCACTAAGGGCAAAAACGTCATTTAACTAGCCACTAAGGGCATCATCGTCATAATCACCCATTTTGACACTAAAGCGTTAAAACTGTTGGTTATACCCAAAAAGGATTTTTAAAGGACTCAATACGGCTTTACAACGTCACTGTAATGACCACCGGGGACAGCCACTTGGGCGCCCAGAAACCACCCGAAAATAATAAGTTTTTATATTAAAAATAAGACACATAGGTAGACAACCTAAAAAGCTTCCCAACACTTTTTGAAACGTTCAAAACGGATGCCCGAGTCAAAAGATATAGCGAAAACAGTTTTTATAAAAAAATTGGGAACATCCTGAAAATGGCGCCCAGCCTAAGACGCAAACTTAGACATCGCAGGCAACACAGGCAACACGCACACACAGCGCCCTTGGCGCCCAGCGCCTGGCGCCTGGCGCCCAGCACACACGCAACACGCACACACACACACACACACACTGGCGCCCTTGGCGCCCAGCGCCCAGCACACACGCAACACGCACACACACACACACACACACTGGCGCCCTTGGCGCCCAGCGCCCAGCAACACTATCATGCAACAAAAATCCAGCAACACACAACTACACCTATGGCGCCCTATGCGCCCATAACACCAACAAACGGATTCCGAGCAACACGAATACATCAAATCACATACAAATCATAAAAACAACATGAAATCACACACCGATCATGAAAATGGATAGATCTAGACTAACCCTACTCTAAAACCTATCATAACATCTATTATATAGAAAGATAGAACTCCCCTGACCTTGGATTTGAAGAACAGGAGCCCTAGAGACAGTCACGAACAGAACCACAGCAACGGGTCACGTTCCTCTTCCTCCTTGAGCTCGCGACCTTCTTTTCTTCCTTCTCCTCTCTCCACGGCGCTCTCACTCTCTCTATTCTCTTCTCTCAAATTCACAAATGCCTAAGCCAAAACCCTAGTCCCAAATGACCTAGCAACTTCGCATATTGCATGGATCATGGGCTTGGGCTTTTCACTTAAGCCCAAGTTCATCTAATTGGCGCCTCCACCTTCTAATACCAGCTACACCATTTTAACATAATTTCAATTAATTAAATTATATCCAACTAATTAAAATAAATTCCTAAATACTTAATTAAATAAATTAATTAAATATTTAGGGTGTTACAACTAGCACTTCCAAAATCTTCTCTGAGGACAATGTAGGTTCTGGTTTGACTCTCTTTAAGCTCCAGATGAACATGCAAGCTCTCTTGAGTTCAATTACTCCTTTCCTTCTCCTTGGAGCTTCAAGAGACCAAAAATGGTAAGTTCAGTTTGGAGTGGAATGGAAAGTTGAAAGTGGGCTCATTGAGTAGAGCTCGAAAAATGGAAGACAAAGATGGGAAGAGTACTCACATGCAAGAGGAGATGATGGTGGTGGTAGCCTCTGTAACAGCCCAGGTGGTGATGGTGCGCGCGCTCAATTGGTAGTGGGAGGTGTGTTTAACTTGCACTTATGCCTCAGGTGCAAGGTTCGATTCCCACGGAAGGCAAAAATTCTACAAGGGGGGTAGAGAAGACCGTGATGTAATAGTGCTGGGGTGGCCAATGCGTTGGACCTGGGCTGTTACAATAAATTGTAACACCCAAAATAATTTAATTAAATTATTTAAGTGTTGCATTATTATTGTTATATTAACTTATTAATATATTGTTTTTATTTAAATTGAAGGGGGTGGTGTTGGTAATTCCGGGGTGGTAAGATTGGCCCAAGCCCAAGCCCATTGACTTAGGCCTAGGCGCATGTGGCAAGGGTTAGTGTGGGTAGACTCATTTGCGAATTAGGAGAGGAAAAGAAAGAAAGGCATCGCATAATAGAGAGAACAAAAAGAAAGAAAGTTGCGAAGAGAAGAGAAGGAAAAGAAGGGGGACGGCGCGCAAGGGAGAGGAAGAGAAAGAAGGAGATCGCAAGGGAGAGAGAGAGAGATCGCACAAGAGAGAAGAGGAGAATAGGATCTGTTGCTGTGGTTACTTCGGTGCTTTCGTAGAGGTCTCATCGTCTTCGGCATAACCAAGGTAAGGGTGGGTCTTACCTTATAATAGGGTTCATAATAGGATGTATGTGGGTTTAGGGCTTATATCGCTATCTTGTATGATTTTTGATGATGTTGTAATGTATGATTGTTTGGATGATGAATTGACGCACACTAAATGCTTGTTGAGAAGTACATGAATTGTTAGGCGTATGTGATGATTGATAGGTACTCGTTAAAATGTGTGTTTGAATAGGTGAGAATGAGTTTGTAATGTTTGAAGTTATTGTTGATGATTGAACATACAAAAATTTGGAGAAAATTGAATTAGAAGGACCCTAGGCGCCTTAGGCGCCATTGTTGTGTTTTTATGTTGCTGGATTTGGATTCCCATGGCCGGGCGCCATGTCAAAGTTTTGTTTCGTGCCTGGTTGAAGGCGTCCTGCCCCTGGAAGCCTTACCTATTGATTCTAAGCGTTTCCAGTTTTGCTCCTTGCTGTTCCGGTGGTGCTGGGGAAGGCGCCCTAGGCGCCCATGCACTTGTCCCCGCGCGTGTGTCGCTGGTTCTGGCGCCCCATGCACCTAGAACCCAATGTCTTATTGTATGTTGTTGAATGGTCCTTGCTCCTGGGAGAATTGTTCACTGTTGTGTCATTCTGGTTGGTTCCCTGTCCCTAGGAGCCAAATTCTGTATTGCTGTTTGTGTCTAAGTTGCGCCAGTTTTTGTGTTGCTGTGTTGCTGTTCTGTCTAAGTTGCGCCAGTTTTCTGTGTTGCTGTTTGTGTCTAAGTTGCGCCAGTTTTTGTGTTGCTGTGTTGCTGTTCTATCTAAGTTGCGCCAGTTTTCTGTGTTGCTGTTTGTGTCTAAGTTGCGCCAGTTTTTGTGTTGCTGTGTTGCTGTTCTGTCTAAGTTGCGCCAGTTTTCTGTGTTGCTGTTTGTGTCTAAGTTGCGCCAGTTTTTGTGTTGCTGTGTTGTTGTTTCTGTCTAAGTTGCGCCAGTTTTCTGTGTTGTTGTTTGTGTCTAAGTTGCGCCAGTTTTTGTGTTGCTGTTTTTGTCTAAGTTGCGCCAGTTTCCTGCGCCAGTTTTCCTGCGCCAGTTTTTCCTGCGCCAGTTTTCCTGCGCCAGTTTTATGTGCTGCTGTTCCCTGCTAGGCGCCCAGGCACTGGGCGCCTTTTTCAGCATGTGTCTCAGTTTTGTTCCTAATCTGTTTTTGACGTATCTTTTGACTCGGGTGTCCGTTTTAAGTGCTTCAAAGTGCGTTTCAAAGCTTATTCAGTCCTCTACCTGTATATGCTACTTTAAGGTGAAAATGATTATTTTTCTGATAGCTTCTGGGCACCAATATTGTGTTGCCATGTTGATGTTAATGATGATGGGTCTATTGACCAAATATTATTGATGTTGTTAAATGACGATGGGTCTATTGACCAAATTAAAATGATGATGTTATTGACGATGGGCCTAATGTCCAAAATGACGATGATGATATTGATGACGTTGTTGTTGTGATGATTTTATTTTGTTGGTTGTTCATGAAGTCACATGCATACATGTGCATATAATGACGATGTAAGGCTGCGGTTTCGAGCTAGTGACGATGAATAAGGCTCAAAAGTGATGATGTGCCCAATTGGCGGAATTAGTGACGATGATGGTACCACATGCATACTTGCACTTCATACATTCATTTTCATCGTTGACAATTATTATTTTGGTCGGTGTGCATTATATTTGAGTTGCAGATATAAATTGTTATATATACAAATAAATGTATATAGATGTATTGCGGTGATTGGTATAGTTCTGTACTCTGGCATACTGCTTATTATAAGCTTTATTATACGGTTTAGACTCACCCCTTATGTTGATTATTATTACAGGTAACCGTGAGTGAAGGCTTTTAACCCTTCATCCCTCGAGTCGGTCATGCTCTGATACGTAGCACCTGGGGGGTGAATATTAGTTATTTTAGTTTTATTTTATGTGACACTGATGGATTGTATTGGTGTTATTACAACTAAGTTTTGGAAACTATTTCTTTTAATCCGCTGCGTGTTGATGAACTATTTGTTGTAGACTTTTGAGTACTTGAGGGTTCGCCCAATTTATTGAAGAGCTACGTATTATGTCTCTCTTTGAAATGATGGATTTTATTATCAATTGTGTATGCTGAAATTGAAGTAAATGTAGCATCCCGTTTGGATCAATTGAAAAAATAATTTTTAAACTCTGATATTTTTAATTTTAAATTGCCGGGTAGAAATGGGGTGTTACAGCCTCTCCCTCTCCTTCTCCCTTCGCCTCTCTCTTCTTTCTCCCTACTTTATTTCCGATTTCTTTTCTTTGTTTTCAGCTGAAAGTTCAAATGAGTGTAGATGGGAGTTGTTTCGTTTCAGTTGGGGATGAGGGTGTTATGGTTGGGAAAAGACCATAATGCCCTTAGCTCATTTAATCAAGGTTTTTAGGCCAAGACCCCCATTAACTCTACGGTTATTTATGCGGCTTAAAAATTTCTTGACTCGCCCGGTTCCGAATTGCGAATTATTAATTCCTTCGACTAGCGATTATATAAAATCCTACTTCAAATGTTATTTTAAAATTTAGGGATGTTACAGAAAACATCGAAAAGTTTTTACAAGACTCCATTTATTCTCTTTGCCCAAATAAAAACTACCTAACAATGATATATATACTATATCAAAAAAATTGAGTGTGTATTTTTGTGTGTAACTTTAGAAAATTAAAATTGCATTTGGGAAAAAAATCTACAAGTTTTTTGGTTAGGAAATGAGATCTCGATAACAAACTAATTTCTCCATGAAAAAAACCATTTGTTCAACAAACATGAAACCTATATTTTCTTTAGAGGTTTCAAAATAGATAAAACAATATATTGAATACATTTGAACGTTAAGATTGTAATTTGTATATTATAAGTATAACTTTTTTAATCCCAATTTGACTCAGGCAGAGCTTCTTCAAGACCTTGAATATAATACCATCTCCTAAACAACCATGGCATCATCCAACAAATTTTATATTGCTCTGACCATTTTTATTAGTTTTACTTTGTTATTGAAAACATCTTTTGGTTCTGAAACTCTTCAGCCACCATCTCAAGGTCCCTCCAGTGAGAAAAAATATGCACCCAGGCCACAGTCATCGTATGAGAAATATTTAAGTAAATGTGTAAGTGTAACACCCCGATAAATTCTAACATGTAGAATTACCGAAATGCACTTAATGGCATACATCAGAGTGACTTCCTGTTAATGAATATTGAACACAACTAAAAAAAATTCGATAATACATATCAAAGGTTTCTCTGACCCTCATTAATCTTCCTGAAAATGCTTAAGTTTCACAACTTAAGACGTATACAATCCTGGTGTTCAATAATCAAAACATAAAGTAGCGGAAACGATTTACAACTGATACATGATCGTTATACAATCGATAACATAGAAACAGTAAATGGGACAAAGGTCTAAACATGAAACTCAATCTTCACTGACTCCAAGAGTCGCATCGGCTAACCGTGCTTCGTCGCCTTTGCTTTCCCCTGTTTCTCTGTAAAAACCACAAATATGAAGGGTGAGATAAACATTATCTCAGTGAGTCCTATCGAGACCCCTTACTAACTCTAGCGGTTCATTATTCTTTACTTGTGAACTCATGGTCCTACTAAGCAACCATGTGGAGAATGTATTTTACCTCTTGTAATTTGTAGCCCTACTAAGCGACTACGCATTACCTTTCCTTTCATTTCATTATCTTAGCATAACACCTCAAGCCTACCTATTTTTAGGCACTTCATTGGCTTTCGGTGAACCCATCCCGCTATTACTAGTGCGTGAAACCTTTTGAGTCTAGGTTTTGGGGATCATGACTTCCCCTCCCCTAGTATGCTAATCCTCTAAGGGTCGTCACCCTTAACCTCTTGTATATATATGCATGTACCCGAATTGGGCCGTCTAGAATTCATTCATGTACCGTCTACCCTTCCACAAGGGAAGGTATCTTGCCGTGAATTAACATTTCTTACCTTGACTTGTATGAATTAACGTGTGTACACTCGTGTCTTACTAATGTACGGTTTTCCTTAACATTTATAACTTGTGAGATTTACCATAAACTTCCTTCATTTCATGACATAAGTGTGTTTCCATTCTTGAGAAGCATTGGGGAATCAATCGGAAAGGAATCAGAATCGTTTGGAACGGATTAAAAAGGATTTTGAATTAGGGTAACAGAAGGATCCGCACGGTCCGTGCTCCAGAGGCCCACGACCCGTGCGTATCACTGAAAACTCAGTTTAAAAATGTTACCGGGCGCACAATCCGTGCCACCACGGCGCACAATCCGGGCGTGTTCTAAAATTGTAAAAACCTGAATTTGCGTAGGTCACGCACGGTCCGTGCCCAGGGGCGCACGACCCGTGCTATGTCAAAAATCCATTTTCTTTGCTACTGCGAACAAGGCGCACGACCCGTGCCCTTGTGAGGCACGATCCGTGCGTCCATGACAGTAGTAAAATTTCCAGTTTCGTGTAACTTTTTCCATTCCGTTTCGGTTCCAATTTTGTTCCGATCGATATCCTAACATATTAACAACTGTAACTCCCCGATATTTTTATTTATTAAAAATATCCAAGTGCACATCAATAACACATCAGAGATATTATTTCCTGCTCAGACACTGAATACCACTATGAATTTTTCGCTGAATAAAACAAAACAGACTTATTTACAAACAAGACCATACGGTACTCAGACCATAATCTGTCAGCTACTCTAGTATTCAGCATCATACAAGAAAGCGGAAGAAATACATAACACTAAAGTCATAGTGTTTTAGTATACAGACAACAAAAAGGGAAATAAGCTTAAACACAAAGCTAAGTCGTTAGTGACCAATCCGAGCTCCACCTACTCGTGCCTCTGTGGTCCTTTCTTTGCCCGTTTCTCTGTAAATCAACAACATATAAACAGTGAGATACAATCTCAGTGAGTTCTACCGAGACCCCTACTAACACTCTCGGTTCAGTTATTAGTTCTTTTATAGCTTAACACGACACCGACTGCAAAACATTGCTACTCCCGGTATGTCGTAAAATAAACAAAGTACGGCACCGACTGCAGAACATTGCTAATCCCGGTGTATCGTACAACAAACAAAGTACGGCACCGACTGCAGAACATTGCTAATCTCGGTGTATCGTACAATAATCTTTAACATAACACCGACTGCAGAACATTGCTAATCCCGGTGAACCCGCCTACCAATAGTACATTCTCCCATTGGCATGGAGCCTAGGGAAGGGGATCATGACTGCCCCGCCTAGTATGTTACACATGGGTCGTCACCCAACTCGATATATAAACATATATCTACAATCATATGGACTCAGTGTTCACTTACATTCAGACCAACAGTTGACCACTTAATTCACATTACAAGTTAAACCCACATTCACTCTCGCAGACTAATTCGTCAGTTTTCAACACAATTTACAACTCCAAAAACAGTTCATTTTACTTTAAAAATAGAATATTCAGTTAGGCCTCCGAATAAGCTTTCCAACGCATCTTAGAACACCTCAATCGGGTTCCCGGATCAAAAGTTATCACGAAAACAAAATCAGTGAATAGTTGCTGAAAATTTGCACTGTGCGCTTGGACGCACGGTTCGTGCGCTTGGGGCGCTTTGGACAGTTTTGGTTCTGTCTCTCGTGCGCTTGGGCGCATGGCCGAGCGCTTGGGTCGCTTTGGACAGTTTTGGTTCTGTCTCTCGTGCGCTTGGGCGCATGGCCGAGCGCTTGGGGCGCTTTTACCTGCTGTAAGTGAATTTTTGTGGCGGTCTCGCGCGAAAACCGCTATTCCGCTCAATTCCGATTCTCGTTCCGACAAAAAAAGCAGATTTGACAACCATAAAAACAGTCCCAATTAAAGTCACACAATCAATCAAAAACTCATTGTAAACTAATTGTATCAAAACGCGACATATTTTCAAATGATAGTTTTTAAGTCAAAATCTCTCGAACGATTTTTGTTCCTATCGAAAACAGTCCAAACAACCACACCAAGCCGAAATCACCGAATAGCCTCACGAACGTTTCGACGACACCCAAATCGCTTCCAAAGCTTTGAACCTCCAATCAATCACAAGACCTCCATGAAATCACTATTCATCATCTTCAACCTCCACTTTGCTCCTCAACCATAAATCCCAAATTTTTGATTCTCAAAACCCTAACTTCTTGATTCTTCCAAAACTCCAAATCGGACTTCAATACTCACGTAATCCACATTGGGTTTGCTCCTAGACACCACCCTAAGCTTTCCTTTGAGCTTGAACCGCAAAAACTCCCATTTTTCCTTTAAAACCGAAAATGGCAAAGAGAGGGATAGTGAGTTGTTGTTGATGATTCTTGTACCAAATTGTAGAGGAAGAAACGGTGATCATTTTTCGTGTTGGAAGGAAGACGTTTTGATGAACTGAGGTATCCCCTTTTTCCTCTTCTTCTTCCACACCCCTTCTTTCTCTTTCTCCTTTCCTCTTCTATGTATCTCTCTCGTTCTTTCCTTTCTTTCTTTTTGTTAATTCTTTCTTTCTTTATCCTTTCTTTCACACACATACACGCATACATATATATTTATTTAATATATAAGTGGTAACATGGTCAAATTATCATATTGTCTTTAATCTCTTATTTCCTTCCGAATTGTCCTTGACCCGTATTATCCGGTTAACGATCCGATGACAACCAATAAATAATTTTAGCACTCAATAAATTTACCCATTAAGTACTAAATTAATTCAATTGGGTTAACATCCAAATAATTCGATTAATTATTTTGGGGAAGTTACATTATCCCCAACTTGAAAGAATTTTGTCCTCAAAATTTCGTTAACTCTTTCATCCGACTAACCGAGAATCGACATTCTCAGAAAGGTCTAAATTTGCTTGAAAACAATCTTGAATTAACGAAATGAGTGTAGAAAATCTTCCCAAAGTTGGCACATCAATCTCTAAGTATGATCCACTACTACCTTGTTACGAACTCTCTTGTTACGAATCAACACGAGAAACTCATCTTTCACCTACCCAGGCTTGGCACCGCGTTTGAAAACACTTCCGAAGCTTCATTCCAATTAACCTCGCCCAACTTTGATTAATCTAAATCAACGGGTTTAATACAAGACACCTGATAGAAATACAGGTTGAAAAATGAGGTCCACATAACGGTACTCCTCGATCGAGATAAGAACAAACACGCTTTCCTCAAAGGGTGTAAACACGTTCTCAACAAATGTCAAAAATTCCATAACCGTTCTCGCACACATTGAAAATGTGACGGAATGGTCATTTGTGAAACTTCTTGAGTCGCCCCCAAGATTTCGAGATAAAATTTTTCAAAAAGATGGAATGAGGGTTTTACTAAAAACTTTGACCATAAACGTAGAATTAAACCGTGGGGACATCAAATAAATTTGAAAACAACGAAAATCACCTCAGTTGTTCTCAGAACAACTATCAAACAAAACTCAGAGCTCCTTTTCCTCTATTACAACTTCCTCACGACATTTTTTACCAACGACGCACTCGATTCCATTCCGAATTAGTCAATAGCGTTGAGAGTTTCTCCTCAACCTAAGTAAAGGATTTTCCCTCAATCCAATTTTATTAGCCTCTTGATTCGTTCCCAAAATTAACTTTAGCATGCAGGTTTTCACAAAGTGATTTTTCAAAACTACCATACCGCACGCCAAGCTTCATTTCGGAAATTTCAGTCACTTGCAAGCAGATCCATCAATTAATCCCTTGATGGTTATTCGCAATGTGAAAACAGTCAGCAGTTACCTCACTTACATATTCGTATTTGCGTTCGTCTTGTCAAACAGAATCTCGCAAGACAATCTCATTGTTAACCTTCACCAAGGAGAGGTTAACAAACTAATACCTCGCCACCCAAGTGGAAACTGCTGGATGTACCCCAACTTAGATCTAAAAGACTCTAACAATTTCATTTCTTGCGTCATTAACTCTGCCATGTGAATGGATTCCCTACTCAGCGCATCCGTTACAACATTGGCCTCTCTTGAATGCTACTTCAACACGAATTTATAATCCTTCAGGAATTCAACCCATCTCCTTCGCCTATTATTCAATTCTTTCTGATCAAACAGATACTTTAAACCCTTGGGATCACTAAAGACATCTAAACGCTACCCACACAGGTAACTTCTCCAAATCTTCAGTGTATACACAATAGCTGCCAACTTCAAATCATGAGTCGGATAATTCCCCTCATGAGTCTTCAATTGCCTGGACGCGTAAGCTACCACTCGTTGATTCTGCATGAGAACACATCCTAAACCCTTCCCAGGATTGGTGCAGAAGTCAACCGAATCTTCAACTCTTGAAAACATTCTTCACAATCGGCATCCCACGTAAACGGTTGACCCTTACGAGTTAACCGCGTAAGTGGAAGAAATAATTGTGAGAACCCTTGAATAAATCTTCCATAATAACCAGCTAGACTCAAGAAACTCCTAATTTCTTTAACCGGTGTTGGTCGCTCCCAGTTTTACACAACTTCCACTTTACTGGGATCTACAGCAACTCCCGATTGGGAAATTACATGTCCCAAATACTTTACCTCTGGTATCCAGAAATCACACTTCGAAGGTTTCGCGTACAACTTCTGTTCTCGGAGTACATTCAGAACAATGCGGAGATGTTGAACATGATCCTCAATGGTCTTTGAGTACACCAAGCTATCGTCAATAATAACAACCACAAATTGATCCAGGTAAGTGTTGAAAACTCGGTTCATGTAGTCCATGAATACCGCCAGAGCATTAATCAAACCGAAGGGCATTGTAACGCCCAAAAATTTAATTAAATTATTTAATTAAATATTTAGGTATCCATTTATTCATTTATTTATTTCAAGTTGGTGTAATTATATTAGCATTTGATTAAAAGGTGTATAATTGGGTATTAGGAGATGGTGTTAGTGATCGGGCTTAAGCTGGAGGAAAGCCCGTGATCATATCCATGAGTTAGGCGCTTAGTCACATGAGGGTTGGGGTTTGGCTTGTCATTAGCGAAAACCCTAAGAAAAAAAGAAAGAGAAGTCGCGAATAGAAGAGAGGAGAGGAGAAGAGGATTCGGCGCACATCCAAGAGAGAAGAAGAGGAGGATTTCGCGAGTTCAAGGAGAAGAGAGGAGCTGTGTTGCTGAGGTTATTGTTGGTGACTTGATCAAGAGGATTAGTGCTCTCCTACTATAAGGTAAGGGTGGGGTTCTTCCTTATAATAGGGTTTTATGATGGGGTTATGGGGAATAGGTCCTATGATGCCTCTTACTTGATTTTGATGTTGGTTGTGTAACACCCCGATAAATTCTAACATATAGAATCACCGAAATGCACTAAATGGCATACATCAGAGTAACTTCCTGTTATTGAAATATTGAACACATCTAAAACTTTCGATAATACATATCAAATGGTTCTCTTAACCTCATAAACTTCCTGAAAATGCTTAAGTTTCAGAACTTAAGACTTGTACATAATCCTGGTGTTCAATACTCAAAACATAAAGTAGCGGAAACGATTTTTACAACTTAAACAACGAAAGTTATACAATCGGAACATAGAAACAGTAAATGGGACAAAGGTCTAAAACATGAAACTCAGTCTTCAATGACTCCAAGAGTCGCACCGACTAATCGTGCTTTACCGCCTTTGCTTTCCCCTGTTTCTCTGTAAAAACCACAAATATGAAGGGTGAGATAAACATTATCTCAGTGAGTCCTATCGAGACCCCTTACTAACTCTGGCGGTTCATTATGCTTTACTTTGAACTCGTGGTCCTAAAAAGCAACCACGTGGGAATACATTAAGTTCCTGTAACCTTTATGCTCATGGCCCTCCTAAGCGACACATGAAGCATACAATCTTTGTTCCATGTTTTTAGCATAACACCTCAGTCTACCTATTTTATAGGAACCTCTTGACTTTGGTGAACCCATCCCGCTATTTCTAGTTGGGGAAACATTCTTGAGTCTAGGTTTTGGGGCTCATGACTTCCCCTCCCCTAGTATGCTAACCTCTAAGGGTCGTCACCCTTTTTCCTCTTGTATTTACTATACATTATATATCCATGTCCCCGCAATGGGCTGTTAGTCGTTTCAGTCAAGTACCGTGTATCATATCAGTCAAGTACCGTGTATCATATCAGTCAAGTGCCGTGTATAATTATTGACATATGTTCTCTCAATTTTATCTAAGTACGTTTTTCCACTTCTTTCATAATACTCAGGATTTCTATCGAACATGTTCAATTTCATGCCATGGGTATCTTTACATTGTTGGGGGACTTTGGGGAATGGATTAGAAGAGGATTGGAATCATTTGGAATGGATAAAAAGGTACTTTGAAATTGAAGGTCAGAAAGTCTCACACGACCCGTGCGTATAGGCGCACGACCCGTGCGTTGTTGAACAATTTGCAAAAGATTTCCAGAAAGATACGCACGACCCGTGCGTCTAAGCGCACGATCCAGGCGTTATCCAATAAAATTCATAGAAGTTCCAGAAACATACGCACGACCCGTGCGACTAGGCGCACGATTCGTGCGTGTTTAAAAAATCCAGTTCTTGTAGTATCAGATGGAGGCGCACGACCCGTGCTCATAGGCACACGATCCGTGCGTCGCTATCAGTTCTCCAGAAAATAGGTTTTTCATGAGTAAATCCATTCCATTCAAATTCCCATTTCCCTTCCGATCGAGACCCAAACTCAAACACACATGGAAACAGTATATTATAGCAATGTATATCAATTCAATCCAGCACATCCAAAAATCAATCAAGAAATTTCATAATTTAAATCACCATCTTTTCAATAAAACGTTTTTCGAAAAGCGAAGACTCGGAAACACAACACATTCCCTAAGCGAGTTATAGAACTCACCTAACGTGATGCCAATCACGCAAATTCTGAAACACTTGGAGTTCAACGACACCGAATGTACACGAACTTGCTCCGTAACGGTCCTATTCGTTCCCACGAACTCCACGCCCTCTCCAATTCTAATCCCAGCAATTTGAGCTACTGGCCCTCTTCTTTAATTTCTTGAAACAGCAAGGTGATGTCTCCCAAGGTTCTATTCTAGCTCTAAGATGACATGCAAGTCACTAGAAGCACTACAACTCCATTTTTTGCTCTATGAAGCTTTGGAGTGTGAAAATGGTGGATTGAGAAGGAGAAGGAGATAGGTTGCAACAGTGGTATCAATCGATGGAGAATAAGAAACTGAGTTTAATAGTGGAGAGAAACATGACATGCATCAAACTTTTGGTTCCCACTCTTCTTCCTCCCCCTCTCGAGTTCTCTCCCTCTCTCTCAAGCTCCCTCTCTTCTATTCTTTCTTTCTTTTGCTGAAACTAAAAAAAAATGAGGTGTGTTGTGGTGTTCAGCTGGGTTATCACAAGCTAAAAGGTTGCAAAGACTAAAATACCCCTCAGCAATTAGTTCACTTCTCATACCATGACATGGTCTACTCTAATAACTTAGCCAAATTCTATTAACTTAACACAATTTTTCTAACTATGCATTGTTATAGTTTTTATTTATTTCTATATGACATAATTAATGCAAACTAATCAACTTAACCTCGTGCTAATTTAATTAAATCTAATTAGCTAATTAGGGGATGTTACAATCACCCCAACTTTTTAAAATTTTGTCCTCAAAATTGACAAAACGTACCTTACTCGAATAACAAAGGATATTTCACCCGCATGTTCTCCTCTACTTCCCATGTCGCTTCGTCAGGTGACGCACCGTCCCAAAGCACCTTGACAATAGGAATTGATCTCGTTCGGAGCGTTTTCTCGCCACGTTCGATGATCCTGAGTGGAGTAGGCTGATAAGATAAGTCCGGTCTGATGTCAATCGCTTCATAACTTAAGGGTTGATTCGGATCATGAATATACTTCCTTAACTACGATACATGAAACACATCATGTAATCTGGATAATTCTGGAGGCAATGCAATGCGATATGCTACCGGCCCAACACGCTCGATAATCTGGAAGGGTCTGACATACCGAGGACTGAGCTTCTTCGCTCGCAAAGCAATACCGGTTCCGATGGTTGGAGAAAGTCTCAAAAATACATGGTCTCTTTCTTCGAATTCTAACGGCCTTCTTCTCTTATCCGCGTAACTCTTTTGTCGACTCTGCGCGGCTTTCATCCTTTCTCTTATCTGACGGATCTTCTCCGTAGTCTCACGGACCAATTCCGGTCCTAACATTCTCTGCTCACCTACATCCCACCAACACAATGGTGTTCTGCACTTCCTTCCATACAATGCTTCATATGGAGCCTTTCCGATACTAGAATGGTAACTGTTGTTGTATGAAAATTCCACCAATGGAAGATGATCCTCCCACCTGCCTCCACTATCGAGTACACAAGCCCTCAACATATCCTCCAATGTCTGGATTGTCCTCTCAGTCTGCCCGTCTGTCTGTGGATGGTAAGCGGTGCTAACACATACTGTTGTTCCCAACGCCATATTCAATGCTCTCCAAAATCGAGATGTGAACTTGGGATCTCGATCACAGATGATACTTGTAGGGATTCCATGCAACTTAACAATATTCTTAAGATACTCATCTGCTAACCTAGCAACCTTGTGAGTCGAACGCACTGGAGTAAAATGAGCAGACTTGGTCAGGCGATCCACCACTACCCAAATAGAATCATTTCCGGCTTGGGACTGTGGCAATCCCATGACAAAATCCATAGATATGCTTTCCCATTTCCATTCAGGTACATTCAACGGTTGTAACTGGCCACCTGGCTTCTGGTGCTCTATCTTAACCTTTTGACAAGTCAAGCATCGAGACACAAACTCTGCAATATCCACTTTCATACCCGACCACCAGTACAATTGCTTCAAATCTCGATACATCTTGGTAGACCCAGGATGTATTGAGAACTGACTCTTATGAGCCTCCTCTAAAACTTGCCTCTTCACATCCTCATCATTCGGCACACAGATTCTGCCATCAAAACAAATTACACCATCACCGTCTTCGGTGTAGTTCGGCAATCTCTTCTGCGCTTGCAGCTCTACATCACCTTCTTGGGCTGAGCGAATTAGATCTCTCAAGGGACTTGAAATCCGAATGTGACTCAACACCAACCTGTTCCTTCTTGACTTCACTCTCAAATTGAGGTCTCTGAACGATTCCAACAAGGACATCTCGTGCATCATCAACCCTGCAGTGTGGATAGACTTTCTACTTAGGGCATCGGCCACAACGTTAGCCTTACTAGGATGGTACTTCAATTCAAAATCATAATCTTCAAGAATTCTACCCATCTCCTCTGTCTATTGTTCAGCTCCTTTTGGTCAAACAAATACTTAAGGCTCTTGTGGTCACTAAAGACTTCGAAACGAGACCCATACAGGTAATGTCTCCAAATCTTTAGGGCAAACACAATCGCCGCCAGCTCTAAATCATGAGTTGGGTAACTCTCTTCATGCGGCTTCAACTGCCTGGAGGCATAAGCAACTACTTGTTGATTCTGCATCAGGACACATCCCAAACCCTTACCTGAGGCATCACAATAGATTTGGAATCCTACGGATGGATCTGGAAGGATCAGGATGGGTGCAGAAGTCAAACGACCCTTCAATTCCGTGAAACAATTTTCGCAGTCTGAGTCCCAAACAAACGGCTGACCCTTGCGAGTTAACCGAGTGAGTGGAAGAACCAGCTGGGAAAATCCTTGAATGAATCTTCGATAATACCCAGCTAATCCCAAGAAACTTCTTACCTCAGTAACTGTAGACGGCTGCTCCCAGTCTACCACAGCTTCGATCTTACTGGGATCCACTGCAACACCTGTCCTAGATATCACATGGCCCAGAAACTTAACCTCGGGCATCCAAAAATCACATTTGGACGGCTTAGCATACAACTTCTTCTCTCGGAGTACGTTCAGAACAATTCGGAGATGTTGCACATGCTCCTTAATCGTTTTAGAAAACACCAAGATATCATCAATGAACACTACCACAAACTGATCCAGATAGGGATTAAAAATCCGATTCATATAATCCATGAATACGGCTGGAGCATTGGTCAAACCGAAGGGCATCACTACGAATTCATAGTGTCCATACCTCGTGCGGAAAGCGGTCTTCGGGACGTCCAAAGCTCGAACCCTGATTTGGTGATAGCCGGACCTTAAATCAATCTTTGAAAATACAGAAGCTCCCCTTAACTGATCTAGCAAATCATCAATTCTCGGTAGAGGGTACTTGTTCTTGACAGTCACCTTATTCAACTGACGATAATCGATACACAATCTCATACTTCCGTCCTTCTTCTTGACAAGCAACACTGGAGCACCCCATGGTGAGGCACTCGGCCGGATGAACCGTTTGAAAATTAGCTCTTCCAGTTGAACTTTCAATTCCCTCAACTCTAATGGCGACATTCTATAAGGGGCTATAGAAATAGGTCCAGTGCTCGGAACCAACTCTATAGAGAACTCCACCTCACGATCTGGAGGGAACGAAGGAACTTCATCGGGAAACACATCAAGAAATTAATTAACAACTTGCACAGAAGATAAATCCTGACCTGTCTCAGTAGATGCAGACAGCATCATGACGTAAGCTTCTGCGCCTTGGAACAGATAGTTACTGGCCGAAGTGAAAGAAATAACAGCTTCAGAATTGGGCGGTTGTAGCTCCACTGACTCGGAGGCGAAACCGATAGTTCGATGGAAGCAATCTATAGTCACATGGTTGGCCGTCATCCAACTCATTCCTAGGACGACATCCATGCCCTTCATTGGTAAACAAATGAAGTCTACCACGAAATTCCTGTCTCCAATGGATAGAAGACAGTTTTCACATATCACTTGGGTCTGAACACTACCCTCAGCAGCGGTCTTAATGGAGATTGGTTGAGGCAAAGGAGTTAAAGCCAATCCCAACCGTTCGGCACAAACTTGAGATATAAAACAATGGGTCGCACCTGAATCATATAAAATACTAACGGAGTTATTAAAAAGAGATCCCGTACCCCTTAGTAGATTATCTGACGGTGTGACCTTCTGGGCGTCCAAGGTGTAAACCCTCCCATGAGTTGTAGTAGCAGCAGGGTTACCTCCTTGACTCTTCTCCTTCTCTGGCCAATCCCGTGCATAATGACCATCCTTCTTTGCAGAAATAACACTGGTTGGATCCCATTTGGCATTTACCCTGATGATACTTTCCACAGTTGGAACAAGTACTGAACCTTGAGGAGTTCGACGACTGAACCTGCTTCCCCTTGTTGGAGTTGTGCCTGGGACCCGTGTGATTGTTGGATGATCCAACATTCTTCTTATTCTGATGGAATACTTTCCTGCTTGCATATAACCTCTTCAAGTCACTCTCAGCTATGTGTGCTTGTTGAACCATGGCAGCATAGTTAGTATAAGCAAAAGAACTCAAACTCTGAGCAATGTCTTCCCTTAGTCCACACTTGAACCTTTCGGTTTTCCACTTGTCATTGGGAGCATACCCGGCCAAACCGAAGAATTGATATAACTCTTCAAACTTAGCCGCGTACTGACCCACAGTTGAACTTCCTTGAGTGAGAGTCAGAAATTCGTTCTCCTTGTCGAACCTCATGGCTGTTGGAAAGAACTGATCCAAAAATACCTGCTTGAAATGTTCCCAAGTCTGGGGAGTACCCATAGTTACCATCATGGCTTTGGTATTAGTCCACCAGTTGTTAGCTTCACCTTTCAGCATATGAGTTTCCAATCTCAGCTTGTCATCATCAGTAACTTGCATAGCTACGAAAATCTTCTCTATATCGTCTAGCCAATGCTGAGCTTCCATGACATCCGGTCCTCCTCTGAACTCGGACGGCTTCATTTTCAGAAATTCAGAGAAAACCCTTCTTGGGTCAATTTGAGGCTCAAGGACTTGCTGAGGCTGGGCTTGAGCATTCTGCTGCATCTGCAACATATCTTCCATCATCTTCTGTTGTCTCTCGATCACATTCTGCATCCCTGCCATAATTCTGCAAATGATACACCAAGTATTAAGTTGATCAGTCTCAATGTCTCTTAGTATCACAAGAAGCAAGATAGCAGAATTACTCGAGGGACAGAACCACCCTAACTGTCTAAGCCCGACTAGGTCGAACTGCTCTGATACCATAATGTAACACCCCGATAAATTCTAACATATAGAATCACCGAAATGCACTAAATGGCATACATCAGAGTAACTTCCTGTTATTGAAATATTGAACACATCTAAAACTTTCGATAATACATATCAAATGGTTCTCTGAACCTCATAAACTTCCTGAAAATGCTTAAGTTTCAGAACTTAAGACTTGTACATAATCCTGGTGTTCAATACTCAAAACATAAAGTAGCGGAAACGATTTTTACAACTTAAACAACGAAAGTTATACAATCGGAACATAGAAACAATAAATGGGAAAAAGGTCTAAAACATGAAACTCAGTCTTCAATGACTCCAAGAGTCGCACCGACTAACCGTGCTTTACCGCCTTTGCTTTCCCCTGTTTCTCTGTAAAAACCACAAATATGAAGGGTAAGATAAACATTATCTCAGTGAGTCCTATCGAGACCCCTTACTAACTCTGGCGGTTCATTATGCTTTACTTTGAACTCGTGGTCCTAAAAAGCAACCACGTGGGAATACATTAAGTTCCTGTAACCTTTATGCTCATGGCCCTCCTAAGCGACACATGAAGCATACAATCTTTGTTCCATGTTTTTAGCATAACACCTCAGTCTACCTATTTTATAGGAACCTCTTGACTTTGGTGAACCCATCCCGCTATTTCTAGTGGGGGAAACATTCTTGAGTCTAGGTTTTGGGGCTCATGACTTCCCCTCCCCTAGTATGCTAACCTCTAAGGGTCGTCACCCTTTTTCCTCTTGTATTTATTATACATTATATATCCATGTACCCGCAATGGGCTGTTAGTCATTTCAGTCAAGTACCGTGTATCATATCAGTCAAGTACCGTGTATCATATCAGTCAAGTGCCGTGTATAATTATTGACATATGTTCTCTCAATTTATCTAAGTACGTTTTTCCACTTCTTTCATAATACTCAGGATTTCTACCGAACATGTTCAATTTCATGCCATGGGTATCTTTACATTGTTGGGGGACTTTGGGGAATGGATTAGAAGAGGATTGGAATCATTTTGAATGGATAAAAAGGTACTTTGAAATTGAAGGTCAGAAAGTCTCACACGACCCGTGCGTTGTTGAACAATTTGCAAAAGATTTCCAGAAAGATACGCACGACCCATGCGTCTAAGCGCACGATCCGGGCGTTATCCAATAAAATTCGTAGAAGTTCCAGAAACATACGCACGACCCGTGCGACTAGGCGCACGATTCGTGCGTGTTTAAAAAATCCAGTTCTTGTAGTATCAGATGGAGGCGCATGACCCGTGCTCATAGGCACACGATCCGTGCGTCGCTATCAGTTCTCCAGAAAATAGGTTTTTCATGAGTAAATCCATTCCATTCCGATTCCCATTTCCCTTCCGATCGAGACCCAAACTCAAACACACATGGAAACAGTATATTATAGCAATGTATATCAATTCAATCCAGCACATCCAAAAATCAATCAAGAAATTTCATAATTTAAATCACCATATTTTCAATAAAACGTTTTTCGAAAAGCGAAGACTCGGAAACACAACACATTCCCTAAGCGAGTTATAGAACTCACCTAACGTGATGCCAATCACGCAAATTCTGAAACACTTGGAGTTCAACGACACCGAATGTACACGAACTTGCTCTGTAACGGTCTTATTCGTTCCCACGAACTCCACGCCCTCTCCAATTCTAATCTCAGCAATTTGAGCTACTGACCCTCTTCTTTAATTTCTTGAAACAGCAAGGTGATGTCTCCCAAGGTTCTATTCTAGCTCTAAGATGACATGCAAGTCACTAGAAGCACTACAACTCCATTCTTTGCTCTATGAAGCTTTGGAGTGTGAAAATGGTGGATTGAGAAGGAGAAGGAGATAGGTTGCAACAGTGATATCAATCGATGGAGAATAAGAAACTGAGTTTAATAGTGGAGAGAAACATGACATGCATCAAACTTTTGGTTCCCACTCTTCTTCCTCCCCCTCTCGAGTTCTCTCCCTCTCTCTCAAGCTCCCTCTCTTCTATTCTTTCTTTCTTTTGCTGAAACTAAAAAAAAAATGAGGTGTGTTGTGGTGTTCAGCTGGGTTATCACAAGCTAAAAGGTTGCAAAGACTAAAATACCCCTCAGCAATTAGTTCACTTCTCATACCATGACATGGTCTACTCTAATAACTTAGCCAAATTCTATTAACTTAACACAATTTTTCTAACTATGCATTATTATAGTTTTTATTTATTTCTATATCACATAATTAATGCAAACTAATCAACTTAACCTCGTGCTAATTTAATTAAATCTAATTAGCTAATTAGGGGATGTTACAGTTTGATGATAGTTGAATCATGACTATGTTGATTGAAATATTGGCTTGTTGGTGATTGTTATAACTCTAAAAATTGGTGTTCATTGTTGTTATCACGAATTGCATGCTAAGTGTTCGATTAATTGTTGTTGGTGTTGTGATTGACAATTCATGATAATTGACATTGGTGGTTAAGAATTCGTGAATTAAATTGGTGAAATGACGAAAATATTGACTCCTAGGGCGCCATGGGCGCCATTGTCCTAGTTGCTGTTTTAGGGGCCCTGGTGCTGGGCGCCAATGCTGGGCGCTGTGTTGCTGTTTCTGGCACCCTGTGTGTGGGCGCCGTGTGCCAGTGTGCGTGTGTGCGTTGTTGTGTCTTGGCGCAGGGGCGCCATGGGCGCCAGGATTGTTGTTGCTGCTGTGTTCTGAGTCAGGGGCGCCATGGGCGCCAGAGTTCCTGTTGTTGTGGTTCCTGTGTCATGGGCGCCAGAATAGTTGTTGATGGTGTCTTCCTATGTCTGGGCGCCAAGGGCGCCATATCCTGTGCCATGTTGCGTTTTTGTGCTGTTTTGGGCTGCCTGGGCGCCAAGGGCGCCAGTTTCTGTTTGTTGGCCAGTTTCTGTGTGTTGCCTGCTAGGCGCCCTGCTCCTGGGCGCCGTTTTCAGGATGTGTCTCAATTTTCCTCTGTTTTGTTTTGGAGATATCTTTTGACTCGGGAGTCCGATTGAGACGTTTCAAAATGTTTTGGAAAGCTTATTCAGAGGCCTAGCTGAGTCTTCTAATTTGAGGCTAACTAATATATTTTCTGGAAATTGTTAGCCGTTGGCTTAGCCGTTAAATGTTGCTGTTTTTGGAAAAAATAAAATTGTCGTCGTTCCAAATATTTTGGAAAATTGTCGTTGTCTCCGGTGTTGGGAAAAATCATCGCGTCTCAAATGTTTTGGAAAATTGTTGTCACTTCGGTGTCTTGGTGCTGTTTGAGCTAGGTGTGAAGGCTCAAGTATTGGTGTTGTTTGAGCTAGGTGTGAAGGCTCCAAATCTTGGTGTTCCGTTGTTTCGGGTAGTTTGGTGTTTCGATGTCGTTGGGCTAGGTGTGAAAGCCCAATTTTGGTGATATTCGGTGATCAATTTTTGGTGTGTCACATTGTGACTAATTTTTGATGATTGTCTGTGTGCATTCATGGTGTCGCATACAGCATACGCTTTTATTTCGGTGAAGGCCTTTGGTCTTGGAGCTGGGTGTGAAAGCTCAAATTTTTCTAAAACTAGTGAGCCGGGTGTGAAAGCTCAATTTTTCTAAATTGGTGAGCCGGGTGTGAAAGCTCTCAATTTTGGTGACGCCTCTATTTACAGGCAAAACTTTCGGTGATTTGGTACCACATGCATATGCCCGTCAGTGTGGGTTGCATTCATGCATTATCATGACATTTGGTGACTGATTGTGGTGTTTACAATTTGACGTGTGTTTGTAATTCGATGTGTGTGGTGGAGTGGTAGATATAGTTGTCATATTCTAGCATATTTCCTATCATTTACGCTATTATATTGAAGATATCTCACCCCTTCTGTTTGAATGTTACCCCTATGCGGTAACGTGCAGGTGATCGCGAGTGAAGGCTTAGCTACCTTCGCTAGTCTGAGTCGGTGTCCTTTGTTTTGATATGTAACACTCAAGGGGGGGATGAACGCTAGACTTTGGCTGTTGCATTTTATTTGTTTAGAGTCCATTCAGGATGTTATGATTTTATGTTTGAAAACTTATTTCTATTCCGCTGCATGGTGATGTATTTTGACAAAGTGTTATATATCGTATGTGACGTTTTGTTTATCGATGAATGTGTGACATCTCTTTTCGAAGTATGGAATAATGAATTTTTTGTAACTCCGATTTTATTAAATAATTACCGGGTAGAAAAGGGGTGTTACATTAGTGGTATCAGAGCCAGGTTCGGTCTGTCCGGCCAAGTTCTCCAGTCGTAGTGTCAATTGACAATGGTGTGTTGTCAGTTATATCTAACTGTTGTTTGTTTTGTAGCAAGTGAGTTGAAATGGCTGGGAGGAACGATGCTGCAATTGCTGCTGCTCTAGCTGCTATGGCGCAGGCTGTGGAGAATAAGCAGAATGCCGGTGAGAATGCTGGGACTCGCAGTCTGGCGACATTTCAGAGAGAGAATCCGCCCACGTTCAAGGGCAGGTATGATCCCGATGGTGCTTTAGCTTGGTTGAAAGAAATGGAGAGGATTTTTCGAGTGATGGATTGTACTCCAGCACAGAAGGTCCGCTATGGTACGCATATGCTAGCTGAGGAAGCTGATGATTGGTGGTTAGAGGCGAGGCAGAGGTTGGAGACTGCTAATGAAGAGATTACCTGGGAAGTGTTCAGCAGAGAGTTTAACCGTAAGTATTATCCGGAAGATGTCCGAGGGAAGAAAGAGATTGAGTTTCTGGAGCTGAAACAAGGGAGTATGTTTGTATCGGAGTATGCCGCTAAGTTCGTGGAGCTAGCAAAGTTCTATCCGCATTACACTAGAGCTACTGCTGAGTTTTCCAAGTGTATCAAGTTCGAGAATGGTTTGAGGCCCGAGATCAAGAAAGCAATCGGATATCAGAAGATCCGTGTCTTTGCTGACTTGGTTGATAGTTGCAGAATTTTTGAGGAGGATAGTAATGCTCACTACAAGATTGTGATCGATTAGAGGAGTAAGTTTCAAGGCCGTAGTAAGCCGTATGAGGTCCCTGCGGGCAAGGGTAAGCAGAGAGCTGGTGCTGACAAGAGGACTAGTGGGGGAGATGCCCCTGCTAGCATTGTGTGTTTTAAGTGTGGCAAGCCTGGCCACAAGAGTGTCATGTGCAGAAGTGACGTGAAGAGGTGTTTCAAGTGCGGGAAGGACGGCCATGTGGTGGCCGAATGTGAGAGCAAAGTAGTGGTCTGCTACAACTGTGGTGAAGGAGGGTATATCAGTACACAGTGTCCGAAGCCGAAGAAGGAGAGGTCCAGTGGGAAAGTGTTCGCTTTAGCAGGTGAAGAGCCTACTGAAGATGATGGACTCATTAGAGGTACGTGCTTCATTAATGGTACTCCTTTAAAGTCTATTGTTGATATTGCTGCGGATTGTTGTAAGAAGTTGGGTCTTGTATTGTCTGCTATGAATGGAGAGATGGTTGTCGACACTCCAGCTAAGGGGTCGGTAACTACCTCTCTAGTGTGTTCTCAGTGTCCCTTGTCGATCTTCGACAGAGACTTTGTTGTGGATTTTGTTTGCTTGCCGTTGAGCGGATTGGATGTAATCTTGGGAATGAACTGGTTAGAGCATAACCATGTTCATATTAATTGTCGTAGCAAGTCGGTGAGTTTTGAAGAGGGGGAGTCTGGTCTGTTATCCGCTAGTCAGCTGCGGAAGTTTATGAAGGAAGGAGTTCAGTTATTCTCGCTGATGGCATCGCTGTCTGTTGAGAATCAAGCTATCATTGAAGAGTTGCAGGTGGTGCGTGAATTTCCTGATGTTTTCCCTGATGAGATCCCTAGTGTACCGCCTGAGAGGGAAGTGGAGTTTTCTATTGATCTTGTACCCGGTACGAGGCCTGTGTCTATGGCACCGTACATGATGTCTGCAACAGAATTGTCTGAGTTGAAGAAGCAACTTGATGATCTGCTTGAGAAGAAGTTTGTTAGGCCGAGTGTATCGCCGTGGGGAGCTCCTGTGTTGCTGGTGAAGAAGAAGGATGGAAGCATGAGGTTGTGTGTTGATTATAGGCAGCTAAATAAGGTGACCATTAAGAACAAGTATCCACTGCCGAGGATAGACGATTTGATGGATCAGTTAGTGGGTGCTCGACTGT
Organism: Astragalus membranaceus; assembly: GCA_039519185.1. Lineage (NCBI taxonomy): Eukaryota > Viridiplantae > Streptophyta > Magnoliopsida > Fabales > Fabaceae > Astragalus > Astragalus membranaceus. The sequence continues at coordinate 44,357,690 of CM076846.1, forward strand.
TCAGCAAGATTGATTTGAGATCAGGTTATCATCAGATCAAGGTGAAGGATGGAGATGTTCAGAAGAATGCTTTCAGGACGCGGTATGGGCATTATGAGTATTCGGTGATGCCGTTCGGTGTCACTAACGCGCCGGGTGTATTTATGGAGTACATGAATCGTATATTCCATACTTACTTGGATCGGTTCGTGGTTGTGTTCATTGACGACATCCTGATTTATTCGAAGTCGGAGGAAGAGCATGCAGAGCATTTGAGATTAGTATTGGAGATCCTGAGAGAGAAGAGGTTGTATGCAAAGTTGTCTAAGTGTGAATTCTGGTTGTCAGAAGTGATTTTTCTAGGTCATATCATTTCTGGTAATGGTATTGCAGTGGATCCGTCGAAAGTAGAAGCAGTGTTGAATTGGGAGGCTCCAAAGTCGGCAACTGAAATTAGAAGCTTTTTGGGGTTGGCCGGCTATTATAGAAAGTTCATTGAAGGTTTTTCTAAGTTAGCACTTCCGTTAACTCAGTTAACCTGCAAAGGAAAGGCTTTTGTTTGGGACACCCGATGTGAAGAAAGTTTCGTGGAATTGAAGAAGAGATTGACAACGTCTCCTGTCTTGACGTTGCCCAATCCGAAAGGGTCGTTCGTGGTGTATTGTGATGCGTCAAAAATGGGTTTAGGTGGTGTAACAGCCCAAAAATATTTGATTAGTTATTTTAATTAATTAAAAAGAGACTATGGGGTGGGAATGATAAATATTAATTTATAAGGGTTTATTTTAATATTAGAAATAATTAATTATGGGTGTAATTAAATTAGAATTACGATATGGTGTTTTAAGTAAATAGGAGGTGTTTGAGTGATTGAGGAGGTGCAAATGAAGGCCCATGACCCATTAGTTGGCCATAGGTTTCGAAATAACCTTAGGGGTTTGAGGGTTAGTTTTCCATTGCACCCAAAATCAAAAAGAAAGAAAGAAAAGAGTAGAGAGTGAGAGAGAGCCGTGAGCTAGAGAGAGGAAAAGAAAAGAGGAGGAGTGCGCCTCCAAGAGAGAGAAGAGGAGGACTTCGTGAAGGTTTAAGGAAGGAGGAGACTTGGGGTGATTCCTAGGGGCTTGGCTTGGTGTCTTCAAATTTCTAAGGTTAGGGGGCTCTCCTTTGCATCTTTAATAGTGTATGTGATGAGTGTTGTCTAGATTTAGGTTCTAGGGTGATTTCCATGAATGGTTGGTGTGTTTTAATGTTGTTATCATGCTGAAAATGTGTTTGTGCAAAGACTTGCTTGATTGGCGTTGAGTAGGACACAATATGAATGATGCATGCTAGGTGTTTGATGTTATGACTAAATGGTATTATTTTTTGGTGGAAAACGTGATGGTTAGCATTCATAGTGATAATTGGTGTGGGGTTTTATTGAATTCGATGAAATTGTGGTGTTGGTGATTGAGTATGATGAGTCTATTCACTTAGGGTTTTTGGTGCATTCTGATACTGTTTCGGTTTTCTGAAAACTGGTACTGTTTGGTTAATCCAAAAATTATGTGGCTGATTGTTTTCGAAAATAGACTTAAAGCCGGTCGTTTTGGCACTAGTTTCGTTCAATTTGGAGCTGTGTAGCTCAAGTTATGAGTCTCCAGAGTTGGGTCAAATTTCTGGAATCAATCTGTGTAGAGGTTCGGTCTTGGCAAGTTTTGTGTCCTCATTCGAACTCCGTTTTTAATGATTCTTGCTTAGTTTGAAAGTAGACTCAATTCCCTTCAAAATGAGCACTGGTTTCATCCAATTTCATTAAAAAATGAGAGAGAAAATTTGGTTGCAAGTTGAGCAAAAATTCTGTTCCTAGGCGCCTTAGCCATGGGCGCCAAGGCTTGCTGTTCCTGTTGCTGTGTCTGGTGCTGGGCGCCTTGTGCCTGGGCGCCATGTTCCCCCTGCGCCAGTTTTGCTGGGCGCCATGTTCCCCCTGCGCCAGTTTTGCTGGGCGCCAAAACCAGGATGTTGCCTAAAATGTTCCAAACTTGTTTTTGACGTAACTTTTTACTCGGTTGTCCAAATTGGGTGGTTCAAAATGCGTTTCGAAGCTAATTTCAGTGTCTATCCAAATGTTCTGGTTTTATGCAAAAATGGATTATTTTGATGGTGGTTCTGGGCTGAGGTGTTCAAGTGTCTAAATTTCAATTTTTACTCACTTTCCCTATGCTGTGTTAAATCCTAAATTGGCCTAATTGAAATTGGTGTTGATGCGAGTGGTGGGTTGATTTGGTGAGTGTATTATGGTGTGATTGGTGGGTGAATTAATAGTTCCGGTGGGCCTATTGATTATTTGGTGTGATGAATTCCATTAATTATTTGGTGTGATGAATTTCATTAATCATTGGTGTGACATTGGTGTGTGACGGTGCATATTACGACGAGCAGAGGCTTCGGCCTATCATGAGTTATTGGTGTCGGTGCTATGGTATCACTGAGTTGACCTTGGTTGTTGATTATTTTCTGGTGCATTGTGCATAGTGTTGCATAACTCATGTGCATATTATGACGAGCAGAGGCTTCGGCCTATTATGACGAGCAGAGGCTTCGGCCTAATTATATTTGGTGAGCAGAGGCTTCGGCCTATGGATCCACATGCATATGCCATTGGTGTTGGGTTGCATTCATGCATATACTCATGCATTTGGTGATGTTGGTGTGGTTGTGCCTATTGTTGTTGTTGGTGTTGTTCGGTGATGTTTCTCGATGATGTAAAGTAGTGGTGTGTGTTAATATTGTTGTGAATTGGCGTGCCTAGTTGTCTTTCCTAGTTGACGCTTATTCCGTATGCTATTGCTTATGTAAAGAGACTCACCCTACTGCCTTTTATGTTGCTTCTTATGTCGGCAACGTGCAGGTGATAGCGAGTGAAGGTTGCCCTTATGCCTTCTTCTAGTAGGAGTCATGCTCTGATACGTAGCACCGGGGGGGAGGGGCGTCCTAGTTTAGCTGTTATTTCATTTGATGTCCTTAGACTGTTTTGGTGATGTATTTGAGATTTCTTTTTATTTCCGCCGTGATGATGACTGTATTTCACATTCGTGGGCTAGCCCCTTTGACTTGGATTTGGTGCTATGTATCTGGTGGCTTTTTAGCCGAACTATGCTATTTTGATGTTGATTTATTTCGGTGAAGTAAATGTAGCACTCTCTAGTATTTGTTTTTTTAAAAAAAAAAAAAAGAGAACTCTGATTTTATTAAATAATAGATAATTAGAAGGGGGTGTTACAATAGTGGTATCAGAGCAATGGTTGGTCCGTCCGGCCAAGTCGTCGAGTCGTTGTGTCGGTTAACGACCAACTGTTGTCTTTTTAGTGCTGACCATTGTTGTGTTGCAGGTACACCAAAGGTTGCCAATGGTAGGTGAACTAGTGGGGGAGATGTCCCTACTAGCGTTATGCGTTTTGTTGTGTTCCTAGGTGTGAATCATGTGTTGTTGTTTTGGTTTGTTTTTTTTTAACCTTCTTGTTGTGAGAACTCTGTGATTTTATTTATTGTGGGTTGTATCGTATTTCTGTGTGTGAACCTTGTTTCTCCTGTTTTCGGTTCTTATTGTTAACTTTTTGGTTGTGTGAATCTTGACTTCATTAGTGTGGTCCCCAAGGAATTACACCGTGATTTGGCGACCCAAGTTTTGAATGTGTAATTGATGTGCTTGTGTGTTTCCAACGATGTGATTGTTGTTGATACTCACGTGTGTTTTGATTTGCTTAAACTATTTTAATTAATCAACACTAAGCCTTACGTGAAACTCTTTGTGGTGTGTCTTGATGTTAATGCTAATTGTATTGTAAAATGGTTTTGCTGATTATTTAAGTTGTTACTAGGTTGATAACATGCAATAATGTTTCGATCACTCTGCGTAATGACGTCCCCGCTTAAATATGTTAAGTTTCCATTCCCTTGACTTATAACTGTTTTCTATTGAAGGGCTAAATTTGCTATATTGCTACCAATCAACTTATGCATGTTAGTCGGCTAATCTTTCTTTACTCTGTATTCCTGAATTATTTTTGACATGCAGTGATTGTGAGTTTAGAGTCCTCATGAATTATTTTCTAATTCCCATGCTTCGTGAAGTTGACATTGAGCGCTTGAATTTTTAGACAAAATCTTTTTGGTTATTGTCTCTTGATTTACACTGTGTGGTTTTGTAACCTGGAAAGTAAAGAGATTTCTGAAAATTGCTTTTGACATCTATTAAAACAATTTTATATTTGGATACTAGTGAATTAAAATTATTTTAATAAATGGACACTGGTCTTGTTTTTACTACGGTGTGCTTTTGATTGCACAATGATGCTACACGTTAAGTGCCTTGTGAATTGGTCTTGCCAATTACGTTACGATGTTTCGCTACCTTGACTGCTGCAAGTAACAAAATTTTTGGTTTGAACGCCCTAACTATTGTGTTGTCCTCTTTTTCAAGCCACGTGAAAAGATTTTAAAATGAGTTATAATTTATGTTATTATTATCCCACGTATTCTGTCCCAATCCTTCTAATTGCTATTTTGGTGTATTTGGGTGGACCCTCCTAGTATGACATAACAAGTAGTGCACCGGAGAGGGGTCAAAATTTTATTTTATCAATTTAACACTGATAATAATTGGTACAGAATAATAGCATTGTTTCGATTTTCATAATTGGGTGGAAAATTCTTTTGGCAAAATGATAAATATGACCTATAGCTGTCTACACTGAGTCTTCCTGATTTTGTTTTGGCGGTTGCGCTCTTTATAGTTACGCTACGTGATTTTGAAGAACCTCAGGATTTAAAATGTGCATTGGCACTGTTTGTGCCCTTCTTTGAGTTAGCTTTTGTTACCGTATGTTCTTAAGGATGTCTTATCCCAAAATGTTAAGCTGATGTTCAGTCTGGTAAGGAAAATCAATTTTCTATAACATGTTTTATTTCCCGTGTCGAAAGAATCCTAAACAAGTATGTTGCACATGTATGTGATTGAACCTTTCGTATATTTGCCTTTAGCTGTGAATTGATGTTTCCATGCGTGGGCCCTTCTAGCTGTTTTAATGCGTTAACTGCTGTTTCCACGAGATTAATTATTTTCCCTACACCGAACTATATGGATGGTTATCATTAACTCTAAAAAGCCACTTTCTTTTGTGATTAGTAACTGCTACATGCTGGCCATGATTCTTTCTTAAGCTGACAATCATACCATGATGCCTTGTTGAATTCGTGTGATTGATGAATAATAATATGTACATCTCATGTTGCTGTTTTTCTAAAAATTATTGTTGCTGTTTTCAGAAAATCATTGTTGATGTTTTCCGAAAATTATTGTTACTGTTTTTCTGAAAACTACTGCCGCTGTTTCTGAAAATAATTGTTACTGTATTCTGAAGCTTACTGTTACAGTCCCTAATTTTATGCACTGCTCCTATTTTTATGAGTTGTGCCTATTTTTGGTTATTGTCGTGTTGTGTGGTCGTTATGATGACGATGTTTTCGTTGTCGTCGTTGTTGTGCCTGAGTGGCAAGTTCAGTTGATTGTTGATTTGTTGTTGCTGTTGTTGGTTGTTGGCGCATTGGCGCCCATTGTCGTGATTATGTTGTTGTTCATGATGATTATGTTGATGTTGATGGTTGTTAATGATGTGTTGACGATTATGTTGGTATTAATGATGTTGATGTTTATGTTGTTGTCTTGGGTACCGCCGAATGGCCCAAGTTATGTTGTTGTTTTGTTGTTGTCTTGGGTACCGCCGAATGGCCCAAGTTATTGTGTTGTTGTTGTTGTGGGTATCGCCGAATGGCCCACGTTGTTGTTATATCGTGGGTAACGCCGAATGGCCCACATTGTCTTGTTGAGGGTACCGCTGGATGGCCCGAATTGTTTGATTTATTCCATGCTGTTGTAGGCCTATGGCCATTATTGAGTTGTTGTTGCGACATGCTGTATGATGTCCGTTGTAATGATGCTGACTGTTGTGAGGAAAACTATGAGACTTGTTGTGAATCCTATATGCATTATGGACTGCTGTTAATAGTGCTGTTGTCATTCGATGTTGCGATTATGTTGGGGAATGTTATGATGGGAAGGAACTTTAATGGGGCTTCGGGGTGGTCACATGGTACCGATGTGATTACGCCCAAAAACTCTATCGAAGACCCATGGGGAACCGTTAGAGAGTGGACCTGATTGTTGTTTCTTGAAGTTATCTGGCTGGACAAGTAGGAGGGACGGCCGCCCGATCACTTATCGCCGGTAATCAAAGAAATAATGATCAGTGTATTAGATAGCACTAGTTGTCTAGATACCGCAGTTGGTTAGTGAAGGAGTGTTAGCATTGGCAGGAGGAAATTTCGAGGACGAAATTCTTTTAAGTGGGGGAGAGTTGTAACAGCCCAAAAATATTTGATTAGTTATTTTAGTTAATTAAAAAGAGACTATGGGGTGGGAATGATAAATATTAATTTATAAGGGTTTATTTTAATATTAGAAATAATTAATTATGGGTGTAATTAAATTAGAATTACGATATGGTGTTTTAAGTAAATAGGAGGTGTTTGAGTGATTGAGGAGGTGCAAATGAAGGCCCATGACCCATTAGTTGGCCATAGGTTTCGAAATAACCTTAGGGGTTTGAGGGTTAGTTTTCCATTGCACCCAAAATCCAAAAGAAAGAAAGAAAGAAAAGAGTAGAGAGTGAGAGAGAGCCGTGAGCTAGAGAGAGGAAAAGAAAAGAGGAGGAGTGCGCCTCCAAGAGAGAGAAGAGGAGGACTTCGTGAAGGTTTAAGGAAGGAGGAGACTTGGGGTGATTCCTAGGGGCTTGGCTTGGTGTCTTCAAATTTCTAAGGTTAGGGGGCTCTCCTTTGCATCTTTAATAGTGTATGTGATGAGTGTTGTCTAGATTTAGGTTCTAGGGTGATTTCCATGAATGGTTGGTGTGTTTTAATGTTGTTATCATGCTGAAAATGTGTTTGTGCAAAGACTTGCTTGATTGGCGTTGAGTAGGACACAATATGAATGATGCATGCTAGGTGTTTGATGTTATGACTAAATGGTATTATTTTTTGGTGGAAAACGTGATGGTTAGCATTCATAGTGATAATTGGTGTGGGGTTTTATTGAATTCGATGAAATTGTGGTGTTGGTGATTGAGTATGATGAGTCTATTCACTTAGGGTTTTTGGTGCATTCTGATACTGTTTCGGTTTTCTGAAAACTGGTACTGTTTGGTTAATCCAAAAATTATGTGGCTGATTGTTTTCGAAAATAGACTTAAAGCCGGTCGTTTTGGCACTAGTTTCGTTCAATTTGGAGCTGTGTAGCTCAAGTTATGAGTCTCCAGAGTTGGGTCAAATTTCTGGAATCAATCTGTGTAGAGGTTCGGTCTTGGCAAGTTTTGTGTCCTCATTCGAACTCCGTTTTTAATGATTCTTGCTTAGTTGGAAAGTAGACTCAATTCCCTTCAAAATGAGCACTGGTTTCATCCAATTTCATTAAGAAATGAGAGAGAAAATTTGGTTGCAAGTTGAGCAAAAATTCTGTTCCTAGGCGCCTTAGCCATGGGCGCCAAGGCTTGCTGTTCCTGTTGCTGTGTCTGGTGCTGGGCGCCTTGTGCCTGGGCGCCATGTTCCCCCTGCGCCAGTTTTGCTGGGCGCCATGTTCCCCCTGCGCCAGTTTTGCTGGGCGCCAAAACCAGGATGTTGCCTAAAATGTTCCAAACTTGTTTTTGACGTAACTTTTTACTCGGTTGTCCAAATTGGGTGGTTCAAAATGCGTTTCGAAGCTAATTTCAGTGTCTATCCAAATGTTCTGGTTTTATGGAAAAATGGATTATTTTGATGGTGGTTCTGGGCTGAGGTGTTCAAGTGTCTAAATTTCAATTTTTACTCACTTTCCCTATGCTGTGTTAAATCCTAAATTGGCCTAATTGAAATTGGTGTTGATGTGAGTGGTGGGTTGATTTGGTGAGTGTATTATGGTGTGATTGGTGGGTGAATTAATAGTTCCGGTGGGCCTATTGATTATTTGGTGTGATGAATTCCATTAATTATTTGGTGTGATGAATTTCATTAATCATTGGTGTGACATTGGTGTGTGACGGTGCATATTACGACGAGCAGAGGCTTCGGCCTATCATGAGTTATTGGTGTCGGTGCTATGGTATCACTGAGTTGACCTTGGTTGTTGATTATTTTCTGGTGCATTGTGCATAGTGTTGCATAACTCATGTGCATATTATGACGAGCAGAGGCTTCGACCTATTATGACGAGCAGAGGCTTCGGCCTAATTATATTTGGTGAGCAGAGGCTTCGGCCTATGGATCCACATGCATATGCCCTTGGTGTTGGGTTGCATTCATGCATATACTCATGCATTTGGTGATGTTGGTGTGGTTGTGCCTATTGTTGTTGTTGGTGTTGTTCGGTGATGTTTCTCGATGATGTAAAGTAGTGGTGTGTGTTAATATTGTTGTGAATTGGCGTGCCTAGTTGTCTTTCCTAGTTGACGCTTATTCCGTATGCTATTGCTTATGTAAAGAGACTCACCCTACTGCCTTTTATGTTGCTTCTTATGTCGGCAACGTGCAGGTGATAGCGAGTGAAGGTTGCCCTTATGCCTTCTTCTAGTAGGAGTCATGCTCTGATACGTAGCACCGGGGGGGGGAGGGGCGTCCTAGTTTAGCTGTTATTTCATTTGATGTCCTTAGACTGTTTTGGTGATGTATTTGAGATTTATTTTTATTTCCGCCGTGATTATGACTGTATTTCACATTCGTGGGCTAGCCCCTTTGACTTGGATTTGGTGCTATGTATCTGGTGGCTTTTTAGCCGAACTATGCTATTTTGATGTTGATTTATTTCGGTGAAGTAAATGTAGCACTCTCTAGTATTTGTTTTTTTTTAAAAAAAAAAGAGAACTCTGATTTTATTAAATAATAGATAATTAGAAGGGGGTGTTACAGGTGGTGTGCTTATGCAAGATGGGAAGGTTATCGCGTATGCGTCGAGGCAGTTAAGGGTTCATGAGAAGAATTATCCCACGCATGATTTGGAGTTGGCTGCAGTAGTCTTTGTGTTGAAGATTTGGCGGCACTATTTGTATGGTTCCAGATTTGAGGTGTTCAGTGATCATAAGAGTTTGAAATATTTTTTTGACCAGAAGGAGTTGAATATGAGGCAGCGTCGATGGTTGGAGTTGTTGAAGGACTATGATTTCGGTTTGAACTATCATCCAGGCAAAGCTAATGTCGTGGCTGATGCTTTGAGCCGGAAGACTTTGCATATGTAGGCAATGATGGTTATGGAGTTAGAGCTGATTGAGGAGTTCAGAGATATGAGTCTGGTTTGTGAAGTGACACCTCAGAGCGTTAAGTTAGGAATGTTGAAGATTGGTAATGAGTTTCTGAACAGCATCAGAGAAGCCCAGAAATCAGATGTTAAGCTGGTAGACTTGATGGTTGAGGGTGATCAATCGAAGAATGAGGATTTCAGATTGGATTCCCAAGATGTGTTGAGGTTCCGTGGTAGGATTTGTGTTCCTGATGACACGGAGATGAAGAAAGCAATTCTTGAAGAGAGTCACAGAAGTAAGTTAAGTATTCATCCGGGAGCTACAAAGATGTATCAAGACCTGAAGAAGTTGTTTTGGTGGCCTGGTATGAAGCGAGATGTGGCGCAGTTCGTTTATGCATGTTTGACTTGCCAGAAGTCGAAGGTCGAGCATCAGAAGCCTGCTGAGTTGATTCAACCGTTGGAAATTCCAGATTGGAAATGGGATGGCATCTCGAGGGATTTTGTAACGGGATTGCCTAATACTGCGAAAGGGTAGGATGCAATTTGGGTGATTGTTGACAGGTTAACGAAATCGTCTCATTTTGTTCCTATCAGCATCACGTATCCGGTGTCGAAGTTGGCAGAGATTTATATCCGGGAGATTGTGAAGCTTCATGGAGTTCCTAAGAGTATTGTTTCGGATCGAGATCCGAGGTTCACTTCAGATTTCTGGAAGAGTTTGCAAGAGAAGTTGGGGTCTAAGTTGAGGTTGAGTTCGGCATATCATCCTCAGACCGATGGTCAGTCAGAAAGAACAATTCAGTCGTTAGAAGATTTGTTGAGGGCTTGTGTTTTGGAACAAGGAGGTTCGTGGGATTCCTACCTTCCACTGATAGAGTTCACGTATAACAATAGTTACCATTCTAGTATCGGGATGGCACCTTTTGAGGCATTGTATGGTCGGAAGTGTAGAACCCCGCTGTGTTGGTATGAGTCTGGAGAGAGTGTGGTGCTTGGACCGGAAATTGTTCGGGAGACAACCGAGAAGATAAAGTTGATCCGTGAGAAGATGAAGGCTTCGCAGAGTCGTCAGAAGAGTTATCACGACAAGAGGAGAAAAGATTTAGAGTTTCAGGAGGGTGAGCATGTATTTTTGAGAGTCACTCCAGTAACCGGTGTTGGTCGTGCTTTGAAGTCGAAGAAGCTCACTCCTCGATTCATTGGTCCTTATCAGATTTCCGGGAGAGTTGGGAATGTGGCGTATAGAGTGGCTTTACCGCCAAATCTTTCGAATTTGCACGACGTGTTTCACGTGTCGCATCTTCGGAAGTACATTTCGGATCCATCTCATGTGATCCACATGGATGATGTGGAGGTGCGGGATAATCTCACGGTGGAGACGATGCCTGTGCGGATTGAAGACCATGAGGTGAAGGTGTTAAGAGGCAAGGAAATTGCATTGGTGAAGGTGGTCAGGCTAGGAGCTGCCGGTGAGAGCATGACTTGGGGGAGAGTCCTATCCCGAGCTGTTTGATTCAGGTGAGTTTTCGAGGACGAAAACATTCTAAGTGGGGGAGAGTTGTAACGCCCAAATATTTAATTAAATTATTTAATTAAATATTTAGGTATCCATTTATTCATTTATTTATTTCAAGTTGGTGTCATTATATTAGCATTTGATTAAGAGGTGTATAATTGGATATTAGGAGATGGTGTTAGTGATCGGGCTTAAGCTGGAGGAAAGCCCGTGATCCATATCCATGAGTTAGGCAATAGTCACATGAGGGTTGGGGTTTGGCTTGTCATTAGCGAAAACCCTAAGAAAAAAAGAAAGAGAAGTCGCGAATAGAAGAGAGGAGAGGAGAAGAGGATTCGGCGCACATCCAAGAGAGAAGAAGAAGAGGATTTCGCGAGTTCAAGGAGAAGAGAGGAGCTATGTTGCTGAGGTTATTGTTGGTGACTTGATCAAGAGGATTAGTGCTCTCCTACTATAAGGTAAGGGTGGGGTTCTTCCTTATAATAGGGTTTTATGATGGGGTTATGTGGGAATAGGTCCTATGATGCCTCTTGCTTGATTTTGATGTTGGTTTGATGATAGTTGAATCATGACTATGTTGATTGAAATATTGGCTTGTTGGATTAATTGTTGTTGGTGTTGTGATTGACAATTCATGATAATTGACATTGGTGGTTAAGAATTGGTGATTTAAATTGGTGAAATAACGAAAATATTGACCCCTAGGGCGCCATTGTCCTAGTTGCTGTTTTTGGAGCCCTGGTGCTGGGCGCCATTGCTGGGCGCTGTGTTGCTGTTTCTGGCACCCTGTGTGTGGGCGCCGTGTGCCAGTGTGCGTGTGTGCATTGCTGTGTCTTGGCGCAGGGGCACCATGGGCGCCATGATTGTTGTTGCTGCTGTGTTCTGAGTCAGGGGAGCCATGGGCGCCAGAGTTGCTGTTGTTGTGGTTCCTGTGTCATGGGCGCCAGAATAGTTGTTGATGGTGTCTTCCTATGTCTGGGTGCCAAGGGCGCCATATCCTGTGCCATGTTGCGTTTTTGTGCTGTTCTGGCCTGCCTGGGGGCCAAGGGCGCCAGTTTCTGTTTGTTGGCCAGTTTCTGCGTGTTGCCTGCTAGGCGCCCTGCTCCTGGGCGCCGTTTTCAGGATGTGTCTCAGTTTTCCTCTGTTTTGTTTTCGAGATATCTTTTGACTCGGGAGTCCGATTGAGACGTTTCAAAATGTTTTGGAAATCTTATTCATAGGCTTAGCTGAATATTCTAATTTGAGGCAAAGTAATATATTTTCTGGAAATTGTTAGCAGTTGGCTTAGCCGTTAAATGTTGCTGTTTTTGGAAAAAATAAAATTGTCGTCGTTCCAAATATTTTGGAAAATTGTCGTTGTCTCCGGTGTTGGGAAAAATCATCGCGTTTCAAATGTTTTGGAAAATTGTTGTCACCTCGGTGTCTTGGTGCTGTTTGAGCTAGGTGTGAAGGCTCAAGTATTGGTGTTGTTTGAGCTAGGTGTGAAGGCTCCAAATCTTGGTGTTCCGTTGTTTCGGGTAGTTTGGTGTTTCAGTGTCGTTGGGCTAGGTGTGAAAGCCCAATTTTGGTGATATTCGGTGATCGATTTTTGGTGTGTCACATTGTGACTAATTTTTGATGATTGTCTGTGTGCATTCATGGTGTCGCATACAGCATACGCATTTATTTCGGTGAAGGCCTTTGGTCTTGGAGCTGGGTGTGAAAGCTCAAATTTTTCTAAAACTAGTGAGCCGGGTGTGAAAGCTCAATTTTTCTAAATTGGTGAGCCGGGTGTGAAAGCTCTCAATTTTGGTGACGCCTCTATTTACAGGCAAAACTTTCGGTGATTTGGTACCACATGCATATGCCCGTCGGTGTGGGCTGCATTCATGCATTATCATGACATTTGGTGACTGATTGTGGTGTTTACAATTTGACGTGTGTTTGTAATTCGATGTGTGTGGTGGAGTGGTAGATATAGTTGTCATATTCTAGCATATTTCCTATCATTTACGCTATTATATTGAAGATATCTCACCCCTTCTGTTTGAATGTTACCCCTATGCGGTAACGTGCAGGTGATTGCGAGTGAAGGCTTAGCTACCTTCGCTAGTCTGAGTCGGTGTCCTTTTCTTTGATATGTAACACTCAAGGGGGGGATGAACGCTAGACTTTGGCTGTTGCATTTTATTTGTTTGGAGTCCATTCAGGATGTTATGATTTTATGTTTGAAAACTTATTTCTATTCCGCTGTGTGGTGATGTATTTTGACAGAGTGTTATATATCGTATGTGACATTTTGTTTATCGATGAATGTGTGACATCTCTTTTCGAAGTATGGAATAATGAATTTTTTGTAACTCTGATTTTATTAAATAATTACCGGGTAGAAAAGGGGTGTTACAAGCATCACTACAAACTCGTAATGTCCATACCTCGTACGGAAAGCAGTCTTCGGAATATCTAAGGCTCTAACTTTTATAGGATGATAACCCGACCCTAGATCAATTTTAGAAAACACAGCAGCACCTCGAAGTTGATCCTGTAATTCGTGTATCCTTGGCAAAGAATATTTGTTCTTGATCCTCACTTTGTTGAGTTGTCGATAATCAATCCACAATCTCATGCTACCGTCCTTCATTTTGACTAGCAACACTGGAGCACCCCCACAGAGAAGCACTCGGTGGAATAAACTTCTTAGATATCAACTCTTCAAGTTGGGATTTTAATTCCTTTAATTCTAAAGGAGACATTCGGTAAGGAGCAATAGATATTGATTTTGTGCCAGGAACCAACTCCATAAGAAACTCTACCTCTCGGTCAGGAGGCAAGGATGAAACTTCATCTGGGAAAACATCTAGAAATTCATTTACCACTTGAACAGAAGATAAATCTAAACCCGTTTTAGTAGACGCGGACAACATAATAATAATTGCTTCCGCACCTTGGAATAGTGATTGGCTTGCTGAGGTGAAAGAGATAACTGCTTCAGAATTTGTCTTTGTCAATTCAACAGATTCAGAGGCGAGACTGATGGTCCGATTGGCACAGTCGATTGTAACGTGATTTGCAGTCATCCAGTTCATACCCAAATCGATGTCCATACTTCTCAAAGATAAACAAATAAATTCTACAACGAAATTTCTGTCCCCTATGACAAGTAGCAATTTTGACACAATGATTTGGTCTGGGCACGACCCTTAGCAGCAATAAAATAGTTATCGGCTCGGATAGCGGAGATTCTCTAGTCCCAACCGATCCACACATGATTGAGCTACAAAACAATCGGTTGCCCCCGAATCGTATAATTTACTGACGGAGTTATTGAAAACGGATCCCATACTCCTCAGTAAATTTATCCGCAGGTGAGGCTGTCTTAGCATCCAAAGTGTTGATTCACCCTCGTGTTGGAGCAGCTTGAGCTTCTTCGGAACTCTTCCTTGCTGGGCACTCTTTACCATAGTGACCCTCTTCATTACAATAATAGCACCGATTGATCTGTGCTGACGATCACCCTGGTGATGTCTTCCACAGTTAGAACATCTTCTGGCCTTTGAAGGATCGAGGAATTGCACCTGCTTTTCCTTTGATGAAATTTTCTTAGGACTTTGCATTCCGAATTGGTAATTCAACTACCTTCTTTCCTTTCCCATATTCCCTATGAGATCATCCTCGGTGACATAGGCTGGCTGCACTAATGCAGCATGATTAGTAAGAGTGTAAGAACTGAGACCCTGAGTCATATAAGTACGAAGGCCCCTCTTATACATCTGCATCTTCCATTCCCCTTTTGGAGCATACTTTACCACTTGGTAAAAATGAGACAACTTCTCAAACTTATCGATGTATTCTTCCACCTTCATGTCACCTTTCTGAGGATGCACCGGTTGGAGACTCCGGTCTTGGTCGAGGATTGCGTCTTGGTTATCCTGCCATAATTCCGCTTATGATGCACTAAGTATTAAGTTGATCAGGCTCAATGTCTCTTAGCATCACAAGTATAATTATAACAAGGACTAACAAGGAATCGACTCAACCCTAAACTAAGTTCGACTAGGTCGAACCGCTCTGATACCAACTGTAACACCCCGATATTTTTATTTATTAAAAATATCCAAGTGCACATCAATAACACATCAGAGATATTATTTCCTGCTCAGACACTGAATACCACTATGAATTTTTCGCTGAATAAAACAAAACAGTCTTATTTACAAACAAGACCATACGGTACTCAGACCATAATCTGTCAGCTACTCTAGTATTCAGCATCATACAAGAAAGCGGAAGAAATACATAACACTAAAGTCATAGTGTTTTAGTATACAGACAACAAAAAGGGAAATAAGCTTAAACATAAAGCTAAGTCGTTAGTGACCAATCCGAGCTCCACCTACTCGTGCCTCTGTGGTCCTTTCTTTCCCTATTTCTCTGTAAATCAACAACATATAAACAGTGAGATACAATCTCAGTGAGTTCTACCGAGACCCCTACTAACACTCTCGGTTCAGTTATTAGTTCTTTTATAGCTTAACACGACACCGACTGCAAAACATTGATACAATCTCAGTGAGTTCTACCGAGACCCCCACTAACACTCTCGCAGACTAATTCGTCAGTTTTCAACACAATTTACAACTCCAAAAACAGTTCATTTTACCTTAAAAATAGAATATTAAGTTAGGCCTCTGAATAAGCTTTCCAACGCATCTTAGAACACCTCAATCGGGTTCCCGGATCAAAAGTTATCACGAAAAGAAAATCAGTGAATAGTTGCTGAAAATTTGCACTGTGCGCATGGACGCACGGTTCGTGCGCTTGGGGCGCTTTGGACAGTTTTGGTTCTGTCTCTCGTGCGCTTGGGCGCATGGCCGAGCGCTTGGGGTGCTTTGGACAGTTTTGGTTCTGTCTCTCGTGCGCTTGGGCACATGGCCGAGCGCTTGGGGCGCTTTTACCTACTGTAAGTGAATTTTTGTGGCGGTTTCGCGCGAAAACCGTTATTCCGCTCAATTCCGATTCTCGTTCCGATAAAAAAAACAGATTTGAGAACCATAAAAACCGTCCCAATTAAAGTCACACAATCAATCAAATCAATCAAAAACTCATTGTAAACTAATTGTATCAAAACGCGAGATATTTTCAAATGACAGTTTTTAAGTCAAAATCTCTCGAACGATTTTTGTTCCGATCGAAAACAGTCCAAACAACCACACCAATATATCCGATCAACATCACACAATCAGTCCATATTCCAGCGAAAGCAGTAAAATCAATCAAAACTCGACTTAAACGAATTTCATCCAAAAACGATATATTTCGAAATAACGGTTTTAGACCCAAAATCTTTCGAAACCAAATCACGTAATATTCATTTCAAAAACGAAATAATCCTAAACGTGAGTAAAACTCACCCTTGACGCGTGAGTCAATACCGAGCCGAAATCACCGAATAGCCTCACGAACGTTCCGACGACACCCAAATCGCTTCCAAAGCTTTGAACCTCCAATCAATCACAAGACCTCCATGAAATCACTATTCATCATCTTCAACCTCCACTTTGCTCCTCAACCATAAATCCCAAATTTTTGATTCTCAAAACCCTAACTTCTTGATTCTTCCAAAACTCCAAATCGGACTTCAATACTCGCGTAATCCACATTGGGTTTGCTCCTAGACACCACCCTAAGATTTCCTTTGAGCTTGAACAGCAAAAATCCCCTTTTTCCTTTAAAACCGAAAATGGCAAAGAGAGGGATAGTGAGTTGTTGTTGATGATTCTTGTACCAAATTGAAGAGGAAGAAACGGTGATCATTTTTCGTGTTGGAAGGAAGACGTTTTGATGAACCGAGGTATCCCCTTTTTCCTCTTCTTCTTCCACACCCCTTCTTTCTCTTTCTCCTTTCCTCTTCTCTGTATCTCTCTCGTTCTTTCCTTTCTTTCTTTTCGTTAATTCTTTCTTTCTTTATCCTTTCTTTCACACACATACACGCATACATATATATTTATTTAATATATAAGTGGTAACATGGTCAAATTATCATATTGTCTTTAATCTCTTATTTCGTTCCGAATTGTCCTTGACCTGTATTATCCGGTTAACGATCCGATGACAACCAATAAATAATTTTAGCACTCAATAAATTTACCAATTAAGTACTAAATTAATTCAATTGGGTTAACATCCAAATAATTCGATTAATTATTTTGGGGATGTTACATTCTCCCCAACTTGAAAGAATTTTGTCCTCAAAATTTCGTTAAGTCTTTCATCCGACTAACCGAGAATCGACATTCTCAGAAAGGTCTAAATTTGCTGGAAAAAAATCTTGAATTAACGAAATGAGTGTAGAAAATCTTCCCAAAGTTGGCACATCAATCTCCAAGTATGATCCACTACTACCTTGTTACAAACTCTCTTGTTACGAATCAACACGAGAAACTCATCTTTCGCCTACCCAGGCTTGGCACCGCGTTTGAAAACACTTCCGAAGCTTCATTCCAATTAACATCGCCCAAATTTGATTAATCTAAATCAACGGGTTTAATACAAGACACCTGATAGAAATACAGGTTGAAAAATGAGGTCCACATAACGGTACTCCTCGATCGAGATAAGAACAAACACGCTTTTTAAAGGGTTTTTCGATAAAAACGGTTTCGTCTAATTTTCACAAAACGGATTTTTAAAGGGATATCGTTTCAGAAAACATAACGACTCAACATTAAATATCCCTAAGCGAGTATAGAACTCACCTTATCGTGATGAAAATCACAAACCAACTCGAAGACAAAGCTCACGAAAAACCGAAATCACACGAACGATCCTCGAAATGCTCTCTACTTCGAACTTGAACTAACCCCCAACGAAACAGCTACTGAAATCCCTTCTAATCTACTCCAATACACAAGGTAGGTTCTGTTTTACTCCAAGCTATCCTTAACTTTGACATGCAAGCTTCCAAAATTTTCAAAACTCCATTTTCTCACTTTGAGCTTTGAAATTTCAGCAATGGTGAAATGGGAAAGGAGATGAATGAGTTGTCAAAATTGGTACCACTGTGAAGAGAACGAAAAATGGGGAAGAATGGTGTGAATATGACTTACATGCAAGCTGAAATCAGGAACTTCTCTTCTCTCCTTCTTCTTCCCTTCTCGACTTTCTCTCCCATCTCTCCCCTTATTCTTCTGTTTTTTCTAAAAATGAAGTTGTGGCTGAGTGTGTTGGGTTGGCTGGGTCTTAGGTGACCAGCTGACTTACTCACAAGGAATTGACAAAACTGCCCCTCATTTAATCATGTACAAAGACCACTATACCCTTCAGCAACTTGTTCACTTCCTATACTATGACATGGCCTAATCTAATGAACTTAGCCAAATCCCATTAACTTGACACAAGATTTTTCTTATGCAAAATAATAAATCACCTATTTCAAACCTCACATAATAAAATAGTTATGCTAATTAATCGAATCTTAATAACCTCATGTCCTAAATATTCGATTTAGCCAATAATTCACCTTAACCTTTTCGCTAATTTAAATAAATTAAATTAGCTAATTAGGGGATGTTACAGTAAGCAAATTGACGCCAAATTGTGGTCAACAAGTATTCTTTGGTGTATTTGTTGGAGATAAAATAATTAGTAACGAGTGTTGTCTCGGTCTTGTGAATAACATGGGAAGATCGTGCCACAATGACATCACAAACAATGCGGTTAAATTGCCTATGTTTCAAAAAACCAAGACAGAAATTTTGAATAGGTCTTTGAAGGTTTGGAATGATTGTAGTTTGGTTCATTCTGCTTGATCTAAGGTTGGTTTTCACTGACACATGGAAGTGAATAAGTGTATCAAATGAATAGTACACTTTTAAGCGAAAGAGTTCCTCCTATCTCGAGTATACCCTATCATTATTGTCTAATTCAAGGATACATGTCTTTGTCTTTGGATGAAAATTAAATCATACAAATGATTTTAATAAAAGCAAATATTTTAACTAATATAAACAATTACTTATCTCATGAAATTAAATAATTGTTTGGCCGTATTAGTTATGCTTAAAATATCCCACTATTCCTTAATTAGTTGAATATTTTTTTAATTCACAGGCTTCCGGGTAATATGTTGAATATTTTTTTAATTCACAGGCTTCCGGGCTATACATGGCCCGACCGAGCTAGCCCGCCATAGACTTGGGATTTTGTGGGCCGGGCTCTAAATGGCTCAATTTCTTCGGCCTAAACCCTCCCATTTTTTGGGCTAGCCGAGCCCGCCTGGCGAGCTCGACCCATTTTTCTAGCTCTACATAATATTTTTTATACGATAAATTCATGTCTTTTTAAAATTAGTTATAAATTAACTGCCGTGATTGACTTATTTATATTTTATTGGTATAAACCGGGAATCCTCTGCGCGCAACTGCAGAGATTAATCCCTCGATTTTGGTAGGACCACAAAGGACGGCAAAGCTCTCCCTTAAGAAATTTACCACTGTTGCATGCCTAAGGCTGGATTCGAACCCAGGACCTTGAACCCAGGACCTTGGTTAAGATGAAAGAGACCCCAACCATCTCATCCAATATAGTTTAGTGTTATGTAAAAATTATTTCATAAAAATTCTTACAAATGTAAAATCTTGTAAAAAAATATGATCAACTTGACCAACAAGACCGTAAAATATCAATTTCGTAAAACATTATCATATAAAAAGCATCCTTGTAACAATGTAATAATATTAGTTTGGTATTATGGTAGGGTTTTAATGTTTGATGTCCGTATTTATTTATTAAGTTCAAATTTGTTTAATATCTAATGTACAACTCATATTTCTTTGCTTGTTTTAGAGTATGTGCATTGGATGATGGAATATGTAACACAACAACCACTTCCTTCCTTTAACCATGACACTCATAGAAATATCCACCACCCCACATGTGGTATTTCTATTGCTTATCACTAGGGGTCGAATTATTTTAGGTGTTGAAAGTAATACTACATTGGGTTATACATTTTCATGAGAGTGGGAGACTAGTTTATTACAAAATAATTAGCTCAAGTATTTGTATAGGTATATTGATAAAAATCATTTGGCAAAAACTAGTTTAGGTCGTGTCTTCGTAGGTTCACAAAAATAAAATTATACCATGTGTCATACTATTGTTAATATTCTATTTCTTTATTTTAAAAATTTGACCCACTTAACTTTAATGTTGTGTCCATCAAAATTTAATTGACCCATATGTGAGTACAAAAATTATTAGTTTGAAAGAAATTTTTAATGAAATCATTCAATTAAATAAAATCTATTTCTAGAAAAAGATCTAAATCTAGTTTTTTCAATAAGAATATTTTTTTAAAGAAAACGTCGAAAAGTACTCTTTTTCCATTTAGATGTTTTTTTCACCCAAAGGTTTTAACAAAACTCCCTTTTTCTCTTTGCCCAAATAAAAATTACCTAACAATGATATATATATATATATATATATATATATATATATATATGTATATATACACTATATCAAAAAAATTGAGTGTGTATTTGTGTGTGTAACTTTAGAAAATTAAAATTGCATTTGGGAAAAAATAATCTACAAGTTTTTAGGTTAGGAAATGACATTTCAACAACAAACTAATTTATCCATAAAAAAAACATTTGTTCAACAAACATGAAACCTAAATTTTCTTTAGCGGTTTCAAAATAAATAAAACAATATATTGAATACATTTGAACGTTAAGATTGTAATTTGTATATTATAAATATAACTTTCTTAATCACAATTTGACTCAGGCAGAGCTTCTTCAAGACCTTGAATATAATACCATCTTCTAAACAACAATGGCATCATCCAACAAATTTTATAGCGCTCTGACCATTTTTATTAGTTTTACTTTGTTATTGAAAACATCTGTTGGTTCTGAAACTCTTCAGCCACCATCTCAAGGTCCCTCCAGTGAGAAAAAAAATGCACCCAGGCCACAGTCATCGTATGAGAAATATTTAAGTAAATGTGTAAGCAAATTGACGCCAAACTGTGGTCAACAAGTATTCTTTGGTGTATTTGTTGGAGATAAAATAATTAGTAACAAGTGTTGTCTCGGTCTTGTGAATAACGTGGGAAGATCGTGCCACAATGACATCACAAACAATGCGGTTAAATTGCCTATGTTTCAAAAAACCAAGACAGAAATTTTGAATAGGTCTTTGAAGGTTTGGAATGATTGTAGTTTGGTTCATTCTGCTTGATCTAAGGTTGGTTTTCACTGACACATGGAAGTGAATAAATTTATCAAATGAATAGTACATTTTTAAGCGAAAGAGTTCTTCCTATCTCGAGTATACCCTATCCTTATTGTCTAATTCAAGGATACATGTCTTTGTCTTTGGATGAAAATTAAATCATACAAATGATTTTAATAAAAGAAAATATTTTAACTAATATAAACAATTACTTAGCTCATGAAATTAAATAATTGTTTGGCCGAATTAG
This sequence comes from Astragalus membranaceus, assembly GCA_039519185.1. Lineage (NCBI taxonomy): Eukaryota > Viridiplantae > Streptophyta > Magnoliopsida > Fabales > Fabaceae > Astragalus > Astragalus membranaceus. The sequence goes on from CM076846.1 coordinate 44,378,957, forward strand.
TTATGCTTAAAATATCCCACTATTCCTTAATTAATAGTTCAAAGTCGCGTCTTAAAAAACTAGTCAAATGTAGCGAGAATTATAGAAACGAAATTGATAATTCGAATGCGAAAACGTACAACCATAAGAGCTAGACCGATATAATTATTAGTTGACTGATTTGGTTTTAAGATCAAATATTGAAAACCAAATCAATGTAACTCAAATTAAGTTTCTTATCGAAGTGTAAGAATTTCAGTTTTAAAATAACCATCTCACTTATAAATTTGAAAATATATTTTCATGAAATTAATCACACTACTTTAGGTTATTTATTGTTTATTTGTGAGACATGTAGCATAATATAAGAGCTGGCAAAACGGGCTACCCGGCATACATCAGACCTACCCACGTTGGGCTTGGGCTTCATTGGTATGGGCCAAAAAATTTGGCATGCAACTTGGGCTCTACCTATTCGGCCCATGCGCGAAACCTATGTTGTTGTGGGCTTTTCGGTCTACCCCGCTTTGTGCGCCAATTTTTTCCTTTTTTTGTTTAAGGTATTGTATTATAGAAAGAATTAAATATAATTATCAATCACTTTTCAATTTTTAACGCCACTGGAAATTAAAATTGGATAATACTCTTCTAAAAAACTAATCATGAAAGACTTATTGATTATTATCCATTTACCGTAGCACTAAGTAGCAGAATTGTAATGCTATAAGGCTTATAATAATGGATAAAAATTAGTGGAACCACCATTATGATAACAACTAAAAATTAGCAGTCCTACTCATGAAACTTGTGTTTCCTTTTTCTTCAAAAAAAGTATCAATATTAGATGAGAATGAAAAGCAGCGAAAAACGTCAAATTACATGAAATGAACGGACAAATGCATCGACTGATGAATAATAAACTTGAGAGACGTTGGACTTGGGTCTATAAATTTCGGTTATTAATTTTAGGTTTGGTAGCAATATGTTGAATATTTTTTTAATTCACAGGCTTCCGGGCTATACATGGCCCGACCGAGCTAGCCCGCCATAGACTTGGGATTTTGTGGGCCGGGCTAAAAATGGCTCAATTCCTTCGTCCTAAACCCTCCCATTTTTTGGGCTAGCCGAGCCCGCCTGGCGAGCTCGACCCATTTTTCTAGCTCTACATAATATTTTTTATACGATAAATTCATGTCTTTTTAAAATTAGTTATAAATTAACTGCCGTGATTGACTTATTTATATTTTATTGGTATAAACCGGGAATCCTCTGCGCGCAACTGCAGAGATTAATCCCTCGATTTTGGTAGGACCACAAAGGGCGGCAAAGCTCTCCCTTAAGAAATTTACCACTGTTGCATGCCTAAGGCTGGATTCGAACCCAGGACCTTGAACCCAGGACCTTGGTTAAGATGAAAGAGACCCCAACCATCTCATCCAATATAGTTTAGTGTTATGTAAAAATTATTTCATAAAAATTCTTACAAATGTAAAATCTTGTAAAAAAATATGATCAACTTGACCAACAAGACCGTAAAATATCAATTTCGTAAAACATTATCATATAAAAAGCATCCTTGTAACAATGTAATAATATTAGTTTGGTATTATGGTAGGGTTTTAATGTTTGATGTCCGTATTTATTTATTAAGTTCAAATTTGTTTAATATCTAATGTACAACTCATATTTCTTTGCTTGTTTTAGAGTATGTGCATTGGATGATGGAATATGTAACACAACAACCACTTCCTTCCTTTAACCATGACACTCATAGAAATATCCACCACCCCACATGTGGTATTTCTATTGCTTATCACTAGGGGTCGAATTATTTTAGGTGTTGAAAGTAATACTACATTGGGTTATACATTTTCATGAGAGTGGGAGACTAGTTTATTACAAAATAATTAGCTCAAGTATTTGTATAGGTATATTGATAAAAATCATTTGGCAAAAACTAGTTTAGGTCGTGTCTTCGTAGATTCACAAAAATAAAATTATACCATGTGTCATACTATTGTTAATATTCTATTTCTTTATTTTAAAAATTTGACCCACTTAACTTTAATGTTGTGTCCATCAAAATTTAATTGACCCATATGTGAGTACAAAAATTATTAGTTTGAAAGAAATTTTTAATGAAATCATTCAATTAAATAAAATCTATTTCTAGAAAAAGATCTAAATCTAGTTTTTTCAATAAGAATATTTTTTTAAAGAAAACGTCGAAAAGTACTCTTTTTCCATTTAGATGTTTTTTTCACCCAAAGGTTTTAACAAAACTCCCTTTTTCTCTTTGCCCAAATAAAAATTACCTAACAATGATATATATATATATATATATATATGTATATATACACTATATCAAAAAAATTGAGTGTGTATTTGTGTGTGTAACTTTAGAAAATTAAAATTGCATTTGGGAAAAAATAATCTACAAGTTTTTAGGTTAGGAAATGAGATTTCAACAACAAACTAATTTATCCATAAAAAAAACATTTGTTCAACAAACATGAAACCTAAATTTTCTTTAGCGGTTTCAAAATAAATAAAACAATATATTGAATACATTTGAACGTTAAGATTGTAATTTGTATATTATAAATATAACTTTCTTAATCACAATTTGACTCAGGCAGAGCTTCTTCAAGACCTTGAATATAATACCATCTTCTAAACAACCATGGCATCATCCAACAAATTTTATAGCGCTCTGACCATTTTTATTAGTTTTACTTTGTTATTGAAAACATCTGTTGGTTCTGAAACTCTTCAGCCACCATCTCAAGGTCCCTCCAGTGAGAAAAAAAATGCACCCAGGCCACAGTCATCGTATGAGAAATATTTAAGTAAATGTGTAAGCAAATTGACGCCAAACTGTGGTCAACAAGTATTCTTTGGTGTATTTGTTGGAGATAAAATAATTAGTAACGAGTGTTGTCTCGGTCTTGTGAATAACGTGGGAAGATCTTGCCACAATGACATCACAAACAATGCGGTTAAATTGCCTATGTTTCAAAAAACCAAGACAGAAATTTTGAATAGGTCTTTGAAGGTTTGGAATGATTGTAGTTTGGTTCATTCTGCTTGATCTAAGGTTGGTTTTCACTGACACATGGAAGTGAATAAATTTATCAAATGAATAGTACACTTTTAAGCGAAAGAGTTCTTCCTATCTCGAGTATACCCTATCCTTATTGTCTAATTCAAGCATACATGTCTTTGTCTTTGGATGAAAATTAAGTCATACAAATGATTTTAATAAAAGCAAATATTTTAACTAATATAAACAATTACTTAGCTCATGAAATTAAATAATTGTTTCGCTGTATTAGTTATGCTTAAAATATCCCACTATTCCTTAATTAATAGTTCAAAGTCACGTCTTAAAAAACTAATCAAATGTAGCGAGAATTATAGAAACGAAATTGATAATTCGAATGCGAAAACGTACAACCATAAGAGCTAGACCGATATAATTATTAGTTGACTTATTTGGTTTTAAGATCAAATATTGAAAACCAAATCAATGTAACTCAAATTAAGTTTATTATCGAAGTGTAAGAATTTCAGTTTTAAAATAACCATCTCACTTATAAATTTGAAAATATATTTTCATGAAATTAATCATACTACTTTAGGTTATTTATTGTTTATTTGTGAGACATGTAGCCTAATATAAGAGCTGGCAAAACGGGCTACCCGGCATACATCGGACCTACCCACGTTGGGCTTGGGCTTCATTGGTATGGGCCAAAAAATCTGGCAAGCAACTTGGGCTCTACTTATTCGGCCCATGCGCAAAACCTATGTTGTTGTGGGCTTTTCTGTCTACCCCGCCTTGTGCGCCACTTTTTTCCTTTTTTTTGTTTAAGGTATTGCATTATAGAAAGAATTAAATATAATTATCAATCACTTTTCAGTTTTTAATGCCACTGGAAATTAAAATAGGATAATACTCTTCTAAAAAACTAATCATGAAAGACTTATTGATTATTATCCATTTACCGTAGCACTAAGTAGCAGAAGTGTAATGCTACAAGGCTTATAATAATGGATAAAAATTATTGGAACCACCATTATGATAACAACTAAAAATTAGCAGTCCTACTCATGAAACTTGTGTTTCCTTTTTCTTCAAAAAAAGTATCAATATTAGATGAGAATGAAAAGCAGCAAAAACGTCAAATTACATGAAATGAACGGACAAATGCATCAACTGATGAATAATAAACTTGAGAGACGTTGGACTTGGGTCTATAAATTTCGGTTATTAATTTTAGGTTGGGTAGCAATATGTTGAATATTTTTTTAGTTCACAGGCTTGCGGGCTATACATGGCCCGATCGAGCTAGCCCGCCATAGGCTTGGGCTTTTGTGGGCCGGGCTAAAAATGACTCAATTCCTTCGGCCTAAACCCTCCCATTTTTTGGGCTAGCCGACCTCGCCTGGCGAGCTCGACCCATTTTTCTAGCTCTACATAATATTTTATATACGATAAATTCATGTCTTTTTAAAATTAGTTATAAATTAACTGCCGTGATTAACTTATTTATATTTTATTGGTATAAACCGGGTATCCTCTGCGCGCAACTGCAGAGATTAATCCCTCGATCTGTAACACCCCGGTATTTCTTTATCAAAGAAATACCTAAATATACAATTTGGTTTACATCAGAGTATAAAAATTCATGTTCAAATATAAATCCTTACAAGAAACAGCGGAAACTATGAAATAACATAATACAATTTCGAGTCGTAAGACCGAATACAGAGACTACATCAAAGCAATCTAAAACATGGATGGAATGTCACATCTCGAACTTCTCCTCGAGCCTGACAACTAACCGAGCCGCCTGCTATCCTTATATCCTGTTCTCTGTAAAAACAACAGCAATGATAGGGTGAGACAACTTGTCTCAGTGAGTTCTACCGTGCCCCCTCACTAACACTCGGTTCAATATATAAACCGTTGCAACATAGTAATATTTATAAGCTATTTGCGTCAATATATACCTAGCCCATTACCGACTGTGCAAAGCCCACAATCTCGATAAATGAAGTGCTATTATATATTTTTAAGCCTTGTCAATTAAAATATAATTACAAGCTTTTCCAAACGAAACATCGATTGTGCAAAGCCCACAATCCCGATGAGTCGAGAACTTAACTTAGCATAAATCGGCTGTGCAAAGCCCACAATCCCAATAAATGAAGTGCCATTATATATTTTTAAGCCTTGTCAATTAATTTATAATTACAAGCTTTTCAAACGAAATATCGACTGTGCAAAGCCCACAATCCTGATGAGTAGAGAACATAACTTAGCATAAATCAGTTGTGCAAAGCCCACAATCCCGATAACCCGCGTTAGACCATACCATAACGTTTTCCGGGCCTAGGGTGAGGGCTCATGACTTCCCTTCCTAGTATGCCAATTCGTCGAGTCGTCACCCAACTCGATATAATCTATATATCGCACCCGCATTGGGCCGTCACATAAATTCTAGATATTCTATATCTAATGTTGACCTATAACCCATTTTGACAAATTCAAAGTTAGACATCCGGCATTATAGTACGGCACCAAGTTGGACGAATTATTCGTTTTGTTATTCAAAAACATATGCTCACACGTGGTCTACAATTCGGTTTCGAAAACAGCTTTGATTTTTCAAAAACAGTCTGTTTTCCAATTCAAGTTATACATATATAGTTAGGTCTTTGAATAAGATTTCCAACGCATTTTAGAACACCTCAATCGGGTTCCCGGATCAAAAGTTATTGCGAAAACAAAGTCAGTGTGTTTTGCTGAAAAGTGACAGAAAGTTTTGCGTTGCAAAAATAAGGGAGGTCGCGACGCAATGGCCACCGGCCGCGACGCGATGGGTGGTAGAAATTGCTGAAAATAGCATTTCGAAAACCCATTTTGTACCATTTCGCTTTCTATTCGACCCCGAGACATTTCCTAACCATCGAGACTTAAAATAGATATTATAACCAACATTTCAGTCCATATTCCAGCGAAAGCATTAAAATCAACAAATCGATAAAAACATATATTTTCACCGAAAACCGTAAAAACACTATTTTCCCGAAAACGGTTTTTGACTCGATAAAATGTTCCGAAAGTAGGATTTTCGCATTGAACCCAAAACAAAACAAGTTCAGAATATGGCAATGTTCCTAATCGTGAGTAAAACTCACCGGTTTGACGAATCCACGAGAAATCACGCCGGGGCACGAGACGATCGGACGGTAACCTCTCGAACAATCCCCGTAATCACGAACACGCTCTGAATGCCTCCAAAACTGAAGGTGCGACTTCTCCATTGCTCCTTTTCTTCCTAATCGACCCCAAAACAGATACCGAGCATCCATCCCTCATCGACAATTGAAATGTGGCCGCTTGAAGACTATAGAACCTTCTCACCGCACTCAAGCTACCTGAAATTCCCGAATTCGTTCCATACGTGACCAAACTCTTTCAAAATTTCGAACCAAGCTATCCCCTTTATTCCTCCTACTGATTCAAGTGAACTAAACAGTAGTGTGGGTTGATTTTTGGTACATCCAACCTGAATGTGAGCTTCCATAGCTCAAAATGAGCTTGCATGCCATATAACTCCGTTTTCACCTTCAAAAAGCTTGAACTTCAACCATGGTGAAAAGAGTCGGAGATGGAATGAAGAATGGAAGATGGTCCCATTGTGTAGAGGAGAAGAAAAGGAAGAGATTGGTTAAGTCTTCAGCCACATGCATTGAGAGATGGTGATGATCCATCATCCTCTCCCTCTCCCCTTCACTTTCGCCCTTCCCCTTAATTCTCCCTTTGATTCTTCTTTCTTTTTTGTTTGCTATTCAGTGAGAAGAGGAAAAATGGGAGAGTGTTGGCAAGTCTGGTCCTTTTTAATAATGGAGCTAAGAGGAGAATTAAAAAAAGGGAAATGACATAAATACCCTTAAGTAATTTCATTACTTTGATCTACTTCTAATACATCACTAATCCATAATTTCCCCTCAAAATCTTGGTTATGGTCTTGTGGAATTGTGCATAGTATTTGATGCAGGGTAGTTTGGGTTAAGAGTTTAAAGGATGGGGAAATGACCAAAATACCCTTACGCCTTAATTCTCACAATGATGCACGAAGTCCGAGCAAATTGTGTGTATTTCACATGATTGAGCAATTAAATGTTGCTTTCGCGACATAGCCATATCCGAGATTCGATTTATCATTTAATCGAATATTAATCGTGAGTTAATTTCATAAACCGAAATTAACGAAACTAGGGGTGTTACAATCACCCCAACTTAAAAGATTTTGTCCTCAAAATCGTTTATAACTCATACACCTTGTTGACGCCAACTTCATCCGATAAACAACTACTCCGACCCTTTGATGGCAGACACTAGCTGTTATGGACCAGCGGTATACCTACAATCTATTGAGGACACCAACTCATAGTTTAGGGTATTTCTACATCCTTCACTATCAAGTTAGGAACTCAGCAGGTTCCGGCTAGCCGTAGCTTGAATTGGAAGTAACGATGTCTATGCAAGGAGTACTTTGAATTTCAAACCATGCAGTATCCGATAGAAAGTTTTCTTCTCTCCCCGAGTTACGCTTGCGTAAGCGCTTGACTCGTTTACTAAAAGTTTTGACTGAAGTAAACAGAGTATTTTTAAAAAATAGGTTGACTCTTAGTCCAAATGAATGTAGAAACGATTTTTCTTGCAACTCGACCAAGAAAACTCTAAAATTGTATTGAGAATTCCTTTCAATACATCAATTCCAAAATCTGAAAAATACAATCGTTTCATCTGGATAAAAGAAGTTCTTTTCAATGGGGGTTTTCAAATAGTGATACCTTGAAAAATACGACTGTCCACAAACGATAATTCACCCCAACTTATAATTGACCTTACTCAATGCACGGCGTTTTAACAAAGTGGTAGTCTCATTCTCTGACTTTTAAAATTTACAATGTCGAAAATGAGAATAAAAGTGTTACTTTGTCGAAATCAACCATTCGTGTGATCAAAATCTCACAAATTTTTCCCTTATCGTGCTTGAGTTGGGCTCCTTTCGGATTATAATTAATTTGGTTTGTTGAGGAAGGGATCAGGAAAAGCAATAAGTCGAATAGAAGGCGGATATTAAATTTTAAAATAGGGACAGAGTCAGGTGCTCCGATCGGCCATAGGGGGCATGATTCGGGCTCCTAATTTTGCACTTGTGCTGAAAAACATTATTTTTCTTAAACCGCTATTCTATTCGATCCAATTCATTTCCTTTCAATCCTTTACTCGAATTAGCCTTAGAGAAAACTTCAAGGTTAGCACAGAGACTTGCATTTCGCGATGAAAAACAAGCATGAATTTAATGTCTCGAGAGACTACAAAAATGGTTATTGGATTTACTATCAAGGACTCGCGTATCATACACTCACTGTCCAATCATTTAGTCTCAGGCAGACATATGGTGCATCCTCAGACATTCTCCCATCAAACAGGTGTAGTGGGTATAAAGGAAAATGAACTACACGTATCCAACTCATCGGACCACAATCAGATAACTCTGAATTCAGCACATACTTGCTTTAGTGACATCTAACCAATAGGTTATTAGAATGGAGGAACTACCCTCGATCCATCCGAGGGATCAAAGTCACAGCAACTTACTGTTAACTCTAACGAGGTCGAGATTACAATTGGATTTTTACTTCAGTAGGGGAAGCTTGAACACTATAACTGCCGAAAGATAATTGTCCTAACATGGCTTGATACCTCTCCAACTAGCAATTATATTCACACGTTACCCAGCCTTCCATTACTTCCAAATAGACATTTGAGCAACTCACTTCTTCGGTTATCTTGGAATCATTCCTAGCATTTCAGGCAGTCATCGTTACAAACGATGTTCTTGACTAACCCCAAAATACTAATAAGAGTGCGTCTTTCGACACTTATAACTCGGTCCACGGAACTCAACCCTACAGTCTGATGCCCTTAAACCGGCTATGGCTTTTTCGGAATTGTCTAAGTCAACGACTTATCCAATTTCAGCTGTCTCTCTAGCTCAACCAGGCTTGAACTTTGATACTTATCCTTCTTAGGTCTTGATCACTCAGATCCTAAGGAGATGAGAATTTCGATATTAGGAATCTTACTAGAACGGCATAAGGTTTTCCTTAGAAGGTAAGATTTAATGTCATCCTAGGCAATCCTTGGTTTCTCGATTAACTTCAGCGTAGCAATTATTCTCGGGTTAGTTACGAAATTGGAATTGTGGTGGCACCAAGGGAACTTTGAAAACAAAGAGTTATTTTGGAAATCAAGCGAGCACACCTTAAGTGTCGTCTTATTGATTCGTGAAATTCAAGTATATATATTTAGAATTTCCTTGGCCCAGCTCTTGTCCGAATTTCATGTAACATTCCAGACATAATTATTACGATTACATTAATCAATCTAGCTTCAGAACGGGTTCTAGTCTCATGACAACATCATGTTTGCCACGTAGGTGACTTTAAGCTCCTCATTCTCCCAACCAGTTAGTTGAGGTCTTGTAGTTTAAGATTTCAGAATCACTTCTAATGGTTGAATGGCCATCACTACTAATGACAATCTCCGGAAATAGGTTTCTTGGAAAAACTTACAGTAAACGTTGTTCTGAACTGGTGTCTAAGAGTCTAAACTGATTGATTGGAAATCCTCTTTCCAATTTCCCGCACAACAGAGAGGTTTGCTGTAACATCCCTAATTTTTAAAGACCTGTACTATGATGCCTAAGACCGAGTAATTATTTGTGGGAATAATTGGGCGTGTCTCGGGGATTAATAGTCGAGGAAATTGTCGAATAAATCCTATTCTATAATTAATTATGGCTTAGTCATGGTTAATTTAAGTGCTTAAGCTGAAGGGCGAAGTTGGAATTTCACACCCTCAGTATTTATACCCTATTCTTAACCCTCTTTCAGCCAATTACTCATTGCTTCACATTCTGAAAATACAAAACTGGAACAGAATAGAAGAAAGGAGAGGGAGAGGTCGCGAACTAGGGGGAAGGGAGGTGGAGGGAGAATTCTCAATCTCAATTGCATGTAAGTGATTCAACATTCATCCCACTCCATTTTCGATTCTGAGTTCAATGGAACCATTTTTAGAAACTGATTCTCTCCCTATCTCTCAATCCCTTTTTCTGTTTTGAAGCTCCAATGATGAAGATGCAGGAATTCTGAAGTTGTTTTGGTTGCATGTTCGGTTTGACAGTAGGGAGTTGGAGTTTTATGCTTTCATTTCGAATTTGGAAGTGGTCCAATCCTTTGAGGTCATTGCTTCGGTCTCAGTCTTGAAGGGGTTGCTGTTTGGAAGCTCAAATTCGAAGTAGCAAGTGATGGAAGTTGATGATCTAAGTTCATCAGAATTTCTGGGTAAAAACAGTGTTGATACCCTTCATTGTTTTCATCGTATCTCACTGTATAATACCCATATGAACGTGATTCTTGTTTCTCTGGAAAGTAGACAAAAAGCTCTTCATTTTGGGCACAAGAACCGTATGATTTCATGGAGAAATGAAGGAGATATCATGTCCCCAAGTTACGGTTTCAGAATCAAACACTGTCCTGGACCAGTCACCTTGTCTTGGTGATATCTCCCAAACCACCGGATGCATGCGTGTGAATCCTTGACCATCTGAAAGTAGACGAAATTACCTTCACAATGAGCACCGGTTTGGATAGTTTTGGTCACGGATTGACCAAGTTATGCCTGTTGCAAAACTGAATCATGTTGCTGGAAATGTGATTCGTCGGATTTGGGATTTGAGTTGTCAAGTCGCGCGAGACGTCAATTCTATCCACCGGAGATGAAGTCAGTATCAAGAGGGGTGTTGGTTGCGGAATTCAGTTGCGGAGGCATTCGGAGTGGGTACGTGACTACGAGGATTGTTCGAGTGGTTACGGTCCGGTCGTCCGTGCTCCGGCGTGATTTCTCGCGAGATCGTCAACAGGGTGAGTTCTACTCACTGATAGGGATATTTTTACATGTCTTGAAAATATATCGGTTTTGAGTCATAAGGCATTATCCGTTTTCGAAAGATTTTGGAACCGAAAACCGTTTTTGAGAAATGTTACGTTTTTACGGTTTTTATGGAATTGTTGAACAATTTACGAAATTGTGATTAAATTGTTGAAATAAAATGATTTGTGTACTATCTAGAATATTTGAGACTTTTTGAGTTTCAGGAGTGATCGATATTAGAAATCGGAATTGAGAAATAGGAGAATTAGAGAAACAGAACCGGACGCACGGATCGTGCGCCCCTGGGCACGGACCGTGCACCCTCTTCGGGTTGACTGTATGAATTTTGGTGCATCACGCACGGGTCGTGCGCCCTTGGGCACGGACCGTGCATGAGCTTCTGTCACCGATTCCCGATTTCTCGTTCTGGAGCTCCGTTTGATCCCGAACCTTTTCTAATCTCATTCTCAATCATTTAAAAAGAAATTGCCTTATTGAAAACCGTATTTTGAACTTGTTCAACTCATGTTTTTGAAAATAGCTTCGAAAGCATAATTGATTGAAAAACCGAAACCCTAGTACGCGTGTGAGTACACCGACTGATGGACTGACTGAATATATATGTTTATATATGTCAATTGAATATGATTATAATGTCGGAGGTGTAATTTATGAATTCCTCAAACGGATTATAGATCGATATGGATATTGTTTATCCAACTATTATGTGATTGATCCTTTGGTGATCGAAAAGATATAAATTATCTGACTCTCGAGAAATTGATGCGTATTGTCATATGTATCGCGTTGGGTGACGACCCGACAAGTAGCATACTAGGAAGGGAAGTCATGAGCCCTCACCCTAGGCCCTGTATACGTCTTGGCGTGGTCAATTCGTGGGTTACTGGGATTAGCAGGCGTTGTGCGGCCGGTTTGTGCTAAGTTAAACACATGGTTACCGGGATTAGCAGATTGTTGTGCAGCCGGATCATGTTAAGTTCAATTCACGAATTGCCGGGATTAGCAGTCGTTGTGCGGTCGGCATTCGATTAATAAATAAGATTTACGAATTGCCGGGATTAGCAGTCGTTGTGCGGTCGGCATTCGATTAATAAATAAGATTCACGAATTGCCGGGATTAGCAGTCGTTGTGCGGTCGGCATTCGATTAATAAATAAGACATTGTTATGTCAGCTTTTGTTGTAACGGTTTAATAAATTGAACCGAGTGTTGTGAGGGGGAACGGTAGGACTCACTGAGACAAGTTGTCTCACCCAATCCATATTTGTTGTTTTTACAGAGAACAGGTTATAAGGACAGCAGGCGGCACAGTTAGTCGTCAGGCTCGAGGAGAAGTTGGAGATGTAATCTTCCATCTATGTTTTGGATTATTTCTGATGTAGTCTCTGTATTCGGTCTTATGACTCAAACTTGTATCATGTTATATTTTTATAGTTTCCGCTGTTTCTTGTAAAGATGTATATCTGAACAGGAATTTTTATACTCTGATTTATACCAAATTGTATATTTAGGTGTTTCTTTGTTAAAGAAATACCGGGGTGTTACATTTGCACTCCACGAATGTTTTAGAGTTTACGGTTCAGATTTAAAACAGAGGTACACTTCACAATACCATTGGAGGTATGACTCGCAACCCATCCATCGGTGTAGATATTTTCGTTAGCTTTCCAACGCCTCTCAACATAAAAATCGGAGTTCCGGAGCAGAAGTTACGAACAAAATGATTCGGAAGACTAACGAAAATTTCTCACAGACCGCGATCGGGATGCTTCTAGTCAGAGAATTGAAGTAAGGCCACTTACATTGATTCCACATACTAATCTTCTTTGAAGAATTTGATTCGAAATTCCTGATCGGGACTTAACCTGATCGGCACATTATGACTTTGCTCGTCAATACTGGCGACAGAGTATCTTTACTCAGTTGGCTTTATTATTTGTCACATTGTGACTCGAAGGAAGAAGAATTAAGATTTATACTTGGATTTAACCGATAAGGACTTCCTTAACTGCTACTTAAACTGGGATTGACTTATACCAGAAGGTAAGATTTACTGTGAAACAGTATTTAGATAACTGATAGGCTGACTGATCAATGGTCAGGGTTTTGGGTGTTAACTAATCTGACAGATTTTAGGACACTGACGTTACTATTGCCCAAAGGCTTCGCTTAACTTGTACTCTCGATATGACCTACGACGTCTTATACTGCAACTCACTAGCTGCATCCGATTTATTTACTGAACAGCCGCCCACAAATTCCTCGAACTATCGCGGATGTCCATCACTGTTCCCAAATGTCATATGTAGCCCTCTGCTCCTGCTGCGCATTCTGATGGAACGAGAAGGATGAGAATCCTATGGTTTAGGGTTTTCGACGTTTTCCGGGCTGAGGCAACTAACTGTCATAATTTTCAGTAAATTACATGAAACATTGAGTGGATCCTGACTCAATACGTCACATAATATACTAAAAAGATCTGACACATAATTGTCTAAGTCCCTAGCTGACTCGACCTAATACTCGACCCGAAGTTCATCACTACGTCCGACAAGGCCAAACCGCTCTGATACTAAATGTAACACCCCGGTATTTCTTTAACAAAGAAATACCTAAATATACAATTTGGTTTACATCAGAGTATAAAAATTCCTGTTCAGATATAAATCCTTACAAGAAATAGCGGAAACTATGAAATAACATAATACAATTTCGAGCCGTAAGACCGAATTCAGAGACTACATCAAAGCATTCTAAAACATGGATGGAAGGTCACATCTCCAACTTCTCCTCGAGCCTGACAACTAACCGAGCATTCTGCTATCCTTATATCCTGTTGTCTGTAAAAACAACAACAATGATAGGGTGAGACAACTTGTCTCAGTGAGTTCTACCGTGCCCCCTCACTAACACTCGGTTCAATATATAAACCGTTGCAACATAGTTATATTTATAAGCTATTTGCGTCAATATAAACCTCGCCCATTACAGACTGTGCAAATCCCACAATCCTGGTAAATGAAGTGCTATTATATATTTTTAGGCATTGTCAATTAAAATATAATTACAAGCTTTTCCAAACGAAACATCGATTGTGCAAAGCCCACCGAGAACATAACTTAGCATAAATCAGCTGTGCAAAGCCCACAATCCCGATAACCCACGTTAGACCATACCATAACTTTTTCCGGACCTAGAGTGAGGGCTCATGACTTCCCTTCCTAGTATGCCAATTCCTCGGGTCGTCACCCAACTCGATATAATCTATATATCGCACCCGCATTTGGCCGTCACATAAATTCTAGATATTCTATATCTAATGTTGACCTATAACCTGTTTTGATGAATTCAAAGTTAGACATCCGGCATTATAGTACGGCACCAAGCTGGACGAATTATTCGTTTTGTTATTCAAAAACATATGCTCACACGTGGTCTACAATTCGGCTTCGAACACAGCTTTGATTTTTCAAAAACAGTGTGTTTTCCAATTCAAGTTATACATATATAGTTAGGTCTTTGAATAAGCTTTCCAACGCATTTTAGAACACCTCAATCGGGTTCCCGGATCAAAAGTTATTGCGAAAACAAAGGCAGTGTGTTTTGCTGAAAAACTGCAAAGCGTCGCGACGCGAACTGGTTCCGTCGCGACGCGAAAAGTCACAGAAAGTTTTGCGTTGCAAAAATAAGGGAGGTCGCGATGCGATGGGAGGCAGAAATGGCTGAAAACAGCATTTCGAACACCCGTTTTGTACCGTTTCGCTTTCTATTCGACCCCGTGACATTTCCTAACCATCGAGACTTAAAATAGATATTATAACCAACATTTTAGTCCATATTCCAGCGAAAGCATTAAAATCAACAAATCGATAAAAACATAAATTTTCACCGAAAAACCGTAAAAACACTATTTTCCCGAAAACGTTTTTTGACTCGATAAAATGTTTCGAAAGTCGGATTTTTGCATTCAACCCAAAACAAAACAAGTTCAGAATATGGCAATGTTCCTAATCGTGAGTAAAACTCACCGGTTTGACGAATCCACGAGAAATCACGCCGGGGCACGAGACGATCGGACGGTAACCTCTCGAACAATCCCCGTAATCACGAACATGCTCCGAATGCCTCCAAAACTGAAGGCGCAACTTCCCCATTGCTCCTTTTCTTCCCAATCGACCCCAAAACAGATACCGAGCATCCATCCCTCATTGACAATTGAAATGTGGCCGCTTGAAGACTATAGAACCTTCTCACCACACTCAAACTACCCGAAATTCCCGAATTCGTTCCATACGTGACCAAACTCCTTCAAAATTTCGAACCAAGCTATCCCCTTTATTCCTCCTACTGATTCAAGTGAACTAAACAGTAGTGTGGGTTGATTTTTGGTACATCCGTACTAAATGTGAGCTTCCATAGCTCAAAATGAGCTTGCATGCCATATAACTCCGTTTTCATCTTCAAAAAGCTTGGAGATGGAATGAAGAATGGAAGATGGTCCCATTGTGTAGAGGAGAAGAAAAGGAAGAGATTGGTGAAGTCTTCAGCCACATGCATTGAGAGATGGTGATGATCCATCATCCTCTCCCTCTCCCCTTCACTTTCTCCCTTCCCCTTAATTCTCCCTTTGATTCTTCATTCTTTTCTTTTCTGTTTGCTGTTCAGTGAGAAGAGGAAAAATGGGAGAGTGTTGGCAAGTCTGGTCCTTTTTAATAATGGAGCTGAGAGGAGAATTAAAAAAAAAGGGAAAAGACATAAATACCCTTAAGTAATTTCATTACTTTGATCTACTTCTAATACATCACTAATCCATAATTTCCCCTCAAAATCTTGGTTACGGTCTTGTGGAATTGAGGATAGTATTTGATGCAAGGTAGTTTGGGTTAAGAGTTTAAAGGATGGGGAAATGACCAAAATACCCTTACGCCTTAATTCTCACAATGATGCACGAAGTCCGAGCAAATTGTGTGTATTTCACATGATTGAGCAATTAAATGTTGCTTTCGCGACATAGCCATATCCGAGATTCGATTTATCATTTAATCGAATAACAAATCGTGAGTTAATTTCATAAACCGAAATTAACGAAACTAGGGGTGTTACACGATCTGGGTAGGACCACAATGGGCGGCAAAGCCCTCCCTTAAGAGATTTAACACTGTTGCATGCCCAAGGCTGGAGTCGAACCCAGGACCTTGGTTAAGCTGAAAGAGACCCCAACCATCTCATCCAATAGAGTTTAGTGTTATGTAAAAATTATTTCATAAAAATTCTTACAAATGTAAAATCTTGTAAAAAAATATGATCAACTTGACCAACAAGACCGTAAAATATCAATTTGGTAAAATATTATCCTATAAAAATCATCCTTGTAACAATGTAAAAATATTAGTTTGGTACTATGGTAGGGTTTTAATGTTTGATGTCCGTATTTATTTATTAACTTCAAATTTGTTTAATCTCTAATGTACAACTCATATTTCTTTGCTTGTTTTAGAGTATGTGCATTGGATGATGGAATATGTAACACAACAACCACTTCCATCCTTTAACCATGACACTGATAGAAATATCTACCGCCCCATATCTGGTATTTCTATTGCTTATCACTAGGGGTCGAATTATTTTAGGTGTTGAAAGTAATACTACATTGGGTGATAGATTTTTTTTATGAGAGTGGGAGACTAGTTTATTACAAAATAATTAGCTCAAGTATTTGTATAGGTATATTGATAAAAATCATTTGGCAAAAACTAGTTTAGGTCGTGTCTTAGTAGGTTTACAAAAATAAAATTATACCATGTGTCATACTATTGTTAATATTCTATTTCTTTATTTTAAAAATTTGACCCACTTAACTTTAATGTTGTGTCCATCAAAATTTAATTGACCCATATGTGAGTACAAAAATTGTAAGTTTGAAAGAAATTTTTAATGAAATCATTCAATTAAATAAAATCTATTTCTAGAAAAAGATCTAAATCTAGTTTTTTCAATAAGAATATTTTTTTAAAGAAAACGTCGAAAAGTACTCTTTTTCCTTTTGGATGTTTTTTTCACCCAAAGGTTTTAACAAAACTCCCTTTTTCTCTTTGCCCAAATAAAAACTACCTAACAATGATATATATATATATATATATATATATATATATATATATATACTATATCAAAAAAAAATGAGTGTGTATTTGTGTGTGTAACTTTAGAAAATTAAAATTGCATTTGGGAAAAAATAATCTACAAGTTTTTAGGTTAGGAAATGAGATTTCAACAACAAACTAATTTATCCATAAAAAAAACATTTGTTCAACAAACATGAGACCTAAATTTTCTTTAGCGGTTTCAAAATAAATAAAACAATATATTGAATACATTTGAACGTTAAGATTGTAATTTATATATTATAAATATAACTTTCTTAATCACAATTTGACTCAGGCAGAGCTTCTTCAAGACCTTGAATATAATACCATCTTCTAAACAACCATGGCATCATCCAACAAATTTTATAGCGCTCTGACCATTTTTATTAGTTTTACTTTGTTATTGAAAACATCTGTTCGTTCTGAAACTCTTCAGCCACCATCTCAAGGTCCCTTCGTGCCACAATGACATCACAAACAATGCGGTTAAATTGCCTATGTTTCAAAATACCAAGACAGAAATTTTGAATTGGTCTTTGAAGGTTTGGAATGATTGTAGTTTGGTTCATTCTGCTTGATCTAAGGTTGGTTTTCACTGACACATGGAAGTGAATAAATGTATCAAATGAATAGTAGACTTTTAAGCGAAAGAGTTCTTCCTATCTCGAGTATACCCTATCATTATTGTCTAATTCAAGGATACATGTCTTTGTCTTTGGATGAAAATTAAATCATACAAATGATTTTAATAAAAGCAAATATTTTAACTAATATAAACAATTACTTATCTCATGAAATTAAATAATTATTTGGCCGTATTAGTTATGTTTAAAATATCCCACTATTCCTTAATTAATAGTTCAAAGTCGCGTCTTAAAAAACTAATCAAATGTAGCGAGAATTATAGAAACGAAATTGATAATTCGAATGCAAAAACGTACAACCATAAGAGACCGATATAATTATTAGTTGACTGATTTGGTTTTAAGATCAAATATTGAAAACCAAACCAATGTAACTCAAAGTAAGTTTCTTATCGAAGTGTAAGAATTTCAGTTTTAAAATAACCATCTCACTTATAAATTTGAAAATATATTTTCATGAAATTAATCACACTACTTTAGGCTATTTATTGTTTATTTGTCAGACATGTAGCATAATATATATATATATATATACTATATCAAAAAAATTGAGTGTGTATTTGTGTGTGTAACATTAGAAAATTAAAATTGCATTTGCGAAAAAATAATCTACAAGTTTTTAGGTTAGGAAATGAGATTTCAACAACAAACTAATTTATCCATAAAAAAAACATTTGTTCAACAAACATGAAACCTAAATTTTCTTTAGCGGTTTCAAAATAAATAAAACAATATATTGAATACATTTGAACGTTAAGATTGTAATTTGTATATTATAAATATAACTTTCTTAATCACAATTTGACTCAGGCAGATCTTCTTCAAGACCTTGAATATAATATCATCTTCTAAACAACCATGGCATCATCCAACAAATTTTATATCGCTCTGACCATTTTTATTAGTTTTACTTTGTTATTGAAAACATCTGTTAGTTCTGAAACTCTTCAGCCACCATCTCAAGGTCCGTCCAGTGAGAAAAAATATGCACCCAGGCCACAGTCATCGTATGAGAAATATTTAAGTAAATGTGTAAGCAAAGTGACGCCAAATTGTGGTAAACAAGTATTCTTTGGTGTATTTGTTGGAGATAAAATAATTAGTAACGAGTGTTGTCTCGGTCTTGTGAATAACGTGGGAAGATCGTGCCACAATGACATCACAAACAATGCGGTTAAATTGCCTATGTTTCAAAAAACCAAGACAGAAATTTTGAATAGGTCCTTGAAAGTTTGGAATGATTGTAGTTTGGTTCATTCTGCGTGATCTAAGGTTGGTTTTCACTGACACATGAAAGTGAATAAATGTATCAAATGAATAGTACACTTTTAAGCGAAAGAGTTCTTCCTATCTCGAGTATACCCTATCAGTATTGTCTAATTCAAGGATACATGTCTTTGTCTTTGGATGAAAATTAAATCATACAAATGATTTTAATAAAAGCAAATATTTTAACTAATATAAACAATTACTTATCTCATGAAATTAAATAATTGTTTGGCCGTATTAGTTATGCTTAAAATATACCACTATTCCTTAATTAATAGTGCAAAGTCGCGTCTTAAAAAACTAATCAAATGTAGCGAGAATTATAGAAACGAAATTGATAATTCGAATGCAAAAACGTACAACCATAAGAGACCAATATAATTATTAGTTGACTGATTTTGTTTTAAGATCAAATATTGAAAACCAGATCAATGTAATTATCAATCACTTTTCAATTTTTAACGCCACTGGAAATTATAATTGGATAATACTCTTCTAAAAAACTAATCATGAAAGACTTATTGATTATTATCCATTTACCGTAGCACTAAGCAGCAGAATTGTAATGCTATAAGGCTTATAATAATGGATAGAAATTAGCGGAACCACCATTATGATAACAACTAAAAATTAGCAGTCCTACTCATGAAACTTGTGTTTCCTTTTTTTTTTTAAAAAAAAGTATCAATATTAAATGAGAATGAAAAGCAGCAAAAACGTCAAATTACATGAAATGAACGGAGAAATGCATCGACTGATGAATAATAAAGTTGAGAGACGTTGGACTTGGGTCTATAAATTTCGGTTATTAATTTTAGGTTGGGTAGCAATATGTTGAATATTTTTTTTATTCACAGGCCTGCGGGCTATACATGGCCCGACCGAGCTAGCCCGCTGTAACACCCCGGTATTTTTATTTCGTGAAAATACCCAAGTGTACCATCCCTAGAACATCAGAGATATATTTCCTGCTTAGACACTTAATATCACTATAATTTTTCACTGAATATAAACCAAACAGTCTTATACACATACAAGACGATATGGTTCTCAGACCATAAACCATCAGCAGCTATAGTTGTAACATACCCAAAATAATTAAGCTACTTATTTTGAAGTTAAGCCAATTAATTTAGTTTAGCGCTTAATTAATAATGTTATTAATTGAGTGTTAAATTACCTATTAATTGGTGTAAGGTTCTTAATTGAGTAATTGAAAGAAAATGGTATTTTAGGGTTTTCACCCAACTTAAGTTAATTGTTATTAACTTATATATAGTAATTTATTTATTTATAATAATATATATATATATATATATATTTATATAAGTATATATAAAGAAAGAAAAGAAATGAAAGAAGAGAATTAAGAAAGAAAGGAAGAAACAGAGAACGCGAGAAAGAAAAGAAGAGAAGGAGAAAAGAAGGAAAGTGGCGAAGAGGGAGAAGAGAAGAGAGAGTGAGAAATCCTCACCAAATGTTCTTCTTCTTTCTTCCACTAGCACCATCTCATCACCCTCTCCATTTTTTATCCAAGGATCATCACCAACAAACCATCCTCTCACTCTCCACCATTTTCGTTTTTCAAGGGGTAAAAGAGGGCTTTGATGATTCAAGCTCAAAGGGTAGCTTAGGTGAAGGATTGATGTTCCATAGGAGCCATATTGTTGGTTGGGTAGTTCAATCACTCAAGTTTTGGATCATTTGGAGGAATCAAGGGTTAAGGTTGAAAATTGGGGTTTATGTGAATAGGAGCATTTGGAGGTTAGGGATGATGAATAGTGTTCATGGAGGTTGAAGGTTGATGTTGAGGTTCATGGTTCAAGATCAAAGCTTAGGAATCAAGTTTGGGTTTGTGAGATGAATTGTGAAGCCCTAGGAGCACATGTTGGTGTCTAGGTGCAAAGTGGATTTCCCAATTCTCGCGAGCCGGGTGTTCGAGTAACGGAAAGTCTCGGCTATTTGTGATTTTCATCACAACCGGTGAGTTCTACTCACGTTTAGGATTTTATGTTTCGAATTGATTGATTGAAATGAATTTAATGTTGACTGATTTGATTGACTGCTTGATGTGATTGTTTCAGTTGAAATGCGTGTAAAATATCATTTTGGTCGAAAAACCGTTAAATCGTCAATTAACGAATTTTGAGGAAATTGATGTTTGAGTGTTGTGGATTGACATGTTTGATTGATTGATAAATTGATGATTGATTTATGTTGTAATATGACTGAATGTTTGGACTGAAATATTGCCTGGTATTGTCTGTTTTCGAGTTAGGATTGATCAAAGCGAATTTCAGATTGATCAAAAAGCGGACTTTGCAAAAACATGCAAAATCTGCACATGACAGCAAACCATCGCGTCGCAATACGCAGCCGTCGCGTCGCGACCAGGTACGATTTTGTGAGGAAAAATGTTTGTGATGCTTTTCGCGTCGCGACGGAAGCAGTTCGCGTCGCGACGCTTTGCAGTTTTTCAGCAAAAGTCCCTAATTTTGTTTTCACGATAATTTTTGATTCAGGAACCCGATTGAGGTGTTCTCAGGTGCGTTTGAAAGCCTAATGAAAGGCCTAATCATATATATAATCTAAATTGTAAAATGGACTATTTTTGAAGTTAAAAATTGTCTCGAGAAACCACACAATAGAATACGTGTGGGGACATGTTTTCTCGAAAAGGAAACCGGACTATGAGTCCTACGTAGTATTGTATAACCGACGCGGAATGATAATTATTTATTCGTCTAAACTGGACTACGATTCACGATATCTATATTATATCGACTATAGGAAACGACCGAATGCGGGTATTATGTTCGATTAACAGTCATCGAGTGTAGAAATATTTAATATATATCGAGCTGGGTGACGACCCATGTTAACACACTAGGCGGGGCAGTCATGATCCCTTACCCTAGGCCCGTATACCATTAGGGAAAGTACTATTGGTACAGGGGTTCACCGGGATTACCATGTCTGGGGTCGGTGTTGTGTTAAAGTTATACAATACGGTTCACCGGGATTACCATGTCTGGGGTCGGTGCCGTGTTAAATTTATGTAGTGCAATTCACCGGGATTATCATGTCTAGGGTCGGTGTTGTGCTAAGTTATAGAGGCGTGGTCTATAAATTAAACTACGAGAAAGAAAGTTTTATAATACGGTTCACCGGGATTACCATGTCTGGGGTCGGTGTTGTGTTAAAGATTAAATAATGCGGTTCATCGAGATTACCATGTCTGGGGTCGGTGCCGTGTTATGTAGTGCGATTCATCGGGATTACCATGTCTGGGGCCGGTGTCGTGCTAGGTTGAAATGCGTGGTTTATAAATTAAACTGCGACATAAAAATCAAAGGTTTCATAATTGAACCGAGAGTGTAGTTAGGGGTCTCGGTAGAACTCACTGAGATTGTATCTTATTGTTTATATGTTGTTGTTTTACAGACAAACAGGAAAAGTGGAGATCCAAGAGGCACACGCAGGTTGTGCTCGGATGGTTGCGGAAGACTTAGCGTTATGCTTAAGTTTATATCATTCCTTCTTGCATATGTATCGAGACATTATGTCTTTAGCATTATGTATTTGTTTCCGCTTAAGTTTATATCATCCCTCGATTTCATTAAAACAAAACCAAAATTACAAAAAGCAAGGGGGGACATAAACCAAAACCCTTGCACAGAATTAATTCTTAAAACAAAAATAAGGAAGAGCAACCCTATTACGATGAAAATCATCCCTGATAAAATTGGGAGTACTGTTCCACCACTGAAACCCGGACAAAGTGACCCCATGAGATGCTAGTTTATCAGCACAATGGTTCCCTTCCCTATAAACATAAGAACAAAAGAAAGACATGGACTTTAGAATGTCCATGCAGTTACGCCAGCGAATGCGGAGATTCCAAGGAACAATGGAGTTCGAGGAGAAAGCCATAATAGCAAGCTGCGAGTCACTTTCAATCCAAAGACGATGCCAACCTTTCTAATAGTCCACCTCAATGGCAACTATGACACCCACTAATTCCGCTTGAAGCGCGTAATTAATACCAAGGGGGAGGGCAAAACAACCAAGAGAGTCAGCATTATTATCACGAAAAATGCCCCCACAAGCAGCTAAACCAGGAGAGCCCCTAGCAGCGCCATCAGTATTACATTTCACCCAAGAGCAGGGAGGATACTTCCAAAGAACTTCGATAATGTTAGGAGTCTTGCGAGGTTTACCTGCCACCGAAAAAGCCTTAAGAACCACAAAGTCCTGCATCGAGGCAGAGGTGGAACCCTTGCTAAGAGTACCCGAAAGATTCACATTAGCAGTAATCAAATTTTTCAGGAGCGTGGGCACTATCTTTTTATTATCAAAGCAAAGCTTATATCGAGCATGCCAGATAGCCCAAAAGACATTTATAACAGCAGTAGTCACAACATCCTGCACTTGGTCAGACATAGGACGCAAACACACCTCGATAATCGTTTCAGGGGAGGATATATTAATATTAAAAGTGATCTTACCACTAAGCCAGGACCAAAGATTTTTGGCGATAGAGCAATCACAGAAAAGATGCAACGTAGACTCATAGTTTGCTTCACAGAGAGTACACATGGAAACCGTGCCGCAGCCACGACTTCTAAGATTCCCATCAGTAGGCATACGATTGTGAAGGATGCGCCAAATCAAAAAAGATTTTGATGGTGGGATAGCTGTGCGCCAAATATTCTTGCACCAATAAATATGCTGACTAATAGGATGATAGAAAAGATAAGCAGATTTAAAATTGAGCAAACCATCAGTAGAATTCTTCCAAAGCAACTGATCCAGAGCATCAAAAGTAGGGATGTCTTTAGCGTTAAGCAGCCTAGTCAATTGAGGAAACTGATTGGATAAAGAAGAAGGAATACACCAATGCCCATTCTGAATGAAATCGCAAACTCTGGCTTTGAGTAAGTGATGAAGATGCTCAGGGACATTGAGAAGGGAAACCAGAGGATCCGACACCCAGGGGTCAAGCCAAAAATTGACACAGTCACCTTTACCAATTTGCCAAATGCAGTTGTCTTGAATGATGGAGAGATTAGCTCGCAAATCACCCCAAAGAGAAGAGCTAATATGATAAGAGATCGGACTATTATTTCTGAAAACCCGAGATCTCAACAAAACCGCCCAACTGTTCTGGGAAGTGCTGAGCTCCCAGCTGAGCTTGAGACAGGCAGCCTTATTAATCTCTTTGAGAGATCTAATCCCAAGACCCCCCTCCACAGTGGGACTACAAACCTTCTGCCACGCCACTGTAACCACTTTACGTTGATTGACATCCCCAGACCAAATGAAGTTTCTGATCCAAGAGTCCACCATGTTTCGCAAAGAAGTGGGCCATTTGTAAATCATAAAGCTGTAAACTAACATACTTTGGATAACCGACTTGACCATCTGTGCTCTTCCGGTGATAGAGAAAAGGGAAGCTTTCCAAGCTGAGAGCTTGGCTTTGATCTTGTCAGCAATAGGCAAAAGATAAGCAGGCTTAGGTTTCCCTTTGAAAATAGGAATTCCCAAGTAGGTAAAGGGGAGCTGGCCAATAGAGAAACCAAGCATCTCAGCAATACGACGCTGGCGGTTAAGCGGAACTTCTCCCAAATAAACAGTAGATTTGCTAGAGTTAACAATCTGACCCGAAGCTTCACCATATTTAGTGAAGAAGGTGATAAGAGTTTGAAGATGTTTTTGGTCAGCTCCGCAAAAAATCATAATATCATCAGCATAAAGAATATGAGAGGGAACCTGAGTGCCTCTTGGACCATTGATTAACTGAAGATTCCCATCATTCGCCAGTTTGGATATGCCCCTACTTAGAACCTCCTCTGCCAGAAGTGTTGAAAGAAGAAAGCACCAAAACCATCCGGGCCAGGGGCGCCATTAGAGTTCATAGAAAAAATAGCAAGCTTGATTTCGTCCATATTAGGAATGCTGGTGAGCATTAAGTTCTTATTCCCTGTAACAAGATTAGGAATGACATCCTCCACCACACCATTATCAATACACTAGTTGTTAGAGGAGAAAATATTCTTAAAATAATTAACAACATGAGCTTCAATATCATTAGAGGAAGTAAGAAGAGTGTCACCATGGTTCAGGGAAGTAATCTGCTTGGTAATTTGTCTAATCTTGACCATTTGATGAAAGAAGGAGGTGTTACGATCACCATGAGTGTGCCAATTTAGCCTAGATTTTTCAAGCCAAAAATCCTCTTGGAAAGCTAAAGCTTGCTGTAACTCAAGCTGGTGAACTTTTTCTTGCTCAATTAGGGTCTCCGAGTAGCCATCAATATCAATCTGCGCCTGCACATGATCCAAGGCAGCCGTTGCCACTTGCACCCTAAGATTAACGTCCCCAAAGACATTTTATTCCAAGCCTTGAGCTTTAACAAGCATTTGACTAAGGACTACCATAGGGCAACCAATAACAGGGGCTTGCCAGGCCTCTTTAATCAAATTCAAACAATCAGGGTGACTCACCCATGTGCGAAGGAACTTAAAAGAAGAGGGGTGAGGCCCACCAGCAATCTGAAGATCCAACACTAAAGGGAAATGATCAGACTTAGATTTAGTAAGAGTAGAGCAGGATATACCTGTATAAAAAGAGAGACAATCATCATTGCAAATAGTTCGATCAAGCCTTTTCTCGCTGAAAGCCCCTGCCTTTACAGCCGTTAGACCAAATGTACTGAACCCCCCTAGTCGGAAGGTGAATCAAGTTGTTCAAATTGGTCCAATTTTGGAAATCCTCACAAGCAATTTTGGAGGGGTTACCACTTCCCCTATACATGAGAGCCCAGGACAGCATTCCAATCACCAATAAAACACCAAGGGATTTTGTGGAGCTGCTGGAGAATACTAAGCTCCTGCCACAAAGATCGCCTACCAAGATAGTTACAAGAAGCATAGATAGCAGAAATACCAATAGTAGTGTTGTTGACCTCAACTGTAAAAGAGACCTATTGATCAGAACAAGTGATGACTGTAGGATTGAAAGAGTCTGAACATGCACACCAGAGATTAGGAATTAAATTATTTCTATCATTTGTAGCAAAGACCTTCATACCCAGCCTAGACCAGAATCTGCTAGGAAAATCGTCTTGAGAACACCAAGGCTCTGCAACAAAAATGAAATCAGGCTTGTTGGAGATACAAAGCCTTTTGAGAGCTAATCTTGTGGGGGATTAGCCAGGCCCCTTGAATTCCAGTAAAGGCACTTCATTGGGCAAGACTTTGAGAGCCTGCCCTAGAGCGGGTGATAACAGGAGATGCAGCTTTCTTTTTCTTTTGCATCCGTTTCTTCTGTGATAACCAAGGCCGCCCATGGTTGCTTAATAATGTTTAAATCAGCTATCACCTCCTGGGTAGCATCTTGGTCAGCAATCACTTGTACCTGATTCCTGTCGAACTCATATATTGCACCATCTTGAGTATCGTTGACCAAAATTTGATCTGGGGAAACCTCGTTTTGCGGTACAGTTGGGGCACTGCCACTCGGAGAGCCTGTTTCAATATGGTTAGAAATAAAGCCAAGTAGAGGGTTGCCACCTGAACCATCATGTGGAACATTATTAATGCCTCCAAACTGATTTGGAATTTCAATCTCCCTAATAGATATGACCCCCCCCGGTTGGATGTCATTATTATCATTTGCATCATTTGAGTTAATGATTTCCTTGCCAGCAGCAATTTCCTTTTGAGCATGTCTACCTGCATGATGATCATTATTGCTTACAATAACTACATTATCATTAGAGGAAGCCATACCTTTCTCGTGATTTACATCAACACCGTCGGACGTGTTCCTATTACTATCCTTATTAGGATCAAGGACAACCTTTTGTTTGTCTCCCAAACCTGGATAGTGACTGGGGGCTGTGCGCGAGGCTCCTGCTTACCGTGCACCTGCTTGCAGTTAGAATGATTGTGCCCAATAATATGACAATAAGAGCAGAATTGAGGCAGCCTTTCATAGACAACTTCCACGTAAAACGCATAACCTTCTCGTTCAACCATAATACGATTGGGAAGATCACCCTTTAAATCAATATCAACAAGAACTCTTGCGAAGTGACCAAAAGTGCGCTGCTTTGTTGCATCATCCAAAGAAATAGGGCCACCAATTGCACCGACAATCTCAAAAAGGGTGATAGGACGCCAATATTCCCGAGCTAAACCATGAATACGAACCCAACATTGAACATTTGTGTTACGTATCCTGGTTGGATCAAAATTCGGAGTCCATTCAAAGAGTCTTAATAATCCCGGATTCAACGACCACGTACCAATGGCTTGTAAGCTACGCATCTCTTCAAACGTCTGAAAGCAAAACTCGTAGTAGCCCTTGCCTAAAGAGACCATTGTCCAGGAGCCAATAGATTTCCATTCTTGCATAAGTTTTGCCCTTAAAGCATTAAGCTTTATAGGAGTGTCCCCTTTGGAAAGGGTAAGGCGGCCATGCAATACATTGCAACTTTTGACACCTTCTTGATATTCTGATTCAGTGATCTTGATAGTAAGGGCATCGCCTTTGATGCAAGGCTTGGGCAGCTGACTTAGAGCTGCCGCAAACGACTTTCTTACGGTTGTAGGAAGAGGAACCACCGGAGCGGCTGCTTCAGGCGGCGCTGTGAGATCGGCCATGCAAGGCCAAAGACAGAGATCCATTACAGACGCATAAGATCAATAACCAAAACAGTGAACTTACTGATGATCACCGAACCCTTGCAGAGACTGTGAAGCAAACAGCGAAACCGAAACCTGGCTGTGAAACAGCGAAGCCGTGCACCACACGGCCACTTACGCCACACCGTGATCACGCGAATAGAAACTGGCTGTGAAACAGTGAAGCCGTGCACCACGCGATCAGCAAGACAGCGACCACTTAAGCCAGAGAAATAGCACCGTGATCACGCGAATAGCGACTTTGAACAGATAGGAACAATAGAGGATCACTACGATGAGAACCGCAGATGAGAAGCAGTAGAAGAGCGATGATGAGGAGACAAGATCACGAAAGGGAGTGAGCCCTAGTCGCCATATCCTGAAACCCTAGCAGAGCTTTCTAATTTCGCGTTGTATGATATTGAACACTATAGTTTACTGATGATTGATGGTCAGGGAACCGTTGTGGTCTTATTTATTATTAAGAGCGTTTTTTCGTTGTTCAGCGAAAAATTTATAGTGGTGTTCGGTATCTAAACAGGAATTCATATCTCTGATGTGTTAGGGATGGTGCGCTCAGGCATTTCTACTCGTTAGAAATACCAGGGTGTTACAATAGTATTCAGTATCATACAAGAAAGTGGAAGAAAGATATACATTACACTAAAGTCATAGTGTTGTGATACATAGACAACAAAAAGGATATGTAAACTTAAGCATCATGCTAAGTCATCAGCAACCGGTCCGAGCTCAACCTTCTTGTGCCTCTGTGGTCCTTTCTTTCCCTGTTTCTCTATAAAACAACAACATATAAACAATGAGATACAATCTCAGTGAGTTCTACCGAGACCCCTACTAACTCTTTCGGTTCAAATAAGAATCCTTTTTAAATTAACACGACACCGACTGCAATCCAGTGCTAATCCCGGTGAACGTATTATAACTCAGTGCGACACCGACTGCAATCCAGTGTGTATCGCACAGTACGACACCGACTGCAATTCAGTGCTAATCCCGGTGTACGTACAACAACACTCATAACATAACACCGACTGCAATCCAGTGCTAATCCTGGTGAACCCCCTTACCAATAGTACATTCTCCTATTGGCACGGAGCCTAGGGTGGGGGATCATGACTGCCCCTCCTAGTATGTTAAAACCATGGGTCGTCACCCAACTCGATATAATAAATATATCTACAATAATATGAACTCAGGGTTCATTTACCTCAGACAAATAATTGAACATTTAATTCACATTACAAATTAAATCCACATTTACTCTCGCATAAATATATCTATGTCAACACAATTTACGACTCCAAAAACAGTTCATTTTACCTTAAAAATAGAATATTCAGTTAGGTCTCTGAATAAGTTTTCAAACGCATCTTAGAACACCTCAATCGGGTTCCCGGATCAAAAGTTATCGCGAAAACAAATTCAGTGTACAGTTGCTGAAAAACTGCAAAGCGTCGCGACGCGAACAGATTCCGTCGCGACGCGAACAGTGACAGAAACAAAACTGTAACTATTTCTGGAAGGGGTCGCGATGGGTGCTGAGAAAGTGCAGATTTTGCGGTTTCTCGCGAAATCCGCTATTTCGCTCAATTTCGATTCTTGTTCCGATTGAAAACAGTCCAAACAACCAGAAAAACAGAGTCAATCAACATCACACAATCAATCAAATCAATCAAAAACTCAATTTAAACGAATTTTATCAAAATACGACATATTTCCAAATAACGGTTTTTGAGTCAAAATCTTTCAAAATCAATCAACACAAATTCATTTTCAAAACGAAACAATCCTAAACGTGAGTAAAACTCACTGATTGTGATGAAAATCACAAATAGCCGAGACTTTCCGCGAAGTTGCTTTTCCGTCATAACCACACGAACAATCCCCGCATAACTTCCACGCTCCGACGACGCCCAAATCTGCTTCCATTCGCGAAATTGAACTTCGTTCCGCACTCAATACGCTTCGGGTTCGTTCCTAATCATCCTTGAATCATCAAACACTATTCATCATCTTCAACCTCATGAAGCACTACTCACACATAAACCAAATCTTGATTCTCAAACCCTAACTCTTCCAACTAGCTCCTAACCTTCCAATCGAACTTCAATCATCAATAACACAACATTGGGTTTTCTCCTAAACACCATCCTAAGCTTTCCTTTGACTTCAACCATCAAAATCTTCTTTTACCTCTAAAATTCGAAAATCGCAAGATGAGAGTGAGTGAGTTAATGATGAGGATTTTAGTACCAAATTGAAGAGGATGAAATGGTGACCAACTTTCCTGTAGGATGGAAGACGTTTTGATGAACCTTTGATTCTCCTTTTTCCTCTTCTTTCCTCATACCCATTCTTTCTCTTTTTTCTTCTTTTCCTTTCCTCTTCTCTGTATCTCTCTCTCATGAGTTTCCTTTCATTTCTTTCTATTCTTTTAATTCTTTTCTTTCTTTCACTTACACACACACACACACACACACACACATATATATATATATATATATATATATATATATTTAATATATAAGTGGTAACATGGTCAAATTACCATATTGTCCTTAATCTCTTATTTCGATTCTAAATCGTCCTTGCCCCGAATTAACCGGTTAACGATCCTAAGACAACCATTAATTATCTTTAGCACTCAATAATTTTACCAATTAAGTACTAAATTAATTTAATTGGGTTAACACCCAAATAATTCTACTAATTATTTTGAGGATGTTACACCCGCCATAGGCTTGGGCTTTTGTGGGCCGGGCTAAAAATGGCTCAATTCCTTCGGCCTAAACCCTCCCATATTTTGGGCTAGCAGCCCCCGCCTGGCGTGCTCGACCCATTTTTCTAGCTCTACATAATATTTTATATACGATAAATTCATGTCTTTTTAAAATTAGTTATAAATTAACTGCCGTGATTGACTTATTTATATTTTATTGGTATAAACCGGGTATCCTCTGCGCGCAACTGCAGAGATTAATCCCTCGATCTGGCTAGGACCACAATGGGCGGCAAAGCTCTCCCTTAAGAGATTTAACACTGTTGCATGCCCAATGCTGGATTCGAACCCAGGACCTTGAACCCAGGACCTTGGTTAAGCTGAAAGAGACCCCAACCTTCTCATCCAATATAGTTTAGTGTTATGTAAAAATTATTTCATAAAAATTCTTACAAATGTAAAATCTTGTAAAAAAATATGATCAACTTGACCAACAAGACCGTAAAATATCAATTTGGTAAAATATTATCATATAAAAATCATCCTTGTAACAATGTAATAATATTAGTTTGGTATTATG
The DNA here is from genome assembly GCA_039519185.1 of Astragalus membranaceus. Classification (NCBI taxonomy): domain Eukaryota; kingdom Viridiplantae; phylum Streptophyta; class Magnoliopsida; order Fabales; family Fabaceae; genus Astragalus; species Astragalus membranaceus. The sequence continues at coordinate 44,410,046 of CM076846.1, forward strand.
GTAGAGTTTTAATGTTTGAAGTCCGTATTTATTTATTAACTTCAAATTTGTTTAATATCTAATGAACAACTCATATTTCTTTGCTTGTTTTAGAGTATGTGCATTGGATGATGGAATATGTAACACAACAACCACTTCCTTCCTTTAACCATGACACTCATAGAAATATCTACCACCCCACATGTGGTATTTCTATTGCTTATCAGTAGGGGTCAAATTATTTTAGGTGTTGAAAGTAATACTACATTGGGTGATAGATTTTCATGAGAGTGGGAGACTAGTTTATTACAAAATAATTAGCTCAAGTATTTGGCAACAACTAGTTTAGGTTCGTGTCTTCGTAGGTACACAAAAATAAAATTATACCATGTGTCATACTATTGTTAATGTTATATTTCTTTATTTTAAAAATTTGACCCACTTAACTTTAATGTTGTGTCCATCAAAATTTAATTGACCCATATGTGAGTACAAAAATTAAAAGTTTGAAAGAAATTTTTAATGAAATCATTCAATTAAATAAAATTTATTTCTAGAAAAAGATCTAAATCTAGTTTTTTCAACAAGAATATTTTTTTCAAGAAAACATCGAAAAGTACTCTTTTTCCTTTTAGATGTTTTTTTCAACCAAAGGTTTTAACAAAACTCCCTTTTTCTCTTTGCCCAAATAAAAACTACCTAACAATGATATATATATATATATATATATATACTATATCAAAAAAATTGAATGTGTATTTGTGTGTGTAACTTTAGAAAATTAAAATTGCATTTGGGAAAAAATAATCTACAAGTTTTTAGGTTAGGAAATGAGATTTCAACAACAAACTAATTTATCCATAAAAAAAACATTTGTTCAACAAACATGAAACCTAAATTTTCTTTAGCGGTTTTAAAATAAATAAAACAATATATTGAATACATTTGAACGTTAAGATTGTAATTTGTATATTATAAATATAACTTTCTTAATCACAATTTGACTCAGGCAGAGCTTCTTCAAGACCTTGAATATAATACCATCTTCTAAACAACCATGGCATCATCCAACAAATTTTATATCGCTCTGGCCATTTTTATTAGTTTTACTTTGTTATTGAAAACATCTGTTGGTTCTGAAACTCTTCAGCCACCATCTCAAGGTCCCTCCAGTGAGAAAAAATATGCACCCAGGCCACAGTCATCGTATGAGAAATATTTAAGTAAATGTGTAAGCAAATTGACGCCAAATTGTGGTCAACAAGTATTCTTTGGTGTATTTGTTGGAGATAAAATAATTAGTAACGAGTGTTGTCTCGGTCTTGTGAATAATGTGGGAAGATTGTGCCACAATGACATCACAAACAATGCGGTTAAATTGCCAATGTTTCAAAAAACCAAGACAGAAATTTTGAATAGGTCTTTGAAGGTTTGGAATGATTGTAGTTTGGTTCATTCTGGTTGATCTAAGGTTGGTTTTCACTGACACATGGAAGTGAATAAATGTATCAAATGAATAGTACACTTTTAAGCGAAAGAGTTCTTCCTATCTCGAGTATACCCTATCATTATTGTCTAATTCAAGGATACACGTCTTTGTCTTTGGATGAAAATTAAATCATACAAATGATTTTAATAAAAGAAAATATTTTAACTAATATAAAAAATTACTTATCTCATGAAATTAAATAATTGTTTGGCCGTATTAGTTATGCTTATTCCTTAATTAATAGTTCAAAGCCGCGTCTTAAAAAACTAATCAAATGTAGCGAGAATTATAGAAACGATATTGATAATTCGAATGCAAAAACGTACAACCATAAGAGACCGATATAATTATTAGTTGACTGATTTTGTTTTAAGATCAAATATTGAAAACCAAATCAATGTAACTCAAATTAAGTTTCTTATCGAAGTGTAAGAATTTAAGTTTTAAAATAACCATCTCACTTATAAATTTGAAAATATATTTTCATGAAATTAATCACACTACTTTAGGTTATTTATTGTTTATTTGTGAGACATGTAGCATAATATAAGAGCTGGCAAAACGGGCTACCCGGCATACATCGATCGGACCTACCCAGGTTGGGCTTGCGCTTCATTGGTATGGGCCAAAAAATCTGGCATGCAACTTGGGCTCTACCTATTCGGCCCATGCGCGAAACCTATGTTGTTGTGGGCTTTTCGGTCTACCCCGCATTGTGCGCCAATTTTTTCCTTTTTCGGTCTACCCCGCATTGTGCGTCAATCACTTTTCAATTTTTAACGCCACTGGAAATTAAAATTGGATAATACTCTTCTAAAAAACTAATCATGAAAGACTTATTGATTATTATCCATTTACCGTAGCACTAAGTAGCAGAATTGTAATGCTATAAGGCTTATAATAATGGATAAAAATAAGCGGAACCACCATTATGATAACAACTAAAAATTAGCAGTCCTACTCATGAAACTTGTGTTTCCTTTTTTTTTCAAAAAAAGTATCAATATTAGATGAGAATGAAAAGCAGCAAAAACGTGAAATTACATGAATTGAACGGACAAATGCATCGGACTGATGAATAATAAACTTGAGAGACGTTGGACTTGGGTCTATAAATTTCGGTTATTAATTTTAGGTTGGGTAGGAATATGTTGAATATTTTTTTAATTCACAGGCTTGCGGGCTATACATGGCCTGACCGAGCTAGCCCGCCATAGGCTTGAGCTTTTGTGGGCCGGGCTAATAATGGCTCAATTCCTTCGGCCTAAACTGTAACACCCCGATAATTTCTAACATGTAGAATTACCGAAATGCACTAAATGGCATACATCAGAGTAACTCCCTGTTAATGAATATTGAACACAACTAAAAATTTCGATAATACATAACAAATGGATCTCTGAACCTCATTAACTTCCTGAAAATGCTTAAGTTTCACAACTTAAGACTTATACAATCCTGGTGTTCAATACTCAAAACATGAAGTAGCGGAAACGATTTTACAACTTATACAGTGAAAGTCATACAATCGGTGACATAACTAGAAGAAAATACAAAGGACTAAACAGGAAGTCAAATCTCCCATGACTCCATGAGTCGCACCGGCTAACCGTGCTTCTTCGCCTTTTCTTTTCCCTGCTTCTCTGTAAAAACCACAAAATATGAAGGGTGAGATAAACATTATCTCAGTGAGTCCTATCGAGACCCCTTACTAACTCTAGCGGTTTGTTATGCTTAAACTTGAACTCATGGCCCTGATAAGCGACCATGTGGACATATATTTTTCCTCTTGTAATTTGTAGCCCTAATAAGCGACTACGCGTTACATTTCTTTCTTGATGCAGCCCCAATAAGCGACTACATATCATGTCTTAACCTTTCCTTTAACTTAGCACAACACCTCGAACCGACCTTATCATGGTTATTTTAATTGGCTTTTGGTGAACCCGGTCCACTAACCGCTAATTAGTGGGCAAACCTCAATGGGCCTACGTTTTGGGGCTCATGACTTCCCCTCCCCTAGTATGCTAATCCTCGAGGGTCGTCACCCTCTATATACTTAATTATTCGTACACCATCTACCTTTCTCTTTTGAGAAAGTAACCTCTTTTCCTTTTTGGGAAAGTAACCTGTCTTGTATCGATTACGATCTTTTATCATGTCTTGACTTGCGTAACTTTACATGTGTACACTCGAAAGTAACCTCTTTTCCTTAACATTTATAACTTGTGAGCTTTTCCTCCACTTTCTTAATTTCATAGCTTCAGTGTGTTTCCATCCTTGGGAAACCTTGGGGAATCAATCGGAAGGGAATCAAAATCGTTTGGAACGGGTTAAAAAGGGTTTTGGACTACGGGTAACAGAAGCATTCGCACGGTCCTTGCTCCAGAGGCGCACGACCCGTGCGTATAATAAGATCCCAGTTTTAAAATATTACAGGGCTCACGGTCCGTGCTACCAAGGCGCACGACCCGTGCGTGTCCTACAAATTTAAAAGCTGGTTTGCGAAGGTTACGCATGGTTCGTGCCCTGGGGCGCACGACCCGTGCTGTGTTAAAAATTCATTTCTTGGCTACCGCGAGCAAGGCGCACGACGCATGCTCCTGAGGGGCATGATCCGTGCGTCTTTGACAGAAGCAAATTTCTCAGTGTCGTGTAACTTTTTCCATTCCGTTTCGATTCCAATTGTAACACCCCTAGTTTCGTTAATTTTGGTTTACGAAATTAACTGGCGATTTATTATTCAAGTAAATTATAAATTGGGTCATGGATATGATAATCTCGCGAAAGAAATATGGAAATCGCTCAATTATTCGAGATACCCGCAATTTATTCGAATCGTGTGAATCGTTTTGGGAATTAGAGCCCAAGGGTAAAATCGTCATTTCGCCTCTTATTGATGATGTGTCATTTGATGAATATTAAACTGGGTCCCATTCATGGTAGGATCATGAGAATGATAATTAAATTCCTAAGTCATATGAATTGAGGAGTGCTTGATGGATTAAAATGGATCATGTGAGGATTAGAGAACTAAGGGCAATTTAGTAATCTCACATTCAATTAAATCTCTCATCCACTTACCCACTCAGCCACACTCTCACTCATTTCTCAGAGGTTCTGAATGATAAAAGGAAGAGAAAGAGAGGTGAGAGGAGGAGAGTGAGGAGAGAAGAAGGAAGGGGAGGGAGGATCAACGACCAAATTCTTCACTGCATGTGAGTAATCTCTTCTCCCTTCCACTCCATTTTTCGTGCTCTTTCCATTGATCCAAGTTTCAACATCCCATTCTGATCCTAACTATTTCTTCCATGGATGGAGCTTGAAGCTCAAACATTGACCAAAGCTTGATGTTCTTGACTTGCATGTTAAATTGGAGCTAATCACTGAAAACCCGTATGACCTACCTTCAGTGTTTTCATCGTATCTCCCTTTATTCATCTCTTCTGTTCATGATTTTTGTTCCTCTGAAAACTAGACACAAAATACTTCAATATGAGCACAAGAACCGTCGGATTTCATTTGCAAATGAGGGAGATATTGTGTCCACAAGTTTCGGTTATGAATCTGGCCCAGTACTGAACCAGTCCCCTTGTTTCCGTAATATCTCCCAGACTACTGGTTGCATGCGTGTGAATCTTCTATCATCAGAAAGTAGACAAAATCCTCTTCACAATGGGCACCGATTTTAAGGGTTTTGGTTACGAATTGACTCAGTTACGGTGGTTGCAAGTCTGGACACCGACACTGGATTTCTATTCGGGTATGAAAAGGATGATCGGGAAAAGTTTTGTTGCGGCTGTTGTAGCTCAGTTTGGGGGAAGTAGTAGAAGAGATAATAAGAGTGTTGGTGTTGCTGGGATTAAATTGGAGTAGTGGAGGGTGCTGCTTCGAGGTCTGGCCAAGTTCGGTGCGAGTTCGTGATTACGGGGATTGTTCGAGTGGTTACGGTCCGATCGTTCGTGCTTCGGCGTGATTTCTCGGGGATTCCTCAACCGGTGAGGTTTACTCACGATTAGGGTTTCATTTTTATGACCTTGAATGATTTGAAATTCAGTTTCTGAAGATAACTCATTTTCGATGGAATTATCGAGTCAAAAACCGTTTTTGGGAAAATAGCGTTTTTACAGTTTTTCGGTGAATATATATGTTTTTATCGAATTGTTGACTTTAATGCTTTCGCTGGAATATGGACTGAATTGTTGGTTATAATGTGTAACATCCCCTAACTAACTAATTTAATTTATTTAAATTAGCGAAAAGATTAAGATGATTTATTTGGCTAAATCGAATATTTAGCACATGAGGGTTATTATATTTGGTGAGCTTGATTTAAATTACTATGAGATAGTACCAATGATAAATAATTGTTGGTGTCTAAGTGCTTGAAAATTTGACTAAGTTAGTAGTTTAGGCCATGTCATAAGTGATAGGAAGGGATTAAGAGCTGAGGGGCATTTCAGTCCTTACACCCTTTAAGTTATACCCAGCTGAACACACACAACCTCACTTCATCTTTTTCAGAAAAATTCGAAGAACAAGGAGAAGAGGGAGAGAGTGGCGAGAGAGAAGGAGGAAGATACGGGAGGAAACTCAGCAAATCTTGATGCATGCATGATCCAAGACCACCATTGTTTTCCATTTTCCTTCCTCTTTCCATTAGTATCAAATTCAAAATCAACAAACCCTCCATCACCAAATCACCATTTTCACACTCCAAAGCTCAAAACTCATAAAAATGGAGTCTAGTGGCTGGATATAGCTTGCATGTTTGTTTTGAGAGCCACAAAGTGATTAACAGCCTTCATAGGGTAGATTGGGAGCTGAAATTCGAAGTGGTAGAGGCCAAGCTCTATCGGTCAGCTTTTGGAGCGTTTGGAGTAGCGTGGATTCGGGTCCGGGACCGTTCGTGAGGTTACTCCAACCGTGTCTTTCCGTTGATCCGTTGGTTACGTGATTATCATCACGTTAGGTGAGTTCTATAACTCGCTAGGGATGTGTGATATCGAGTCTTGCATTTTCCGAACCGAGAAAACGTTATAAACAGCTTTGTGAAAAATAACTCGAAAACCGTTTTATCGAAAAGTCACTATGTTTGTAACCGATCGCTTGATTTGATGATTGTATGAATTGATTGACTGTTTATCGCTTTCGCTGGACTGGAATAATATTTGTTATGTTAGGATATCGACCGGAACGAAATTGGAATCGAAACGGACTTGGAAAAATGACACGAAACTGGAAAAATTGGCCACTGTCAAGGACGCACGGATCGTGCCTCACAAGGGCACGGGTCGTGCGCCTTGTTCGCAGCAGCCAAGGAAATGGAACTTTAACACAGCACGGGTCGTGCGCCCTTGGCACGGACCGTGCGTGACTTACGCAAATCAGTTTTTTTCAAATTTTGAATACGCACGAATCGTGCGCCCTGGTGGCACGGATCGTGCGCCCTGTACGTTTTTCAAACTGAAATTTAAGTAATACGCACGGGTCGTGCGCCTCTGGAGCACGGACTGTGCGGATCCTTCTGTTACCCTAACTCAAAACCCTTTTTATTCCGTTCCAAACGATTCCGATTCCTTTTCGATTGATTCCCCAATGTTTCCCATTGATGGAAACACACTTATGTCATGAAATGAAAGAAGTTTGAGGTAAATCTCACAAGTTATAAATGTTAAGGAAAACCGTACATTAGTAAGACGCGAGTGTACACAAGATAATTCATAAAGGTCAAGGTAAAAAATGTTAATTCACGGCAAAATACCTTCCCTCGTGGAAGGGTAGACGGTACATGAATGAATTCTAGACGGCCCAATATATATATATATATATATATATATATATATATATTGGTCTTTTGGGTCCCTGTAGTGTTTGATAGACACAGACTCTGTATCTATGAGGATAAATTCATAGAACATCTGGGTTTTGTTTGAACTCAAAGGGATAAAATGGGATTGAGATGGGACGATTTTTGATGAAATTTTGTTTGGACTTTTATCCATGAACTCAGGTTCAAGATATATAATATATACAAGAGGTTAAGGGTGACGACCCTTAGAGGATTAGCATACTAAGGGAGGGGAAGTCATGATCCCCAAAACCAAGACTCAAGATGTTTCGCCCACTAGTAATAGCGGGATGGGTTCACCGAAGCCAAAGAAGTGTCCTAAAAATAGGTAGGCTGAGGTGTTATGCTAAGATAATGAAATGTAAGGACAGGTAATGCGTAGTCGCTTAGTAGGGCTACAAATTACAAGAGGTAAAAGACGTGTCCACATGGTTGCTTAGTAGGACCATGAGCTCACAAGTAAAGTATAATGAACCGCTAGAGTTAGTAAGGGGTCTCGATAGGACTCACTGAGATAATGTTTATCTCACCCTTCATATTTGTGGTTTTTAAAGAGAAACAGGGGAAAGCAAAGGCGACGAAGCACGGTTAGCCGGTGCGACTCTTGGAGTCATTGAAGATTGAGTTTCACGTTTTGGACCTTTGTCCCATTTACAGTTTCTATGTTATCGATTGTATAACGATCATGTATCAGTTGTAAATCATTTCCGCTACTTTATGTTTTGAGTATTGAACACCAGGATTATGTATAAGTCTTAAATTATGAAACTTAAGCATTTTGATGAAGTTAAGTACGGTTCGGAGAACCATTTGATATGTATTATCGAAAGTTTTAGTTTGTGTTCAATATTCATTAACAGGAAGTTACTCTGATGTATGTCATTTAGTGCATTTCGATAGTTCTACATGTTAGAATTTATCGGGGTGTTACATTCTGGTATCAGAGCAGTTCGACCTAGTCGGGCTTAGACAGTTAGGGTGGTTTTGTCCCTCGAGTAATTCTGCTATTTTGCTTCTTATGATGCTAAGAGACATTGAGACTGATCAACTTAATACTTGGTGTATCGTTTGCAGAATTATGGCAGGAGGATCGAGGAATAACCCACAAATTGATCCGCATTCTGCATGGATCCAGAATATGATCGAGAGGCAACAGAAGATGATGGAAGATATGTTACTAATGCAACAGAATGCTCAAGCTCAGCCTCAACAAGTTCCAGAGCCTCAAGTAGACCCAAGGAGGGTTTTCTCTGAATTTCTGAAAATGAAGCCGTCCGAGTTCAGAGGAGGACCGGATGTCATGGAAGCCTAGCATTGGATGGATGACATAGAGAAAATTTTGTTAACTATGCAAGTCACTGATGAGGACAAGCTGAGATTGGCGACACATATGCTGAAGGGAGAAGCCAACAGCTGGTGGACTAACGCCAAGGCCATGATGGCAACTATAGGTACTCCCCAGACTTAGGAACATTTCAAGCAGGTATATTTGGAGCAGTTCTTTCTGACAGCAATGAGGTTTGACAAGGAGAATGAGTTTTTGACTCTCACTCAAGGTGGGTCAACTGTGGGTCAGTACGCGGCTAAGTTTGAAGAGTTATATCAATTCTTTGGTTTGGCCGGGTATGCTCCCAATGACAAGTGGAAGACTGATAGGTTCAAGTATGGGCTAAGGGAAGACATTGCTCAGAGCCTAAGTTCTTTTGCTTATACTAACTATGCCGCCATGGTTCAGCAAGCTTACATAGCTGAAAGTGATTTGAAGAGGTTATATGCAAGCAGGAAAGTATTCCATCAGAATAAGATGAATGTTGGATCATCCAACAATCAGATGGGTCCAAGGCACAACTCCAACAAGGGGAAACAGGTTCAGTCGTCGAACTCCTCAAGATTCAGTACATGTTCCAACTGTGGAAAGTATCATCAAGGTAAATGTCAGATGGGATCCAACCAGTGTTATTACTGCAAGAAAGAGGGGCACTATGCACTTGAATGCCCAGCCAGGAAAAAGAACCAAGAAGAAGGTCCTACGACTACGACTCACGAGAGGGTATACACCTTGGATGCTCAGAAGGTCACACCATCAAATAATCTATTAAGGGGTACGGGATCTCTTTTTAATAACTCTGTTAGTATTTTATATGATTCAGGTGCAACCCATTGTTTTATATCTCAAATCTGTGTTGAACGGTTGGGATTGGCTTTAACTCCTTTGCCTCAACCAATCTCCATTAAGACTGCTGCTGAGGGTAGTATTCAAACCCAAGCGATATGTGTAAACTGTCTTCTATCCATTGGAGACAGAAATTTTGTGGTGGACTTCATTTGTTTACCAATGAAGGGAATGGACGTTGTCCTAGGAATGAGTTGGATGACGGCCAACCATGTGACTATAGATTGTTTTCATCGAACTATTGGTTTCGCCTCTGAGTCAGTGGAGCTACAACCGCCCAATTCTGAAGCTGTTATTTCTTTCACTTCGGCCAGTAACTATCTGTTCCAAGGCGCAGAAGCTTATGTTATGATGATGTCTGCATCTACTGAGACAGGTCTGGATTTATCTTCTGTGCAAGTTGTTAATGAATTTCTTGATGTGTTTCCTAATGAAGTTCCTTCGTTACCTCCGGATCGTGAGGTGGAGTTTTCTATAGAGTTGATTCCGGGCACTGGACCAATTTCTATATCCCCGTATAGAATGTCGCCGTTAGAGTTGAGAGAATTGAAAGTCCAATTGGAAGAGCTAATTTCCAAACAGTTTATCCGGCCGAGTGCCTCACCATGGGGTGCTCCAGTATTGCTAGTCAAGAAGAAGGACGGAAGTATGAGATTGTGTATTGATTATCGTCAGTTGAATAAGGTGATTATCAAGAACAAGTACCCTCTACCGAGGATCGATGATTTGTTAGACCAATTGAGAGGAGCTTCTGTATTTTCAAAGATTGATTTGAGGTCCGGCTATCACCAAATCAGGGTTCGAGCTTTGGACGTCCCGAAGACCGCTTTCCGTACGAGGTATGGACACTACGAATTTGTAGTGATGCCCTTCGGTTTGACCAATGCTCCAGCCATATTCATGGATTATATGAATCGGATTTTTAATCCCTATCTGGATCAGTTTGTTGTGGTGTTCATTGATGATATCTTGGTGTACTCTAAGACAATTGAGGAGCATGTGCAACATCTCCAAATTGTTCTGAACTTACTCCGGGAGAAGAAGTTGTACGCTAAGCCATCCAAATGTGATTTTTGGATGCCCGAAGTTAAATTTCCTGGCCATGTAATATCTCAGGCTGGTGTTGCAGTGGACCCCAGTAAGATTGAAGCGGTGGTAGACTGGGAACAGCCGTCTACGGTTACTGAGGTGAGAAGTTTCTTGGGATTAGCTGGGTATTATCGAAGATTCATTCAAGGATTTTCCCAGCTGGTCCTTTCACTCACTCGATTAACTCGCAAGGGTCAGCCGTTTGTTTGGGACTCAGGCTGTGATGATTGTTTTGCAGAGTTGAAGAATCGTTTGACTTCTGCACCTGTCCCGATTCTTCCAGATCCGTCTGTAGGATTCCAAATCTATTGTGACGCCTCTGGTTAGGGTTTGGGATGTGTCCTTATGCAGAATCAACAAGTAGTTGCTTATGCCTCCAGACAGTTGAAACCGCATGAAGAGAATTACCCAACTCATGATTTAGAGTTGGCGGCGATTGTGTTTGCCCTAAAGATTTGGAGACATTACCTGTATGGGTCTCGTTTCGAAGTCTTTAGTGACCACAAGAGCCTTAAGTATTTGTTTGACCAAAAGGAGTCGAACAACAGACAGAGGAGATGGGTAGAGTTCCTGAAAGATTATGATTTTGAATTGAAGTACCATCCTGGTAAGGCTAATGTTGTGGCCGATGCTTTGAGCAGAAAGTATATCCACACTGCAGAACTGATGATTCAGGAGATGTCACTGTTGGAATCGTTTAGAGACCTTAATTTGAGAGTGAAGCCAAGAAGGAACAGGTTGGTGTTGAGTCACATTCGGATTTCGAGTCCTTTGAGGAATCTGATTCGCTCAGCCCAAGAGGTTGATTTAGAGCTGCAAGCGCATAAGAGGTTGTCGAGTTACACCGAAAGCGGTGATGGGGTAATTTGTTTTGATGGTAGAACCTGTGTGCCGAATGATGAGAATGTGAAGAGGCAAGTTTTAGAAGAGGCTCATAAGAGTCAGTTCTCAATACATCCTGGGTCTACCAAGATGTATCGAGATTTGAAGCAGTTGTATTGGTGGCCGGGTATGAAAGTGGATATTGTAGAGTTTGTGTCTCGATGCTTGACTTGTCAAAGGGTCAAGACGGAGCACCAGAAGCCAGGTGGCCAGTTGCAACCGTTAAATGTGCCAGAATGGAAATGGGAAAGCAGTTCAATGGATTTTGTCATGGGATTGCCACGGTCCCAAGCCGGAAATGATTCTATTTGGGTACTGGTGGATCGCCTGACCAAGTCCGCCCATTTTATTCCGATGCGTTCGAATCACAAGGTTGCTAGGTTAGTAGATGAGTATCTCAAGAATATTGTGAAGTTGCATGGAATCCCTACAAGTATCATCTGTGATCGAGATCCCAAGTTCACATCTCGTATCTGGAGAGCATTAAATATGGCGTTGGGAACAACGGTGTGTGTTAGCACCGCTTACCATCCACAGACGGATGGACAGACTGAGAGAACAATCCAGACATTGGAGGATATGTTGAGGGCCTGTGTACTTGATAGTGGAGGCAGATGGGAGGATCATCTTTCATTGGTGGAATTTTCATACAACAACAGTTATCATTCTAGTATCGGAATGGCTCCATATGAAGCATTATATGGAAGAAAGTGTAGAACACCATTGTGTTGGTGGGATGTAGGTGAACAGAGATTGTTGGGACCGGAGTTGGTCCGTGAGACTACGGAGAAGATCCGTCAAATAAGAGAAAGGATGAAGGCCGCTCAGAGTCGACAAAAGAGTTATGCCGATAAGAGAAGAAGGCCGTTAGAATTCGAAGAAGGAGACCATGTCTTTTTGAGACTTTCTCCAACCATCGGAAACTGTATCGCATTGCGGGCGAAGAAACTCAGTCCTCGGTATGTCGGACCCTTCCAGATTATCGAGCGAGTTGGGCCAGTAGCATATCGCATTGCATTACCTCCAGAATTGTCCAGGTTACATGATGTGTTTCATGTATCACAGTTAAGGAAGTATATTCATGACCCGAATCAGCCGTTGAGTCACGAAAGGATCGACATCCAACCAGATTTATCTTATCAGCCTACTCCAGTCAAGATCATCGAACGTGGCGAGAAAACGCTCCGGACGAGATCAATTCCTATTGTCAAGGTGCTTTGGGACGGTGCATCACCCGACGAAGCGACATGGGAAGTAGAGGAGAACCTGCGGGTGAAATATTCCCATCTTTTCGATTGAGGTACGTTTTGTCAATTTTGAGGACAAATTTTAAAAGTTGGGGTGATTGTAACATCCCCTAACTAGCTAATTTAATTTATTTAAATTAGCGAAAAGATTAAGATGATTTATTTGGCTAAATCGAATATTTAGCACATGAGGGTTATTATATTTGTTGAGCTTGATTTAAATTACTATGAGATAGTACCAATGATATAAATAATTGTTGGTGTCTAAGTGCTTGAAAATTTGACTAAGTTAGTAGTTTAGGCCATGTCATAAATGATAGGAAGGGATTAAGAGCTGAGGGGCATTTCAGTCCTTACACCCTTTAAGTTATACCCAGCTGAACACACACAACCTCACTTCATCTTTTTCAGAAAAATTCTAAGAACAAGGAGAAGAGGGAGAGAGTGGCGAGAGAGAAGGAGGAAGAGAGGGGAGGAAACTCAGTAAATCTTGATGCATGCATGATCCAAGACCCCCATTGTTTTCCATTTTCCTTCCTCTTTCCATTAGTATCAAATTCAAAATCAACAAACCCTCCATCACCAAATCACCATTTTCACACTCCAAAGCTCAAAACTCATAAAAATGGAGTCTAGTGGCTGGATATAGCCTTCATGTTTGTTTTGAGAGCCACAAAGTGATTAACAGCCTTCATAGGGTAGAGTGGGAGCTGAAATTCGAAGTGGTAGAGGCCAAGCTCTATCGGTTCAGCTTTTGGAGCGTTTGGAGTAGCGTGGATTCAAGTCCGGGACCGTTCGTGAGGTTACTCCAACTGTGTCTTTCCGTTGATCCGTTGGTTACGTGATTATCATCACGTTAGGTGAGTTCTATAACTTGCTAGGGATGTGTGATATCGAGTCTTGCATTTTCCGAACCGAGAAAACATTATAAACCGCTTTGTGTAAAATAACTCGAAAACCGTTTTATCGAAAAGTCACTATGTTTGTAACTGATCGCTTGATTTGATGATTGTATGAATTGATTGACTGTTTATCGCTTTCGCTGGACTGGAATAATATTTGTTATGTTAGGATATCCACCGGAACGAAATTGGAATCGAAACGGACTTGAAAAAATGACACGAAACTGGAAAAATTGGCCACTGTCAAGGACGCACGGATCGTGCCTCACAAGGGCACAGGTCGTGCCTTGTTCGCAACAGCCAAGGAAATGGAATTTTAACACAGCACGGGTCGTGCGCCCTTGGCACAGACCGTGCGTGACTTACGTAAATCAGTTTTTTTTTTCAAATTTTGAATACGCACGGATCGTGCGCCCTGGTGGCACGGATCATGCGCCCTGTACGTTTTTCAAACTGAAATATAAGTGATACGCACGGGTCGTGCGCCTCTGGAGCATGGACCGTGCGGATCCTTCTGTTACCCTAACTCAAAACCCTTTTTAATACATTCCAAACGATTCAGATTCCTTTCCGATTGATTCCCCAATGTTTCTCAAGGATGAAAACACACTTATGTCATGACATGAAAGAAGTTTGAGGTAAGTCTCACAAGTTATAAATGTTAAGGAAAACCGTACATTAGTAAGACGCGGGTGTACACAAGTTAATTCATAAAGGTCAAGGTAAGAAATGTTAATTCACGGAAAAATACCTTCCCTCGTGGAAGGGTAGACGGTACATGAATGAATTCTAGACGGCCCAATACGGGTACATGTGTAACGCCCCAAAATAATTTAATTATTTATTTAATTAAGTTATTTAAGGCTTACAATATTTATTTAATTTAATTAAATAATTCGAATTTAATTATTTTATTTTATTTTATTTTATTAGGAGGTATTGTCACTATTTAAGTGGTGCGAGCAAGGGCCCGTGATCCACAATTAGGCCCGTGGCCCATTTCTTTGGCATAGGAGTCGACTCTTTGGGGTCTAGGGAGTTTAGTTGCAATTCACTCAAGTGGGGAAAAAAAAAGAAAAAGTAACGTAAGAGAGAGTGAGAAGAGAAAAGTTGCGAAGAGAAGGAGAGAAGAAGAGGAGAAGGCGAAGCACATAGAGAAGAGGAGGAGGCTCATTGGTGGCTTGCATTCTTCCCTTGGAGCTTGGCTAGCAATTCGACTTCCATAAGGTTAGGGGGTCCTCTTTTTGTTCTTAATACTATGCGAATTGTGAATTGCTTAGGGTTAGGGTCCTAGGTTAGTTCCATGATTGAATTGTGTTGTTGATGAGGAATTATAATATTGTGATGCTTGTTGTTGAATTATTATGTTGAGAATTTTATGATTGATGCTTGAGTTGTGGCTAAATGCGAATTGGATACCCTATGTTTGATCATATGTCTCATTGGTGCTTATTTGGTGAAATTGGGAATCATGGTGACACTTTAATTATATATATATATAGGAGTGTTTTGGTGATTTTAATTGATAATTGAAAGTGGAAAAATTCTGTTTGGGAGCCCCTAGGCGCCTTGGGCGCCATATGCATATTGCTGAAAAAATTCTGTGTTGCGCCTAGTCATGGGCGCCAGGCGCCCAGCAGTGTGCTGCGCCTGTTTCCAAAATTCTGTTGCCCTGTGTTGCCATTCTGTGTCACTGTGTGCTGTGCCTGTTGCCTGTGTTGCCAATCTGTGTTGCTGTGCCTGTTGCCTGTGTTGCCATTCTGTGTTCCTGTGCTGCCAGTTTTGGCACTTGTTGCTTGTGTCATGGGCGCCAAGGGCCCCAAAGTCCGGGTGATAGTTTTGCGAAAATTGTTTTCAGGTTTTTATACTCAGGTAAAATGGCTCATGAAAAATGATTTTTGGCAACAAAGGAGTTGAGTTGCAAATTTTCACTAGGTGCCTAGTGCATGGGCGCCAAAAATAATGTTCAGTTTTTGATAAAATTTTTATTGGGTTTTCATGTCCTGAGCATTTGGCTCGTGTAAAATTAATTTCGAAGAAAAATGAGTTTTGTTGCAAGTTGGTCTTAGGCGCCTAGTGCCTGGGCGCCGTGTTGCTGTGCTGGGCGCAATGCGCCTGTGTGCGTGTTGTTCCCCTGGGCGCCTAGCGCCTGTGCGCTGTTGCGCGTGTTGTTCCCCTGGGCGCCTAGCGCCAGTGCGCTGTTGCGCGTGTTGTTCCTGGGCGCCAAGCGCCCATGCGCCTGTGCGTGTTGCCTCTCCTGGGCGCCAAGCGCCCATGCGCCAAGCGCTGTGTTGCCCCTGGGCGCCCAGCGCCCATGCGCCAGTTTCCAGGATGTCTAAACATTTTTCCTAAATTGTTTTTAATGTAACTTTTGACTCGGTTATCCAAATGCAACGTTTCAAAATGCGTTTTGAAGCTAATTTCAGTGCCTATCCAATAGTCTCAATTTTATGCAAAAATAAATTATTTTTACTGGTGTTTCTGGCTGATGGTGTTCAAGTGTCCAAATGGCTATTTTTACCCACTTTCCCTATGTCGTGTCAATGTCCTAAGTTGGTCTATTTGAATGGGTGTTGGTGTGGGTGGTGAGCTGAATTGGTGAGTGATGATGAGGTGAGATTGGTGAGCAGAGGCTTCGGCCTAATTTTAATTTGGTGAGTTAATTAATGCACTATGGTGAGATTAGAATTTAAAATGTGAAATTGACTGATTTGTGGTGTATTGTGATGCATTCTCCATAACACCTCATGAAACATGTGCATTATTGGTGAGCAGAGGCTACGGCCTAATTTTATTTGGTGAGCAGAGGCTACGGCCTATTTGTATTTGGTGACGGATCCGACATGCATGTACCCGTGGAGTTTGGGTTGCATTACATGCATAATCATATATTGTGTATTGCTGTTGGAAATAGAATGTTGATGTGATTGTTCCATTGTTGTGAATTGGTGTGCCTGGTTTCCTTTTTCCTATGCATTGCTTAATTCCCATATGTTATTAATTATGAAAAGAGACTCACCCTACTGCTTTTATGTTGCTTCTTATGTCGGCAACGTGCAGGTAATAACGAGTGAAGGATTTCTTTATGCCTTCGTCTGGTAGGAAGTGTCACGCTCTGATACGTAGCACCAGGGGGGGGGTGTCCTATGTTTATGCATTATTTTTCCTAAACTGTTAGATTTGATTTGTGATGTATTGGTTTTAAATTTTAGCACTCATATTTATTCCGCTGCTGATGGTGATTGGATTTAGTTGATGCGAACTAAACATTTTCTCATGGTGTTATGTATCTTGATATTTATGGAGTAAATGTAGCACTCGCTTGAATTGTTTTCAAAAAAAAAAAAAAGAGACTCTGATTTTTATTTAAAAAGTAAAGTTATTAGAAAAGGGGTGTTACAACATGCATATATATATATATAATATACACAAGAGGTTAAGGGTGATGACCCTTAGAGGATTAGCATACTTGGGGAGGGGAAGTCATGATCCCCAAAACCTAGAGTCAAGAGGTTTCGCCCACTAGTAATAGCGGGATGGGTTCACCGAAGCCAAAGAAGTGCCTAAAAATAGGTAGGCCGAGGTGTTATGCTAAGATAATGAAATGAAAGGACAGGTAATGCGTAGTCGCTTAGTAGGGCTATAAATTATAAGAGGTAAAAGACATGTCCACATGGTTGCTTAGTAGGACCATGAGCTCACAAGTAAAGCATAATGAACCGCTAGAGTTAGTAAGGGGTCTCGATTGGACTCACTGAGATAATGTTTATCTCACCCTTCATATTTGTGGTTTTTACAGAGAAACAGGGGAAAGCAAAGGCGACGAAGAATGGTTAGCCGGTGCGACTCTTGGAGTCATTGAAGATTGAGTTTCATGTTTTGGACCTTTGTCCCATTTACTGTTTCTATGTTATCGATTGTATAACGATCATGTATCAGTTGTAAATCGTTTTCGCTACTTTATGTTTTGAGTATTGAACACCAGGATTATTTATAAGTCTTAAGTTATGAAACTTAAGCATTTTGATGAAGTTAAGTACGGTTCGGAGAACCATTTGATATGTATTATCGAAAGTTTTAATTTTTGTTCAATATTCATTAACAGGAAGTTACTCTGATGTATGCCATTTAGTGCATTTCGATAGTTCTACATGTTAGAATTTATCGGGGTGTTACATAATGTCTATTTTTAAGTCCCGATGGTTAGGAAATGTCTCGGAGTCGAATAAAAAGCGAAACGTTACAAAACGGGTTTTCGAAAAGCTGTTTTCAAACATTTCTGGCACCCATCGTGTCGCGACCCATGGCTATCGCGTCGCGACCACCCCTTATTTTTGCAACGCAGAACGTTCTGTAACTTTTCGCGTTGCGATGGAACCTGTTCGCGTCGCGACGCTTTGCAGTTTTTCAACAAAATAAACCAACTTTGTTTTCGCAATAACTTTTGATCCGGGAACCCGATTGAGGTGTTCTCAGGTGCGTTGGAAAGCTTATTCAGAGACCTAACCATGTAAACATAAATTGAATGGCATAATGCACTCGTTTTCTGAAAGTTATGACCTTTTGAAAAAACCGAAACTTAGATCGCGTGTGAGATAACGTTTTGCATAATAAACCGGATCATGGATCCAACGCGATGACATGATTATAACGCCGAATGTCTAACTTAGAATTCATCGGAACGGGTTATAGATCAACATTAGATATTGATTATCTAGAACTTAAGAGACGGTCCAATGCGGACACGATATATATTTTATTATGTATCACGTTGGGTGACGACCCGACAAGTAGCATACTAGGAAGGGAAGTCATGAACCCTCACCCTAGGCCCTAAAACGTTATGGCGTGGTCTAACGTGGGTTATTGGGATTGTGGGCTTTGCACAGCCGATTTATGCTAAGTTATGTTCTCGACTTATCGGGATTGTCGGCTTTGCACAGTCGATGTTTCGTTTGGAAAAGCTTGTAATTATATGTTAATTGACAAGGCTTAAAAATATATAATAGCATTTCATATACCGGGATTGTGGGCTTTTCACCGTCGGTAACGGGCTAGGTATATATTGACGCAAATAGTTACTATTTAACTATGTTGCAACGGTTTTATAAATAAACCGAGTGATAGTGAGGGGGCACGGTAGAACTCACTGAGACAAGTTGTCTCACCCTATCATTGTTGTTGTTTTTACAGAGAAAAGGGAACAGAGAAGCAAATAGGATGGTCAGTTGTCACGCTCGAGGAGAAGATTGACTTATTCCTAGCTGTTTATGTTTTTCTGCCGTTGTCTCTATATTTGATATCATGACTCGAATTTGAGCTATGTTATGTTTTAGTTTCCGCTGTTTTCTTACAACGATGTATATCTAGGCAGGAATTTTTATACTCTGATGTAAACCAAATTGTATATTTAGGTATTTCTTTGTTTTAGAAATACAGGGTGTTACACCAATTTCGTTCCGATCGATATCCTATCGCAATAACAATCATTCCAGTCCAGATAACAGTCACACAACACATATAATCATATCATCAATCAACAATTCAATCAATTCAATCGGTTTGTAAGTTAACGGATTTTCAATAAAACGGTTTTCGCTATTTTTGTCAAAACGGATTTCAAAAGGGTATCGGTTCTGAAAACATAACGACTCAATATCAAAAACATCCCTAGCGAGTTATAGAACTCACCACAATACCGAAGAGGAGTTTGAGACGAGAACGAACTATGCTAAAACTCGAAATGTCACCAACGAGCTCCTAGTAAAGCCTTCAAACTCGAACTTCAACCACTTTCAGTTACTGATCTTCCTTCTAAACTACCCCAATATACAATGTGACTCCTTCTGAAGTTCTACTCTGGTTCTAACACAGCATGCAAGCTATTGGGAGCATCAAATCTCCATTTTTGCTTTTATGGAGCTTGGGGATTCAAAAATGGTGGATGGTGGAGGAGGAAGGTGCTGATGGTAAAACTTATATCAGTTGGAAGAGGAGAATGTAGGGATCAAGATGGTGAAATCCGTTTAGACATGCATCCAGAATTACTCTTCCTCCCTTGTCTTCTCTCTCTCTCGCAGCTCTCCCTTTCTCTCTATCTCTCAAACCTTCTCTTTTTCTAATTTTCTGGAAATGTGAAGTGTGACTGGGTTTTCTGTTTCAGGATTGACTAAGTGAGGTGTGAGTGAGTGTGGGTTTGACCCATGTAGCTGATCACTTCATTTAAGTGGGGTAAAGTACCAAAATGCCCCTTCCCTCTAACACTCTCTTAATATACTCCTAACACATTATAGTACCTTAACTTACTAACTTAATAAAACATTTCAATTATGCATGACTAAAATTTTATTTATTTCAACATCACATAATTTAATAATTATGCTAATTAATCGATTCATGATAACCTCTTGTGCTAAATATTCCATTTAGCAATAATTTACCTTAACCTCTTCGCTAATTTAAATAATTTAAATTAGCTAATTAGGGGATGTTACAATCACCCCAACTTTTAATATTTTCTCCTTAAAATTGAACAAAACGTACCTCAATCGAACAGATGGGGGTATTTCACCCGCATGTTCTTCTCTACTTCCCATGTCGCTTCGTCGGGTGATGCACCGTCCCAAAGCACCTTGACAATAGGAATTGATCTCGTCCGGAGCGCTTTCTCGCCACGTTCGATGATCTTGACTGGAGTAGGCTGATAAGATAAATCCGGTCGGATCTCAATCGTCTCATAACTCAACGGTTGACTCAGATCGGGGATATACTTCCTCAGTTGCGATACATGAAACACATCATGCAATCTAAACAATGCTGGAGGTAATGCAATGCGATATGCTACTGGCCCAACTCGCTCGATGAATAGGAAAGGCCCAATATATCGAGGACTGGTAACAGCCTGGGCCCTTTTCTTTCTAGTAGGCTACCCCAGCACTGCACATCATGACCTTCTCCACCCCCCTGTGGAGTTTTTGCCTTCCGTGGGAATCGAACCATGTTCCCTGGGGCTGAAGTACATGCTCAATTAATAGAAGAAAGAAAGAAGAGAAGTCAAAGAAAGAAAAGAAAGAAAGAATCGAAGGAAAGAAGAGAAGAGAAGAAAGGAGAAGAAGAAAAGAAGAAGAGGAAAGAAGAAGAGAAAGGAAGAAGAAGAAGAAGTGAAGATCCAGCCCCAAAATTCATCATCATCATCATCCCTCCTCCACCATCAAAACCCAATAGTTTGGTAAATTTCTCTCCATTTTTCCCCCTTTCTTATTGACTTCGAAAATTGAGGGTTTGTGGGGAAAATTTGTTGAAATCATGGATTGTTAGGTTGTGTTGATGATTGAGTTATGTTTAGGATCGAAGCTAGGAGCGGATTGATCGCGTGGTGGAGCTCGAATCGAAGTTTGAAGCGGTTTGGTGATATAGGGTTCCGTTCGGGAATTCTCAAGTCTCGGTAAATTCGGTTCGGTATCGGCTCTCGCGTCAAGGGTGAGTTTTACTCACGTTTAGGATGTGTTCGTGTTGAAATAATTTTTACGTTGATTGTTGTCGAGAGATTTTGAGTCAAAACCGCTATTAGGAAAACTTGTCGTTTTTGATAAAATACGTTTCGATTGAATTTGTTATTGATTTGATTGATTGTGTGGTATTGATTGGGTCTGTTTTGTTGGTTGTTAAATCTGTTTTCAATCGGAACGGGAATCGGAATCGAGCAGAATAGCGAATTTCGCGAAAAACCGAAAAACCTGCCGAATTCTGCATATGGTCGCCTCGCGACCCGACCCATCGCCTCGCGCCCAAATCAAATTTTGAAACGAAAAATGCCACTGACTATTTTCGCATCGCGACGGTTTGCAGATTTTCAGCATCGATACACTGATTTTGTTTTCGCGATAACTTTTGATCCGGGAACCCGATTGAAGTGTTCTAAGATGCGTTTGAAATCTTATTCAGAGGCTTAACTGAATATTCTATTTTTAAGGCAAAATGAACTATTTTTGGAGACGTAAAATGTGTTGAAAGGTGATGAGTTAGTATGCAAGAGAGAATGTGGATTTAAATTGTAATGTTCAATTGATTGTCTGAGGTAATGAACCCTGAGTTCATGTGTCTGTAGATATATTTATTATATCGAGTTGGGTGACGACCCATGTTAACATACTAGGCGGGGAAGTCATGATCCCTTACCCTAGGCCCGTATACCATAAGGGAAAGTACTATTGGTAAGGGGGTTCACCGAGATTTAGCACAGGATTGCAGTCGGTGTTATGTTGAAAATTTTGTTGTACAATACACCGGGATTTAGCACAGGATTGCAGTCGGTGCCGTACTGAGTCTTAACACGTTCACCGGGATTTAGCACTGGATTGCAGTCGGTGTCGTGTTGAATTAAAATGCACGTGGTTAAATTAAACCACGAATGAAAGAAAGTCCTATAATACGGTCCACCGGGATTTAGCACAGGATTGCAGTTGGTGTCGTGTTAAGTTAAATAGGATTCATAATTGAACCGAGAGTGTAGATAGGGGTCTCGGTAGAACTCACTGAGATTGTATCTCACTGTTTATATGTTGTTGTTTTACAGAGAAACAGGGACAGCGGAAATCCAAGAGGCACGAGTAGGTTGGACTCGGGCGACTGCTGATGACTTAGCCTTTATGCTAAAGTTTATATTTCCTTTTGTTGTCTATGTACTACAACTCTATGTCTTAGTATTATAACTTTATTCCGCTTTCTTGTATGATATTGAGCACTATAGTTTGCTGAAGGTTATGGTCAGGGAACCTGTTTGGTCTTATTTTGTATTTAAGACTATTTTGTAGTTATTCAGCGAGAACTATATTGCAGTGTTCAGTATCTATGCAGGAATTTTATATCTCTGATGTTTTAGGGATGGTGCACTTGGGTATTTTTACTCGATAAAAATACCGGGGTGTTACAGTTGGTATCAGAGCGGTTCGACCTCGTTGGACTTAGCTTTTAGGGTCTTTGCTTTATTCAGTCGTGATTTTCTTAGTATGCTATTAGACATTGAGCTTGATCAACTTAAAACGTTGTGCATATTTCGCAAAATCATGGCCAGGAGAGGTAGAGGCGTCCCTCCTCCTGTTGATCCACATCTCGAATGGATGCAGAATGTGGTTGAGAACCAACAGAAAATGATGCAGGATATGTTGCAGATGCAGCATGACCATATGGGTTTGCAGCAGCCTAACATTCAACCTCATCAAGAAGATCCTAATAGGACATATTTTCGATTTCAAAAGATGAAGCCCCCGACTTTCAAGGACGGACCAGACCCAATGGTTGCTTATTATTGGATAGACTCAATGGAGAAGATCTTTCAAACCCTACAATGTGGAGAAGAGGAAAAGGTAGTATGTGCAGCTAATGTACTCAATGAAGATGCCCACACCTGGTGGTGTAATGCAAGGCGAATGATGGAACTCCAAGAAACTCCCCTCACTTGGGACAACTTCAAGGAGATATTTTTGAAACAATATTTTCCTTCAGTGAAGAAGTTAAGCATGCAAGCTGAATTTGTGAATCTTAAGCAATGTGACTTGTCAGTAGGGGAGTATGCTGCTAGATTTGAAAGATTGTCTCATTTTTATGAGTTGGGAAAGTATGCCTCAAACGATATGTGGAAGATGCAGATGTTTAAAGAAGGTCTTCGTGCTGATATAAGTCAAAGACTCAGTTCTTATACTTTAATTAATTATCCTGCCTTAGTGCAACAAGCATATGTTGCTGAGGAGGATCTGAGGAAAATGTATGCTGAAAGGAAAGATTATTGGAAGGGTAAGAAGAAGGTTGTTGAATCCTCTACTCCAAGCAGACAATTCAAGGGAAACAACTATAAAGGGAAGCAGGTTCAATCGTTCGATTCATCAAATTTGAGGAATTGTAGGAGTTGCGAAAGGTATCACAGTGGTGATTATCAGCAAAGATCCATTCGATGCTATGTCTGTAATGAAGAAGGTCACTATGCAAATCAATTCCCAGCAAATAAAAGCTTTCAAGGAGCACAAAATGCTCCTAGGCAGGGGCGAATCAACACTCTGGATGCTCGGACCATCACACCTACTGATAATCTTCTGAGGGGTACGGGATCTCCTTTTATTAAATCAATCAATATTTTATATAATTCTGGTGCAACTCACTGTTTTATATCACAAGAGTTTGTGGATCGGTTGGGACTAGCATTGTCTGAGCTATCCGAACCGATAACTATTTTAACTGCAGCCAAGGGTCGTGTCCAGACCCAATCATTGTGTGAAAATCACCTACTTGTCATAGGGGACAGACGTTTTGTTGTGAAATTTATTTGCCTACCTATGAGAAGTATGGATATCGTTCTGGGTATGAATTGGATGGCTGCCAATCAAGTAACCATCAATTGTGCCAATCGAACCATCAGCTTCGCCTCAGAATCTGTGGGATTGACACAGGCAGATTCTGAAGCAACGATCTCCTACACCGAAGCAAGTCAGTTATTATTCCAAGGTGCGGAAGCCATTATTATTATGTTGTCTGCGTCTACGGAAACGGGTTTAGATTTATCTTCTATTCAAGTGGTAAATGAATTCCTAGATGTCTTTCCAGATGAAGTTTCATCCTTACCTCCTGACCGAGAGGTAGAGTTTCCTATAGAGTTGGTTCCTGGCACAAGGTCAATATCTATTTCTCCTTACAGAATGTTCCCTTTAGAATTGAAAGAATTGAAGTCTCAACTTGAAGAATTGATATCAAAGAGGTTCATTCGACCGAGTGCTTCTCCATGGGGTGCTCCAGTGTTGCTAGTTAAGAGGAATGACGGAAGCATGAGACTGTGTATTGACTACCGTCAACTCAACAAGGTGACGATTAAGAACAAATATCCATTGCCTAGGATAGATGACCTTCCTGATCAACTTAGAGGTGCAGTTGTGTTTTCAAAGATTGATCTAAGGTCGGGATATCACCAAATCAAAGTTAGAGCCTTAGACATTCCGAAGACAGCTTTCCGTACGAGGTATGGACATTACGAATTCGTAGTAATGCCCTTCGGGTTGACGAATGCCCCAGCGGTATTCATGGATTAAATGAACTGAGTTTTCCACACTTACCTGGATCTGTTTGTTGTAGTATTCATTGATGATATCTTGGTGTATTTTAAGACCATTGAGGAGCATGTCCAACATCTCTGCATTGTTCTGAACGTACTCCGAAAAAAGAAATTGTATGCCAAGTCGTCGAAGTGTGACTTCTGGATGCCGGAAGTGAAGTTTTTGGGACACGTGATTTCCCAATCGGGAGTTGCGGTGGATCCCAGTAAGGTGGAAGCTGTATTGAACTGGGAACGACCAACATCTGTCACTGAAATAAGAAGTTTCTTGGGTCTAGCTGGTTACTACAGGAGGTTTATTCAAGGATTTTCACAATTGGTTCTTCCACTTACTCGGTTGACTCGTAAGGCCCAACCGTTTACATGGGATGCCGATTGTGAGGAATGTTTTCAAGAATTGAAGGTTAGGTTGACTTCTGCTCCAATCCTAATTCTTCCAGATCCATCTTTGGAATTCCAAATATACAGCGATGCTTCAGGGAAGGGTTTAGGATGTGTTCTAATGCAAAATCTGCAAGTGGTAGCTTACAAGTCCAGACAGTTGAAGATTCATGAGGAGAACTACCCAACTCATGATTTGGAGTTGGCAGCTATAGTGTATGCGCTGAAGATTTGGAGACATTACCTTTATGGGTCTCGTTTCGAGGTCTTTAACGATCACAAGAGTTTGAAATATTTGTTTGATCAGAAGGAGTTGAATAACAGACAGAGAAGATGGGTGGAGTTTCTGAAGGATTATGACTTCGAATTGAAGTATCATCCGGGAAAGGCTGATGTTGTAGCCAACGAACTAAGTAGGAAATCCGTTCACATGGCAGGGTTAATGATGCACGAAATGGAATTGTTGGAGTCTTTTAGAGACTTAAATCTAAATGCAAAGCTGAGAAGGAACCGGTTAGTGTTGAGCCATATGAGGATCTCTAGTTCCTTAAGAGAATCCATTCGAGTAGCACAGGAAGTTGATGTGAAGCTACAATCACAAAAAGTGTTACCAGATTTTACCGAAGATAGTGATGGAGTTATTTGTTTCAACGGTAGGATCTGTGTCCCCGACGATGAAGGTATTAAATAGCAAGTGCTAGAGGAAGGACACCGAAGTCTATTTTCTGTACATCCTGGGTCCACCAAGATGTATAGAGATTTAAAACAGATGTACTGGTGGCCGGGAATGAAGTTGTAAATTGTTGAATTCGTATCGCAATGCTTAACTTGTCGAAGAGTTAAGATAGAGCATCAGAAGCCGGCGGGTCTGTTACGGCCACTAGACGTGCCAGTGTGGAAATGGGAAGACATTTCCATGGATTTTGTTATGGCGTTGCCAAGGTCTCAAGCCGGTAACGACTCCATTTGGGTAGTTGTCGATCGGTTAACTAAATCAGCTCATTTTATTCCAGTTCGTTCGACCAGTAAAGTATCGAAGTTGGCCGAGGAATATTTGAGGAGCATAGTGAGGTTACATAGGGTTCCTACCAGTATTGTGTCGGATCGAGATCCGAAGTTTACTTCTCGATTTTGGAAAGCTTTGAATGAAGCCTTAGGAACCAAGTTATTTAGTACCGCTTATCACCCACAGATGGTCAGACCGAGAGAACTATCCAAACTTTAGAAGATATGCTTCGGGCTTCTGTGCTCGATAACGGAAAGAAGTGGGAGGATCATCTTCCATTGGTGGAATTTGCTTACAACAACAGTTATCACTCCAGCATAGGTATGGCACCTTTTGAAGCTTTGTATGGGAGGAAATGCAGGACTTCATTGTGTTGGTGGGAAATCGGCGAGAACCGATTATTAGGACCAGAGATGATTCATGAAACTACTGAAAAGATCCGACAGATCAGGGAGAGAATGAAAGCTTCTCAAAGTAGGCAAAAGAGTTATGCCAACAAAAGAAGAAGGCCATTAGAGTTTGAGTCGGGCGATCGTGTGTTTTTGAGATTAGCACCGACGATTGGTACGGGTAGGGCATTACGGGTGAAGAAACTCAGTCCTCGGTATATTGGACCTTTCCAAATTATCGAGCGTATTAGGCCACTGGCATACCGTATTGCTTTGCCTCCACCATTGTCAAATCTACATGATGTATTCCATGTGTCTCAGTTACGGAAGTACATTCCCGATCCAAGTCAACCGTTAGACTTTGAGACGGTTGACCTTCGACCGGACTTGTCTTTCCAACCTCATCCAAATTACATCATGGAACGTGGCCAGAGGACACTGCGGACGAAGTCAATTCCCATAGTCAAGGTGGTTTGGGATGGTTTTTCCGCTGAGGAAGCTATGTGGGAGTTGGAGGATGATATGCGGACCCGCTATCCGTATTTGTTTTCATGAGGTACTTTGTGTTAAATTTGAGGACAAAATTCTTTCAAGTTGGGGAGAATGTAACATCCTCAAAAATAATTAATCAAATTATTTGGATGTTGACCCAAATTAACTATTTTTAGTACTTGATTGGTGTATTTGTCGAGTGCTAAAGTTAATTAATTGGATGTCTCAGGAACGATAAACTAATAAAACGGAATAAGGGTGATTTGGGGAAGAAATGTGAGATTAAGGGTAATATGGTCATTTAACCATATTACCACTTAATAGAAGAAAGAAAAGAAAGAAAGAATCGAAGGAAAGAAGAGAAGAGAAGAAAGGAGAAGAAGAAAAGAAGAAGAGGAAAGAAGAAGAGAAAGGAAGAAGAAGAAGTGAAGATCCAACCCCAAAATTCATCATCATCATCATCATCCCTCCTCCACCATCAAAACCCAATAGTTTGGTAAATTTCTCTCCATTTTTCCCCCTTGCTTATTGACTTCGAAAATTGAGGGTTTGTGGGGAAAATTTGTTGAAATCATGGATTGTTAGGTTGTGTTGATGATTGAGTTATGTTTAGGATCGAAGCTAGGAGCGGATTGATCGCGTGGTGGAGCTCGAATCGAAGTTTGAAGCGGTTTGGTGATATAGGGTTCTGTTCGGGAATTCTCAAGTCTCGGTAAATTCGGTTCGGTATCGGCTCTCGCGTCAAGCGTTAGTTTTACTCACGTTTAGGATGTGTTCGTGTTGAAATAATTTTTACGTTGATTGTTGTCGAGAGATTTTGAGTCAAAACCGCTATTTGGAAAACTTGTCGTTTTTGATAAAATTCATTTCAATTGAATTTGTTATTGATTTGATTGATTGTGTGGTATTGATTGGGTCTGTTTTGTTGGCTGTTAAATCTGTTTTCAATCGGAACGGGAATCGGAATCGAGCGGAATAGCGAATTTCGCGAAAAACCGAAAAAGCTGCAGAATTCTGCAGATGGTCGCCTCGCGACCCGAACCATCGCCTCGCGACCAGATCAAATTTTGCAACGAAAAATGCCACTGACTCTTTTCGCGTCGCGACGGTTTGCAGTTCGCGTCGCGACGGTTTGCAGATTTTCAGCATCGATACACTGATTTTGTTTTCGCGAAAAGTTTTGATCCGGGAACCCGATTGAGGTGTTCTAAGATGCGTTTGAAAGCTTATTCAGAGGCCTAACTGAAATTTTATTTTTAAGACCAAATGATCTGTTTTTGGAGACTTAAAATGTGTCGAAAGGTGATGAGTTAGTATGCGAGAGAGAATGTGGATTTAAATTGTAATGTTCAATTGATTGTCTGAGGTAATGAACCCTGAGTTCATGTGTCTGTAGATATATTTATTATATCGAGTTGGGTGACGACCCTTGTTAACATACTAGGCGGGGAAGTCATGATCCCTTACCCTAGGCCCGCATACCATTAGGGAAAGTACTATTGGTAAGGGAGTTCACCGGGATTTAGCACAGGATTGCAGTCGGTGTTATGTTGCAAGTTTTGTTGTACGATACACCAGGATTTTGCACAGGATTGCAGTCGGTGCCGTACTGAGTCTTAACACGTTCACCAGGATTTAGCACTGGATTGCAGTTGGTGTCATGTTGAATTAAAATGCACGTGGTTAAAATAAACCACGAATGAAAGAAAGTCCTATAATACGGTCCACCGGGATTTAGCACAGGATTGCAGTCGGTGTTGTGTTAAGTTAAATAGGATTCATAATTGAACCGAGAGTGTAGATAGGGGTCTCGGTAGATCTCACTGAGATTGTATCTCACTGTTTATATGTTGTTGTTTTACAGAGTCACAATAATGTAATTTTCAGGGACCTGAGCCTCTAATTGGGCAACCTTTTGACACCTCATATGTGTTATATTGTCTATTGTCTGTCAGTGTGCTTCAAATTTTGGGTTCCTTATTTGACTGTCTCTATTATTCATTTGAAATTTTTATTGAGCCAGAAAATTTGCTTGAGGACAAACAAAAGTTAAGTGTGGGGGAGTTGATAAACTCCAATAAAATACATTTTTAGAAACACTTTTGGATCTTTTTTTGTGCAATTATTACTGGTTATATAAATTATTGATATAATTTGCTCTTTATTTTGTAGAAGGGAAGAAAATATGAAAAGAAGAATTAAAATCCAATTTTAAGTCACTTTATATATATATATATATATATATATATATATATATATATATGTGTGTGTGTGTGTGTGTGTGTGTGTGTGTGTGGGCTTGGCAAATAAAAGCAAAGAGAATGGAAAGAAAAAAGCACAAGGCCCAATTGCAATTGGAATGAAAAGGCCCATGGCCAATTGAAAAAAATTGATGCAGAACCTATTCTTTTAAAACAAGTTAACGTGATTCAATTATTCAACCCAACAGCAATATAAAAAGGAGGCACGCAACAACGGGGAGGAGGAGAAGACGCGGAACAGAACAACTGGAGAAAAAAAGAACAGAGCCGCACTTTGAAGTAGCCGCACACACAGTAGCGCCGGCAAGAGAGGAGGGGTATAAAAGATTATCGTCTCCACAGGGATTAATTAACAAGTACCAAACTAATCAAGATTATTTATTATTTAGACGAACAAATATTTGAATTGTAATGGAACAAATAAAAAAGAAATAAATAACAATAATTAAAATACTAGATTTAATAAATGGAGAGAGGTCTAGGATCACGGTTTCACTTGCAAGTTTCGATTCCCCCTATGTCTAATCCTACCTGAATTCCCTTATTTTACTTAAGTACCAATCCCTTTACTAAAACTATTAATCTGTTTGGTCATTCGCGATTAATATTCTTTTTCCTAAATTAACCCTCGTTTGGTCATGCAAGAATTTAAATTCAGAAAAAGCATAAAGAGCAAAAAGGTTGAATGATTGGAAGACTAAATTATGGTTTGGTCATGCCCTAATTATAGCCCCAATTATCCTATAGGTCCACCAACTAATTGCAGTACGGTCGCTGATCAACTAATTGATTATAAACATGCAAATGATAGCTAATCCTAATCATGTGATAAAAACAATAGGACAATATTAATTAAAATAAAAACAGGAATTCAAACCAGAAATTAGAACATAAAAAGGTCTCTAATCATGCAAGATCCACCTAAGACCCTAGAAGAGGATTTAGCTATCCAAAATCATAAAGAACAATAAAATAGGAATTAGAGTCATGAATTACAGAGATAAAAATAACCCGGAAATTAAAGAAATTCTTATTCTGAATATTCAGTCTCCTTTTTCTGCTCCAAAGCTCTCTCACGGTGTCAAAAACGGGTACCCAAAACCCCCTCCTCTCTTGCCGGCGCTACTGTGTGTGCGGCTACTTCAAAGTGCGGCTCGGGCGACTGCTGATGACTTAGCCTTTATGCTAAAGTTTATATTTCCTTTTGTTGTCTATGTACTACAACTCTATGTCTTAGTATTATAACTTTATTCCGCTTTCTTGTATGATATTGAGCACTATAGTTTGCTGAAGGTTATGGTCAGGGAACCTGTTTGGTCTTATTCGTATTTAAGACTGTTTTGTAGTTGTTTAGCGAGAACTATATTGCAGTGTTCAGTATCTATGCAGGAATTTTATATCTCTGATGTTTTAGGGATGGTGCACTTGGGTATTTTTACTCGATAAAAATACCAGGGTGTTACACAAAGCACCTTGACAATAGGAATTGATCTCGTCCGGAGCGCTTTCTCGCCACGTTCGATGATCCTGACAGGAGTAGGCTGATAAGATAAATCCGGTCGGATGTCAATCGTCTCATAACTCAACGGTTGACTCGGATCGGGGATATACTTCCTCAGTTGCGATACATGAAACACATCATGAAATCTAGACAATGCTGAAGGTAATGCAATGCGATATGCTACTGGCCCAACTCGCTCGATGATTTGGAAAGGCCCAATATATCGAGGACTGAGCTTCTTCGCCCGCATGGCAATACCAGTACCAATAGTTGGAGATAGCCTCAGAAACACATGATCTCCTTCTTCAAACTCTTGTGGCCTTCTTCTTTTATCGGCGTAACTCTTTTGCCGACTCTGAGCGGTCTTCATCCTCTCTCTGATTTGTCGGATCTTCTCCGTAGTCTCACGGACCAAATCCGGTCCCAACAATCTTTGCTCACCTACATCCCACCAACACAATGGTGTCCTGCACTTCCTCCCATACAATGCCTCGTATGGTGCCATTCCGATACTAAAATGGTAACTGTTGTTGTATGAAAATTCCACTAATGGAAGATGATCCTCCCATCGGCCTCCACTGTCAAGTACACATGCTCTCAACATATCCTCCAATGTCTGAATTGTTCTCTCAGTCTGTCCGTCTGTTTGTGGGTGGTAAGTGGTGCTAGCACACACCGTTGTCCCCAACGCCATATTCAATGCCCTCCAGAATCGTGATGTGAACTTGGGATCACGATCGCAGACGATATTCGTAGGGATTCCGTGCAACCTCACAATGTTCTTGAGATACTCATCTGCTAACTTAGTAACTTTGTGGTTCGAACGCACCGGAATAAAATGGGCGGACTTGGTCAAGCGATCCACCACTACCCAAATAGAATCATTTCTGGCTTAGGACCGTGGCAACCCCATGACAAAATCCATAGAAATGCTTTCCCATTTCCATTCTGGCACATTCAACGGCTGTAACTGGCCGCCTGGCTTCTGGTCCTCTATCTTGACCCTTTGACAAGTCAAGCATCGAGACACAAACTTTGCAAATTCCACTTTCATACCCGGCCACCAATACAACTGCTTCATATCTCGATACATCTTGGTGGACCCAGGATGTATTGAGAACTGACTCTTATGAGCCTCTTCTAAAACTTGCCTCTTAATATCTTCATCATTCGGTACACAGATTCTACCATCAAAACAAATCACAACATCGCCATCTTCAGTGTAGTTTGGCAACCTCTTCTGCCCTTGCATCTCTAAATCAACCTCTTGGGCTGAGCGAATCAGATTTCTTAAGGAACTCGAAATCTGAATATGGCTCAACACCAACCTATTCCTTCTTGGCTTCACTTTTAAATTAAGGTCTCTAAACGATTCCAACAACGCCATTTCATAAATCATCAACTCAGCAGTATGGATAGACTTCCTACTCAAAGCGTCGGCTACAACATTAGCCTTACCCGGATGGTACTTCAATTCGAACTCATGGTCCTTCAAAAACTCTACCCACCTTCTCTGCCTATTGTTCAGTTCCTTCTGGTCAAACAAATACTTCAGGCTCTTGTGGTCGCTAAAGACTTCGAAACGAGACCCATACAGGCAATGTCTCCAAATCTTCAGGGCAAACACAATTGCCGCCAACTCTAAGTCATGAGTTGGGTAATTCTTCTCATGCGGTTTCAATTGTCTGGAGGCATAAGCAACTACTTGTCGATTCTGCATTAGGACACATCCCAGACCCTTATCGGAGGTGTCACAATAGATTTGGAATCCTACGGACGGATCTGGAAGAATCAGGACAGGTGCAGAAGTCAAACTATTCTTCAATTCTGCAAAACAGTCATCACAGTCCGAGTCCCAAACGAACGGCTGACCCTTGCGAGTTAACCGAGTGAGTGGAAGAACCAGCTGGGAAAATCCTTGAATGAATCTCCGAAAATACCCAGCCAATCCCAAGAAACTGCTCACTTCAGTAACCGTAGATGGTTGTTCCCAGTCTACCACAGCTTCAACCTTATTGGGCTCTACCGCAACACCAGCCTGAGATATCACATGGCCCAGAAACTTAACTTCGGGCATCCAAAAATCACATTTGGATGGCTTAGCATTCAACTTCTTCTCCCGGAGTACGTTCAAAACAATTCGGAGATGCTGCACATGCTCCTCAGTTGTCTTAGAGTACACCAAGATATCATCAATGAACACTACAACAAACTGATCCAGATAGGGATTAAAAATCCGATTCATATAATCCATGTGTAACACCCCGATAATTTCTAACTTGTAGAAATACCGAAATGCGCCATTTGGTATATACCAAATGGCATACATCAGAGTAATTTCCTATTTCAGATATTCAACACAAACTAAAATCTTCGATGAACTAGTCATCAAACGCGCTTACATAACTTAACATAACATGATTAAAGAATTTAAACGTCGACCCTTACATCATCTCATACTTAGTGTTCAATACCAAAATAGAAGGTCGCGGAAGCAATTTACAACTTTAACGAGTAAGTTATACAATCGAGCATACTATGACAATAAAAGAACAAAATACAAGACATAACGAAATGAACAACGGCGTCTCCGCTAAGTAGCTCCATAACCATGCCTCATCACCTTCAACCTTTCCTGCTTCTCTTAAACAAAACAACAACAATGATTGGGTGAGACAACTTGTCTCAGTGAGTTCTATCGAGACCCCTTACTAACTATCTCGGTTCATTATGCTTGATTCATGATTCATAATCCCTATAGTTGACTACGTGGAAACCTGAAACGTGTAACTCGTAGTCCTCGTAAGCAACATACGAGAGACACACACATAACAATGATTCTTAGCATATCACCGGCGACTTTATTTGAAAGCACTGGCAAACCCATTCCCTAGCCATTCTATACCAGGGACAAACGATGACAGGGCCTAGGTTCTGGGGCTCATGACTTCCCCTCCCACTAGTACGCTAATCTCCACCCACATTGGGCCGTCTACCCGCATTGGGCCGTTAACAATCATTAACATGAACATAACATAACATTATTATTATTACCATTATAACCTTAGTGATCTCACTCGTGTCTACGAAGCTTCTTATCCTGACTTATAGACATCTACAGTCAAACACAATCAACACTACCCACATTGGGCCGTCACATAAACAATATACCCGCATTGGGCTGTCAACAAACAATGTACCCGCATTGGGCCGTCACTTAAACAATATACCTAACCATTACATGAACAATTAACATCAACATGTAACTCGCCTCAATTATAATCACACCCTCACACGAGGTTTACACTTCGGTCTTTCCAACAATTTAACTTTCAAACAGGACATTATACAGTATAAATTATATATGTAGATAGTTCTTTGAAATAGCTTTAAAACGCACCTGAGAACGCCTCAATCGGGTTCCCGGATCAAAAGTTATTGCGAAAACAAGTTTAGGGTATTTTGTTGAAAAACTGCAAAGCGTCGCGACGCGAACTGGTTCCGTCGCGACGCGAAAAGTGACAGAATGTTTTGCGTTGCAAAAATAATACAGGGTCGCGACGCGATGGCCACGGGCCGTGGCGTGATGGGGACCTGATCTGCAGAAAAACAGACTTTCGAGACTCGGTTTTGAACCGTTTCGCTTCCTAGACGGCACCGAGATTTTCCATGACCTTTACAACCTAAAAACAGAAATTCTAACCAGCAATTCCAGTCCAATTATTCAATCCAAATCAATCACACATAAACAATTATCGTCAAACAATTAATCAATCGAAAACTTATCAATCGAAACGTTATTTTTGTAAAACGGTTTTTAACGCAAATTATCGCAAAACGGAGACAGACTCAGAGCACATGATTCATAATTCATAAAACAATTCCCTAGTGAGTATAGAACTCACCGAATTGAAGAAATCGCGAGAAGTCGAGCCGGGGTACGAATCTACCGAACCGTAAACACGAACAATCCCCGCGACAAACCTCTAGCTCTGACGAACAGCAATCCTTAATCAACTCGAATCTAGAAACTACAAATCCTTCGCCAGCTGCTCTAGATCGGAATGAAGGTTCTGAAATCACAAGGAACTGAATTGGAGGTTCCTTAACAGCCCCAAATGGCAAAATGATGAACATGCAACCTAGGGAGACCCATTTTTATGGACTTTGAAGCTTGGACAGATTTGGTAAAACTGGTGTGTGGTGGTTCTCGAATTTCTGGATGAGGGAAATGGAATGAGTGGAGGATCAGCTACTGAGTTGGTTTCACTCTAGCCTCTAACCTTAGCAACTATCACCAAAGTGGCAAACTCCATTGTTGACCCCTTGAAGGGCTTGACTTTCGAATATGGGAAGAAGAGGATGGATGGCTTCTAGGTGATGAAACTTGTATCAATGCAAAGAGGAGACTGAACTGAATGAGATGGAGTAAGGGGATGAAACATGCATCAGATTTTCATGGTAGCTCCCCCTCAAAGATCTCTTTCTCTCTCACGCCTCCCTCTCTTCCTTTCTCTCTGTTTTCCAGTTCTGAAAAATGTGAAAAGAAATGAAGTGTGGTTGTTTGAGTTGGGGTTTGGTTCAGCTGTTCACTTAATGGTGGGTAAACTACCCTATTACCCTTTAGCTACTTATTCTCCTCTTCCTAACTAACACATGGCTTAAGGTAATTAATTTAACTTAACAACCAAGCACACAAGTATTAACAAGTCATCAATTAGTATTTCACTTCCTAACATAATATATATATATATATACATATATATTCGATATTGTTAAATAATTACTAGACCTTTTACTAATATCGCCTATATAATTACTTAACTCTATAACCCTTAATCTTATATCAGTCGACGAAGTTTCTAAAAATTTGGGGATGTTACACCATGAATATGGCTGGAGCGTTGGTCAAACAGAAGGGCATCACTACAAACTCGTAGTGTCCATACCTCGTATGGAAAGCGGTCTTCGGGATGTCGAAAGCTCGAACTCTGATTTGGTGATAGCCGGACCTTAGATCAATCTTTGAAAATACAGAAGCTCCCCTTAGTTGGTCTAGCAAATCATCAATCCTCGGTAGAGGGTACTTGTTCTTAATAGTCACCTTATTCAGCTGAAGGTAATCAATGCACAATCTCATACTTCCATCCTTCTTCTTGATAAGTAACACTGGAGCACCCCATGGTGAGGCACTCGACCGGATAAACTGTTTGGAAATTAACTCTTCCAATTGGACTTTCAACTCTTTCAACTCTAACGGAGACATTCTATACGGAGCTATAGAAATCGGCACAGTGCCCGGAACCAACTCTATTGAGAACTCCACCTCACGATCCGGAGGTAACGAAGAAACTTCATTAGGAAACACATCAAGGAAATCATTAACAATTTGCACAGAAGATAAATCTAGACCTGTCTCAGTGGATGCAGACAACATCATGACGTAAGCTTCTGCGCCTCGAAACAAACAGTTACTGACTGAGGTGAATGAAATAACAGCTTCAGAATTGGTCGGTTGTAGCTCCACTGACTCGGAGGCGAAACCGATAGTCCGATGAAAACAGTCAATAGTTACATGATTGGCAGTCATCCAAATCATACCCAGGACAATGTCCATACCCTTCATCGGTAAGCAAATAAAGTCTACCACAAAATTTCTGTCTCCGATGGATAGAATACAGTTTTCACATAATGCTTGGGTCTGAATACTACCCTCAGCAGCAGTCTTGATGGAGATTGGTTGAGGCAAAGGAGTTAAAGCCAATCCCAACCGATCAACACAGATTTGATATATAGAACAATGGGTCGCACCCGAATCATATAAAATACTAACAGAGTTATAGAAAAGAGATCTCATACCCCTTAGTAGATTATCTGATGGTGTGACTTTCTGGGCGTCCAATGTGTAGACTCTCCCGTGAGTTGTAGTAGTACCTTCTTCTTGGTTCTTCTTCCATGTTGGGCATTCATGTGCATAGTGCCCCTCTTTCTTGCAGTAGAAACACTGGTTGGATCCCATTTGACACTTACCTTGATGATACTTTCCACAGTTGGAACATGTACTGAATCTTGGGGAATTAGATGATTGAACTTGCTTCTCTTTGTTGGACTTGTGCCTGGGACCCATCTAATTGTTGGATGATCCAACATTCTTCTTATTCTGATTGAATACTTTTCTGCTTGCATACAACCTCTTCAAATCACTTTCAGCTATATGAGCTTGTTGAACCTTGGCTGCATAGTTGGTATATGCAAAAGAACTTAGACTTTGAGCAATGTCTTCCCTCAATCCATACTTGTACCTATCAGTCTTCCACTTGTCATTGGGAGCATACCCAGCCAAACCGAAGAATTGGTAAAGTTCCTCAAACTTGGCCGTGTATTGGCCCACAGTCCAACCTCCTTGAGTAAGAGCTAAGAACTCGTTCTCCTTGTCAAACCTCGTAGCAGTTGGGAAGAACTGCTCCAGAAACGTCTGCCTGAAATTCTCCCATGTCTGGGGAGTACCTATAGTTGCCATCATGGCATTGGCATTAGTCCACCAGTTGTTGGCTTCCCCTTTCAGCATATGGGATGCCAATCTCAGCTTATCTTCATCAGTGACTTGCATAGTTAAGAAAATCTTCTCTATGTCATCCAGCCAATGCTGAGATTCCATGACATCCGGTCCTCCCCTGAACTCGGAAGGTTTCATTTTCAGAAATTCAGAGAAGACCCGCCTTGGGTCAACTTGAAGCTCAGGAACTTGTTGAGGCTGAGCTTGAGTATTCTGTTGCATTAGTAGCATATCTTCCATCATCTATTGTTGCCTTTCGATCATATTCTGCATCCATGCTGAATGTGGATCAATTGGTGGGTTATTCCTCGATCCTCCTGCCATAATTCTTCAAACGATACACCAAGTATTAAGTTGATCAGTCTCAATGTCTCTTAGCATCATAAGAAGCAAGATAGCAGAATTACTCGAGGGACAAAACCACCCTAACTATCTAAGCCCGACTAGGTCGAACTGCTCTGATACCATAATGTAACACCCCGATAATTTTTAACATGTAGAATTACCGAAATGCACTAAATGCATACATCAGAGTAACTCCCTGTTAATGAATATTGAACACAACTAAAAATTTCAATAATACATAACAAATGGTTCTCTGAACCTCATTAACTTCCTGAAAATCCTTAAGTTTCACAACTTAAGACTTATACAATCCTGGTGTTCAATACTCAAAACATCAAGTGGCGGAAACGATTTTACAACTTATACAGTGAAAGTCTTACAATCGGTGACGTAACTAGAAGAAAATACAAAGGACTAAACAGGAAGTCAAATCTCCCATGACTCCACGAGTCGCACCGGCTAACCGTGCTTCTTCGCCTTTGCTTTTCCCTGCTTCTCTGTAAAAACCACAAAATATGAAGGGTGAGATAAACATTATCTCAGTGAGTCCTATCGAGACCCCTTACTAACTCTAGCGGTTTATTATGCTTAAACTTGAACTCATGGCCCTGATAAGCGACCATGTGGACATATATTTTTCCTCTTGTAATTTGTAGCCCTAATAAGTGACTACGCGTTACATTTCTTTCTTTATGTAGCCCTAATAAGCGACTACATATCATGTCTTAACCTTTCCTTGCACTTAGCACAACACCTCGAACCGACCTTATCAAGGTTATTTTAATTGGCTTTTGGTGAACCCGATCCACTAACCGCTAATTAGTGGGCAAACCTCAATGGGCCTAGGTTTTGGGGCTCATGACTTCCCCTCCCCTAGTATGCTAATCCTTGAGGGTCGTCACCCTCGATATACTTATTTATTCGTACACCATCTACCTTTCTCTTTTGAGAAAGTAACCTCTTTTCCTTTTTGGGAAAGTAACCTGTCTTGTATCGATTACGATCTTTTATCATGTCTTGACTTGCGTAACTTTACATGTGTACACTCGCGCCTTACCTATGTACGGTTTTTCCTTAACATTTATAACTTGTGAGCTTTTCCTCCACTTTCTTAATTTCATAGCTTCAGTGTGTTTCCATCCTTGGGAAACCTTGGGGAATCAATCGGAAGGGAATCGAAATCGTTTGGAACGGGTTAAAAAGGGTTTTAGACTAGGGTAACAGAAGGATCCGCACGGTCCGTGCTCCTGAGGCGCACGACCCATGCGTATCAATAAGATCCCAGTTTTAAAAACTTACAGGGCGCACGGTCCGTGCTACCAAGGCGCACGACCCGTGCGTGTCCTAAAATTTTAATAGATGGTTTGCGAAGGTTACGCACGGTTCGTGCCCTGGGGCGCACGACCCGTGCTGTGTTAAAAATTCATTTCTTGGCTACTGCGAGCAAGGCGCACGACCCATGCTCCTGAGGGGCACGATCCGTGCGTCTTTGACAGAAGCAAATTTCTCAGTTTCGTGTAACTTTTTCCATTCCATTTCGATACCAATTTTGTTCCGATCGATATCCTATCGCAATAACAATCATTCCAGTCCAGATAACAGTCACACAACACATATAATAATATCATCAATCAACAATTCAATCAATTCAATCGGTTTGTAAATTAACGGATTTTCAATAAAACGGTTTTCGCTATTTTTCTCAAAACGGATTTCAAAAGGGTATCGGTTCTGAAAACATAACGACTCAATATCAAAAACATCCCTAGCGAGTTATAGAACTCACCACAATACCGAAGAGGAGTTTGAGACGAGTACGAACTATGCTAAAACTCGAAATGTCACCAACGAGCTCCTAGTAAAAGCCTTCAAACTCGAACTTCAACCACTTTCAGTTACTGATCTTCCTTCTAAACTACCCCAATCTACAATGTGACTCCTTCTGAAGTTCTACTCTGGTTCTAACACAGCATGCAAGCTATTGGGAGCATCAAATCTCCATTTTTGCTTTTATGGAGCTTGGGGATTCGAAAATGGTGGATGGTGGAGGAGGAAGGTGCTGATGGTAAAACTTATATCAGTTGGAAGAGGAGAATGTAGGGATCAAGATGGTGAAATCAGTTTAGACATGCATCCATAATTACTCTTCCTCCCTTGTCTTCTCTCCCTCTCGCAGCTCTCCCTTTCTCTCTATCTCTCAAACTTTCTCTTTTTCTAATTTTCTGGAAATGTGAAGTGTGACTGGGTTTTCTGTTTCAGGATTGACTGAGTGAGGTGTGAGTGAGTGTGGGTTTGACCCATGTAGCTGATCACTTCAGTTAAGTGGGGTAAAGTACCAAAATGTCCCTTCCCTCTAACACTCTCTTAATATACTCCTAACACATTATAATACCATAACTTACTAACTTAATAAAACATTTCAATTATGCATGACTAAAATTTTATTTATTTCAACATCACATAATTTAATAATTATGCTAATGAATCGATTCATGATAACCTCTTGTGCTAAATATTCCATTTAGCAATAATTTACCTTAACCTCTTCGCTAATTTAAATAATTTAAATTAGCTAATTAGGGGATGTTACATAAACCCTCCCATTTTATGGGCTAGCCGACCCCGCCTGGCGAGCTTGACCCATTTTTCTAGCTCTACATAATATTTTATATACGATAAATTCATGTCTTTTTAAAATTAGTTATAAATTAACTGTCGTGATTGACTTATTTATATTTTATTAGTATAAACCAGGTATCCTCTGCGCGCAACTGCAGAGATTAATCCCTCGATCTGGGTAGGACCACAATGGGCGGCAAAGCTCTCCCTTAAGAGATTTAACACTGTTGCATGCCCAAGGCTGGATTCGAACCCAGTACCTTGGTTAAGGTGAAAGAGACCCCAACCATCTCATCCAATATAGTTTAGTGTTATGTAAAAATTATTTCATAAAAATTCTTACAAATGTAAAATCTTGTAAAAAAATATGATCAACTTGACCAACAACACCGTAAAATATCAATTTGGTAAAATATTATCATATAAAAATCATCCTTGTAACAATGTAATAATATTAGTTTGTTATTATGGTAGGGTTTTAATGTTTGATGTTGTATTTATTTATTAACTTCAAATTTGTTTAATATCTAATGTACAACTCATATTTCTTTGCTTGTTTTAGAGTATGTGCATTGGATGATGCAATATGTAACACAACAACCACTTCCTTCCTTTAACCATGACACTCATAGAAATATCTACCACCCCACATGTGGTATTTCTATTGCTTATCACTAGGGGTCGAATTATTTTAGGTGTTGAAAGTAATACTACATTGGGTGATAGATTTTCATGAGAGTGGGAGACTAGTTTATTACAAAATAAGTAGCTCAAGTATTTGTATAGGTATATTGATAAAAATCATTTGGCAACAACTAGTTTAGGTCGTGTCTTCGTAGGTTGTAACACCCCGATATTTCTAAAATGTAGATATACCGTAATGCCCAACTATAGTAATAATCAAAGGACACAAACCTTGCTTAGATATTGAACGTACAAACTTTTTCCGAAAATAACTTGAAATGCTTCGGATACATCCGTCTTAGTTCCAAAATGTTACAACATCTGTAGGAATACAACTTAGGTGTTCAATATCATTAAACAGAATTTAAAGCGGTTTATACAACTCATAAACAATACAAGTCATATAACCATAACAGAGACAAGCATAAGAGGATCTAAAACATCAAGACTGCAAGTCCTTGACATCTCCACGAGCTGGTCATCTACCCGTGCCGGTTACTCTTTCTCTTTCCTTGCTTCTCTATAAAAACAACAATAATGATTGGGTGAGACAACTTGTCTCAGTGAGTTCTACCGTGCCCCCTCACTAACACTCGGTTTATTTATAAAACCGTTGCAACATAGTTATATTTATAAGCTATTTGCGTCAATATATACCTAGCCCATTACCGACTCTTCAAAGCCCACAATCCCGGTAAATGAAGTGCCATTATATATATTTTTAAGCCTTGTCAAATAATTTATAATTACAAGCTTTTCAAACGAAACATCGACTGTGCAAAGCCCACAATCCCGATGAGTCGAGAACATAACTTAGCATAAATCGGCTGTGCAAATCCCACAATCCCGATAACCCACATTAGACCATGCGATAACGTTTCAGGGCCTAGGGTGAGGGCTCAAGACTTCCCTTCCTAGTACGCTATTTCGTCGGGTCGTCACCCAACTCGATATAATCTATATATCGCACCCGCATTGGCCCCTCACTTAAGTTCTAGATATTCTATATCTATTGCTCACACGCAGTCTACAATTCGGTTTTGAAAACAACTTTGACTTCCAAAAATAGTGTATTTTACAAATTCAGATTATATATATATTTAGGTCTTTGAATAAGCTTTCAAAAGCACTTGAGAACACCTCAATCGGGTTCCCAGATCAAAAGTTATCGCAAAAACAAAATCAGGGTGTTTTGCTGAAAAACTGCAAAGCGTCGCGACGCGAACAGGTACCGTCGCGACGCGAAAAGTGACAGAAATTTTTGCGTCACAAAATTCATTGTGGTCGCGAGGCGATGGACCAGGGGTCGCGACGCGACCCTTGACAGATAGTGTAACATCCCCAATTTAGCTATTTTCATTAATCTGAAATTAGCAAGAGGCCTTATCTAATTAATTATCTAATTCTAGTATTTTAGCATATTGGATTAAATGTCATGGTTAAATTGATTATTAGAAGGGTGGAATTGTGCATAGTTGATTATGGAACTTAGTGTCATTGGGTAGTGCATTAGTAACAAGAGGGTACAATTAGATAAAAGGGGTAAAATAGGAAAATCCCCTCACCTTCACACACCCTCGGCTGATCCCCTTTAACTCCCACACTTACTTTTCACTCAACTCAAAAACTCACAGCAGAAAACAAAAGAAAAGTGAGTGGATAGATAGGGAGAGGGTTACGATGAAGAGAGGAGGAGAATGAGAGTGGAAAGACAGCAATGGAACCTTACCTCTAAACTCTTTCTCAAACTGAAATCACTCATTCAGAAACCTTACCCATTACAACTCCTAGTTCAAAAATCATCTCTTCATAAGTTGAAAATATGAGTTGGAACCTTGTTTCTCCTTTTGCTGAAACTTCGAGTTGCATGTTGGGAAGATGGTGCTTTGGGAGCTGAAAACTGTCTTGCATGTGGGATGGGGCACTTGAAGGTAGAGTCTCAGTAACTGTTGCTGAAGTACAAGCAGCAAAAGGTGGGATTTTTGGGGCTGAGGTTCGTAGTCCTTAGTGATGAAGTTGATGATTCAAATCCAACAAAAATCTGGGTGAAAACCGTATGTGATACCTTCAGTATTTACGCGATATGTCTTTGTACAAAACTCCTCTGAATGTGATCTTTGGTTGTACAGGAACTAGACTCAAAACCCTCCATATTTCACACAAAAATGACCTGGTTTGACTGAGTGGTTTGGTAGAAACATCAATTACAAGTCGCACCTTTAAGTCAGGCCCAGTATTGACCCAGCCACCTTGTTTCTTCGATATCTTCCAGAATACTGATTTCATGCGTGTGAATCTTCCTCCATAAGAAAGTAGACATAATTCTCTTCGCAATGGGCACTGATTTGAGTAGTTTTGGTCACGGATTGACCAAGTTGCGCCTGTTGCAAAACTGAATCCTGATTCTGGGAAATGGAAGTAAAGATGGAATGTTTGTTCATCGAATTTTGGTTCGAGTCGTCAAAGTTACGAGACATCAATTCAATATACCGGAGAGGAGTTCAGTAGCAAGAATGATTGATTGAGTTGCTGTTTGTGCAAGTGGGGCCCATTGAGTTCAGTTGCGGAGGCATTCGAAGCGTGTTCGTGATTACGGGGATTGTTCGAGTGGTTAACGGTTCGATTGTTCGAGCGAGGACGCGATTTCTCGGGGACTCGTCATACCGGTCAGTTTTACTCACGATTAGGGTTTCATTTTTATGACCTTGAATGATTTGAAATTAAGTTTCTGAAGCTAACTCATTTTCGATGGAATTATCGAGTCAAAAACCGCTTTCGGGAAAATAGCGTTTTACGTTTTTTCGGTGAATATATTTGTTTTTATCGAATTGTTGATTTTAATTCTTTCGCTGGAATATGGACTTAATTGTTGGTTATAATGTCTATTTTTAAGTCCCGGTGGTTAGGAAATGTCTCGGAGTCGAATAGAAAGCGAAACGTTACAAAACGGGTTTTCGAAAAGCAGTTTTCAAACATTTCTTGCACCCATCGCGTCGCGACCCGTGGCTGTCGCGTCGCGACCACCCCTTATTTTTGCAACGCAAACTTTCTGTCACTTTTCGCATCGCGGCGGAACAAGTTCGTGTCGCGACGCTTTACAATTTTTCAGCAAAACACACTAACTTTGTTTTCGAAATAACTTTTGATCCGGGAACCCGATTGAGGTGTTCTCAGGTGCGTTTGAAAGCTTATCCAGAGACCTAACCATGTAAACATTAACTGAATATCATAATGCACTGTTTTTCTGAAATTATAACCTTTTGAAAAACCGAAACTTAGATCGCGTGTGAGATAACGTTTTGCATAATAAACCGGATCATGGATCCAACGCGATGACATGATTATAATGCCGGCTGTCTAACTTAGAATTCATCGGAACGGGTTATAGATCAACATTAGATATTGATTATCTAGAACTTAAGAGACGGTCCAATGCGGACACGATATATATTTTATTATGTATCACGTTGGGTGACGACCCGACAAGGGGCATACTAGGAAGGGAAGTCATGAACCCTCACCCTAGGCTCTGAAACGTTATGGCATGGTCTAACGTGGGTTATCGGGATTGTGGGCTTTGCACAGCCGATTTATGCTAAGTTATGTTCTCGACTCATCGGGATTGTGGGCTTTGCACAGTCGATGTTTCGTTTGGAAAAGCTTGTAATTATTTATTAATTGACAAGTCTTAAAAATATATAATAGGACTTCATTTACCGGGATTGTGGGGTTTGCACAATCGGTAACGGGCTAGGTATATATTGACGCAAATAGTTTACAATTTAACTATGTTGCAACGGTTT
This sequence comes from Astragalus membranaceus, assembly GCA_039519185.1. NCBI lineage: Eukaryota > Viridiplantae > Streptophyta > Magnoliopsida > Fabales > Fabaceae > Astragalus > Astragalus membranaceus. The sequence continues at coordinate 44,454,793 of CM076846.1, forward strand.
TATAAATAAACCGAGTGATAGTGAGGGGGCACGGTAGAACTCACTGAGACAAGTTGTCTCACCCTATCATTGTTGCTGTTGTTACAGAGAACGGGAAACGAAGAAGCAAACAGGATGGTCAGTTGTCACACTCGAGGAGAAGATAGAAGATTGACTTATTCCTAGCTGTTTATGTTTTTCTGCCGTTGTCTCTGTATTTGATATCATGACTCGAATTTGAGCTATGTTAGGCAGGAATTTTTATACTCTGATGTAAACCAAATTGTATATTTAGGTATTTCTTTGTTTTAGAAATACAGGGTGTTACAGATATGTTGGAAACAGCTTTCCTAAAACCCAGTTTTTCCCCAATTTGCTCCCAAATTGTCACCGAGACATTCCCTGACTTTTGAAGCTTAAAAACAGATGTTTAACAACATAACTCAGACCATATTCCAGTACACAAACAGCATATAGATATATATAATTTCTTAAAAACCGTAAAATTTCATTTTTCGACGAAAACGGTTTTCGACTCGGTAAAACGCCTCGGACCCAAAACTTTGTCGTGAGACCAAAACACAATTTGTCCAGAACAACATTATATTCCTAATCGTGAGTAGAACTCACCGAATTGACGAAATCCCGAGAGTTGAGCCGGAGTACGAAGGTGTTGAACCGAATCACACGAATGCTCCCCGCTAGAACCCGAACCGCTTCCAAAACAGCAACCTCTCCACCAAATCTTCGAATCCAGCAACACCACTAGTCCAAACTCCTTCCAAAATCGAAATGTAGGTTCAGTATCTCCTCTCTAGCAGCTTCAACTGGACATGCAACACATCAAGGGCTCAAAATTCCATTTTCTCCTCTTGGAGCTCTAACGTTCAAAAATGGCAAAAGATGAATGAGGGAGAGTTAGGTCCTGAACTTAGGCTCATTAGGAAGAGCACGAAAAATGCAATGAAATGGTAAAGAAGGAACTCACATGCAACCAGAATGGTGGTGGTGGTAGTGCCTCCTTCGTCGTCCCTCCCCTTCGCCCTTCTCTCTCTTTTCCTTTCTTGGTTTTCTGTTTTTGTTCTAATGAGGTTCCAGCTGAAATGAAAGGTGTAACACCCCGATATTTTAATCGACTAAAAAATGCCCGAGTGCACATTAGTAACACATCAGAGATATACAAGTCCTGCATAATTACTGAACACTACAACATAGTTTTGCACTGAATAACAAACAAACAGTCTTATTACACATAAGACTATAAAAAGGTTCTCAGACCATAATATTCACCAACTATTGTATTCAGTATCATACAAGAAAGCGGAAATCTAAAAACATCACACTAAAGCCATGGTGTTGTGATACATAGACAACAGAAGGAAAATAAACTTAAACGTAAAGTTAAGTCGTTATCCATCTCCCGAGGCCACCTACTCGTGCCTCTGAGGTTTCTTCTGTCCCTGTTTCTCTGTAAAACAACAACATATAAACAATGAGATACAATCTCAGTGAGTTCTACCGAGACCCCTACTAACACTCTCGGTCAAATTATAACATATGATTAATTCAACAGGTCACCGACTGCAACTTTGCTATAACCCCGGTGAACCTATTATGACACCGTATGATACCGACTGCAACTTTGCTATATCCCCGGTATCGCACAACAAACAAAGTACGGCACCGACTGCAACTCTGCTATATCCCCGGTGTATCGTACAACAACTTTTAACATAACACCGACTGCAACTTTGCTATATCCCCTGTGAACCCCCTTACCAATGGTGTTTCCCAATTGGCACGGAGCCTAAGGTAAGAGTGCATGACTAGCCCGCCTTAGTATGTTAACATGGGTCGTCACCCAACTCGATATAATAAATATATCTACAGACACATGAACTCATAGTTCATTTGCATTATACTATACCACGTAGGACTCATAGTTCGCTTTGGTATCAATAAAACATATCCACACACGCATGCTATTATTCGGTTTTTCGAGACAATTTCTACTTCGAAAGTATTTTATAAAACCCTTTTGAAACATACCCAAAATCATGGCATTATAAGCCTAATATCATTATAGAAGGGTTAGGAAAGGATTGGGAGAGGATTGGAATCGAAACGGAATCATTTCGGGCACTTTGTAAAATTTGGACAGAACCATGCGCACGGATCGTGCCCCAAATACGAATTTCGTCAAAACGCGATATATTTCAAAATAACATTTTCGACTCAAAATCTTTCGAAACCAAATCACATAAATTTCATTTCAAAACGGAATACACCTAAACGTGAGTAAAACTCACCCTTGACGCGAGAGTGACGGTTGAGCCGAAATCATCGAAACTTCGAAAATCTCCAAATCGAACCCTATGAACACCAATCCGCTTCTAACTTTTATTCGAGCTTCAACTCTCGTTCAATCGTTCTTGCCTTCGATCCTAATCATGATTCCATCATTACTTTCATCACACAACTTGAAATTTCAACAAATCCTCCAACAAAACCCTTAAATTTCGTAGGTCAAAAGAGAGGGGAAAAATTGGAGGAAAACTTACCAAGTTCTTGGGTTTTGATGAGGGAGAGGAGATGATGAAGATGATGAATTTTGGAGGGATGGGCTTCACTTCTTCTTCTTCCTTTCTCTTCTTCTTTCCTCTTCTTCTTTCTCTTCTTTTCTCTTCTTTTCTTCCCCTTTTCTTCTTCTGTTCGCAATCCCTTCTTTCTTTCTCTCTTTAATTCTTTTCTTTCTTTTATTTAAACTACTAAGTGGTAATATGGTCCAATGACCATATTGCCCTTATTCCCTTATTCCTTGCTATCGGTTTAGCGATCCTGAGACGACCAAATAATTACTTTAGCACTCAATAGTTTTACTAATCAAGCACTAAATTAATCCAATTGGGTTAACATCCAAATAATTCGCCTAATTATTTTGAGGATGTTACAAAAGGGAAAGGAAGGCTCCATATGTTTTAATGAGCTGAGGGTTTAAATGGTTGTGAAAAGACCAAAATGCCCTTGGCTGATTAATCCATGGTTTTGAGGCTAAGATCCCTCTAATCCTATGGTTTTCCACTCGGCATAGCTTTTCTCAACTACTCCACATTCGAGTCGCGACTAATTATTTCACTCAATAATTAAATCGTTCTAAATTCCCATAAGTCGAATCTTTAAAAGTTTAGGGGTGTTACAATCACCCCAACTTTTAAAACTTTGCCCTCACAATTGAACGACGTACCTCAATGGAAAAGATATGGGTATCGAGTCCGCATGTCATCTTCCAACTCCCAGGTAGCCTCTTCAGTTGAAAAGCCATCCCAGACTACTTTAACAATATGGATTGTCCTTGACCGTAGCGTCTTCTCACCACGCTCCAGGATATAGCTAGGGTAAGGTTGGAATGATAAATCGGTCGAAGGTCAATTGTGTCAATATTCAGTGGCTGATCCGGATCGGGAACGTACTTCCTCAATTGGGAGACATGAAATACATCATGAAGATTTGACAAGGCCCGAGACAAAGCAAGGCGATAGGCGACCGGCCCGATACGCTCGATGATTTGGAATGGTCCAACATATCGAGGACTAAGCTTCTTTGCTCGCAAAGCCCTTCCGGTACCTATGGTTGGAGAAACCCTCAAGAATACATGGTCACCAACTTCAAATTCCAACGGTCTCCTCCGATTGTCAGCATAGCTCTTTTGCCGACTCTAAGCAACCTTCATTCTTTCTTGAATCAGTCTAATCTTCTCGGTAGTTTCACAAACCATATCGGGTCCCAAAAATTTATCTTCACCAATTTCCCACCAACACAAAGGAGTTCTACACTTTCTCCCATAAAGTGATTCAAACGGTGTCATTCCAATACTGGAGTGGTAACTGTTGTTGTAGGAGAACTCTATTAATGGAAGATGATTCTCCCATTTTCTTCCGCTATCGAGTACACAAGCCCGAAGCATGTCCTCAAGAGTCTAAATAGTCCTATCCGTCTGACCATCAGTCTGAGGATGATAAGCAGTGCTAACAAGCACTCTTGTTCCCAAAGCTTCATTCAATGCTTTCCAAAATCTGGAGGTGAACTTTGGATCTCGGTCCGATACAATACTAGTAGGGACTCCGTGTAGTCTTATAATGTTTCTCACATATTCCTCTGCTAGCTTGGAGACTTTGTAATTCGAGCGAACGGGAATGAAGTGAGCGGATTTAGTCAATCGGTCCACCACTACCCAGATGGAATCATTACCGGCTTGCGACCTCGGCAAACCCATAACAAAATCCATCGAGATATCTTCCCATTTTCAAACTGGCACATCAAGTTGTTGCAGTTGACCAGCAGGTTGTTGGTGCTCTGCTTTAACCTTCTGACAGGTCAAGCATCGAGATACAAACTCAGCAACATCAGCTTTCATTCCAGGCCACCAATACATCTGCTTTAAGTCCCGATACATCTTGGTGGATCCCGGATGTACGGAATACTAACTCCTATGAGCTTCTTCTAATACCTGCCTCTTGATGTCCTCATCATTGGGTACACAAATCCTACCATTGAAACAGATAATACCATCACTGTCTTCGGTGAAGTTTGGCGATCCTTTCTGAGATTTTAGTTTCACATCCTCTTCTTGAGCCACACGAATTTGATCTCTCATTACACTGGTGACCCGAATATGCCGTAACACTAATCGGTTCCTTTTCCTCGTCACCTTGAGATTCAAGTCCATAAAAGACTCTAACAATGCCATTTCATAGACCATTAATTCTGCGGTGTGGAGAGACTTCCTGCTTAACGCATCTGCCACAACATTAGCCTTTCCGGGATGATACTTCAACTCGAAGTCATAATCCTTCAGAAATTCAATCCATCTTCTCTGTCTGTTATTCAGCTCTTTTTGATTGAACAGATATTTCAAGCTCTTGTGATCACTAAAAAATTCGAAACGAGAACATAAAGGTAATGTCCCCAAATTTTTAGTGCAAACACGATAGCCGCCAACTCTAAGTATGAGTTGGGTAATTCCGTTCGTGAGTCTTCAATTACCTGGATGCATAGGCCACCACATGTTGATTCTGCATAAGGACACATCCTACACCCTTCCCAAAGGCGTCACTGTAGATTTGAAATCCCAGAGACGGATCCGGAAGAATCAGGATCAGAGCAGAAGTCAACCGATCCTTCAATTCGAAGAAACATTCCTCACAATCAGTATCCCATGTAAACGGTTGACCCTTGCGAGTTAACCGGGTGAGTGGGAGAACCAACTGTGAGAATCCTTCTATAAATCTCCTGTAATAACCTGCTAATCCTAAAAAGCTTCTTACTTCTGTTACTTACGTTGGTCGTTCCCAATTCAACACAACTTCCACTTTACTAGGATCTACTGCTACTCCCTCTTGGGAAATCACATGACCCAAAAACTTTATTTCTGACATCCAGAAATCACACTTTGACGGCTTTGCATATAACTTCTTTTCTCGGAGTACGTTCAAAACGAAACGAGGGTGTTGAGCACGCTCCTCAATCGTCTTTGAATACACCAAGATATCGTCTATGAAGACAACCACAAACTGATCCAAGTAGGAATGAAAAACTCGGTTCATGTAATCCATAAAAAACAACTGGGGTATTAGTTAGTCCGAAAGGCATCACTACAAACTCATAGTGTCCATACCTCGTACGGAAAGCGGTTTTCGGAATATCTAAGGCCTTCACTTTGATTTGATGGTATCCCGATCTTAGATCAATTTTGGAGAATATTCTAGCACCTCAAAGTTGATCCAGTAGGTCATCTATCCTTGGCAAAGGATATTTGTTCTTGATGGTAATCTTGTTCAATTGACGATAGTCGATACATAATCTCATACTCCCGTCCTTCTTCTTGACTAGCAGCACCGGAGCACCCCATGGAGAAGCACTCGGTCGAATAAACTTCTTGGAAATTAATTCCTCAAGATGGGACTTCAATTCCTTCAATTCGAGAGGAGACATCCTATAAGGTGCTATGGATATTGGCCCTGCACCAGGCGCCAAATCTATAGAGAATTCTACCTCTCGCTCCGGAGGCAAAGAGGAAACTTCCTCGGGAAAAACATCTAAGAATTCATTAACAACTTGAACAGACGATAAATCCAAACCAGCTTCAGTTGATGCAGATAAAATAACAACAAAAGCTTCCGCACCTTGGAATAGAGACTGGCTGGCTGAAGTGAAAGAAATAACACCATCAGTTGCAGGCGGTGATTGTTCCACTACTTCAGAAGGAATGTCAATGGCACGATTGAAGCAGTCAATAGTAACGTGATTGGAAGTCATCCAATTCATTCCCAAAACAATCTCCATCCCCCTCATAGGCAAACAGATAAAATCAACAACAAAGTCCCAGCCTCCTATGGTGAGTAGACAATTAAGGCATAATGATTGGGTTCAAACACGACCCTTTGCAGCAGTACAAATTGTGATCGGTTTGGATATAGGAGATACTTCTAATCCTAACTGTTCAGCACACACTTCGGAGATAAAACAGTGAGTAGCACCAGAATCATACAGTATATTAACAGTTTGATTAAAGAGAGAACCTGTACCCCTTATGAGTTTATCAGCTGGTGTGATGGTCTGGGCGTCCAAGGTGTTGACTCTAGCCTGTCTTGGAGCGTCAGGAGACTCCAAGAAATCTTTCCTTGCCGGGCAATTATTAGCATAATGGCCCACCTCCTTGAAAAAGTAGCATTGATTTGGCCCAGCTTGACATCTACCTCTGTGAATCTTCTTGCAGATAGAACATTTATTAGACCTTGTAGAGTCAATTGTCTGCACTTGCTTTCCTTTATTGGGATTTCCTCGGTATCTGGGGTTAGAAGAGGTTGATTCATTTCCCTTTCGTTTTTCCTTCCAAAAGTCCTTCCTCTCAGCATACATTCTTTTGAGATCTTCTTCAGCAGTGTGTGCTTGTGGCACCAAGGTGGGATAAGTGGTCATAGTATAGGAACTAAGACCTTGATTCACATCACCACGGAGGCCTTGTTTAAACATTATCATTTTCCACTGGTCATTAGGAGCATGAGTTCCCACTTCATAAAACTGAGATAGTCTCTCAAACTTTGCAGCATACTCCCCTACAGACATGTCCCCTTGTTTCAGACTAACAAACTCCACCTATTTGGCAAGCCTCTGAACATCAGGAAAGTAGTGACCTAGGAACAGCTCCTTAAAGTTATCCCAGTTAAGAGGTGTCCCTTGGGTTTGAAGCATCCTGCGTGCATTAGTCCACCAGGTATGTGCATCTTCATCCAGGGCATTGGCAGCACAAATTACTTTTTCCTCTTCATTGCATTGCAATGTCCCAAAGATCCTTTCCATGGCATCTACCCAGAAATGGACCTTCATTCCATCGGATCCTCCTTTGAAGGTTGGGGGTTTCATTGTCAGAAACCGGAAATACATCCTGTTAGGATCTTCAGGTTGTGGTACAATGACTGGCTCATTTGGTTGTGGTTGAGGCACTTGATGCATCTGCTGCATTTGAGTCATTTGAGCCATCTGTTGCTGTTGCATTATCATCATGTCATTCATCATCTTCTGCTGAGTTTCAATCACATTCTGCATCCATTCCTTATGAGGATCAATAGGTGGGTTTCTCCTACCTCTTCCAGCCATGATTCTGCGAAATATGCACAAAGTATTAAGTTGATCAGGCTCAATGTCTAATAGCATACTAAGAAGAATCAGACTTAGAAGACGTAAAAGACTCTTAACATCTAAGTCCGACTACGTCGAATTGCTCTGATACCAAATGTAACACCCCGGTATTTCTAACATGTAGATATACCGTAATGCACAACTATAGTAATAATCAGAGGACACAAACCCTGCTTAGATATTGAACATACAAACTTTTTCCGAAAATAACACGAAATACTTCGGATACATCCGTCTTAGTTCCAAAATGTTACAACATCTGTAGAAATACAACTTAGGTGTTCAATATCATTAAACAGAATTTAAAGAGGTTTATACAACTCATAAACAATACAAGTCATATAACCATAACAGAGACAAGCATAACAGGATCTAAAACATCAAGACTGCAAGTCCTTGACATCTCCACGAGCTGGTCATCTACCCATGCCGGTTACTCTTTCTCTTTCCCTGCTTCTCTGTAAAAACAACAATAATGATTGCGTGAGACAACTTGTCTCAGTGAGTTCTACCGTACCCCCTCACTAACACTCGGTTTATTTATAAAACCGTTGCAACATAGTTATATTTATAAGCTATTTGCGTCAGTATATACCTAGCCTATTACCGAATGTGCAAAGCCCACAATCCCGGTAAATGAAGTGCCATTATATATATTTTTAAGCCTTGTCAATTAATTTATAATTACAAGCTTTTCAAACAAAACATCGACTGTGCAAAGCCCACAATCCCGACGAGTCGAGAACATAACTTAGCATAAATCGGCTGTGCAAAACCGACAATCCCGATAACCCACGTTAGACCACGCCATAACGTTTCAGGGCCTAGGGATGAGGGCTCATGACTTCCCTTCCTAGTATGCTATTTCGTCGGGTCGTCACCCAACTCGATATAATCTATATATCGTACCCGCATTGGGCCGTCACTTAAGTTCAAGATATTCTATATCAATTGTTGAACTATAACCCATTTCGATGAATCCTAAGATAGACATCCGGCATTATAGAATGGTACCAAGTTGGACGAATTATTCGTTTTGTTATTCAAAATCATATGCTCACACGCAGTATACAATTCGGTTTTGAAAACAACTTTGACTTCCAAAAACAGTGTATTTTCCAAATTCATATGATATATATAGTTAGGTCATTGAAAAATCTTTCAAACGCACTTGAGAACACCTCAATCGGGTTCCCGGATCAAAAGTTATCGCGAAAACAAAATCAGGGTGTTTTGCTGAAAAGCTGCAAAGCGTCGCGACGCGAACAGGTACCGTCGCGACGCGAAAAGTGACAGAAACTTTTGCGTCACAAAATGCACTGTGGTCGAACTGCTCTGATACCATAATGTAACACCCTGATAAATTCTAACATGTAGAACTACCGAAATGCACTAAATGGCATACATCAGAGTAACTTCCTGTTAATGAATATCAAATGGTTCTCCGAACCGTACTTAACTTTATCAAAAAGCTTAAGTTTCATAACTTAAGACTTATACATAATCCTAGTGTTCAATGCTCAAAACATAAAGTAGCGGAAAACGATTTACAACTGATACATGATCGTTATACAATCGATAACATAGAAACAGTAAATGGGACAAGGGTCTAAACATGAAACTCAATCTTCAATGACTCCAAGAGTCGCACCGGCTAACCGTGCTTCGTCGCCTTTGCTTTCCCTTGTTTCTCTGTAAAAAACCACAATAATTAAAGGGTGAGATAAACATTATCTCAGTGAGTCCTATCGAGACCCCTTACTAACTCTATCAGTTCATTATTCTTTACGTGAGAACTCATGGTCCTACTAAGCAACCATGTGGACATGTCTTTTACCTCTTGTAATTTGTAGCCCTACTAAGCGACTACGTATTACTTTTCCTTTCATTTCATTATCTTAGCATAAAACCTCAGCCTACCTATTTTTAGGCACTTCTTTGGTTTCGGTGAACCCATCCCGCTATTACTAGTGGGCGAAACCTCTTGAGTCTAGGTTTTGGGGATCATGACTTCCCCTCCCCTAGTATGCTAATCCTCTAAGGGTCGTCACCCTTAACCTCTTTTATATTATATATATATATATATATATATATATATATATATATATATATATATATATATATATATTATATATGCATGTACCCGCATTGGGCCGTCTAGAATTCATTCATGTACCGTCTACCCTTCCACAAGGGAAGGTATTTTGCCGTAAATTAACATTTCTTACCTTGACCTTTATGGATTAAAGGGTGTACACTCGCGTCTTACTAATGTACGGTTTTTTCCTTAACATTGATAACGTATGAGATTTTCCTCAACTTCTTTCATTTCATGACATAAGTGTGTTTCCATCCTTGGGAAACATTGGGGAATCAATCGGAAAGGAATCGGAATCGTTTGGAACGGATTAAAAGGGGTTTTGATTTAAGGTAACAGAAGGATCCGCACGGTCCGTGCTCCGGAGGGGCACGACCCGTGCGTATCACTTAAATTTCAGTTTGAAAAATACGTACAGGGCGCACGATCCGTGCCACCAGGGCGCACGATCCGTGCGTATTCAAAATTTGAAAAAATAACTGATTTGCGTAAGTCACGCGCGGTCCGTGCCAAGGGCGCACAACCCGTGCTGTGTTAAAATTCCATTTCCTTGGCTGCTGCGAACAAGGCGCAGGATCGGTGCCCTTGTGAGGCACGATCCGGGCGTCCTTGACAGTGGCCAATTTTTCCTAGTTTCGTGTCATTTTTCCAAGTCCGTTTCGATTCCAATTTCGTTCCGGTCGATATCCTAACATAACAAATATTATTCCAGTCCAGCAAAAGCGATAAACAGTCAATCAATTCATACAATCATCAAATCAAGCAATCAGTTACAAACATAGTGACTTTTCGATAAAACGGTTTTCGAGTTATTTTTCACAAAAGCGGCTTATAACGTTTTCTCGGTTCAGAAAATGCAAGACTCGATATCACACATCCCTAGCGAGTTATAGAACTCACCTAACGTGATGATAATCACGTAACCAACGGATCAACGGAAAGACACGGTTGGAGTAACCTCACGAACGGTCCCGAACTCGAATCCACGCTACTCCAAACGCTCCAAAAACTGAACCGATAGAGCTTGGCCTCTACCACTTCGAATTTCAGCTCCCAATCTACCCTATGAAGGTTGTTAATCACTTTGTGGCTCTCAAAACAGACATGCAAGCCATAACCAGCCACTAGACTCCATTTTGGAGCTTGGAGCTTCAAGGGGATGACAATGGTGATTTGGAGGTGGGTTGGCTGTTTGTTTAGAAAATGGGATCAATGGAAAGAAGAAGAAAAATGGTGGAGGATGATGGCTTCAGATTAAACATGCATGAAGGTTTGGAGCTGGGTTTCTCTCTTCTTCTCCACCCTCTCTCTCTCGACTTCTCCTCTTTCTCTCTCTATTCTGTTTCTGTTTTTCTTCAAAAAGAAAGTGTTTGCTAGGTGTTTGGGGGTTCAGCTGGGTATAACTTAAAGGGTGTAAGGACTGAAATGCCCCTCAGCTCTTAATCCCTTCCTATCACTTATGACATGGCCTAAACTACTAACTTAGTCAAATTTTCAAGCACTTAGACACCAACAATTATTTATATCATTGGTACTATCTCATAGTAATTTAAATCATGCTCAATTAAGAAAAATATAATAATCCTCTTGTGCTAAATATCCCATTTAGTCAATATTCACCTTAACCTTTTCGCTAATTTAAGTAAATTAAATTAGCTAATTAGGGGATGTTACATTCAATTGGTAGTGGGAATGCATTGAGCATGTACTTGAGCCCCAGGGTACATGGTTCGATTCCTACGAAAGGCAAAAACTCCACAGGGGGGTGGAGAAGGTCATGAGTGACAGTGCCAATGCCATAAGCCGAAAATGAGTAGGTGAAAGGGTTGGGCTGTTACAAAAAAAAGACGCCTTTTTTTGTAACAGCCTGGGCCATTTTCTTTTTAGTACGCTACCCCAGCACTGCAGATCATGACCTTCTCCACCCCCCATGTGGAGTTTTTGCCTTCTGTGGGAATCGAACCATGTACCCTGGGGCTCAAGTGCATGCTCAATGCATTCCCACTACCAATTGAACTACTAGATCAATTGGTAGTGGGAATGCATTGAGCATGTACTTGAGCCCCAGGGTACATGGTTCGATTCCCACGGAAGGCAAAAATTCCACATGGGGGGTGGAGAAGGTCATGATGTGCAGTGCTGGGGTAGCCTACTAGAAAGAAAAGGGCCCAGGCTGTTACATATATAATTTCGTAAAAACCGTAAAATTTCATTTTTCGACGAAAACGGTTTTCGACTCGATAAAACGCCTCGGACCCAAAACTTTGTCGTGAGACCAAAACACAATTTGTCCAGAACAACATTATATCCCTAATCGTGAGTAGAAATCACCGAGTTGACGAAATCTCGAGAGTTGAGCCGGAGTTCGAAGGTGTTGAACCGAATCACACGAACGCTCCCCGCTAGTGTAACATCCTCAAAATAATTAATCCGATTATTTGGATGTTAACCCAATTAAATCAATTTAGTACATAATCGGTAAATTTACTGAGTACTAAAATTATTTAATGAATGTCATTGGATCGTTAGCCGGATAATACGGGTCAAGGAAGTCTCGAAATCGGAAAAAGGGATTAAGATCAATACGGTGATTGGACCACGCTACTACTTATTTATTAATTAAATAAGTATATGTGTGTGTGTGTTTAATAAAAGAAAAGAAAGAAAAGAAGGAAAGAAGCGCTGGGAACAGAAGAGAAGCAGAGGAAGAAAAGAAGAGAAGGAAAGGAGAAAGAAGAAGAAGAAAGAAGGAGGGGAAGGAAGGAGAAGAAGATCATCACCCATCATCCCAAAGTTCCATCCTCATCATCATCCTTGTTTCTCCTTCCATAGGTAAGCTCATACCCTTATTTTTTTCCCTTTTCTCTTAATTTCGAATTTGAGAGAGATGATGAATAGTGAACCGAGTTTGAGTTGATCTTCATGGTTGAATCATGTCTAGCAGCAAGCCCAACAACGGTTGTAAGCGGATTGAAGCTAAATTCGAAGTTTGGAGCGGATTGGAAATCCTAGGGTTCGATTGGGGATTTTTCGTGTCTCGGTGATTTCGGCTCGACAACGACTCTCGCTTCAAAGGTGAGTTTTACTCACGCTTAGGATGTTTTTGTGTCTCGTTAGTTTTTACGTTAATTGATTTCGAGAGATTTTGGAACGAAAACCGTTATTCGAAAATATGTCGCGTTTTAATACAATTCGCTTTGATTGAGTTTTTAGATTGGATTGATTGATTGTGTGGTTTGTATTGGGTTCATTTTACTGGTTGTAAAATCTGTTTTCGATCGGAACAAAAATCGGAATTGAGCGGAATAGCGGAATTCGCGAAAATCGCAAAATTCTGCACTTGACAGGCCCCCTTTCTGTCTGTCCACGCGCCGTCTGCGCGCCGCGCGTTACTCACGCGCCACTGGACAGAACTTGGCTGTCAACTCGCGCGCCGTTTGCGCGCCACGCGCCACTCGCGCGCCAGTTGGCAGAATTTCAGCAACCAAACACTGTTTTTCGTTTCGCGATATCTTTTGATCCGGGAACCCGATTGAGGTGTTCTAAGATGCGTTGGAAAGCTTATTCAGAGGCCTAACTGAATATTCTATTTTTAAGGCAAAATGAACTGTTTTTGATACTGAAAATTGTGTCTAAAAGTGGTCAAATAGAGTGCGAGTGTGAACTTGGATTTTATAAAACATGGAATTAAAGTGTTTCATTGATTGTCTGATTTAATGGACCGTGGGTTCATAGTGCTGTAGATATATATATTATATCGAGTTTGGGTGACGACCCATGTTGACATACTAGGCGGGGAAGTCATGAACCCTTACCCTAGGCTCTGGGCCATTAGAAAACACTATTGGTTATGGGGTTCGCCGGGATTAGCAAGTGGATTGCAGTCGGTGTTGTGTCAAAAGTTTGTGCTGCGTTCACCGGGATTAGCAAGTGGATTGCAGTCGGTGGTACGTAGAAAGGCCTAGGATATTAGTTCATCGGGATTAGCAAGTGGATTGCAGTCGGTGTCCTATTAGATCGAAGCCTTATTGTATGATTCGCCGGGATTAGCAAGTAGATTGCAGTCGGTGCTGTGTCAAACCTTAAAAATGTTTTAAACGGACCGAGAGTGTTAGTAGGGGTTCCGGTAGAACTCACTGAGATTGTATCTCACTGTTTAATTGTTGTTGTTTTACAGATAAACAGGGGCAGAAGAAACCTCAGAGGCACGAGTAGGTGGCCCCGGGAGGAGAATAATGACTTAGCTTTATGTTCAAGTTTATTTTCCTTCTGTTGCCGATGTATTACAACACTATGGCATTAGTGTTTTGTTTATCCTTTTCCGCTTTCTTGTATGACTCTGATTACCAGTTGCTGACAGTTATGGTCTGTGTACCGTATGATCTTATTTGTGTATAAGATGGTCATGTTGTATTTCAGCAAAATTTTATGTTGGTATTCAGTTTCTAAACAGGAAATTATTATCTCTGATGTTTATATTTTGGCACACTTTGGTATTTTTACAAGTTAAATATACCTGGGTGTTACAGTTGGTATCAGAGCGGTTCGACCTAGTCGGACTTAGCTGTTAGGGTCTTTACTTTCTCCAGTCGTGATTTTCTTAGTATGCTATTAGACATTGAGCTTGATCAACTTAATACTTTGTGCATATTTCGCAGAATCATGGCCAGAAGAGGTAGAGGCGTTCCTCCTCCTGTTGATCCAAACTTTGAATGGATGCAGAATATCATTGAAAATCAGCAAAAGATGATGCAGGATATGTTGCAAATGCAGCATGACCAAATGGCTCTGCAGCAGCCCAATGTTCAACCCCATCAGGAAGATCCTAACCGGGCATATTTTCAATTTCAAAAGATGAAGCCCCCGACTTTCAAGGGAGGATCAGATCCAATGACCGCCTACTATTGGATTGATTCAATGGAGAAAATTTTTCAAACCTTGCAATGCGGAGAAGAAGAGAAGGTAATCTTTGCGGCAAATGTGCTCGATGAAGATGCCCACACCTGGTGGTGTAATGCAAGGCATATGATGGAACTCCAAGAAACTCCCCTAACTTGGGACAACTTCAAGGAATTATTTCTGAAGCAATATTTCCCTTCGGTGAAGAAGCTGAGTAAACAAGCAGAGTTTGTAAATCTTAAGCAAGGTGATATGTCGGTTGGGGAGTATGCTGCGAAATTTGAAAGACTGTCTCAGTTCTATGAGTTGGGAAGGTATGCCCCAAATGATATGTGGAAAATGCAAATGTTCAAAGAAGGTCTCCGAGCTGATGTGAGCCAAGGACTCAGTTCTTACACCTTGGTTAATTATCCTGCCTTAGTGCAACAAGCATATGTTGCCGAGGAGGATCTGAGGAAAATGTATGCTGAAAAGAAAGACTATTGGAAGGGTAAGAAAAAGGTTGCTGAATCTTCTACTCCATCCAGGCCACTCAAGGGAAGCAATTACAAAGGGAAGCAGGTGCAATCCCATGAACCATCAAAATTCCACAGATGTGGCACTTGTGGAAAATTTCATTCAGGTGATTGTTGGCAAAGACCCGATCGGTGCTATGTTTGTAATGAAGAGGGACATTATGCAAATAAGTGCCCAACAAAGAGGAATCTGCAAAGAGCACCAAATGCTCCTAGTCAGGGGCGAATCAACACATTAGATGCTCGAACCATCACACCTACGGATAATCTTCTAAGGGGTACGGGATCTCTTTTTAATAATTCAGTCAATATTTTATATGATTCTGGTGCAACTCACTGTTTTATCTCGCAAGCATGTGTGGATCGGTTGGGTTTAGCATTGTCTGAGCTATCCGAACCGATAACTATTTTAACTGCTGCCAAGGGTCGTGTCCAGACCCAATCATTATGTGAAAATTGCCTACTTGTCATAGGCGACCGACAGTTTGTTGTGAAATTTATTTGCTTGCCTATGAGAAGCATGGACATTGTTCTGGGTATGAATTGGATGGCTGAAAATCATGTAACAATCAACTGTGCCGATCGAACTATTAGTTTCGCCTCCGAGTCCGTAGGATTGACACGGGCAGGTGTTGAAGCGACGATCTCTTACACAGAAGCAAGTCAGTCATTATTCCAAGGTGCGGAAGCTATTCTTATTATGTTGTCTGCATCTACTGAAACGGGTTTAGATTTGTCATCTGTACAAGTGGTAAATGAATTTCTAGATGTCTTTCCAGAGGAAGTTTCATCCTTACCTCCTGACAGAGAGGTAGAATTCTCAATAGAATTGATTCCTGGTACAGGATCGATATCTATTGCCCCTTATAGGATGTCTCCTTTAGAATTGAAGGAGTTGAAGTCTCAACTTGAAGAGTTAATATCGAAGAGGTTCATCCGACCGAGTGCTTCTCCATGGGGTGCTCCGGTATTGCTAGTTAAGAAGAAGGACGGAAGCATGAGGTTGTGTATTGACTACCGTCAACTCAACAAGGTGACTATTAAAAACAAATATCCATTGCCAAGGATAGACGATTTGCTGGACCAACTTCGAGGTGCAGTGGTATTTTCAAAAATTGATCTTAGATCGGGCTATCATCAAATAAAGGTACGAGCCCTAGATGTTCCAAAGACAGCTTTCCGTACGAGGTATGGACATTACGAGTTCGTAGTAATGCCCTTCGGTTTGACTAATGCTCCAGCGGTATTCATGGATTACATGAACCGAGTATTCCATACTTATCTCGATCAGTTTGTAGTAGTTTTTATTGATGATATCTTGGTGTACTCTAAGACCATTGAAGACCATGTCCAACATCTCCGCATTGTTCTGAACGTACTCCGAGAAAAGAAATTGTATGCCAAGCCATCGAAGTGTGACTTCTGGATGCCGGAAGTAAAGTTTTTGGGACACGTGATTTCCCAATCGGGAGTTGCCGTGGATCCCAGTAAGGTGGAAGCTGTGTTGAACTGGGAAAGACCGACATCTGTTACAGAAATAAGAAGTTTCTTGGGTCTAGCTGGTTACTATAGGAGGTTTATTCAAAGTTTCTCACAACTGGTTCTTCCACTTACCCGGTTGACTCGTAAGGCCCAACCGTTTATATGGGATGCCGATTGTGAGGAATGTTTTCAAGAATTGAAGGTTAGGTTGACTTCTGCTCCAATCCTGATTCTTCCAGATCCGTCTTTGGAATTTCAAATTTTCAGCGATGCTTCTGGGAAGGGTTTGGGATGTGTCCTCATGCAGAACCAACAAGTTGTAGCCTATGCCTCTAGACAGTTGAAGACTCATGAAGAGAACTATCCGACTCATGATTTGGAGTTAGCAGCTATTGTGTACGCACTGAAGATTTGGAGACATTACCTGTATGGGTCTCGTTTCGAAGTCTTCAGTGATCATAAAAGTTTGAAATATTTGTTTGATCAGAAAGAGTTGAATAACAGGCAGAGAAGGTGGGTGGAATTTCTGAAGGATTATGACTTCGAATTGAAGTATCATCCGGGAAAAGCTAATGTTGTGGCTGATGCACTAAGTAGGAAATCCATTCATATAGCAGGATTAATGATGCATGAAATGGAATTGTTGGAGTCCTTCCGGGACTTAAATGTAGACTCAAAGCCAAAAAGGAACCGGTTGGTGTTGAGCCACATGAGGATCTCTAGTTCCATAAGGGATTCTATTCGCTTAGCACAAGAAATCGATGTGAAGCTACAATCGCAGAAAGTGTTGCCAGACTTTACCGAAGATAGTGATGGAGTTATTTGTTTCAACGGTAGGATCTGTGTGCCTGATAATGAAGATATTAAAAAGCAAGTGCTTGAAGAAGCACACCGAAGTTTATTTTCTGTACATCCTGGATCCACCAAGATGTATAGAGATTTAAAGCAGATGTATTGGTGGCAAGGAATGAAGTTAGAGATTGCTGAGTTTGTATCTAAATGCTTGACTTGCCAAAAAGTTAAGATAGAACATCAGAAGCCTGGTGGTCTGTTACGGCCACTAGAGGTGCCAGTGTGGAAATGGGAAGACATTTCCATGGATTTTGTAATGGCATTACCAAAGTCTCAAGCCGGTAACGACTCCATTTGGGTAGTTGTAGATCGGTTAACCAAATCAGCTCATTTTATTCCAGTCCGTTCCAGCAGTAAAGTATCCAAGTTAGCTGAGGTGTATTTGAAGAACATAGTAAGGTTACATGGGGTTCCTGCCAGTATAGTTTCGGATCGAGATCCGAAATTCACTTCTCGATTTTGGAAAGCTCTGAATGAAGCATTGGGGACTAAAGTACTTCTTAGTACCGCTTATCACCCGCAGTCAGATGGGCAGACCGAGAGGA
This sequence comes from Astragalus membranaceus, assembly GCA_039519185.1. Classification (NCBI taxonomy): domain Eukaryota; kingdom Viridiplantae; phylum Streptophyta; class Magnoliopsida; order Fabales; family Fabaceae; genus Astragalus; species Astragalus membranaceus. The sequence continues at coordinate 44,472,861 of CM076846.1, forward strand.
CTATCCAGACACTAGAGGATATGCTTAGGGCTTCGGTACTTGATAACGGGAAGAAATGGGAGGATCATCTTCCATTGGTTGAATTCTCATATAACAACAGTTATCATTCCAGTATCGGAATGGCACCTTTTGAAGCCTTGTATGGAAGGAAATGTAGAACTCCATTGTGTTGGTGGGAAGTCGGTGAGAACCGATTGTTAGGACCCGAGATGATTCAAGACACTACTGAAAAGATCCGGCAAATCAAGGAAAGAATGAAAGCTGCTCAAAGTAGGCAAAAGAGTTATGCCGACAAAAGGAGGAGACCGTTAGAATTTGAGTCAGGTGATCATGTGTTTCTGAGATTGTCACCAACAATAGGCACAGGTAGGGCATTGCGGGTGAAGAAACTCAGTCCTCGGTATATTGGACCCTTCCAAATTATCGAGCGAGTTGGGCCTCTTGCATACCGTATCGCCTTGCCTCCACCATTGTCGAATCTACATGATGTATTCCATGTGTCTCAATTGCGGAAGTACATTCCCGATCCAAGTCAACCGCTAGATTTTGAAACGATTGACCTCCGACCGGACTTATCTTTCCAACCTCATCCACATTACATCATGGAACGTGGTGAGAGAACGCTACGGACGAAGTCAATTCCCATTGTCAAGGTGGTTTGGGATGGTTTTTCCCTTGAAGAAGCTACTTGGGAGTTGGAAGATGATATGCGGACTCAGTATCCGTACTTGTTCTCTTGAGGTATGTTGTGTCTAATTTTGAGAGAGATGATGAATAGTGAACCGAGTTTGAGTTGATCTTCATGGTTGAATCATGTCTAGCAGCAAGCCCAACAACGGTTGTAAGCGGATTGAAGCTAAATTCGAAGTTTGGAGCGGATTGGAAATCCAAGGGTTCGATTGGGGATTTTTCGTGTCTCGGTGATTTCGGCTCGACAACGACTCTCGCTTCAAAGGTGAGTTTTACTCACGCTTAGGATGTTTTTGTGTCTCGTTAGTTTTTACGTTAATTGATTTCGAGAGATTTTGGAACGAAAACCGTTATTTGAAAATATGTCGCGTTTTAATACAATTCGCTTTGATTGAGTTTTTAGATTGGATTGATTGATTGTGTGGTTTGTATTGGGTTCATTTTACTGGTTGTAAAATCTGTTTTCGATCGGAACAAAAATCGGAATTGAGCGGAATAGCGGAATTCGCGAAAATCGCAAAATTCTGCACTTGACAGGCCCCCTTTCTGCCTGTCCACGCGCCGTCTGCGCGCCGCGCGTTACTCACGCGCCACTGGACAGAACTTGGCTGTCAACTCGCGCGCCGTTTGCGCGCCACGCGCCACTCGCGCGCCAGTTGGCAGAATTTCAGCAACCAAACACTGTTTTTCGTTTCGCGATATCTTTTGATCCGGGAACCCGATTGAGGTGTTCTAAGATGCGTTGGAAAGCTTATTCAGAGGCCTAACTGAATATTCTATTTTTAAGGCAAAATGAACTGTTTTTGATACTGAAAATTGTGTCTAAAAGTGGTCAAATAGAGTGCGAGTGTGAACTTGGATTTTATAAAACATGGAATTAAAGTGTTTCATTGATTGTCTGATTTAATGGACCGTGGGTTCATAGTGCTGTAGATATATATATTATATCGAGTTTGGGTGACGACCCATGTTGACATACTAGGCGGGGAAGTCATGAACCCTTACCCTAGGCTCTGGGCCATTAGGAAACACTATTGGTTATGGGGTTCGCCGGGATTAGCAAGTGGATTGCAGTCGGTGTTGTGTCAAAAGTTTGTGCTGCGTTCACCGGGATTAGCAAGTGGATTGCAGTCGGTGGTACGTAGAAAGGCCTAGGATATTAGTTCATCGGGATTAGCAAGTGGATTGCAGTCGGTGTCCTATTAGATCGAAGCCTTATTGTATGATTCGCCGGGATTAGCAAGTAGATTGCAGTCGGTGCTGTGTCAAACCTTAAAAATGTTTTAAACGGACCGAGAGTGTTAGTAGGGGTTCCGGTAGAACTCACTGAGATTGTATCTCACTGTTTAATTGTTGTTGTTTTACAGATAAACAGGGGCAGAAGAAACCTCAGAGGCACGAGTAGGTGGCCCCGGGAGGAGAATAATGACTTAGCTTTATGTTCAAGTTTATTTTCCTTCTGTTGCCGATGTATTACAACACTATGGCATTAGTGTTTTGTTTATCCTTTTCCGCTTTCTTGTATGACTCTGATTACCAGTTGCTGACAGTTATGGTCTGTGTACCGTATGATCTTATTTGTGTATAAGATGGTCATGTTGTATTTCAGCAAAATTTTATGTTGGTATTCAGTGTCTAAACAGGAAATTATTATCTCTGATGTTTATATTTTGGCACACTTTGGTATTTTTACAAGTTAAATATACCTGGGTGTTACAGCTAGAACCCGAACCGCTTCCAAAACAGCAACCTCTCCACTAAATCTTCGAATCCAGCAACACCACTAGTCCAAACTCCTTCCAAAATCAAAATGTAGGTTCAGTATCTCCTCTCTAGCAGCTTCAACTGGACATGCAACACATCAAGGGCTCAAAACTCCATTTTCTCCTCTTGGAGCTCTAAGGTTCAAAAATGGCAAAAGATGAATGAGGGAGAGTTAGGTCCTGAACTTAGGCTCATTAGTAAGAGCTACGAAAAATGGAATGAAATGGTAAAGAAGGAGCTCACATGCAACCAGAATGGTGGTGGTGGTGCCTCCTTCTTCCTCCCTCCCCTTCGCCCATCTCTCTCTCTCTTTTCCTTTCTTGGTTTTCTGTTTTTGTTCTAATGAGGTTCCAGCTGAAATGAAAGGGAAAGGAAGGCTCCATATGTTTTAATGCGCTGAGGGTTTAAATGGTTGTGAAAAGACCAAAATGCCCTTGGCTCATTAATCCATGGTTTTGAGGCTAAGACCCCTCTAATCCTATGGTTTTCCACTCGGCATAGCTTTTCTCGACTACTCCACATTCGAGTCGCGACTAGTTATTTCACTCAATAATTAAATCGTTCTAAATTCCCATAAGTCGAATCTTTAAAAATTTAGGGGTGTTACATAGGTTCACAAAAATAAAATTATACCATGTGTCATACTATTGTTAATATTCTATTTCTTTATTTTAAAAATTTGACCCACTTAACTTTAATGTTGTGTCCATCAAAATTTAATTGACCCATATGTGAGTACAAAAATTATAAGTTTGAAAGAAATTTTTAATGAAATCATTCAATTAAATAAAATCTATTTCTAGAAAAAGATCTAAATCTAGTTTTTTCAATAAGAATATTTTTTTAAAGAAAACATCGAAAAGTACTCTTTTCCTTTTAGATGTTTTTTTCACCCAAAGGTTTTAACAAAACTCCCTTTTTCTCTTTGCCCAACTAAAAACTACCTAACAATGATATATATATATATATATATATATATATATATATATATATATATATATATATATATATATATATATACACTATATCAAAAAAATTGAGTGTGTATTTGTGTGTGTAACTTTATTAAATTAAAATTGCATTTGGCAAAAAATAATCTACCAGTTTTTAGGTTAGGAAATGAGATTTCAACAAAAACCTAATTTATCCATAAAAAAACATTTGTTCAACAAACATGAAACCTAAATTTTCTTTAGCGGTTTCAAAATAAATAAAACAATATATTGAATACATTTGAACGTTAAGATTGTAATTTGTATATTATAAATATAACTTTCTTAATCACAATTTGACTCAGGCAGAGCTTCTTCAGAACCTTGAATATAATACCATCTTCTAAACAACCATGGCATCATCCAACAAATTTTATATCGCTCTGACCATTTTTATTAGTTTTACTTTGTTATTGAAAACGTCTGTTGGTTCTGAAACTCTTCAGCCACCATCTCGAGGTCCCTCCAGTGAGAAAAAATATGCACCCAGGCCACAGTCATCGTATGAGAAATATTTAAGTAAATGTGTAAGCAAATTGACGCCAAATTGTGGTCAACAAGTTTTCTTTGGTGTATTTGTTGAAGATAAAATAATTAGTAACGAGTGTTGTCTCGGTCTTGTGAATAACGTGGGAAGATCGTGCCACAATGACATCACAAACAATGCGGTTAAATTGCCAATGTTTCAAAAAACCAAGACAGAAATTTTGAATAGGTCTTTGAAAGTTTGGAATGATTGTAGTTTGGTTCATTCTGCTTGATCTAAGGTTGGTTTTCACTGACACATGGAAGTGAAGAAATGTATCAAATGAACACTTTTAAGCGAAAGAGTTCTTCCTATCTCGAGTATACCATATCATTATTGTCTAATTCAAGGATACATGTCTTTGTCTTTGGATGAAAATTAAATCATACAAAAGATTTTAATAAAAGCAAATATTTTAACTAATATAAACAATTACTTATCTCATGAAATTAAATAATTGTTTGGCCGTATTAGTTATGCTTAAAATATCCCACTATTCCTTAATTAATAGTTCAAAGTCGCGTCTTAAAAAACTAATCAAATGTAGCGAGAATTATAGAAACGAAACTGATAATTCGAATGCAAAAACGTACAACCATAAGAGACCGATATAATTATTAGTTGACTGATTTTGTTTTAAGATCAAATATTGAAAACCAAGTCAATGTAACTCAAATTAAGTTTCTTATCAAAGTGTAAGAATTTCAGTTTTAAAATAACCATCTCACTTATAAATTTGAAAATATATTTTCATGAAATTAATAACACTACTTTAGGTTATTTATTGTTTATTTGTGAGACATGTAGCATAATATAAGAGCTGGCAAAACGGGCTACCCGGCATACATCAGACCTACCCACGTTGGGCTTGGGCTTCATTGGTATGGGCCAAAAAATCTGGCATGCAACTTGGGCTCTACCTATCCGGCCCATGCGCGAAACCTATGTTGTTGTGGGCTTTTCGGTCTACCCCCATTGTGCGCCAATTTTTTCCCTTTTTTGTTTAAGGTATTGTATTATAGAAAGAATTAAATATAATTATCAATCACTTTTCTATTTTTAACGCCACTGGAAATTAAAATTGGATAATACTCTTCTAAAAAACTAATCATGAAAGACTTATTGATTATTATCCATTTACCGTAGCACTAAGTAGCAGAATTGTAATGCTATAAGGCTTATAATAATGGATAAAAATTAGTGGAACCACCATTATGATAACGACTAAAAATTAGCAGTCCTACTCATGAAACTTGTGTTTGCAAAAAAAGTATCAATATTAGATGAGAATGAAGAGTAGAAAAAATGTCAAATTACATGAAATGAACGGACAAATGCATCGACTGATGAATAATAAACTTGAGAGACGTTGGACTTGGGTCTATAAATTTCGGTTATTATTTTTAGGTTGGGTAGCAATATGTTGAATATTTTTTTAATTCAGAGGCTTGCGGGCTATACATGGCCCGACCGAGCTAGCCCGCCATAGGCTTGGGCTTTTGTGGGCCGGGCAAAAAATGGCTCAATTCCTTCGGCCTAAACCCTCCCATTTTTTGGGCTAGTCGACCCCGCCTGGAGAGCTCGACCCATTTTTATAGCTCTACATAATATTTTATATACGATAAATTCATGTCTTTTTAACATTAGTTATAAATTAACTGCCGTGATTGACTTATTTAAATTTTATTGGTATAAACCGGGTATCCTCTGCGCGCAACTGCAGAGATTAATCCCTTGATCTGGGTAGGACCACAATGGGCGGCAAAGCTCTCCCTCAAGAGATTTAACACTGTTGCATGCCCAAGGCTGGATTCGAACCCAGGACCTTGGTTAAGCTGAAAGAGACCCCTACCATCTCATCCAATATAGTTTAGTGTTATGTAAAAATTATTTCATAAAAATTCTTACAAATGTAAAATCTTGTAAAAAAATATGATCAACTTGACCAACAAGACCGTAAAATATCAATTTGGTAAAATATTATCATATAAAAATCATCATTGTAACAATGTAATAATATTAGTTTGGTATTATGGTAGGGATTTAATGTTTGATGTCCGTATTTATTTATTAACTTCAAATTTGTTTAATACCTAATTTACAACTCATATTTCTTTGCTTGTTTAAGAGTATGTGCATTGGATGATGGAATAAGTAACACAACAACCACTTCCTTCCTTTAACCATGACACTCATAGAAATATCTACCACCCCACATGTGGTATTTCTATTGCTTATCACTAGGGGTCGACCAACATAAATATTATCACGTAAAAATCATCCTTGTAACATTCTAATAATATTAGTTTAGTCTTATGGTAGGGTTTTAATGTTTGATATACGTATTGATTTATTAACTTCAAATTTGTTTAATATCTATTGTATAGCTCATAATTTTAATGTCTCGCCAAAAATGAAACGAAAAAGAATATCACATAATCAGCATCATATGAGAAAAGAAAAAACCAATATAATTGCAGCAAATGAGATTTCTATTTCAATATCCGTATAGTCCAGTTTGCGAACGTGTCTTTTTTTTTTCAGTGAAAACAAATATTACAAACTATAATACTATGTTGTGGGCAATGATTTTTCATCAAATAAAATTTCTGACAGAATACTTCCAAAATCCTCGTTTATAAATATAAAGGATCTAGAGAATCTTAAGAAAGTGCCTAGCACTTTTTTAGAAGTTTTTCAAAGCCTCATATATGTGTATGTGCTTTTTTTGTGTTCCAAACACTAAGATCATAAAATTTGATCATTTTCTTAGCCACTACAAGCTCATTTCCATAATTCTTTGCTTGTTTTAGAGTATGTGCATTTGATGATGGAATATGTAACACAACAACCACTTTATTCCTTTACCAAGATGACATTCATAGGAATATCTACCACTCCACTTGTGGTATTTCTATTGCTTGTCACTAGGGGTCGAATTATTTTAGGTACTGAAAGTAATACTACATTGGGTGGTACATTTTCATATGAGTTACATAATAGTGTAAAGAGGGGGATTAGTCTATTACAAAATAATTAGCTCAAGTATTTGTATAGGTATTGATAACAATCAATTGGCAACAACTTGTTTAGGTTGTGTCTTTGTAGGTTCACAATAATAAAATTATACTATGTGTCATAATATTGTTAATAGTCTATTTATTTATTTGAAAAAATTGACCCACTTAACTTTAATATTGTGTCTATCAAAATTTATTAGCTACTTAAAGCTAAGGTATCAAACATACATGATAAACAGATGAGTGGAAATTTTTAAAACTTGATCTTCATCACAAGTTATCCACCTCAAGTCCTAACATTTACTACATTTAAAAAAACAATATAAATAAATGTAGCAATGTCGTTACTTGAATTAACGAATTATAATGTTGTACACAAATCTACATAAACCGAGGACCTTAAGACCTACATTAGATCTCAGAGTCTTCCTTCATCATTCTTCCTGCTAACATATAAAAGATCAACAATAGATATAAAACTACCAAACTTAGCCTATGCCTCTAACCTTTTATGAACCAGCACCAAAACAGTAGGGGTGTGAATGGTACATGAACCATACCATATTGGACCATACCACTTGCATAATTCGGTTAAGGTAAATTGGTTTTACAAAAACATGTAAAATTTACAAATTGGTTTAGAATCAGATTTAAACAGGTTTAAGTCTGTACTGTTTTTTAACGCACGATGGATGAGAAATGAGATTCACTCGTTGCTGAAAAAGTGGAAAAAAAAAAGAAAAGAACATTGCTGATCAAAGCTCTTTCAGTAAAGTAACCGAACAACCGGAAATGGAAGACAAAAGAAAGGAGGGAGAGAGAGAGTTTTTCCCCCTTATTTTTTCACCAAAAAAAAAATAGTAACCGTGTAGTGTGCCTATTTCACTAGTGGATGGGTTCCATTCCATCTTCTTGCTTTTTAACCCAATGAATAATAAACATAGTATATAGGGGATATGGATTACATGGCTATAGGCTATAGCCGAGGCCCTGAGCAGTAATTCGTAGAATTAGAAGCTTTTGCACAATTCACTTTTGATCTCGATAAAGCTACGCAAAATCAATTGGCAAGAGGTCAGCGATTGCGCGAGTTGCTTAAACAATCCCAATCAGTCCCTCTCACTGTGGAAGAACAGATAATAACTATTTATACCGTAGCGAATGGTTATCTTGATTCATTAGAAATTCAACAGGTGCCTGCAAGTTCTCCGAATCTCAGGTCTCGCACCCACTCATCTATAGAGGCTTCTCCTACCTCCGCCCCCTTCAAGCATGTCCGTCAGAGCTACAATGATAGATCTCAGTTCTTACCTCTTCTATCAGATCTGGATGAAGATTTTCTCTATTTTTTATTTTTTGTTCTTTTAAATTTTTGTACACAAAATTTGAAATAGTTTGTACTTAGCATGTCTAGTTGCTTTTGTTGTTGGTTCTCCTCTTTCCCTCTTCTCTCGTTCCATTTTCTTGTTGGTTCTCCTCAATTCTATCTTTGTTGGTGGTTGTGGTTTGGGTAATGGGGAAGAAAGTGGAAAGTGGTGTGAAAGCTGGTGTTGATCACCAATTAATTTCGTCCGCACATCAGTAGCGTGGATTGCAGACAGAAGCTGCGCAAGTGGGGTACGGAAACTGCAGTGCATGCGGGGCCATTGAGAGAATGAAAATAATGGGCGGGCCTACCACACGAACGGATAGAAGCAGGAATCCAGTACGGGACGCATTTTAAACTGAAGCTCCGACTGTAGGAACGTGTAGCATTTAAATGGAAGATACCGTTTTAGAGAAAGTAAATTACCAGTAATCCATCTTTTTTACTATATGTATTGGGTTTTTTATAAAATGGTATGCGATTTTCTAAATGGTCCAGTACAATATTTAGTACAGTTCAAGTTTACTATTTTTTTTGCACATACCTAACCAAAATCTCATCATACACATCTGAATTCAACATAAGAAATTAAAAAGGGAATTATACTAACACAAAAGAATCAACAAAAAAGACATCCTCCAAGCATTCCAAAAATACTCTATGTGCAGAAATTTTCTGCAATTCTACATCAACTTAGGTGATTTAATTTGGAAAGCTTAGAGAGTCTAGTTTATGAAAATAATTTTCATTTCACATAATAAAGACCCAATAGGTTCAGTTTAATAAAACAATACTGACAGGTCAAAAAAACCGAACAGTTTAAGTTACCCAAATTGTAGCGTACTTTGAAACATAATAACTCCGTTAAATAACATGAAGTGTAACACCCCGATATTTTTATTTATTAAAAATACCCAAGCGTACCATCCCTAGAACATCAGAGATATATTTCCTGCTTAGACACTGAATATCACTATAAATTTTTCGCTGAATATAAACCAAACAGTCTTATTTACAAACAAGACAATATGGTTCTTAGACCATAAACCATCAGCAACTATAGTATTCAGTATCGTACAAGAAAGCGGAAGAAAATATACACTACAGACATAATGTTGCAGTACATAGACAACAAAGGGAAATATAAACTTAAGCATAAAGCTAAGTCATCAGCAACCATCCGAGCTCAACCTACTCGTGCCTCCGCGGTCCTCATTTTCCCTATTTCTCTGTAAAACAACAACATTTAAACAGTGAGATACAATCTCAGTGAGTTCTACCGAGACCCCTACTAGCACTCTCGGTCCTTTTAAAACATTTTTAAGATTTGACACGACACCGACCGCAATCCACTTGCTAATCCCGGTGTACCATACAATAAGGCTTCGATCTAGTAGGACACCGACCGCAATCCACTTGCTAATCCCGATGAACTAACGTCCTAGGCCTTTCTACGTACCACTGACCGCAATCCACTTGCTAATCTCGGCGAACGTAGTACAAACTTTTAACACAACGCCGACCGCAATCCACTTGCTAATCCCGGCGAACCCCATTACCAATAGTGTTTCCTAATGGCACGAAACCTAGGGTAAGGGTTCATGACTTCCCCGCCTAGTATGTAAACATGGGTCATCACCCAAACTCGATATAATATATATATATATCTACAATCATATGAACATTTAGTTCATTTAAATTATACTTTACCACGTAGGACTCATAGTCCGCTTTGTTATCAATAAAACATATCCGCACACGTATACTATCATTCAGTTTTTCGAAACGATTTGAACATCAAAAGTATTTTATAAAACCCTTTTGAAACATACCCAAAATCATGGCATTATAAGCCTAATATCATTATAGAAGGGTTAGGAAAGGATTAGGAGAGGATTGGAATCGATCGGGATCGTTTCGGGCAAGTTTGGAAAATTTGGACAGAACACAGCGCACGGTCCGTGCTCCCCGGGACGCACCGATCGTGCTCATTTTACAGCACTGAATTTTTATCCCGTTTTCGCATTTTTCATCGTTCCGGTCAATTCCGATACCTGTTCTAGTCCAGTCCCAACATAAAAACATTCCAAATACATATTCAAACAACAATGATCTTCAATCAAGCAATCCAAAAACCGATTGGACCTAAAACGTGATTTTCGTACAAAATACTTTTTCGACACGAATCAAACCGAAACACATTTCACAATTTATGTTTATTAATTCAAAAACCTAAATGTGAGTAAAACTCAGTGATTGTGATGAAAATCACAAATAGCCGAGACTTTCCACGAAATCGCTTTTCCGACATAACCACACGAACGTTCCCCGTATAAACATTACGCTCCGACGACAATCGAATCCGCTCCCAACCTTTGAACCTACAATCAATCACAAAACCTCCATGAAATTACTATTCATCGTCCTCAAGCTTCAATTCACTATTCACACATAACCTCAATTTGAACCCTAACCTCTTGATTCTTCACAAACCCCAAATCGAACTTCAATATTTGCGCAATCCACCTTGAGCTCGCTCCCAAACACCATCCAAAGCTTTCCTTTGAGCTTGAACAACAAAAACCTCCATTTTCCTCTTAAATTCGAAAATGGCAAAGTGAGAGAGAGTGAGTTGATGATAATGATTTTGGTACCAAATCGAAGAGGATGTAACGCTGAACGTTTTTCGTGTTGGAAGGAAGGCGTTTTGATGAACCGAAGTATCCCCTTTTTCCTCTTCTTCTTCCACACCCATTCTTTCTCTTTTTCTTTTCCTTTCCTCTTTTCCTCTCTATTTCTCTCGCTTCCCTTTCTTTCTTTTCTTTCTATTCTTTTTAATTCTTTCTTTTTCTCACTCACACACACACATACACGCATACACATATATTTATTTAATATATAAGTGTTAACGTGGTCAAATTACAATATTGATCTAAATCTCTTATTTCGATTCCAAAACTTCCTTGACCTGTATTATCCGGTTAACGATCCGATGATAACCAATAAATAATTTTAGCACGCAAAAAATCTACCAGTCAAGTACTAAATTAATTTAATTGGGTTAACACCCAAATAATTATACTCATTATTTTGAGGATGTTACATTCTCCCCAACTTGAAAGAATTTTGTCCTCAAAATTTCGTCAAGTCTTTCATTTGACTAACCGAGAATCGACATTCTCAGAAAGGTCTAAATTTGCTGGAAAACAATCTCGAACTAACGAAATGAGTGTAGAAAATCTTCCCAAGTTGGAACTTCAATCTTTAATTATGTTCGACTACTACCCTAGAACGCTTCTAAGATTATAGTCCGAACTCTCTTGTTACGAGTCAACACGATAAACTCATTATTCGCCCACATAGGCTCGACACCTCGTTTGAAACACTTTCAAAGCTTCATTCCAATTATCCTCGCTTACGCCCCAACTTTTATTAATCTAAATAAAAGGGTCTAATATAAGACGCTTGATAGAAATACAGGTTGGAAATGAGATCCACAAACTGGTACTCCTCGGTAGAGGTAAAAACAAACACGATTTCCTCGAAGGGTGTAAACACGTTCTCAACAAATTTTCTAAATTTTATAACAGTTCTCATACACATTGAAAAATGTGACGGAAAAGTCATCTGTGAAATTTCTTGACTCGCCCCCAAGATTTCGAGATAAAACTTTTCAACAAAATGGAATGAGGGTTTTACAAAAAACTTTGACCTTAAACGTAGAAATAAACCGTGGGGACATCAAGTAAATTGGAAAACAATGAAAATCACCTCAGTTATTCTCAAAACAACTTTCAAACAGAACTCAGAGCTCCTTTTCTTCTATTGCAACTTCCTCACAAGGTTTTTACCAATGACGCACCCGATTCCTTTCCGAATTAGTCAATAGCGTTGAGAGCTTCCCCTCAACCTAAGTAATCCTCATAAGATTTTCTTCCTCAATCAAATTTTATTAGCCTCTTGATTCGTTCCCAAAATTAACTTTAGCATGTGGGTTTTCACAAAATGATTTTTCAAACTACCATACCGTACGCAAGGCTTCACTTCGGAAATTTCAGTCACTCGCAAGTAGATCCATCAATTAATCCTTTGATGGTTATTCGCGACATGGAAAACAGTCACCAGTTACCTCACTTACATCTTCATATTCACATTTGACCTGTCAAACTGAATCACATAATACAATCTAATTGTTAACCTTCGCAAGCGAAAGGTTAACACCAAAACCTTGCCACTATAGTGGAGACTTATGTATGTACCCCAACTTAGATCTAAAAGACTCTAACAATTCCATTTCTCGCATCATTATCTTTGCCATGTGAATGGATTTCCTACTCAGCGCATCAGCTACAACATTGGTCTTTCCTGGATGATACTTCAACTCGAAGTCATAATCCTTCAGAAATTCTACCCATCTTCTTTGCCTGTTATTCTGTTCTTTCTGATCAAACAGATACTTTAAACTCTTGTGATCACTAAAGATTTCGAAACGAGACCCATACAAGTAATGTCTCCAAATCTTCGGTGCATACACAATAGCTGCCAACTCCAAATCATAAGCTGGATAATTCTCTTCATGGATCTTCAACTGTCTGGACGCATAAGCTACCACTTGATGATTCTGCATGAGAACACATCCCAAACTGTAACACCCCGATAATTTCTATCTTGTAGAAATTACCGAAGCGCACTACTGGCACACATCAGAGTGACTTTCCTTTTTAAAATATTGAACACATACTAAACTTCGATAAATCACTCATCGAACGTGCTTACATAGCTGAACATAATATATATATAATCGGTCCTTACACCCTCAACTAGTGTTCAATACTCAAAAACCGAAAGTCTGCGGAAGCGATTTACAACTTGAATGACATAAGTCGTACAATCGAATAATCTTAAGATACAAAGGAAACTGAAATACAGAGATACATAATATGACAAAACAAACAAAAGCGTCAGTAGCTCCTCAAGCATCTCCATAGCCGTGCCTCACGGTCTTCAACTTCCCCTGCTTAACTGAAAAACAACAACAATGGATTGGGTGAGACAACTTGTCTCAGTGAGTTCTATCGCTACCCCTTACTAATTCTCTCGGTTCAATTATGCTTGATTCATTATTCTAAACTCATAACTCATAGTCCTCAAAGTTGACTATGTAGCTGAACTAACTAACGTTGTCCTCATAACCCTCAAGCCGGTTACAAGAAACAACACATAAACTGAACTGATATTTTAGCGTGTCACCGGTCACTTGGCCTAATAAGCTCCCGGTGAACCCGTCCCCACTAATCGGCTGGGTCCCTGATGGGGCCTAGGTTCATAGGGCTCATGACTGCCCCTCCCCTAGCACACTAAACTGAAATAGGGTCATCACCCTAACTAAACTAATGTATATATTTTAATATACCTGAACTGAACTGAACAATGAACTTAATCATAACAATAACTTAACTTAACAATGAACTGAACTTAACATAATCTTATTATTAACATTAGGTGATCTAATTACTAACTTAATCTTATAATTAAGTGATCTCACATGGCTTACTAAGGTTCTTAACTTAATTACTGGGTATATACCAAACAGTCTAAGCATAGTTACCGTGTATCCATATTAGGCATTCGATGATCATTACAAATCATAATTAGGGTCATATCCTCAAGAGCGAGTTAGAATCAATCAAACAATGGTATTAATAGGGTCACATCATCACAGTTGGCTGAGAAGGATATCGGAAGAGGTTTGGAACCGAAAGGAGCGACGAAACGGAACTAAGGAGTACGGTACCCGAAGGGGGCGCACGATCCGGGCCTTGGGGCGCAAGGTCCGTGCGTCCTGTTACTTTTCTCAAATTGGCAACCAGAAGGGGAAGCACGGTCCATGCGTCCTGTGAACTCAGAATAATGTCCTCTTTCGTTCCGTTTCGCTTTCCGGTCGTTTCTAATCCGTAACCCGATCGACATCCAACCTTCAAACAGAATTTATACACATAATTCCAGACACAATCCAATCATCACAATCCACAACAATAATTCATGATTACTCAATCAATCACATAATTCGGTATTTAAAACATATTTTTTTCACAAAGCGGATTGGCATGAATTTTCGTAAAACGCGATACCGAAACTCAGAACACAAATCTCTTGGACATAAATCCCTAGTGAGTATAGAACTCACCTAATGTGATGAAAATCACACAATCACGAATCCCTCGGTTGACACGGCGACGAACACTACGAACGGTCCTCGAATTCGCTCCCCGGACTGATTCAGCTACACGGAATGCTTAGACAGCAACTAAAACTCGAACGCAACACTATGAGCTACTGATATTCTACCTTGACTCCCCATGCAACACTCCTAGCAGCTTCCTAATTAAACATGCAAGAACAGCTTCTCACTAAAATCTCACTTCCTCTCATTTGGCCCTCTAGATCGAAAATGGGAGAAAAGAGAGAAGGGTTCTTTGGTGATGAATCTTGGTATCAATCTGAAGAGGGTGTGATGGGGATCATAAAGGTGTTGAGAACTCAAACATGCATTGGAAAAATTCTGAGTTACCCCCCTCCCACTTCTTCTCTCTTGCGCCCTTCTTTCTTTCTTCCCTCAGGTTCTGTTTTCAGTTTCAAACAAATGAAGGTTCTTCTATTTTGTTCCAGCTGAAGGGATTTAAATATGGGCAAGGCAAAAAGACAGGTTTACGATTCACTTAACATTCTATTCCCTAAGACTCCTTTCCACTCTAATTACTTTAACTTAACTTTAATTAATTACCAATCCCACATAAAACTTATACTTAATAAATCAACAAGTCATTTTCAATTTAAATAATTTCAATCAATTAAATAAATCACTAATAATTAATATTATGCCAATATAATTAAATAGCAAAAATAGGGGATGTTACATTCACCCCAACTTTTAAAAATTTTGTCCTCAAAATTGGACAAAGATATACCTTTCGCCGAACCGTCATCAGCTTTGCCTCTCTGAGCGTCCAATACAAAGACTTTTCCGCTCGCGGAGTTAGCATTCTCTTCTCGATTCCTCTTCTTCACCGGCCATTCGTTAGCATAATGCCCTTCTTCCTTGCAGTAGTAACACACAGTGGATCCCAGACGACACTCTCCAGTGTGAGGCCTTCCGCATTTCGGACACTTACCGGACCTTAGTAGTTCGGATGCTGTAGCTTGCTTTCCTGTGTTATAGATACTCCTCGGTTCATCACTTGGGGTTGGCAATTCGAATGCTTTCTTCTTCTCTTTCCGATACGCTTTCCTTTCCTCATACTTTCTATTGAGATCTGCCTCTGCAACATAAGCTTGCTGCACCAATCCAGCATAACTGGTCATAGCATAAGAGCTAAGACCTTGGGCCACATCCGCACGAAGACCTGCCTTGTACATCTGCATCTTCCACTCATCATTCGGAGCATGTTTTGCCAACATATAAAACTGCGACAACCTTTCGAACTTGGCGGTGAACTCACCCACCGACATCTCTCCTTGCCTCAGATTGATAAACTCGGCTTGCTTGCTTAACTTCATCACCGGAGGGAAAAAGTGACCAACAAACATCTCCTTCAAGTTAACCCAGGTAACAGGAGTTCCCTGGTTCACCATCAAATCATGAGCATTGGTCCACCAGGTTTGAGCATCTTCCTCGAGCATATGGGCGGCAAAGAGAACCTTCTCTTCTTCGCTGCATTGAAGAGTCCTAAAAATCTTCTCCATCGAATCCAACCAGAAATGTGATACCATTACCTCAGGTCCTCCTTTGAAACTTTGAGGAATCATCTTCTGAAAACGAAAGTAAACCCTATTCGGATCTTCCAGAGGAGGTTGTTGAACATTTGGTTGTTGTTGATCCATCCTCTCATGATGCATCTGAGCCATTTGAGCCATCAGCTGCTGCTGCATTTGCATCATGTCATTCATCATCTTCTGTTGCGTCTCGATGACATTCTGCATCCATTCGGTATGTGTAACACCCCTTTCTACCCGTTACTTCGTTTATAAAAATCAGAGTTTGAAAATCTCGTTCATAGGGAAATGTTACACATACTTCAATAAAACGTCGCTTAGCAGTTTTGAAAAACAGTTTAACTCAATACTCATGCATTCGCGTAGCACATCACAAATAAAGAATCTCCAATCTCATTTCAACGTCACTCATAAAACTCAACATAACACAACCCAATACGCAGCGGAAAATAGTAAAACATAACCAAATAGTCCACATGGACATAATAATCAAAAATCATGAATAAATGCCGAGTTCGTTATCCCCCCTGAGTGCTACGTATCAGAGCATGACGACTCGACTCAAAAGTGAAGCTAATACCTTCACTGGGAATCACCTGCACGTTACCAACACGGGGGTAACATTCAAACAGGAAAGGGTGAGCATCATTTCAGTCTATATAATAGAAAATATGATAAGCACTAATCATGGGCTACGCACTAGAACAAATCAGCATCCAAACACCAAATACTCACATCATAGTCATCTCTTACGTCATTTACAATAACTCATTACATATCATGTAGATTTATGAAATGCAACCCACTCGCGGGTATGTGCATGAAGGTACCTTTTCACAAAACGTCGCTTAGCCACTCAGGCCTTATCATCACTTAGCCACTCAGGCCTCAAAACATCACTGGGTTTATGCATATGGGCATGAGACACTATGACATGCACCACTCACAATACACACATACACAATTACTCAATTCATGGTCAACTATGTGACCCGTCACTTACCGGTTTGCCGAATAAAGGCACAGCACCTGTCATTTCACAATTCACACACAAATAACTTCACTTAGCCTTTTAGGCCTTAACATCACTTAGCCACTCAGGCCCCAACTGTCACTTACACATAAACATCATTCAACTCAAACATTAGCCACTGAGGGCAAAACGTCATTTGACTAACCACCAAGGGCATCCTCGTCATTTACACATCATTATCATCAACTTTGGCCACTAGGGGCAAAACAGTCATTTGACTAGCCACCAAGGGCATCCTCGTCATTTACACATCATTATGATTAACTTTGGCCACTAGGGGCAAAACAGTCATTTTTGACACTACCGTGTTAAAACTGTTGTTTATACACCAAAAGGGATTTTTAAAGAGTTCCACGTCATTTTTCAATGTCACTGGGACGATCACCGGGGGCAGCCACTTGGGCGCCCACAAACAGTCAGAAAATAACGACTTTTCATTTTAAAAATTGAACCCACAAATAGACAACGTAAAAAGCTTCACGGCACTTTTCGAATCGTTCAGAACGGACGTCTGAGTCAAAAGTTATGATAAAAACAATTTTGGAAAAATTAGGCAACATCCTGGGAACAGGCGCCTTAGGCGCCCAGGCAACCAGGCAACAAGTGCACAGGCGCCCAGCGCCCAGGCAACATCAACAACGCACGCAACACAGCATGGGCGCCTAGCGCCCAGGGGCAACAACGCGCGCGCACAGCGCAGCGCAACACGAACAAGACACGGGCGCCTAGCGCCCAGGGGGACAACAACGCAGGGAACACGCACGCCACAGGCGCCCAGCGCCCAGGCGCGCACACACGCACAGCACAACACAACATCAGGCGCCCAGCGCCCAGCACAGGCGCTTAGCGCCCAGCACACAGCAGCAACGTCCAGAATTTTACCAAAACGCTTTTTAACACTAAAAATTGTTTTCTTAACAATTCCAAATCATAGAAACTCAACATTTTCCCAGCAACTAAACATACACATATTTTAATCAATTTCTCAAAAATTCAATAGGGCATTGTCTTCCCTAACCCCTTGGCGCCCTAGGCGCCTATATACCATCCATCAAATCTTGCGAACAACACAAGCAAAATCCAACACAAATTCAGTTTCATGATCAATTCCACTTCGCATACACACATATATATATAATGGCCAAGAAACATCAAGAACTCAAGCATCTCTCAATTCGCATACATCTATATATAAAAGCCAACATCAACAATGCATCAAGAAACATCAAGAACTCAAACATCCCTCAATTCGCATACATATATATATAAAAACCAACATCAACAATACATCAATAAATCTAGTCTAACCCTAGATCTAGAACTCATCATATGAAGTATTAGATAGAGTGATAGAGCTCCCCTAACCTCGAAATTGAAGAACGGAGGCTCCGGAGATAGTCACGTACAGGACCACAGCAACAAGATCACGTTCTTGCTCTTCCTTGGTTGCGACTTCTCTCCTCTTCCTCTTCTCTCCTTACGGCACCCTTCCTTGCTCTCTCTCTCTATCTCACGCTCTTTCTTTCTTTCTTGCGTTTTCTCTTCTGATTTTGCGAATTGCCACCAACCCTAGACCCCAACTAAACCAACACTTCGCATATGACAAGAATAACGGGCTTGGGCTTCTCACTTAGGCCCAAGTCCATTTGGTTCAGCACCTCCACTTTCTAGTACTTCCTACGCATATCAGTATAAATTCAAATAATTAAATTACATCAAATAATTTAATTTAAATCCCCAATTACTTAATTAAATAAATTAATTAAATAATTTTAGGGTGTTACAACTCTCCCCCACTTAGAATATTTCGTCCTCGAAATTTTACCTGATCAAACAACTCTGGGTAGGATTCTCGCATCTTGCTCTCCAGCTCCCAAGTCATACTCTCGCCGGCAGCTCCTAGCCAAACCACTTTCACCAATGCAATCTCTTTGCCTCTAAGCGCTTTCACTTCACGATCCTCAACCCGTACGGGCATCGTCTCCACAGTGAGATTATCCCGCACCTCTACATCGTCCATATGGATCACATGAGATGGATCCGAAACATACTTCCGAAGTTGCGACACGTGAAACACGTCGTGCAAGTTCGAAAGATTTGGCGGTAAAGCCACTCTATAAGCCACATTTCCGATTCTTTCAGAAATCTGATAAGGACCAACAAATCGAGGAGTGAGCTTCTTCGATTTCAACGCTCGACCAACACCGGTAATAGGAGAAACCCTCAAGAACACATGCTCCCCCTCCTGAAATTCTAAATCCTTCCTCCGCTTGTCATGATAACTTTTCTGCCGACTCTGCGAAGCCTTCATCTTCTCACGGATCATCTTGATCTTCTCTGTAGTCTCCCGCACAATCTCCGGACCCAACACTACACTTTCTCCTGACTCATACCAACACAATGGCGTCCTACACTTTCGACCATATAATGCTTCAAACGGTGCCATCCCAATGCTGGAATGGTGACTGTTGTTATAAGTAAACTCAATCAACGCAAGGTAGGAATCCCATGATCCCCGCTGTTCCAATACACAAGCCCTCAACAAATCCTCTAACGACTGAATTGTCCTCTCTGATTGACCGTCTGTCTGGGGATGATACGCCGAACTCATTTTTAACTTAGAACCCAATTCTTTCTGCAAACTCTTCCAAAACTCGGAAGTGAACCTCGGATCCCTATCTGACACAATACTCTTCGGAACACCGTGCAGCCTCACAATCTCTTTGACATATACCTCTGCCAACCTCGACACCGGATAAGTGATATTAATAGGAATAAAATGAGCAGACTTCGTTAACCTATCAATGATCACCCAAATAGCGTCATGACCCTTAACTGTATTCGGTAACCCCGTCACAAAATCCATCGCTATGCTATCCCATTTCCACTCTGGGACTTCCAACGGTTGCATTAACCCTGCTGGCTTCTGGTGCTCGACCTTCGACTTTTGACAGGTCAAACAGGCATACACAAACTGTGCCACATCCCTCTTCATACCATACCACCAAAACATCTTTTTCAGATCTTGATACATCTTCGTTGCTCCAGGATGGATACTCAACTTGCTACGATGACCTTCCTCTAAAATTGCCTTTCTCATTTCTTCATCGTCTGGAACACAGATCCTACCCCGGAACCTCAACACGCCACTAGAATCTAATTTGAAATCTTCGCCTTCAGACTGCCCGACCCCATTAATTAAATCCACCAGCTTGACATCTGTCTTCTGAGCTTCTCTAATGCTGCCCAGGAAATCATTGTCGATCTTTAACATTCCCAGCTTGACACTGCGAGGTGTCATCTTACAAACCAAACTCAAATCCCTGAATTCTTCAATTAACTCTAATTCTTTCACCATCATAGCCGACATATGCAAAGACTTTCTGCTTAAAGCATCAGCCACGACATTAGCCTTGCCGGGATGATAATTCAAACCGAAGTCATAATCCTTCAAGAGTTCCAACCACCGACGCTGCCTCATATTCAACTCTTTCTGATCGAACAGATACTTTAGACTCTTATGATCACTGAACACTTCGAACCTTGAACCATAAAGGTAGTGCCTCCAAATTTTAAGCACAAATACCACAGCAGCCAGCTCTAAATCATGCGTAGGGTAATTTTTCTCATGAATCCGCAATTGCCTCGACGCATACGCAACGACCTTCCCATCCTGCATCAACACACCACCGAGACCCATCTTCGAAGCGTCACAATACACAACGAACGGTTCCTCTGGATTAGGCAACGTCAAAACAGGCGACGTCGTCAATCTCTTTTTCAGTTCCATAAAACTTTCCTCGCACCGAGCATCCCAAACAAAAACTTTACCCTTGCAAGTCAACTGAGTCAATGGAAGGGCCAACTTGGAAAAACCCTCGATGAACCTCCTGTAGTACCCAGCCAGACCCAAAAAGCTTCTAATCTCTGTTACGGACTTCGGAGACTCCCACTCCAACACTGCTTCTACTTTTGCCGGATCAACCGCAATACCTTTACCAGAAATCACGTGCCCAAGGAAGCTCACCTCTTTCAGCCAGATCTCACACTTCGATAACTTAGCGTACAACTTTTTCTCTTTTAAAACTTCCAACACTGACTTCAGGTGCTCAGCATGCTCTTCATCTGACTTAGAATAAACTAGAATATCATCTATGAAGATTACCACAAACCGATCTAGGTAATTATGGAAAATACGGTTCATATATTCCATAAATACACCAGGAGCATTGGTCACACCGAACGGCATCACTGAATACTCATAATGCCCATACCTTGTCCTGAACGCTGTCTTCTGAACATCTTCATCCTTCACTTTAATCTGATGATATCCGGACCTCAAATCAATTTTGCTGAAAACACGGGCACCCACTAACTGGTCCATCAGATCGTCGATCCTCGGAAGCGGATACTTATTCTTGATAGTTACCTTATTCAACTGACGATAGTCCACACATAACCTCATGCTCCCATCTTTCTTTTTCACTAACAATACCGGAGCTCCCCACGGTGATACACTCGGTCTTACAAATTTCTTCTCAAGCAATTCTTCAAGTTGCGTCTTCAACTCAGACAGTTCCGACGCCGACATTCTGTACGGAGCCATAGACACAGGCCTCGTACCAGGTACAAGATCAATCGAAAATTCAACTTCTCTTTCCGGTGGCACACCCGGAATTTCATCAGGAAAGACCTCAGGAAATTCACGTACTACCTTCAGTTCTTCAATAACAGCCTGACTCTCAGCAGACAACGAAGCCATCAACGCAAATAACTGAACTCCTTCTTTCTTCAATTTCTTCAACTGACCAGCAGACACCAAAACCGAACTTTCTTCACCGAAACTAACCGACTTGCTACGACAGTTGATATGAACGTGATTATTCTCTAACCAGTCCATGCCTAAGAATACATCCAGACCTCTCAATGGCAAACATACAAAATTCACAATAAAGTCCCTGCCGAAGATCGACACGGGACACTGAGAACACACCTGGGACGTAATCACCGACCCCTTCGCAGGAGTATCGACAACCATATCCCCACACATAGCAGATAAAACAAGACCCAATCGTTTACAGCAATCAACAGATATAAAACAATGGGTAGCACCAGTATCAATAAGAGATTTCAGAGAAGTACCATTAATAAAACACGTACCTCTAATCAGACCATCATCATCATCAGGCTCCTCTCCTGCCAATGCAAATACCTTCCCAGTAGACCTTTCCTTTTTCGGCTTTGTACACTTTGTACTGATATGCCCAGACTCACCACAGTTGAAACACACCACATCCTTGACCTTACACTCAGCTGCCATATGACCCTTTTTACCACAACGGTAGCAATTCCTGTCATCCGACCTGCATGTAGTACTCTTGTGGCCAGGCTTGCCACACTTATAACAGACAATGCTAGCAGGGGCATCTCCCCCACTAGGACCCTTACCTCCAGCAGCCTTCTGATAACTCTTACCCGCAGGAACCTCGTACGGCTTGCTTCGACTCTGAAACTTGCCCTTTCTCTCAGAAGTAGCTTTGTAGCGAGCAGTACTGTCCTCCTCGAAGATCCTGCAACTGTCAACCAGATCTGCGAACACACGAATCTTCTGATAACCAATGGCCTGTTTAATATCAGGCCTCAACCCATTCTCAAATTTGATGCATTTTGAAAATTCTGCCGTAGCCTCACTGTAGTGTGGATAAAATTTTGCTAGCTCCACAAATTTTGCTGCATAGGCAGTCACAGACATACCACCTTGCTTCAGCTCCAAAAACTCTATCTCTTTCTTCCCGCGGACGTCTTCAGGAAAATACTTTCTCAGAAATTCCCTGCTGAATACCTCCCAAGTAATCTCTTCCTGCACAGCCTCTAACCTCTGCCTAGTAGCCAACCACCAGTCGTCGGCCTCCTCGGCTAACATATGGGTACCAAAGCGGACCTTCTGCTCAACAGTACAGTTCATCACCCTGAAAATTCTCTCGATCTCCTTCAGCCAAGCCATAGCACCATCTGGATCATATTTGCCCTTAAAGGTGGGCGGATTCTCCCTCTGAAAGGTTGTCAGACTCCTAAAACCAGCATTATCCCCAGCATTCTGCTGACCCTGCATCGCCTGAGCCATAGCTTGCAATGCAGCAGCAAGAGCAGCGTCGTCTCGTCTGGCCATTCTAGCACTGCAACAGAAAACAGAATTCAGAAACGAGTAACAAACTCAATGTTACTCAACACGACGACTCAACTACCGGCCGGACAGACCGAACTGCTCTGATACCACTAATGTAACACCCCTTTCTACCCGTTACTTCGTTTATAAAAATCAGAGTTTGAAAATCTCGTTCATAGGGAAATGTTACACATACTTCAATAAAACGTCGCTTAGCAGTTTTGAAAAACAGTTCAACTCAATACTCATGCATTCGCGTAGCACATCACAAATAAAGAATCTCCAATCTCATTTCAACGTCACTCATAAAACTCAACATAACACAACCCAATACGCAGCGGAAAATAGTAAAACATAACCAAATAGTCCACATGGACATAATAATCAAAAATCATGAATAAATGCCGAGTTCGTTATCCCCCCTGAGTGCTACGTATCAGAGCATGACGACTCGACTCAAAAGTGAAGCTAATACCTTCACTGGGAATCACCTGCACGTTACCAACACGGGGGTAACATTCAAACAGGAAAGGGTGAGCATCATTTCAGTCTATATAATAGAAAATATGATAAGCACTAATCATGGGCTACGCACTAGAACAAATCAGCATCCAAACACCAAATACTCACATCATAGTCATCTCTTACGTCATTTACAATAACTCATTACATATCATGTAGATTTATGAAATGCAACCCACTCGCGGGTATGTGCATGAAGGTACCTTTTCACAAAACGTCGCTTAGCCACTCAGGCCTTATCATCACTTAGCCACTCAGGCCTCAAAACATCACTGGGTTTATGCATATGGGCATGAGACACTATGACATGCACCACTCACAATACACACATACACAATTACTCAATTCATGGTCAACTATGTGACCCGTCACTTACCGGTTTGCCGAATAAAGGCACAGCACCTGTCATTTCACAATTCACACACAAATAACTTCACTTAGCCTTTTAGGCCTTAACATCACTTAGCCACTCAGGCCCCAACTGTCACTTACACATAAACATCATTCAACTCAAACATTAGCCACCGAGGGCAAAACGTCATTTGACTAACCACCAAGGGCATCCTCGTCATTTACACATCATTATCATCAACTTTGGCCACTAGGGGCAAAACAGTCATTTGACTAGCCACCAAGGGCATCCTCGTCATTTACACATCATTATCATTAACTTTGGCCACTAGGGGCAAAACAGTCATTTTTGACACTACCGTGTTAAAACTGTTGTTTATACACCAAAAGGGATTTTTAAAGAGTTCCACGTCATTTTTCAATGTCACTGGGACGATCACCGGGGGCAGCCACTTGGGCGCCCACAAACAGTCAGAAAATAACGACTTTTCATTTTAAAAATTGAACCCACAAATAGACAACGTAAAAAGCTTCACGGCACTTTTCGAATCGTTCAGAACGGACGTCTGAGTCAAAAGTTATGATAAAAACAATTTTGGAAAAATTAGGCAACATCCTGGGAACAGGCGCCTTAGGCGCCCAGGCAACCAGGCAACAAGTGCACAGGCGCCCAGCGCCCAGGCAACATCAACAACGCACGCAACACAGCATGGGCGCCTAGCGCCCAGGGGCAACAACGCGCGCGCACAGCGCAGCGCAACACGAACAAGACACGGGCGCCTAGCGCCCAGGGGGACAACAACGCAGGGAACACGCACGCCACAGGCGCCCAGCGCCCAGGCGCGCACACACGCACAGCACAACACAACATCAGGCGCCCAGCGCCCAGCACAGGCGCTTAGCGCCCAGCACACAGCAGCAACGTCCAGAATTTTACCAAAACGCTTTTTAACACTAAAAATTGTTTTCTTAACAATTCCAAATCATAAAAACTCAACATTTTCCCAGCAACTAAACATACACATATTTTAATCAATTTCTCAAAAATTCAATAGGGCATTGTCTTCCCTAACCCCTTGGCGCCCTAGGCGCCTATATACCATCCATCAAATCTTGCGAACAACACAAGCAAAATCCAACACAAATTCAGTTTCATGATCAATTCCACTTCGCATACACACATATATATAATGGCCAAGAAACATCAAGAACTCAAGCATCTCTCAATTCGCATACATCTATATATAAAAGCCAACATCAACAATGCATCAAGAAACATCAAGAACTCAAACATCCCTCAATTCGCATACATATATATATAAAAACCAACATCAACAATACATCAATAAATCTAGTCTAACCCTAGATCTAGAACTCATCATATGAAGTATTAGATAGAGTGATAGAGCTCCCCTAACCTCGAAATTGAAGAACGGAGGCTCCGGAGATAGTCACGTACAGGACCACAGCAACAAGATCACGTTCTTGCTCTTCCTTGGTTGCGACTTCTCTCCTCTTCCTCTTCTCTCCTTACGGCGCCCTTCCTTGCTCTCTCTCTCTCTATCTCACGCTCTTTCTTTCTTTCCTGCGTTTTCTCTTCTGATTTTGCGAATTGCCACCAACCCTAGACCCCAACTAAACCAACACTTCGCATATGACAAGAATAACGGGCTTGGGCTTCTCACTTAGGCCCAAGTCCATTTGGTTCAGCACCTCCACTTTCTAGTACTTCCTACGCATATCAGTATAAATTCAAATAATTAAATTACATCAAATAATTTAATTTAAATCCCCAATTACTTAATTAAATAAATTAATTAAATAATTTTAGGGTGTTACAGTATGAGGATCGATAGGGACGCTTCTCCTACTTCCACCAGCCATGATTCTGCGAAATATGCACAAAGTGTTTAGTTGATCAAGATAAACGTCTAATAGCATACTAAGAGGAATCACGCTTAGAGGACTTAAGAGACTCATGATTCTAAGCCCGACTAGGTCGAACTGCTCTGATACCAATTGTAACACCCCGATAATTTCTATCTTGTAGAAATTACCGAAGCGCACAACTGGCACACATCAGAGTGACTTTCCTTTTTAAAATATTGAACACATACTAAACTTCGATAAATCACTCATCGAACGTGCTTACATAACTGAACATAATATATATATATAATCGGTCCTTACACCCTCAACTAGTGTTCAATACTCAAAAACCGAAAGTCTGCGGAAGCGATTTACAACTTGAAAGACATAAGTCGTACAATCGAATAATCTTAAGATACAAAGGAAACTGAAATACAGAGATACATAATATGACAAAACAAACAAAAGCGTCAGTAGCTCCTCAAGCATCTCCATAGCCGTGCCTCACGGTCTTCAACTTCCCCTACTTAACTGAAAAACAACAACAATGGATTGGGTGAGACAACTTGTCTCAGTGAGTTCTATCGCGACCCCTTACTAATTCTCTCGGTTCAATTATGCTTGATGCATTATTCTAAACTCATAACTCATAGTCCTCAAAGTTGACTATGTGGCTGAACTAACTAACGTTGTCCTCATAACCCTCAAGCCGGTTACAAGAAACAACACATAAACTGAACTGATATTTTAGCGTGTCACCGGTCACTTGGCATAATAAGCTCCCGGTGAACCCGTCCCCACTAATCGACTAGGTCCCTGATGGGGCCTAGGTTCATAGGGCTCATGACTGCCCCTCCCCTAGCACACTAAACTGAAATAGGGTCGTCACCCTAACTGAACTAATGTATATATTTTAATATACCTGAACTGAACTGAACAATGAACTTAATTTAACAATGAACTGAACTTAACATAATCTTATTATTAACATTAGGTGATCTAATTACTAACTTAATCTTATAATTAAGTGATCTCACATGGCTTACTAAGGTTCTTAACTTAATTACTGGGTATATACCAAACAGTCTAAGCATTGTTACCGTGTATCCATATTAGGCATTCGATGATCATTACAAATCATAATTAGGGTCATATCCTCAAGAGCGAGTTAGAATCAATCAAACAATGGTATTAATAGGGTCACATCATCACAGTTGGCTGAGAAGGAGATCGGAAGAGGTTTGGAACCGAAAGGAGCGACGAAATGGAATTTAGGAGTACGGTACCCGAAGGGGGCGCACGGTCCTTGTGTCCTGTTACTTTTCTCAAATTGGCAACCAGAAGGGGACGCACGATCCTTCCCTAGGGGCGCACGGTCTGTGCGTCTTGTGAACTCAGAATAATGTCCTCTTTCGTTCCGTTTCGCTTTCCGATCGTTTCTAATCCGTAACCCGATCGACATCCAACCTTCAAACAGAATTTATACAAATAATTCCAGACACAATCCAATCATCACAATCCACAACAATAATTCATGAGTACTCAATCAATCACATAATTCGGTATTTAAAACGTATTTTTTTCACAAAGCGGATTGGCATGAATTTTCGTAAAACGCGATACCGAAACTCAGAACACAAAACTCTTGGACATAAATCCCTAGTGAGTATAGAACTCACCTAATGTGATGAAAATCACACAATCACGAATCCCTCGGTTGACACGGCGACGAACACTACGAACGGTCCTCGAATTCGCTCCCCGGACAGATTCAGCTACACGGAATGCTTGGACAACAACTAAAACTCGAACGCAACACTATGAGCTACGGATATTCTACCTTGACTCCCCATGCAACACTCCTAGCAGCTTCCTAATTAAACATGCAAGAACAGCTTCTCACTAAAATCTCACTTCCTCTCATTTGGCCCTCTAGATCGAAAATGGGAGAAAAGAGAGAAGGGTTCTTTGGTGATGAATCTTGGTATCAATCTGAAGAGGGTGTGATGGGGATCACAAAGGTGTTGAGAACTCAAACATGCATTGGAAAAATCCTGAGTTACCCCCCTCCCACTTCTTCTCTCTTGCGCCCTTCTTTCTTTCTTCCCTCAGGTTCTGTTTTCAGTTTCAAACAAATGAAGGTTCTTCTATTTTGTTCCAGCTGAAGGTGTTTAAATATGGGCAAGGCAAAAAGACAGGTTTACCCTTCACTTAACATTCTATTCCCTAAGACTCCTTTCCACTCTAATTACTTTAACTTAACTTTAATTAATTACCAATCCCACATAAAACTTATACTTAATAAATCAACAGGTCATTTTCAATTTAAATAATTTCAATCAATTAAATAAATCACTAATAATTAATATTATGCCAATATAATTAAATAGCAAAAATAGGGGATGTTACACAAACCCTTTCCAGAAGCATCGCTGTAAATTTGGAATTCCAAAGACGGATCCGGAAGGATCAGGATTGGAGCAGAAGTCAACCTAACTTTCAATTCTTGAAAACATTCTTCACAATCAGCATCCCATGTAAACGATTGACCCTTGCGAGTTAACTGAGTAAGTGGAAGAACTAACTGTGAGAACCCTTGAACAAATATCCTATAGTAACCAGCTAGACCCAAGAAACTTCTGATCTTTGTGACTGTTGTCGGTCGCTCCCAGTTTAACACAACTTCCACTTTACTGGGATCCACAGCAACTCCCGATTGGGAAATCACATGTCCCAAAATCTTTACCTCGGGCATCCAGAAATCACACTTCGAGGGTTTTGCGTACAACTTCATTTCTCAGAGTACATTCCGAACAATGCGTAGTTGTTGAGCATGCTCCTCAATGGTCTTCGAGTCCACGAAGATATCATCGATGAAAACGAATACAAACTGATCCAGATACGTATAAAAAAAACTCGGTTCATGTAATCCATGAATACCGCTGGAGCATTAGTCAAACCGAAGGGCATTACTACGAACTCGTAATGTCCATACCTCGTACGGAAAGCTGTCTTCGGAATATCTAAGGCTCTTACCTTTATTTGATGATAGCCCGACCTCAGATCAATTTTTGAAAATACCACGGCACCTCGAAGTTGATCCAGCAATTCGTGTATCCTTGGCAAAGGATATTTGTTCTTAATCGTCACCTTGTTGAGTTGACGGTAGTCAATACACAATCTCATGCTTCCGTCCTTCTTCTTAACTAGCAGCACCGGAGCACCCCATGGAGAAGCACTCGGTCGGATGAACCTCTTTGATATTAATTCTTCAAGTTGAGACTTCAATTCCTTCAATTCTAAAGGAGACATTCTATAAGGAGTAATAGATATTGATCCTGTGCCAGGAATCAATTCTATAGGAAACTATACCTCTCGGTCAGGAGGTAAGGATGAAACTTCATCGGGAAAAACACCCAGAAATTCATTCACCACTTGAACAGAAGATAAATCTAAACCCGTCTCAGTAGACGCAGACAACATAATAATGGAAGCTTCCGCACCTTGGAATAATAATTGGCTTGCTAAGGTGAAAAAGATAACTGCGTCAGAAATTGGTCTTTGACAATTCAACTGATTCAGAAGCGAAGCTGATAGTTCGATTAGCACAGTCGATTGTAACATGATATGCGGTCCTCCAATTCATTCCCAGAGCGATGTCCATACATCTCATAGGCAAACAAATAAATTCTACAACGAAATTTCTGCCTCTCATGACAAGTAGTCAATTTGACTAAAATATTAGGTCTGGATACGACCTTCAGCAGCAGTTAAAATAGTTATCGGCT
The DNA here is from genome assembly GCA_039519185.1 of Astragalus membranaceus. Classification (NCBI taxonomy): domain Eukaryota; kingdom Viridiplantae; phylum Streptophyta; class Magnoliopsida; order Fabales; family Fabaceae; genus Astragalus; species Astragalus membranaceus. The sequence continues at coordinate 44,502,721 of CM076846.1, forward strand.
CGGATAGCGGAGATTCGCTAGTCCCAACCGATCCACACATGATTGTGCTGTAAAACAATGGGTTGCACCCGAATCGTATAATATACTGACGGAGTTATTGAAAGGAGATCCCATACTCCTCAGTAACCTGTCAGCAGTTGTAACTGTCTGAGCATCCAAAGTGTTGACTCGTCCTTGCCTTGGAGCTGCTTGTGACTCCTTGGAACGTTTCCTTGCAGGGCACTCTTTACCATAGTGACCCTCTTCATTACAATAATAGCACCGATTAGATCTTTGCTTACAATCACCACTGTGATGCTTTCCACAGTTAGAACATCTTCTGACCTTTGAAGAATCGGAGAACTGCACCTCCTTTTCCTTTGATGATTTTATCTTAGGACTTTACATTCCGAGTTGGTAATTCAACTACCTTCTTTCCTTTCCCATATTCCCTATGAGATCATCCTCGGCGACATAGGCTGGTTGCACTAGGGCAGCATAATTGATGAGAGTATAAGAACTGAGACCCCGAGTCATACACGAACGAAGGCCATCTTATACATCTGCATCTGCCATTCCTCATTCGGAGCATACTTTACCACTTGGTAAAACTGGGACAATTCTCAAACTTAGCGGTGTATTCTTCCACCGTCATGTCACCTTTCCTGAGGATGCACCGGTTGGAGATTCCGGTCTTGGTCGAGGACTGCGTCTTGATCATCCTGCCATAATTCCGCTTATGATGCACTAAGTATTAAGTTGATCAGGCTCAATGTCTCTTAGCATCACAAGTGTAATTACGAATCGACTCAACCCTAAACTAAGTCCGACTAGGTCGAACTGCTCTAATACCAACTGTAACACCCCGATATTTTTACTTATTAAAAATACCCAAGTGTACCATCCCTAGAACATCAGAGATATATTTCCTGCCTAGACATTGAATATCACTATAAATTTTTCGCTGAATATAAACCAAACAGTCTTATTTACAAACAAGACAATACGGTTCTCAGACCATAAACCATCAGCAACTATAGTATTCAGTATCGTACAAGAAAGCGGAAGAAAATATACACTAAAGACATAATGTTGCAGTACATAGACAACAAAGGGAAATATAAACTTAAGCATAAAGCTAAGTCATCAGCAACCATCCGAGCTCAACCTACTCGTGCCTCAGCGGTCCTCATTTTCCTTGTTTCTCTGTAAAACAACAACATTTAAACAGTGAGATACAATCTCAATGAGTTCTACCGAGACCCCTACTAGCACTTTCGGTCCTTTTAAAACATTTTTAAGATTTGACACGACACCGACCGCAATCCACTTGCTAATCCCGGTGTACCATACAATAAGGCTTCGATCTAGTAGGACACCGACCGCAATCCACTTGCTAATCCCGATGAACTAATGTCCTAGGCCTTTCTACGTACCACCGATCGCAATCCACTTGCTAATCCCGGCGAACATAGTACAAACTTTTAACACAACACCGACCGCAATCCACTTGCTAATCCCGACGAACCCCATTACCAATAGTGTTTCCTAATGGCACGAAGCCTAGGGTAAGGGTTCATGACTTCCCCGCCTAGTATGTCAACATGGGTCGTCACCCAAACTCGATATGATATATATATATATATATATATATATATATATATATATATATATATATATATCTACAATCATATGAACATTTAGTTCATTTAAATTATACTTTACCACGTAGGACTCATAGTTGTTAACAATTTGGCAAGTGTACCAAGTTCGTTGCAAGTAATAATTTAAACGGTAAGTACCGGTCGTATCCACAGGGATTGCGTTTTCTTATCAATTAGGCAAGTTTATTAATTCTTAGCGGTAGAAACGGAAAGATAATCTTTTTGGGATTTTGTAAATTAAATGCAAGATAGTGTTTGAAAATAAAGCAAGATACAAGCGATTAAGGATTGATTCATCTTCCCTACGCTATCCTATGACCTTCAGCTAATTACAGATTAGTTGTTTGAACTACCAGATTCAATTCACTATGATAGGTTAAGAGCAATTCCTTGCTCAGAACCCCTTTTACCTAATTGAGTTACCCTAATTCCTTAGGTGAATCATGCCAATCGGTAAAGCAATAAACTCAAGAAATAAAGAATTCATGCATCCAACCCCATATTCCTATGGTGATCACAAGTACATGATCTAATACCCCATATCCAGCATGCAACCCATATTCCTATGCAATCACATAACCTAGATCATTATAATTATCATATGTAACTATAAAGCATTAAACTCAGAGGCATAGACTTATGATAATTCAAACTACTAATTGTATTAACCATAACAAAACATTCATAGGATAGTTTTGGGAAGAGTCATCTCTCCCTAATCAAAAGAAACTAAGTAGACAACATCATAAGAGTAGAAATCAAGAGTAGGAGAAGATTACACAAGTAAGGATCCATTAGAACCTTCAAAACCTTGTTCCCAGGGTGAAGGAAGCCTCCAAATTCGCCCCCAGCTGCTGCTCCAAACCCTAGCACTGCTCTCCAGACGAAGTCTCTGAACAATTCACTGAAAACTGATATTTAACCTAACTTTCTAAAGTCCATCGCGACGCGGCCCGTAGCCATCGCGACGCGATATTGCACAGAATCAACAATCCTCCTGTTTTATGCTTCCTTCGCGACGCGAACCCTCCTGGTCGCGACGCGAAATTGCTCAGACACTCAAATCTTCCCAATTGTGCTGCATCTCCGGGCAAGTGTCTGGTTCGCCGAATGATAACACACAAATTGGAGGTCTTCAAGTACAATTTAGCTCCAAAAGTGAAGGAATTGCTTACAACAGGACTTCCTACTACAATTATCTATAACTAAACTAAATCCGCAGATAATGACTGTCATACAATGAAAAACCTGCACAATTGGTCCTAAAAATGCACAACTTACATCATATGATAGGAAGTTAACAATAGTCCGCCTTTTTATCAATAAAACATATCCGCACACGTATACTATCATTCGGTTTTTCGAAACGATTTGAAGATCAAAAGTATTTTATAGGCTAAATAGCACCTTTGGTCCTTTATGTTTGCTCTAAATTTCACTTTGGTCCTTTATCTTTTTTTGGGTCCGTTTTGGTCCCTCATGTTTCATTTTCGTTTCATTTTGGTCCCTGACGTTAGTTTTTGTTAACGGACGCCACGTTGGCAGTTAATTGCTGACGTGGCGTCCATTTTCATTAAATGACATGGCAAAAAAATATATTATTTAATTAAATTAACAAATTAACAAAAATTAAATTATCAAATTAACAAAATCATCAAACTAAAAACAACGACTTCCAGTAAAATAGGGGGTGCAAGTGGAAAATCATCAAAATGAAACAATCATCAAACAACGATTTCCAGCAATCTTCAAACATTCAACATCTTCAAACATTCAACCCTTAACTGTTAAACTATTTTTCCACTGCGTTTTCTTTCGTTTTCCAAAACATTCAACATCTTCAAACACAAATAAAACTAAAAACAGTAAAATAAAACTAAAAACATTCAACATCTTCTCCATTAATTGAATCTAGTGATTTAGGGAACCGTTTTGTTTGATCTCGGATGGGTTTTGATCGCAAGAAAGAGATCTAAAGAAGCCCTGAATCAATTTCGTAAAACAACGAGTTTCTGGCTTTTCGCCATTGATGCAGAGTTGCAGTTTCAATTTAGTTTCAGTTTGGTCCTCTACCTTTTTTTTTAGTTTCAGTTTGGTCCCCTATATTTTTTAAACGAAGAACAGATCTGGAAGAACAGAAACTGGAGAAGCCCATCAACAATCAGAAACCCAGAAATCTGAGAAAAAACCCAAAAAACGAAAAGAAAAAAAACAACGCAAATCTGAGCAACGCAAAAACGAATCCGTTTCTTCGTTCGCCGTTCTCGTTCGTCACCCCAAATCCCCCAACAACCATTCATCTTCTTCCTTCCCTCAAACCCAGATTTACTTGCGTTTCCAGATCTCATTCTTCGTTTGTCGTTCTTGTTTATGTTATTTGTTATTTGTTAATAGATGCTCAAGCAAAAAATTCGTTTGTCGTGTCTTTGAATCCTGATGATGATGAATAATTTTAATTTTGCAAAACGATTTTGTTCAGATTAATCTTTTTAATGTTTTTAGTTATTTTAAAAATTTGAAATGCTTATGTGTAAATAGATTTGGGATTAAAAAATAATTTATTTGCCACCTCAATTAATGAAAGCCACGTCATTTAATGAAAATGGACGCCACGTCAGTAGTTAACTGCCAGCGTGGCGTCCGTTAACAAAAACTAACGTTAGGGACCAAAATGAAACGAAAATGAAACATGAGGGACCAAAACGGACCAAAAAAAAGATAAAGGACCAAAGTGAAATTTAGAGCAAACATAAAGGACCAAAAATGCTATTTAGCCTATTTTATACAACCCTTTTGAAACATACCCAAAATCATGGCATTATAAGCCTAATACCATTATAGAAGGGTTAGGAAAGGATTAGGAGAGGATTGGAATCGATCGGGATCGTTTCGGGCAAGTTTGGAAAATTTGGACAAAACACAGCGCACGGTCCGTGCTCCCATACGCACGGGTCGTGCGCCCTGTAAGTCCCCTTTACAAAACAGCACTGAATTTTTATCCCGTTTTCGCATTTTTCATCGTTCCGGTCAATTCCGATACCTGTTCCAGTCCAGTCCCAACATAAAAACAGTCCAAATACATATTCAAACAACAATGATCTTCAATCAAGCAATCCAAAAACCGATTGGACCTAAAACATGATTTTCGTACAAAATACTTTTTCGACACGAATCAAACCGAAACACATTTCACAAGTTATGTTTATTAATTCAAAAACCTAAACGTGAGTAAAACTCACCGATTGTGATGAAAATCACAAATAGCCGAGACTTTCCACGAAATCGCTTTTCCGACATAACCACACAAACGTTCCCCGTATAAACTTTACGCTCCGACGACAATCGAATTCACTCCCAACCTTTGAACTTACAATCAATCACAAAACCTCCATGTAATTACTATTCATCGTCCTCAAGCTTCAATTCACTATTCACACATAACCCCAATTTGAACCCTAACCTCTTGATTCTTCACAAACCCCAAATCGGACTTCAATATTTGCGCAATCCACGTTGAGCTCGCTCCCAAACACCATCCAAAGCTTTCCTTTGAGCTTGAACAACAAAAACCTCCATTTTCCTCTTAAATTTGAAAATGGCAAAGTGAGAGAGAGTGAGTTGATGATGATGATTTTGGTATCAAATCGAAGAGAAAGTAACGCTGAACGTTTTTCGTGTTGGAAGGAAGTCGTTTTGATGAACCGAAGTATCCCCTTTTTCCTCTTCTTCTTCCACACCCATTCTTTCACTTTTTCTTTTCCTTTCCTCTTTTCCTCCTTGTTTCTCTCGCTTCCCTTTCTTTCTTTTCTTTCTATTCTTTTTAATTCTTTCTTTTTCTCACTCACACACACACACATACACGCATACACATATATTTATTTAATATATAAGTGTTAACGTGGTCAAATTACCATATTGATCTAAATCTCTTATTTCGATTCCAAAACTTCCTTGACTCGTATTATCCGGTTAACGATCCGATGACAACCAATAAATAATTTTAGCACTTAATAAATTTACCAGTCAAGTACTAAATTAATTTAATTGGGTTAACACCCAAATAATTCTACTCATTATTTTGAGGATGTTACATGAAGTTTGTGCTAAAACTGAAGCAAAACGAGTCTAGTTTTCAATGGAACAAAAATCATTTAAAATGGAGTTTTAGAGAAAACATTATAAGCAAAACAATGAATCTATTTCCATATGGGTTTTAAAATACTACATGTAACTTGTAACCCAAATTTCTCCATCAATACTTAATCAAAACCAGTAAAACAAGTGCCTGGAATTAAGGGGTCTGACGACGCGCCCTTAAGGATTTATCCGCCTCAATAGCGCAAATCCTCCGAGGATACAACCGGTCTCGTCCCGAATCACAGTAACGATTGAGGTATCGAAACTGGCAAGAATGGAGTTTTAATATTCTGGTGATGAACCCAGGAAGAAGAAAAAAGAGTGGCGTATTTTTTTGGTTGAGTTTTCGGTTTTTGGATATGTTTTTGCGTTAACTCCAATTGTTGTTGGCCTTGCCCTAACAATTAGGAAGTCAGTCAAAGAAGAGCTCCTAACCACTTAGTTTGTTATGCTAAAATAGTGGAAAGTGGAGAGTGCTGAACAAACTTATCAGGACGCATTTTAATTAAACGAATGTGGACAATACTTGGAGCTCAAGTAAATTGCTATTAGGAAAATACTTAACAGTAATATTAAATAAAAATAATTTTGATTAATCAAAATAACTTAAAATAGGCATTCTAGTATAGGCTCATGTGTATTGTCAAAAAAAAAGTATAGGCTCATGTGAGTCCAAAAATATACATATATATATAAAATTAATATATCAGTAAATAAAGACTTTGGTATGTCCAAAGCCAAGCAAGGGACTTCACAACTTTTGAAATATCTCTCAAAATCAATTAAAATCACAACATAATTGATATATAAAACAAACCAACAGACTTTGTAATAATAAATCAACTTTGCTCATTTAGTTTCTAAACTTTTCAATTAATCTACCTTACTATAAAAAAACGTGTGTAGCTTAGATAGTTTTATTAAAAATAAATGGAGTGGGCTAATGAGGTGTTACAAATTTGGGATGTTACAGTATAAGTTTGAAAGAAATTTTTAATGAAATCATGAGCGCAATTGAATAAAAGCCTTTTCTAGAAAAATGTCTAAATCTAATTTTTTTTCAATAAGAATATTTTTTAAACAAAACATAAAAGAGTACTGTTTTTCCTTTTAGATGTTTTTTCACCGAAAGGCTTTAACAAGACTCCCCTTATTCTCTTTCCCCAAATAAAAACTACCGAACAATGATATATATACTATATCAAAAAATTTGAGTGTAATCGTGTGTGTAACTTTAGAAAATCAAAATTGCATTTGGGAAAAAAAATCTACAAGTTTTTAGGTTAGGAAATGAGATCTCAATAACAAACTTATTTATCCATAAAAAAACCATTTGTTCAACAAACATGAAACCTATATTTTCTTTAGTCGTTTCAAAATAGATAAAACAATATATTCAATACATTCGAATGTTAAGATTGTAATCTGTATATTATAAATATAACTTTCTTAATCACAATTTGACTCAGGCAGAGCTTCTTCAAGACCTTGAATATAATACCATCTTCTAAACAACCATGGCATCATCCAACAAATTTTATATCGCTCTGACCATTTTTATTAGTTTTACTTTGTTATTGAAAACATCGGTTGGTTCTAAAACTCTTCAGCCACCATCTCAAGGTCCCTCCAGTGAGAAAAAATATGCACCCAGGCCACAGTCATCGTATGAGAAATATTTAAGTAAATGTGTAAGCAAATTGACGCCAAATTGTGGTCAACAAGTATTCTTTGGTGTATTTGTTGGAGATAAAACAATTAGTAACGAGTGTTGTCTCGGTCTTGTGAATAACGTGGGAAGATCGTGCCACAATGACATCACAAACAATACGGTTAAATTGCCAATTTTTCAGAAAAACAAGACAGAAATTTTGAATAGGTCTTTGAAGGTTTGGAATGATTGTAGTTTGGTTCATTCTGCTTGATCTAAGGTTGGTTTTCACTGACACATGGAAGTGAATAAATGTATCAAATGAATAGTACACTTTTAAGTGAAAAAGTTCTTCCTATCTCGGGTATATATACCCTATCATCATTGTCTGATTCGAGGATACATGTATTTGTTTTTGGATGAAAATTAAATCATACAAATGGTTTTAATAAAAGCAAATATTTTAACTAATATAAACATTACTTATCTCATGAAATTAAATAATTGTTTATTCATATTAGTTACGCTTAAAATATCCCATTATTCCTTAACTAATAGTTCAAAGTCGCATCTTCAAAAACTAATCTAATGTAGCGAGAATTATAGAAACAAAATTGATAATTCGAATGCAAAAACGTACAACCATAAGAGACCGATATGATTATCATTTGACTGATTTTGTTTTAAAATCAAATCTTGAAAACCATATCAATGTAATTAAAAATGTTTGTTTGGGATTGTGGAAATGATTGATAATCCTATGAATTACTAGAGTATTATAAGTAATGATAGTTGATTAAATGAGTTTGGGTGCTATTGAAATAAGAGAGGGGTAATTTTGGAATTTTATCTTCTATTTTAAACTACTCCCATTATAACAAACCATTTTATTCGCTCTAACTTCAGCTGAACACACACACACTCACTCCCACAACCATGCTTTCAAAATTTGAGAAAAACAAAACATAAACCCTTGGAGAGAGAGAGAGAGAGAGAGAGAGAGAGAGAGAAAATGAACTCGAAGGAGAAAGAGGGAGAGCTATGGAACCCTCATTCACACCTTAACTCCAGCTCCAACCCTCCTATATGAAGCCACTCTTCTCTTCTCATTCTCATTATAGTATAGAACAAAAATACAAGAGTTCAGCTTGTTCAACTTCTCTCCTCCTTCCTTGAAGCAATTCGAGTTGCATGTGGTTTAGGGAGTTAGATTGAGTTTCCTTTGGGGTTGCATGTTGGATTGGGGAGTTGAAATAAGTGATTGGGAACCAAAATTTCCAATTGAAGTACTCAAAGAGAGGTTTTAGAAACTGAACTCGATTTTAGAGAATTTGGGAGTTGGTTGGTGAAGAGAAAACCGTTATCCAACTTGCAATTGAATTTTTCAGCAATTGCATGTGTGTTTGGTGACTTTGATTGAGACCATAGCAGCTACATTTCGAATTTGAGGGTCAAGGAAGTGTGGTGGAGATTTGGTTTCGAGTTTGATGCTTGAGGAAGTTGTGTTGGTGCCTAGAATCGATTTTGAGGAGCTTTGGAACCACATTATAGCCAACTTGGATTCACACCGCTAGCCAACTTGTGTTCCCTTCCGTTTCGATGAGGGAGCTTTATGTTCAACCGATCACTCTTAGGGAGTCTTCACATTTCACAGGCCAGGCCAAAGTTTCCTAAAAATTCTTTTATATCATTAGTGGTTGAGTTATTTGAGGCTTTACAAGATTATACCCAAGTTCGTAGAAATACGAAAGATGAAGTTTAAGAAAGTTATGTCATGTAGAGGGCGTGGATCTTGAAAATTCTCGTCTTGTTAGAAGTTTCACTACAAAAAAATTGGAGAATTGTGGAGGTTTAATTTGGTAATTCTGGCGGTTTGAACCGCCAATTTATTCAACACTGGCGGTATCTCTAAGCGCCAGAATCACGGTCGCCACTCGGCAAAAGGTGGCAGTCACAATGAAACCGCCAGAATCTTCCGGGTATAAGGTGGCGCTTATCCATTTGCAAAAGGTGGCGGTTTAAACTGCCATAATTTACTTAAAAATCAGACAATTTTTTGTAAATCCTGGCGGTTTAAACCGCCATAATAACTGAATATAGTGGGGTTTTTAATAGTGTCTACTGGAATTGTATGCAAAAATTGGCAGTTTTAACAGACATTATTTCATTATTTAAACCGCCACAATTACATTTCATTATTTTTTTGACAAAATTTCATTTCATTATTTGTTGCTTACATTTAAATCTGTTTTAATCGTCAGAGAGACCTGTTATTAGCTGCAACTACAATTACCACTCATCAAGACATAAATATAATAACTATAAATATCACATTTAATAAGAGAAAATTACACATAATAAGCATAAACACACGTTTAACATTTCAAAAGTTACATAATAAGTCAAAGTTTGATAGATATCCTAAATAAGTCATATAGTCGATGTAATAAGTACAAACACGTGTTTAATAATTCAAAAGTTACATCATATGACAAAGTTTGATATACATCCAAAATAAGTCATGTCATCGGGAGGACGAGGATCACTCAAGAGATCCGCTAATTCCATTGCTTCCATTTGATGATCTTCTAACATTAGTTGGTGAACTCTGACTTCCATCATCAGTTGCCTACAAACCAGAATATTTTGTAACATCTATTCTTCACGACAATGCAAATAACATGATCATAATCGCATATATGGATACAACTATTCTTAATTAGTGCAGATTTTGTAGATTCAGTGTGTACTACTATTTGATTTTTAGAGATGATATTCCCATCCCTGATCAAGGTTTCTGTTATTCCGCTAATTCCTCTTAAATGATCCAACAATGAGCCTAACATGTTAAGATTGATAATAACACAAAAAAATTGCTACAAGAATTAAAGCTAGATACTCATTTAGTGATATACCTGCTGTGACGAACCAGCAAACAAGCCAACTAAGTCATCAGGAATTTTTCCTCCAAACTGTGCAGTACAATATGCAGCCAGTGCTTTCATTTGAGATTTCACAATTGCTACATCCTTCAATTCAGATTCCATACTTTCCACCTTTTTTTGTAACTCTTCATAAGATGGAGCATTGCTTGATGATGCAAAGTCCATGCCACTAAGTCGCGTGGTGGTATCCTTAAAAATAAGGGTAGGTACTGCTCCTATGCCTAATACTCGAACACGACCAGCATGTTCTTTGCCAAATACCAAACCAACAGGATCATTTGGAGAAATCTCGTAAGAAGCTTCTAAATTTTGACTAAGATTGTTATCAATTTTCTCCTGTACACAATTATTACAAGGTAAAGAACTGAACATATTGAAGAAGAAAATGTGAACTGATATTCAATTTCAATACACAATACATTTAAATGGTAAGATAGACCGAGTTGCCAACCATAAATTTGTTTAGATTGATAAGTCATAAATCATAAGGAAATCATAAATACACAATACATTATTTAAACTGATATTCAATTTCAAGCATAGACCGAGTTGCCAACCATAAATTTGTTATTGTGTATTGAAATTGAATATCAGTTTACACAATACATTATTTAGATTGATAAGTCATAAATCATAAGGAAATCATAAATACATTTAAATGGAACACAAACAGAACAGAGGCTACAACAACAACAACAATAAAATGTGGACAATAAGGAAATTTTATGGGAAGAACTTTACAAAGTAATAGAGGCTGGGAGTCTAACTTATTGAAACTGTTTCAATAAGGAAGGGAAGAAAGTAATAGAACTTTACAGAGAAATAGAATTGTAATGGAGCAAAACAGAGGCTGTAATGGAGCAAAATAGAGGAAGTGAAACTGACCAGTGCGAAAAGCAGAATCACAAACAGTAAGATGAATGCAAAGATGATACCCGAGAAAGAAGAGGTGCGAAGAAGATGCGAACTAGAGGCAGAAATAGAAAAGCTGTGCGAAGAGACTAGACGCTTGAAGAAGATGAAGCGGCTGACTTGACAACAACGCACAGTAATAGAAGTGTAAGTAACGGTAAAAACAAATTAACCCTAAATAACTATTTCACAATGCGCCAAAACGGGTCAACTAAAACCCACGATGGAACACCCTACCCAGCCCGATAACATATTAACATCATCTTCCTCACCTAGAAACCCTAAAACAGAGACGCCGCAGAAGACAGGCAGAGACGCCGCAACAGAATATGCAAGTCTGCTAACAGAATTCAGTTTGACAGTTACACAGACTGTTATAATAGATCCAACTGACATAACAGAATAACAGATTCTAACTAAAATGATACACCTAATTAACTGCTATTTACATTCTCTAACAACAATAAGTGATATTGTAATTGATTTTTGATTTAAAACTGATTACAGTGCTATCTTATATAGCAATCTAAAGAATAAGCTAGTCTTATTCACTAACTGATTACAGTGCTAAAGAATAAAGTGATTACAGTGCTATCAGTTATATTTCTAACTAACTACCAGACTAACTGAACTACAACAGCAACATATTAATAAGCTAGTCTTATTCACTAATAAAATTGATTAAAGTGATATTAATAAGCTGATTTATCTTATATAGCAATCTATCTTATATAGCAATCTATCTTATATAGCAATCTACCTGTACAGTGATTTAAAACTGATTAAAGTGATATTGTAATTGATTTAAAACTGATTACAGTGTTTATTCTCCTGTACACATTAAAAGATTCAGATTTCGACCAATTTGCCAGAAGATTCAGATTCAGATTCTTATTACAACCTTACCAATGTGAATCAATCGCGAAAAATTAATGGAAGTGAAACCCCATGCATCCTTTTTAAAACCCCGATCTCTAGTGGTGTCAGCCCATTTACATTTAAATAGAGTAACCTTAAATTGACCATAATAATTAAGCTCAATGATATCTTCTAGTTTTCCATAGTATGACAAATCTGCTTCTCTAAGGTTTCCATCAACGCTACTAGCAACACAAGATGTTGAAGATGTTAGAAAAACTCCACTATTTTGGGTTTTCAACCCATGTTCTCGCCTTGCAGTGCGAAACTTGAACCCATTAATATTAAATGCTGAAAATCTTCGAGCCTGTGATGTTGGACCTTTAGCTAGATACTTGAGATCGTCTAACACTGTACTAGAAATGTCTGGGTTCATAATCTAAAACAAAATCAGAGAATGTCTTAGTTACCTTAGACAAATTTATAAACTTTCATTAAAAAACAGCCCCATGTTTTGTTGCATATTTTACTTACCTTTCGAGGAAACCAATCAATGAAATCTTTATTAACTATCTTTTCTGTCTCTGTAGTTGTAGGCCTTCTCCCTTTAGACCGCCTCCGCAAATGGTCCTTAAATTCACTATATGAACATTATATATCAATGTAATGTCTTTGATGTTATTTAGAGTTTACCTAAGATTAATGTCATTTGGGAAATGGTACTCACTCAATGTATGGCTTGACTTGTGGACAATTTAATAACACATATCGATGTGCTTGAGTTTTCTCCAAGGTTGATAGCTCAAAGGTTGAGAAAGCTCCAACAGCTTTACCAATAGATGGAAAAATACTAGACAATAGGGTAAAATCTCTATTATCAGGAACATCATCCACACGTGGAGGTCTATTGATTCTTGTCTCAATCCCTTCGAGATATTGAGAGCAAAAGGTAAGAACCTCTTCAGCTAGGTATCCTTCAGCAATAGAACCTTCTGGTTGTGCCCTATTTCGTACATAAGACTTCAAATGTCCCAAATACCTAAAATGATTGAGAATTAGTAAACTCTACTGATAACACTTGTGCTTAAAAGAATAATCTTCAAAGAAATAAGAGATTCACCTCTCAATAGGATACATCCAACGATAATGTACAGGCCCTCCAAGTTTTACTTCACCAACTAAATGACAAGTCAAGTGAAACATGATTGTAAAAAATGAAGGAGGGAACAACATTTCCATGTGACAAAGAGTGACAACGATTCGAGACTGGATCCTGTCAAGATCTAAGCAACTTACACTTTTGGCACATAATTGTCGAAAGAATGAACACAACTCTATTAACACTACAGTTATGCTGTCTGGTAACACATTGCGTATGGCAAGTGGTAGTAATTGCTCAATAAGAATATGGCAATCATGACTTTTCATTCCAAAAAGCCTTCGGTTTTTCAAGTCAACACACCTTGAAATATTGCTTGAGTAACCATCCGGCACTGTGACATTTTTCAAAGTCCTTAAAAAGACATCTTTCTTTGCATTTGACATTGTAAACAAAGAAGGACGAAATCTTCCATTATCATCTGGCCAAAGATCCTTCCTTATGCCCATTTCCTTTAGATCCTTTCGAGCTTTAAGATTATCTTTTGACCTTCCAGTTTCATTAAGCAAAGTGAACAACACATTATCGCACACGTTTTTTTCAATGTGCATAACATCCAAATTATGACGCAACAAGTTAGACTCCCAGTAAGGAAGATTAAAAAATATGCTTCTCTTCCTCCATTGACCTGATCCATCTTCAACAAGTTTCTTTCCTCTAGTTCTTTTTTTACCTTTATCAGTAGGCTCTAGTATTTTTCCAAAGGTAACATTAATGCCCTCAAGTTGTTTCAAGATGTCTGAGCCGGACAAAGTTATTGGTGGATCTCTCTGCTCAACTTTTCCATTAAAACGAGATCGATTCAATCGAAACTTATGGCCTTTTTGTAAAAATCGTCGATGGCCCATAAAACTCCATTTTCCTCCATGCTTTAGTCTGCAAGAGTCGGTGTCAAAATTACATGTGGGGCAAGCAAACTGTGTGTGTGTGTTCCAACCAGATAAAGTACCAAGCCCAGGAAAGTCACTAATTGTCCACATTAGAGCTGCCCGCATTGTGAACATTTCGTTTTTTGAGGAATCAAATGTTTGCACCCCATCATGCCATAACTCATTCAACTCTTTGATGAGAGGTTGTAAGTACACATCTATGTTATTTCCAGGCATTAGTTTTCCAGGAATGATCATGGAGAGAATGGTTGATGTTTTCTTCATGCACTCCCATGGAGGGCGGTTGTACGGGATAAGAACCACTGGCCAAATACTATAGTTAGTACTCATAGCTCCAAAAGGGTTGAAACCATCACTAGCAAGGCCAAGTCGTACATTTCGTGGATCTTCAGAAAAATTTGGATGAAGTAAATCAAATGTTTTCCAAGCCTTAGAATCTCTAGGATGCCTCATCAATCCGTCTTGGTTACCTTCCAACACATGCCATCTCATAGATTCGGCAGTCTTAGAACACATGAAGAGTCTTTGCAGTCTTGGCTTTAGTGGGAAATAACGCAAGATCTTTGCGGGTTGCTTCTTCTTCTTATCTTTCCATTTAGATATCTTGCATCTTTTGCATTCTTCTAAAGATTCATTCTCTTCACCCCAATACAACATACAGTCATTTGGGCATGCTGGTATCTTGATGTAGTTAAGACCAAGTTTGTTGATGATTTTCTTGGCCTCGTAAAATGAACTAGGAATCTTGGCAAATTCAAACGCATCTTTTAGCAATTCTAAAATCATAGTCATTGCTTTGTCACTCATCCTACACAAGCACTTTATATGATACAATTTAACAAGGAATGATAATTTTGAAAACTTTCTACACCCTTCATATAAATCTTGATCACTGTCTTTCAGCAACTCATAAAAATCTGTGTTATCTTCATCATGCACCGTGTTATTCCCTTCGGAAGAATGCTCAAAAGATGCACCAAGGTCATTACGATTGTGACTCACAAACCCAAAAGCATCGTTGATCATGTTTTCCATTGGATTTTGAGGCTGTAACACATCTTCAATGTGTGTTCCTTCAGTAGCCGCGGAGTGGACTACATTTGATACTTCGCCATGCCGGTACCAAAACTTGTAATTTCTAGGGAATGGTCTACGAGTTAGGTGTTCATGAACTACACCCCTTTTTTTCCATTTCGTGAAACCACATTTTGAACATGGACACTTAATGACACGACCATCAATAGACTTATGTTGAAATGCAAAATCCAAAAAGAAATTTAAACCAACTTTATATTCAATAGTATTTCGCGGTTTGCGAATCCATGATTTATCAATTGACATGACTACAAAAGAATAGATAATATTGCATAATGAGTGTCAATAATTAAATATCCATACATGAGGGGATAACAATATAACATAGGAGAAATAAAACAGTATGATAAGAACTTACTTTGGTAGTTCTTTGCCAACAAAATCAATAGAGATCTAATTTAAAGTTGAGTGCCAAAGTGATCCTTCTTACCTACCATGTTGAAGACAATATGTTAGAAAAAATACGCATTTAAAATTTTTGATGCTTAGGTGTAAATACAAATTTAGTTTTGAAGAACTTACCAATTCTTGATCAAGTTGCTTAAAAAACAAGAACATCAACTCAAGAGCCAACGGAATGAGAATCCTAGATAAAATCTGCAACTTCATCCGGAAGAAGTAATTAGCTTCTGCATCTTAAATTTATTCAGAAGCTCTATTGTTCAACTCATCTTCTCCATAACATTTATAAACTTATATGAATCTTTTCATAATTGAACAATCAATTCAATTTCAATACACAAAAACAAAAAACAATAACAATAACAAGACAATATAACAACATCCAGAAAATTAAACATGCAGCAAGCCCCAAAATCACAATTCCAAGCACAATCCCATGCAGCAAGCCCCAAAATCACAATTCCAAGCACAATCCCAAGCAAGCCCCAAAATTAAACATGCAGCAAGCCCCAAAATTAAACATGCAGCAAGCCCCAAAATTAATACATACAATTCCAAGCATAATCCCTAAAAAATATGGGAGGAAATTAAACCAGCAGCAAATTAAACAAGAAAATTAAACTATAACGAAAAAACAGCAAACTATGAACAGAAAATATAGGGGAAATCGAAAAAACAACAAAAAAACAGCCTGAACTGAATGAAAATTTAGGGATTCAATTAAACTATGAACAATAATGGAGAACCAATTTGTAGATAAACATAAGAATGAAAGATGAAACTGTATTTTAGGGATTCAAAACCATCACTAGCAACTCACAAGATTAGCCTGAACTGAAATCAATGGAAGCTTTAGCGCAGAGATGGAGCCATCGTCTTCAACAGGGCACCGTCAAGTAATAGCGGAGAGATGGACCATCGTCTTCAACTGGTTTAGCGCAGAGATGGACCCTCACCGTCTTGAACTGGAAAAGAGAGCGAGAGTGGATGCGGTGAGCGAGAGTGGATGCGGAGAGCGAGAGTAGGTGCGGTGAGCGAGAGTGGATGCGGAGAGCTGAGCGAGAGTGGATGCGGAGAGCTGAGCGAGAGTGGATGGTGGATGCGGAGAGTGGATGCAGTGATGGTTCGCCGTCTTCGTTCGTCGTCTTCAACTCGCCTTCGCCGTCTTCAACTCGCCTTCAGGTTTAGGGTTCAATGGAATGGAAAAGAGAGCGAGAGTGAGAGTGGATGCGAAGAGCGAGTAAAGTGAAATAACAAGCGCGGAACCAAAAGATAGCGCGCGTTAATCAGAAAAAAGAAGGGAGTAAATTATGGCAGTTAAAGCCGCCAATATTTTCATTCTTATTAAGGCGGTTTAAAAAACTGCCACATTTTACGGTGTATAATGGCGTTTAAAATTAACCGCCGTAACAGAACCGCCAGAATTTACACGATTTTTTGTAGTGTTTCTCATAGAGTTATCTTACTACCCTTTTGCACAAAAAAAAAATCCCTATGCACTTGTAAGTTTTATGATCAATAGCTTCAGTTAAAGTTTTATAAAATCCTATCATTGTGTGAGTCAATTGAGGACAATGTTTGACCAAGTTTATAAGTTCTTGTGAGTCTGACTTTTCTAGGGAAGCCTCTATGCCTCCAAAGTAAGATCCCTATCATCAAGAGTTTTCTCACACCCTTAGCTATGCAGTTATTGAATATTAATGCTTTTAGCATTAGATGAGTGGTTCTTATATTCGTAGGAACTTGTTGGACATTGTGTTCTAATTATGTGGATGACCACTATCTCAAGAGTATTGTTATTGATGGGTATGAAAACAACTGATTTTGTGTTTGTGCTATTCAACGGAATAGGTGAATCCCTTACCTTGCCTTGTGCTTGTAGGAAATTGTGTGCTAGGGAGTTAGTTTTTAGTAAATTAAATGATTTGCATGTGACTGAAACAGTTTGTTGTCTTGATTGAGAAGCTACATGTGCTGGAGCGTAATGAACACATTGGATTCATTGTTATGTTCTAAAGATTGTCATGAGAATTGATTGTATTTTGAGTTGTTTAGCCCAAGTTCAACGCATATTGGTGATAGGATTGAGTTGATGTAGCTAGGGTAAGGTTTGGTATCAAAAGAATGAACATTTCAACATGAAAAATAGAGTTTTCTGGACTATGCAAGGAGCCAGGACCGTGCACCTGGGAGGCCCGGTCCGTGCGGCCCATTCTGTTACCTCTCCCAATTTACTTCAAATTCACTTCTTTTTGGTACCAATGCTTGCACATTCCTATTCTTAACCTAATCCAAGGTATTTTAATTGTAATTGGGATTGATTGAAGATTTAAAGAAGCATTTTAGAGCATTTCATTTCATAACGATTTTGCCCATCCACTTTGACTTTTTAAGCATGATTGTGAACATTTGATTTTCATAAAACGTGTGCTTCCCAGTTTTCTTTTTAAAACTTCATTTTTGAATCACTAACGTGTCTTCACCGTTTTATTAAAAATATATATTTTGATGAGACTGAACTAAGTTAGGGTGTAGCAGTAATTTAGGGGAGGAAGGTGGATCACAAATGCCAAATTTTCTTCGGAACCGAAGAATCTCTTTCTTAACTTCTACTACCCGAGACTAAAGAAATTTAAAACAAGTCCACAAAAGTGATTTTTTGGGTTATGTGAAAGTTAAGAGAACGTCTCCAAATACATATTTGGCTTAATTGCAGTTTTGGTCCCCCTATTTTGACCAATTTTCGATTTTGGTCCCTGAACTTTTAATTTGACGATTTTGGTCCCCCTATTTTCCCAATTTGAAAAATCAAGGTCCCCCACCCAATTTTGACTGACTTATCCTACGTGGCAGCCCACGTGGACTGCCACATAGGCACACCCCCCCCACCCCACCCCCCCACCCCACCCCACCCCCACGCCCACCCCACCCCACCCCACCCCCCCACCACCGACCCCACCCCACCCCACCCCAACCCCCCACCACCGACCCCACCCCACCCCACCCCAACCCACCCCACCCCCCACCACCGACCCCACCCCCACCCCACCCCAACCCACCACCGAGAGAGAGAGAGAGAGAGAGAGAGAGAGAGAGGAGGGAGAGATCTGCGAAGGGGAGGGAGAGCGGAGAAGGGAGGCGACGAAGGAGGGGGAGGGAGAGCGAGAACGATCTGCGACGAGAGCGAGAGCGAGAGCGAGAGCGAGAGCGAGAGGGAGAGGAGGTGCGATGCGAAGGGGAGGAGGGGCGAAGGGGAGGAAAGGCGAAGGGGAGGGGGTGCGAAGGGGAGGGGGTGCGAAGGGGAGGGGGGAGGTGCGAAGGGGAGGGGGTGCGAAGGGGAGGAGGGGCGAAGGGGAGGGGAACAGTGGAGGGGGGAGGGGACGAGGGAATCAGTGGTGAGGGGATGGGGGAGGGGAACAGTGGAGGGGGGAGGGGAAGAGGGAATCGGTGGTGAGGGGATGGGGGAGGGGAACAGTGGAGGGGGGAGGGGAAGAGGGTCACGAGGAAGAAGAAGGTGGGGTGGGGGGGTGGGGGGTAGGGGGGTGGGGGGTGGGGGGGTAGGGGGGGTGGGGGGTGGGGGTGTGCCTACGTGGCAGTCCACGTGGGCTGCCACGTAGGAAAAGTCAGTCAAAATTGGGTGGGGGACCTTGATTTTTCAAATTAGGAAAATAGGGGGACCAAAATCGTCAACTTAAAAGTTCAGGGACCAAAATCGAAAATTGATCATAATAGGGGGACCAAAACTGCAATTAAGCCTACATATTTTATTGTTTTGTGAATTCTCCCTCATCCTGAATACTTTTCCCAAATTTAGTCAAATATAGAATACGACTACATTATTAACATGGGACTTAATTCCTCTTGAATTTAAAAATGTATTTGGAAATTTGTCATGACTACAAGTAGAATGTTTTCCTAAACTGGTACATTCGGGTTATTTAAGTCCATGTGTCAATTCTTGTTGATTATGGCATAACGAATTGTTTTGAATCCTTTCTAGGTCTATGTCCTTGATTGTCGCTGTTTTGAGATTTGATTAAAACCATTATCTTTGTTAAGTCTCTCTCATATGTCTCAAATTTGAAAATATGTTTTCAGTTATGCCTTTCCATCTTATCCGATGTCCATCATTGGATCGTATTGTGACGGTGCTTAGGACAAATCTTCTAATTGGTCAAGATATCTTGTGTAAGGTTTACTCTCAATAGAATAAATTGAGAGTAAAGGAAAGGAATTGATTTGTCCATAGCATCCCGTACGGTTATGTCATGTGGTCGGTTAATTTTGTTTGGATATTTCCTTATGGTGTTTTAAAACTAGAACTTGAACAATATTTTAGGACAAATTTTTTCAAGTTGGGGTGTAATGTAACATCCCCCAAAGTAATGTTTATTACTTTGATTTGCCGTGAGGTTTAATTTCATTTGTTTTGGTGAAATTAAATTTTGTTTTTATGATCATCAATTTATTTTAACATATAATTAAAGATGTTTGTTTGGGATTGTGGAAATGATTGATAATCCTATGAATTACTAGAGTGTTATAAGTAATGATAGTTGATTAAATGAGTTTGGGTGCTATTTAGATAAGGGAGGGGTAGTTTTGGAATTTCCCTTCTATTTTAAACTACTCCTAACAAACCCTTTTATTCCATCTAACTTCAGCTGAACACACACTCACTCCCATAACTTCATGCTTTCAACATTTGAGAAAAAGAAAACACAAACCCTTGGAGAGAGAGAGAGAGAGAGAGAGAGAGAGAGAGAGAGAGAGAGAGAGAGAGAGAGAGAGAGAGAGAGAGAGAGAGAGAGAGAGAGAGAGAGAGAGAGAGAGAGAGAGAGAGAGAGAGAGAGAGAGAGAGAGAGAGAGAGAGAGAGAGAGAGAGAGAGAGAGAGAGAGAGAGAGAGAGAGAGAGAGAGAGAGAGAGAGAGTGAACTCGAAGGAGAAAGAGGGAGAGCTATGGAACCCTCATTCACACCTTAACTCCAGCTCCAACCCTCCTATATGAAGCCATTCTTATCTTCTCATTCTCATTATAGTATAGAACAAAAATACAAGCGTTCAGCTTGTTCAACTTCTCTCTTCCATCCTTGAAGCAATTTGAGTTGCATGTGGTTTAGGGAGTTATAGATTGAGTTTCCTTTGGGGTTGCATGTTGGATTGGGGAGTTGAAATAAGTGATTGGGAACCTACATTGTCAATTGAAGTACTCAAAAAGAGGTCTTAGGAGCTGAACTCGATTTTGGGGAATTTGGGAGTTGGTTGGTGAAGAGAAAACTGATATCCAACTTGCAATTGGATTTTCAGCAATTGCATGTGTATTTGGTGACTTTGATTGAGTCCATCGCAGCTATATTTTGAATTTGAGGGTCAAGGAAGTGTGGTGGATATTGGCTTTTGAGTTTGATGCTTGAGGAAGTTGTGTTGGTGCCAAGAATCGACTTTGAGGAGCTTAGGAACCACATTGTAGCCAACTTGGATTCACACCTCTAGACAAGTGGGTTCTTTGCCTTAGGTTTTATGATTTAGTGTTTTGATTGAAGCATTTGGTTACTTTTGGAATGTATGACATGCATGTGTTGTTTGGAATCATATTTAAGTGGCATTTACTTGGAACTTATGTTGTGCTGAAATGTGATGAAAAAATTGTGCTTATTATTGTGATAATTTTTGGAGGTGATTAATTGATGCATAAACTAGCATGATTTAGTTGATATTGTGTTTGTTTATCATGAATTCCTAGATTATTGATAGTGCGTTGTGATTGGGGAAAGATTGTACTGAGGTTGGGAACCAAAGGAATGTACATTTTGAGTAAAAACAGAGTTTTTTTATGTGCTGTAAAAAGGGCCCAGACAGTGCGCCCTAGAAGCCCGGTCCGTGCGCCTACCAATGTTAGTCAAAAATTGTTGTTCGCTAGGAGGCCCAGTCCGTGCGCCAGCTTCTATCACCTTATTTTAACTCCTTTAATTCCTATTTCTTTTGATTCCAATGCTCCTCCAGTCCCTTCATTTATCCTTCCTAAGGTATTGTGACCACTAATGAGACCATTTTATGTATGTTATAGGTCAATTGAATGAGTTAATTGGTTGTATGTTGATATGCAATCAATGAAGTTTCTAGTTTATGGTTTACAATATGAATTGTATAGTATATTATCGAGTGAGAAAAGGGTCAAAGAGTCTAAGTATATTAATAAGACACCAAGGGGATGACGATCCCAAGCTAAGAGCATACTTGGTGTTGCGCCCGAAAAAGTCCCCGAGGGAGAACCTTCCTCGTTCACAACTTTTTCTAAGACAATGAAGTCGCCACCAATATTTATTAAGGAAAATATTAGGAAAACCTTTTTGGAAAGCGATTGGTCTTGCGAAACTAGAGAATAGGGTTCGGGGGTCGGTTACGCGCAGGGAAGGTGTTAGCACCCCACACGTCCTCTCTATTGAGAGGGAACCTTTAATTAAATGTGTGGTTTTAGTGTGTTGACTTGAAAATACTTAATTTTGCCTCTCTACTTTTTATTGAAAAATTCTTAATGAAAATCTTTATTTATTATGAAAAAGGGGGAAAAATGGTTTTTTAGAAAAAACGTGCTTGACGAGACATGACCCGCTCCTACGTATCTCCCGGTGCGATGGAGAATTCAAAGCTACGTAGTTCTTCTTTGTCTTTTTGAAAAGTGTTTGTTTTTTATCCTTTTTTAGTGAGTTTTCGAAATAGGACGAGCATTTAGTGAATGATTAAACTAACCAAGGTTATGGGTAATCACCGCTAAGTACTCTAGAAAATGAGAGTCAATACCACCAGTCAGACGAACAAAGGTTCTGATTGACTATTAGTAGCAACCCGTTTTTATTTGCTCTTTTGAAAGTGGTCTTCGAAAGGGATTGATTGGCACGAATGATCACGCTAACAAAGGTTATGAGTGACCATCGCTTGTTGTTCTTTGGGGAAAAAGACATCGTTACCAATGGCTAGACGAACAAGGGTTCTGATTAACCACTAGCGACGATGGGTTGAAAATGATTTTAGAAAGGAAAAAGGTTTTTGTTCTGAAAATGATCTTGGTTTGCGAAAGTGATTCTTTTTTGTTACGGAAATAACTCCTTTCTTTTCGTTATGCAAATGCTAAACTTTTTATGGTTGCGTTTGACGAGAACGTGACTCGCTCCTACGTATCCCAAATGGGAATCAAAGCGACGTAGTTCTAACGAGCCTGAAAAATGAAAATCTTTCATGATGATCAAACTAACAAAGGTTATGATGGACCACCGCTAATAACTTGTTTTGGATTCTTTGATACTTAGAAAATGCTTTTTGGAATTGGACGCGTTCATGATAATCAAACCAACAAAGGTTGTGATGGATTATCACTAGTAGCTTGCTTTATGCTTACGAGAATTCTTTTTGAAATTGAGGCTTTCATGACAATCAAACCAACAAAGGTTGTGATGGATTGCCACTAGTAACCGTTTTTGTGCCAGGTCGTTTTAGAAATGAAAACAATGAATGCAAGAAAGAATTGGTGGATTCAAGCATAACACAATCAGTGGAATCAAATCATTAAGCAACAATATTTGAATTCGCAAACAAAAATCAAGTCTAAACTACACATAGTAGATCACAACGCATAGATAGGCAAGGAGGGAACTTGAATTGGGCATCAAGAAAAAATACAAGAGTAGGCGAGATTGAACCTAAATGCACATCTAGTGGAAGATGCTAGGCGAGAACCATACTCAAATATTTCTACAAAACGCAAGGGAATCTTAAATGCACATCTAGTGGAAGATGTAATGTAAGGAATGGACCTATCTAAGTATTGATGATATTCTATATGAGAGTAGACGATGACACTGTAAGCTTCAAGCAAAAGAGTTGCCTCAATCATGATTATTGGCCAGCATAAGCAAGCAAATTATTTAGCGACCAAAGTATCAAAAAATGTTGAATCACTTTGGTCAATCCTCACACTTAAGATTAAGTGCACAAGTGCACAAGTGTGAATCACATTGCCAATCATCATATAAACTAAAAGGGTTGAATCATCTGAGACCATCTTCACCACTCAGAACATGATGCACTAGGCATAAGTGGGAATCATGTGGTTCATCATCAACAATGACACTATAACTAAGTTAAATCACATAGGGCAATTTTGGCATGGATCGCAATGATTAAATATTAACAAATATAAAGACGAAAATACCTCTGATGAAGGCAGATACTACCACTTGAAGAACGCAACTCCAACTAACTCTTGCAGAAGATCAGCTCAGACGGACCAACGGAACGAATAGAGCGAAAAATAAAGCGTAGAAGAGTTTTTCTAAAATGTGAGAGATTTCGAGAAAAATGGGTTTTTTCTCTGATCCCGTGAAAATCTGTGTCTGAGAAGTAGAGAGGAGTTGTGAAATTCGTGTGTGATCTTGTGAAATCCGTGTCCGTCAAAATGTGACTTGAGGCTGCCTATTTATAGGCTTTAGGAAAGCGTAGATCTGAAAAAACATTTTAATAAAATGAAAGAATCGATTGTTGATTGTAGTTAAAATATAGATGAATCGATTCTTATCATTTTAGAAGCCTCAAGAGTCGATTCTTTGGATAGTTGAAATAGTGAGGAATCGATTATTTACTCTTTGGAAAACATGGGAATCGATTCTTTGCTCTTTGAAAACAAGTAGGAATCGATTTTCAGGACCTCCTTTATTAGGTGAAAATCGATTCTTCCCTTAGTTAAAACAATGAGGAATCGATTTTCAGGACCTCCTTTATAGGTGAAAATCGATTCTTCCCTTAGTTAAAACAATGAGGAATCGATTTTCAGGACCTCCTTTATAGGTGAAAATCGATTCTTCCCTTAATCAAAACAATGAGGAATCGATTCATGGCCTATGGAAGAGCTTGAAAATCGATTTCAAGGCATATGCAAAACGAGGGAAATCGATTTTTAGCTTTGCCTTGAGTATATGTAAAAATTGATTCTTGCTTTCCACAGAAATGTTTTTAGGTCTTTGCCATGCATGCATAAAATATTTTCCAAAGCTTGCCATGCATGCATAACATATTTTCATGCAAAAATCATTTTTATGAAATCTTTTGTGAGTGATGACCAAAATGCCCTTTTTGACCCTAAAAACCCTAATTTCCCCAAAAAGTGCATTCTAACCCTAAAAATGATTTCAAAAACTTTGGAGCGGCTTCTAGGACCCAAAATGCATCTTTCGTGTGGAAATTTAGGGTTTTGACCTAAGCCGGACAAAATTGGGGTATGACAGCTGCCCCTCTTTATTTAGATTTTACCAAGAAATATGAATTGCGTGAGACATATTTCGAAGGTAAAATAGAAATAAAGAATTCAGAAATTATACCAATTTTGTCCATTTGGAGAAATCCGAATTTTTTCTTTTTTTTTTTTTTTTTGGAAAGATAGACACTTTCGTGTTGATGCGAAAACAGTAAATGAACACTGACGTGCAGACTGAAAGGTAAAATGGGCACTTGCGTGCAGACAGAAAAGTAAAATGGGCACTTGCGTGCAAACAGAAAAGTAAAATGGGCACTTGCGTGCAGACAGAAAAGTAAAATGGGCACTTGGCGTGCAAACAGAAAAGTAAAATGGGCACTTGGCGTGCAAACAGAAAAGTAGATGGGCACTTGGCGTGCAAACAGAAAAGTAAAATGGGCACTTGGCGTGCAAACAGAAAAGTAAAATGGGCACTTGGCGTGCAGACAGAAAAGTAAATGGGCACTTGGCGTGCAAACCGAAAAGTAAATGGGCACTTGGCGTGCAAACAGAAAAGTAAAATGGGCACTTGGCGTGCAAACAGAAAAGTAAAATGGGCACTTGGCGTGCAGACAGAAAAGTAGATGGGCACTTGGCGTGCAAACAGAAAAGTAAAATGGGCACTTGGCGTGCAAACAGAAAAGTAAAATGGGCACTTGGCGTGCAGACAGAAAAGTAAATGGGCACTTGGCGTGCAAACCGAAAAGTAAATGGGCACTTGGCGTGCAAACAGAAAAGTAAAATGGGCACTTGGCGTGCAAACAGAAAAGTAGATGGGCACTTGGCGTGCAGAAAGCGGTAAATTGCCCAGGCTGCCTAAAACCTGTAATCCTTAAACGAACTCTTGACGAATCCGAGTTTGCACGTGGCTTTGAGGAGCACGCTTCCTGTTGGCCTTTTCGAGCGACCGGGGGGATCGTTATCAGCTCCGGAACTGATATACTGATCAATGCACGGCGTCCACTGTATCTTAGGCTTGATACAACTATTCCGTTGAACCTCACATGGGGCTGCGGTCCATCGCGTTGCTCGTACACGATGTGAGACCTGGGCAGAATGGAGCGACGATCTCTGTGCTCTGATCCGCAATGCGCGCTTGAGCGCTCTCTTTTCCTTTCTCTCTTTCTTTTCTCTTTCTCTCTTTTCTTTTTTCTTTCTGAACTCCTAACTTGGGGGAACATTTTCTGGAATCTGGGGGCGAGGGCTAACACCGAAGTGCTCACCCTCTCTTTGTGCCTGTAGCTGAAAATGAACAAATGTATGCAATGCAAATGCCATGATTGATGTTTTCTTTTTTCTTATGATGAATGATGAGTTTCTTATTTCCTTTGTCTATGTCGGATGAATGCATGATCTTCTACTGTTCCTATATGCTTGATGAATGCAATGATTTTCCTTTTCTTCTCTTGTCTGTACGCAATGCATGATTTTCTTTTTCTTTTGCTTATGTCTGATGAATGCATGATCTTCTACTGTTCTTATATGCTTGATGAATGCAATGATTTTCCTTTTCTTCTCTTGTCTGTACGCAATGCATGATTTTCTTTTTCTTTTGCTTATGTCTGATGAATGCATGATTTTCTCCTGTTCTTATATGTCTTTTTCTCTTTCTCTAGCTTCTCTTCTTTCTTTTTCTTTCTTTTCTTTTCTTTTTTGTTGCTCTCTTGGCTCTTCTCTTTTCTCTCTTTTGGCTTCTCTTTTTGCTCTTTTAAGAATCATGGATATGCGAATGCAAAGCTTTGGTATTTGATGACATGGAATGCTCATGTATTTTAATGACATGCAAAGGAAAACTCTCTCTTTTTTTTTTTATGAAATGGGGATATTGCTGTAAAATGATGAATGACATGAAATGATGAATGACATGAGATGTTCTAGCTTTCTTTTCTTCTATGAGATGCCAGTATTGATGTGATGCAACTGTATTGCTTTGATGTTTGAATGCAAATGTATGCGGTGATTGATGCTTTGATGAATGAAATGCTCCTGTTCTAACTTCTGTTTGTTTCTTTTTGCTTCTTCTATGAAATGCAAACATTAATATGATGCAATGCTCTGATGTTTGATGCAATGATTCTTGTTCTTTTTCTTTTATGGAAATGCTAACGTTAATATGATGCATATGCACTGCTTTAATGTTTGATGATTGAATGACAAAGGAATGCTTTGTGAAATGATGAATGACATGGAATGCTTTTGTGGTTTCTTTTCTTTGTTTTCTTTTTGCTTTCTTTGCTTTTTCTGTGAAATATCTGATGCTAGATGTAATGCTCTAGTGATGAATGACATGCAATGATTTGTTCTTTTCTTTTTATGAAGTGCGAACATTAATATGATGCCAATGCAATGAAAAGATTTCTGCTTTTTCTGTGTAACTGACGTGGAATGTTTTTTTTTTCCTTGTGATGAATGCACAAAATGTGAAGATGCAAATGTAATGCTTTGATGCATATGCTATAATGCCTAGATGCATGAGGTAAACATTTTTGTGACGATGAGATGCGAGACTTTGAATGCAAGGAATTGAGATGATTATTGCCCATTCTGTTGAAAAATTGAATTTGATTCAAACTCCGGTGTTCTCAAGGTTTTTATTTACAAACAACCTCACTTGTTTTCTCTTTCTTTCCATGATGACTGAATTTTAGATATCACGTAAACAACATGTGCTCTCTCTTTTGAAGCATTGTCTAGTAAGCATGCATAGGAGTGCAAATGTGAATGAATGAGTCAGTTAACTTGGAATTGGTTTAGGGCATGGACATTTATGGCAAGTGAAGGAATGACCGACATGGCTATTGCCGAAGCTTGTGAGGGATCAAGAGATACAAGATTGCCCCAATTCAGGTCTTTGACGAGTTTGCCCCTGTCTAGTGGTGACAACAACTAGGGGCGTAGAAGGTGATGAATTGGGAATGCTTCGGTTTTTGAAAGGGAAGGTGGATCAAAAGAGATTTTGTCTCAACCCATAAAGTTTGATGTTGCCCCAGTCATAACAAGGGCAAAGCTGCCCCAATTAGGATAGTGAGTTGAGAGATTGTCCCGGTGAGGTTTTTATGGGAATGAATGAGGTGAAGGAATGGGAATGCACTTGCCCCACTTTGGAATGACATTGACAACTGGAGTGACATGGGATGGGCATTGAACAGACTTTCCCAAGACTAGGGTGTGTGGGTGGTGAAGAGAATGCCCCAACTTTTGGGTCTGAGTGGTATTCTCAGTGCAAAGCTTTGGTTCTCTACTAATGTCTTGACTTTTGGTGCGAAAGAATCCTTACATGGTGATCACTAAACCTTGTTTTAATGCATCTTGAATGTGTTTTGGAGTGCAAGTCCCTCTTTTTTTTATTTTGTCAGCTTTCTTTTTTCTGACTGTTCGTTTTTGTTTCCTCAGTTCTCTTTTTTTTGAGGGTTTATTCTTTCCTGATCAGCTTTCTTTTTTCTGATCGTTTGTTTTTCTTTTGAGCAAACACATTGAACATAGATAAGCTTGTTCGTCCTAAGATTAGAATTTGAGTGAACAAAAGCAACCGGTCTTTGATCGGAATGGACTTTTCGGGATTGTGGTGTTTTGTGGAGGAAGGAGGGTTAGGCTTAATGAGTGTTTGAGGCTAATGGGAGGAGGAGTTTTGTTTGGCGTTGATTGACGGTTAATGGTCTATGAGGAAGATGGTTATTGGGCTTGTTTGGGCTCTGTTAAAGCAAATTCGTGTCTCAAGGTAGAATGACTAAGGGGTTTGATGTTGAGGCCAAATGAAGTGTTTGAAGGTTTAGGGAATCAAGTGTTGGAATGATGAAGTGTTTGAAGGCTTATTTAGACAATGATCTCTTGTATTTTGTGGTAACATGTACCAGCTCACCACTTTATTTTCTTTTGTTTTGGGATTTTCATTTTTGAATCCCCTTTTTTTTATTTTCTCTTTTTCCCCTTTTTTTTTTATGATTCTTTTCCTTCTTCGACTCGGGTGAGCTGATAAAAAGTGATGCTCTGTTTTTTTATTTGGGGTGATCCTTGTCTAGGGTGATTTTTGGATTTTGGTTTTTCTTGGCTCAAGGTGGGTAGGAAAGGGACTTTCTGGGATTTTGGGGTTTTTGAGGAGATGGCCAAACTTCATTTCAAATCCCGATTGCTTATTTCTATAAAATTTAACTTTAGAAGAATAATTTATCTATCTTCATGTGTTTGCTCTTTTTCCTTTTTTTTGTGCCCTAATTTTTGCCTGGACCGCTTCAGTCCACCAGACGCTCCTTTTTGCCTAGGCCGCCCTTTGCGGGTTTTCAACCTAGCGAGCTTGTTTTTTTGTTTTATTTTATTATTATTTTTTTTTGAGAGACTTGTACTGAAGGAACATGATATTAATCAAGGGGAATTTAATGATCACAGACTTGCCCCAGCATGGAGGACTTGAACCAAAAGTCAAATACGCACTAATGGGGAGAATATGCACTTTATGGGTGGACGGGGCGGGACTAGACTTGGACGGGAGACTGTGGTAAGGGAGGAAAACCAACGGACTCAAACAAGAGAATGTACTCATAGCATGCACGCTCATTAGAAGAATGCTTCACAGAGAGTTAACATCAGTTAAAAATTTGTTTTTTCTTTGATACACTATTTCAGTCTTTTGTCATAGAATGGATGGGATGCAGTGCTTTTGAAAGAAATGCAAATGAGCTATTGAAAAACTGAGTACCTTGGAACACCTTGAGTTTGCAACCAAGTAAGGATAAACTTTTTCAAAAAGGATGATTGTTTCGCAAGAACGTCTCGCTTCTCATCACAACTCTTATTTTATGCAATGAATGAATGAACAAATTATGATATGCAAGTATGATGCAAATGCGTGGAGAATGACCACTCGAAGAGTGTGGCTTATTCTAAATAATTTTGTTATTTTTAATGCAAGACAAAATATGGAATGCCAATGCGAATGATGCAAGAATGATGCCCCCTTTTTTTCAAAATGATTTTTGATTTCGATTTTTTAATTTTTTAGAGGCGAGACAAGGTACGAAATACCAATGCCCCCTTTTTCTTTTGAAAGATGAAAGATGCAGGAATCATGCAATTTTCTAAATGCTGATTTTTTAGAGGCAAGGCAAAGTATGAAATGCCAACGCCCCTTCCTTTTTTGAGAGATGCATGTATGGAGGAATGATGTACTAAAGTGATGAGGTTAATGAAATGGTGCATGAATGCTACATTTTGAATAAACTTGATGATGATGATTATGAATGGGATGCTTTCTTGTTTTCATTTTTTTGTGTGCAATGAAATGCATGATACTCACAATGATTTTCTTTTTTGTTTTTTAGTTTTGGAACATGATTTTGAAAATTATTTGGAGATGCAAATGATTTATTGGAAAAAAGGTTTTACAAGAATGTGCTTGACGGGGTATGACCCGTTCCTACGTATCCCCATTGTAATGAGGAATCAAAGCTTACGTAGTTCTACTGTGTCTTTTTTTTTTTTTTTGAGATAATGCTTATGCATGAATGCCTCGTCTTGGATGAACTTGACAAGGATTTTTTTGCATGATCATAAATGAAATGCTTATGCTATGCAGATGATAATTGCTTTTTTTTTTGTTTTATCTTTATGTAATGAATGAATGTTTTTTTTTTTTCAAAATTGGAATTTTATGCAATGCAAATGATGCAATGATGCGATGATGCAATGATGCAATGATGCAATGATGCAATGTTGCTTCTTTTTTGTGTTTTTGCTGAAAGAGGATATTTACAGGTGGTAATTTGAAAATTTCCACACTATATGCCACCTCATATAGGCGTTTATTGAGCATATCTTTTCAAAAATTTTGAAGGAAAAATTGATTGAACTGAATGCAACAATGCAACACACAATTTGGAAAGCCCTTGTGACCTAAAAAGGGGGTAGAACCTATGATCTAAGGTGTTTTAGGGATAATCTTCTCATGTAGCTCTATTCACACCCTTACAAAGGTCATCAGAGCCACAGTCCCTCTCATGAAAATCCCCGTAAATGCAGCAAACTGCTAGATACGAAGCATCATGAAAGAGCACAACTCTGATTGAAACTTTCGCGAGTAGCCAAACGGACAAAGGTCCTGATGGGCTCCCACTACTCGAATCCACTCATCCTAAGGTATCCTAACAGACCTGGGTTATGGTCTATTTCTCTAATCGTATAATCTCAAGGTATAAGTGTGTGTGCGCGAAGGGCATTTCCTTAAAAACTACCCCACCTGCAAATGAAAATCCAGAACAGTCCAGATAATAGAAAGCCATGACATGTCGTCTACCCTAGGGTTCAATACCAATCAAATTCAACTAATCTAGGGTGCCAACAACAAACACATTACTTACCTCAGAAAGGGAGCTGAGAAGAAGGGGACATGACAAGAGGGGGGAAATATGCATGAATTTACCTTAAGAAAGGGAGCAAAGAAAAAGGGGGCATGATATGATTGGGGAAATGCATGAGGGAACTAGGAATATAAGCAAAGAAGTAACTATCTATTATTTTAAACAAAAGCGAGCATAGAAGAAGAATGCATATGGATGCAACATGCTTATGAAAAAGAAGAAGAATAGAGGCAAAGCAAGATGTTCAAATCAATCACACAAACCACACACTTAATTAATTAGGCTTGACCCACTTTTGAAAAAAATGTTTTTTAGTCCCCAGTGGAGTTGCCAGCTGTTGCGCCCGAAAAAGTCCCCGAGGGAGAACCTTCCTCGTTCACAACTTTTTCTAAGACAATGAAGCCGCCACCAATATTTATTAAGGAAAATATTAGGAAAACCTTTTTGGAAAGCGATTGGTCTTGCGAAACTAGAGAATAGGGTTCGGGGGTCGGTTACGCGCAGGGAAGGTGTTAGCACCCCACACGTCCTCTCTATTGAGAGGGAACCTTTAATTAAATGTGTGGTTTTAGTGTGTTGACTTGAAAATACTTAATTTTGCCTCTCTACTTTTTATTGAAAAATTCTTAATGAAAATCTTTATTTATTATGAAAAAGGGGGAAAAATGGTTTTTTAGAAAAAACGTGCTTGACGAGACATGACCCGCTCCTACGTATCTCCCGGTGCGATGGAGAATTCAAAGCTACGTAGTTCTTCTTTGTCTTTTTGAAAAGTGTTTGTTTTTTATCCTTTTTTAGTGAGTTTTCGAAATAGGACGAGCATTTAGTGAATGATTAAACTAACCAAGGTTATGGGTAATCACCGCTAAGTACTCTAGAAAATGAGAGTCAATACCACCAGTCAGACGAACAAAGGTTCTGATTGACTATTAGTAGCAACCCGTTTTTATTTGCTCTTTTGAAAGTGGTCTTCGAAAGGGATTGATTGGCACGAATGATCACGCTAACAAAGGTTATGAGTGACCATCGCTTGTTGTTCTTTGGGGAAAAAGACATCGTTACCAATGGCTAGACGAACAAGGGTTCTGATTAACCACTAGCGACGATGGGTTGAAAATGATTTTAGAAAGGAAAAAGGTTTTTGTTCTGAAAATGATCTTGGTTTGCGAAAGTGATTCTTTTTTGTTACGGAAATAACTCCTTTCTTTTCGTTATGCAAATGCTAAACTTTTTATGGTTGCGCTTGACGAGAATGTGACTCGCTCCTACGTATCCCAAATGGGAATCAAAGCGACGTAGTTCTAACGAGCCTGAAAAATGAAAATCTTTCATGATGATCAAACTAACAAAGGTTATGATGGACCACCGCTAATAACTTGTTTTGGATTCTTTGATACTTAGAAAATGCTTTTTGGAATTGGACGCGTTCATGATAATCAAACCAACAAAGGTTGTGATGGATTATCATTAGTAGCTTGCTTTATGCTTACGAGAATTCTTTTTGAAATTGAGGCTTTCATGACAATCAAACCAACAAAGGTTGTGATGGATTGCCACTAGTAACCGTTTTTGTGCCAGGTCGTTTTAGAAATGAAAACAATGAATGCAAGAAAGAATTGGTGGATTCAAGCATAACACAATCAGTGGAATCAAATCATTAAGCAACAATATTTGAATTCGTAAACAAAAATCAAGTCTAAACTACACATAGTAGATCACAACGCATAGATAGGCAAGGAGGGAACTTGAATTGGGCATCAAGAAAAAATACAAGAGTAGGCGAGATTGAACCTAAATGCACATCTAGTGGAAGATGCTAGGCGAGAACCATACTCAAATATTTCTACAAAACGCAAGGGAATCTTAAATGCACATCTAGTGGAAGATGTAATGTAAGGAATGGACCTATCTAAGTATTGATGATATTCTATATGAGAGTAGACGATGACACTGTAAGCTTCAAGCAAAAGAGTTGCCTCAATCATGATTATTGGCCAGCATAAGCAAGCAAATTATTTAGCGACCAAAGTATCAAAAAATGTTGAATCACTTTGGTCAATCCTCACACTTAAGATTAAGTGCACAAGTGCACAAGTGTGAATCACATTGCCAATCATCATATAAACTAAAAGGGTTGAATCATCTGAGACCATCTTCACCACTCAGAACATGATGCACTAGGCATAAGTGGGAATCATGTGGTTCATCATCAACAATGACACTATAACTAAGTTAAATCACATAGGGCAATTTTGGCATGGATCGCAATGATTAAATATTAACAAATATAAAGACGGAAATACCTCTGATGAAGGCAGATACTACCACTTGAAGAACGCAACTCCAACTAACTCTTGCAGAAGATCAGCTCAGACGGACCAACGGAACGAATAGAGCGAAAAATAAAGCGTAGAAGAGTTTTTCTAAAATGTGAGAGATTTCGAGAAAAATGGGTTTTTTCTCTGATCCCGTGAAAATCTGTGTCTGAGAAGTAGAGAGGAGTTGTGAAATTCGTGTGTGATCTTGTGAAATCCGTGTCCGTCAAAATGTGACTTGAGGCTGCCTATTTATAGGCTTTAGGAAAGCGTAGATCTGAAAAAACATTTTAATAAAATGAAAGAATTGATTGTTGATTGTAGTTAAAATATAGATGAATCGATTCTTATCATTTTAGAAGCCTCAAGAGTCGATTCTTTGGATAGTTGAAATAGTGAGGAATCGATTATTTACTCTTTGGAAAACATGGGAATCGATTCTTTGCTCTTTGAAAACAAGTAGGAATCGATTTTCAGGACCTCCTTTATTAGGTGAAAATCGATTCTTCTCTTAGTTAAAACAATGAGGAATCGATTTTCAGGACCTCCTTTATAGGTGAAAATCGATTCTTCCCTTAGTTAAAACAATGAGGAATCGATTTTCAGGACCTCCTTTATAGGTGAAAATCGATTCTTCCCTTAATCAAAACAATGAGGAATCGATTCATGGCCTATGGAAGAGCTTGAAAATCGATTTCAAGGCATATGCAAAAAGAGGGAAATCGATTTTTAGCTTTGCCTTGAGTATATGTAGAAATTGATTCTTGCTTTCCACAGAAATGTTTTTAGGTCTTTGCCATGCATGCATAAAATATTTTCCAAAGCTTGCCATGCATGCATAACATATTTTCATGCAAAAATCATTTTTATGAAATCTTTTGTGAGTGATGACCAAAATGCCCTTTTTGACCCTAAAAACCCTAATTTCCCCAAAAAGTGCATTCTAACCCTAAAAATGATTTCAAAAACTTTGGAGCGGCTTCTAGGACCCAAAATGCATCTTTCGTGTGGAAATTTAGGGTTTTGACCTAAGCCGGACAAAATTGGGGTATGACACTTGGTAAAGGGAAGTCATGAGCCCTAAGCCAAGGCCCAGAATAAGTTGACTCGGCAATAGCTATTGTCGAGTGGGTTCTCCGAGGGAATTTTGTAGGAATTTCTCGGGGTTGTGCTAAGAGAAAGAGAAAAGATAAGAAAACACCGAGAGTATAGGTGAGGGGTCTAGAAAGAACTCACTGAAATTGTATCTCATTGTTTATGTTGTGTTGTTTTTCAGATAAGCAGGGCAAGACGAAGCAAATAAGAGAAGAGTTAGTAGCTGCTGAACTGGGTTACTAAAGCCTAAAGGATCCTTAGGGATCGAGTTTGTATTTTCTTAGTCTACCCTAGGTTTATGTTATGTATTATTGTGAGATTTTAACTTATGATTATTGTAATCTAAGTTGTAGTTTATGCAAACCTTACTTTCGGAATTGAACAAGTTTTAAGAATGACTCATGTCGAGCTGATTATCAGTTATGTCATTAGGTTTCCATTTGGTATTTATACCTCCTGGAGTATGTAAAGGATGGTTTGTTCCAACAGGATAAGTTATGCTCAATTCCTTAAGTAGGTCTGCCACTCTGAAATGATTAACATTCTAAATTTATGACGTCTAAATTTAATAATGTTACAATAATACTCTTCTAATAAACTAATCATGAAAGGCTTATTAATTATTATCTATTTACAGTAGCACTAAGTAGCAGAATTGTAATGCTATAAGGCTTATAATAATGGATAAAAATTAGCAGAACCACCATTATGATAACAACTAAAAATTAGCATATCCTACTCATGAAACTTGTGTTTCCTTTCTTTTCAAAAAGAATATCAATAATAGATGAGAATGAAAAGCAGCAAAAACGTCAAATTACATGAAATGAAAATGCATCGACTGATGAATAATAAACTTAAGAGACGTTGGACTTGGGTCTATAAATTTCGGTTATTAATTTTAGGTTGGGTAGCAATATGTAGAATATTTTTTTAATTCACAGGCATGTGGGCTACACATGGCTCTACCGAGCTAGCCCGACATAGGCTCGGGCTTCTGTGGGCCGGGCTAAAAAGCCCGGGTGTAAAAATGGCTCAGTTCCTTCGGCCTAAACCCTCCTATTTTTCGTGCTAGCCCGACCCCACATGGCGAGCTCCATCCATTTTTCCATCTCTACATAATATTTTATATACGATAAATACATATCTTCTTAACATTGGTTATAAATTAACTGTCGTGACTTTTATTAACTTATTTATATAGTTTAGTGTTATGTAAAAATTATTTCATAAAAATTCTTATAAATGTAAAATCTGGTAAAAAAATATGATCAACTTGACCAACAAGACCGCAAAATATCAATTTGGTAAAATATTATCACATAAAAATCATCCTTGTAACATTGTAATAATATTAGTTTGGTCTTATGGTAGGGTTTTAATGTTTGTTGTACGTATAGATTTATAATTAACTTCAAATTTGTTTAATATCTATTGTACCACTCATATTTCTTTCCTTGCTTTAGAGTATGTGTATTGGATGATGGAACATGTAACACAACAACCACTTCCTTCCTTTAACCATGACACTCATAGGAACATTTACCACCCCACATGTGGTATGTCTATTGCTTGTCACTAGGGGTCGATTTATTTTAGCTGGTGAAAGTAATACTATATTGGTTGGTAGATTTTCATGAGCTACATAACAATAGCGTAAAGAGGGAGACTAGTCTATTACAAAATAACAGCTAGTTTAGGTTTTGTTTTCACACATAAATAAAATTATACCCTGTGTCATACTATTGTTAATATTCTATTTCTTTATTTTAAAAATTTGACCCATTTACTTTAATGTTGTGTATTGGTCAAAAAAAACTTTAATGTTGTGTCTATCAAAATTTTCTTGACCTATTGTGAGTTCAAAAAGTATAAGTTTGAAAGAAATTTTTAATGAAATCATGAGCGCAATTAAATAAAAGCTATTTCTAGAAAAAGATCTAAATCTAATTTTTTCAATAAGAAATATTTTTTAAAGAAAACATCGAAAAGTACTATTTTTCCCTTTAGATATTTTTTTAACCCGAAGGTTTTAACAAGACTCCCTTTATTCTCTTTGCCCAAATAAAAACTACCTAACAATGATATATATATACTATATCAAAAAAATTGAGTGTGTATTTGTGTGTGTAACTCTAGAAAATTAAAATTGCATTTGGGAAAAAAATCTACAAGTTTTTAGGTTAGGAAATGAGATCTCGATAACAAACTAATTTCTCCATCAAAAAAACCATTTGTTCAACAAACATGAAACCTATATTTTCTTTAGAGGTTTCAAAATAGATAAAACAATATATTGAATACATTTGAACGTTAAGATTGTAATTTGTATATTATAAGTATAACTTTCTTAATCACAATTTGACTCAGGCAGAGCTTCTTCAAGACCTTGAATATAATACCATCGTCTAAACAACCATGGCATCATCCAACAAATTTTATATCGTTCTAACCATTTTTATTAGTTTTACTTTGTTATTGAAAACATCTTGTAACACCCCGATAATTTCTAACTTGTAGAAATTACCGAAATGCACTACTGGCATATATCAGAGTAACTTCCTTTTTAAATATTGAACACGATCTAAAACTCGATGCTAAAACTCATCAAGTGCGCTTACATAACTGAACATGAGAATACATAATATCGTTCCTTACACGCTCAACTAGTGTTCAATACTCAAAACAGAAAGTCTGCGGAAGCGATATACAACTTTATAAACATAAGTCGTACAATCGTACAATCTAAGATACAAAATGAACCGAATACATAACAAGATAAACAGTGTCAGCAATCCCTCATGCATCTTCATAGCCATGCCTCACAGCATTCCGACTCTTTCCCTGCTTCACTGAAAAACAACAACATGGATTGGGTGAGACAACTTGTCTCAGTGAGTTCTATCGAGCCCCCTTACTAACTCTCTCGTTCATTATGCTTGATTCATGAATCGTAGTCCTTAAAGTTGACTACGTGGAGTACTCAAACATTGTCCCTCGTAACCCTTAAGCCGACTACAAGTGACAATCCTTAATATGACCCGTAGCCTTTAAGCCGACTACGAGAAATATATCTGAAACATGATTGTTAGCATATCACCGTAGCCCTTAAGCCGACTGCCGGTAAACCCATTCCCTGACCATAGCAGGGACAAACACGACGGGGCCTAGGTTCATAGGGCTCATGACTTCCCCTCCCCTAGTATGCTAACCTGAAAATAGGGTCGTCACCCTAGACAGAACTGATATGTATATATTTTAATATACCTGAACTGAACAACGATTCTGAACATAACCCTGAACTTATACTTAATCGATGAGCTTAAACATAACCATCAGCTTGAACATAACTTACTTATAACTTAACATGAACATGACTTAATCTTACGTTAGCTTATCTTCCACTTAACTTGGTCCTTAACATTGGTGATCTCACACGGCTTACTAAAGTTGTTAACTTAACTTATAATTATTACTCATTCAGTCCGACTATAATACATCAACCATAATCAACATCAACATAACACAATCATCTCAATCACACTCAGCATAACCGTGGCATGACAATCAACTTCATACAATGAACTTAACTTGATCATAAATAACCTTATGACATTAACACGACTTAGAACATTAAACTAACATCAACACCACTCAATTTTTATTACATTATTAGGTAGGCCTTTTAACAAGCTTTCTAACGCACCTGAGAACACTTAAATCGGACCACCGGGTCGAAAGTTATAGCGAAAACAAAATCGGTTAGTTTTGCTGAAAATAACACTGCGTCGCGACGCGAACAGGTTCCGTCGCGACGCGAAAAGTTACAGAAAAATTTTCCGTTACAAAATAACACATGGTTGCGACGCGACAGCCACGGGTCGCGACGCGACGGGTTGCAGAAGTGCAGAACAGTTTTCTAAAATTTCGATTTTGTGTCGTTTCGCTTTCAATCCGGTACCGAGACTTAATGGGACTTCCGAGACTTAAAAACAGACATTACAAACAACAATTTCAGTCCAATTATCCAAGAAAGTCAACAACACATAATCAATTATCGTCAAACAATCAATCAATCGAAAACTTATCAATCGAAACGTTATTTTCGCAAAATGGTTTTCAACACAAATTATCGCAAAACGGGGAGAGACTCAGAGTACATAATCCATAAATCATAAAACAATTCCCTAGTGAGTATAGAACTCACCAATTGTGATGACAATCGCAAAACTCCGAGACTTCGAGAATTCGACCGCTCCCAAAAACCACAAACTCTCCTCGGACTCGATCACAACACGAACTCAGCTACTCACTCGCTTGGACAGCAACCCAAACCGAACTCAGCTACTGAAACACTTTTCCCCAGCTACTCAATCGAACCTCACACAGGATTTGGCTTGAATATGGGTCTTAGAACTGGATATTGGAGTTGGAGCAAGACATGCAAGCTCTAAAACTCCATTTTTATGCATGGAGGTTTGCAATGGTGTAGGAGAAGGGATGAGGTTTGTGTGCTGTTCTTGGTATCAACAGGAAGAGGAAGAAGAATGTGGGATAATGGTGGAATCAGATGCAGCATGCATGAATGTTTGCGGTAGGATCCCCCATTTCTTCTCCACCCTCTCTCTCGCGAACCCTCTCCTCCTTCTCTCTATTCTAATTCTGATTTTTCGTGTTTCTGAAAATGAGGATGAAAAAATGAAGTGGCTGACTTGGGGGCGGGGTTTCAGCCGTGAACTAACTCAATGTGGGGAATTTACCCTATTACCCTTCAGCTAATTATACTCCCCCTCCTATCTAACACTTGACTTAAGTAAATTAATTTATCTCAACAATCAATCACCCAAGCATTACCAAGTAATTAAATCATTATATCTCTTCCTAACATATCACATATAAATACAATTATGTTAAATAAATACTAGACGTTGCCTAATATTGCTTATATAAGTATTTAACCTATTACCATAACTCTTAACGGTCGAAGAAGTTTCTAAGATTTGGGGATGTTACACATCTGTTGGTTCTGAAACTCGTCAGCCACCATCTCAAGGTCCCTCCAGTGAGAAAAAATATGCACCCAGGCCATAGTCATCGTATGAGAAATATTTAAGTAAATGTGTAAGCAAATTGACGCCATATTGTGGTCAACAAGTATTCTTTGGTGTATTTGTTGGAGATAAAATAATTGGTAACGAGTGTTGTCTCGGTCTTGTGAATAACGTGGGAAGATCGTGCCATAATGACATCACAAACAATGCGGTTAAATTGCCAATGTTTCAAAAAACCAAGAAAGAAATTTTGAATAGGTCTTTGAAGGTTTGGAATGATTGAAGTTTGGTTCAGTCTGCTTGATCTAAGGTTGGTTTTCACTGACACCTGGAAGTGAATAAATGTATCAAATGAATAGTACACTTTTAAGCGAAAGAGTTCTTCCTATCTCGATTATACCCTATCATTATTGTCTAATTCAAGGATACATGTCTTTGTCTTTGGATGAAAATTAAATCATACAAATGATTTTAATAAAAGAAAATATTTTAACTAATATAAACAATTACTTATCTCATGAAATTAAATATAGTTTGGCCGTACTAGTTATGCTTAAAATATCCCACTATTCCTTAATTAATAGTTCAAAGTCGCGTCTTAAAAAACTAATCAAATGTAGCAAGAATTATAGAAACGAAATTGATAATTTGAATGCAAAAACGTACAACCATAAGAGACCGATATAATTATTAGCTGACTGATTTTGTTTTAAGATCAAATATTGAAAACCAAATCACTGTAACTCAAATTAAGTTTCTTATCGATGTGTAAGAATTTCAGTTTTAAAATAACCATCTCACTTATAAATTTGAAAATATATTTTCATGAAATTAATCACACTACTTTAGGTTATTTATTGTTTATTTGTGAGACATGTAGCATAATATAAGAGCTGGCAAAACGGGCTACCCGGCATATATCGGACCTACCCACGTTGGGCTTGGGCTTCATTGGTTTGGCCCAAAAAATCTGGCATGCAACTTGGGCTCTACCTATTCGGCCCATGCGCGAAACCTATGTTGTTGTGGGCTTTTCGGTCTACCCCGCATTGTGCGCCAA
Source organism: Astragalus membranaceus (assembly GCA_039519185.1). Classification (NCBI taxonomy): domain Eukaryota; kingdom Viridiplantae; phylum Streptophyta; class Magnoliopsida; order Fabales; family Fabaceae; genus Astragalus; species Astragalus membranaceus. Next base: position 44,543,570 of record CM076846.1, read on the forward strand.
TTTTTTTCCCTTTTTTGTTTAAGGTATTGTATTATAGAAAGAATTAAATATAATTATCAATCACTTTTCAATTTTTAACGCCACTGGAAATTAAAATTGGATAATACTCTTCTAAAAAACTAATCATGAAAGACTTATTGATTATTATCCATTTACCGTAGCACTAAGTAGCAGAATTGTAATGCTATAAGGCTTATAATAATGGATAAAAATTAGCGGAACCACCATTATGATAACAACTAAAAATTAGCAGTCTTACTCATGAAACTTGTGTTTCCTTTTTTTCAAAAAAAGTATCAATATTAGATGAGAATGAAAAGCAGCAAAAACGTCAAATTACATGAAATGAACGGACAAATGCATCGACTGATGAATAATAAACTTGAGAGACGTTGGACTTCGGTCTATTAATTTCGGTTATTAATTTTAGGTTGGGTAGCAATATGTTGAATATTTTTTTAATTCACAGGCTTGCGGGCTATACATGGCCCAATCGAGCTAGCCCGCCATAGACTTGGGCTTTTGTGGGCCGGGCCAAAAATGGCTCAATTCCTTCGGCCTAAACCCTCCCATTTTTTGGGCTAGCCGACCCCCCCTGGCGAGCTCGACCCATTTTTCTAGCTCTACATAAAATTTTATATACGATAAATTCATGTCTTTTTAACATTAGTTATAAATTAACTGCCGTGTTTGACTTATTTATATTTTATTGGTATAAACCGGGTATCCTCTGCGCGCAACTGCAGAGATTAATCCCTCGATCTGGGTAGGACCACAATGGGCGGCGAAGCTCTCCCTCAAGAGATTTAACACTGTTGCATGCCCAAGGCTGGATTCGAACCCAGGACCTTGGTTAAGCTGAAAGAGACCCTTACCATCTCATCCAATATAGTTTAGTGTTATGTAAAACTTATTTCATAAAAATTCTTACAAATGTAAAATCTTGTAAAAAAAAAATATGATCAACTTGACCAACAAGACCGTAAAATATCAATTTGGTAAAATATTATCATATAAAAATCATCCTTGTAACAATGTAATAATATTAGTTTGGTATTATGGTAGGGTTTTAATGTTTGATGTTCGTATTTATTTATTAACTTCAAATTTGTTTAATATCTAATGTACAACTCATATTTCTTTGCTTGTTTTAGAGTATGTGCATTGGATGATGGAATATGTAACACAACAACCACTTCCTTCGTTTAACCGTTACACTCATAGAAATATCTACCACCCCACATGTGGTATTTCTATTGCTTATCACTAGGGGTCGAATTATTTAGGTGTTGAAAGTAATACTACATTGGGTGATAGATTTTCATGAGAGTGGGAGACTAGTTTATTACAAAATAATTAGCTCAAGTATTTGTATAGGTATATTGATAAAAATCATTTGGCAACAACTAGTTTAGGTCGTGTCTGCGTAGGTTCACAAAAATAAAATTATACCATGTGTCATACTATTGTTAATATTCTATTTCTTTATTTTAAAAATTTGACCCACTTAACTTTAATGTTGTGTCCATCAAAATTTAATTGACCCATATGTGAGTACAAAAATTATAAGTTTGAAAGAAATTTTTAATGAAATCATTCAATTAAATAAAATCTATTTCTAGAAAAAGATCTAAATCTAGTTTTTTCAATAAGAATATTTTTTTAAAGAAAACATCGAAAAGTACTCTTTTTCCTTTTAGATGTTTTTTCTCCCAAAGGTTTTAACAAAACTCCCATTTTCTCTTTGCCTAAATAAAAACTACCTAACAATGATATATATATATATATATATATATATATATATATATATATATATATATTATAAATATAACTTTCTTATTCACAATTTGACTCAAGGAGATGTAACACCCTCAAAATAAGTAATCGAATTATTTGGAGAAAGACCCGAATGAATTGTTTTAGTACTTGATTAGTGTACTTATCTAGTGCTAAAGTTAATTATTTGGTTGTCTTAGGAACGCTAATCCGTTAAAGCGGAATAAGGGTGATTTAAGAAAGAAATAAGAGATTAAGGCAATATGGTCATTTGACCATATTACCACTTAATTGAAATAAAAGAAAGAAAAGAATAAAAGAAAGAAAGAGAAGAAAGAAAGGAAACGAAGAAGAGAAGAGAAGAGGAGAAAAGAGAAGAAGAAAGGAAGAAGAGAAAGAGAAGAAGAAAGGAAGAAGAGAAAGAGAAGAAGAAGAAGAAGATCACCAACCCATCCCTCCAAATTTCATCATCATCATCTCCTCTCCATCATCAAAGCCCAAGAACTTGGTAAGCTTTCCTCCATTTTTTCCCCCTCATCTTGACCTACGAAAACTGAGGGCTTTAATGGGGAAATTGTTGAAATCAAGAATTGTGTGATGAAATTGGTGATTGAAACATGTTTAGAATCGGTGTCGACTCTCGCTTCAAGGGTGAGTTTTACTCACGTTTAGGATTGTTCCGTTTTGAAATGAACTTTTCGTGATTTGGTTTCGAAAGATTTTTAGTCGAAAACCGTTATTTCGAAATATGTCGTATTTTGATAAAATTCGTTTAGATTGAGTTTTTGATTGATTTGATTGATTGTGTGATATTGATTGAATCTGTTTTTCTGGTTGTTTGGACTGTTTTAAATCGGGACAAGAATCGGAATTGAGCGGAATAACGAATTTCGCGAGAAACCGCAAAATCTGCACTTTCTCAGCAACCATCGCGACGCGAGGCGCATCCATCGCGTCGCGACCCCTTCCAGAAATAGTTACAGTTTTGTTTCTGTCATTGTTCGCGTCGCGACGGAATCTGTTCGCATCGCGACGCTTTGCAGTTTTTCAGCAACTGTACACTGATTTTGTTTTCGCAATAACTTTTGATCCGGGAACCCGATTGAGGTGTTCTAAGATGCGTTTGAAAGCCTATTCAGAGGCCTAACTGAATATACAATTTAAATGGTAAAATGAACTGTTTTTGAAGTTGAAATTGTTTTGAAAAATCGAGTAATAGAGTGCGTGAGCAAACACTTAATATTTTTGTTATATGAAACTAAATGTTCAACTATTGGTTTGATGTAAATGAACTAAGAGTTCATATGATGGTAGATATATATATTATATCAAGTTTGGGTGACGACCCATGTGACTAACATACTAGGAGGGGCAGTCATGATCCCCTACCCTAGGCGCCGTGCCAATAGGAGAATGTACTATTGGTAAGGTAATTCGCCACAGCTTAGCGTTCGCGCACTCGGTGTTATGTTAAATTATTTGTTGTGCGATACACTGCAACTTAGCAGTCGCGCAGTCAGTGTCGTAGAGTGCGGTTCATCGCAGCTTAGCGTTCGCGCAGTCGGTGTCGTACCAAGTTATAACAGGTTAGCCGCAACTTAGCGTTCGTGCAGTCGGCATTATATTAAAAGTTAAAGAATGTAATACACCGCAGCTTAGCGTTCGCACAGTCGGTGTCGGGTTCAAATGGTTGTATAATTGAATCGAGAGTGTTAGTAGGGGTCTCGGTAGAACTCACTGAGATTGTATCTTACTGTTTAAATGTTGTCGTTTTACAGAGACACGGGGACAGCGGAAATCCAAGAGGCACGAATAGGTTGGGCTCGGGCCACTACGAATGACTTAGCGTTTATGCTTAAGTTATTTTTATTTCCTTTTGCTGTCTATGTACAACAACGCTATGTCTTTAAGTGTTGTGACTTTTCTTCCGCTTTATTGTATGACACTGAATACTATAGTTTGCTGATGGTTTATGGTCAGGGAACCGTATGGTCTTATTATTAAATAAGATTCCTTTGTTGTAATTCACCTTGAAATTTATTGTGATATTCAGTGTCTGAGCAGGAAATAATATCTCCGACGTGTTATTAATGTGCACTTGGGTATTTTTAATAAATAAAAATACCGGGGTGTTACAGGAGAGCTTCTTCAAGACCTTGAATATAATACCATCTTCTAAATAACCATGGCATCATCCAACAAATTTTATATCGCTCTGAACAACATAAAACAAATTACAAATTGAAAAACCAAAATACCTCTTATGAAGGCAGATTACACAATTTGAAGATCACCAACCCAACTCTAACCCTTGAGAGAAATCAGCTCAAAAAGATGAAGAACTTGAAGAACAAAAGGGTTTTGCGATTCTGTGAATTCTGGGTTGTGCATTTTGTGCAACCCTATGTCTCTATTTATAGATGTAGGAAAAATTTGACCGTTGAGACAATTTCTAACAAGTGAAAAATCGATTGTTTGCTTAAAAACACTTAGTATATTAATCGATCATTTGCTTTAAAATGAGAACACTTCATAAGTGAATGATCGATTTTTTTCTTCTAAAATCAAGTGAGAAAATCGATTATGTGCTTAAAAATATGTAAGAGGGAAATCGATTGTTGCCTTATAAAAATAGTTTGAAATCGATTATGTGCTTTAAGGAAAAGGTTGGAAATCGATTTTAATTAAAATAAGGAAGATGCAAATCGATTCTTTAATTAGAGTAAGGAAGATAGAAATCGATTTTACTCTTTAAAATAATAGGCTATGAATCGATTATGTAGTTCACAAAAACAAGAGAGGAATCGATTTGTTTCTTTAAGAGGAGCGGGCTCAAAATCGATTTTCTTCTTTAGGGAAGAAGCCATGAATCGATTGTGTGCTTGTTTTCAATAAGCTCATAATTATGCAAAAAGCACTTTCTCATGTTACATGCCTTACCTATGTGCATGCATGCATTTTGAAAACTGTGAAGGCTATGAAACTGTAAGATGAGCTGACCCTCAAAATCGGCTTACAATATATCCTAGGACACGACCCAAACCCTAGAGACTACCCTTACTTCTTGAGTCTTGTTTGTGCTTTGGATTTCTGCTTGGTCATTTTCAGCTTTGAACACAACATCAAAACCTAACCTGCTTGTCATTTTGACTTCGAACGCATCATCATCAAAACCTAACCTGCAAAAGCAATATAACCACAGCTACAACATGGTTCACTTCAACTTTGGTGTATTTTGGTTGTTGGGGGTGTCAGCATCGGTCTTTTGGGTGGTGTTTTGGTTGGTGTGGTGATAGCTGATTGGGGAAGAAGTTTGTGGAGTTGGATTTTTGTGAGATGGGCATTGGGTTGGGAGAGTTGGTTGTTTGTTGAGTGCTTCTCCAGGATCTGGTTCAGGCTCGATCTCTTTAACACTCCCTTCTTCTTCTAATTCATTTCTTCCTCCCACACTCTCCTTTTCTGAGAATGTTGGAGGAATGGATGCTAGAGCATTGGTTAAGTTATCATGTTGCTTGTGGAAATGCCTCTGCACTACTTGATCCAAAGAGACTACAAATGAACATTCCTTAGTATCCTCATTAGGATACTTTAGAGCATTCATAACATTGAATTTCACCTCTTGATCATTGACCCTCATGGTCAGTTCACCTTTCTGCACATCAATGATTTTCTTTCCAGTTGCCAAGAATGGCCTTCCAAGTATGATTCGTACCTCCTTATCTGCATCAAAATCAAGGCTAACAAAATCTGCAGGAAACACAAATTTGTCAACTTTAATTAAAACATCTTCTATGATTCCTTCAGGATAGGCTATTGACCTATCTGCTAACTGAAGAGTCACAGTGGTTAGCCTAGCAGTTCCAATTCCAAGTTGTGTGAATATGGATTTAGGCATCAAGTTGATACTTGCACCTAAATCAAATAGTGCACGACCAGTATAAATTTTTCCAATTGAAAATGGAATTGTGAAACTGCCAGGATCTTTTAGTTTCCTAGGGATTTTATTTTGCATGATCATAGCTGCATTCTTTGGACATGACTACTTTTTCAAACTCCCCCATTCTCCTTCTTTTTGTAAGCACATCTTTCAAGAATTTGGCATAATTTGGCATCTGTTGAAGTGCTTTAACTAGGGGGAACATTGATGTGTAATTTCTTCAATACCTCAAGGAATTTGCCAAATTGCTTTTCTTCATGAGCCTTCCTCAACCTTTGTGGAAAATGAGGAGAAGGGTACTCTGGAACTAACCTTGGTGGTGGTATAAAAACAGTTTTGGATGTTGTAGCATCGGATGCTCCAGCAATGCTTGAATACGATGTTGGAGCACTAGATACTCCAGCATTGGTTGAATTTTTGTCTTTTCTCTTTTTTTCATTTTTTTCTTTTTCTTCCATACCTTCACTTTTTTCTTCATATGGTTCTGTCAAATCTTTTCCACTTCTCAAAGAGAAGGCTTTTACCTGCTCCTTACCATGCTTTTGTGAGGTTGAAGCTTCTATGGTGGATGGTAGTGATCCATTGGGCCTTTGGTATAAATCTAATGCTAATTGCCCCACCTGATTCTCCAAATTTTTGATTGAAGCATCATGAGCTTGCCTTGTAGTTCTTGCTTCACTTATAAAGGTGATGTGAATCTGCACATGCATCACTAAATTTAGGATCTAGAAAATTACAAATCTCTATGAATCTCTAAATCAAGAATATGAATAAGAACACAATTTCAAGGTTAGATCATGACACTTACTTGAAGAACACAAAAGCGAAGAAAGAATCAAATGTGGAAAGAATAGAGATGAAGTGGAGAATAATGTCCGCCACTTCTTCCTTGGGAAGAAGATGAAGACCACACGCCGCTTTGAGCTTCTCCAAGCCTCAAAGGTAGGTGCTCAAGGTTCTATTCCAAGAACCAAGGGAGAGAAAACTATGCTCTCAAAAATCAAAATTCTATTTCATCAAAAAGTCTCCCAATTACAAGGAGTGGAATAGTATTTATATGTTGGGCCTAATGGATCTTAAGCCCAACATGCAATCCACTTAGAGATAGGAAAACAAGGCTCGTGGCTGCATCAAAGTAAGTAAAGACCTTAACCTATTCTATTGCCAACAAGGCTGAAATCAAAAGCACATTACACTAGAAATTAAATCCTACATTTATTTAAAACTATTACAAGGAAATAGAAAACCCTAGAGTTAGGATGTCTAGGAATTTCCCAAAGTAAGTCTTGAGATTTGTGACTTCCATCCAAACTCTCATTAGTACGCTAGCTATGCATGCATGTGGGCTCACATCAAAAGGTATCTGTTTTGCCCATATATGCTTTAAGCATAGATTCCAGGGAGTTATCATTTGCTAGTGCAGATGGTCTTTGGTAGTTTTGAGAGTGGAATCTTGGTGGAGTAGATGGTGCTGCAGTATTGGGTGTTGTGGCATTGTTGTTACCCCATCTGAAATTAGGGTGATTTTTCCAACCAGGATTATAGGTGTTTGAGTAAGGATTGTTGTTTTTCTTGTATCCTACATAGTTGACAGAAATAGGGTTGCTTGGACATTCCTCATACAAGTGTCCTCCTCCATAATATACACAACTAGTTGATCCTGGAGGGGCTTGCTCTATTGCAGCTGCTGTGGTTTCTGTTAATGTTGCAGCATTAATGGAAGCTGGAGCATTTATGGAACTGAGATTTTTAATCATGTTGGTAAGGGAGGCTACTTGAGCTAATAGGGCAGATACTTCACTAATCTCATGAACCTCGGCTGTTTTCTTTTGAGCATTGACCCTTTCTGTGGGTCAACTGTAGCTGTTGGTTGCAATTCTTTCTATCAGTTCACAGGCTTCATTGTAAGATGAGTTCAACAACACTCCTCCAGATGATGCATCTAGCATGAGTCTGGTTTGGGGTTCCAAACCTTTGTAAAGGGTTTCCATTTGAATAATGACAGGTATGCCATGATGAGGGCATTTTCTCAAAAGCTCTTTTCATCTTTCCCATGCTTCAAATAGTGATTCAAATTCTTTTTGTCTAAAGGAAGTAATGTCATTTCTCATTCTGGCATTTTTAATAGGTAGAAAATATTTTGCCAAAATTTTTTCAGCCAAATCATTCAAATCAGTGATAGACACTACAACATTTGGACCCTACGGCAACGCCTAATTTTGCAACGCCAAAAAAACCGTTGCCTTAGACATCAATGGCAACGGTTTTTTGACCCCGTTGCTGATTCATTTTTTTTTTTAAATATTTTTATTGGCAACGGTTCAAAACTGTTGCCATATAGTCTATAGCAACGGTTTTTTGTTTAATCATTAGGCAACGGCTCATAAACGTTGCCATAGGGTCTACGGCAACGGTTTTTTGTTTAAGCTTTAGGCAACGGCTCATAAACGTTGCCATAGAGAAAATTATTAAAAAATAAAAAAATAGAAAATCCCTTTCTCATTCACGCATACGCAGAACCCTAATATCCCTTTCTCCTTCGCATACGCAGCCCATCATTTCTCTAACCCACGCATACGCAGAGATACTCTGAACTCACCCACCCACCCTTCCTTTCCCTTCCTTTCCCGCATTCACGCAGAATCATTCCCGCATTCACGCATTCCCTTTCTCCTTCGCATATGCTCTCTTTTGTTTAATCATTCACGCATTCACGCAGAACCCACCCTTCTCTCTCTAACGCGTTCCCATTCTCAGTCTCGCGATCTGGTTCCTCAATCGTGCGATCTGATTTTGATCCTCCTTTGATCCTCCTTTGATCTCTCGAAATCTCTCGATCTGGATCTGAACCATCGGCCCACAAATCTGAGCGCGCGAGCGTGGCCGGATCTCAACGCACCAACCGGTCAGACTCAGCCTCTGCAATGGCAGAACCCTAATCGAAGATTGCAATGTATGACCTTTGTGGAAGGCGCAGTGATGGTAAAGTGTTGAACTGTCCATATGGTTCTCCTGCTATAAAGGTATATTTCAGCGAGTTTATCATGATTCCTGACTTCATTTACATGTTCAGTGTCGTAATATGCGTTGATGAATTTTGGTTTCTGTTCTTGTAAGCATAATTGATGCACCACATCTACTTTTAGCTTTCAAAGCTTTAAAGGTTGTAATGATCTTGTGGACTTTTGTTTTTCCCAGCCAGATGATTTGCTTTCATCAAAGATCCAGCACATTCCTTCAATTTTTTAATTTAATTGTCTTCCCTGTAATGTTGTAATTTACTACATGCAGTTTTTTTTATATCATTCATTAGAACAGCAATAAATTTATGTTAAATCATTTAGTTTACTAGTAGGATGCTTTGTTGTTATTGCATTTTTAGATGCATGTCTGCTGATCTCATACTTCACTTTTCATTTTCTATTATAATATTTTTTGTTCCATCCAAAATAAAAAGAAGGCCCCAATCAAATGGGCATCCACTTGTGAGATAAATCTTCTAGCAGTTTTGATCACATACTTCACTTTTCATTTTCTATTATAATATTTTGTGTTTTCTATTATAATATTTTCTAGATGATTTTTTGTTGATGGAGAGAGTCTATTTACTTATTTACTTACAGCTCTTCACGATTGTTTTGATTTCATGACAGCCACAGTTTGTTGAATGTTTCTGCATTACTTGATTTCATTCTTACCTTTAATTTTCCTAATCTTTTACGAGGTATCAGGAGGACCCTTTCTTTGGTGTGGAATATTCATATCAGTGATCCTTCTATCTGGACTACTACTACCTGGAGATCCTACCATTTCTGTGGATTCTATTTCTATATGGTATGTCAAACTTCTTTTTGGAGATCATATTTTGTCCAAAACAGTTCAAAGTTGAAACCAATAAATAAAGGAAAACATATAATCCTGCATAAAATCATTTCAACCACACTGACCAACATATCTGAAACCATAAGCAAAGCCTAACAAAGTTAATTGAAATTATATAGAATGATATATGTTGACTGAATTTATTTCCTTTACTGCATTGAGTTGAAATTGTACGAATTTGAAAACTAAAAACACTGTCACATGCACGATGCAACTCTTATTGCTGCAGTTATGAACTATGCATTTGTATGATCTAATGATTTCAATGCATTAACTTAGATAATCTATTTTGTAAAATTAACTAATAGTAATGACTGATTGCAGCATCCTGGCCGCAAAAATCCTAGGTGATGAAGCTTACAACAACTTTTTGGATCATACCTTCCTTGGTGACCGCAGAACAACAATTCGTGAGTATTTTGAAAAAATGAGTACAAGCATCATGGAAGAAGAGCCCCCTGAGTCCTTGAAAATACGTTATGGTGGTAGATAAGAGTACAAGATCCCTATAGTCAATTCACAAAAGCTCTAGCCTATGGAGTTTTCCATTTCTGATCCATCTTTGCATTCTGTTTGCTTATCTTTCCAGGTGATTTGCATCTATATTTGATAAAGGTTTTTCTAATTTAGATGTGGATGTTTGTGTTCTAATTCAGATGTCACTGGTAACGTTGAGTTTTGATCTGACTTTTTTTTTGGCGTTGATGTGAAGTTTGAGTCTCTTGTTGTGGGTTGGATTGCAAGATGGAAGTGATGATTTTTTCCCCAGATGATCGAAGCTGAACATACTGTGCGATTTTTTTTTCTCTTCTGAGAAAATCAGGCCAAATATTCTGATCCATCTATGCATTCTTACATCTTTTGTTTAAGGAATAGGTTTCTATTGAATTTTTTTTATGGTTTTGTGTTCTTTTGGAATGCTAGAATACAGTTATGAAGGATTTTCTCATGTCTTTTTGCAACTTTAGTTGTTTTTTAAAATCTCAGATTATAAATAATGCAGGGATGTGTGAGTTGATAACTGTAATCCTTAAATGATGCCAGATTATACTGGCAGTGCCATTTCTTGAAACCATACTAAATTTTTAGATATAACTGATACTTAAATTCACTATGTTTAACTGATGAATATGTCTAACTTTTGTGTGGCACCTCCTTCACCTGAGAATTTATTACCTGGGAAAAAATCATTTTTTTCATGAGTAGAACCCATATTGAGGTCTCTATTTTTTGCTTGGACTGGGTTTGTAGGAATTATACCCCTTCTTAAGTCTAGCTATCATTCCCCAATCATCCATCATTGCATTCATGTTTGTCCCCACTTTCAACACCGGATTTAGATCTTGCTCGATGAATGAATTTGATCCTACTATGCTGTATTCATAGTTCAGTTTACTAATATGTACTTCTATTATTTAGTGAATGTTTATAACTAGATTCCAAGATGGAAGTCATAATTATTTCCCCAGATCATTGATGCTGAACATACTGTGCGAATTATTTACTCTTTTTGAGAAAATCAAGCCTAATATTCTGATCCATCTTTGCATTCTGTTTGCTTATCTTTCCAGCTGATTTGCATCTATATTTGATAAAGGTTTTTCTAATTTAGATGTGGATGTTTATGTTCTAATTTAGATGTCACTGGTAACGTTGAGTTTTGATCTGACTTTTTTTTTGGCGTTGATGTGAAGTTTGAGTCTCTTGTGGTTTGGATAGCAACAAGTTGGAAGTGATGATTTTTTCCCCAGATGATTTATGGCTGTGTCCTTTTGGAATGGTAGAATAGAGTTATGAAGGATTTTGAGTCTTGGTGCAACTTGAGTTGTTTTTTAAAATATCAGATTGTAAATAATGCAGGGATACGTGAGTTGATAACGGGAATCCTTTAATGATTGCCAGATTATACTATGCTGTATTCATAGTTCAGTTTATTAATATGCACTTGTATATTTTGGTGAATGCTTATAACTATATCTGAATGGCTTAATTATTCTTACTTTATAGGCTGGTACAATAGCATCTCTGGATGACTTGGTGAAGGAGTTTGTGAGTGCTGACGAAAACGAGAAGAAGGTTGTCTTTTCCCGGCTTGAAGAGGAAGTTAAGAAGCTTAAGGGTTCTGCTGCAAGGTCTGAATGATATTACTTCTCATTTCTGTTTTGGTTTGTTTAATTTTAATTTTGAACTTTGGATATTTATGTATTACAGTTGTTGTATTTAACCCTCAATGATAGGAAACATCAATAAAAGGCTTCTATTGAAGATTAAAGACCAAATGAACTGTAACAGACAGGTTCACTCTCACACCAACCATGATAAAACCCTTAACATCAACCAATTTCCAAGATAACCCACATAACCCATATAAACAAAGCTTGCCCTTTGGTTCAAAGTTGCAAACACCCACAAATCAAAAGGCCAAAAAGACTATTATTTTTATTTTACTTTTAAGAATCAATGACTTCAAGTCAATCTGATAACCTATAAACCAAGTTTCACATTCTCAAGTAAAAATCACAACAAAACAACTTTTAGAATATCATATAAAAAGCTAAACTGTTGCCTTACATGCTTGCTGTATCTGTTGTTAAAGATGATTTGAGTGGCTACTTTGATCTTCTATTTCTTGAGCCCATTACTTTGATCTAGAACTTTGTACAGTTTTTGTATCATAAATAATATTAGCTCTCATTCCTTGCAGAGCATTGCAACAGAAGTGCATAGCGAGTCTAAATGGAAGCAATTGGGAGAACTGGCTATGTCTACTGGAAGCAATTGGGAGAACTTTCCATATGATAAAATCTTCAAATTTAGTAATATGTCCAACACTTCAGCTTGATTTCTTTCCTAAATATCCATGTCCTAATGTAATAATAAGGTGAACTCCTTGATGATGTACGGCTGAACATGATCATGCACATAATGAATATAGGCCTTATTCAAGCTTTTGAGATGCAAAAGACTACAAGGAATGAATTGGACCTCTATATTTTTTTTGTAATTTTTTTTCTTTTTTTACAATCTATGGCAACGGTTTTAAACTGTTGTATTTAGTAGTGAATAGCAACGGTTTTATATCTGGCTTCGATTTTATATCTGGCAACGGTTTTATATCAAGCAACGGTTTTATATTTGGCAACGGTTTTATATTTGGCAACGGTTTTTAGGTGTTGCCATAACTGGCAACGGTTTGTGCCCGTTGCCATTGTGTGAAAATAAAAACCGTTGCGTTTAAGTTATCAATGGCAACGGTTTTAGGTTTCCGTTGTCTTTGGTCACAAAAACCGTTGCCTTTAGCTTAGGCAACGCCCGCAAAAACAACGGTTTCAAAACCGTTGCCGAAAGTAAAGGCAACGGTTTTTTGGCTTTACACAACGGTTTTCAGGCGTTGCCATAGGGTGAAAATGTTGTAGTGAGAGTTAGGCTCCAAAAAGTTTAACCAAGCCTTAGCTCTATCTTTTAAGGAATATGGAAAAAGTTTCAATCTAAAAGCATTTTCTGAAACACCGGGAATGATGAAATTGCTACATACTTCCAAAAATTGCCTTAAATGTAAATGAGGGTCCTCATGAGGAGAACCACCAAATTGTCCCACTATTTGAAGCATTTGGAACATCATGGGTTGAAATTCAAAATGTGTTGCATTTATGTCAGGTCTGACTATGCTAGTTTGCATGTTTTGAGGATCAAACATAGCATAGTCTCTCATTGGTCTATCCCTGTCATTTATCATACCTATAGGTCCCACGTTGATGAATTGCTGCATGTGTTTATCTTCAGTATCATGTTGTGACCCTGGATGTCCCCTACTTGAGCCATGTACTGAACCTCTGCCACCTCCTAAAGAACCTCTCCTTGAGCCCTTTCCTGAGCCTTGAGCAGAACCTTCACCTTGTTCAGCCATTGTGATTCTACCACTGCCTGTGAGTCTTTGTTTTTGAAATCTTCGCAACCTTCTAAATCTTCTTTGTATCTCAGGATCTAATTTGTATTCTGGTGATTTGATCATGTGCATATGCTATGGCATCTAGTGCTGTAGCATTCTCAGAAACAAAATACCAGAGTAATATAATCACTAAATTACTATAAAGCTAATCAATAAAAATTAACAGCAATCCCCGGCAACGGCGCCAAAAACTTGTTGTTAGAAAAAGGTAGTGTGCAAGTATACATAGTCTTTAACAAGTAATATAATGAAAGTAGAGATCGAACTCACAGGGATTGAAATAATTTCTAAAGCTTAGATGATTGTTGGATTAATGATAAGTAACCAAGTAACAAACAATAATATTGGATGATACAGAAAGTAAACAAGTTAAATAAGATGAGTTTTAAAATCAAGTGAGAAGGATAGTTGGAATACTTTTTACTAAGTAAATCACTCTTGATAGCATTATGTTATATATGATGTTGAAGCACTTAATGCTGGAGCATCAGGTGCTAGAGCACTTGGTGCTGGAGCATTGGGTGCTGGAGCACTGGGTGCTGGAGCACTTGGTGCTGGAGCACTGGGTGCTCTTACCATGGATGTTGTAGCAATTGATGCGCGCTTTTCAGCAACTAACTTCAGGGTTTCATTACAAGTTTTTTGTCTAAGATCTAAATAAGTTCACCCACAATATCACCCTATGGACTATGTTATCCTATGTCTAGGTTTTAGCATGGATTTAACAAAGTTTCCTTTTACTAAAACACTTATTTGTATTAGTTCTTTAGTTCAAATCATAAACCATATCTGTATTTATAACCCAACTTACTCTAAGTGATCAACCTCAAAATAAGTTTGAAAGAATTATAACACAAGAACTAAATTGCAAGCATCAATATAACATAATAACCATTTAGAAGTTCATTACAAAGTTTAAGGCATTCCAACTAAAGAAGTTTAGTTCATACTAGGCATTATAAGGCATATATAAATATACGTAAACATGTTCATATATTTGATAAAGCAAAAGGAATACAACAAAGTAAAGATTACACGGTTGAAGTTCCTTTGCGTGAATCTTCCTAACAATGCTCTAACATTCTCCTCACAGCATACAATCAGCACTTAGTAAATGTGTGGAAGTAAAGAAAGAAGTTGTCAACTTCCTTCTTGCCTTCGTACAAGAGAGTGTAAAATAAATCTAAGAATCTATCTAAGTGAGTTTTTCGGTTTCTTTTCAATGAGAAGGTGAAGTTCTTTATATAGGCTCCAAGAATGAGGTTTCCTTCATGAGAGGGTTTACTTGGGAAAGAAGTAGATCTTTAAATCACGTGCCTCAGAAAGTAAACTTGATCTTTGCTTCATTAAAGAGAAGAGGTCTTCTAATGAATGGACAAGTGCCCCTAAGAAATTCAACTTGTGAGCTATGAAGTCTTCAAAGGAGGCGCTGAAATCTTTTTGCACATGGGCCACTTGCATCTGCCTCCTGAGAACGCATCATGACGTCATCATTTGGGTGCTGGGGCATTTTGATGTTCCAAGAGAGCTTTGAGCATTATGGTTTGTTCTGCATGCTAGGGCACACAATGTTGGGGCATTGCAGTGTCACCAATGTTGGGGCATCTAATGTTGTAGCATTGAACAAGCACATCAAAATATCAAAATATATGCAATGATGCTAAGTTGCTTGTAAAAACCTTCTTTTGATCTTGAATGTTGTTATTCCTCTATATTCCTATATTTAATAAACATTATTACTGAGAATTTCACAATTGTTTAGATTTAGATGCGTAGATAACTCTATATAAAATAGAGTTATCAGTCGACAAGGTCGACCTCGGGCCTGACTCCCCCTTCCCGCCGAATGGAAAAGAAGTAAACGAAACTAGAATCAAAACGGCAAGTAAGGCTAGTAATTACCTGGAAAAAGGACGATGATACGAATATTGGAAGACGAGAGGGCGGTCAGAAGAGAACTTCGCTACCGAAAACAGAAAACACCTCGCCAGAATATCGCCGGAAAACTAGATCGCTCTCGCCAGAAAACCAAACTGCTCTCAGAGTGCTAAGAAGTACGCAAAGTGTCCAAATGATCGTGACGACACCCCTTATATACTAGGCCTCGCAACGGATCGTGGGCCGAATACGAAACGACGCGACCCCTCTCATCATGCATTAAGTGCACTCCTCAGGGTTCGTGACAATGAAGGCTCACCATCATTACACACCTCCTCAGGAAGCACAAACGTCACATCAATCAATCAGAGTCAACCGTCACACACTTCCCAAGAACGCGTGTGAGGAGCACGCGCGCAGCAACCAAATGACCGCCCATCCACACAGCGGGCGATTAATCAGCATGATCCTCCCTCCGACTTCCTTGGACCGGGGGCAATCATTTCCAGCCTGAACTCATCCTCTGGACGACTTCGGCTTGGGGGCAACTGTTCCGGACTCAAACCTGCCCACGTCAGTTCAGCTCCGCTCGCCAGGACGCGCAGAACAAGCAGTTCAGAGTGCTAGGAGTGTCGCCTCGCTCTATAAATAGGGGTCAACCCCCACTCTCAGGTACACTTTTTACCCCATTTCATATCTTGCTTTGACTTCTTCCCCTTGACTTGGGCGTGCGAGTGTCTTTGTAGGTACAACCTGACTTGGGCTCTGCTCCTGGCTTCACCGTCGAACAGAGCGACCAAACACCAGCTCGGTCTATCCCAAGACCCCCAAGGTACGGTTCAGTTGGAGACCACAGTGGGAGCCCCGGCGCTATCCCACCTCACATTCTATTTTCTCAAACGACCATGGCACCGCGGGGAAGACTGCCCACCCAGCGAACCCCGTGCTTGCAAAGTGTGGCCGAAATTCCTACCCTGCCACAGTCCCCTTCTGAAGGCATCACTGTCACCACGGAGAAAAACACACCTATTTTCCCTCCCGAAAACATCACCATACCCTCAGCTGTTGTGCAGTGACTGTTGGACCTACTCAATGAACGGGCACAAGCCTTGGTCCAGCAAGAAGAACGACTGACGCAAATCGAAAGAGAAGTGGCCTCTGCCCGGGTTCACACCATGCCCGATATGACTATTATTTTGTTCAATCAATCCAAGACACGAAAATAGGAGACAATTGATTTTGTTACAAGTTAAAAATGAAATTTATGAAAATAGTAATAGAAGAATCTATAACAATGTAATTTGAAGGCTATACCTACGGATAGTTTTCCGAGTGTGTCACCTTCTCATTTAATGATTTCGCCAATCCTTTTCTATTAGATTTTCTATATTGGGAAATATAATACACATCATATCATATGTTAGTTGTAAACTCATAACTTCATCCGTGGCACTTGTTTTCCATTCACACTAATATATACATCGGTTGCCACCGGCCAGATTTTCTATAATGAGACGTCCACATCGGTTGCTATGAATATTTTTTTTTACCATGTCATTGGTGCGTAGTTTCCACCGGCAAAACTAATATATACCGGAGAATCTGGCTAGTCACGAGTTTCCGGCTTTGCCGGCCCGTGTAGTTCTCCCCTCCCAACAGAGTTTTTGCCACACCAAATATTCGAACCCGAGACTTTGAAGTGTGATCCAAGTCCGGTTAACACTTGGACCAAACCATTGGTATCGGTTGCTATGAATATTTCTAAATCATATGTATTAAATAGATTTTAATGTTTTTTTTTTACCAAATAGATTTTAATATTAATCATAGCAAATCGGTCAAAAAATTAATAGCATGCATGTTTCTGAGAAACGTCAATGTAGTAAGTACTAACAAATCTAAATAATGGCAAAAGATAAATCAAGTATTCTCATTTGGCATAAATACATGGCAATTATTGAATCACAGAATGTAGACTCGTGCATTGCAAGAGTGAAAAAATATATAAATAATATTAATATAGTTACTTGATCATTATGTTCATGGTAACATGCAATTGAATAAAAAAGTGAATCAAGTCAACTTGATCAGTAATTAAAACGCTATCTTAAATGCCAATTAGCTTAATCTAAATGTCTCATGATAATTGATTCTAATAAGTTGATTATCTCGTTTCAAGAACGCCATGCTTAACCAAATCAACCATAAATATAACATATATATATATATATATATATATATATATATATATATATATATATATATATATATATATGTCTTAATTGATTATAACCTTAATTAATTAGGGTTGTCAAACGCGCAGATTGGGTAAAATTTGAAGGGGATTATATTGGATGGATAGAAATAATCCATCAGTCCATTAACAGTATGTTAAAATTGGATGAAAAAATGAAGTTCAATCCATTATAATCCATTCAATAAAAAATTAATACAATAAAAAATTAATCCAATTTACAAATGTTAATAGACGCATATCTTTGTTAAATTTTTTAAAAAATTCAAACTTTTTTAAAATTTAAATCTAAAAATAATACTTTTCATCATTTTAATCAGTAAAAAGTTTGAAATATATATATATATATATATATATATATATATATATATATATATATATATATATATATATATATATATATATATTTGTGTGTGTGTGCGCGTGCGTGCGTATTTTTTTCTAATCCAATTTTAATGTTACCACTTTGTTATGTTGGTGAGATTTTTTCATGAGTGGAAAATAAGTTATAACTAAAACAGGAAACTAATAAATCAAACTATATCCCGATGTGTTTCATTCTCATAGTGCCGGCTAGCAGGAAAGTAGAGACAGTCGGAGGACAATATTGCCAAAGATCCAACCATAATTGTAACATCCCTAATTTTTAAAATAATATTTTAAGCGAATTTTATATAATCGCTAATCGAAGAAATTAATAATTCGCAATTTGAGAACGGACTAGTCGAGAAACCTTTGCCAAGTAGGAAGCCATACAATTTTAGGGATTCTAGCACCAAAAACCTAGGATTGATGGGCCAAGGGCAAAATGGTCATTCCTCACTATTTAACCCTCAGCCCTTACATTTAAACCCAGCTGGACACCTCACTCCCCTACTTGACATTCAGAACTGAAACAAATAGAAAAGAATGGAAGCATGAAGAGAAGGAGGGAGAGGGGGTGAAGAGAGGGAGAGGAAGAAAGTGGAAGCATCCTTTCAAATCTTGATGCATTTTGCTGTTTGAGGGCTTGTTGAATTCGCCTTGACATCCTCTTTCATCTTCACCAATCGAAATTCTGAGTTAGAGTCTCAACCTCTACCAAGTCTTCCTCCATTAAAGCTGAGTATTGTGAGGAAAGTAAAGTTTGTGAGCTCAAAATCATCATTTTGTATCCTTAGAGCTGTCTTGTAAGCTTTGCATATCAATTCCAAGAGAGTAATCTGAGCTTGGGTGTGTCAGTAGTGATGGATGAAGGTTGATACTTGAAGATTGGAGTAGGGTCAGCAGTTTTGGAGTCCAATTCGTAGGGATAGGAGAATTTGAAGAAATGAAAGTGTTGCTGGGAAAACTCTACAGGAAACTCGTATGAACTATCCTTAGTGTTTCCATCGTTTCTCTCTGTACACAACTCCGATGATCGTGATTTTTGTTCCTATGGAAACTAGACAAAAAGTTCTTCATTTTGGGCACAAGAACCATCAGGTTTCATTTGGAAATGAGAGAGAGATCGTGTCCACGATTTTCAGTAAAGGATCAAGAACTCTACTGAACCAGTCACCTTGTTTCGGTGATATCTCTCAAACTACTGGTTTCATGCGTGTAAATCTTCCTCCATCTGAAAGTAGACAAAATTATCTTCACAATGGGCACTGATTTGAGTAGTTTTGGTCACGAATTGACCTAGTTACGGCTGTTGCAAAAGCATGCCCTGATGCTGGGAAACAGAAATAAAACTGGGAATATCTATTCGTCGGATTTGGGTTAGAGTCATCAAGTTTCGAGAAGACGTCAACTCCATAGAACCGGAGAGGAGTTCAGTAGCAAGGATGATTGATTGAGTTGCTGTTTGTGCATATGGGGCCCATTGAGTTCAGTTGCGGAGGCATTCAGAGCGTGTTCGGTCCTAGCGGGGATTGTTCGGGTAGTTCGTGAATTGGCCGTTCGTGAGGTTTCTTGGAACGTGACGGCTGAAGGATTCGTTATTGTGTGATTTCATCACATGAGGTGAGTTCTATACTCACTAGGGAATTGTTTTATGAATTATGAATCACGTGCTCTGAGTCTATCTCCGTTTCGCGATAATTTGCGTTAAAAACCGTTTTACGAAAATAACGTTTCGATTGATAAGTTTTCGATTGATTGATTGTTTGACGATAATTGTTTATGTGTGATTGATTTGGATTGAATAATTGGACAGGAATTGCTGGTTAGAATATCTGTTTTTAGGTTGTAAAGGTCATGGAAAGTCTCGGTGCCGTCTAGGAAGCGAAACGGCACAAAACCGAGTCTCGAAAGTCTGTTTTTCTGCAGATCAAGTCCGCATCGCGTCGCGGCCCGTGGCCATCGCGTCGCGACCCTGTATTATTTTTGCAACGCAAAAATTTCTGTCACTTTTCGCGTCGCGACGGAACCAGTTCGCGTCGCGACGCGCGTCGCGACGCTTTGCAGTTTTTCAGCAAAATA
Source organism: Astragalus membranaceus (assembly GCA_039519185.1). Taxonomy (NCBI): domain Eukaryota; kingdom Viridiplantae; phylum Streptophyta; class Magnoliopsida; order Fabales; family Fabaceae; genus Astragalus; species Astragalus membranaceus. The sequence continues at coordinate 44,563,691 of CM076846.1, forward strand.
CCCTAAACTTGTTTTCGCAATAACTTTTGATTCGGGAACCCGATTGAGGCATTCTCAGATGCGTTTTAAAGCTATTTCAAAGACCTATCTATATATATAATTTATACTGTATAATGTCCTGTTTTAAAGTTAAATTGTTAGAAAAACCGAAGCGTAAACCTCGTGTGAGGGTGTGATTATAATTGAGGCGAGTTTCATGTTGATGTTAATTGTTCATGTCATGGTTAGGTATATTGTTTATGTGATGGCCCAATGCGGGTACATTGTTTGTTGACGGCCCAATGCGGGTAGACGGCCCAATGCGGGTATATTGTTTATGTGAGGGCCCAACGCGGGTACATTGTTTGTTGACGGCCCAATGCGGGTAGACGGCCCAATGCGGGTATATTGTTTATGTGATGGCCCAATGTGGGTACATTGTTTGTTGACAGCCCAATGCGGGTATATTGTTTATGTGACGGCCCAATGCGGGTACATTGTTTGTTGACGGCCCAATGCAGGTATATTGTTTATGTGACGACCCAATGCGGGTAGTGTTGATTGTGTTTGAGATACATGAATGTAGGTGGTTTAACTGTAGATGTCTATAAGTCAGGATAACAAGCTTCGTAGTCACGAGTGAGATCACTAAGGTTATAATGGTAATAATAATAATGTTATGTTATGTTCATGTTATTGATTGTTGACGACCCAATGCGGGTAGACGGCCCAATGCGGGTGGAGGTTAGCGTACTAAAGGGGAGAAAGTCATGATTCCTTATGAACTTAGGCCCGTCATGTTTGTCCCCACTGTGGTTGGGGAATGGGTTTGCCGGTAGTTTTATATACAATTACCAGTGATACGCTAAGAATCATGTTATGTGTGTGTCTTGTGCGTCGGTTAGAAGGGCCACGAGTACACGTTGTATGTTCCCCGTAGTCGGCTTAAGGGCTACAAACTTATGAAATTTAGAATAATGAATCAAGCATAATTGAACCGAGAGAGTTAGTAAGGGGTCTCAATAGAACTCACTGAGACAAGTTGTCTCACCCAATCCATGTTGTTGTTTTTCAGAGTCGCAGGTTAAGTTCAAGACGATGAGGCATGGCTATGGAGACGCTTGAGGAGTTGCTGACGTTGTTTAATTCGTTATGTTATGTATCTCTGTATTTTCATTCAGTATCTTAGATTGTACGATTGTACGATTTATGTTAATAAAGTTGTAAATCGCTTCCGCAGACTTTCTGTTTTGAGTATTGAACACTAGTTGAGCGTGTAAGGAACGATATTATGTATTCTCATGTTCAGTTATGTAAGCGCACTAGTTTGCCGCCCATATGATCGAGGAAGATGCTCAGACCTGGTTGACCAATGCTCATGAATTGATGGTGAATCTGGGAACTTCGGTTACCTGGGTCAACTTCAAGGACATTTTTATTGGTCACTTTTTCCTCCAGTGATGAAGTTAAGTAAGCAGGCCGAGTTCGTCAACTTGAGGCAAGGAGAGATGTCAGCGGGAGAATTCACCGCCAAGTTTAAGAGGCTGTCTCAATTCTATCACCTAGCAAAGCATGCACTGAATGACGAATGGAAGATGCAGATGTATAGGGCAGGCCTTCGTACTGATGTAGCCCAAGGTCTCAGCTCTTATGCAATGACCAGTTACGCTGCCTTGGTACAGCAAGCGTATGTCGCAGAAGCAGATCTCAACAGACTGTAAGAAGAAAGGAAAGTGTATCGTAAGGAGAAGAAGAAAGCGGTTGAATGGTCAACACGGAACGAGGAACCAAGAGGTAAATCCGATAAGGGTAAGCAAGTGCAGACGTCCGAGTTCTCGAAACCTGAAAATTGTTCAAAGTGTGGAAAACCCCATAGAGGAGGATGTCGCTTGGGGTGAGATCATTGTTAATATTTCAAGAAGGAAGGGCACTACACTAGGGATTGTCCGTCGAAGAAGAGGAATAGTGAGGAGCCTGCGGCTTCCGCGCAAGGGAGAGTATACGTGTTGGACGCTTAAAAGGGGAAAGACAAGGTTGATGATGGTTCGGCGAAAGGTATGTTTCGTTTAATTTTGAGGACAAAATTTTTAAAAAGTTGGGGTGATTGTAACATCCCTAATTTTTAAAATAACATTTTAAGCGAATTTTATATAATCGCTAATCGAATGAATTAATAATTCGCAATTCGGGAATGGACTAGTCGAGAAACCTTTGCCAAGTAGGAAGCCATAAAATTTTAGGGATTCTAGCACCAACAACCTAGGATTGATGGGCCAAGGGAAAAATGGTCATTCCTCACCATTTAACCCTCAGCCCTTACATTTAAACCCAGCTGGACACCTCACTCCCCTACTTGACATTCAGAACTGAAACAAATAGAAAAGAATGGAAGCATGAAGAGAAGGAGGAAGAGGGAGGTGAAGAGAGGGAGAGGAAGAAAGTGGAAGCATCCTTTCAAATCTTGATGCATGTTGCTGTTTGAGGGCTTGTTGAATTCGCCTTGACATCCTTTTTCATCTTCACCAATCGAAATTCTGAGTTAGAGTCTCAACCTCTACCAAGTCTTCCTCTATTAAAGCTGAGTATTGTGAGGAAAGTAAAGTTTGTGAGCTCAAAATCATCATTTTGTATCCTTGGAGCTGTCTTGTAAGCTTTGTGTAACACCATTTTTTTTCACCCATCGTTTACTCATAAATTATCAGAGTTTTTCGCGCCAAAAGAGTGTCGCATTTTTCAACGTAAAACAAAACCTCGTAGTTTTCTCAAAACATGCAGCGGAACTACTCAACATCGTTAAAAACATCAACAACCGACAAAGTGCAAAGTGCACCAATTACTAAAAGATTCAACATCAACCGAAATATAATTAAAAACAGTAATCGACCCTTCCCCAAGTGCTACCTATCAGAGCAGACGACACCAGGCAAAAGGAAGACTACAATCTTCACTCGGACTCACCTATAAAGTAACAACCACAAAAAGGGGTGAGATTCCATACAATATAAGAAGTGTATGAAAGACCACATACAAAGCTCAAGACATCAATTAATCACAGCAAGCAACATCACTCTTAAGAGTTAATAACAGCGAAGTATACATTAACACGTCACTTCCACAACAACACATCACTTTAACAACATATCACAATGGCCAAACAACTTCATTCGATCAGTCGTACAATATGAATGCGATATGAGACTCAAGCAATGCACATGCATGTGGTACCAACCTACGTCACTGGCCAAAGGCCTAATTTACGTCACTGGCACAAGGGCCTAAAATATCGTCGCTGGCCAAAGGCCTAATTTTCTCGTCGCTGGCACAAGGCCTAATGTTCATGGTATGCATGCGACTCAATGATGTATGCACAACAGTCCAACAATCACACATCAACGTCACTAGCCATAGGCCTAATTCACATCACTTGCCGAAGGGCCTAAAACAATAGACAACGCTGTAGTCCAACAATCACACATCAACGTCACTGGTCATAGGCCTAAATCACATCACTTTTCCAAAATATTTAGAATTGACGACCACTTTTTGAAAAAGACACCGGAGACGCCTCAATGGCATCCCGGGACACCAAAACAACTCCAAGGAACAATGTTAGAAAAATAGTTCAGAATGCCTTAAAATTAGAGTATCCAGTTAGGCACCTGGATAAGCTTTCCAAAACATTTTGAAACGCCTCAATCGGACTCCCGAGTCAAAAGGTATTTCGAAAACAGTTTAGGAGAAAACTAAGACATCCTGAAAATGGCGCCCAGCGAAGGGGATCCAACCAAATTTTCGCAAAAGTGAACAATTCGCACAGGAGCAAGAATGGAATGACTCAATATGGTTAGGCAAGGCATCCAGCAAAGGCACGGACCAAAACACCAAGAGAAACAGAATAGGGCTTGGCGCCCATGGGTAGGGATCCGAAGACAGCAACACAACACAGAATGGCAACACAGCACAAGTGCTGAACCTACAGCAGTACACCTACTTCGGCGAATTAATTAAAATAGCAAACGACATCGGATTTCAACAAAAGACTACTCATTGGAAAGCCCTCTGAGTGTAGTTTCTGCCTATGATTTTTATTTTTCAAAATAAGTATCCAGTTGGTACAGTTTTTCAAAGCACTACACTGAGGTACCAAAATCGGACAGAACTCTCTACCCAGCTTGCAACCAAATTTTCTTTCTCATTGCTTAATGAAATTTCGAGAAACCAGTGCCTATTTCGTAGAGAATTAAGTCTACTTTCCATTGAAACAATAATCATTCGAAACGGAGTTCAATTGATAACACAAAGCCTACAAAAACCGAACCTACTCACAGTTTGATTCCAGAATTTGACCTAACTTCGGTGACTCATAACTTGAGCTACGCAACTCCAAATTGAGCGAAACCAGTGCCAAAACGACCGGCTTTAAGTCTATTTTCAAAAACAAACAGCCACATAATTTTTGGATCAACCAAACAGTACCAGTTTCAGAAAACCGAAACAGTGTCCAGAAATGCACAAAGACCATAAACAAGTAGAACTCATCATGATCAATTCCCAAACAACAATTTCAACACCACATACTTATGCATTTCCTCAAACACTTGACATGCAAAATCATAAATTCTCAACAACAAATCATCATATGGCAACAATTATTATTATGAGCATAATAACATGTCATTTAGGCATAGGAATGTGAGGAAATCAAGCATACATCAAATTACTCAACAAGGCACACATTCATAGGGCATGCGATTTTTTAAGACAACAATATGGTGATCAAGACACCCTAAAACCCCACATGTAGATCCCTCATAAACCCTTATATTGCATTAAATCTCACCCTTACCTTAGCTTGGAGAAAACGAAACCTTAGATTAGGAGATGTGTGAAACCCTAGCTTTCCTTCTCTCTCTCCTTGGTTGTAGATCACGCCTCTCTCTCTCTTCTAGCTTGTGGATCACGCCTTCCCTCTCCTCTTCTCACTTCTCTAATCCTTATTTTTCTTTTTCCTTCTCATGACAACAAAACCCTAACCTAGCCCTTTTATAAACTCACTTAACCTCATGGGCTTTTTCTTATCTTATGTGACCTAATCATGGGCCTCCACTTAACACTTCTAATTTACTAATACTAACACTAATAATTAGGTCCACATATACTAATAAATAATTATTTCTATTATTTCTACCACATAAATCCTAAATAATTAATTAAATAAATTAATCAATTATTTTGGGCTGTTACACTTTGCATGTCAATTCAAAGAGAGTAATCTGAGCTTGGGTGTGTGAGTAGTGATGGATGAAGGTTGATACTTGAAGATTGGAGTAGGGTCAGCAGTTTTGGAGTCCAATTCGTAGGGATAGGAGAATTTGAAGAAATGAAAGTGTTGCTGGGAAAACTCTACAGGAAACTCGTCTGAACTATCCTCAGTGTTTCCATCGTTCCTCTCTGTACACAACTCCGATGATCGTGATTTTTGTTCCTATGGAAACTAGACAAAACGTTCTTCATTTTGGGCACAAGAACCATCGGGTTTCAGTTGTGGAGGCATTCAGAGCGTGTTCGGTCCTAGCGGGGATTGTTCGGGTAGTTCGTGAATTGGTCGTTCGTGAGGTTTCTTGGAACGTGACGGCTGAAGGATTCGTTATTGTGTGATTTCATCACACGAGGTGAGTTCTATACTCACTAGGGAATTGTTTTATGAATTATTAACCATGTGCTCTGAGTCTGTCTCCGTTTTGCGATAATTTGCATTAAAAACCGTTTTATGAAAATAACGTTTCGATTGATAAGTTTTCGATTGATTGATTGTTTGACGATAATTGTTTATGTGTGATTAATTTGGATTGAATAATTGGACTGGAATTGCTGGTTAGAATATCTGTTTTTAGGTTGTACAGGTCATGAAAAGTCACGGTGCCATCGCGTCGCGGCCCGTGGCCATCGCGTCGCGGCCCGTGGCCATCGCGTCGCGACGCTTTGCAATTTTTCTGCAAAATACCCTAAACTTGTTTTCGCAATAACTTTTGATCCGGGAACCCGATTGAGGCGTTCTCAGATGCGTTTTAAAGCTATTTCAAAGACCTATCTATATATATATAATTTATACTGTATAATGTCCTGTTTGAAAGTTAAATTATTGTAAAAACCGAAGCGTAAACCTCGTGTGAGGGTGTGATTATAATAGAGGCGAGTTTCATGTTGATGTTAATTGGTCATGTCATGGTTAGGTATATTGTTTATGTGACGGCCCAATGCGGGTACATTTTTTCTTGACGGCCCAATGCGGGTAGACGGCCCAATGCGGGTATATTGTTTATGTGACGGCCCAATGCGGGTACATTGTTTGTTGACGGCCCAATGCGGGTATATTGTTTATGTGATGGCCCAATGCGGGTACATTGTTTGTTGACAGCCCAATGCGGGTAGACGGGCCAATGCGGATATATTGTTTATGTGACGGCCCAATGCGGACACATTGTTTGTTGACGGCCCAATGCGGGTATATTGTTTATGTGACGACCCAATGCGGGTAGTGTTGTTTATGTTTGAGATACATGAATGTAGGTGGTTTAACTGTAGATGTCTATAAGTCAGGATAACAAGCTTCGTAGTCACGAGTGAGATCACTAAGGTTATAATGGTAATAATAATAATGTTATGTTATGTTCATGTTATTGATTGTTGACGGCCCAATGTGGGTAGACGGCCCAATGCGGGTGGAGGTTAGCGTACTAACGGAGAGGAAGTCATGATTCCTTATGAACTTAGGCCCGTCATGTTTGTCCCCACTGTGGTTGGGGAATGGGTTTGCCCGTAGTTTTATATACAGTTACCGGTGATACGCTAAGAATCATGTTGTGTGTGTCTTGTGCGTCGCTTAGAAGGGCCACGAGTACACGTTGTATGTTCCACGTAGTCGGCTTAAGGGCTACGAACTTATGAAATTTAGAATAATGAATCAAGCATAATTGAACCGAGAGAGTTCGTAAGGGGTCTCGATAGAACTCACTGAGACAAGTTGTCTCACCCAATCCATGTTGTTGTTTTTCAGAGTCGCAGGTTAAGTTAAAGACGATGAGGTATGACTATGGAGACGCTTGAGGAGTTGCTGACGCTGTTTATTTCGTTATGTTATGTATCTCTGTATTTTCATTCAGTATCTTAGATTGTACGATTGTACGACTTATGTTAATAAAGTTGTAAATCGCTTCCGCAGACTTTCTGTTTTGAGTATTGAACACTAGTTGAGCGTGTAAGGAACGATATTATGTATTCTCATGTTCAGTTATGTAAGCGCACTTGATGGGTTTTAGCATCGAGTTTTAGATTGTGTTCAATATTTAAAAAGGAAGTTACTCTAATATATGCCAGTAGTGCATTTCGGTGATTTCTACAAGTTAGAAATTAGCGGGGTGTTACAATAATTCATAGAAGCTCTGAATTTAGCCACTGGACTAGTTGACATTATAACATCTACAGAGTGTGAGCAAGCATTTTCAGGCCGAGGACGAGGTGGAGAGTGTGGCGAAGAGGAAGAAGAAGAGGGAGAAGACACAAAAGCCGCCGCACTAGGGGAGTGGGTTGCAAGGCCGGCCCAACACATTTGTGGGCCTAAAGCGAACTGAGAGAATAACTTATAAGCTTTGAAATTTGTATTTTATAAAATAAATTAAAAAACAAAATTCGTATACATTAAAAATAAAATTTGAAATTAATAGTATTTTTTAGTTCTGTAAAAAAAAATTGACAAACAATTCTTTAAAAGTTAACGTAGCAAAGTGGATTGATATGTGTATCCTTAAAAAGAGATATTTTTTTCATTGTCAAAAAAAAAGAAAAATTTATTTTAAAAGAAATATATATATATATATATATATATATATATATATATATATATATATATATATATATTTGTTATTTGGCAAGCATGCATAACTAGTAGATGATCTGATGCTTATGACCAACTCGAAATATAGCTCCTAGACCATCTAGAAGGGTTGACACAGTCTCAACAAGGATATGAATCCACTGCGGTCAAATGTGACTACAGTTACAGCAGTCACCCTATCTGTGTCGACTTTCTCTCTCTTTCTGACCTTTTTTTATTTTTTTCTAATTTGAAAAAGATTAAAAGCAGGATTGAAATTTAAAAGATCCAATGGTATATTCATAGGGTGACTGCTGTAACTGCAGTCACATTTGACTGCAGTGGATTCAGGTCCGTCTCAACAACCTCCATTTTAGTAAGGAGCGGTTTAGCCACAGTCGCAACATTTAATCCATGGAAAAAAGGAACGATCTCGTATTCACCATTATAAATAGGGGGGTTCAACCTATCATTTTTTACAGTTGAACTGAACTAAATGTTAAAAATCCATCATATTTTTACGGTTAATACCCTATGCCCTTTTATTATGCAGTTAGCTGGATCAATCCTCTTGTAAAATTTACGGTTTACACACAGGTTCAGACACCCCCATTTGTAATATTTTTAACAGGTTCAGAACTAAACTTCCGAACTAGTTCACTTGAGGTGTTTGGAAGCACGTTTTATATGAGGGTATTTTGAGAATATTTGAGGGTCAGGGGTGTCTAGTGAGTATAGGGGGTTGTACGAAGTATGGGCCTAAATACGATAAGAGATCGAAAAAGAGAGGAAAAGCAAAAATAGATAAGGAATTAAACAGGGGAGAGGGCTACGGTTAAAGAGATGAAAGACAATAAAATAATAAAAAAAGACAACACTTAATTTTTTGACGAAGAAAAAATGATCACAATTTAGTGTTTGTGTAATGAGTGAGCGGGTAAATGAAAACACTAATTAGTACAGACTAATCACAATTTAGTGTTGGTGTGATCACCTCATTGATGGAGAAATGACTATTATGTTCGTTTAGTAATAATTACTAAACAATAATTTAGTACTCTAAGTCAGCTCGTGCAGGACGAGCCTAGGCGGAAGAGGCGAGCTTTTGACCAGCGGTGTTGAATGTTGTGAAAAAAAGCCATTAATATTCTTTTTTGTCTGAAAAAGAACATTGTTCTCTCACCCCAAAATAGAACTCATATTCTTAAGCGGAATGGGAGTGCGTCCATGAAAAAATGGTTCAACTAGCTTGGCAACTGTTTTTTTTTGGGACTGAACTAGCTGGACAACAATTCAAAATGGACTACAACATTGACAGTTTTCCAAATCAGATTTTTGAGTGCTAATCCCAAGTAGGTAGCTCAATTGCCAAGCTAATGAATACGAATGATTGCACCAAAAGAGTGCAAGAAGGAGGTCCTGGGTTTAAATCCCGAAAAACGAACATTTTCCCCACCCCACTAACCTTGCCTATCAGAAAAAAAAAAAGATTTTTGAGTGCTAAAATCATTTTTTTTCTCAAAATAGAACCATGAACGAAAAAACCATTATTGTACTCTTTAAACAAATTCATTATTTTAAAATATTTATAATAATTTCATGCAATTATTTTTACAAAACATAAAACTAATAAAATAATATATAACTAAAATATGGCAATCATATAAGGAAAATTGATTTTTTTTAATTTTTTAGTTTTTATTTATAAATTATAATATATAAAAATTACAATTATTATTATTATTGTCATTTTTCAATTAAAAAAATGAATCAGTGACTAGAATCCGAAAAGGAAGAAGAACGGTGGAGAAATATGCTTCGCTCTTGTGATTTTTGAGAATCTTAAGGTTTTTTTATGCAAGAAAGAAGAATATAGAAGAACAAAACCTCGTTAAATTTAAATTTGCACTAGTATCCTTAAATTTGCACCCAATTTTTAATAAATCTGTCTTATTAATCTCCGTAAGAGACTATTTATAAAACATTAGGAAGTAATTTTACCAATATCGCATTTTTACGGACTACTTCTTATTTTCCTATACTTTAGGATTTAAATACGTAATGGCGGGTAAACTTAGAGATTAATTTGATGATTTGCTCTTAAATAAACTTGGAGTTAGATGACTTGATTCCTTAATTTTAGTAAATTAAGTGAGGACATTTGAAAAAAATATTTAAACAATCTGAAGGAGGAGGAGGAGGAGGAGAAGGAGAAGGAGGAGGAGGAGAAGAAGAACTTCAATGTATAATCCATTGTTTCATATATGTAACCATAAACTTGATAAACACCAATGTATTCACCAATTCGAACCTCTTAAAGTAGGTCGAGATCCAACTTCAGAAGGATTAGATCTAGAGTGGTAGGATCCTGAGATTTTTTTAATTATCCCTATTTCGATGATTAAATTTATTTTCATTTAAAAGATGGAGGAAGATAGAAAATCAAACACACCACTCATGAAAAATTCAACACGCTTAGTGGTTCATGTGAGTGACAAAAGAAGGAGGAGGAGGAGAAGAAGAAGAAGAAGAAGAAGAAGAAGAAGAAGAAGAAGAAGGGGAGGAGGAGGAGGAGGAGAAGAAGAAGAAGAAGAAGAAGGTTGAGGCTTCTATATAAAAAAATAGACAAGCCATCCCACCAACTCTTTTCATCTTCCATAACAAAATACACAAGTGTGAAGAAGAAGGTTGAGGCTTCTATATAAAAAAATAGACAAGTCATCCCACCAACTCTTTTCATCTTCCATAACAAAATACACAAGTGTCCCATAAAGTAATTAAAAGGTGGGTGGCTGCTGCAGGAAAAGTTCTGAACTGCTCTGCAGTGATTTGACACGCAGCAGAAGCTGCTTTTCGTTTTCTCTCTCAGCGGCTGCAGAACGCAACGCTATAGCCTCTGAACGCTGCAGCACTGAACAAACACATTAAACCACAAGATGGGGCACCAAAGTGCCAAATGATCACTTAATCAGTTCCTAACCCTCTTTTACATTAAACAACATATATTTACTTAATTAAACAACAATATTACTTAAGAAGTCACGTTGATTTAAGCCTAAAGAACATAAATAACTCTTATAAATAATAGTTATCACACCCCCAAACTTAAACAATTGCTCGTCCTCAAGTAATGAAGCCTGACAAAGAACAAACAACACAACAACAAAAAAACAATTACATAGATTAGCTGCACAAACATGACAACAACAATATCTTTCTCTTTTTTTTTCTTTAAAAGAAAAAAATTATTACTTTAAAACTCATATTTGCTTAAGTCTATAAAGCATAAATAACTCTTATAGATAATAGTTATCACACCCCCAAACTTAAACCATTGATTGTCCTCAAGTAATAACACTTTATAAAGACAAACAAGCTAGCTTAAAACAGAACAATAACAGCACAGAAAGACAAGGTTAGTTGCATCCCTAAATCAAACAGTTTTTTCAAAAATGTTCTTAGTGGGCCAAACTTTCAAATTCACACTCACACCATTGTTTTTCACAACATCTAAAATTATTACTGCTCAATTGTGAGTGTGTGATCTTTAGGTTCAGTATAGTTCCTAGCTAGTTTCAACATTTCTCTTAGCCTTAGAAAGAGTGGCCTTCGTTTGGTCTAGCCAAAGAATTTTTCAAAAAGGAGAGTAGACTAACAACTTTACATCAGACTTGAGGGGCTTCAAAGCACAATCAAGGGCTTGATTAGGCATTTCAAATCTTTGGCCATTGCATTAAATATTGATTTGGTGATTTCTCAGTGCTATAGCGTTGGATGCTATAGCACAGGCGACTTGATGAACAGATGTAGCTACAATCCCCTCATTACTGAACTCCTTTATTTACATTTATTTCTTCGCTCTTTTTTTTCTTTCTTCTTTTCTCTTCGCTTTCTCTTTTTTTTATATGCATTTTTGGAACAATTCAGCATTTGTTTAGGGTAATTGCAGCTAATTACAATATACATGACCATTTGACAATACATTTGTACCCTTTGTGAGCCTATTGCAGTGACCATCCTATAGTCCTCATACCCAGCTATAATATAACCGGTGCACCCCCAAACTTAGCTCCATATACTACTCTCAATTTTTAATAAAATCTTGACTAAACCTTGGTTAACCAAGACTAAATTCAGCATCAGATTATCCCTAGCTAACTAGGTTCCTTGCTAAGCCTGGAGTTTGAGTGTAGAAGCAACAATAAGACTAGTCATCAATCAAACAAGGCTACACTACACATATACACTTATCATCATTAAATTTAGCCCAGGAAGAAACATATTCTATTACTGAAAAACTAGGAATTGCAACTGATCATGATTTTTATTCAACAAACATTACCTTTCACATATAACATTAAACACATTTAAGGTTCTCCCCCCACTAAACACCTAGCAGTGTCTCCACTTCTCATGCAATTCTAATGGGAGAGGCCTTTTGGACACTACAATACTGAAATTAAAAACATTTAACACAACATAATTTTGAAATGATACACAACTGTTGGGTGCTATTACAGATGCTACAGCATCCAGTAGGTTTATTGAAAAACAGACAGCACCACACAACACAACATAAAACAACACAACACAACACACTAGAGGGGAAGAGTTACTTCTTAGTGACTCCTGACTTTGAGCGCCTGCTTACTCTGGTGGGCCCCTACTTTCACTTTTTGTCATAAACTTTGGGTTTTTTGTGTTGGGGACCTTTCGCTTGTTCAGCTTCATCTGTCGCTGCAATGGATGCTGCAGCATCTGGTGCTATCACCTCACAGTTAAAACTCACTTCACCAATGCAATTAAACTGTCCTGCAACATCAAAAATAGCAACAAAAATAACAAAGATTTGATTAAAAATCCTGGGCTGCCTCCCAGTAGCGCTTGGTTTAAGAGTCCTCATCCAGACTAAGTCTTGTGGCAAATATCTTGCATAGACCTTTGGTGTATCCCTTTGGTGCTGCAGCACTGCTTGCTGAGACTGATGCTACAGCACCAGAATTGTGCATAATTGACAGCACATACATACCACAAGACCTCTTATTCATACCTGTAAAAGTAAAAATAGAAACACACAGAAAACATAACTAGTCCTAAAAATCTGGGTTGCCTCCCAATAGAGCTTAATTTATAGTCTTTAGCTAGACTTGGCATTCAAAACACAAGTTAGGGGGATAATAGGACAAGAAGAAAATATCATCCTTCCGCTTTCTCCTTTTAGTTAGAAATCTTATGTATTTGGCATATGGAAGCAAGTGTTCCCATGCCCCAACCAATAAGCATTTGGGATATGGAAGCAAGTGTTCCCATGCCCCATGTATTTGATATCCTGAAGGAATTGAGCTAAGAGTTCTTTTAAATCAGAATTTCCCTTATGTATTCCTTCGGTTTGAGCTTGGGAATATGGATCTTGTTCACACACAACATTTCCCATGCCACAATCCATATTTTGGGCTGTCATGGGCATGAAAGTTGTCTCATAACACCCCATTTCATTTTCAACCCCATGAAAATCATAGTTGAAATAATATTGTTGAACATTCAATTCTTGCATAAAGGAAAAACTCCAATGGTCCATGGCATAAAGTGGATTTTTTTTCACAAAACACTAAACACAAATAGTGACACTAAAAACAACAAAGAGAACACATTACAAACACAAAGTACAATACAAATTAGAAAAAAAATTGTTGAAAAACACAACACACTAAACAAAAGAATCTAAACTAACTAAACTTACTAACTAAACAATAAAAATTAACTATCACAATCCTCGGCAACGACGCCAAAAACTTGTGGGAAAAGAGTATCTGCAAATATACACAGTCGCAACAAGTAATAAAGAGTAAGTAAATATCGTTCCCACGAGGATTCTTTGTAACACCCTCAAAATAATTAGTAGAACTATTTGGGTGTTAACCCAATTAAATTAATTTAGCACTTGACTGGTAAATTTACTGAGTGCTAAAATTATTTATTGATTGTCATCGGATCGTTAACCGGATAATACGGATCAAGGAAGTTTCGGAATCGAAATAGGAGATTTAGATCAATATGGTAATTGGACCACGTTACCAATTATATATTAATAAATATATATATATATATATATATATATATATATATATATATATATATATATATATATGTATGCGTGTAAGTGGGTGAGGAGAAAAGAAAGAATTAAATTAAGAAAGAAAGGAAAGAAAGAGGAGGCGAGAAACAGAGAGGAGAGGAGAAAAGGAGAAGAAGAGAGAAAGAAAGGGTGAGGAGGAAGAAGAGGAAAAAGGGGAAGGTTAGGCTCATCAAAACGACTTCCGTCCAACACGAAAAATGCTCAGCGTTACTTCCTCTTCGATTTGGTACCAAGATTTTCATCATCAACTCACTCTCTCTCACTTTGCCATTTTCGAATATTGAAGGTTTTGGGGAAGGATTTCGGTTTTTGATGATGATTGTGATGGTTTACGGATGATTAGAAGGCAACCCGATGAAGGTGGAAAGCGGATTGATGCTCGATTGGAAGGTTGGGAGAGTTAGGGTTTGAGAATCCAAATTTGGGGTTTTTGGATGAATAGTGATTTTGAGCTTGAAGATGATGAATAGTGTTCATGGAGGATTTCGAGGAATACAGTATTTCGGTCAAAAAGAGGTTTCGCGATCGAGTGGAAAGCTTTGGAAGCGGATTGGGTGTCGCCGGAGCGGGGAGCGTTCGTGTGGTTACTCGGTGATTTCGGCTCGGTCGTGGATCACGCTTCAAGGGTGAGTTCTACTCACGTTTAGGATTTTGTTTTTCGAATTAATTGATTGATCGTTTTATCGCTTTCGCTGGTCTGGAATATTACTTGATATTGTCTGTTTCGGGTTAGGAATCGATCGGAGCGAGTCTCGAGTTGTGTCGTGTTGAAATGAAATTTTTGGTGATTCGATTTCGAAAGATTTTGACTTAAAAACCGTTAATTGGAAAATATGTCGCGTTTTGATACAATTCGTTTAAAATGAGTTTTTGATTGATTTGGTTGATTGTGTGACTTTGATTGAGACTGTTTTTATAGTTGTCAAAACTGTTTTCAATCGGAACAAGAATCGGAATTGAGCGGAATAGCGAATTTCGCAAGAAAACGGAAAACCTGCACTTTTCTGCAGATGGTCGCGTCGCGACCCGTCCCCTTCGCGTCGCGACCTGGCCCAGTTTTGTCACGCAAAAATTTTCTGTCACTTTTCGCGTCGCGACAGTTTCGTATCGCGTCGCGACGCTTTGCAGATTTTCAACAGTTTTTCACTGATTTTGTTTTCGCGATATCTTTTGATTCCGGAACCCGATTGAGGTGTTCTAAGATGCGTTTGGAAGCTTATTCCGAGGCCTAACTAAATATACAATTTAAAAAGGTAAAAGGAATCATTTTCGAAGTTCAAATTGTTTCGAAAGACCGAATAATAGTACACGTGTGCGAATATGTTTTATTAATAATAAAGCGGACTATGAGTCCTACGTGGTATGGTATAACTGATGCGAGATGACTGTTATTTATGTCTAAACCGGTCTACGATTCACGATATATAAATTATATCGACTATGGGAAACGGCCTGATGCGGGTGTTATGTTCAGTTTTAGGTCTGAATGTAAATGAACTAAATGTTCATATTATTGTAGATATATATATATTATATCGAGTTTGGGTGACGACCCATGTTGACATACTAGGCGGGGAAGTCATGAACCCTTACCCTAGGCTCTGTGCCCTTAGGAAACACTATTGGTATTGGGGTTCGCCGGGAGACGCAAGTGGATTGCAGCCGGTGTTATGTTAAAAAGTTATTGTACTATGTTCACCAGAAGATGCAGGCGGACTGCGGCTGGTGGTACGTAGAAACGTCTAAGACGCTAGTTCATCGGGAGACGCAAGTGGATTGCAGCCGGTGTCTTACTAGGTCGAAGCCTTTCTGTATGGTCCACCAAGATTAGCAAGCGGATTGCGGTCGGTGTTGTGTCGAATGTTAAAAATGTTTTAAAAGGACCGAGAGTGCTAGTAGGGGTCTCGGTAGAACTCACTGAGATTGTATCTCATTGTTTATATGTTGTGGTTTTTCAGATCAACAGGGGAAGTGGAGATCCAAGAGGCACGAGTAGGTGGTACTCGGATGGTTGCTGAAGACTTAGCTTTTATGCTTAAGTTATGTTTTCCCTTGTTTGTTATGTATCACGACATTAGGACTTTAACTGTTGTAAAAGTTATGTATTTTATTTCCGCTTTCTTGTGCGATATTGAACACTGTATTTCACTGACGGTTTATGGTCTTATATATGTTTAAGACTGTTCTGTTGTTATTCAGTGAAAATTTTATAGTGATGTTCAGTATTTAAATAGGAAATATATCTCTGATGATTTAGGAATGGTACACTTGGGTATTTTTACTCGATAAAAATACCGGGGTGTTACATTCTTGAGTTTAGTTCTATATTTAAATTAGTAAGTAAGCTTGTGAGTAACACAAAATAACATAACAAGTTGTAGAACCATTAATGTCATCAACATAAATAAGTAAGATAACCGATGAGTAGAAATTCAGCATGGGAGTAGTTGAAATGCCTTTCACTATGTAAATTCATTAAAACAGATTAATGCAAAATCTGATGTTATAGCATTGGATGCTGTAGCAAATGATGTGTGCCTTTCGGTCACTAACGCCAGAGTTTCATTCCAAGGGATTATGTTTAAGCTCTAAATAGGCTCACCCATGTATATTAAGCTCCCATAGTATTCACCCTATAAACTATGCTTTCCTATGAGTTCGATTTATAGACCATGTTTGAACCAATAAATATACTTATATTTAGCCGATCAGTTCTAAAATAATCATTGGAAGAAGTTTCATGCAAAGGTTAAAATACTAACATCAAATATTACATTAAAACTATTAAAATTGCGACGGATATTAGCGAGGGAAACGAAATTCGTCGCTAAAAATTGCGTAGCGAGGGAAGTTAGCGACGGAAACCAAATTCGTCGCTAAACATGGCGTAGGCGCGCTTTTTTAAAAAAAAAATTCCAATCCGTCGCTATTGTCAATATCCGTCGCTAACGGTCCGTCGCTAATGCTGACGTGACCGTTTCACAGACCTTGGAATGCGTGAGATTCCAAATCCATCGCTAATTCAAATTTCCGTCGCTATGAATCCGTCGCAAATCCTGACATTACCATTGAGCAGACCTTGGAATGTGTGAATTAGGCAATCCGTCGCTAATTACTGGATCCGTCGCTACGAATCCGTCGCTAACGTCACTTAATTTTTTAACACTGAAACCCTCTTCTTCTTCTTTCTCTTTTCTTTTCTCTTCTCTCCTGAGGTCATGGCTTTGGCAAATCGCAATTGGGAGAAGTTGGTAGGGACGATGTACAAGAAGAAATGTATGTATGGTACGGGGTCCTTGGCTCCAAATTTGAGATTTGAGGATGATCAGTTTGACACCAGCGGACCCTCCTCTAGTAGTCGACCTCCTCGTCCTTCAGGTGAGACAGAGCAGCTCAGGCAATAGATGGAGGAGATGCGTGCTCAACACCAGCAACAAATACAGGAGATGCATGCTCAGCACAAGCAGGAGCAGTAGAAGTAGAGTCGGACTATGAAAGATATGCAGACAGGCTACTTTAGGTTTGCACGTCAGCAAGAGAAGCTGTTAAAGTACTATAAGAGCATGAAGCCAGATGCCTGAGTCTGAGGCGTCCGAGTCTGATGATGGCTCATTTTAGTATTATGTTGTTATTTGCTGGTTTGGACATGTTTAGAATTTGGATTGTTATTGTTGGTTTGAAGTTGTTTAGGATTTGGATATTTGGTGTTGTTGGTTAGTTTGGATATATTTGGTACTAGTCTGAATGAATTTTATTTGAGTATTCTCAAAAATTTGGATATTTGGTATTGTTGGTTAGTTTGGATATATTTGGTACTAGTTTGGATGAATTTTATTTGAGTACTCTCAAAATTGTGCTGCATTTGATATATAGTTATTAAAAAAAAGCAGGTTTTCAAATTTGGACACGTGGCATAAAATAAAGCAGTTTTTTTATAAAAAAAATTAAATTAGCGACGGATTTACCCTCACTAAAATCCGTCGCTAATATTAAGTCAGAATTAACGTCGCTAAACTCCCTCGCTAAAGTTCTGTCGCTAAAATAAAAAATTCCGTCGCTGAATATTAGCGATGCCCTTTTTAGTGACGAAAAAATTCCGTCGCTAATTCCCTCCCTAAACCACTTTAGCGACGGATTTTTGAGGTTTAGCGACGGAAATTTCCGTCGCCTATCCTGCTTTTTTTTGTAGTGATCATTACATAGCTTCAAGCATCACAACTACAAGAGAGTCAGCTCATGATGAGCAACAAACACAAGAAATAAAGCTTAAAGGTGTTACCTAAAGCCATAAAACCGAAATCAAAAAGAGAAGAAAAATACTCCAAATGATGACAGCCTCCGTGATGCTACAGCATCGCTCACAGCACTGCAGAATTTCTACTTTTTTTTATGAAAATGGAGCTTGAATGAAAATGGAGTGTAAGAGAGTTATTTCTAACTCTCCTCTCTTCAAACCAGCAACCCCATGATGATGAAGAAGAAGGTTGAGGCTTCTATGTAAAGAAAATATCTCCTAAAAAGGGTACAAGCCATCCCGCCAACTCTTTTCATCCTCCATTACAAAATAGACAAATGTCCCATAATGTAAAAAGTGGGTGGTTGCTGCTGGAAAAGTTCTGAACTACTCTGCAGTGAATTGGCACGCAGCAGAAGATGCTTTTTCGTTTTCTCTCTCATCAGCTGTAGAACGCAACGCTATAGTGTCTGAACGCTGCAGCACTGACAAACACATTAAAACACAAGATGGGGCACCAAAGTGCCAAATGATCACTTAATCAGTTCCTAACCCTCTTTTACATTAAACAACGTATATTTACTAAATTAAACAGCAATATTACTTATGAATTCACGTTGATTTAAGCCTAAAGAACATAAATAACTTTTATTAATAAGAGTTATCAGGCACCTACGATCAGGGAAATTTCGAATTCATTCCAAATTAGGATGTTAAACAGTGATGGCAATATGTCTGCATTGAATTCTATTGATTTCAGTTTATTCCAGTTTCATTTTTTTTAGATAAGCAATACTTCATTAACAGAGCACTAGGGGTGCTCAAGCCCAAACAACAAAGTTACAAATTGTTTAGAAAATGAAGAGGATTATGCCACCAAGTGGAAATAGATAAACTAGAATTACACCCCACCCTATAAACAAGCCAACTCCATGCTAAGCTTTTGATGCGAATAAGAAGTGTGTCACTATTAGCTTCCTAATTCTTGAAAATAATATCGTTTCGAGACAACCATAAACACCAACAAGGTGCCAACCAAATCAGATAGTTAGTTCTTTTTCCTTTTCTCCCTTTACAAATCGTTCCCAACCAATAAAACTGCTCAATCAAATCATCAGAAGCATTTGAAACAACCCCCAACCACGAATACACTTTGTCCCATAGGTCTTTAGCAAACCAACAGTCCAAGAAAACATGCTTATTATCTTCGCTATACAACTTGCAAAATGAACACATTGTTTCTGTCACAGATACAATAACGTTACGTTGGTGGAGAAACTTTTGCGCGGGCAATGAGTTTCTAAACAACCTCTAGCCGAAATTTTCAACTTTGGAAGGAGCGGCAGACTTCCAAATCATCGTTAGTAACTTGTTTGTATCACTACTTAGATCATTATTAACGCTAACAGCAGTACTGAGCTACACATAAAATGATTTGACAGTAAAAGATTTAGAGCTTTCCTCTAACCAAATCCAGTCATCCTTCCTATCCCGAACCGGTTTAATATCCCGCAATATATTATGCAGTGCTGCTGCTTCCTCCTAACCAGTAGACTCACGAGCTTCCAACCAAGGTTCCTTCCAGCTCCAAGTATCACCAGTCCAGTCACCGAAGTTTGCTACCTTCCCGGATTTGAGCTCGCACCCTGCATTTATTCTTCTTCTTCTTCTTCTTCTTCTTCTTCTTCTTCTTCTTCTTCTTCTTCTTCTTCTTCTTCTTCTTCTTCTTCTTCTTCTTCTTCTTCTTCTTCTTCTTCTTCTTCTTCTTCTTCTTCTTCTTCTTCTTCTTCTTCCAAATAAGTCTATTTATCCAATAACTTATGAGTTTAATGATGAACGTGTATTAATGGTATCAGAGCTAGATAGATCAAGAACATTAAACGACAACATATATGAAAGTTACGATAGGCTACAAGGGTTTTCTGATCTAAAACAGGAAGCTATATTGAATGGATATGATACGTTTGAATTTTGTATTAAAGAATTTTTTGAACTAAAAATTGTTGCGGAGTACTACAAAATACAGATGGAGAATTGGATAGAGTACAAATTAAACATATTAAAAGGATCAGAAAAAGAGATCTTAGAACAGATATACACTATTGTACAAGGGTTAAAATTATGAATCGTATTCAGATACTAAGCACAGAGATAGAAACCCTAGAGAGAAAACAGAGTACACAAGTTTTCATGAAGTTAATAAACCCAGACAAATTAGACTCTATAAATGAATAGCTACAAATCATTAAAAAACAATTAGAAATAACAAACATACTACTAAATAAAGAACATATTAATAGAAAAATCGAGCAAGTGATAGGAAAACCTCCTGAAGAAGATAATAGACAAAAGGAAATAATAAAATTAATTAGAGAGAACGAACATAAAATGTCACCCACAATATTAGGTTTATATGACTGGACAGAAAAAGAAAACACAAGTAAAATAATTGAAAAGGAAAAGGAACCAGTAGAAATTGAGGTAGAGACTGAGGTAAAAGTAAACGTAGAATCATACCTAGATCTAAAAAACGATAGTGACTATGAAGATGACATAGTTAAAAGATTAAAGTCCCTAGATATAAAAGAAGAATCAGTAGATGTAAAACCAGTCACCCCCGTTGTAGTGTCTACACCAAAAAATGAAATAGGAAGTACCAGTACCAGTGAGATAAAATGGAAACGAGATCCAAATTGGATAGATAGCATGATATCTGATGACAATGAATGGAGGGCCGAAGAAGCCGAACAAGTAAACCCTAGAAGAAAATATATTGATAGAAGACAGTATTTCATGAAAAGAGATGATTCAGTAACTATGAAATACACCCCTTATAATAAAGAACCACAAGCCTTAAATCCAACAGGAGTTTACCTAGACTTAGACTGCGTAGAGAATAAAGAAAAAATGTTAAGTCTATGGATTAAAGAAAATGGCGCTGTAGCGAATAAAGATGGAATGACTAAAGAACAAACAATAGATTTTATGAGAAGAACTATGAGAGGAAGTGTAGAGAGATATATAGAAAGTATCTCAGAAACATATGAAGGAATAAAAGCTAGTTCCAGTAATTCAACGATCTTTATTAGTAATCTAGAGAAACTAATAAGGTTAGAATTCCTAGGTCAAGCTATAGAAAGTGGAATACAAGAAAGATGGGAATTAGAAAGACAAGAAGCCATACGCGGAATAATTAATATTAATATCTGCGACATGTGTTATTTTGATCAATACACTTGCGAATTCAGTGAGTTATTTTATAGAGCAAGATTATCTTCGACGGTGGTTGATTATAATTTTTATAGCAAATTATATTATGAAAAGCTACCAGAGCCCTTCAAGACGAAGATAATAAATGACTTTGGAAATCAAAACCTAGAAAATCCCTCATTAGGAGCAAGAATTTGGTTCGCCAAAAAAATGATTACAGAATATTGTTTACACGCAAAAAGTCAAAAACAAATTTATAGGTATCAGAAAAGAAGTCTTTGTTGCCCAAAGAATAATCAAATAGGCCAATATGGCTGTTATGATACAAAAAGGTATAAAAGAAAAGATAAACATTGGAAGTTTAGAAAATCTAGGCACAGGTTCAAAACAGGAGATAAGCCATACAAGAGAAATTTCAAGAAGAAATGGTTTAAAAGAGAAAACCATAGTAGGTATAAAAAATATGATAAAAATAATAAGTCAGTAAAAAGCTGTACTTGTTTTCTATGTAAAGAAGAAGGGCACTATGCAAATCAATGTCCAAAACGTAATACTCAGAATATCAAAATACTAGAAATAATAGATAAATATGGTTATGAACCCATAGAATCTGACATAGAATCAGACTATAGCATTTATAGTGTTAGTATAAACTCAGGAAGTTCGAGTGATGATGAATAAAGACTTTGAAGACATTGATGAAAACAAGATTGATTTCTCTAATGTTCAAGAGTTTGAAAAATTAGAAGAAATCAAGAGAATGGACTTAGACATAGAGCCTACAAGAAATCTACTGGAAAAATATGAAAAGTATATAGGGAGAACTGTTAGAATTCAGAAAATCCACGAATCTAGTGTGGAAATAGGAACTGCCAAGAGAAAAGGAAGAATCCCTCTAATCACTAGAGATATAATAAATTCAGCTCTAAATAATTTAGGAAGAGAAAAGAAAGAATCTATGAAGGTGATAGATTTGATAAAGGTTCAAGTCATGATAAAAGGATACTTTCAAGAAAAATTAGATTCACCTGTAGCAGCATATTTAATAGATGAAAGAATCATGCATAATGTTCAAGATGCATTGTTTGGTGCTGTGATGGGTAATTTATATTATGGAAAAATTTTATTTGAATATGAGCCCAATTTTAGTATCTCTATTAATGATAAAAATTTAGATAAGGCATTAGTGTTGTATCATAAATTGGATAATTTCGAAATGCCAAAAGGGAGCCATTGTTATTCTATAACATATAGAACTGTATTTGGTATTAGTCCCGGCCATCATACTATGAAGTTCAAACCAGATAAAATAAGCTTTAAAAATATATTTGATGGAGTCATAGATTGGATCCCCCCAAAAAGATTAAATCCAGAGCAATTAACCTATATAGATGAAATAAGAACTGATGAAATAGCCAAAGAAACAGAAAGGTTCTCTGAAATAATAGGAAATAAGGACTTAGCTATTATCAAAAGATGTGAGTCCTCGAGAACTCAACATAAAGGAAAAGCTATTCTAGAGTCGTCTAGAAGAAGTCTAGACCTAACAGAGAAAAAGGGAATTGGATATTCCCAGTATTACATAGAAATAGGAATAAAATTAGGAAAAAACCCCATTAAATGTCTAATAGATACAGGAGCATGTACTAGTCATATAACTATAGATTTGGTTCAAGGTCTACCTATTAAAGAGTTAGACAATAAATACTACTATTTAGACTACTATAACAATAAGAGACACATAACCCATAAGGTTGATATCACTCTGATTATAAAAGAATATGAGATACCCCTATCCATTGAAGTTGAGGATAGTGTTAGTACCGAATTTCTTTTAGGAATGGATTTCCTAAGTTGTTTCGAAGATTATACAATCAAAGATAAAAATATTGAAATAGTTTATAATGGAAAGACAATTACCGTCAGTCGAGTGTAAAAAGATAAATCAAAAGAAGAACCTAATAGTTATCGAAGTGATTCATGAAAAGAAAATCTATCATGCCCTAATCGATTCAGGTTCAGGTATTAGCCTAACTAGTCATCTTTTTAATAATAAAAAAGAGATACAATCTATAAAGGGGAGAGACATACATAATAAGGAGTCTATTTTTAATCAAGGATATACAGATCTTTGGATCATTATTGGTGAGCTAAAACTTAGATTTGATAAAATCTACTATTACCCCAATATTGTTTATGATCTGCTTATAGGACAAGATTTTATAGATAGAAATTTACCTTATATGGTAAATGAAACAAAGATATATTTTACTAGCCCTTGCGGAACACAATTTTCCACAAAAAGAATTAGTCAACCTTACAGACATATATACAGACACAGCCAGCGTGGTGGTATTACTATCCCACTATACTTAAACACCGAAGTTTTTGAAATAAAACCCAAAATTTTACAGTTACTAGAAGACTGTTATGAAGAAAACCCACAAGCCTTTATTAAAAGAAAAAAGTACTTTGCAAAAATCGAATTATTAACCGATACACCTATTTGTGAAAAACCTATGATCTACACCAAAGAAGATGAGAAAGATTACGAAAATATTATAGAAAAACATTTGACATATAAACTAATAAAAGAAACTAAGAGCGCATATAACTCAGCGAGTTTCTTGGTAAGAAATCATAATGAAGTGAAGAGAGGAGAACCAAGAATGGTTATCAATTATAAGCCTTTAAATAAAATTGTAAAAAATTATCCTTACCCCCTACCACGAAAAGATATGATTTATGAAAAGATAAAAAATGGAAAGATATTCTCGAAATTTGATTTGAAATCAGGTTTCTATCAAATATTATTAGAAGAAGGCAGCAAAGAATGTACAGCCTTCAGCACCCGACAAGGGAGGTATGAATGGAACGTTCTACCCATGGGATTAAAAACCAGTCCAGGTATTTTTCAAGAAAGACTTGATAAGATCTTTAAAGACTGTTACGATTTTATTATTATCTATATTGATGACATTTTCATATACAGCAAAGACATTAAAGAACACAATAAACACTTACTTGTTTTTATCACAAGAGCTTACGAAAATGGTCTAGTTCTTAGTAAGAAAAAGGCCGAGATTGCAAAAGAAAAAATTGACTACCTAGGCTTAATTATAGATAAAGGAGTAATAGAGCTCCAGTCACATATTTCTGAAAAAATAATAGAATTTCCAGATCAACTAGAAAATGTTAAGCAAGTTCAATCCTTTTTAGGACATATTAATTACGCTTCTCAATTTATAAAAAACTGTGCAAAATTAAAAAATAAATTACAAGATAAAATTAAGAAAGGAAAGCCTTTTGAATGGACCGATGAAGACACTAACCAAGTCCAGCAAATCAAGCAGAAGGTAAAAAATCTAGACAAACTACCTTTACCCAAGGAAGAAGACGAGCTCTATATAGAAACAGATTGGGGAGCAGTATTAAGAAGACAAGGTGACGATATTATCCTTAGATACACCTCAGGAACTTTTAAAGGAGCTGAGCTCAACTATGATATAAACGAAAAGGAAGTCCTAGCGGTTATAAACACGATAGAATCTTTCAAAATATGGTTAGCCAGAAAAGATTTCATTATCAAAACCGATAATACCCAAGTAAAGGCCTTTTTAGAAAACAAAATCAAAGATAATATTGTCAACCAAAGAAGAATCAGATGGCAAATGAAAGTAAGTCCATTTACTTTTAAAGTAATATATATAAAAGGAATTAACAATTGTTTTGCAGATCAATTGTCCAGACCAAATGGATGATCAAAATCAATTCCAAGATGACCAGAAGAAGGTTATATCCGACAAGCTTGACGAAATCAACCATCAATTTCATTTGATGGCCTCCAAAGGAGATGAATATTTTGTCAAGATTGATTCCAAGATGGAAAGTTTTTCCGAATATTTTATAAATACCAAGAAGGAAATACTTAAGGTACTTGATTTATGTCAATACCCAGTATCTCCCAAACAAAAACCAATTGAAAAACCAAGTTCCAGTTTTTTGGAAAACGAAAAAAGAGAACCAAGAAAGCTAAAGTTTGTTAGCTCTTTCAAAGACAAGCTGGTAAACTCACCTACCAGAGAACCAGTTGATAAATTCAAAGAAATTTATCAAAGCCTGGTCAACTATATTTACAAAGGAAACCCAAGAGACCTTGAGAATTATATTATTGAATATAAAGGTATTTATCCAAGAATTCTAATAATTTTAGATGATTGGGAGGATATCACACTTCTCACTGATCTATTAAGGTTCGGTTTTATTGACTCAATTTATATCGAACCAAAAAATGATTTATCCATGTTAAAACATTTCCCGGAACCTATCATTTTGGGAATCCAAGGATATATAAGAGGTGTCAACCCCAAGAGAACAATCTTTGTCAAGATATATACCGCAAGTCCAGATCAAGAAGGAGATGCCGTGTACTTTGTAAAAATAGGCACCCTTAATGACGAAGAAATAAGCGCCCAAGAATACACCACAAAAGATGCAACGCCAATAATCGATGAAGAGTGGATTACCGAAAGAAGAGCACTTGGATTTCATGTGCTATTAATGGTAATGAAGCAAACCTATGATCAAGGCAAGTTCTGGAGTTATTCCATGACTGAAAAAGCCATAGTAATATGCAAAAAAGATAAAAGCCAACAACCAGGAATACTAAGAACCCTACAGTTATTCACACAAAAGATTGAGAAGAATAATTTTCAAGGACAAAAAGAAACTCATCAAAATTTCTGCAAGATAGTCAAGGCAAGTGGGGACCACAAGTGCCATTATTGCAGAGACAAGATATAAAGCAGAAGATGATTGACAAAGACAAAAAGATGACCGACAAAAAATTAAAGAGAAAGCAAAACCCATGTGAAGAAAGCATAAAAGCAAAATGGCCGACAAGAAAAGTAACTCCACGACAAAAGTAGATTCCATTCAGAAGATAAAAAGTAATCAGAGTTAAGTAACCCAAGTTACTTTTATAGTGTGGTTAATAAATGTAAGGGTCTATATAAACCCACTCTCCTTCCTTTTATGATCATCGAATGTACAAACCTCTCTATGTATTGTAATATGTGTGCCATGTTCTAAATAAACTTTAGTTTCTGAAATCTTTTAAAGCCTAGTTCTTCCCTCAAGTTTACTTAGTCAATTAAGGACTTGATATATCAAAACGAGAGTTGTGAGCCAAATCTTATTCCCTCAGAGCGACGGAGAGCCCGAGGTCCATTTTGTTCCGCCATTTCATAGCCGGGTAGGCGTTTTCAAGGCGTGTGTTGGACGGCAAGCTTATATCCTCTAAAGGAAGCGAGGTAAGGCCCATTTAAACTTTCAAGATATGTCTTTGTTGTTACTTTCGGTAAGAAACCTCTGTAAACGGAAGAATTTTTGCTTAAAAAGAAAGTAAGAAATGTTTCTTAAAATGAGTTCAGTAACGTCTTCTGAGTTTAACAGGTATATAGACGAGTACGAAGAAGATGACAATATGCATCACATAAGTAATATAGACTATGAAGAATACATGAATGAAATTAATGAAGTAAATGAAGAAGAAGAAAATATGCATGAAGATCTAGACAACGAAATAGAAGAACCTCCTATTCCCTCTTTTAGTTTAGAACAAGCCTTTAAAAATTTAGATTTAAGAGAAGAAGAAACTATTTTCATAAACCCAGTTAATCTAAGGTATGGAACCAAAGGAGTAAAAGAATATAATGCTATTATAGATTTTATATCTATAATAATAGAAAGTATAAAAAGAGTGCAAGAAAGCGAGAAAGAAGTTTACGAATTGATAAAAGCAAGATTAGAAATGATAAAAAGAATCGTAAAAATAGCAGACGAACACGCAGTTATAACAAATAAGTCTATTTATCCAATAACTTATGAGTTTAATGATGAACGTGTATTAATGGTATCAGAGCTAGATAGATCAAGAACATTAAACGACAACATATATGAAAGTTACGATAGGCTAGAAGGGTTTTCTGATCTAAAACAGGAAGCTATATTGAATGGATATGATACGTTTGAATTTTGTATTAAAGAATTTTTTGAAACAAAATCAAAGATAATATTGTCAACCGAAGAAGAATCAGATGGAAAATGAAAGTAAGTCCATTTACTTTTAAAGTAATATATATAAAAGGAATTAGCAATTCTCCTCCTTCTCCTTCTCCTTCTCCTTCTCCTTCTCCTTCTCCTTCTCCTTCTCCTTCTCCTTCTTCTTCTGCTTCTTCTTCTGCTTCTCCTTCTCCTTCTCCTTCTCCTTCTCCTTCTCCTTCTCCTTCTCCTTCTCCTTCTCCTTCTCCTTCTCCTTCTTCTTCTTCTTCTTCTTCTTCTTCTTCTTCTTCTTCTTCTTCTTCTTCTTCTGCTTCTGCTTCTCCTTCTCCTTCTCCTTCTCCTTCTTCTTCTTCTTCTTCTTCTTCTGCTTCTCCTTCTCCTTCTCCTTCTCCTCCTCCTCCTTCTCCTTCTCCTTCTTATGGATAACCGTCTCAATACATAATTTATACAGATTCTCCTCAATAATTAACCTGAGTGCTTAATCCAAAAATCAAGTTACATATATATCCTAATACATCATAGGCTAAGCATATGGTTCCACGAAATACATAATCGACACAACTAAAAACATAGCATTTGATAATATGCTAATCTTCTCAATCATTATCCTCAAAGAGTGGAATTTCTTCTCTTCACCTTTACCCGTTTGTCTGAAAAAACAACAACAATGAGGGGTGAGATTACATAATCTCAGTGAATTCTTTCGAGACTCCCTTACCGAACTACGCTCCGAGAATCTTTTATTGTTTTACCTATGATGCATCCCTCTAACGCCTTAGACTTACATAATATAAACGCTACGACGTACACTATGGGGAACCCGCACTCAATATATAATTGAGCAAAAACCTTTACCTAAAACCTTCTGGGCCTTGAGACAGGTCATGCTCTCTAGGACACAGTCCGTGCCGTTTTCCAGAAATTCCCATTTTTACATTTTTGAATGAAATTACTGATTCTTATACAATCCAACCACTCAATACTTAATACTACTGTTAATTGTTTATAAAACATACTAATGAAATCACATTAAGGTCATAAACACATCAAATGACTTTAAAAATTGACTATCACTATTATAAATCTCGGTATTTTCTGCGGAATTTCTTTAAAAATTCGCAGGAAACCAGATTCCTGCGGTATTTCCTACGGATTCTGGTTCGCAGTTATTTCATTCGTGGATAATTGTTTTCTGCGGATTTTTAGATCGGCAGGAAATTTTCGCAAGAAATTCCTCAAGAAATCTTCGCAGGAAATTCCGCAGGAAGTCCGCAGCAAATTTCTATAGGATATTCCGTGGGATATATCTATATACCATAACTTTCCTCTTAAAATTTAGGCTAAATATATATTTTGGCCCTTTATCTTTGGGGTTGTGGTCACTTTGGCCCTTTATCTTTTTTTTTTTCTCATTTTAGACCCTCATGTTTTTTGTGTGTGTCATTTTGGCCCCTGCCGTTATCATTTTGGCCCCTGTCGTTATCATTTTGGTCCCTTATGTTTTTAATTGATTTCATTTTAGTCCCTTATGTTTTTAATTGATTTCATTTTGGGCCCTTATGTTTTTAATTGATTTCATTCTCGTCCTTAAAAATTTGCCTAAAAAAACATAAACATAACGGCAGGGGCCAAAATGACACAAACAAAAAACATGAGGGTCTAAAATGAGAAAAAAAAAAGATAAAGGGCCAAAGTGACCACAACCCCAAAGATAAAGGGCCAAAATATATATTTAGCCTAAAATTTAATATACAAATTTGAATCAACTACATCATAGACTTAAGATGAAAATCAACACTTAACTTTTTAGCAAACCATATGTACACTTTAGCAAACCATATTCCATCTACATCGGCCTACAATTTATGCAAAGTTATGTAATTAAAGAAAACTTTCAACAACAACAAAAAGAAGAAATAGTGGCCTAAGCATGAGAACATCTTGCAGCTTACAACTTCCATAATTTTACTTTGATTACTATAGTCTTTTTCCCTCAGGTGAGACTAACTAAAGTATGTCCCTCAATCAAAATGACAGTTAGAACCAAAATAACAGAGATCATTGAAATACTCATCCTAGCATATACTAGCAACATATGAGGGGGGCTGCAAGAAGATCAATATGGTAGAAATTATTAAGCTGCTAAATTCGTTTAAACTTACGATAATAGTAAAGTTATACACATATACTAAAGTTACAAACTTTATAAACATAAAGTATTACTATACACACAGTATCTATATAAGATTTGGTCAAAAAAAGTATCTATATAAGAATCCCATGCAGCTACAAGAGAAGTAGAAGACCTGTGTGTGATCATACAGCTACAATGATAGTAAGTTACCATCGAATCCAAGAGAAGTAGAAGACCTATGTGTGATCATACAGCTACAAATCCATTGATTGCATTCACTTATGATGAGCTAAAGCATGACATTCAAATCCCAAAATTCAGATAACAATTCCAGAACCTTAATCTAATCTAATCTACTTGAAAATAAAACTACCGGAAAACAAAAATGTGAGAAAGAAACACAACAATAGAATCTGGTGATTATAAGAAAGCATCTGGTGATTAAGACCAAGAAATGTTTCTTCCATCCATGATCTAACCTAATAAAGTATATAAATAATATATTAATTGGATAAGAAGCAATAGAATCAACATAAATCTATATAAAAAATGAAGCAAAAACACAAATCTAAATGGTAGCTATAAGGATGTAAAGTTTACCAAATACTTGATTGATTGGACCCTTCGCTTTTGGATTCAAGGTGCTTTTATTGGACCCTTGATTGATTTGGTTACTTTGATGATATATTTTTTTGCCTTATTGGTTTGTTTTTTAGCTTCTATTTATGGTGGTTAAGCATGGTGGTTAAGCATGATGCTTATGCTATAAATGGTTAAGCATTAGATTGTTTGTGATTCTGCCAAGTGGTTAAACTTTGAGGTATAGTTTCTACTTAGTGGTTAATCCTTTGGCCCTTTGGCCTTGTTGATGTTTGCTTCTGCCCTATGGTGGTTAAACATTTTGCTTCCTTCAAGTGATTAAGCCTTGAATTATGACTTTTGCTTGATGGTTAAGCGTTGGATTGTTGCTACTTCCGAGTGGTTAAACCTTGAGTTGTGGTTTCTGCTCGTTATTAAAATTTTGTTGACTTCTTTGGCACTTGGATGGTTATGCCCAAGAGTGGGGTTTGTTGATTCTTTTGGAGTAAATGTTGTGGAGACGCTGGAAGAAGCTTGAAGGGGCCCAAAAGTTGGTCGAAGACTTCTAGGAGCTATGCACGTCAACTGCTACCAACTCAGATTGTTCTTTATTTTTCTTATTTTTATAGTATCTTTGTATTGCTTATCCCAAGCTGGAAGTGTTGTGAACACCGTCCAGCCTGCGGGAGGCTGTTAAAATATAAGTAGTAAGCCCACTAGTTGGTTAGTAAGGCCCATTAGATAGTAAAGTCCATTAGTTAATTAGTATATAAGGTAGATGGTAGACTCATTTGTAGTCATCTCTTCTCTTTTGTAATATTTCCCACTTTCAATATAATAGACCTTTAAAAATTTTATCTCTAATTTCCATGGATGCCATGTTTTTCAACAACTTATAAACTGTAGGCAACTAAGACACAAGCCAAACAGAAATATAACAATCCTATTGGAATTTGGAGTGATTGATTAGAGTGAAGAATATTACTTGCTATTGTTGTTAACACATGAACTGCATTAGTTGTACCTTGAAACAAGGGCAGAAAGCTTCTGAACACTGTTAGTAACACCTGCAAGTAAACAAGTCACTTAATATCTACAGTGAGACTGCATTATACGGGAATTTCATAAGTTGGGAAGTTTTCATGGGTTCAATTTTTAATATTATGATATTAAAGAACAAATATACAATTATCCTTTCAAAATAACGAGGGTAGGCAATGAAACAATGAAACACCAGCTTGCTCAAGAAATAATAACAAACATCTGTTGAAAGTACAAAGCAGAATACATATTTGGATTTCAACACTAATCAAGAACAATGAATGAAAACCTCAAACAAGTTCTTATGCGAAATCGAAGGGTACAAACCTCAGAAAAGGAATATTCACTGTAGAAACCAACAATGAAGTGTGAAACCAACCTCATACAAATTCTTATGCGAAATCAAAGGGTACAAACCTGAGAAAAGTAATGTTCATAGTTGAAACCAACAATGAAAGGTGAAACCAACCTCAAACAAGTTCTTATATGAAATCGAAGGGTACAAACCTAAGAGAGATGCGAAATCGTGCGAAAACTGAGAGAGAGAGGGGGGAGATGCGATGAGAGAGAGATGCGAAATGAAAATGCTAAAACTGAGAGAGATGCGAAATCGTTGGGTAGATGATGATGAGAGAGGAACGTGGTGAGAGATCGATTTCGATTTCATGCTCGATTTAGAGATTTCTGCCGTTGATTTCTGGATGAGGAACGCGATTATAGCTAGAGTTCGAAGGCTTCATGGTTCACGCGTTTCTGGAGTTTGGTGTTTTACATTTTCAGATTTTTTATTTACCGGTGTTTTTTGGTGTTTTACATTTTATTGGTGTTTGGCTTGTTAAAATAATAAAAAAAAACTTTTCAATTTTTTTTGTTTCAGTTTTTTTTCAAAAAAAATTATAAAAATTAAATCCATTTGCATACCTTGTGAACTTCGAATCCCGGAAGAGGAAGACACTCAGAGAGAGACTTAGGGATTTCATGCTCACATTGTTGATTTGTGCAAATGATTTATGTTTTTAGTGATTTAGTGTTTGATGATTTCTCTGAAACCGTGAGAGAGACAATGTAATGCGTTTTTTTTTGCGTAAGAATGATATGGAATGCGCTACTGATAATTTGATATTATGGTTCGATGAAAGGCATTTATTTATTTTGGTAAAGATGAAATGTGTTTATGATATTATCGTTATTTTGCAACATTTTTAGTTTTTTTTTGGTTACTTAGTTTCTTTCTAAAAAAAAAAAATTTTAAATTTTTCTTTTTAAAAAAATTGACAATTTTTTATTTATAAAAATATTTAAACATTTCTTGTGGATTATAGTTCTTAGGAAATTTCGCAGGAAGCTCAAACATTTCCTGCTTCGAACGAAAATTCGCAGCAGATTTTCTACACATCTTGTATTTGCAGGAAAGTTCTCAGAAAATACCTGCGAAAATTTTCTGCAGGAAAATCCGCAGGTAATGCCGAGATTTGTACCGGTGTATCATCTCTTGAGAACACATAACCAGCAACCAAAATACACAAGGCACATGCATTTAACAGTTTGTATACCACAACAGCATTGAAAACAGCATGCGTCAACTGAATAAAAAAAAAGAGGTAAAGAAACTCACATATGATGCTAGACTTCAAACAACAACTAGACATTGCTTCCACCAAGACCAGAAGACTTCAAAACTACAAGAAAAGCAAGAACAAGCTTCAAGATGCTCAACTCAGAAACTGTGATGCCAAAAACCCTTTCTATGATGCTCCTAGCTTCACCTTAGCTTCCCCAATACCCAATCCAAGCCTCTAAGCACACATGCAAGCAAACCCAAGCTCCGTTTCAGCTCCTCACCCACACAATATACACGAAATGGAGGGAAGAGTGGGGATATGAAATTTCTGTTTTTAGGTCTTTTTCTCTTGAACAACAATGGAGGTAGAAGTAGAGGAAATGAAAATGAGGAGTCTATTCTAGTGGGAGGAAGAGATGATGGTGTAGGGTTCCATGTTTGGAAGAGTTTCACTCTTCCAACTCACATGCAACTCAATTTAGAGATTGAAGGGAAGAAGAAGAAGAAGAAGAAGAAGAAGAAGAAGAAGAAGAAGAAGAAGAAGAAGAAGAAGAAGAAGAAGAAGAAGAAGAAGAAGAAGAAGTTTCAAATGCTAGAGAGAGGATGATGCTGTTTTGAATTTTTTTGTGGGCATTTGGAGAAACATTGGTAATGGAGAAGGGAAGAGTAGCAAGATTGAGGATAATATGGTGTTTAGGTTTCGGCTCTTATTTTTTTCTAAATGCTGAAATTATTTTATTTTTCAAACTAAAATGATATCAAGTTTCCCACTTATACTTATTAACCCCCACCAGCTGAAAAGTGAATGGTGGGTGAGTCAAATGGGTTGGGCTTTTGCCCCAAGTCCATGGAAAGGAGTTTAGAGTAAAATTTTCCTACTGCAACCCCCATTTATTTCTAATCCCACTCTTAATCAATTTCTTATTCTAGGGAAACATAAGAAATTAAAATAACTTACTAACACAAACAATCATTAAACTCCATCAAAATATATAGAATGCACAACTAAAGATATCTTTCACTTGTTCACACCAATTAAATCAGTCACTTAACAGTTAAAATAATTACAATTATTTTGGGTGTTACACATAGCTATGTAAGCTTTATTAATCTTTGATGAATAGCATTTTTTTTTGGTTTAGGGGTCTTTGACCCCCTTCGGTATCCAAGGGAAAGGGCCTCTGAATAATCCGGAGTTCGGCCGGAAGGTAAGTAAAGCCTGACTCCAATTTGTTCCATCGTCAGGGATCGAACTCAGGAACTAGTCGAGTCCGCCCCTTAGGGGTGTGCATATAAAATGGTTAACCAGTCCAAATCTAAGAACCGGACCACACCACACCAAAAAAATCCAGAACCATTTATATGGTTTACAAACCCAACCAATTTTAAAACTAAATCAATGGCCCGATCCTAAAATTCTAAACTGGTTTGTGAGTGTTGAACCTTATTAACCCAAGCCATTTATTTCACTACTTGTGTTGCTACTTGCGTGAAATTACTCAAGAAAAGAATATGGGAAGTAGAGTGAGAGGGAAATTGGCATAGAGAGAGAGAGAGAGAGAATAAGAAACGGAGGGAGAGACACCAGAGAGGGACTGATCTACGAGACAGGGATAAGGGGAGAAGCTGAGAGAGATGGAGACAGAGGGGGAGAGAGGCCGCGAGTGAGGGAGAAGGAAACAGGTGTGGTGGTTTTCCGGCGGGTTACGATGGTCACGGTGGAGGGTGAGTACTTAGTGATGTATCATCTCTTCTCTACATTCCATCTTCTGCTTCACTTCAATAATTGTTTTTGGCTAATCGATTCCTCCACCTCCGTTTGGTCGCAGGCTTCCTTTTTTATTTATTGTACTGTGTCTGTGAAAAGGAAAGGTATCTGTGAAAAGAAAAGCTTGTGCTGCAATGGCGTGGGAGAGAGAAGAAGTGAGCAGTGTGGTGGAATGCTATGACAGAGGCATGGGGACCACTATAGAGCTACTCTTGTGAAAAGAAGATTAAAGGGATAAAAAACACTTGTCCTTTACCCAAAAAAAGAATCTATGTACTGTTTGTGTATTGGAACTTGTATTTTGGTTATTTATTATTTATTTAATTTATAAACAAACAAGATTCTCATGAGATTGGAGGGGAATTAGATAAGGAAGTGTACGGTTTTGAAATTGTGTAAGTAGGAGGGAGGTGAGGTTGTTTTGTAAATCAGCTAAAACCAGTTCGGTAAAAGCAAAACCAACCTTTCTATGGGTTGCACCGCAAAATCGGTTTTTAATGGTAAACCGGTCTGTAACCGGTTAGAGTACATGAAACCGGTTCAAAAATGAAAACCAGTTTTGATCCGGTTCAAAACCAAACCTGATCCGATTTTTAGTAAAAACAGGTTTTTTTACAAAAACGATTTGAGAACCAAACCAAACCATATATATGGACCAGTTTGGTGCGGTTCTTGCACCATGCACACCCCTACCGACCCTTAAGATAGAGTGCATTGATAACTTGCACCCAAGCTTTGAGTTACTTTGATGAATAGCATCTGATTCTAGTTAATGGATTTTTGCACAAAATAACAGCAACAATAGAGCACACCAGGTGAGGGGGAGGGGGGAGCAAAATGCTAAATAGTTATGCAATTATTAAAACTTCATATCAACTCTTGCACACTTCTCAATTAAGGAACAACAATCAGATGAGTTGAGAGAACATGAGAGAGAGGCGGCGGAGCGAGGGAGAAAGGCTGGTGGGGGCGTAGTTGGCGAGATGGTGGCAGGTTTAATGGAAACGGAGGGCATGATCGTGAGGGGGGTTGGAAGTTGGTCAGAAATAAGAGAGAAAGGAGGGGCAAGAATAGTATCACTACCAGAATTTCAGTCATTTCCGGCGGGCAATTTCCGGCGGATTTAGTCCGCCGGTAAATTACCGGCGGATTTTGGCACGTTACCGGCGGCTTAGATCCCCCAGTATCTTACCGGCGGATTTGACAACGTTACCGGCGGATTATATTCCGACTGTTAAATTACCGGTGGATTTTGTTCCCTTACCGGCGGATATATGTTACGCAGAATTTTTAAAAACAAATCCGCCGGTAATTTCATTTACCGGCGGATACAGCCGCCGCTTTTAAAAAATTTTATTATTTAAATTTTGTCAATCCGCCGGTAAGCAACATCATATCCGCCGGTAACATCACGCGAAAAAATCCGTCGGTAACGCCTATTACCGGCGGATATTATTTAAATTTTAAAAATTAATAATCCGCCGGTATTTTTAAAATTCGCCGGTAATGCTATTTTATCCGCCGGTAGGTTCTGACCGTTGGGTTATATCCGTTGGTATCCGTCGGTAAACGTAATATCCGCCGGTAAGCGTAATTTCTGGCGGATTTTAAAATATAGCCGTTGGCGCCTCTTCCCTTATATATTCCCACCCCTCCTCACTTCCTCTTCACTCACTCTTCACTCTCTACTCCGAAATCTCTCTCTTTTCTTCTAAATCTCTCTCTTTTCTCCTAAATCTCACTCTTTTCTCCCAAATCTCTCACTATTTTCTTCTCATTTTCTCTCGATTCACTCTTTTCGAAGTCAGTTTTGTTTAAGGTATGTTTTTTAACTAAATTTGGATTGTTTTAGTTAATATTTAATTTTTAAATATGTGTTGTTTAGTATTTTTTGTTATTATTTGTTTTGCAGTTGATTGAAGTTGCCACTTTGGAGTTGCCACTTTGGAGTTGTTAGTTTTGAGTTTAGTCACTGCATTACCAGTTAGTTAACAAATTTATTCGTTATTAAATGTATTTGTTGGTGTTATTATAAATTATAAGTTTTTTACAAAAATAAAATAAATTTTATTTATTCTGTAATAATTAAATTACGTTTACACTATTTGTATAATAATAATTATCTCAAAATTTTGAGATTTTTAAAATACAAATTATTTTATTTATTAGTTAAAAATCGAAAAATTATTAGTTATTTTGTAGTAAAATTAAAAACAAATTATTTTAATGTTATTTGATGTTATTAGCCGAAATTTTTCATGAAAATAAGATAAATTTTATTCATGGAAATTATTGGTGTTATAGAAATTATTCGAAAATAAAATAAAATAAATTATAATAAGTGTTTGTTATTTGCATTTTTGGTAAAAAAATAAATTTTTTAGTAAAATAAAATGTTACTAAAAATATATTATCATTTATATATATTTGGTCAAATCTAAAATATCCATACTAATGTGTATTATTCTAATACACGTGATATATGTTGTGTTGTGTATGTTATATTTAAGGAACATACCCAAAAAAATGGATCGTAGTTGGATGTATGATAGAATATATCCTGGAAGAACTGGGTTGAAACGACGTTTTGTACAAGGAGTCGAAGAATTTGTTCTTTTTGCTAAGCGTCAAAAAGAATTTGAGCGACAAGGTGGAATTAGATGTCCTTGCTCCATATGTGTGTTTCGATCTATAAAAAAGGAAGCTGATATTCGACTTCATTTGTACAATAATGGGTTTAAGCCAGATTATTGGATATGGACCCGTCATGGCGAGGTAGCAGCTGGAGTTCCTGCGGTTGATAATGTTCCTGTCCAAGTTGTAGATCAAGGTCGTCTCGCGTCAAGTCCAATTGTAGCTTCCACATCAAGTAGTAATCCAACGACTACTGGATATCAACCGCCGTTTGATGTATATCAGGGGATGATATCTGATGCTGTCGGTGTAAATTTGGATTTCGAAGAACCACAATATGATGCTGAAGAAGTTCCAAACGAGGAAGCTCAGAGGTTTTATAGTTTTTTGAGTGAGACAAATAAACCATTATTTGAAGGATCTACAGACTCTAAGTTATCAATGTGTGTTCGGTTGTTGGGTCTTAAGTCTTAATTTAACGTTGCGGAATTGTGCATGGAATACATGACAAAAATGATGTTGGATGCAACCCCTGTTAGAGGACTTTTGCCGCAAAGTTATTATGATGCTAAAAGATTGGTATCGAAGCTTGGTTTAAAATCTATAAGAATTGATTGTTGTGTGTCTGGTTGCATGATCTATTATAACAATGAGTTTGGCATAAATGATGGAGAGTTGCTGCAATGCAAGTTTTGTCAAGAGCCACGGTATCGTGTCAGCAGGAAAGGGACAAGCAAAGGCAAACCAGTTCCAAGGAAAGCAATGTTCTATTTGTCGATTATACCAAGACTGAAGAGGATGTTCACTTCAATGGAAACTGCGGGTAAAATGACATGGCACTATGAAAATAGAAATAATTCTGGTGAATTACGCCATCCATCTGATGGTGAAGCTTGGAAGCATTTTGATCGTGTTCATCCAGATTTTGCCAATGATCCACGCAATGTTCGGCTTGGTTTATGCTCTGATGGTTTCACACCATATATTCAAGCGTCAGCAACACCGTATTCTTGTTGGCCAGTTATTGTTACCCCATACAACCTACCTCCTGAAATGTGTATGTCTAAACCGTACATGTTTTTAAATGCTATAATACCAGGGCCAACTAATCCAACAGCTGGTATTGACATATATTTGCAACCTTTGATTGATGACCTAAAAAGGTTGTGGGATGGTGTTTTAACTTATGATGCAGCACGAAGACAAAATTTCATGATGAGGGCGGCTTTGATGTGGACAATTAATGACTTTCCTGCGTATGGAATGTTGTCTGGATGGGGGACACATGGTAAGATGGCGTGTCCAATTTGCATGGTTGACACAAAGGCTTTTACTCTTAAATATGGAGGAAAATCTTCATGGTTTGACTCACACCGTAGGTTTTTACCTACCGAGCATCCCTTTAGAAAGTCAAAATATGCATTCATCATGGGGAATGTTGAAACAGGTGAACCTCCTCGTAGGCTGACACCAGAAGAAGTTTGGAACAGTGTCAAGGATATCCCTCCTGTGGAAGTGGTTGCTGGTGTTGTTTCTCGTCCAGATGGTTATGGACAATGGCATAATTGGACAAAAAAAAGTATTTTCTGGGAACTTCCATATTGGAAAGATAATCTATTGAGACACAATCTCGATGTAATGCATATTGAAAAGAATTTCTTTGATAACATATTTAACACTGTTATGAACGTGAAAGGTAAAACGATAGACAATGAGAAGGCTAGGAAGGATGTGGATCATTACTGCAGGCGAAAGGATTTGGTATTGGTTCAGCAAGCTAACGGAAGGACGCTGAAACCCAAAGGCAATTATACTTTATCTACGGAGCAAGCGAAAGCAGTTTATCGGTGGATTTTTGAGTTGAAAATGCCAGACGGTTATTCTTCCAATTTAGCAAGATGTTCCGATGTGGATCATGGGAGGTTACATGGGATGAAGAGCCATGATTGTCATGTATTCATGGAGTGCTTACTTCCTATTGCCTTTAGTTCGTTGCCAACACACGTTTTGAATCCACTCATTGAAATAAGTCAATATTTTAAGAATTTGTGTTCTGCAATACTAAAAGTGGATGATATTTCAAAAATGGAACAAGACATCCCATTTATCTTATGCAAGTTGGAGAGAATATTTCCGCCTGGTTTCTTTGATTCTATGGAGCATCTTCCTGTTCATCTCGCATATGAAGCTAAACTTGGCGGGCCTGTCCAATACAGATGGATGTATCCGTTTGAAAGGTCAGTTAAATATATATAACATTTAGATTAATAATTAGATCGATGATTTATATATTAACAAATGATGGATATATATCATTTTCTAGGTTCATGGGTGATTCAAAAAGATCAGTTAAAAATAAAGGTAGAGTTGAAGGATCGATATGTTCTTCTTACTTACACCGTGAAACAACTCATTTTTGTTCCTATTATTTCAAGAATGAATTTGCTCCTGCAAGCAGTAGTCGAAATGACATGGAAGACGTTGAATGTCCAAGACATCATTTAGCTTTGTCTGTCTTTTGTCTACCTGGTCGTCCGTCTGGAAAAGAGTCAATTCATTGGCTAACAGAAGAAGAGCTAAATTCAGCCCATGTTCATGTTATGATAAACTGTACCGAGGTCCAACCATTCATTGAGTATGTATTTCTCGACCTATCTCTTAATTAAATTAAATTACACAGTATTGTATATAACAATTAATTAATAATTTCTTATTAGGGAGTTCTTGTCATCAGAGGCAGTAAGTGAAGACCACTCTTCTGCTCATATTCATGCGCATTTTCCAATGTGGTTTAGACAATGTGTGTATTCCCTCCCACCAACTCCTACCAACCTACACTTGAGGATCTTATCTGACGGTCCTCGAAGATGTGTTAAAGAATGGCACACATATTTTGTCAATGGATACAAATTTCACACTAAGGAATGGACAGAGGGTAGAGAAACAGTCAATAGTGGAGTTTGCATGAAAGGTGTCACTGGGAGAGGCGAAGATGATTTCTATGGCGTGGTTGAACACATATATGAACTTGCATACCCATATCTTGATTATAGTCCAAAGGTGATTGTTTTTTATTGTAATTGGTTCGATCCGTCCGCTCGAGGAACAAAGTTTAATCCAAAGACAAATACCGTGGACATTAAAATGAATAGTAGATATCGACTGTATGATCCGTTCGTCATTGCACAAAATGTGAGACAAGTCTATTATGTCTCTTATCCATACGATACGTACAGTCATCATGACATCAGGATCAGATTCCGATCATGACCTACCTACTCCCCCACCGACCGGTTTTTTTTAAGAAGATTGCTACTTCTTTACGTGGTCGTCGTCGTCGTGTAACTCGTGTCGTTGTTGATGGAGATTTTGCGCCTCTACCTACTACGGCTGATGGCAGCGGACCTAGTACGCTGAGTCGTCCATTTGTGCCTCCAGCTGGTACTGTGACACCCTCGCCAGATGCGGACGGGATTACCAGGTATAATATTGAGAATGAGGTGGTTGAGGACGTTACATCTGACGGTCGTATAGTGGTGAAGGCTGTCGGCAAGCAGTAAGTATTAATTAAGTAATTTATTTATTAATGATATTTGTTTGATTTATAAATTATTACCTAAACGTACATTTATCTTTTTTATGTACAGATTTATTCCTGGGAGGATTGTGGCTGGCACAATCACAGACATAATAAAAGCAAATTACACTAAACCGTGGAAGAATTGGACGGAGGTAAGAAAAGATCCGTCGTCTAAGATGTGGACTGCATTCAGGGTAAGTTTTTTTCCAATTACTTAATATTTAGTTTTTTAATTTTGTTGAATTGATTAACTTGTTTTTACTAACTAGTAAATTTGTTTAAATAGGAAAAATTTACATGGAGAAGCGATACGATGAGAGAAGTTGAGAGCGCATTCAACACAAGAGCTTCTCATCGATTTTCTGAAATGCTCCGGGGTTGTCGTAATTCAAGGGTGCAGCCGGATTGGATTGGCGATTCTGATTGGAAATGTCTCCAAGTGAAATGGGGAGATGAGAAGTATAAAAAAATATGTGAAAGTGCCAAGAAGAATCGTGCTTCTGAGAGAGGGGGTTGCATAAATACAGGTGGCTCTATCAACACTGCTGAAATTTACAGACGGATGGTAAATAATTTAATAGTATATACATACGTATTTTATATTTTATAAAATAATAATAATATTAAATAGTAACTGTATATATATATATATATATATAGGAGGCTAGCCTTGGTCGGCCACCTACTTTGCCTGAGTTACACTGCCCACTTCATATGCGGGAGGAGACTGGTGATTTTGTTGAGGAACGGTCAAGAAATATCACGGCAAATAACGTTTATTATATTTATATATTGTTTTTATTATATATATTATATTATTATTATATATTACATATATATCCATACTAAGTTGGTTATACATTTCTTGGTGTTTGTTGCTTTCAGGAAAATTTTTATGAATGGCAGACCAATTATCGTGCAACTCAGCTAAGTAGTGGCAGTACTGAGATTGATCCCGTTGAGGAGAGTCGGGAGGGTTTTCTTGCTTGGCAGGAATCTGTTGGTCCATCAAAACCGGGTCGGTTAGTAGGATCTGGTGGTTTGGGCCCGTCTGCTTTCCCAGATTCCATTATTCCAAAAGTGGTTCCCGCAACTTCTTCTGAGAGAAGTACTGGTCGCAATTATGTCCCTTCGTCTTCAGAACTAAGAGATGTTGAGCTGTTGACGCAGAAATTGAACGACCAAGAGAAAAAACATAATGAGGAAATGCAGCAGATGCGGGAGCAGTAGGCAGAGTTGCAACGGGTAAATGAAGCGCGCTATAAGCAAATGATGGATACTATGGCTCAATACTCGAGGCCATTTATGCAATCATCATCATCATCATTTTATCCACCGCAGCAGATGCAGATGCAGATGCAACCGCCCTACGAGATGCACC
Source organism: Astragalus membranaceus (assembly GCA_039519185.1). Lineage (NCBI taxonomy): Eukaryota > Viridiplantae > Streptophyta > Magnoliopsida > Fabales > Fabaceae > Astragalus > Astragalus membranaceus. Next base: position 44,605,864 of record CM076846.1, read on the forward strand.
AGCCTTACGGCTCTGCATTTCTGCCTTACGGGATGCAGCAGCCTTACGGGATGCAACAACAGATGCATATGCAGCCGCCCCAGCAGCAGTTCCAGCAGCAGTCCCAACAGCCGCCCGAGCAGTCCCAGCAGCAGCCCGAGCAACAGCAGCAGATCAACACAAATCTAGACCTCAACACTGATGAGTTAGATACATGGTTGAGTAACCCGTCTGATCAGCGCTACTATGACTAGCAGTTTTATTAGATCTACGATATTTTAATATGTATTTTGTAATAAATATTTTAATTTTTGAATGTTTATGCAATTTTTTTATCATTTAAAGTGTTATTCAATTCTCGTTTAATTAATATTTATATTATAAATTTAATTTAATTTTTATTAATTGAATAATATATTTTTTAATTAATGAATAATAATAATACTATTTTTTTAAATAAACGAATTAAAAACTGTTTTAATACGAATTAAAAAAATATTTTAATTAACAAATAATAATAAAATTATTTTTTTTAAAATAAACGAATTTAAAACGTTTTTTTTATTAAAATAAAAATAATTACCGGCGGATATGATATATTACCGGCGGATTTTGAATTTAAACGTAAATAGTTTACCGGCGGATTTGTGGCGGGTACCGAGGAAAATCCGCCGGAAATTACCGGCGGAGTATCCGCCGGCACCCGCCACAAATTCGCCGGTAACCGTTACCTGCGGGTGAATTTCCGGCGCCTTTCCGGCGAAATAAAATCCGCCGGTAATGCCCAATTTCCGGCGGATTTGTGCGATTACCGGCGGATTTTGGCCGCCGGTAATCGCAGAAATTCTTGTAGTGTATACATATAGCAAACCTTAGATCCGACGAGAACTATGTTGGCTATAATGGTTACACATCGTTCTTCTTCACAAACTTCCCGGAAAGATACTTGGCTAGGGACATGTTTGAGGTGTTTGACAGACATGGGAGGGTTCATGAGGTGTTTATCCCGGCATGGAGGAATGCTAACGGGAAAAGGTTCGGCTTTGTGCGTTTTTTTGATGTGAAAGATCCGAGGAGATTTGCTACCTTTTTAGATAACATCTTCGTTGAGAATGAAAATATCCATGTTAATCTTCCCAAGTTTCAAAAGGAGAAAAGATTGGCTCAAAGGCCTAAAGTTAGCAAGGAGGAATCGAAATTAACAACGCACAAAGTTTGGAAGAAAAAGAATTCTTTGGAACCTATTCAACCAGGGATCACTAGTTTCAAAGATGCACTGACATGTGTACTGAAGGATAAGGAGGTGGGTACTGTGTCTTGTGAACTATCGTATAATGCGACAGATGAAGATAATCAGAGGTTATCGGTAGCCATGGTGGGTGAAGTCATCCATCCTGGAAAATCTTATGCTATTCAAGAAGAGATCTACAGGCAAGGTGTCTTTGCTATTAAGGTTAGTCCGAGGGGTTCTAACCTATGTCTTTTGGAAGGTGGTAGTGACAAGGAGGATTTCGCCGGATATATTGATGAGGCTCGCGAGTGGCTGTCTTAGTGGTTCAAATGGATCAGACCTTGGATGCCGACGGATGTAGACAACGAGCGTCTAACTTGGATTAGATGCTATGGCATCCCAATTCATGCTTGGAATGCTGAGTTTTTCACCAAACTCTCTAAGTACGTAGGAGTGTACCTTAACTCCGACGACAATACTGAAAATAAGAGATCATTGGATGTAGCTCGTCTCTTGGTACGTACTCAAGCTACAGAGAATGTTAATAGGGTCGTTTAGGTACTCATCAATAACATCAAGTTTAATATCAAAGTGATGGAAGATTGGTGTGGTCCGATTCAGTGGAACGGGGTGAGTAAGAAGGTTCAAGATGGAGATGATTCGTCCAGCTCTGATGATGACTAGTTTGAAACAAAGTTTTCCGATGAAGGGGAGGCTTTGGGAGAGGAGGTCAACGGGAACAATTTTTCCGGCACCGGTGTAGTTTATGCGGATCTTAATGACGAGTTTAATGTCCAGCACAATTTAAGGAATTCTTCCCGTTATGTTTCGGAAGCCAATGATGACAACTTTAATGAGGAGGCGCAATCTTCTCATCATTTGAATATGATTGATGGTGCTGGTCAAAATTCAAATAATGGAGACATTAATGCATTGAATATGAGTAATGCTCATGTGGAGGAATCAGTGGACTCTCAAGCTTCTATCTTTGTGGAAAACACGATTAGGCTGATTTCAAAAGGTGATAGGGGGCAAATTGATATGGGCCTGAATCATGTTACTTCTAGCCCAACTATGTTAGCTAAAGAGCTCCATTCAATCCAGAATAATAATTCTTCTACTCATACTAGAGTTGGGCTTCAACGACGCAAAAAACCACGCAAGCTTCTACGGGTTGGTGTCAAACGAGACCCAAGAGCTGGTAAGCTTCAGAAGGCTACTCGCGAGTTAGTTAGTGTTTCTATCGCTAACGATGACTCTCAACCGCCACATAGCAATCCTTGCCAAGTAAGTATCAACTCTTCATCGTTATTCTCGGCTGGGATAGTATTATGCGATGCTTCAATTTCTAGTGGGAATATTGCTCATTGTAATAATAGATTTTGGGCTTTACAAAACAAGAATATTGCGAGGAAGGTGTGGGAAGAGGCGAAAAAATTGGGGGTGGAAGGATCTCTTGATGATGAGAGGTATGTGGATATGATTGAGGATGGGGAACGTTGGGACGAGGAAGCCCAGAGAAGGGAGGTGCCCAACAATGGTGTTCGATGAATTTGTTGTCTTTAAATATCCGTGGGTGGGGCGATAGTTCTAAGCGTCGCCGGTTAGCTTCAATCATTAATTCAGCTAACTTTGATTTTGTGTGTATTCAAGAAACCAAAAGAGAAGTTATTTTGGAGAGGGAGGTGGGAATGTTATGGGGAAATCAACAATTTAAATGGCACTTTCAACCATCTAGAGGCTTATCTGGTGGAATCTTATGTTCTTGGTTGGATGGAGGGTGGACAAATGCTTATTGCTTTTCTGGCGAAGGTTATGTAGGTGTGTGTGTTACTTTAACGAATTTTTTTGTGTATATCGTCAATGTTTATGCGCCTTTCTCGTTAACTGGGAAGAGAAGATTATGGACTGATTTGGTTGCGTTGAAACAAAATTTGTTGCCCGGCGAGTGGTGTATAGTAGGTGATTTCAATGTTGTGTCTTGTTTGGAGGAAAGGAAGGGGCGGGGAGGGGAGACGTCCATTCAGGAAATCAATGATTTTAACAACTTTATTATGGAGATGGAGGTGGTTGACGTCTCGGTGTCAGGTAAAAAATTCTCTTGGTACAGCCCTGATGGATTTTCTATGAGTAGATTGGACAGATTCCTTTTATCCGACGGGTTGATTGATTTGTGGGGTGTATCAGGTCAGTGGATAGGGAGTAGGGACATATCGGATGATTTCCCGATTTGGTTGCTTCGGTCGATTAAGGATTGGGGCCCGGAGCCTTTTCGTGTGTTAATGGTTGGCTAGAGCATAGTGGTTTTCTCCCTTTTGTGTGTGAGTCTTGGGCTGGTTTTCAGGTGTCCGGTAGCAAAGCTTTCATTATCAAAGAGAAGTTGAAGATGTTAAAAGAAAAGTTGAGAACTTGGAACAAAGAGGTGTTCGGGAGGTTGGATTTGAACATTGACAGGTTGGTCAGGGATATTAATGCTTTGGATGTCGCTCTTTGCAATGGTTGGGATAATGCGGCGGCTTCGAATAGAAAGGAATTTTCTGCTTCTTTTTGGAAAGAAATTAAATTAAAAGAATCATTGTTGCATCAAAAGTCAAGGGCTAGGTGGATCAAGGAGGGCGATATGAATTCTAAGTACTTCCACTCTTTGATGAAGTACCAGAGAAGGAGAAGTAATGTGGTGATTTTAGATGATAATGGGGATAGGATTGAAGAAGTTGACACGGTCAAGCATGGTATAAAGAATCATTTTGAGGAGATGTTTTCCGAGTCTTGTTTTCATCGGCCTAACCTAGACGGTCTCACTTTCAATCAGGTTAGTGCTTTGGATGCGGATTGGTTAGTCATGCCTTTCACGGAAGAGGAGGTTAGATAGGAAGTTTGGAATTGTGATGGAGATAAAAGCCCGGGGCCGGATGGGTTTAACTTTAGATTTATCAAGCAATGTTGGGAAATGTTAAAAAATGATGTAATCGAGTTTTTTAATGAGTTTCATGGTCGGGCTTCTCTCCCTAAGGCTATACCAGCCTCGTTTATTGCTCTTATCCCGAAGAATGCAAATCCTCAAGGATTGAAAGAATTCAGACCTATATGCTTGATTGGTTGTTTGTACAAAATATTGGCCAAGGTTCTCGCTAGAAAGATCAAGAGGGTTCTCCCTAGTATTATTTCGAAGTGTCAGTCAGCTTTTTTGGGAGGGCGGCAGATTTTGGATGGGGTGGTTGTGGTGAATGAGATTGTCGGTTATGCGAAGAGAAGAAAAGATGAATGCATTTTATTCAAGGTTGATTTTGAGAAGGCCTTCGATTTCATTTCTTGGGATTTTTTGTTGTATATGTTGAGGAGGATGGGTTTCCCAGTCAGAAGGATTAGATGGATGGGGTCTTGCATTTGCTCGAGCACCATGTCGGTTTTGGTCAATGGTAGCCCCACCCAGGATTTCAAGGTTCATAGAGGATTAAGACAGGGGGATCCTCTTTCCCCTTTCTTATTCCTAATTGTTGCTGAAGGTCTCTCTGCTTTGGTTACATGAGCAGTGGCGAATGGTTCTTTCCAAAGTTACTCCATTAGCGATAATTTGAGGTTCCCCATTATGCAGTTTGCTGATGATACCATGTTAATGGGGAAAGCCACTTGGGAGAATTTGTGGAGTATCAAGACTATCCTTAGGAGCTTTGAATTGGTGTCGGGCTTGAGGGTTAACTTTCACAAGAGTAAGATCATTGGTATTAATTTACCTGAAACTTTTCTAGAGGCAGCATCAACTTTCCTTCATTAATTGTAGGACAGAAACCATTCCGTTTAAATTTTTGGGGATCATGATGGGGGTGAATCCAAGGAGAATTGCAACTTGGAAACCGGTACTTGACTCTTTACGCAAAAGACTCGCCTCATGGAAGGGCCGCACACTTTCTATAGGAGGCTGGGTAACCTTAATTAATTCGGTGTTAAATAGTATCCCTCTTTACAACTTCTCTTTTTTTAAAGCTCCTAAATCGGTTATCAAGTCTATGATTAAGATACAAAGAGATTTTCTTTGGGGTATTGATGAAGGGGACAAAGGCATGTATTGGGTGGCGTGGGACAAAATCTGCAAGCCAAAGAAGGAGGGGGGCTTGGCATCAAAAATTTGGAGTTGTTTAATATGGCTTTGCTAGCTAAGTGGAAATGGAGAATGTTGAGTGATGATACTACTGTTTGGAAGGACTTATTAATGTTCAAATATGGTTATTTGGCTGCTGTCCTTATTCACGGTTTTAATGACGAAGAGAATCGTGCTAATAGCTCTACTTGGTGGTGAGACTTAATTGTTATGGATCTCCATGTCTCTGCTAGCTGGTTCGGTACATCTATTAGGCGTGGCTTGGGGGATGGAAGCTCTATTGATTTTTGGCATGATTGGTGGCTTGGCCACGCTCCTTTTGTGTAGGTGTTTTCGTCTCTGTATGCAGGTTGCGCTGTCAAGAATATGCGTGTTTCTGATGCTGGATTCTGGTCTGATGGTGTGTGGAAGTGGTTGGATTCGTGGCGACATTCTAATAGCGCGTCCAGTAGTGATGATCAACGCTTATTATCCTCGATTTTGATGGACATTAAACCTGATAGCAGTAAGAGAGATTCGTGGATTTGGCTGCACGATAAATCGAAAACCTTCTCAGTAAAATCATGTTATTTATTCTTGTCTAGCCCAACTCAATCCCAGGTTCAGAATGTTGAATTGAATCAGTTGCTGCAGAAGTTGTGGAAGGCAGCAACTCCGTCAAAGGTTAATATTTTCGGATGGCGCTGGTTAACAAACTCTTTGCCAACTCGAGGGCTTCTTCTTCATTGTCAAATTCTCAATACCGAAGGTGCTGCTGCTTGTCCTTTTTGTTCACAGCATACTGAAGATAGACAACATCTTTTTGTGGACTGTGTATTCGCCAAACAGATTTGGTCAGCTGTTTGTTCTTGGCTCGGAGTGCATAATGATTGCGCTTTAACTGTTATAGATCAATTTCGTTGGTATGGGAAGCTTTGCAAAGGAAGGATGGCGAAGAGGACTAAGTACTTAATTTGGCTTACAACTTGTTGGAACATTTGGTTATCGAGAAACAGTGTGATTTTTAGGAACGAGGAAGCTAATGTTGATGCCGTTATTACTTGTATCAAGAGCTCATCTTGGAGTTGGTTGATTTATAGAGGGGGTGGTAATTATAATTTTTGTATTACCAATTGGTGGTCTAAACCACTTGATTACCTAAACAATATGTAATCCTGTATTATTGTTTGGGTTTGAGCACCCCTAGTGCTCCGTTAATGAAACGCCCGGGTATTCATTTGTAACAAGCCAGGGTATTCAATAAATTAATTATAAAAACACATAGTGAGAAACATTTAGAATTAATTCTCATAATACGGAGGCTTGCATAATTAAGGCTAAATTATAGTTTTGGTCCCCCTATTTTCAAATATTCAGACATTTGGTCCCCCTATTTTAAAACTCAGACATTTGGTCCCTCAATTTTAAAAAATCAAATACATTTTGTCCAAAGAGGGACCAAATGTCTTTGATTTTTTAAAATTGGGGGACCAAATGTCTTTGATTTTTTAAAATTGAGGGACCAAATGTCTTTGATTGTTAGCCATAAAAAACTGAAAATTCCTCTTGGGACTAAATGCCTTTGATTTTTTAAAATTGGGGGACCAAATGTCTGAGTTTTAAAATAGGGGGACCAAATGTCTGAATTTTTGAAAATAGGGGGACCAAAACTATAATTTAGCCCATAATTAATTGCAATGGAATAGCCTACTTCTTTCACATTTGTATTTTGAAGCATCATAATAATGAGCTAATAACATATTTAGTCTCTGAATTTTCAAAAAGGTTCAATTTGATCCCTGATTTTTCAAATATTCCTATTTAGTCTCCACTTTTACAAACGTGTATCAATTTAGTCCTCTGTCAACCACTGCCAGTTAATAGTGTTTACAGAGCTGACATGGCATTTAGGGGCCTATGTGGTAAATTTCATGGATCAAATTGGAACGCCCAAAAAAAAAATTAATATCATCTTAGTCTGCCACGGCACGTAAATGTTGGGTACTAAATTGAAATTTGGGGGACTAAATTGATGCTCTTTTAAAAAAATGGGTTGTATTCGTAGGGACCAAATCGATACTAAGTTATATAAGTTAGGGACTTAGTTGATGTTCAATAATAAAAGTCAAGGATCAATGTGCTACTGCTTTTTTTAGTCATATATGGTATTGTTTTTATATTCAACCCTACTTAATGTTCTGTAACTAAATTCAACCCTGCGTATATATTACATTATAATGACAACTTCTGATTGAGTATCATATGATGTATCAATAAATTGTAGTTATATAAACTTGGCTGAAGCAAAATAACGTGCAATTACATCAACTATTCAAAAAACAACACAAAGTGCAATTACGTAGTTTCGTTACATGAAACACTAAATCCAAAAAACTAGACTATAAAGTATATTTATGTAAACTAGTTACGTGAAACACTATCCTAAAAATTAAACCATAAAGTGAAATTACATACGGACCTTCACAAAATAATATAAACAACTTCACGCTATCATGGTTGTCTTGGACGCATCTGTTGAAATCCTGGTGTTGGAACGAATTGCATCATCGGCATTTATGGAGCTAGCATCATGGATGATGGTTGTGGTTGTGGGACCATGAATAATGGTGGTTGGTTAGATGCAATGGTAGGATGGATTAGAGTTGGTCCCCTAACTGAAACTACCTTCAGCTTCAATGTGCCAGGTACAATAGGCTCTCTCATCCCATGCCTCCTTCCCTTACCATGCACCAAATATAAAATTACCAATTCGATACTCAACTTTTATCACCTAATATCTAAAAGGTCCCCAATTTTTGTCACTTATCAAAAAAGGTCAACACGTGTGAGGAGTTGCTGGTCTGACGAGAGGAGAGTTAGAAATAACTCTTTTACACTCCGTTTTCGTTCAAGCTCCATTTTCATAATAAAAGTAGAAATTATGCAGTGCTGTGAGCGATGTTGTAGCATCACGGGGGATTTCATCATGGTTCTGTAGTGTCACGGGAGCTATCATCATTTGGAGCATTTTCCTTCTTGTGATTTCAGTTTTATGCTTTAGGTATCACCTTCATGCTTTATTTCTTGTGCTTGCTGCTCATCATGAGCTAACTCTCTTGTAGTTGGGATGCTTGAAGCTATGTAATGATATTTTAATAGTTTTAATGTAATGTTTGATGTTTGTATTTTAACCCTTGTCTGAAACTTCTTCGAATGTTTATTTTAGAACAGATCAGCTAAATATAAGCACATTTATAGGTTCAGACATGGTCTATAAATTGAACTCAAGGATTAATATGAGTAAGTGGTTGTTTTAAGGATACTTAGAACAACCCATGCTTAAACCTAGACATAGGAAACCATAGTTCATAGGGTGAATATTGTGGGAGCTTAATATACATGGGTGAACCTATTTAGAGCTTAGACATAAGCCCTTGTAATGAAACCCTGGCGTTAGTGACTGAAAGACACACATCATATGCTACATCACCCAATGATATAGCGTCAGATTTTGCATTAATATGTTTTAATGGATTTACATAGTGAAAGGCATTCTAACTTACTCTCGGTCTGCATTTCTACTCATCAATTATTTTACTTGCTGTTTTATCATATAATTGGGTTCTACACCTTGTTATATTATTTTGTGTTAACTCACTAGCTTACTTACTAATTTAAACATAGAAATAAACTCAACAATCCTCGTGAAACGATCTTTATTTACAATTTATTACTTGTTGCGACTGTGTATACTTGCGCAACACCCGTTTCCACAACAAGTTTTTGGCGCCATTGCCGGGGATTGTGATAGTTAATTTCTATTATTTAGTCAGTAAGTTTAGTTAGTTTAGATTCTTTTGTTTTGTGTGTTCTATTTTTCCAGGAATTTTTTATTTATTTTGTATTGTGTTTTGTGTTTGTAGTGTGTTTCTCTTTGTTGTTATTTGTGTTTAGTGTTTGAAAAAGAATCCACTTTATGCCATGGACCATTGGAGTTTTTACTTTATGCAAGAATTGAATGCTCAACAACTATGTTTCAATTATGATTCTCATGGGAATGAACATGAAAGGGACTGTTATGAGACAAAACCATCTTCTCAAGCTCAATCCGAAGGATTACATGAGGACAACTCTAGTTTGAAAGAACTCTTAGCTCAATCCATTGAATCTATGAATCAACACTGTGAGGATATCAAAGTGGCTAGTGACAACTTTCAAGTGTCATGCAAGAATATAGAGGCCACTTTAAGACTATAATGGAGCATCTAAAAGAAGAGAGTTGTATTGAAGAAGTGGTTGAGCAAAAGGAAGAAAATAGTGTAGAGTTGGAAGATGAATGTGGTCACTTTGGGAACTCTGATTTTAAAGAACTTTTAGTTCATTCCATTGAATCTACTGAGGTGGTTGAGCAAGAGGAAGAAAAAGAGAGTGTAGAGTGTGAACTTGAATGTGGTCATTTGGAAATAGTGGAAGAAAATCAAAAAAATTGTGTAGTTGTAGAACAAGAAAATTTCAAAAATAGTGACAAGGAAGAAAAGCCAAGGTTGAGGTATGAAAAGAGTCATGTGACATTTGAGACTCAACTCTTGGTAATTGAAAAAAAGAGTCATCTGCAAAATGAGCTTCAATTTTTTCAAGAGAGGGGGAATTCCTATCCCAAATGCTTATTGGTTGGGGCATGGGAAAACTTGCTTCCATATGCCAAATACATGGGATTTCTAACAAAAAAGAGAAAGCGGAAGGATGATATTTTCTTCTTGTCCTATTATCCACCCTAACTTGGGGTTTGAATGCCAAGTCTAGCTAAAGACTATAAATTAAGCGCTACTGGGAGGCAACCCATATTTTTAGGACTAATTGTGTTTTCTGTGTGTTTCTATTTTTACTTTTACAGGTATGAATAAGAGGTCTTGTGGTGTGTATGTGCTGTCAATTATGCAGAATTCTGATGTTGTAGCACCATGTACTACAGCACTCATGGCTGAGATGTTGAGCATGTGGTTAAAATAGTCAAAAAGGTGACAATGAGAAAGATGAAGGAGAGCAAAGTGACCAAAAAGAAGAGGGAAGTATGGAAGGATCCCCCATTTTTCATCCACCCACACCACCCACCCAAAACCTTTTCACCACACTTTCACCACCTAAAACACCTTCTCCATCACAAAAGCCCACTTCTCACAATTCCATCCCTTCATCCACCCCCACCTCAAGCCAAACCATCAAACATTATCCCAAAACCTTCCCCATTTTCAAAACAACCCGCTTCACACAAGTCCCCATCTTCCAAGCAACTTCCCCCACCAAAACAAAAATCATAGCAGCCTCCTAAAAGAAAAATCCACCGAAAACTCAACCTGCCATAGAGCAACCACTAAGAAAAACTGAAGTGCAGAGAGTGACTGCTGTCACAGGTGGTGCTACAGCATCAGTATTAGAAGGCAGTGTTGCAGCATCTGCTGCAGCACCAAAGAAAGTTGTAAGAACAAAAATGGTGGCCAAAAAGAGGTCAAGGGTGCCTGATTCTGCTGTGAAGGAACTTGATTCTGTTGTGGCCAAAACAGATGATTGGGTCCCTCCTATTCCACAAGAGCCTCCATTGGCCAAAGATTCAACTCAAGAAGCTGTTATGCAAAAGGTTGATGCTACAGCACCAAAGGAATACACCAAGGGAGATATCTACCACAAGACTTAGTCTGGCTGAGGACTCTTAAACCAAGCGCTATTGGGAGGCAGCCCAGGTTTTTAATCTAATCTTTGTTGTTTTTGTTGCTATTTTTGATGTTGCAGGACTGTTCAGTTGCATTGGTGAAGTGAGCTTTAACTGTGAAGTCCTAGCACTTGATGCTACAGCATCTACTACGGCAACAAAAGAAGTTGAACAAGAAAAAGGATCCCCCGAGAATCTATGGAAAAAAAACAGAGCAGGAGCCCACCAGAGGAAGCAAGCGTTCAAAGTCAGGGGTCACTAAGAAGTAAATCTTTCCCTCTAGAATATTTTGTTGTGTGGTGCTGTCTGTTTTCAAGTAAACCTGCTGGATGCTGTAGCATCTGTAATAGCATCCAACAGTTGTGTATGATTTAAAAATTTTGTCATGATAAATGTTTTTAATTTCAGTATTGTAGTGACCAAAAGGCCTCTCCCATTAGAATTGCATGAGAAGTGGAGACACTGCTAGGTCTTAAGTTGGGAGGAGGGCCTTAAATGTGTTTAATGTTATGTATGTCAAATGTTAATGTCATGTGTGTTTGATAGAAAGCATGATCAGTTGCAATTCCTAGTTTTTCAGTAATAGAATATGTTTTTTACTGGGCTAAATTCAGGATGATTAAGTGTATGTGTAGTGTAGCCTTGTTTGAATAATGACTAGTTTTATTGCTGCTTCTACACTCAAACTCTAGTCTTACCAAGGAACCTAGTTAGCTAGGGATGATCTGATGCTGAAGTTAGTCCTGGTTAACTTAGGTTTAGTCAAGTTTTATTAAAAATTGAGAGTAGCATGTGAAGCTAAGTTTGGGGGTGCATCGGTTATATTAAGGATAGGTATGAAGATTAGAGGATGGTCAGTGCAATAGGCTCATAAAGGGTACAAATGTATTGTCAAATGGTCATGTATATTGTAATTAGCTGCAATTGCCCGAAACAAATGCTGAACTGTTCCAAAAATGCATATAAAAAAAAAGAAAAAGAAAAAAAGAAAATAAAAAGAAACAAATAAATGCAAATAAAGGAGTTCAGTACTAAGGGCGTTGTAGCTACATCTATTCATCAAGTCGCTTGTGCTATAGCATCCAACGCTATAGTACTGAGAAATTACCAAATCAATATTTAGTGCACTAGCCAAAGATCTGAAATGCCAAATCAAGTCCTTTGTTGTGCTTTGAAGCACCTCAAGTCTTATGTGAAGTTGTTAGTCTACTCTCTTTTTTGAAAAATTATTTGCCTACACCAAAAGAATGCCACTCTTTCCAAGGCTAGGAGAAACGTTGAAACTAACTATGAACTAAACTGAACCTAGAGATCACACACTCATAATTGATCAGTAATAATTCTAGATGTTGTGAAAAACAACGGTGTGTGTGAGTGTGTGTGTGTGTGTGTGTGTGTGTGTGTGTGTGTGTGTGTGTGTGTGAATTTGAAAGTTTGGCCCACTAAGAACATTTTTGAAAAAAATTGTTTGATTTAGGGATGCAACTGACCTTGTCTTTCTATGTTGTTATTGTTCTGTCTTAAGTTAGTTAGTTTGTCATTATAAGGTGTCATTACTTGAGGACAAGCAATGGTTTAAGTTTGGGGGTGTGATAACTCTTATCTATAAGAGTTATTTATGCTTTCTAGACTTACATAAATGTGAGTTCTAAAGTAATAATTTTTTTTAAAAAAAAAGAGAAGAGAGAGATATTTTTGTTGTTTGTGCAGCTAATCTATGTCTTTGTTTCTTTGTTGTTGTGTTGTTTGTTCTTTGTCAAACGTCATTACTTGAAGACAGTCAATAGTTTAAGTCTGGGGGTGTGATAACTCCTATTTATAAGAGTTATTTATGTTCTTTAAGCTTAAATCAACGTGAGCTCTTAAGTAATATTGTTGTTTAATTGAGTAAATATGTGTTATTTAATGTAAAAGAGGGTTAGACACTGATTAAGTGATCATTTAGCACTTTGGTGCCCCATCTTGTATTTTAACTTGTTTGTTCAGTATGCTACAGAATCAGACGCTATAGCATTGCATCCTGAAGCTGATGAGAGAGAAAACGAAAAAGCAGTTTCTGCTGCGTGTCAAATCACTGCAGAGCAATTTAGAACTTTTCCTACAGCAGCCACCCACTTTTTACTTTATGGGACACTTGTCTATTTTGTAATGGAGGATGAAAAGAGTTGGTGGGATGGCTTGTCACCCTTTTTAAGAGATATTTTCTTTATATAGAAGCCTCAACCTTCTTCTTCTTCATAATGGAGTTGCTGGTCTGAAGAGAGGAGAGTTAGAAATAACTCTTTTACACTCCATTTTTGTTCAAGCTCCATTTTCATAATAAAAGTAGAAATTATGCAGTGCTGTGAGCGGTGTTGTAGCATCACGGAGGCTGTCATCGTGGTGTTGTAGCATCACGGGAGCTGTCATCATTTGGAGCATTTCCTCCTCCTTGTGATTTCAGTTTTATGGCTTTAGGTATCACCTTCATGCTTTATTTCTTGTGCTTGCTGTTCATCATGAGCTAACTCTCTTGTAGTTGGGATGCTTGAAGCTATGTAATGATATTTTAATAGTTTTAATGAAATGTTTGATGTTAGTATTTTAACCCTTGCATGAAACTTCTTCCAATGTTTATTTTAGAGCTGATCAGCTAAATATAAGCACATTTATAGGTTCAGACGTGGTTTATAAATTGAACTCAAGGATTAATATGAGTAAGTGGTTGTTTTAAGGACACTTAGAACAACCCATGCTTAAACCTAGACATAGGAAACCATAGTTCATAGGGTGAATACTGTGGGAGCTTAATATACAGGAGTGAACCTATTTAGAGCTTAGACATAAGCCCTTGTAATGAAACCCTGACGTTAGTGACTGAAAGACACACATCATATGCTACAGCACCCAATGCTATAGCGTCAGATTTTGCATTAATCTGTTTTAATGGGTTTACATAGTGAAAGACATTCTAACTTACTCTCAGTTTGCATTTCTACTCATCAATTATTTTACTTGTTGTTTTATCATAAAATTGGGTTCTACACCTTGTTATATTATTTTGTGTTAACTCACTAGCTTACTTACTAATTTAAACATAGAAATACACTCAACAATCCTCGTGGGAACGATCTTTACTTACTCTTTATTACTTGTTCCGACTGTGTATACTTGCACATCACCCTTTTCCACAACATTAGTCCTATAAAATTTGGATTGTTTTGTTTTAGTCCCTCAAAAATATTTCACCTACTTTTGGTTTGCCAATTTTTTTACATCAGTTTTAGTCTTTCATGACCTTTAATAACACTTAGAAGCATTATAAAAGATCCACAAAATGCTATTAAAAGTCATGAAGCACTATTAAAAGTCATGCTAGACTAAAACCGATAAAAAAAAATACTTTTAGGGACCAAAAGTATGTGAAATATTTTTGAGGGAATAAAACAAAAAACCTAAATTTTATAGGGACCAAAAACATATTTAACCCATCAGTATAATAAAGCTACTTGGTAGATGCACTTTACAGATAAACACACTTTGTTTTTTTATGGTGGCCACTTTCCAATTTAAAAGTGCATCTATATCTAAGGCCTAACTCAACTGACAAATGGTAAAATCGTTAGGTTGGATATCATGCCTCAGGTTCGAACTCAGAACTTTATAGTTGTGTGTGTGAATTTCAAGTGGCACTTGTCAGTCTGTCTACAGATAAAAGGTGCATCAATCTTGCAGCTTTATTATATTGATACATGGAGTGATCCTTTGCACAAATTTGACATTAATATTTTAATAGGGAGTGATTGTTTATGCAAACTCATCTGTATAGGTAGTGGAATATTTTACCAAGAAATGTCACTAAAATCTATAGTGATGGAGATTCGACTGTGGGTATAGGAACTTTAACAGTGTTAAACCCTATACCAATGAAAATCTAACTGTGGGTATAGACCAAGGTGTTGTCCAACGGTACAAAATACCATCGCTATACGCTATAGCGACGTCGATTTTCTGTGGGTATAGGCAAATAAAAACCACGGAAAAGATTGTCTGTTGGTATAGGGTTTACGGGCTATACCTACAGTTTTCAACCTTTTACCCACGAATTTTTGCCGTCACTATATGTCAAATTTCTTATAGTGTTTATGCAAATCTCAAACCACTTGCTATTTTAATAAAAATGATTTTTAGAAGGAAAGTGACTAAGGTTGTGGGCCAAAAAACTCTGTTGGGAGGGGAGAACCACACGGGCCGGCAAAGCCGGAAACTCATGGCCAGCCAGGTTTCCCAGCGTAGATTAGTCACCGACAAAGCCATTAAAAACTACGCACCAATGACATAGTAACAAAAAAAAAAGTTGTGGGTTTCTTCCTAGATGTTAACGTATGTTTGTATGCTTGACAAAATTTTTGTTGGTTGTTTATGAGATTTAGTAATTGGTGTTGATTTGGTCCTTGTGAGGACATTACGTATTGTGGCCTTATTGGCATATATATGTTATTACATGATGTTAATATGTATATGTGGTGATGATATATGCTGATGTATGTTAAAGGATGTGGGAATTAGTAGTGATTTCGAGGTGAGGATTACTTGAGGCATGCACCAGTATAACCACCTGTGCGAGTAACACAATTGTTTCGAAAAACAAATTTAGATGAGATTTTCTTAAAATCAATATGACACTTAAACCGAGTTTTTGAATAACTAGTCACTAATGAACTTTACCACTTTTTTTTTTGAAAAAAAATTAGTGTCACCATGTCAACATTTGAATGAAAGACAGATACATTAATATAGGAGTAATTTTAAAAGACCGGATTCACAAAACCAAGAATTTTAATAACTACAATATTTCGAACTAATAGAGATTTATCCAAGAAAGTGAAAAGAGGTTTCGGGAAAAAGCTCAAACTGGCGATCTCTCTCCCACTCAATTCGCAGAAGAACAGGTTGCCTGAAGACCGCAATGAGTAGTAGTATAGCATGCTTCATAGAGTGCTTCAGCCTTGGGTGTTGTTCTGTACCGTACTTCCGAAGTAGTTGGTAGGTGTCGTCCTTGATCAACGGTGTTCGATCTTGAGATGACGGTGTTTGATCTTGAGATGACGGTGTTGTACCTGCAAGAATACTCCGACGCTCAAGTCAGTGTCTGAGTGAATCAATGTTTTTTGTCTTAGGAATTGCCTACATTTATGAGCATTGAATGTGGTATTTATAGAGTTTGTGTTATGTTTGTTATGATGATCTTGGACCGTTAGAATTTGCAGAGGTATCTGAACCGTCGGTTGATTGGGCTAGATTTTCTGGATGTGGGCTGGTTGATCAATGGGCCTTGCAGCGGGGTGTAAATGTTAAAGAAGACCTTTTACTTATTACCATAACAAGTGTCTTATTTTTGAAAAAGGATATTTTAAGAGAATTGAGTAACAAATATATTTTTAAGAAGTGCAATGTGAGGTTTCGAACTAATGGTGGGGATGCTCTAAATAAAGGGGGTTTAGACCAAAATTAATAATTTGTTGGACACTCAGGTGTGAGTGCTTGAGTAGTGATGGCTAACATGTGATAATGCATTCTCATGCAAGCATTGATTCATACTTAGAGATTTTATGTGAGCCTATTGTCGAGCTATCGTACGTTGAGGCCAAACTTAGATGTGATAGTGTGTCAAATGTCCTCTCCAATGGGAGAAAAGGAGTGAATCTCAGGTAAGTTTTGTGTGGTGCTGGATACGAATCTCATTGGTATGAGAATAAGAGGAAGAATAATATCTTGAGGCAATCATGGGGACTTGTATATTATTAAATGAGGCGAGCATATTGGTAAAGACAGTGAAGTAATCTCGGGGATCAATGATATAGATTTTTCTGCATTGGTATGAGTGATGTGATAATATTCCGGAATCATGTGCACTGTGATATAGACTAACAAATAGGGATTGACAATGCATACTTATTGTGTTTAGTGTTTTAACATTTTTACTTTGTACATTTTTATTATAGTTTTGAGATTTTTTTTATTTTTTTCATTTTTTTAATAAAAAAATACACATATAAGTTAAATAACAATTATTTATTTTCAGGGACGGAGCTAACATAAATTTTACGGAGTAGCCAAATATAAAGAAAAAAATTAATTTTAAACTAATATATTAAACTTAATCCATAAGTAAAAAAATTCAGAATAGTTTTTACATGTACAAAATAAAAGCATCCTCCCCTATTTGCGATTTTTTTGTCCTGACACTTCGTCCCTCATTTCTGCAGCTTTTTAGATCTGGCGAGGACCAAACAACCCCGTAGGGACATAACCGAATATCGAAACGAGTCTGTAAGGATCATGGCCTCCGGGGGCGACGTTCCTGAAAGTCGAGAGAATCAGTCAATGGTTGGTATTCCAGACGAGCAAGATCATCCGCCCTCTGCTCCTACCAGCGAGCAAGCGGAGGAAAATATCGATGTTGAAAGTTTTTCTCCGGTAAACGATGTTAATGAGTCCGTTCCAGATGTTGTGGGAGCTATGGAGGAAGTCCGGAGGATCAATGTGGTGGCTCTCTCTTCGGATTCTGATGAGGAGGTTCTATCGGGGAGAGACAGGGGAGCTCGGATACTATTGAATCGGAGAGCTCTGATGCTGACTTTGGGACGAGCTCTGATGCCGAAGGCATGGACCAGCCAAGCACGAGTCGTGCTTCTGATGCTTCAGTCGACGGTTATTCCAGTACCGGTCCTGGGGCTCATGACGTGCCGGTTCGGGAGGTTCGCCCTTATGATTGGGTTTCGGCCAAGGTTTTGGAGATCGAATCGTTGTATCGTTCGGGCCACAACCTAGAGTCGGTAGGTCGTAAAATTGCTGGGCGTTCTGAGAGGAATATTTGGAGGGTCGAAGGTATGAAGGATGGAGAGCACGTGGCTTCCTGGGCAGGAGATCTTAAATTTACTATTTACCACGTGACGATAAATGATATGAACATCTGGCCTCCTTTCACTTCTCTTGAACAGACAATTCTGGCGGAGCTGGACGTAGCACCCTCCCAGCTACATCCAAATGCATGGGCTTTCCTCCGAGCCTTTGAGTTGATGTGCATTCACCTAGAGAGACCGGCGTCGTCCCCACTTTTCTTCCATTTGTTTGAACTTAATCGGAATAGTGGGGAGGACAAGTCCGGTTGCGAGCATGTGAGTTTTCGCTCGAGGCGAGGAGCGAAGATCTTCAAGGCTTATGCGGACTAACTGAGGGGAAGTTGGAAGCAGATCTTTTATTGGGTCGAACCGGTTAATGATAAGGCCATTGACTGTGTAGGGAAGTTCGGAGATGATGGTCGGACCTTGGTGTCCACCAAATTCCCTATTGGTTGGAGTCATGGTCATTTTAATCGGTCTTCACATTCCTACTCCGTTGGTGAGGATCGGTTGAACGCTGAAGATCGTCTCACGAAGGCGATTCTGATTTTTATTTCCCAAAGGTTTCCGTTCTCAAAGCATAAATACCGGGGGTATCCCTACGGATCGTTTAGTCCAGGCTGGGAAGTGGGCTCAGGTGCAAATGGTTTTAGGTAGATTGTCTTTCTGTAGCGAATTTTTGTGTATTTGAATTTTCTGTAAGTTACATAACTCTTCTTTTTCTTGTTTTTCAGACACGATGGCGCCTAAGAAGCTCGCGTTTTTAAAGAAGCTGGCGATGCAATCGGCTGGTGTTGAGCAAGCAGAGGTACCATTGCAAGTACTTTCTCAACCTAGACCTGTTGTCGAGGCTGAAGAGGTCGCCATCGCTGCCGAACCGGTTACCACCGTTACTCAGAAAGACATGGCACGTGCCGAGGCTGAGAAGGGGAAAAAGATCGATGTGGGGACCTCTGTAAAAAGGGGGAGAGCTGGGGTTGATGATGAGTCTGGATCGGCCAAAAAAGCAAAGACTGGGAAGAGGTCCAAGCATAAATACAAGGTTGTTCCCTTGGACGAGGAGTTTTTAGAACAAAATTTCGAGCAGTGGCGGGAAGATCGCATTGCAGCGTCGACCCAGATCTTTCTGAATCTTGCCGAGGTTCACAAAATCGCAAAAACGAAGTACGAGAAGCGAGCTGAAGGTGGGTTTTTTGTTGATTTTACCGGTTTTGTTGATTTGTTTATGATTTTCCTCTTTGTTTTGATATGTTCCTTGATACGTCTGTAGAGTTGCTGGAGACTGAGAAGGCAAAACGTTTTAAACTTTTGGAGGAATTGTCTTCGAGGACCAATGAGCTGGGTCAAGTCAAGTCCGAGCTTCGGGCTTTGAAGGAAGGCGCGGAGATCCTTACCGCGTTGAAGGTAACTGCCCTGAATCGTGCAGAGACTGCCGAGGCTCGTGTGAAGCAGCTCGAAGATCAGCTTAAGGTCCTAGAGGAGTCTGAGGTCGAGGCAAAGAGGAAGGCAAGGGTCTCGGAAGAACGAATCATTGAGCTGGAGGATAGCTTGAAGAAAAGCTCGGAGGTGAGGGCAGAATCTAGTACCGACCCAGAAGCTCGTATTGCCGATCTTCAGACAGCCCTCAACAAAGTAAGAGGGACGCAAAGGAGGCTGCTGAGGCGGCACTTGAGATGTACAAAGAAGGTTTTCAAGGTTCCCTTCTGCAGGTTCTTTTACTTCATCCCTCTCTTCCGCTAGACCCGACGGTTATTGATGCTAATCACGAGGTCGATGGGAGGCGTATTGTCAAGGTCGACCCAGTGAGGGAGGAGAAGATCGTCGTCTTTCCGCCCTCAGACGCTTAATGGTTTCCAGCATTTTTTGCAGAAGTTTTGGGTGTATGCTTTTCCGATCGAGTTTTGTATAGACCTAGAACTTCTTTATGTAATTTCGAATTTTGAGGGTCCGGCCCATCCGTGGTGCTTTTGTAATCGAAAATATTTTTAATCGATCTTGATTTTGGATCTCATTTCGAGCTTTATGAATGTTTTTTAATTCTACAAGTCATATATGTCGTTTTTTAGAGATCGTTTCGCACCTGGGGGGGCCCGAGGTGGTTCATCCAGGACTCGGAGATCGTTTCGCACCTATGGGACCCGAGGTGTTTCATCCAGGACTCGGAGATCGTTTCGCACCTGGGGGACCTGAGGTGTTTCACAAACGTTGGCCTATAGAGCAGTTTACCAGGACTCGGCCCAGATTTAACTCCCTTGGCAGCTGTGGCCAATGGTCGTTCTAAGGATATTTCGATCCCAGAAGACCTGGTCCCTTTGAAACAGTTTACCAAGACTCGGCTCGGATTTAAGTGGTAACAAAGGGTTGCGACCATGGTTGGTCGCTTAGGGAGATCCCAAGATCGAACCTGAGGGGCTCGAGGTTCGAGTCTCTTTCGAAGCTGTAATTTTGATCCTTGCGTTTATTGTTTTGATGAAAACAAGAAAGTGTGGGACGTCGGACAGTTTATTGATTTATCATTTAAATGAGGAACTCGATTTACAATGATGGGAGCAGTACTGAGTGGTGTCCTTTTTGGAGAGATTGATGCAATTTCCGTTTTTAAATGTAATAACTCTTAAGTTTCGTTGCATTCCAAGTTCTTTGAATCTTCTTTCCTTGGAGGGTCTCCAGTTCAAAGGCGCCCTTACCGGTTTTAGAAATGACACGGTATGGTCCTTCCCAATTCTGTGCGAGCTTTCCTTGAGAAGCATTTTTAAGGCCAACATCAGTCCTTCGAAGAACTAGATCGCCTAGCTCGAAATCTCTGGGAACGACTTTAGCATTGTACCTGGTCGTTACTCCTTGTTTGACGATTGCTTCTCGGAGTGAGGCTCGACCCCGAATTTCATCGATGAGATCGAGCTCCTCTCTTAAGGCTTGGCTATTCTCGTTCTGTGTTTTGGGGTATGCCGTTCTCCAGCTGAGTTCGCCAATCTCGACAGGAATGACCGCCTCGCTGCCATAGGAAAGTCGAAACGGCGTCTCTCCTGTGGAGGTTTGTTGGGTGGTCCTATATCCCCAGAGGACATAAGGTAGATCTTCCACCCAGTTCTCTTTTGCGACTATATTATTTTGTTCGCGGCTTCTACTTGTCCGTTGGTTTGAGGGTGTTCAACTGACGTGAAGCAGTGTTTGAATTTTAGGTCAGACATCAGCTTTCTGAAACCCTTGTCGGCAAATTGGGTTCCATTGTCCGTTATCACTACCTCGGGGATGCCGAACCTGCTCATGATTTTTTCCTAAAAAATTTGATGCAGTTATGGTAGCCAGGGGTTTTTCTTCTATCCATTTGCTGAAGTAATCGACTGCGACGATTAAGTATTTGATCTGGCCTGGAGCTGTCGAGAATGGCCACAGGAGGTCTATCCCACACCATGCAAATGGCCATGTAGAGGACAAGACCGTTAGATCTGTTGGAGGAGCAACGTGGATGTTGGCGTGAATTTGACATTTTTTTGCATTTCTTTACATAAGCACTGGCATCGGCTGCCACGGTTGGCCAGTAGTATCCGGCACGGAGAGTTTTTCGAGCCAAAGAGCGAGCTTCGAGGTGTTGACCGCAGATTCCCTCGTGTATTTTTGCCAGGACATAAGCTGCTTCTTCTCCCTCGATGCATTTAAACAACGGTGAGGAGAGGCTTCTTTTGTACAACGTTCCATCAATGACTGAATAGGAAGAAGCCTTCCTCCTAATGAGTTTAGCGTCGTTTTCGTTCGGGGGTTCCACTCCTGCAATGATGTATCCTAAGATCGGGTCGATCCAACTGTGAGTTTTTTCTATTATGCAAATGGTCGAGGCAAACACAGGATCGGGAGATACACTGGGTTTATGGAGGCTTTCCTGGATAAATGTTCTGTGATTTCCAAGAGCTTTTGTGCTTGCGAGTTTGGCGAGGATGTCAGCCCTTTGGTTCTCCGCCCTCGGCACGTGTTTCACTTCTGATGTTTCAACTTGTGCTAATAACGCCCATACTCGAAGCAGGTATTTTTGTAAGATCGGCTCTTTTGTTTCGTATTAGTTGTTGATTTGGGAGACTACTAATAGGGAATCGGTGAACAGTTTTACCCGAGGGACTCGGAGGTCGACTGCCAAGTGTAGGCCAGCGATGCAAGCCTCGTATTCTGCTTGGTTGTTCGAAGTTAAAAAGCCGAAGGTTAACGAAACTTCGATGATGATGCCGTTCGGGCTTTCTAACATGATCCCAGCGCCGCTTCCTTTTGGGTTGGAAGATCCATCGACGTGCAGGATCCAAGCATCGTTTTCGATGTTCGCTGGCATCATTTTGGCTACGAAGTCCGCTAGAACTTGCGCTTTCATAGCCGTTCGGGCTTCGTACCTGATTCCAAACTCTGATAATTCTACCGCCCACTTGATCATTCTACCCGCGAGATCGGGCCTATGCAGGATTTGCCTGATGGGGTAATTAGTCTGAACGATCACCTCGTGAGCGATGAAGTAAGGTCGGAAACGTCGGGCTGCGGTGATGAGAGCCAAAGCGATTTTTTCGATCTTCTGATAGCGACTTTTTGCTCTGTGTAGAGCTTTGCTTGCAAAGTAAACTGGGCTCTGCCCGGTTTTTAACTCCCGCACAAGAACGGCCCCTAAGACTTCCTCCGAGATAGCTAGATATAAGTATAAGTTTTCGCCTTTGCTCGGTCTAGTTAAGATCGGAGGTTTGGTGAGGACCTTTTTGAGCTGGTTTAAGGCCTCGTCTTGTTTGGTGGTCCATTTGAAATCCTCTTCCTCTTTTTTAAGTAGTTTGAACAGGGGAAGGGATTTGAACGCCGTGTTTGATATGACACGAGATAAGGCGGCGATCATGCCGTTAAGTTTTTGGGCTTCCTTTTTGGTTGTCGGAGTTCGCATTTCTGTTATGGATCGACATTTGTCGGGATTTGCTTCGATTCCCCTTTCTGTTAAGTAGAAGCCTAAGAATTTCCCAGTTCGGACCCCAAAGGTGCATTTTTCTGGATTCAGTCTCATGTTATTTTGCCTGACTTCGGAGAAGATCTCTCTAAGGTCGTTGACGTGCTTTTCATCGGCTTCGCTTTTGGCGATCATGTCGTCGAGGTAGACTTCAACACTTTTGCCGATTTGATTTCGGAAGACTTTGTTCATCATCCTTTGGTACGTGGCTCCAGCGTTTTTCAAACCGAAAGGCATGACGCGGTAGGCGAAGTTACCTTGGTTGGTCATGAACGCAATTTTTTCTTGGTCAGGAGGGAACATGGCAATCTGGTTATACCCGGAGTATGCATCCATGAATGATAACAAACAGAAACCTGAGGCGTTGTCTACGAGTCGGTCTATGCTGGGGACAGGGAAAGCGTCTTTTGGGCAGGCTTTATTAAGATCGGTGTAGTCGACGCACATGCGTCATTTTCCGTTGTTCTTTTTAACCAGCACCGTATTTGATAACCAGGTTGTGTATTTGACTTCGGAAATGAAGTTTGCTTTTAAGAGATCGTCTACGGCTTTTGCGGCAGCCGTAGCTTTCTCGCTACTCTGCGCTCGCTTTCTTTGGGCGACCCACTTGGCTCCTGGATTAACTGCGAGCTGGTGGCAGGCAACTTCAGAAGGAATTTCGGGCATGTCCTCTGCCGACCAGACGAAGATGTCTGCATGGTCTTTAAGACATTGGGTTAAGTCAATTTTAACCTCTTATGATAATTCGGCTCCGATCTTGATGGTTCTGGAGGGATCTTCGCCGAGCTGTACTTCGATGAACTCCACATTAGGTTGAGGCCTTTTCATTTTTCGCTTGAGCTCTTTCGTCAGCCCGTCATCATCTTCATCATCTGAACTCTCAGGATCGTACCTTGCATCTAAGTCCGTTGCGTTTACCTCGGTAGGTCGAGCTTTACTTCTTTTGGGAGTAGTATTTTCGGAAAGGGGAACCCCTTCCTGCTCCAAAGCTTTTTGCTCGGTCTTGGTCTATAAGAAGAAGCATCTGGAAGTAGACTCCAGGTCGGAGTTTAAAGTGATAACTTTATTGCAGAGAGAGTGGAATTTCATTTTCAAGTGCGTGGTGGACGTCACCGCTCCGAGCCTGCCTAAAGTCGGTCTCCCAATGATGACGTTGTAGATGGATTCGCAAGGTAGGATAAGGAACTTGGTTTTGATGGTTCTCATCATTGGCCTAGTGGTTTTGTCCGGGATCCGTTAAATCCGGATAGGTCAGTTCCTCTGTATGGAGTGAGTTTCTCTCTGTCGATCCCCATTCTGTCAAGGAGATCGACAAAGATGATGTCAGATGAGCTCCCTTGGTCAACAAAAATTCTTCTTACTTCTTTGTTGGCAATGACCGCCGAGATTATGAGGGGTACGTGTTTGTTGGGTTTCCCATCAATAAGATCTCAATCGATAAAAGAAAGTGGAGGTCGGTTTGTCATGTTTGGCGTAGCTGAGGTTGAGGCCACTGATAACCCATATGTATATGAGTTATTTGTGCTCTTCTCACTTAAATCCATGCAAGTTCTCTAGTAATTCTAGTACTTCAATAAGTAAATTTGTAATTAAAAGTATAGATGTAGGTTCAGAGTTGATTTCCTAAATATTGGGCATAATAGGTGCCTTTGTGAATATATTGATGTTTTGCTTGAGTGCTGCAGCGGTAGACGCTATGCAGCGGTAAGCGCTACAGCGCTATGGAGCGGTTGGTCAATTAGATATTTATGAAGCCACTTGCTGATTGATGAGTCATCAATCTGATCTTCTTCTTCTCAGCCTGACATAGGGACTTCCAAGTGGATTCAAAAAGACACTTGGCGTTTCCTAATTGGAGCTTAAGTGATAGTTGGTGATAATTCTAATCATTGCTTTTTTTTTTGTAAAGCCACTTTATGGATTTGGAGATAATATCTAAGTATTAGCTTATTCTAATCATATATAGATTACCATTCATAGATAGAGAGAGTACGGACGCAAGGAGAGAAAACTAACTTGACACTTTAGACTTCCTCCATTTTTGCTCTACTCTTAAGCTTTATTTTCTAGTTTATTTTTTGTATCTCACCTACGGTTTGCTCACGCCATGGCATCATCCATCGTGTATGACTTGGGATTGTTGGAGTGTGCATCTTTTGTAACCATTCTTCTCTTGCTCACATACGGTAACATAATCTTTTCAATTTATGTTGTTTTGATGAAGCTTGTTATGAGCTAAACACTTGTAGTTGGATTGTTCTAGTGTTTGTAATGAACCTTGAGTAAAGTATATATAATCTTATGACGTTTGTGTTTCAATCCTTGCGTTATAATGCTTTCAAACTTGTTTTGTTATTGATCAACTAAAATAAGGGGCTTCGTAGGTACAGACATGGTTTACGAAGAGAACTCAAGGATTGATATGAATGAAAGGTCATCTAAAGACATTTAAATGACTTGTGCTTAACCCTAGACATAGGAGAGTAATAGTTCATAAGGTAAAAGCTGTAAGTTCTTCATTATACAAGGGTGAACTTATTTAGAGCTTAGACATAGGAGTCTTGTAACAAAACCCTGGCGACAGTGACTGAAAGGCACGCTTCCATACCGCTACAGCGCTTAACGCTACAGCGTCTAACGCTACAGCGGTTTGCTCTTGGGAATTTACATAACGTATGAGCTATCCAATTTACTCTTTACACTTTAATTTCACTACTGGTTCATCACAACTTATTATGTTTGCAATTTCACGTTTGTTATTGTCAATTAACTTGTTTCACTAAATTGCTAATCTCTTAAACTCTTAAATTAATTCCAATCCTTGTGGGAACGATCTCTACTTATCATTGTATTACCTGTTGCGATTGTGTATACTTGCACAAACTACTTTTCACACAACAAGTTTTTGTTTGCATTTAATTTTTATTGTTTAAAGTTTTTAGCAATATTAGTGAAGATTTTACGCTGGTGTGTTGTTTCTTGATGTTACAGCGGTAGACGCTGCAGCGCATGCCCAGGTCCCAACCACCAGAGTTCGAGTTGGATCCAGAGCCAAAAAGAAGATTTAGGAGACTGAGACAACTTCAGAGATTAAGACAGCTTAGACCCACAATGTGTGAACACTGTGGCAGAACAAACTCAGGCAGAGGTACCACACTGGGTAGAGGCAGATCTGATCCAGGAGGTAGAGGTAGAGGACATCAACCACCCACTCCTACATTGCATAATGATGAAGACTGGTATAGGCAACAATTCATAAATTAAGGCCCTGCTGACATGGTAAATGACAGGGACAGACCCATGAGGGACTATGCTGTGTTTGACCCACTAACCATGGAGACAAGCATAGCTAGGCCTAGTCTTCAAACAGCTCAATTTGAATTCAAGCCCATGATGTTCCAGATGCTCCAAACAGTAGGTCAGTTTGGTGGTTCTCCCCAAGAGGACCCATAACTACACTTAAAACAATTTTTGGAGGTTTGCAGTAACTTTATCATTCCAGGAGTCAGTGATGATGCATTTAGGTTAAAACTTTTTCCTTATTCCTTAAAGGATAGAGCAAAGGCCTGGTTAATTTCATTAGAGCCTAACTCTATCCATACTTGGAATGAAATGGCTGAGAAATTGCTAGCAAAATACTTTCCACCAAGTAAGAATGCAAGAATGAGGAATGAAGTTACTGCATTCAGACAAAAAGACTCTGAAACACTGTTTGAAGCCTGGGAGAGATGGAAGGAACTGTTAAGGAGATATCCTCATCCTGGCATATCAGTAATAATCCAAATGGAAATCTTCTACAATGGGTTGGATCCTCATACCAGACTAATAATAGATGCTTCTTCTGGGGGTGTACTACTGAAAACCTCTTATAATGAAGCCTGTGAGTTAATAGATGACATTGCTACAAATAGCTACCAATGGCCCACTGAAAGGTTAGCTCTGCAGAAGAAGGTGGCTGGAGTGCATGAGATAAGTGAAGTTTCTGCTCTGTCTGCCCAGCTTGCCTCTCTCACCAACATGATAAAAGCCATGAACACTTCAAAGGCTGTAGCGGTTACCGCTACAGTTCCAGTTGAACCAGCTGTAGCAGCCATTGAGCAAGCCTCTCTAGGGTCAACAAGCTGTGTATATTCTGGAGGTGAGCATCTTTATGAAGAATGTCCAGGTAATCCTGTCTCTGTAAATTACGTGGGTTTCAACAAGAACAATAATCTCTACTCAAATACTTATAATCTTGGTTAGAAGAATCACCCCAACTTCAGATGGGGAGCCAACACTGCTACAGCACCAATTTACAGTGCTCCAGCTAATCCACCAGGATTTCCTACTCAAAACTATCAAAGGCAGAATGCCCCTATTATTGAAAATTCCATGGAAGGTTTGTTAAAAGGCTTCATGAGCGACTGTAAGACAACTCAGAAAACTCATGAAGCTTCCATTAAAAACCTGGAGATACAAATGGGGCAAATAGCTAATGTTCTTACCCAAAGAGCAAGTGGATCATTGCCATCCACTATTGAAGCTTCAACTTCTAATACTCAAGGGAAGGAGCATGTCAAAGCTATATCTCTAAGGAGTGGGAAAGATTTGCAAGGGCCATCACTTGTTTCAGGTGATGAAGAAAATACAAAATCTGATAAAGAAAAAAATTCTGCACCAGACGCTACAGCGCCTAAAGCTGACGCTACAACGCCTGTTGCTGCCCAGATACCACCACCCAAAATTATTCCAGCATATCCTGACCCTCCATATCCTCAGAGGCTTAGGAAGGCTCAGGAAGACAAACAATTCAACAAATTCCTGGAAGTCCTTAAACAACTGCACATTAATGTACCTTTGGTGGAGGCCCTCCAACAAATGCCAAACTATGCTAAGTTTATGAAGGATGTGCTCACTAAAAGGAGAAGGCTTGGGGAATTTGAAACAGTAGCAATGACAAGGGAGTGTAGCATGATTATGCAAAACAAACTACCCTTAAAGTCAAAGGACCCTGGCAGCTTTACTATACCTTGTTCCATTGGAAATTTCTACTCTGGCCGTGCCTTATGTGACTTGGGTGCTAGCATAAATCTAATGCCAAAGTCCATATACACACACAGTTAGGAGTAGGAACTGACAGACCTACATCAGTGACTCTGCAATTAGCTGACAGAACACTTGCTTATCCAAAATGAATACTAGAAGATGTCCTAATAAAGGTAGATAAATTTGTATTCCCTGTGGACTTTGTGATTCTGGATTTTGAAGCAGACAAAGAAGTGCCTATAATATTGGGATAGCTACTGGAAGAACACTAATAGATGTGCAAAGAGGAGAATTGACCATGAGAGTCAATGACCAAGAAGTCAGATTTAATGTCCTTAATGACAAGAAGTTTCCAGACCCCAATACTGAAGAATGCTTATTTGTGGTCTCTCTAGACCAAGTGGTTCAAAAACATTTTCAGAAAAGCACTGATCACTTGGAACAGCTGCTAAACAACAGTGAAGATTCAGGTTCTGGTGCAGAAACTACAGAAGAAGTGGAACTAACAGTAAAAGAAGTTTGGGCCAGAAAGTATGAATCTCTTGAGCAAGAAAATTCTGACATAAGAGAGAATCTGCCTTCCATTGAACAACCACCTACCCTAGAGCTGAAGGAGTTACCTACCCACCTCAAATATGCTTATTTGGGGGAAAACAGAACCTTACCAGTTATAATAGCTTCTGATCTCTCAGAGGAGCAGGAACAGGATCTGATTGGTACACTGAAAAGACATAAAAGAGCAATTGGGTGGAAAATGTCTGATATTCAAGGTATAAGCCCCACAATCTGCATGCACAGAATTGTGTTAGAAGAAAACTCAAAAAACTGCATTTAAGGGCAGAGGAGATTAAACCCCATCATGAAAGAGGTGGTGAAGAAAGAAATTATCAAATGGCTGGATGCAGGTATTGTTTACCCTATCTCTGACAGTGCATGGGTTAGTCCTATGCAGTTTGTTCCAAAGAAAGGAGGGGTAATAGTAATTACAAATGAAATGAATGAACTACTGCCAACCAGAACAGTAACAGGATGGAGGATTTGCATGGATTATAGGAGATTAAACAAGGCTACAAGGAAATATCATTTCCCCTTGCCTTTAATTGACCAGATGCTGGACCTACGAAAGAATTCTATTGTTTTCTAGATGGTTATTCTGGTTATAACCAGATAGCAATAGTCCCTGAAGACCAGCAAAAGACCACATTCACATGTCCATATGACACCTTTGCATTCAGAAGGATGCCATTTGGTCTGTGCAATGCACCTGCCACCTTCCAGAGATGTATGATGGCAATCTTCTCATACTTCATTGAAAGATCCATGGAGGTATTCATGGATGACTTCTCTGTGTTTGGGGAAACATTCCATCTATGCTTGTCCAACTTGGAAGAAATTCTAATAAGGTGTGAGGAGACTAACCTAGTACTGAATTGGGAAAAATGCTATTTCATGGTATAAGAGGGTATTGTCTTGTGGCACAGAATCTCCAAGAAGGGGCTGGAAGTGGACAGAGCAAAGATAGAAGTCATAGAAAGGCTACCTCCTCCAACAAGCATCAAAGGCATCAGAAGTTTTTTGGGACATGCTGGATTCTATAGGAGGTTCATAAAAGATTTTTCAAAAATCTCCAAGCCTCTGTGCCAACTGTTGCAGCATGATATCCCTTTCATATTTGAGGAAGATTGTATGCAAGCCTTCAAGAAACTGAAGAAAGCTTTAATAACTGCACCAGTTATTGTAGCTCCTGACTGGAGTAAGCCTTTTGAGCTTATGTGTGATGCAAGCGACTTTGCCATTGGAGCTGTACTAGGGCAAAGGTATGATAAACTTTTTCATTCAATTTATTATGCTAGCAGAACACTAATAGAAGCACAATTGAATTACACAGTCACAAAAAAAGAACTTTTGGCTGTTGTCTTTGCATTTGACAAGTTTAGATCATACTTGGTGGGTACTAAAGTGATTGTCTTCACAAACCACTCTGCCATCAAGTATCTGATCACTAAAAGAGATGCAAAGCCAAGGCTTATTAGATGGGTTCTCCTACTCCAAGAATTTGATTTAGAAATTCGTGAAAAAAAAAGGAGTAGAGAACCAAGTTGCTGATCATTTATCCAGAATAGAAAGAGAAAATGCAGGTACAGCAGGAGGAGAAATCAAGGAACACTTCCCAGATGAGAAGCTGTTGGCAATAACTACTGAGGCAACAATCGCTGTAGTGGTTGGCGCTATCACGCTAGACGCTGTAGCGCCTGAACCCTCTCAACACCATGGTATGCTGACATTTTAAATTTTCTGGTTAGCAAAGTGGTACCTGTTGAGATGAATTATCAGCAAAAGAGAAGGTTCTTCCACACAGTAAAGCAATATTATTGGGATGAACCTTTTCTCTATAAGAAGTGCCAAGACCAATTAATGAGGAGATTCCGTGCAGAGGAGGAGCAAGACCAAGTGCTACAACACTGCCATGCTGTGCCATGTGGTGGGCATTTTGGTGGGATCAGAACAGCTGCAAAGGTATTGCAATCAGGTTATTACTGGCCTACTCTGTTTAAAAATGCTCAGGACTTGGTGAAAAGATGTGACAGATGCCAGAGAACAGGAAATATATCAAATAAACATGAGATGCCATTGACAAACATCCTGGAAATAGAACTCTTTGATGTTTCGGGAATGGATTTCATGGGACCTTTCCCTCCATCTCATGGAAATTTTTATATCTTAGTAGCTGTGGATTATGTTTCAAAGTGGGTAGAGGCTGTTGCTCTACCCAACAATTATGCTAAGTCCGTGAGCAAATTTTTGTTAAAAAATATATTTACCAGATTTGGAACTCCTAGAGCCATTATTAGGGATGAAGGATCTCATTTTTGCAACAAATTAATTGAGACCCTCTTGGCTAAATATGGAGTCAAACACAAAATTACCATTGCTTACCATCCACAAACAAGTGGTCAAACAGAGTTATCCAATAGAGAAATCAAGAGGATGCATGAGAAAATGGTAGGGCCTATAAGGAAAGAATGGTCAATGCACTTAGATGATGCCTTGTGGGCCTATAGGACAGCTTTCAAAACACCCTTAGGGATGTCTCCCTATAGGCTTCTCTATGGAAAAGCTTGTCACTTGCCTATTGAGCTACAACACAAAGCCCATTGGGCCATGAAAAACCTCAACTTTGACTACAATGGAGCAGGAGGTGCTAGAATGTTGCAATTGCATGAGCTGGAAGAACTTAGGCATTTTGCCTATGAAAATGCAGCAATCTACAAGGAGAAAACCAAGGTATGGCATGACACAAAAATACAAAGAAGAGAGCTGATTGAAGGAGGGCAAGTGTTGATGTTCAATTCAAGGCTGAAGTTATTCCCTGGGAAATTGAAGTCAAGATGGTCAGGCCCCTTCAGGTTAGTGAAGCTATACTCTCATGGTGTAGTGGACCTCTATGATGAAGCAACTAACACCACCTTCAAAGTGAATGGTCAAAGGATCAAACAATACCTTGGTGAGAATGTGGTAAGAGGAAAAACCACAATTGAGTTAAAAGACCTCTAATAAAAAGAGGAAGTCTGGCTGAAGACTCTTAAAGCAAGCGCTCTTGGGAAGTACCCCAAGGATTTTAACAATTTTTGTTGTGTTGCGTCTTTCTTTTTGCAGGAATCTAGTTGAAAGGTACTGATATTGAATGTAACACCCCATTTCTACCCGGTAAAATAATACGAAAAATCAGAGTTTATAAAAATTTCCAACAAATGAATGGAGTGCCACACTTTCTTCTTAAAAACAACAAACATGATTAATTCGCCTGTGAAAACAGATACATAACACTTTACTTTTTGGATGAACCAATAAATAACATTTTAGTCTTTAAAAATAAGTCACCTTCATTACTATGCAGCGGATTCACAACAAAAGTCAATTCAAAATAATCGTGGCGTCTCTAACCAACTTAAGACAGCTCAAAAACGGAAAAATCCTTGACAATAACGACTTTAAGTTTCAACAATAAAATAATCATAACAAAATAATAAGGAAAACACGTGTTCATCCCCCCGAGTGTTACGTATCAGAGCGACGACACCGACTCGATCAAACGAAGGTAAGCAACCTTCATTCGTGATTACCTGCACGTTACCAACAGGAGGGTAACATTCAAACAGAAGGGGTGAGATATCAAACCATATAATAGGAAATATGAAAAATAGTATATTAGAATCAGAGGATATGAATTCACCACTTCACAGCCAACAATCAACTTCGATCAATCACAATCATCAACATAGTCACTTAAGGGTGCAATATGAATGCGACTCGATACTATGCATATGCATGTGGGACCATCGGAGCAGAAATCCCAACGTAAAAATCTGCCAATAAATAGAGGCATCAACAAGGCATAAGACTTCAACATAATTTTCCAGTCCAGGCCAACGTGTTTTGAGCATAGCTCCAACATGAAAATGCTATGTATGCGACGCGATGTGAATGCACAAACAATCAACGATGATTACATAGCAACACAACAACAACAGAATTCAACGTTGGCCATAGGCCTACAACATAATATCTTGCCAATAAATAGAGGCAATCCAACTAGGTGCAACATCATCAACAATTCAACAACTGAGCCAACAATTTAGCAACTTAACAAGTTAACAGTGTAACAACTCAACCAACGGCTAACAACTCCACAAATTAATGATTAACAATTAACGACTTAACCAACAATTAGCCAACCGTGGGCCTAATGCGTCTAAAGCGCCCAACAATCCACAAGACGGCGCCCAAATGCGCCCAGCAACCTAACGAGGCAGCCACACATGGCGCCCATGGCGCCCAGCAACCAACAGACAACAAGCAACGGGCAGCCAGACATGGCGCCCATGGCGCCCATGGCGCCCAGCAACATTCAGACAACAGGCAACAGGCAGCCAGACTTGGCGCCTTTGGCGTCCAGCAACAATCAGACAACAGACATCAGGCAGCCAGACTTGGCGCCCTTGGCGCCCAGTGCGCCCAGCAACAATCAGACAACAGGCAACAGGCAGCCAGACTTGGCGCCCAGCAACAATCAGACAACAGACATCAGGCTGCCAGACTTGGCGCCCAGTGCGCACAGCAACAATCAGATAACAGGCAACAGGCAGCCAGACTTAGCGCCCATGGCGCCCAGTGCGCCCAGCAACAATCAGACAACAGGCAACAGGCAGCCAGACTTGGCGCCCATGGCGCCCAGTGCGCCCATGGCGCCCAGTGCGCTCAGCAACAATCAGCCAACAGGCAACAGGCAGCAAGACTTGGCACCCTTGGCGCCCAGTGCGCCCAGCAACAATCAGACAACACGCAACAGGCAGCCAGACTTGGCGCCCTTGGCGCCCAGTGCGCCCAGCAACAATTAGACAACAGGCAACAAGCAGCCAGACTTGGCGCCCATGGCGCCCAGTGCGCCAGCAACAACAACTAGGCAATTTCGTTTCGTTTAGTAATCATAACGTGATGTCTTTTGAATTACAAGAGTACAATTTCGTTTCGTTTAGTAACTTCCCAAGTTGTTACATTGGTTTAACATTTCTTTTTTGTCTTTGTTCACACAATGAACTTTCTTAGCTTATCTGTGTTCCAAGTTCTCGGTATTGGCTCCTTGCCCAGAGTTTCCAACTCGAAAGCTCTGTTTCCGGTTTCCGCAACTATTCTGTATGGACCTTCCCAATTTGGAGCTAACTTCCCTTGGGACCTGTTTTTCAAACCTATGTCTGCCCTTCGTAGGACTAGGTCACCGACCCCTAAGGTTCTGGGAACCACTTTGTCGTTAAATCTTGCAGCCATCTTTTGTTTGATCACCAGATCCTTTAGTGCTGCTTGGCTTCTAACTTCCTCGACGAAGTCCAGCTCCTCGCGGAGTCTTTGATCATTGGTCTCCGGGGGTTTGGGTTCTTGGTTCTCCAGTTCAATTCTCTGATCTCGACGGGTATGACCGCCTCTATCCCGTATGCCATCCGGAAGGGCGACTCACCTGTCGACGAGTGAGGGGTGGTTCTGTAGGCCCATAGGACATAAGGTAGCTCTTCTGGCCAGCAGCCTTTTGCTTCGTCAAGCCTCCTCTTTAAACCTCTTAAAATTACTCTGTTTGCTGCTTCGGCTTGTCCGTTGGTCTGGGGGTGTTCCACTGACGTGAAACGGTGTTTGATGCCCAGGTCGGCCATCAGTTGTCTGAAACCTTTGTTCGCAAATTGCGTGCCGTTGTCGGTGATGACCACCTCCGGTATGCCGAATCTGGTCATGATACTTTTCTTGAAGAATTTCATACAATTTTTCGCCGTGATCGTGGTCAAGGGCTCGGCTTCGATCCATTTGGTAAAGTAATCGACCGTGAAGATTAAGTACTTTACCTTCCCTGGGCCAGGCGGGAAGGGACCTAGAAGGTCGATTCCCCACCAAGAAAAAGGCCAGGGAGAGCTTAGGTATGTCAGTTCAGAGGAGGGGGCGACATGCACGTCAGCGTACCTTTGGCATTTCTCGCATTTCTTTACATGATTCTGCGAATCTTCATTCATGGTTGGCCAGTAATAACCCGCCCTGAGTGCTTTTGCCGCGAGGGCTTGTCCTCCCAGGTGTTGTCCACAGATCCCCTCGTGGATTTCTGTGAGCACGTAATCTTCTTCTGGTCCTTCTACACATTTTAATAGAGGAATAGAGAAGCCCCTACGGAAAAGTCGTCCTTCGATGACCGAGTATGATGCTGCGCGCCTCCTCACGGAAGCTGCTTCTTTGGCATTGGTGGGCTCTTGCCCCTCGAGAATATACTGACGGATTGGGGTTATCCAGTTCTGGCTCGCCTCGACGGTGTGAACGAAGTTATGCGATCCATTGCTTAGGAGGATGCTGGGACTAGACAGAGTTTCTTGAATGACGCTCCGAAGGTTCCCTGGTGTCCTGGTGCTGGCCAGCTTGGAGAGTATATCAGCCCTGGTATTTTCTCCCCTGGGTACGTGTTTCACCTCCGCCTTATTAAACCATCCAAGGAGTTCAGGTACCTTGGCAAGATATTTCTGCAGCACCGGATCATAGGTTCCAAATGCGGTGTTGATCTGCGAGACGACCAACAGTGAGTCGGTGTGGAGCTCAAGTTGCGTCGCGCCAAAATCTTTGTCCAGCTGTAGACCGGCTATGCAAGCCTCGTACTCCGCTTGATTGTTGGATGTGGAGAACGAAAAGGTCAGGGACACCTCCACCATGAGTCCTTCTGAGTTTTCAAGTATCAACCTGGCTCCACTCCCTTTGCTGTTTGAGGACCCATCCACGTGGAGGGTCCATGCCGTTTCCGCTTTGCCTTTGCGCGGTATCGTTGTCATCTTAGCCACGAAGTCCGCCAAAATTTGAGCCTTCATGGCCGGTCTTGTTTCGTACTTGATCCCAAATTCTGAGAGCTCGACCGCCCACTTGATCAATCTTCCAGCTAGGTCGGGACGGTGTAATATTTGCCTAAT
Organism: Astragalus membranaceus; assembly: GCA_039519185.1. NCBI lineage: Eukaryota > Viridiplantae > Streptophyta > Magnoliopsida > Fabales > Fabaceae > Astragalus > Astragalus membranaceus. The sequence goes on from CM076846.1 coordinate 44,641,221, forward strand.
GGGCTGATTGGTTCGAACCACTACTTGATGCGCCACAAAATATGGCCGAAGGAGCCTGGATGCGATCACGACTGCCAGGGCGACCTTCTCCATTTTTTGGTATCTTAACTCGGGTCCCTGTAATGCCTTACTGACATAGTATACCGGCCTCTGGCCCGCGTTGGTTTCCCTGATGAGCACTGCGCTCAATGCTTCATCGACCACAGCGAGGTATAAGTATAATGTTTCCCCTTCCTCGGGACGTGTCAAAATGGGTGGTTCGGAAAGGGTCTCTTTGAAAAGGCTCAGTGCCTGCTCTTGCTCGGCGGTCCACTCAAAACCCGTCTCCTTCTTAAGGAGTTTGAACAAAGGCAGGGACTTGTGGGCTGCTTTTGAAATGAATCGGGACAGCACTGCTATCATTCCGGTGAGCTTCTGAATTTCTTTCTTTGTGGTGGGCGATGCCATCTCGGTTACGGCCCTACATTTTTCTGGATTGGCCTCGATGCCTCGTTCAGTGAGATAGAAACCGAGGAACTTCCCTGCACGGACTCCAAAAGTGCACTTCTCTGGGTTCAATCTCATATTGTTCTTTCGGATTTCAGAAAACACTTCTTCCAGTTCCCTGGGGTGATCTAGGTCGCTTTTTCTTTTTACTATCATGTCGTCTAGGTATACTTCGATTGTCCGGCCGATTTGATTTTTGAAGATTTTATTCATCATTCTTTGGTAGGTCGCCCCGGCGTTCTTGAGTCCAAATGGCATCACGCGATAACAATAATTCCCCTGTTCTGTCATAAACGCCGTTTTCTCCTGATCGGGCGGGAACATCGGGATTTGGTTGTAGCCCGAGTATGCGTCCATGAAAGATAATAAACGGAAACCTGAGGCGCTATCGACTAACTTGTCCACGCTAGGGACGGGGAAGGCGTCTTTGGGACATGCTTTGTTGAGATCAGTATAGTCAACGCACATTCTCCATTTCCCGTTAGATTTCTTCACAAGGACTACATTTGACAGTCAGGTGGTATACTTAATTTCTTTTACGAAATTCGCCTCCATGAGGTCCTTCACCGCCTTTACAGCGGCTGCGGCTTTCTCTCCCTTCTGGACTCTTATTCTCTGGGCGACCCATTTGGTGTCGGGATTAACGGCCAGGTGGTGACAAGCTACCTCGGGTGGTATCCCTGGCATGTCAGCTGCAGACCAGGCAAACAGGTCCGCATTCTCCCTTAGGCAGATGGTAAGTTTCTCATTGACCTCCTCGGGGAGGTCGGAGCCTATCTTGATAGTCTTAGCGGGGTCTTCTCCTAACTGGATGGAGGTGAAGGCGCCATCTGGCTCGGGCCTCCTCATTCGCTTTTTGAGTTCCTTGGCGAGAGCGGAATCCTCCTCCTCTTCCTCACTGTCCGGATCGTATCTGGCATCTAAGTCAGCCAAGTTTATTTCAGTTTTTCTCCCAGATTCCCCGCAGGGTTTTCTTACTTCCGTAGCATCTTTTTCATCCTCGAGGCCCATGTAGCAACATCTACGCGCGGCGTCCAAATCCGCGTTGAGGGTCACAACCTTATTCCCTAAATTGTGGAACTTCATTTTCAGGTGAACCGTTGAGGTTACTGCCCCCAGCTTGCCCAATGTCGGCCTCCCGATAATGCACTGGTAGACAGATTTGCAATGGAGGATTAGGAAAGCTGTTTTGACAGTCCTGCATAAAGGTGGTTCACCCTCTGGGTCTCCATAGGTGACCATCAGCTCCAGGTGGCCTCGAGGCCTAGTTCTCGATCCGTTAAACCCGGTCAAATCCTCTCCTTGATATGGAGTCAGGTCGGCGGGGGAGACGCTCAAAACTTGCAGCAGGTCTTCGAAAATGACGTCGACCGAGCTCCCCTGGTCGACTAGGACTCTTCTTACTTTGACATTGGCCATGATGGCAGTAATGAGCAGTGGGACATGTTTGTTTGGTTTTCCGTCCAGCAAATCCCTGTCGTCAAAGGATAAGGGCGGCCTGACTAGTCCTTTCCTATGGGTTGAGGTTGATGCAACACTCAAGATCTCCTTCCACTTCTTTTTCATTGACCTGTTCGACCGCCAACCGTCGAGGGGGTTGCTTCCGTGAATCACCATGGCGCCCTCATGGGCGCTTCGTGCCTCCCTAAGGGTGTCCTGCCAGGCGCACTCATGGGCGCTGGCTGCTTCATCATTGGCGCCCTACCAGGCACCCCCGTGGGTGTTGGCTGCTTTATCACAGGCGCCCTGCCAGGCACTCTCCTGGGTGACGCTTCGAGTTCGGGGTCTGCCTCTGGAAGCCATGGAGCAGTAAGAGAAAGGTTCGAGTAGTGATGATGTGAAAGATAGATATCTCCCACTGTGGTCGCCAATGTTCTGTACCGAGCAGCTTTTTGGTCGTCTGCTGTTGGTAGGTCTCTTGCTGTCCTGACAGGAGGTCAGGTCGCTTGCTGTCCTGATCGAAGGTTAATGAGCGCCCGGGGGGGTACCTGCAAGCCACTCCAACGCTCAAGTCAGTATATAGAATATAAGAGTGAAGGTACTAAGGATTAGAGATTCAACCTTTGTAAGGGCAAAGTTTGCCTGTATTTATAGGAAATCGTGCCCTCTTGTGAATCGTCGGATGGGTAGAGTCGATCTTGACCGTCCAAGTATACTGGGCTCGCATGAGGTGGATATGGGCTGAATTGGTTGGGCTGATCCATATGACTTGCTAAGCGCACCTCCTGGTTTTGCTAATGGGACCCTCTGGTTGACTACAGAACAGTTTCAAAAAACGATGTTTCAAGAAGCAGCTTCGAAGGTGATGAAGGTGAGGGGGAGACGACGAAGGTGAAGGGTGTGGAAGTGTGGTTGTGCGTGGAAGTGTGGTTGTGCGGTGGTTCTGCGTTTTTGCGAAAAGGGTTTTTGGAGAAGGGTATTTTGCGTTTGGGAATTTTTGGAGAAGAGGGGGGATTTTCATTTTTCACTTAGCGCATTTGTCAAAAAAAATCGCGCCTAAATTTTGGACATCTTTAGTCCACGGTTATCTTAGTACATGGTTTTTTCCAGTTATATTTAATTTTAGTCCACGGTTTTATAGGTGTGGCCTCTAAATAAAATCTTTTTAGTCCACGGTTTTAGGCGTTTCAGAATAAATTTTTAAAGCCAACGGTTGGACAAATGTGGTCTTAGGTATCCACACTTGTTTAACCGTAGCCTATACAGTTTTAAAGTGTGGCCTAACGGTAAGCTAATGTAACCGTGGCCTAATATCTATCTCATTGTCCACACTTGTAAACGCGTGGCCTATTCTGTGTTCAGGACACAGTTTTTTCGCTGTGGCAAAGATTGGCGCGGCCTAAAGTCAAAAATGTTGTAGTGCCATCGCCTCCACTGTTTCCTTCTCCTCCTCTTCCAACGCATGCCATTTCTTCTTCTTCGAAACCCCCCCACTCTCTCAGTTTTGACCACCTCACACCCTCACCCCTTTCCCTCAGCCGCGCACCTCCGTCTCAAGATCCACTCCGCTGCAAGCTCTACCTCCATGCCTCTCAAACTCTCAAGGTCAGAGTTGTATGTTCTCCTGAAACCCTTAATCCCTAAGTCTGATTCTGATTTCTCTTGATAAATGTTTATATTGAATCTGTTGATGTTGAATTTAGGGTTTTATTCTTGTGAATCTGTTGATGTTGATGTAAATTTGTTCTTGTTTTGTTTAGGTTTTTTTTGTTGCAAGTTTTATTTAGGGACAAGCAATAGCGAAAGCAATTGATTTCTATAAAGATTGTACTGCTTTTTTTTTTAAAAAAATTCTGCTCACCTTTGTTCTTGTTTACTGGTATTATTGGTTAGCATCTGTGTTTGAAATTAACAGTTAGAGTTGTTTTTAAATTGTTATTACATTGTTATATTCACCTTAATTGTTGTTTACTTGTATTATTAATCTGGATTTGTATTTGAAATGAAGATTATCACGCAAAAGCTGTGTATTAGAGTTGTTTAATTGGAAATAGTTTTTGTACATTATAATATTGTTCGCTTATTTAAAAATATTGTTTGCTTATTTTGTTATTTAAATGTGGATAATGGCAGATGCTAAGCGTTTGATTGGAAGGAGATTTTCTGATGCTACAGTTCAGAGTGACATGAAGCTATGGCCATTCAAGGTTATTCCCGGTGCCGCTGACAAGCCAATGATCGTGGTTAACTACAAGGGTGAGGAAAAGCAGTTTGCTGCTGAGGATATCTCATCTATGGTCCTTATAAAGATGAGGGAGATTGCAGAGGCCTACCTTGCCGGCTGGTCTACTCCATTTTTGTGTTTTGATCATGTCATGTTTTATTTTGTTAGGATGTATTCAACCTACTACCAAATCTTAATGTTGCTGATTTGATCAAGGCTTTTGCAGGTTAAGATGTGAATTAATGTTACGTATGAATGTACTTATGTTGTGCTTTTTAGATTGTTGATCCTTGTGCTCATTGTGCAGTGAAAACGAATGATATGATGCTAGTAATATACCTATCATCTCTTATTAAAAGTGTAATTGCACTCCACAACTTGATTGACAACAAGGTGAGATTACACTATACTGAATCAAACTGCTAGTATTCGTTATTGTTGTTTGCTGATTTTGGGTTTATCTTTTGGGGTTGCTATATATTATTGAAGCAACAATTTTAGAAATGTATGAGCAAAAATAAATTTAGAGTCCTCCTTTAGGGCTTATAGCTCTGTTTCTAGAGGTTTCAGTCAGGTAGTTTGCGATTCTTCGTTTGGAATTAACATTTATTTAGTATCTAGGCCTTGATAGATGAGTTAAGTTTGTCGAGTGAAATCATTACTGTGATTTATGTCTCTTAACATTTAAATTATATTGCTGTGATATATGTCTCCAACTTTGAAATTATACTACTATTTCTATGCCACTGATGGAACAAGTAGCTGTTGTAAGGAATTCAATGAAGGTTGGTCAGGCACCAGGAGATAACTCCCATCTTCTGTTTGTCCATTTTGGTCAGGCACTTGGATCATAAAAATGTTATCAAGCAGCTTATCCTTCGGATTGATATTATTAACACCACCACGCAACTTGCGCAAAATCAAGGTTGGATACTCTGAGGCAAAAGGTAATTGATATTGATACTGAACTTCCTGTGAATTTCTTATGTAATAGTGACACATTAGCTTTTAGTCTTTTATTACTTTGCCAATTAATTAATCTAATTACTGATCTTCTTAGGGAAGTCATCTACTATGGTTTTGATCACGACTTTCCAGCCTGTTTGTAGCCGTCGAAAGGCTTCACCTATTTTCCAAGGTAAGTTGTTTCCTAATTCTAAATGGACCCTAATTGTTTACTTTTTAGCATCTAAATGATTGGTTTAGCCTTAAAACAATACATCTTTGAAGGTTTGTGTTTCCCATTTTTCTTTAAAATTAGGCTTATTAATCTTTAGAGTATAGTTGCTTCTTTAACTCTTGTTAGATTTGCCATTTATTGAAAAGTAAAATGAAACTTCAGTGGACAAGACACAGGCTCAAAATTTAAGTTGCTATGGCTATCAAGTATAACCAATAATGTTTTAGTTCAGTAGCAAGTAAAAACTGGTTAGCTATTTGTAACAAGTTTGGTAAAAAGAGGTATACAGTGTGGTCATGTTTGAAGCAGTACAGTGTACCTTCTTTGGCCTGAGCTTCAAGTTGTCTAAGTTTTCTCTAATTTTTCCTTGCTTGCTTATTTGCTACTACTTGAAAAATGGATTTCAATGATGGATTTTGTGACCCTTTTGTGTAGAACCTGTACAAAAAATTATTAGTTGGAAAAGGACAGTGTATAAATTATGATAATGATGTATCTAGCTAGCATATGTTAAGTTGGAAATGTTATTATGATATATAATTTTTTTTGCATATTTGACTAATTTCACTGCACTAATTCTGATAGTAATGTGATTTCTTAATGACTTAGACTATATAAGACATAGGATGCTTTGGCTTGTGAGTGTGTTTGTACTCATTTACTCATCTTTATAAACACGCATAACTACAACGCACACCCACTCTCTTTCTGCTTCTGTTTCTCTTATGTTCCATGATTTTTTTGTGCAGATGTTACAAAAGCTTTGACGAGTGGCTAAATTTGAATACTTGTGACTTCACTTAATTTTCAGAGTATTGAAACTAATATATCTGCTTGATATTATCTCCCATGATTTTTATAGCATTTTCAGAGTGTCCATGATTTTTATAACATTTTTTTTAAGTATTTCATATGCTTTATTTTTCTTCTGTTTTATGATCCCATGTACAGTCCAACATTCCATTGTTGGTGAAAGATCGCGTTTAGATTATGGTGTTGAGCTTCAGGTAAACAAATTAGCATATATGCTAAAACACTGACTCCATTAAACATTTTCTTTTCTTTTCTCCTAACTAAAATCAAGCCTTACAGAACACTGTAATGATGGGAGCAGACGATTACCAAACTGAATTCGAAATTGCTTCTCTACTAGCAGAAGGAAGGTCCCTATTGGGATTGGAAGTAATGCTAAAATTAGGTACCTTGTTGCTCACTCACGGTTACTGAACACTAGATTATCCAAGTCATTTTGTCCGACGGAGTCATTTGCGACGAAAAAATCCGTCGGAAACGATTTGTGACGAGCGATTTTGCGACGGCTTTTTGTCCGTCAGGAAGTTCATCGGAAACGTCAATTTGCGACGAAAATCGCTGCATTTGCGATGAAAAACGCAGTCGGAAATCGTCGATTTTCTTGTAGTGTGAGTGCAGAAATTGAACTATAGCAAAAGGTTTCAACAAAAATGATATCAATTTGAGAACAATGTGAAAAACCAAAACTTTCATTCGCGTTTTTGTTTTTCACATCGTTCTCGAATTTGCATCGTTTTTGTTGAAACATTTTTCTATAGTTCAATTTCTGCACTAAATACGAGTTGAATGCAATTGGTTTGGTGCAAATTGGTTGAGAAATGAGCAAATAAGAGCCAAAACATGTTTTAGACATGCGAATTGATTTTTCACAGTATTTTGCATTTCAGCGCTTTTCTAAACAAAATTCTTACCATATTCTAATTCCGTGTTCAATTTCGAGCATTCTAGGTTTAAGAATCGTTCAATTTGGTACTCTATAGCAAAATCAATATTGTTGAGATTGAAGATTTTTGAACTTCAAATTCAAGATTTCAGTTCGAAGAGTGATTTTGCGTATAAGCACTTTTCTAAGCTTGACTTTGGTTCCTTTGAATTCCCGGCAAAATTTTATTCAAGTTAGAGTCCAGTTTTATTCAATTTGATCGTATATTGCATGAGTTATTTAAGAAACAAGAAATCGAAGGAACCTTAGTGTGCTTGAAAACATTCATAATGTTCTTCACTTTTAAATGTTTTTGTTTAAAAGGACCAAATTGAAACATATATGAAAGATAAAGGACCAAAGTGAGAAAATAAAAAAAGATAAAGGACCAAACTGACATAGAAATGAGAGATAAATGACCAAAACGAGAAAAAAGATAAATAACCAAAATGAAACTTTGGTTAAAGATAAAAGACCAAAAGTGCTATATAGCCTTTACAAAATGAACATTTCACATTGTGACAAACATAGTTGTTTTAGATCTCTAAAATGTAGAAAGGGTGAGAGTATGAAAAACTTAAAAAAATTATATCAAAGACAATAAAATTAGGGTTAAATATGTTTTTGCTCCCTATAAAATTTGAAAATTTTGTTTTTAGTCCGCTATAAAAAATTTCACTCACTTTTAGTCCCTACATTTTCCACTGTCAATACTCTTAGTCCCTCATGACTTTTAATAGGGTTTTTTTCATGAGGACTAAAAACATTGATGGAGGAAAATGCAAGGACTAAAAGTGAGTGAAATATTTTATATGGACTAAAAACAAAATTTTCAAATTTTATAGAAACCAAAAACATATTTAACCTATAAAATTATTATGAGTATATTTTAATTTAAACCAGGGTTAACGAGTTTATTAGTTGACTTGTATAGTTAGTTAACAGATAGAGAGGTGTAGTCACTTAGTTAGTTAGTTTCCCTCTTTGTATATATGTCGAGTTCCTTCACTGTACAGTTAACTGTATTCATTTTCCTCCAAATAAAGAAGATGCATTCAATTTTGTGCTGGTATTTGGATAGAAAGATGGTATCAGGGCTAAATTTTTTAGCCCTAGTTTCTCAAGCTTCCCTACGAAACTTTTTAATTCTCCGTCTCCTTCACCAAAATTCTTCATCTATTTCTTCGATTCTTCACTTTTATTTCAATAGTTTGCGCATTTTTTCTAGCAATTTCTGGATTCCTTCAAGAACATGATGAACTAGAACTTTTCATCTTACACGGATTTCAAAAGTTAAATATTCATATAATAAACTGTTCAGAACTAGATCATGAGACCCACTCCAGCAATTGGACATGACTAAGCCCAATAAACTTTGGCCAATATCCATGATAAATCAACCCTTTATGGCTATTATGTCTCAATGGCTTAGATCTACCTGACCAATCTGACGGCTCAAAGCTGACACAGATCCCTATAAATACTGACATGCATTGCCATTAATAGGGAGATTCTCATTCCTTTCTATCCAACTCTATTATCCTCAATACTGACTTGAGCGTCGGAGTGGCTTCGCAGGTACCCCACCTGGGAATGTTTTGACATCAACTCATCATCAGCAGTCCTGCTCGCCCCAGGCTCGGTCACAAGCAGGCCAGGTCACAAGCAGCATTCCCTGGTCTTACCCATCCAAGCTCGATCAATCCTCTACCTCCCGGTACTATAAGAAGTTCAACCAAGTAAAGTAATTACTCTACTGACTACCTGCTCGGTCCAATCCGTGGTGAGGTAAAGGTACAGAACATAATTGGAGGCCTAATAGAGTTGGCATCGGTCCTATTGTGTATGGACGTCGGTCCTACTCACGAATCAAAAATGAAGTCAGTACTATGAAGCTCTTCCTCACCTCTCAAATTGTGGTCGCCCCTCTCTCTTTCCCTCTCTATAAAAACTTCTTTTACCACTAGTGTTGGGTAAATGAGAAGAGGGACCACCTCCTATTTACACAAGGTGAAAAATGATTCGAAATTACTTACTGTCAGTCACCTCGATCGAGAAGACCATCAGCAAAAATTATCAAGTGACAGGCAGGTTAATTACAGCGACCAGTCATCAAACTGAACAGGCTCGACGACGGAGCCGTGAGGGCGACCTAGCCTACGAGGGCACCCTTAACGATAACATCAAGCCAAGACTGTAACGCCCCAAAAATAATAGATTAATTTATTTGATTAATTAAATGAAATTGGGTGGTAGAAATAATAATATAATTATTATTTATTACTTAAGAAAATAATTATAGGTGTTATTATATGTGAGACTTAGTTGGGTTGGAAATAATTATTTTGAGGGGGGGGGGTGTAGCGTTCGGGCTTAAGTGGTGGAAGAAAGCCCGTGATCCAAGCCCATTGACTTAGGCCTAGGCGAATTTTAGCAAGGGTTTGAGACAAGTGTCTCATTTGTGCAAAAGAAAGAAAAGGATTCGAAGAGAGGGGAGAAGGAAAGAGGAAAGAAACTTGCGAAGAGGAGAGTGAGAAAGAAGGGCACGGCGGTGCTAGGGCAAAGGAGGAGGGTCTTTCGCGTGGAACCTAAGGAAGGAGGAGAACTTGGATCGTTGTGGTGTTGGTGAATTTCTAGGGTGCCTTGCGAGTTCTTCACTTCTAAGGGGTTAGGGGGTTCTTCTTTCCATTCTTAATAGCTTATGTGATAGGTGTTGTCTAGGGTTAGGTTCTAGGGTGATTTCCATGAATGATTTGGTATGTTTTGATGTTGTTGCTATGCTGAATTTTAATTGTGCAAAGATATGTTTGATTGGTGTTGAGTGGAGTGCAATATGAATGATGCATGCTAGGTGTTTGTGGTTATGACTGAATGATTTTGGTGGAAGATGTGATGGCTACTATTCATATAAGTATTTGGCATTGGTGATTTAATTCGGTATTTTTTTGTTGAGAGGAACTCTAAAAGTGTTGGAGCCTTAGGCGCCCTAGGTGTGTGTGTGTGTTGCTGGAAAAATTGTCCCATTGTGTCTTGTGTGTTGCTGGAAAAATTGTCCCATTGTGTCTTGTGTGTTGCTGGAAAAATTGTCCCATTGTGTCTTGTGTGTTGCTGGAAAAATTGTCCCATTGTGTCTTGTGTGTTGTTGAAGAAATTGTCCCATTGTGTCTTGTGTATTGCTGAAGAAATTGTCCCATTGTGTCACATGATGTTGATGGAAAATGGTCCCTAAGTGCATTAGTGATAGGTGCCAAGTGTTTGTGCCAAAGTATGCTGTGTTCTGCTGCTGTCTGGGCATTTCTGCCAACTTGCGCCTCACTTGCGCCTAAGTCGCGCTCCACGCGCGAAGCGCCAGAATCTTCTGCTGTTCCGAGTCGTTTTCAGCACGTGTCTCGTTTTTGTCCCAAATTTGTTTTCGACATAACTTTTGACTCGGTTATCCAAATTTGACGGTTCAAAATGCGTTTCGAAGCTAATTTCAGTGTCTATCCAAATGTTCTGGTTTTATGCAAAAATGGATTATTTTACTGGTGTTTCTGGGCTGAGGTGTTCAAGTGTCTAAATGGCAATTTTTACTCACTTTCCCTATGTCGTGTCAAATCCTAATTTGGCCTAATTGAAATTGGTGTTGGTGTGAGTGGTGGTTTGAGTTGGTGAGTGTATTATGGTGTGATTGGTGAGCAGAGGCTTCGGCCTAATTTTAATTTGGTGAGCTGATTAATACAATGGTGAGAATATGAATAAAATGGTGAGTTGATTAAAGGGTGAATTGATGAATTGTGTGGTGTGTTGTGGTGCATTTCCATAGAATCTCATGAATCATGTGCATAATTGGTGAGCAGAGGCTTCGGCCTAGTTTTATTTGGTGAGCAGAGGCTACGGCCTATTTGTATTTGGTGACGGATCCGACATGCATGTGCCCGTGGAGTTTGGGTTGCATTTCACGCATAACCATACCTTTTGCATTGTTGTTTGTAGATTGCAATTGTGATGTGGTTGCTGCCTTTGTTGTGAATTGGTGTGCCTAGTTACCTTTCCTATGCAATGCTTATTCCATATGTTATTAATTATGAAAAGAGACTCACCCTACTGCTTTTATGTTGCTTCTTATGTTGGCAACGTGCAGGTAATAACGAGTGAAGGTTACCCTTATGCCTTCGTCTGGTAGGAAGTGTCATGCTCTGATACGTAGCACCGGGGGGGCGTCTTATGCCTAAGTGTTATTGTCTTTATGCTGTTAGACTATTATTGATGCTGTATTGGTTTTGTTTTCGAACATGTTATTATTCCGCTGCGGTAGTGATGGCATTTGGTTGATGCGAACTAAACAGTATTTTATGGTGCTATGTATCTTGTGGTTTTAACCGAACTATGAAAAAAATTGAAGTTGTTGATTTAATGAAGTAAGTGTAGCACTCGCTTAGATTGTTTTCAAAAAAAAAAGAAAAAAAAAAGAAACTCTGATTTTATTAAATAGTAAGGTTATTAGAAAAGGGGTGTTACATTAGTGGTATCAGAGCCAGGTTGGTCCGTAGTGCCAAGTCGTCGAGTCGTTGTGTCGGTGTACGACCAACTGTTGTCTTTTAAGTGCTGACCAGTGTTTGTGTTGCAGGTAAACCAAGAGTTGCTAATGGTAAGTGAACTAGTGGGGGAGATACCCCTGCTGGTACTATAGGTTGTATTGCATTTCTGTGTGTGAACTTGTGTCCCTGTTGTTGGTTGCTATTCTTTAACCTTCTTGTGGAATGAATTCTGACTTCGTTTGTGTGGTCTTCAATAACTTACCTTGTTGGTTAGTATTCACATGTGTTTCGACTGGTTTAAAATTGTTTCGACACTAGGTCTTGTATGAACTCTTTGGTGGTGTGTCTTGACGTGGAGTCTAAATGCATTGTGGGGAATTGTTTTGATAAATTGTGTCAGACTAGTACATGCTTGAAAATGTTGAGGTTTGGTGTTCCCTGATTTATAAATGTTTTCCATTATGCGGCTGTTTGTATTTATTCTAAGGGGCTATGACATCTTTCACTTAGCAGAAAAGACTTGTTAATTTTAATTGAAAACAATTATGACATCTTTCGCGTTAGTTGTTTATTTTTGGGTGTTGTCCCTGATTGTTTTGACAGGCAGTGTTGTAAGTTTAGGGTCTTCATGAATTGTTTTGCAATTTCCATGCTACTTGGAGTTTGACATTGTACGCTTGGATTTTATGAAAATTTTTAATCGTTACTTCTTGAATTGTGTTATGTGGTTTTGAGATCTGAAAAGTGAAGTAGTTTCTGAAGTTGCTTTTGGACACCGTAAGACAATTTTGTGGTTGAGTGCTAATATTGGTATGAAATTTGTTTTAATAAATGAACACTGATTTGGTATAAAGTTTTTTCTATGGTTTGGTTTTGATTTCGCATTATATTACGCACTAAGTACCGTGTGAAATGGTTTTGAAAAGCGGACTATATTTTATGTTGTCATTATCTACCTTATTCGGTCTTTTGCCTAATTTTCCTCAACATGTGATGTTTCCAACTCCGAATCCTTGCGAACTATTTCATGACCGTGAGCTGTAATCCCTACACCGGATTGTCCCTGATTTTGTTTTGGTTGTTGTACTCTTTATAATTGGTGCTACGTGATTTTGGGAAACCATAAACATTTAAAATGCGCATTGGCACGGTTTATGTATTTCATTGGGTTAGCTTTCATTGTCGTATGTTCTTAAGAATGCTTTGTTCAAATTGTTAAAGTTGATGTTTAATTGATTGATTGGTGTGTATTGTTGTGTTTGTAAAATGTTGAGATGTAGTGCGTAACACTGTTTCGGTTTTTGTGAAACTGGGACTGTTCGGCCAGTCCAAAAATTTCGTGTTTAATTTTTCGTGAAAATAGATTTCACGCCGGTCGTTTTGGTACCAGTTTCGTTCAATTTGGATTTGCGTAGCTCTAGTTATCGGCTCCACAAGTGAGGTTAATAATCTGGGAGCATTCTGGACATAGGTTCTGTATTTTTAAAACTGGAAACCTTTCGTTTGTCCAAAAATTATGGAACATATTTTGTTAGGGAATAGACTTAATTCTGGTAATTTTGGCTTTGGTTTGGTCGCATTTGGAGTAGTATAACTCCATTTATGGGCCTCGCAAGTTAGGGTAAAATTCTGGGGACCGTCTGGACATAGGGTCAATGTTTTGATTGTGGTGTTTTCAAATGAACTCCTTTTCGAATGAATCCAATTTCTTTGAAAACTGGACAAAATGATTTACTGTTTAGGCTGAAGTTTTGTGTTATTTGGGTTTTTTTTGGGCATTGTAGAAGAGTCACAACTTTGGACACAGTCGCTGCCCCATTTTCTGGACCAACTGCCTCGTTTGCGAAAACTGTGCTACTCGACTCATCATTTTGAAATTCTAAAAATATAGCCAGAAACTAGACTTCATAAGTATTCCGTAGAGGGGTTGTTTGCCAAATTCCGATGTCGTTTGATAAGGTAAATAAATTGTTGAAATTTATGTGTGGGTGCTGGAACTTTCTGCGTTGCTTAGTTTGTACTGTCACTGTAACTGAAGAACTGTTTTTGCAATATCTTTTGAACCAGGAGTCCGATTTGAGTAAACTAAAATGTTTCGGAAAGCTTATTCAGAGGCCTAACTGAATATTCTATTTTCAAGGCAAAATTGACTGGTTCTGGTGTTGTTGATTTTTAGGCGTGTCGGTTGATTTGAGTTGAGGTGGCGTTGTCGATGCCGTAGTACCCGTAATTGTTGTTGTGTTGTCGGTGGCCTAGTTCCCTAGTTGCTGTTGTTGTTGGTTATGGGATTGTTGGTCCCGAAGTTGTCTCCACATTGTTGCTTTGCTGTGCTTTGTGGTTGCCTTGTTGATGATAATGATTTTCTTTGATGTTGTTGGTTGTTGTGTTGTGGGTAACGCCGAATGGCCCACAGTGTTTTGTAGTGGGTACCGCCGATATGGCCCATGTTGTTTTGCTGAGGGTACCGCTGAATGGCCCGAAGCGTTTTGATGAATTTTGTGTTGTAGGCCTATGGCCGATGTGGTGATTTAGTGGTTGATGTCGCATGGGTGGCAAAGTTGTTTGTTGATGTTGTTGTCGTGTTGTTAAATCATGCGGCTTGTTGTACAACTGTGATGCACTCTGTGAATTTCGTTGTGATGCTGTGATGTTTGATGTATTTCGTTATCCTTAAGGGTAGATGAGTGAGGTGGAAACCAAGTCAGAGTATCAGAGTAGCACAGTGGAGTAGAGAGTGAGCCTGATTATTACTGCTTGAAGTTACCTGGCCGAATAAGTAGGAGGGACGGCCGCCCAAGCACTTACCGCCGGTAATCAAAGCAATAGTAATCAGCGTGATAGATAGCACTAGTTGTCTAGGTGGCCTTAGAGGGAGAGTGTTGGCGTTGATAGGTGAATTTCGAGGACGAAATTCCTTTAAGTGGGGGAGAGTTGTAACGCCCCAAAAATAATAGATTAATTTATTTGATTAATTAAATGAAATTGGGTGGTAGAAATAATAATATAATTATTATTTATTACTTAAGAAAATAATTATAGGTGTTATTATATGTGAGCCTTAGTTGGGTTGGAAATAATTATTTTGAGGGGGGGGGGGGTGTAGCGTTCGGGCTTAAGTGGTGGAAGAAAGCCCGTGATCCAAGCCCATTGACTTAGGCCTAGGCGAATTTTAGCAAGGGTTTGAGACAAGTGTCTCATTTGTGCAAAAGAAAGAAAAGGATTCGAAGAGAGGAGAGAAGGAAAGAGGAAAGAAACTTGCGAAGAGGAGAGTGAGAAAGAAGGGCGCGGCGGTGCTAGGGCAAAGGAGGAGGGTCTTTCGCGTGGAACCTAAGGAAGGAGGAGAACTTGGATCGTTGTGATGTTGGTGAATTTCTAGGGTGCCTTGCGAGTTCTTCACTTCTAAGGGGTTAGGGGGTTCTTCTTTCCATTCTTAATAGCTTATGTGATAGGTGTTGTCTAGGGTTAGGTTCTAGGGTGATTTCCATGAATGATTTGGTATGTTTTGATGTTGTTGCTATGCTGAATTTTAATTGTGCAAAGATATGTTTGATTGGTGTTGAGTGGAGTGCAATATGAATGATGCATGCTAGGTGTTTGTGATTATGACTGAATGATTTTGGTGGAAGATGTGATGGCTACTATTCATATAAGTATTTGGCATTGGTGATTTAATTCGGTATTTTTTTGTTGAAAGGAACTCTAAAAGTGTTGGAGCCTTGGGCGCCCTAGGTGTGTGTGTGTGTTGCTGGAAAAATTGTCCCATTGTGTCTTGTGTGTTGCTGGAAAAATTGTCCCATTGTGTCTTGTGTGTTGCTGGAAAAATTGTCCCATTGTGTCTTGTGTGTTGTTGAAGAAATTGTCCCATTGTGTCTTGTGTATTGCTGAAGAAATTGTCCCATTGTGTCACATGATGTTGATGGAAAATGGTCCCTAAGTGCATTAGTGATAGGTGCCAAGTGTTTGTGCCAAAGTATGCTGTGTTCTGCTGCTGTCTGGGCATTTCTGCCAACTTGCGCCTCACTTGCGCCTAAGTCGAGCTCCACGCGCGAATGTTACTGGGCATTTCTGCCAAATCGCGCCTCACTTGCGCCTAAGTCGCGCTCCACGCGCGAAGCGCCAGAATCTTCTGCTGTTCCGAGTCGTTTTCAGCACGTGTCTCGTTTTTGTCCCAAATTTGTTTTCGACATAACTTTTGACTCGGTTATCCAAATTTGACGGTTCAAAATGCGTTTCGAAGCTAATTTCAGTGTCTATCCAAATGTTCTGGTTTTATGCAAAAATGGATTATTTTACTGGTGTTTCTGGGCTGAGGTGTTCAAGTGTCTAAATGGCAATTTTTACTCACTTTCCCTATGTCGTGTCAAATCCTAATTTGGCCTAATTGAAATTGGTGTTGGTGTGAGTGGTGGGTTGAGTTGGTGAGTGTATTATGGTGTGATTGGTGAGCAGAGGCTTCGGCCTAATTTTAATTTGGTGAGCTGATTAATACAATGGTGAGAATATGAATAAAATGGTGAGTTGATTAAATGGTGAATTGATGAATTGTGTGGTGTGTTGTGGTGTATTTCTGTAGAATCTCATGAATCATGTGCATAATTAGTGAGCAGAGGCTTCGGCCTAGTTTTATTTGGTGAGCAGAGGCTACGGCCTATTTGTATTTGGTGACGGATCCGACATGCATGTGCCCGTGGAGTTTGGGTTGCATTTCACGCATAACCATACCTTTTGCATTGTTGTTTGTAGATTGCAATTGTGATGTGGTTGCTGCCTTTGTTGTGAATTGGTGTGCCTAGTTACCTTTCCTATGCAATGCTTATTCCATATGTTATTAATTATGAAAAGAGACTCACCCTACTGCTTTTATGTTGCTTCTTATGTTGGCAACGTGCAGGTAATAACGAGTGAAGGTTACCCTTATGCCTTCGTCTGGTAGGAAGTGTCATGCTCTGATACGTAGCACCGGGGGGCGTCTTATGTTTATGTGTTATTGTCTTTATGCTGTTAGACTATTATTGATGCTGTATTGGTTTTGTTTTCGAACATGTTATTATTCCACTGCGGTAGTGATGGCATTTGGTTGATGCAAACTAAACAGTATTTTATGGTGCTATGTATCTTGTGGTTTTAACCGAACTATGAAAAAAATTGAAGTTGTTGATTTAATGAAGTAAGTGTAGCACTCGCTTAGATTGTTTTCAAAAAAAAAAAAGAAAAAAAAAGAAACTCTGATTTTATTAAATAGTAAGGTTATTAGAAAAGGGGTGTTACAAAGACCATCCCCCAGGATAATCTCGACTTGGGGCCAACTGTTCTGGACTGGATCATGAGACCCACTCCAGCAATTGGACATGACTAAGCCCAATAAACTTTGGCCCATATCCATGATAAATCAGCCCTTTGTGGCCATTATGTCTCAATGGCTTAGATCTACCTGACCAATCTGACGGCTCAAAGCTGACACAGATCCCTATAAATACTGACATGCATTTCCATTAAGGACAGTCCTATGACGTAAGGTCGGAGCCATCGTCAATCAAGGAGATGGGAGAGGAACTAGAGTACAAGATCCTCCCACTGTGGTCGCCAATGTTCTGTACCGTATCTCTGGACTTGTACCCGATCTTAGACCCAAGGTCCGATCCGAGATAGATCCGAGATAGTTGGTAGGGGTTGGTCTTGATCAACCGAGCTCCGCTTCCGATCCGGGGCAGGTGGTACCTGCGGGGACACTCCGACGCTCAAGTCAGCCAGAGAGCTAATTAGAGGTGAAGAGTAGGAAAGAGTGTGTACCTTTAATGAAGCATTCAATGCTTATTTATAGAGTTTGGTGGTGTTAGACCTGATGAATCAGGACCGTCCGATCTTGCGGTTGATGGATCTGCATTTGGTGTTGGGCCTCATTATTGTGGATTGGGCCAATCCATAACAGTTGCCCCCCAAGTCGGGTCGTCTTGGGGCGAGCTAGACTTGATGCCTTATATGGACTTTGTGAGAGTTTTTGAAATTGAGGTCGGACCTTCGTGGCGACCTTCTTCAAGGCCGGGCTTATAGCTACAAATAGGGCTGCCCCCAGCCTCGGAGTGCCCGAGATACGGGTCTTGTCAAAGATCTTTGAGTGCCGGGCTTATACCAACGAGGGTGTCTGCCCCCAGCCTCAGAGTTCCCGAGATACGGGTCTTGTCAAAAGATCTTCGAGGCCGGGCTTATACCAGCAAGGGTGTTCGCCACCAGCCTCGGTAATGTTAAAAATGTGACCAACTGAGGGACTCGAGGTGTCAATTCCAAGTCGCCTTCAGGGCAGTTTACCGGGACTCGGCCCAGATCGAACTCGCCCTTCAGGGTAATGGCAAACTCGGCCATTTAAAACGTGACCACCTGAGGGACTCGAGGTGTCAATTTAAAGTCGCCTTCAGGGCAGTTTACCGGGACTCGGCCCAGATCGAACTCGCCCTTCAGGGTAATGGCAAACTCGGCCATTTAAAACGTGACCACCTGAGGGACTCGAGGTGTCAATTTAAAGTCGGAGGATCTCTGTGGGCAAAAGCGCCGACGTTCCTGCCTCGGGGAATTTTCCCGCTTTCTGGAACGTCGCCTCGGAGAAGAGGAAACCAGAGATGAGCCGGGCCGAGGGGAACCCTCGGATCAGTAGGAACCATCAGGAGTTCCGATCCTAGGTGGAGTTCCGGTCTTAGCGTGAAACTTTAAGGCGATCGCTCGACCGATCCCAAATCCTTCCATCCAACCTCGGAACTTTACTTTTACTAAGCAATAAATGCGAGGAAAATTGTAGCCGACCCATATATATTAGATGGTTAAACATTTACAAAGTCGGATTACATCACGCCCGTAGGCTCATTCCGAGACCTAGGAGAAACGTGGCCTTCCTGCGTTAATCCCTTCTTCATGATCGATATACTTCTGAGATCGCTGGAGGAACTCGGCAAGCGACTCAACTTGGTTGACCCCGACGTCTATCTGAAATAGACTTCCTTCACAAAGGCCAGCCTCCATGAAGAAAAGACGAAAGGAATCGTCGAGGTTCCGAACTTGAGCAGCTTCTCTGTTGAATCTCTCTATGTAGTCCCGGAGGGACTCATTTTCTCCTTGACGAATTGCCTGCAATACCTTCCGAGATTTAGGCTTCATCTTCGAGTGGGCGAAGTGTGCAGAAAAGAGCTTGGCCAACTGATCCCAAGAGGAGATCGTATTTGGCTTAAGAGCCCTGAACCAGTCTAGAGCCGCCTTCTCTAGAGTAAGGGGAAAGGTTCGGCACTTTATCTCCTCTGGAACGTTACGGTATTGCATAACCGTGTCAAAGTAGTCGAGGTGGCGGTCCGGATCGCCAGTCCCATCATGCATTTTCAAACCTTCAGGGGGGTTCTCCAGGTGCTTTGGCACCGGGAAGTAGTCGATTTTTGCTGTGAAAGGTCCTTTACGCTTTGCCGACCTCTCAAGGGGTGGAGACCGTCGGTAGCCATACTTGCCGGGGGATCCCCGCGAGCTAGGGCGCTGACGTTTCTGCCTCGGAGACCTCTTCAAATTTCCGGTACGTCGCCTCGGAGGAGAAGAAAACAGGAACGAGCTAGGCCGAGGGGAACCCTCAGGACCATAGGAATCATCGGTGGTCCGACTTGGGGGAGTCGCTGACCCTCGCCCTCCTCTACACCGAGGTGGAGTACGGTGATGGTATCTCCTCCAAGCCGGAGATCGGTGGCGGACGCGGTCATGAGTCGTCCCACTTGAAGAGCTGCGCAGAGAGGAACTCCGATCCGGGATGTTAAGAGCCCGGGTCTCAGCAAACTGAGCTTCTAACTGGGTGTAGCGTTGGCTTTCCTGTTGGTCGGCTTCGGCTTGCCGATTTAGGAGCCGGACGAGCTGCTGAACAACATCGACCGGTACCTGGACGGTCGGAGGGGGAGATGGAAGTCGGTTCCGGGCTGAGCTTCCAGGAACCACAGCCGTAGCCGAGCTTTGAGCATGCGCCGGGCTAAGGGGTAAGATGACCGCCACTCCTTCCGAAGTCACCTACTGCAGGACCGGCCCTTCACCGACATTCAGGACAGTCCTATGACGTAAGGTCGGAGCCATCGTCAATCAAGGAGATGGGAGAGGAACTAGAGTACAAGATCCTCCCACTGTGGTCGCCAATGTTCTGTACCGTATCTCTGGACTTGTACCCGATCTTAGACCCAAGGTCCGATCCGAGATAGATCCGAGATAGTTGGTAGGGGTTGGTCTTGATCAACCGAGCTCCGCTTCCGATCCGGGGCAGGTGGTACCTGCGGGGACACTCCGACGCTCAAGTCAGCCAGAGAGCTAATTAGAGGTGAAGAGTAGGAAAGAGTGTGTACCTTTAATGAAGCATTCAATGCTTATTTATAGAGTTTGGTGGTGTTAGACCTGATGAATCAGGACCGTCCGATCTTGCGGTTGATGGATCTGCATTTGGTGTTGGGCCTCATTATTGTGGATTGGGCAAATCCATAACAGTTGCCCCCCAAGTCGGGTCGTCTTGGGGCGAGCTAGACTTGATGCCTTATATGGACTTTGTGAGAGTTTTTGAAATTGAGGTCGGACCTTCGTGGCGACCTTCTTCAAGGCCGGGCTTATAGCTACAAATAGGGCTGCCCCCAGCCTCGGAGTGCCCGAGATACGGGTCTTGTCAAAGATCTTTGAGTGCCGGGCTTATACCAACGAGGGTGTCTGCCCCCAGCCTCAGAGTTCCCGAGATACGGGTCTTGTCAAAAGATCTTCGAGGCCGGGCTTATACCAGCAAGGGTGTTCGCCACCAGCCTCGGTAATGTTAAAAATGTGACCAACTGAGGGACTCGAGGTGTCAATTCCAAGTCGCCTTCAGGGCAGTTTACCGGGACTCGGCCCAGATCGAACTCGCCCTTCAGGGTAATGGCAAACTCGGCCATTTAAAACGTGACCACCTGAGGGACTCGAGGTGTCAATTTAAAGTCGCCTTCAGGGCAGTTTACCGGGACTCGGCCCAGATCGAACTCGCCCTTCAGGGTAATGGCAAACTCGGCCATTTAAAACGTGACCACCTGAGGGACTCGAGGTGTCAATTTAAAGTCGGAGGATCTCTGTGGGCAAAAGCGCCGACGTTCCTGCCTCGGGGAATTTTCCCGCTTTCTGGAACGTCGCCTCGGAGAAGAGGAAACCAGAGATGAGCCGGGCCGAGGGGAACCCTCGGATCAGTAGGAACCATCAGGAGTTCCGATCCTAGGTGGAGTTCCGGTCTTAGCGTGAAACTTTAAGGCGATCGCTCGACCGATCCCAAATCCTTCCATCCAACCTCGGAACTTTACTTTTACTAAGCAATAAATGCGAGGAAAATTGTAGCCGACCCATATATATTAGATGGTTAAACATTTACAAAGTCGGATTACATCACGCCCGTAGGCTCATTCCGAGACCTAGGAGAAACGTGGCCTTCCTGCGTTAATCCCTTCTTCATGATCGATATACTTCTGAGATCGCTGGAGGAACTCGGCAAGCGACTCAACTTGGTTGACCCCGACGTCTATCTGAAATAGACTTCCTTCACAAAGGCCAGCCTCCATGAAGAAAAGACGAAAGGAATCGTCGAGGTTCCGAACTTGAGCAGCTTCTCTGTTGAATCTCTCTATGTAGTCCCGGAGGGACTCATTTTCTCCTTGACGAATTGCCTGCAATACCTTCCGAGATTTAGGCTTCATCTTCGAGTGGGCGAAGTGTGCAGAAAAGAGCTTGGCCAACTGATCCCAAGAGGAGATCGTATTTGGCTTAAGAGCCCTGAACCAGTCTAGAGCCGCCTTCTCTAGAGTAAGGGGAAAGGTTCGGCACTTTATCTCCTCTGGAACGTTACGGTATTGCATAACCGTGTCAAAGTAGTCGAGGTGGCGGTCCGGATCGCCAGTCCCATCATGCATTTTCAAACCTTCAGGGGGGTTCTCCAGGTGCTTTGGCACCGGGAAGTAGTCGATTTTTGCTGTGAAAGGTCCTTTACGCTTTGCCGACCTCTCAAGGGGTGGAGACCGTCGGTAGCCATACTTGCCGGGGGATCCCCGCGAGCTAGGGCGCTGACGTTTCTGCCTCGGAGACCTCTTCAAATTTCCGGTACGTCGCCTCGGAGGAGAAGAAAACAGGAACGAGCTAGGCCGAGGGGAACCCTCAGGACCATAGGAATCATCGGTGGTCCGACTTGGGGGAGTCGCTGACCCTCGCCCTCCTCTACACCGAGGTGGAGTACGGTGATGGTATCTCCTCCAAGCCGGAGATCGGTGGCGGACGCGGTCATGAGTCGTCCCACTTGAAGAGCTGCGCAGAGAGGAACTCCGATCCGGGATGTTAAGAGCCCGGGTCTCAGCAAACTGAGCTTCTAACTGGGTGTAGCGTTGGCTTTCCTGTTGGTCGGCTTCGGCTTGCCGATTTAGGAGCCGGACGAGCTGCTGAACAACATCGACCGGTACCTGGACGGTCGGAGGGGGAGATGGAAGTCGGTTCCGGGCTGAGCTTCCAGGAACCACAGCCGTAGCCGAGCTTTGAGCATGCGCCGGGCTAAGGGGTAAGATGACCGCCACTCCTTCCGAAGTCACCTACTGCAGGACCGGCCCTTCACCGACATTCAGGACAGTCCTATGACGTAAGGTCGGAGCCATCGTCAATCAAGGAGATGGGAGAGGAACTAGAGTACAAGATCCTCCCACTGTGGTCGCCAATGTTCTGTACCGTATCTCTGGACTTGTACCCGATCTTAGACCCAAGGTCCGATCCGAGATAGATCCGAGATAGTTGGTAGGGGTTGGTCTTGATCAACCGAGCTCCGCTTCCGATCCGGGGCAGGTGGTACCTGCGGGGACACTCCGACGCTCAAGTCAGCCAGAGAGCTAATTAGAGGTGAAGAGTATGAAAGAGTGTGTACCTTTAATGAAGCATTCAATGCTTATTTATAGAGTTTGGTGGTGTTAGACCTGATGAATCAGGACCGTCCGATCTTGCGTTGCGATCTCAACCATCGGTTGATGGATCTGCATTTGGTGTTGGGCCTCATTATTGTGGATTGTGCCAATCCATAACATTAGGTTTAATATAAAAATATAGGTAGTAGAAAATTAAGAAGATTCGTTACGTAACACAGTCACACATTAATATCTGGATAAGTAATTTATTATTTATTTAGAAGAGACGTCAGATTAGATTATACTCTATTTTATGTAGCCAAAAAAAAGATTATACTCTACTTTAATCATCCTAATGAAATGAATCCTGAATGTGTATAGCTGAATTTTTTTTACCAAGTTAAGTTAAAATTTTAACAACTAAATTTCCATAACAAAATTAACAACAAATTAAATAGTTAATGCAGTTAAATACAAATTTTATACATTTTTATAAAAAATACAAAATACGAAATTTATTATATTCAATTAATAAATCTATCGATTTCAATACCATTTTATTAATTACAAATTTTTATCAATTGAACTACTCCAAGTGGATGGTTCTGATGTTGCGGCCAGTTTGTTGAAAGATATGAAAATGAAGTTAAGTTGTTTGTTGGCGCAACAGGAAACATTTTGGAAGCAAAGAGCCAAAGTTTATTCGCTTCGGGATGTTCCTATAAATTTCTTCACACGGATTTATCTAATTTAAAGATAAATCTGTTTTAGTGTTTTTTACAAAACGGATTTATCTTTAAAGTAGATAAATCCGTTTAGAAGAAAAATGATTTACCTAATTCAGTTTTTATATTTTTGCAAACCGGATTTACCTCAAATCAAACATAAATCCGTTTTTGTAATTTTTTAATAATGGATTTATCTATTCATTAGATAAATCTGTTTTGAAAATATTTAAAATGAATTTATCTAATAAACAGGTAAATCCGTTGTGTAGTAAAAAATAATTTTTTTTATTTAAATTTTTTAAAAAATGTTATAAAAACACTACTAAAAATCTGTTAAAGAGTCAAAACTAATCTAAAAATTATAAAGACACCACTAAAAATCTAATAAAACCAAAATAAGGTTATGCAATTTTTTTTAGATATTTTGGAGATTATGAAATATTAAAAAAATTAATAAAAAAAATAGTAAACGGTGGAATTTGGGATTTTGAGTCCTGCAGTCCCGATAGAAATCTTTTCTTGGGGAGTTATGATCCTTGATTTTTTTCGGATTTAATGGCCGTGGTTTCATTACAATCAGAGTAGGTTGCCCGAAAACCGATTTTTTAGCCTAAATTATTCACCCAACGTACAACATCGTCAAGTGTTAACGAATATCTACACACTAAACGGAACCAAAAGATGACCGATATTCATATCTATTTTATTTTTTAAAAAAAAAATTAATTTTAATTATTTAACAGATTTATTACTTTTATTTATCAATTATTTTACAAAAGAGATTTATCTATTTATTAGATAAATCCATTTTTTTCAAAACATATTTATCTAATCTAATAAATAGATAAATCCGTTTTTTTTTATTTTTTAATAACAGATTTATCTATGGTGGGGGTTAAATCCGTTACGCATTTTTGTCTAAAACGGATTTATCTAACTAAAAGATAATTCCGTTTTTGGTTTTTTCCCAAAACGAATTTATCTTTTAATTAGGTAAATTTGTTAGTCATTTTACGGAGGGGCATTCTGGAAATAACGAAAATTGTGGAGGTATAGAGTGTTATGGTGGGGGTACAAAAAAAACCCTAATCGCAATTTGATTAAGCCTTTCGACATTGAAAAGTTTAAGCAAGCCTTATTTCAAATGCACTCAGATAAGGCTCCCGGACCTGATGGTTTAAATCATGTTTTTTTCAAGAGGTTTTGGTATTTTGTGTGGAGTTGAATTGTTTAATACGGGGAAGTCTTGGCTTGAAGCGGATGAGTTTCCTCCACATCTTAATGATGCCAATATTGTTTTAATTCCAAAATTGGAGAATCCAACTTGTATGAAAGATTTGAGACCAATTTCTTTGTGTAATATTATTTACAAAACTATTTCAAAAGTGCTTGCTAATAGAATGAAGGCAGTGGTACCCAAATGCATCTCTGTTGAACAATTAGCCTTTGCTGAAAATAGATCTATTCTTGATAATGTGCTTGTAGCGATAGAAACCCTTCACCATATGAAGTGCAAAGCGAATTGCAAAGTGGGGGAAGTGGCTTTGAAAATTGATATTAGCAAGGCATGTGATCGGGATGACTGGGAATATTTGAAGCAGGTGATGTTGAAGATGGGTTTTGATGATAGGTGGGTGAGGTGGATGGTCATATTTATGGAGATGGTTAGCTACTCAATCTTGATATACGGAGAACAAACAGATTCTATCACACTAGGGAGAGGACTAAGACAAGGGGACCCATTGTCTCCTTACTTGTTTATTACATGTGCGGAGGGTCTTACCATGTTGCTTAAGAGAGAAGAGGTGTGCGGGGACATCCATGGAATCAAAGTGTTAGGGGGCTCCATCCCTCACACACTTACTTTTTGCTGATGATTATTTTTTGTTTTGCAGGGCATCTGAAATTGAAAGCAGAAAATTAAAGGAGATTTTAACCATATATGAGAAGGCGTTTGGGCAGGCAATTAACATGTAAAAGTCAGAAAATTTCTATAGCAGAAACACGAGTCAGAAGATGAAGGAGCTTATCTCTAGCGTGCTTGGTGTCACTGAATGTCTGGGTACAAGAAAATCTTTGGGACTTCCATCTATGATAGGCCGGCCGTAGCAAGAAGCAATTGTTTGACTTTGAGAGACCGAACATGGAAGCACATTCAGAGCTGGTCCGGAAAGCACCTGTCAAAAGCTGGAAGAGAAGTTCTCATAAAATCAGTGGCTCAGTCTATCCCCACGTATTGTGTGAGTACCTTCATGATCCCACCTACTTTAAGGGAAGAGCTAGAGCGCATGTTAAACTCTTTTGGGTGGGGATCCAACGGTTCAAGTTCGAAGGGTATTAAATGGCTCAATTGGGAGGAACTGACAACGAGGAAAAAGCATGGAGGTATGAGTTTCCGTCATTTCTACGGGTTCAATTTAGCAATGCTAGGGAAGCAGGTTTGGAATATTTCTACCAACACAGATACTATAGTACACTGTGTCTTCAAATCTAAATACTTCCTAGAAGGAGTTTTTTGGGGCTCGCTTGGGCCATAATCCCAATTATGTTTAGGGTAGTATCTACACTTCTTGGGTGGTGATTAATTTGTGATCTAGATGGCGAACTGGTAATGGCTAAAAGAACAAAATGATGCAAAAGTTACTTCACCCATAGTACCAGGATGTGAGAATTTGAAAGTGGGGGACCTTTTTAGTAATTCAGGGGGTGCATGGAATATTGGTTTGGTGGATTCAATGTTCACCGTAGCAGAAGCGCAACTTATAAAAGGGATGCCTTTGTTTGATAGTGATTGTGAACAAACTCATTTGGTCTAAAAGTAAAGATGGTAACTTCAGTGCAAGGTCTCCTTATTATAGTGTCATGGAGGAGCTTATTGATAACACCCACTTGAGGAAGGAAGCTAATTGGATGGCCATATGGAAGATCAAAGTTCCTCAATAAGTGAAACTCCTCCTTTGGAGAACAACTAGAGGCGTGCTACCTGTGAGAAAGAATTTGCAAAAGAGGCATGTAAATTGTGAGATTGTTTGTCCACACTATCTTGATAGTGAAGAATCGGTGCAACACATTTCTTTGACTGTCCAAAAGTGATTGAGGTGTGGCAACACAGTGGTGTTTTAGGAGCTCTTAGACGCATCATCGAGGAAGCTGGGGATTTTAATTTGTGCTTTTTTCGAGCCCTTGTGGCGCTTTCGGTTCAGGAACAAAAATTGTTTGCGATGATGATTTGGACAATCTGGAAAATAAGGAACGATAAAGTATGGGAGGGAGTTAATACCAGTGTTCAAGCGACTGTGAGGAGGGTGTGTAATCTGTTAACCAATTGGGAAGCAGCTAGGAGCAAACAAAGCGCAACACATGATGCTCAATCCGTAAAACCAATTGCGGATTTGAAGTGGAACAAGCTGAATGAAGGGTCCTTAAAATGCAATGTGGACGCTGCGATATTTGCTGAAGATGGAAGGTACGAATTCGGGATACCCATTAGAAACGATGAAGGAAATTTTGGTAAGGCAAAAACAATGACTTTCAATAGAATCGATCTCCCCCAAGAAGCTGAAGCTATGAGCCTGAAACATGCTATAATGTGGTTGAGTGACCTAGGAATCCAATCTATTACCATTGAGCTGGATTGTTTACCGGTGGTGAATGGTACGAGAGGAACTTGTAAACTTAATTCTGACTTAGGCGCAATACTTCTATCTTGTAAGACTCTACTTTCTTATCTTCAAAGCTATAGGATTAGCTATATTAGGAGGCAAGCTAATCTCGTCGCTCATACCCTTGCTAGGGCGTCGAGACTGTATGCTACCTCTCAAGTTTTTGATTTCAGTCCAACCTGTATTGAGACAATTATCATGAATGAAAAGCACTAAGTTCCTTTTTATCAAAAAAAAAAAATTATCAATAAAATTTAGGGGATCACTCTTTTTTCTTCTTGATGTTTTTCCCTGGTTTTGCATTAAAAGGTTTTAACGAGGTTCCACATCCCTTTCTTTTGCTTAAAAAAATTGACTAATCACAATGTTCAAGTGTTTAAATCATGATGCGAACACTTAAAAATCGTAATTAATACTGTATCAGGGTGTCTAGAAAATGCCGGTCTGAGCTCCAAAAGACCGAGAAGGGCTCCAATCACCCAAGGAAGACCCTTGTCGAACAAGGAAGGGGAAGTCGAGAAGCGCAATCGTTACCCGTGGAGACACAAATAGTACTAAAGGAGGCTCCGTACCGCATGCGCTGTCGTACAGACCATGTACAGACTAGGACACGTCCACGTAGAAGACAAACGGAGAGGACGTGACAGCCGACCATTGGCTCGTACAAAGTAGTGGCCGCACCACTACCTCAATGGCAGGCGCAGAGCAGGTGCAAGAGGCAAATCTCCTGTGGTATAGAACACCCTATAACTCCTTCTGTATAATAAATAGCTTAGGTTATTGTTGTATTAAGGACTATTGGTTCATGTACTTTGGGGAGGTCTCCTTTTAGTAAGGTTATATCCTTAAGGATTGCAACACTCCCATTTTATATAAAAAACAATTAACATTTTTTAAAAATTGTCATTAATTACATTAAAATTCGTAGTTAAAATTATGTGAATGATTAATGATATTTTTTTGGTGACATGAATGGTCCTTTCTTTTATAAGGCTAATCGGCCAAAAACAACTAAAAAACACTATTATGCTATACGTATTAAACGTATACAAATACGGAATTAGAAAAAAGACAAAAAAAACTAATGGCAATTTTGTAGTTTTGCCAAAAAAATGAGGGCGCATATTTTGTTAAAAAGACAAAAATATGTATGACATTTTATAGTTTTGATAACAAAATAATGACAAATATTTCCAGTAAAAGACAAAAAAAAGTAATGGCATTATTTTAGTTTTGATATAAAAACGAGGGCAATCATTTTGGGAAAAAGACAAAAAGAAACTAATTGCAATTTTTTAATTTTGATAAAAAATGAGGGCAATCAGGTACGAAAAAAAAACTAAAATATCTAATGACATTTTTGTAGTGTGGATAAAAAATGAGGCCAATTATTTAAGCAATGCTATTTTCGAAGTTTTGATAAAAAAATGAAGGCAATTATTTTGAGAAAAGACAACAAAAGTTGATGGCATTTTCGAAATTTTGAGGTTCAAACACGAGGTCAATTATTTATGGATAAAGACAAAAATAGTTGATGGTGTTTTCGTAATTTTGTGAAAAACATGAGGACAAATATTTCTGGATAAAGACTGAGTTAGCTAGCTGATGCCATTTTCGAAATATTGATATAAACATAAAAGCAAAATTTTAGATTTTTTTTGGGTAAACCTGGGTATCCTCCACGGAGCAAAATTTTAGATTTGTGTTGCTTCTCTGTATTTTTTTGTTTTTTATTATATTAATAAAAATAACTAAGACCCGTGCAGAGCAAGGTGAGAGTCTAGTTAATGATTATATCTTTAGAGTGTAGTAGGTATATACACCGGTGTAAAACAAAGCAGGTATACACACTTAGGGGGTGTTTGTTCTAAGTGTAGAATTAACATTTCTGGGAATACATAGGTAGGAAATGAGTATTCCTATGTTTGTTAGAAGTTTGAAAAAAAATATTCCCAGGTATCAAGATTCCTATGAGTGAAA
Source organism: Astragalus membranaceus (assembly GCA_039519185.1). Lineage (NCBI taxonomy): Eukaryota > Viridiplantae > Streptophyta > Magnoliopsida > Fabales > Fabaceae > Astragalus > Astragalus membranaceus. The sequence goes on from CM076846.1 coordinate 44,670,065, forward strand.
TAACTTCCATCATTCCCAATGATTTATTCCCAAGGAAAAAGGTGGGAAAAAAGTTCCCATAAATATGTGAATAAAAACCATGAGTAACTACCTATATTCCAACTCTTAGAATAATTCCTGAAAATGTTATAAATATTTACGAAACACAATTTTCATTAATACATTAGAATAGTTGTCAAAAATTAATACATTAGAATAATATTCCCATCATTTTGTTCCTAGGAAATTAATTCCTAGGAATAAAATTACTAAACTTGAAACACCCCTTAGTAAAACAAACTAGGAATATACACCTTCTACCGATCAATAAATATGGTATATATGATTTGTTTTTGACAAGAATGGTATATATGATTTTTAAATTAGTTTTTTTGACCAATTTTTTAAAGTAGATGAGAACTGAAATATTTTGTGTATATAAATTAATAAATTAAATACTTATCTCTATATCTATTAATTAATTGCTTTTTTTTGACAAGATCTATTAATTAACTAATTGCCGAAAATAATTAATTATGTATTTGATTTGCGTTGAAATTTTTTTTTGTGTCTAACACGGCGTTTAAAAAAAAAGTAAATTCTACCATACCTATTGAGAGTTTGGTGGGTATGATATCTTCTAGACAAAATTAGTTCAATTTTAATTTTATTTTATATATTTAAATAGAAAAAAATGATAGAAAAAAATGAGTTACAATTGAGTGATTTTTGATAAGGTATAGTCACTTTTAAATCTTAATGGGCTTAATGGCATGAAAGTGTTCACCTTAAAAAATTCATGTCTGTAAGTTAAAAGATCTCGCCGCCGTGTTGCCTTCGCCGGAGGAGAAACAAAGACTGCCAACCAAATTACAACTCACACACACACTCTCTCTCTCTCTCTCCCCGATCGATAAGTCGTTCAACAATATCTTTCTCTCTCTCTGGAGCAAAGGTGCACTCTCTTTCTCTCTCTAACCTTCCATTTTACAATTTATTTGACTTTAAGCCCTCATTGCTATTCTAACCTTCGTGAAATTCGGCGTTGACCTCTTTGAATTCACCACATTGATGCTTCTTAGTGTAATTTGATCCAATTTCTTTAAATTCATTTTGCACTCTTTACTCTTCTTGTTGTTGTTTTTTAATTTCAGTTTAGATTTTGGGAATTTTGTTTTGGAAATGAAGGAAACTGATATCACGATTTGTTACAGAAAAGAAAATCTGATTTCCTTGTGTTTTTATCTGTTAATTTGTATGTAATGGTAATATAATGTTAATCAAATGAAGAGTGTTTTATACTTCTTTTTTGCAGTGTTTCTTAAGTTTTGAATGTTTATTCTGACATGTAAGTTCTTCATTTTCACGATTTCATCCCTTTTAAATTTAGTACCAAGATTCTATTCTTAAGATTTGGTCTATTTGCTTTCTTTGCTTCACTAGTGTGTTTCATTCTTCTCTCTATTTTTTCCTCTTTTTTTTTTTGGTTTTTGTAAATTTAAAATTAATTTTAATCTTTATGTTGACCGCTGAGAATTGTTAACACTTTATAGGTATTTGATTTGATGAAATGGTTGGTTTGGATCATAATGCAGAGTATTTGTTAAAATCAAGTTGCTTCCACATAATGTCGTAAACCAATTGGCATCATTTAATTGATGCATTGATTTCAAAATCTCTGGCTGAATTGTAATCTGGTTTTATTTTCCAAGAAGTGAACTCTGATTTATTCTTTAGCTTCTATGTTACAGTTATTGGATGCACAGAAGAAAACTTTATTAGTTTTTCTGCTGAAGTGTAAAATTTGTTTTGACTAAGTTTGGATCAGCTTATTTGGGCTTATCTACTGGCATAAGCACTTATGAGACTGTTAGGGAGAGCTTATGACATTCATAAGCTGTTTTTAGCCAATTTCCTTAAGCTCCTCAGGATAGCTTATGAAAACAGCTTATAGCTTATAGAAAAATACTTTCGCATTATTTTAACCTTTATTATAGAAACGGTTTATGCATAAGTTTTTATATGATAAGCGCTTATGCCATAAGCGCTATATTAAGCTGTTTATCCAAACAGGGCCTAAGAGCTATTTGTTAATTTGCAGATTTGAGAGTTTGTTTAATCAAGAACTGAGGAGGCCCAGGCCCATGATATTTTGATATCTATCTGTAATAGGAAGACCATGGGACGAGTTTCGCCATTACTCGTAATATGTTTGGTTCTTGGTTCTTCCTTTGCCACATATAATCTGGTAACAATGATAATGCACTATGGATCTTCAGAAAGCGTAGCTACTGGGGATGGTGCATTATTTTTTGACCCCATTATTGAGATGCCTGAGCATGTAAAAAATCGGAAAACATCTAAAGCACCCTTTCATGTTGCCTTAACAGCAACTGATGCTACCTACAACCAGTGGCAGTGCCGCATCATGTATTACTGGTATAAGAAACAAAAGAATTTACCTGGGTCAGAGATGGGAGGATTCACCAGAATTTTGCATTCTGGAAAGCCTGACAACTTGATGGATGAAATCCCTACTGTTGTGGTGGATCCTCTTCCGGCAGGTCTAGACAGAGTGAGTTTACTATAGCTTTCAATTGTAGTTTTATATGTTTTATCGTTATTTCTCTAATGTTTTCCAGCTTATATGATTGATAATATTGTATTTGTAGTTGCTGTTAGAACTAATCTAGCATGATTTCATGGTTGTTAAAGTCCATTGCTGCACATCCTTGTGTATGCTAATTGGAGTCTCTCTCTCTCTCTCTCCTTGTTTTTCATTTTTACATGTCAAAATAAAAGGGATGGGGGTTTTGGACTAGCATAATTTGGTGAAAGAGTAAAATCTTACAAAATTATTTGGAGACAATGAGATACTTCAAGGGTCGATATCAGGCTGAAAAAAGAGATAATCATTGAGAATGACCATTACACAATTCCAGTTTCGAACTGGTTGCCATACTTAAATTTCTAAAGGCAATACGCTAAATACCTGTTAGAAGAGCAGCAGTAGAGAACTTGTGGATGGCACTCTCAGGCCACCACAAGGTTATTTTATTAGCCACTTGGCAATGGAAAAAGATTTACACTGATGCCTCTAGCACCTCTTGCTGATCCATCAGCAATACTAAGACCTATGGAGTTGAAAAGTGCTCCTCAACCCTTATCATACCCTCCTTTATATACTAGGAGAGAAGAGCATAGGTTTCACACAATAACTACTCCTCTAACTAACTAACTACTGCCTATAACTAACCTCATAACAACTAACAGCTCATTTAGCAATAACAGAACAATTACATAACTGATAAATAGAACAATTAAACCTTCTTCTTCTTTCTAGTGTAGACTTGCAGGGGCCTAACAATGCCTCCCCCTTCAGTGTCAACCTTGTCCTCAAGGTTGAAGTGAGGGAACTGCTTCGCTAGGTAGTGTTTGTCTTCCCATGTTGCTTCCTCTGTTGAGTGTCCCTTCCACTGGATCAAAACCTGATGTATATCCTTACCGTGTTGTTGTATTGTTTTGTGTTGGAGCACTCTTTCTGGTTCATATCCGTTGTCCTTAGCTTGCAAATCCTCTGGTAATTGTTTTTCCACGGGGTGGTCCCCAATTGCTAGCTTGAGTTGTGATACATGAAAGACAGGGTGTACTCTTGTTGTCTCTGGCAATTGCAATTGAAAAGCTACTGAACCTACCTGTTTGGTGACCAAGAAAGGACCATAATATCTAGCAGAGAGCTTCGGGTGTAACTGTGTGGGCATAGAGGTTTGTTTGTGAGGTCTGATCTTAAGATATACCTTATCCCCTACCTTAATTGGTGATGGTTTCCTATGGACATTGGCATGTTTGCTCATTTGTTGTTGTGCTTTTTGTAAGTGCTTCTTAAGTTGGCCAAGACATTCATCTCTACTAAGCAAATCCTGGGCTACTGTTTCTACTATCACTTCCCCTGGTATGTATTTTGTGATAGAGGGTGGTGGTCTCCCATACACTACTTCAAACGGGGTGGTTCTAGTGGAGCTTTGGAAGCTGGTATTGTACCAGTATTCAGCCCATGGGAGGAATGCTAACCATCCTTTGGGCTGCTCACTACAAAAACATCTTAGATAAGTCTCTAAAATCCTGTTGATTACCTCTGTTTGGCCGTCGCTTTGCGGATGATAAGCTGTGCTCATTTTCAGTGCTGTACCTTGTTTTTTGAATAGCTCTTGCCAAAAATGGCTCAGAAACAGAGGGTCTCTATCGGTTACTATTGAAATAGGTATACCATGTAATCTCACCACCTCTTGAAAGAATACATCTGCTACGGTTTTAGCTGTGTATGGATGTTTAAGAGGAATGAAATGGCTATATTTGCTAAGCCTATCCACTATCACTAGGATTACTTCATAGCCTTTTATCTTAGGTAGCCTAACAATGAAGTCCATGCTTATTTCTTCCCAAATGGCATTAGGGATAGGAAGAGGTTGAAGTAATCCGGCTGGAGAGCTAGCTAGGTATTTGCTCTTTTGGCACACTTGACAAGCTGCCACATGTTTTGTGATTGTACCTTTCATGCCTATCCAATATAGGGATTGCCCTATTCTCCTATAAGTCCTATAGATACCCGAGTGACCTCCCATAGGGGTGGAATGGAATTCTTCTAGGAGTGTTGGTATCCATGTAGATGTAGCTGAGATGACTAGCTTACCTTTGTAATGTAGCCTCCCCTGTTCCAGGGTATAATGGGTGTGAGAATTGGGATCTGTTGTGAGGTCTAGCTTAATTTTTTGTAGCACAGGGTCCTTGTTCACCTCCTCCTCTAAGATATGGCTATCTGGCCAACTAATTACACTAATAGGTTGTGCCTCCAGGTTATTGTCGTGGGCTTGATTGGCAATGTCATTTGTGAGGTCCCTATTGGTGTGTTCCGCATGCTCATACTGCCTATACAAGGCATCAGCCACCTTGTTTGTGGAGCCTTTCTTATAGATAATATCAAAATCGTACCCTAGGAGCTTTGCTATCCAATTTTGTTGGTTTTGAGATATAATTTTCTGCTCTAAGAGGAATTTCAAGCTCTTATGGTCTGTGTAAACCCGAAACTTATTGCCTATCAAGTAAGGTCTCCAGTGGTTAATTGCTAGCACTAAGGCCATAAGCTCCTTCTCATAGGTGGATTTGGTGAGAGAACTGTCCGATAATGCCTTACTAAAGTATGCTATAGGTTTGTTATGTTGAGTAAGGACTGCACCTAGCCCAAGACCGGATGCATCACATTCTAAGTTAAAAGGTTCCGTGAAATTCGGCATAGCAAGGACGGGGGCAGAGGTGATAGCATGTTGTAGGTCTCTAAAAGCTTGAGTGCTCTCCTCGGTCCATGTGAATTGACCCTTCTTAAGTAAGTTTGTGAGAGGTCTTGCTATAGTACCATAGTGATGTACAAACTTCCTATAGTAACCCGTGAGACCTAGGAATCCTCTAAGAGCCTTGATTGACTTAGGAATAGGCCAATTAGTGATTGCTTCTATTTTTTGAGGGTCCATAGAGACCCCTAGTTTACTAATAACATGTCCAAGGTATCTTACCTCCTCTTTACCTAGCTCACACTTCTTCAAGTTGGCATGGAATGAATTAGCCTCTAAGGTGTGTAGCACTTGTTTTAGGTGATCTAGGTGTTCTAGCCATGTCTTACTATAAACTAGGATGTCATCAAAAAAAACTAGGACAAATCTTCTAAGAAATGGTTTGAGGGTTTCATTCATAGCATGTTGAAAGGTTGATGGGGCATTGGTGAGGCCAAATGGCATCACTAGGGTCTCATAATGACCTTGATGGGTCCGAAAAGCTGTTTTATGGATATCATCCTCATCCATTCGGATCTGGTGGTATCCAGCCCGCAAATCAATCTTAGAAAAATAGTGTGCTCCGTCTAATTCATCTAGCAATTCCTCTATGACAGGTATGGGAAATTTATCAGGTATAGTGGCTTTGTTCAAGGCTCTATAATCTACACAGAAGCGCCAGGAGCCATCTTTCTTCTTAACTAAGATAACTGGGCTAGAATAGGGGCTGTTGCTAGGTCGTATAATACCGGCCTTTAACATTTCTTCTACTTGTTTTTCAATTTCATTTTTCTGTAAATGGGGGTATCTATAAGGCCTAACGTTGACAGGTCCCTCTCCATGTTTGATTGGTATCTTATGGTCTATAGTTCTCTGTGGTGGCAGGTCTATTGGTTCGGTGAAAACATGGTTGTATTGTTCTATAATCTGAGTAATGTCAGGGGTGAGACTTGTGGTGTCTGTGGTGTCCAAGTGATAAACAGTAGGTGTGTAACTGTCCTTTTCGTTCCAAACCATAGCTATGGCATCAATTTCTATGAGTTTACACAATTGTTCAGGGGAAATAAGAGACTTACTGAGTTTTGGATCACCTTGAATTACGACAGGTCCCTGGGGAGAGTTGAATTTCATTGTGAGAGCCTTCCAATTAGCTTGAATATCACCTAGGGTTGCCAGCCAAGAGACACCTAGAACCATGTCTACACCCCCTAATTCAAACACCAGAGCATCAACTGTGAACTTGTAGTCACCTATTGAAAGCGGCACTCCCTTGCATTTTCCCAATGTACTGCGCCTGTTCCCATCACCCAGCTTGACATTGTACACGCCTGTTGCATCCATAAGCAGTCCAAGCTTGTCTACCAATTCTTTGGAAATGAAGTTATGAGTAGCTCCACTGTCAATTAAAATGACAATTATGATGCCATTGATGATTGCTATTACCTTCATAGTTCTAGGTTGATCAAGGCCTTTGGAGGTAAATTGAGAGAGTGAGATATTGTTGAATTCATGATCATCACTGTCCTGTGAATCATCACTGTGAGCCGAGTCCCCCTCTAACACAATTATCTCTCCATCGTCGTTGATGTCTTCATTATCCCCAAGAATCATGACACGCAGGTTACCTTCGGTGCAACGATGGCCTGGGCTAAACGGTGCGCCGCAAGTGAAGCAAAGCTTCTCCTTCCAGCGACGGTTCTGTTCTGTTTTTGAAAGAAACCGAATTCCTGATTTATTCTGATGATTTGAAGATGATGGGTTCGCTGTGCCTGTCGCTTTGGATGAAGAAGCAGAATTAGTGGGGGTGGATTTCGAATTGGTTGGAGAAGCGTGAGAATTGACGCGTGACCCGGAACTGTCTTCGCGCGACCCGGTTGTGGTAACGAGACCCGATCCACGAAAACGATTGTCACGATACTTGCCGGAGGAAGGAGCGGTGGTGCGAGGGTCACGTTGCGTCTCTTCGACGTGCCGAGCGAGAGAGAGAGCCTGGACCACTTTCTTGGGAGCGAGAAGACGGACCATGTCGCGAATGGATTTTCTCAACCCGTTGAGGAAATACCCGAGCATGATATGCTCCGGGGTGCCCTTCGCCTGAGCCAAAAGCAATTCAAAGTCGCGAATGTAGTCGTTCACGGTGCCGCGTTGCCTTATAGCCGAGAGACGCTCATGTACCGAGCCCAAGGCGCAATCCCCAAATCTTTGCATAATTGCTTCGGTGAAGAGTTCCCAGGAAGGATTCTGTTCATCATCCTTCCAATACTGAAACCAATGAATTGCGTCCCCTTCCATGCATATCAACGCCAATTGCATCTTCTCTGCGTCGCTTGTAATGCCCTGTAACTCAAAGAATTTGGCTGCGCGAGTTAACCAAGCCATCGGGTCGTCGCCTTCGAACGTAGGTAGCTCGACCTTTTTTGTCCACGCTTTGGTAGTGGCCTGTGAAGTTTCGCCGGTGATGTCAACGATGGTCGGAGGATTGGTGGGTGTCATCTTGATGGTGATATCATTCTTGGGTGGATCTTGATCGTTCTTGGGTGGGTCTTTGCCACTGTGGTTATTGGCGTTCACTGTGAGCGGAGTTGCGTGAGTCTTCTGCATTGCTAGCAGGGTCTGCATCACCTCTTGAAACTGAGAGTCCAGTTGCAGTTTGATATCCGCGTTTTCAGCACCCAAAGATTGTAAATGTGCATTGATGTCATTACGCACCTCGTCTAGTTTTCTGTTGAAGGTAGCTTCCACTTCGAGAATGCGTTCTTCGACCTTCTTCTCTAGCTGTGCAACATCTGCCTTAGTCATGGCTCGGTGCAGGTCGGACCAATTGTTAGAAGAGCAGCAGTAGAGAACTTGTGGATGGCACTCTCAGGCCACCACAAGGTTATTTTATTAGCCACTTGGCAATGGAAAAAGATTTACACTAATGCCTCTAGCACCTCTTGCTGATCCATCAGCAATACTAAGACCTATGGAGTTGAAAAGTGCTCCTCAACCCTTATCATACCCTCCTTTATATACTAGGAGAGAAGAGCATAGGTTTCACACAATAACTACTCCTCTAACTAACTAACTACTGCCTATAACTAACCTCATAACAACTAACAGCTCATTTAGCAATAACAGAACAATTACATAACTGATAAATAGAACAATTAAACCTTCTTCTTCTTTCTAGTGTAGACTTGGCTACTTGCAGGGGCCTAACAATACCAAAGAAATGTAAATTAAGGGGCCTTTTCCTTTTGTCTTTTGAAAATGGAAATACTATAAGCTCAGTTTTGTAGAGTTTAGTGTTGATGTTTGCTGGGCAAAATATGTTGTGCATCAATTTTGATTTCCAAGCATTCATAAAATGCATTTGCTTACGAAGTTGATGTGATAAGGCTTTGAAACCAAGTCCACAAAGACCGAATATCTTGAAATCTATTCTAGGAAACCTAGGACTTACTTTTAACAATTGTCATATTAAGCCTTGGTTTTAGTGACTGATGTGTGGAAGTGCCAGTTTTAATAACTGCTATGTGGTAGTTTATGGAACAAGTATGTATTTTCCATTTTATTGGCATTGTGTTTAGGGACAGTTACGCGATGTGTTGGGAAGTTTTATGAACAGAGATATTCTCTATAGGAGTTTCTGAAACCCCTGAACAGCAAGAGATTGCTGTAATTTCCTGTGATTCAGTCTACTTCCCTTCTACTTAAATCAGTATTCTATCATACATAATAATGGTGGCCTAGTTCACGAGGCTCCCACCAGGTGGGGTCTGAGGAGGGTAGATGTACGCAGCCTTAGCCCCCCACCCCCCCGCAAGCAGAGAGACTGTTTCCAGGATTTGAACTCATGATCTCCTGGTCACAAATCAGTATTCTATCCACTTGTATCTCTATCCACTTTTTGTATTCCTTTCCTTTTAACCTTTTCTTATTGACGTTTTGATAAATAGTCAATAATTTAAATCTTGCCCTGCATTTATTTATTTGTTTTTGTTTTTCATTGTAGGGATACATTGTTCTGAATAGACCATGGGCCTTTGTTCAGTGGCTGGAAAAGGCTAAAATAGAAGAAGAGTAAGATCTCTTGTCCCAAGTGATCTATCTTAGTTTTTTTACAATAATTTAAATTGACTTAGTTTCTCTGCTTTTGGTGCAGGTATGTTTTAATGGCCGAGCCTGATCACATATTTGTACGCCCTCTTCCCAATCTGGCTTTTGGAGAACATCCAGCTGCTTTTCCATTTTTTTACATAAAACCTGATCAGAACGAAAAAGTCGTAAGGAAATTTTATCCGGAAGAGAAGGGACCAGTTACAAATATTGATCCGATTGGTAATTCTCCTGTAATTATCAGAAAGGTAGAGTCTCTTTCAGAAACTGCTATTTAATTGAATCGTATTGATACCTGTTCTTGATGATTGAATAAACGTCCTGTCCTTAACATTGTCATGGTTCTTGTATTTTATCAGTTACTGATGTTCTCGTTATGTTTAAATAACTTAATGCCAATAAGTTTGATGTAGGCTTTTCTATTTGTTTTCCTTCAGGATTTGATAGCAAAAATCGCTCCCACCTGGATGAATATATCTTTGAAGATGAAAGAGGACCCAGAGACTGATAAAGCTTTTGGATGGGTGTTAGAAATGTATGTCTTTCCAATTAATATACAAATGTTGCAGATTTTTTTGTTCTTGAAAAGATATTGATAGTTTGATGCGGATGTTGTATTCTGTACTCTGGAACGAAGGTATGCTTATGCTATAGCATCTGCCCTGCATGATGTGAGACATATTCTACGGAAAGACTTCATGCTACAGGTTTGGCACAACACCATATGGCTCTTGAAGTTTTATTTGGTTTATTTGGCATACCCAGCTCTAATTTTACTTTTCTTGTACGTGATTATTCAGCCCCCATGGGATCTCGAAACTTACAATAAGTTCATTATTCATTATACTTACGGGTGTGACTACAATCTTAAGGTACAGTATTTATTTATTTCTCCCTATCCTTGAATTGCAAATTTACGGTCTTCGAATAATAGAAGCAACAACAAGAATCAAAACCTTTTCCCACTAAATGAGATCAAAAAAATTATGGTATTTGAATATTCCTCATATATTTGTATTCTCAATAAACACATCTCTGAAGTCCTGAAAGCTTCTTGTTATTTCTTATTATGCCATGGAACTTGGCTTTAGCAAATATAAACTTTTATTGATATACACTAGCTACTTTTTTTTGACACAATACACTAGCTACTTGTCATGTCATTTATTGTGTTTCTTATGGGAGTCTCAATATTGTTTCATTCATGATGCTCAGGGTGAATTGACTTACGGTAAAGTTGGTGAGTGGAGATTTGACAAAAGGTCACACCTACGAGGACCTCCACCAAGGAACTTGCCCTTACCCCCTCCAGGTGTTCCTGAAAGTGTGGTATGTCTAGAGCTTGCTAGTTTATTCAAAAAGTTCATCTTATTTGAATGATATTTAGCAAGAAGTACTTTCCTTGATACACGTGGCTTAACTAAAAAATTTCCTCTATAATGTCATGCTTATTTTCATTTTCCCTACTTAGAAGGAGAAAAGAAAGTGGGTTTTTTCCCTAAGCATATGTATGCGTCCAACTGTCTCAATGTGAATAACTAAAAGTGGGTTTTTTTCCCTACATAGAAGGTTTGAAATTCTTTAAAACCACTATTTGTGATTTTAAATCTTAAAAAACGCTGTAAGTTTTATAGGTTTTTAGAGCCATGATAAGGGACATAAAATTGAATAAACTACCATAATATCACTTTCTCGGGTGATGGTTACAACGGTAAAGGTTGTTGGGTGGGAACTACGTAGTGGACAGATGTGGAAAGTTTAGGAAATACCTTATTTAACCTAGCAAGGAGGGTCCATGTGATGAGATTGTGCAGAAATAAAGTTTCAAAGTTGTAGGGAATGATTTGACTAGTAGTGTGGAGCTATTTGCAAGTAGTGGCATGAATATATGATAACTATGAGACTTGGTTACAATTATAGGCCACTAGCATTGATTCTGTCCAATCCTTCTTCTAGTGCTGCCTGACATTAGGATATGATAGTGTTGCCAAGCGATCTTTTGATTCTTTGTAGGTAGAACTTCTCAGATACGATACATTTACGTGTTTTTCGCGGGTGATTTTCTTTTACCTCCCTTCCACTTCTCTGTTTCTCTTTATTAGGAAAATATAACATTAAATACTAATGCTATAGAGAAAAAATTCTTGTGCATTACTGTGTACTTATTCTCCTAGATATTGTAGGTTGTTTTCTAATAGCTGCTACCTAACCAGAAAGATTTGTGAAGTGATTGAGGCAACGGTCTAATATGTAACTATACCTCTCTTATGGAGATGAATCCCTGGTTTTAACATCCATTTATCGATGTGTTAGTGACCATTGCCAAGTAAGATATCCCTAGTGAGAGTGCCCTCTGCTCTAAAGATTAATGTTCAGCTCCTTTCAGTGTAGCATTGCCTTTCTAGATCTTATCAACAACAATATTAAATTAAAGGTCCGTTTGATTTGCTAAAAAAGAAAAATAAGAAAGGACAAAAAATTATATTCTATGTTTGTTTTGTAAATGGCCCTGCAATCAAACAAATATGGTGGTGGGATAGAGGGCAAACCATAGTTATCAAAATCGAGATTCTACGCAAGATCGTGAGCAGGGTAGCAAAATCGGAAATCGTAAAATCGCAAGTAGAATCGGAAGATTCTACCCAAAAAAAAACGTATCAAAAACTAGAATCGAAAGGGGCTAAACAAAATCGTAACTCGTAAAATCGCAAGTAAAATCGTAAGATTTTACTAAAATGCAAATATTACTATAAAGGCTTAAAGGTACTTTTAGTCCCTGCAAATGTCAAGAAAATCCAGTTTAGTCCCTGCAATTCCAAAACTTTTAAAATAGTCCCTGCAATTACTAAACGTTACTACTTTTAGTCCCTGCTGTTATATTAGTGTTAACACCGTTATGTTTTGATGATGTGGCAGCCAATTAGGATCTTCATCTTCAACCTTCTCTCTTCTTCTTCCATCTTCTTTCTTGCTCTTCCATATTTTCCCCCTCTTCTGGAAAAATACAGATCTTCATTTTTTTTTTGGTCCAAAGATCTTCATCTTCAAAACCGGAAAAACAAAAGGATAATAGATTTGTTAGATCTACTGGAAGAAGTAGAAAAAGTGAAGAACAAAACCCAGAATCACTCACCCACCCCCTCATCATCATCATCATCACCATCTTCAATCAACGGAATCAACGGATCTGCTTCTTCTTCTTCTTCTTCTTCTTCCATCTTCTCTCTCCCTCGAAATCAGTTAGGAAAAAACAACCCAGAAAAATTGTTCTTATCCCTTCTCCTTCCCCTCCTCCTCTCCCTCGAAATCAGTTACTCCTCCTCCACCAAAATATTACAGTGAGAGAGAAGGAACAAACTGTGAGTGAAGCCATGCGATGAGAAAGGAACGCACAGAATCGAAATCTGAGCTGTTCGATGAGAGAGGAACGCACGGAATCGAAATCTCAGTTGTTCGATGAGAGAGGAATGCGCAGAAATTTCAGATGTGCGTTGAGAGAGGAACGCGATGAGAGAGCGCAAATTTCAGATTTGGATTTTAGGGATTTCGATTTCATGTGCAGAGAGAGTCCGGATCTCAGATTTTGATTTCAGTTCTTCTCCCTTCTTCTTCTTCTTCTTTAACAGACCTGTTCCTGCATTTTTGCAAACCTGTTCCTGCGTTTGTGTTTGTGGTCGCTCGATTTCTGGGTTGCTGGTTTGTGGTTTTTGATTTTAATTTAAGTTTTAGTAATTTATTTTTTAGTTTTAATATTTTATAAGCTATTTTTCTGGTCTGACTAAGCCCTTTTATTCCATGTTGGCATCCCTGTTGGCTGCCACATCATCAAAAGATAACAGTGTTAACCCTTAACTAACAGCAGGGACTAAAAGTAGTAACGTTTAGTAATTGCAGGGACTATTTTAAAAGTTTTGGAATTGCAGGGACTAAACTGGATTTTCTTGACATTTGCAGGGACTAAAAGTACCTTTAAGCCTACTATAAATTAATATAGTGAGCAAAAGGGGATATTTTGGAGAAAAAATAAGGTGTGGTTAGAAAAGGGAGATGTTTTAGAAAAAAGAGGTTTGTTTATTAACACTAGTTTTGGCCTTTAGGAAGAAAAAAAATGGGTGGTTAGAAAAGGAGGTATTTTGTTTACAAAAAAAAAAGAAAAGGAGGTATTTTTGGAGAAAGGGGGGTGTGGTTAGAAAAATGTTATTTTTTTATTAGTTTTGGGCCAAGCCCATTACAGAAACCCTAGCATGACCAGTTTAAGCTGTTCCATTCTTCCGCCGTTCTTTCTTCTTCTCGCGGCTTTCTTCTATCTTCTTCTTCAATGCGATTTTTTCTCCAAACGATGCGGCTTTCTTCTATCTTCTTCAACCCGACCCGTTTCTGAAATCGTTTCAACGATGCAGATCTTCTTCTTCCGAACGATTTTCAACGCAAAATCGCCTCTGAATCGTGGAATCGTACGATGTCACCAAAACTCGAATCGTAGGGGGTGCGTAGAATCGCAAAATCTTTTGCGATAAAAATATATTAAGATAAGATAACTATAACCATCAAGGGTTGGTCTCCCACCCCAAGGTTTCATATTCGAGTCTTGAGTGTGGCAAAAATTTTACTGGTAGGGGAGAACCAACGAACCGCCAGAGTCAGTACACATAGCTAGCTGGCAAAGTTGGTGGATATTGCGCACCAATAACACGGTAACAAAAAAATATGAAGATAACTACATGTTATATTATTTAATTCAAAATAAATATTAATCATTACTAAGGGTTTTATAGTAAACTTCGTATTGTTTTGCTTTTACTATTTATTGACCATAGAACAATATACCTGATAAAAAGTTATGATGTCACTCGAGTGTTTGTTCTTCTTGTGTCCCAAAGGCACCCTAAGGCTTAGCCTTTCAAAAATGTGGTTTGTCTACAAATATCGCCTGTTTTAACAGTTAGCTAATTAAGCACCTTACTTCTATTTTGGAGGTGAAAAGTTGAAGAACATATCATATTTCAAGTCTCATATTTCAGTATCTTGAGTCTATTATATAAAATAACAGAGATTCAGGGGAGATGTATGAAATCAGAGGTGTAATCTGTGACAAAAATATTATTCAAGAATAAAGGAAAAGTTTTCCACATAACTATATGACTTGCAATGTTATACGAGACCAAATGTGGAGTGATAAAAAATCCATAATAAAGTAATCGGCGTTATAAAGATAAGAGTGTATGCGGAGGAGTGGCTACCCAAGACATGATAGGATTAGGTATGAAGCATTATTAGACATAAAGTTGGAGTAGCACCTATTGAGAAGAAGATGGCAGTCTTTATTGGAAGTCTCTCAAGTTATTGTATTTAGTTCTCCGCTGTTAGTAAATTAACTGTAATCAATTTATCAGTAATTAGTTAGATTAGCTTGCTGAGTTAGTTCGTGAGATGTGTATCAGTTAGGTGATAAATAGATAGATTCAATTCTGTTGTAATCAGTTGAATTCATTTTCTACTTCTCAATGAAAGATGAATTCCAATTCCTCTAAATCTTTCTCTGTGCAAAACCTAGATCAGGATCATTGATAGTCTTGTTACTTGTTAGAGCATGTTTGAGAAGACTCAGACAGAGGAATTAGTAAGGAGGATAGGCCAAATAGAGGGTGGTCTGATAGTTACAATAAGAGGGATTGTTTTTGACGGATGCAGCTGATCCCACCTAATGGGGAAAAAATTGATTGCTATTATTTATATTATTTTGACGGATCTGATTGATTGTTATTATTGTTGATGTGATATTATTTGTTCTTGTCAAATTATAGTGATGTTTCCATACTTTTGTTGCTTTCTTAGTTGTGGCTACTTACTTACTTTAATCACATTTGTCCTCAACTTTAAGTGTTTTTGAGAGACATCTTTCTCCTTCAATGCTTATCATTTCCTGTCCTTTCTTCTTAATATTGCATTGTTTCATCTTGTTTCTTATTTTTACTTTACCTTCTAAAGTAAATTATTCACTTTGGAGGAACTAGATATGTATTTCTATATTCACCTCCTCACTGTTCAACTGATATTGGCTGGTCTAGTTCATTGATCTTACTCTAATTGTTATATGTCTTTATTCTGTAGCAAAAGCGTGATACAAAACATTATTAACCTGTTATTTGCTTGTAATAATGTTTCAGGTGACTCTTGTAAAGATGGTGAACGAGGCTACTGCTAACATCCCCAATTGGGACACATTGTAAATACTTTTTTTAATTCATCATAATATTCAAAGTGAAAAAAAAGTATAAACATCGATACATTAATTTTATTTTTCTGCGGTGTTTAGTTATAGAACCATAGATTAATATACACTATACCCCTTTATACGACAATTTGAATGGTGGGTTGTCTTTTGTTACAGTATTTCAGTAATTTCATTTGTATTTCAGCATTTCATATTTGCACTTGTTTTATTCCATTCTAGAAGCTAAGATATTTTACTTTTACTTTTACTATTTACTGTTGCATTGCTGGCAGTGTGCCTTACACATGGTTGTAACAGAATTCCACTAGTATTAGTAATTGAATGGAAATGTGATTTGCATCATTATTGCAATCACAAGTTTATTGATTCCCAATTCTCTCTCTTCAAAATTCTCTCTCGTCACTATACCGTTGCTTGCATATTCGAAGATTGTTCTTCTTCAATCTTCCATATCTTGTGACAAGGTTTCTATCGGAGTTTTCTCCCTAGAATCCAAATTACTGTACGAAGTGGTATCAAAGCAACGATTCTGTTGCTCCGTGCTTCGCTGCGACCATGGCTACTGGAACACGAGGTGCTACAACCATTGCTGAGCTCGACAAGAAGTATGATGACAAGCATGCTGAACTCAGTGCTAGAATGGAGCAATTGTTCGCTGGAATGGATGAGATGCGAACTCTGTTACGGGAGAACTCCGACGATGGGAGCGGTGGCTCTATCCGCGGCTCCAACCCACGTCATCAGCGTGGTGACTCTAGCAACACTGCTAACTCGTACGCTACGAGGATCGGAAAGGTTGAATTCCCCAAATTCGACGGTAAAGACGTGAAGGAGTGGCGTTACCGTTGCGACCAGTTCTTCCAGCTCGACGAGACACCGCCGGAGAACAAGGTACGATTAGCTTCGATCCACATGAGTGGGTTGGCCCTTCAGTGGCATTTGAACTACATCAGGCTCAAGCACGATATCTACCCTACTTGGGAGCAGTACGTCGTTGACGTCGCCAAGAGATTTGGCGAGGTGTATGAAGATCCACTATCCACGTTGATTCTGATCAAGCACACCGGAAAGGTGCAGGAGTACATTGACGCCTTTGAGCTCGCCCTTACCCAGGTATCCATTATCCCAGAACATGCTTTGAGTATCTTCCTGTTTGGTTTGGAACATGGCGCACAAATGCAGGTTCGTATGTTTAACCCACAAGATATAGCTAGTGCTGCTAATCTAGCTCGTCTCTATGAGTCCTCACGAGTACCATTGCTCAAATCACCACCTCAAAAACCCAATTCCACCACCAATTCATACAGTTACTTCAAAAACAACTCCAATTTCACTAAACCACCAAATAGCCAATCACCACCTTCCCCTAAAACAAATTCAACCCAGAGCCAAATAGCCAACCCAAGCCCTAAATTCTCAAACACAAATTCAAATCCTAGACCAACCCGAATGTTTACTCCTGCAC
The DNA here is from genome assembly GCA_039519185.1 of Astragalus membranaceus. Lineage (NCBI taxonomy): Eukaryota > Viridiplantae > Streptophyta > Magnoliopsida > Fabales > Fabaceae > Astragalus > Astragalus membranaceus. The sequence goes on from CM076846.1 coordinate 44,687,169, forward strand.
AAATGGATGAGAGAAAATCCAAGGGCCTATGCATGTACTATGAAGAGCCTTTCACCCCAGGACATCATTTGAAACATAGGAAGGCTCAAATGTTCTTCATGGAAGCTGAAGCTAGTGATGAGGAAGAAGAGAACCCTAGTGAAGTCAGTGCAGACACAAACAACTCTGATAGCCCAACCTTATCCTTGAATGCCTTGTCAGGGGCGCCTAGCCATCAAACTATGAAGGTCACTGGTATGTATCTCAAGAGATTGTTGCAAATTCTGGTTGATAGTGGAAGTACTCATAACTTCCTTGATCTTGATACTGCTAAGAGACTAGGTTGTTTGTTGGAATTGCTTCCTAAGCCTATGTCTGTTACTGCTGGTGGTGGGAATAAGATCTATGCTAAGTATATAGTTAGAGGATTTACTTGGCAGTTGCAGCAGTGCACTTTTACTTGTGATGTGTATGTGCTTCCTATTGTTTGCTGTGATCTAATCCTTGGAATCCAATGGTTGAAATCTCTTGGGAAAATTGTGTGGGATTTTGCTAAGTTGCAAATGGAGTTTAGTGTCAATGGAAGAAAATGTTCCCTGAGAAGTGCTAAGGCTCCATCTAATAAGCTCATTGGTAACAAGAAATTTAATGAAACCTTAAACTCAGAAGCAGAGATTTGTTTTCTCTACCTGGACCAAGATACACCCACACTCACTGTCCCTAAGGTGCAAATGCTTCACTTAGATGCACAGGACATAGCATTACCAGTTGAATTGCAGAATTTACTGGATGAGTTTGAAGATATTTTTGCTGAGCCACAAGAGTTGCCTCCTAGAAGACCAGGGTTTGATCATAAGATTCCACTTAAGGAAGGTATAATTCCTTTTAATCTTAGACCCTACAGGTACTCCATTGTACAAAAGGATGCTGTAGATAAATTGGTGAATGAGATGCTTGATCAAGGAGTGATTAGACACAGTAATAGCCCTTATGCCTCACCTGCTGTGTTGGTTAAAAAGAAGGATGGCTCTTGGCGCCTATGTGTGGATTATAGGAGGCTAAACCAGCACACCATTAAGGATAGGTATCCTATTCCTCTCATTGAAGATCTAATGGATGAGCTCGGGAGTGCACATGTATTCTCCAAATTAGACCTCAGATCAGGTTTTAACCAGTTGAGAATTGAAGATGGAGATGAACCAAAAACTGCCTTCAAGACTCATGATGGCCATTTTGAATATCTGGTGATGCCATTTGGTCTTACAAATGCACCTGCATCATTTCAAGCATTGATGAATCACATCTTCAATGAGTTTCTGAGAAGGTTTGTCATTGTGTTTTTTGATGATATCCTCATTTACAGCCCTTCCCTGGAAGCTCACATTGACCATCTAAGGCAGGTTTTCATTACTATAAGGCAGCACCAGCTCTCACTCAAGAGAAAGAAATGTTGTTTTGCAACTGACAAGGTTGAGTATCTTGGCCACTTTATCTCACAAGGGCAAGTATTCACTGATCCTTCTAAGATTCAAGCAGTGAAAGATTGGCCTACCCCTACAAATATCAAGTAGTTAAGAGGGTTCCTTGGGTTGTCAGGATACTACAGAAGGTTTGTCAGAGATTATGGCAAGCTAGCTAAGCCGCTTACTGATCTTTTGAAGAAAGACAGTTTCAATTGGAGTGATAAGGCAACAGAATCTTTTAATCAATTAAAGCAGGCCCTTGTCTCTTCCCCTGTCTTGGCTCTACCAGATTTTAACAAGACTTTCATTGTGGAAACAGATGCATCTGGGGGTGGTATTGGTGCTGTGTTAATGCAGGATAAACATCCAATTGCCTACATCAGTAAATCACTTGGTCCCAGGCATCAAGCTCTCTCTGTATATGAGAAAGAGTTGTTGGCTGTTGTGTTTGCAGTTCAAAGGTGGGGCGCATACTTGTCTCACAAAACTTTCATCATTAAGACTGATCACAAAAGTCTTAAGTACTTATTGGAACAGAAGTTAAATACTCCATTCCAGCAGGTATGGATGTCTAATCTAATGGGGTTTGATTTTGAGCTTCAATACAAAACTGGTGCATCAAATGTTGCTGCAGATGCTCTCTCTAGGCAACAAAGTGCTGAGTTGCTTCCAATGATGCTTGATAATGCCCAAGAGGGTCTCCTAGATCAGATCAAACAGGCCTGGAACTCTGATCCTGCACTGCAGAAGCTTATTTCTGAGCTGCAAATTTCACCAAAGTCTCATCCTAAGTATACATGGTTCAAGGATGAATTGAGAAGAAAAGGAAAACTTGTAATTGGTAATGTTTCTGATCTTAAGGTTACTATTTTTAAGTGGTTGCATGATTCTTTCATTGGTGGCCATTCTGGCCGTGATATCACTTCTGCTAGAATTAAGTCCTTATTTTATTGGAAGGGAATGAATAAGGATATACATAACTATGTGAGAGCTTGTGATGTTTGTCAACGAAAAAACCTGAATTGGTGAGCTCACCAGGTCTGCTACAGCCCCTTCCTATTCCACATAGGGTTTGGGATGAGATCAGTATGGATTTCATTGAAGGCTTACCCTCCTCTAATGGTAAGCAAGTCATTCTAGTAGTTGTTGACAGGTTAAGTAAGTATGCACACTTCTTGACTTTGTCCCATCCTTACACTGCTCTAGATGTGGCTAAACTATTCCTAGACACTGTGTTTAAATTACATGGAATGCCTAGTGTTGTGGTATCAGATAGAGACCCAATTTTCATGAGTACTGTGTGGAATGAACTTTTCTCACTCCAAGGGGTTCTACTCCACAAATCCACAGCTTACCATCCATAGAGTGATGGTCAAACTGAGGCTGTTAACAAGTGCTTAGAGACATATCTGAGATGTATGTGTTCAGAGAAGCCCTCTACTTGGTCCAAATGGATTCCGTTGGCTGAATGGTGGTACAACATTCACTACCACTCATCTATTCACACTAGTCCATATGAGGTTGTCTATGGACAAGCCCCACCTATTCACTTGCCCTATCTTCCAGGTGAATCCCCTAATCAAGAGGTTGGTAGAACATTAGCAGCCAGAGAATCTGTCATCAAGCTTCTGCAATTTCACTTGATGAGAGCTCAGCATCGTATGCAGCAACAAGCCAACAAAAGGAGGTCTGATAGACAATTTGCTATTGGTGATTTAGTGTTTCTCAAGCTCCAGCCTTATAGGCAAGTTACTGCTAGGCAACAAGCTTACCACTAGCTTACTCCAAAGTATTATGGGCCTTTCAAAGTCACTGACAAGATTGGTGAAGTTGCTTATCAACTTGAATTGCCTTCATCTGCTGATATACACAATGTTTTTCATGTATCACAACTCAAGATCTGTGTTGATCCCTCTGTGGCTTCATTTGTTCCTCTACCTAGTGTGCCTGCTGCTGCTAAGGTGCCTATAACTATTTTGGATAGAAAAATGGTGAAGAGAGGAAGAGTTGCTGCAACAAAAGTGCTGGTCCAATGGAGTGGAGAGCCCCCAGAAGCTGCTACCTGGAAGTTTTACTATGACCTCCTCAAGAAATTCCCTGCTTTGGGATCCTTACTGGATTCCATGAAGAAGTTCCTGCTTACTTATCCTTGAGGTCAAGGATTATTTTGAGGGGGGGGGGGGGTATTGTTACAGTATTTCAGTAATTTCATTTGTATTTCAGCATTTCATATTTGCACTTGTTTTATTCCATTCTAGAAGCTAAGATATTTTACTTTTACTATTTACTGTTGCATTGCTGGCAGTGTGCCTTACACATGGTTGTAACAGAATTCCACTAGTATTAGTAATTGAATGGAAATGTGATTTGCATCATTATTGCAATCACAAGTTTATTGATTCCCAATTCTCTCTCTTCAAAATTCTCTCTCGTCACTATACCGTTGCTTGCATATTCGAAGATTGTTCTTCTTCAATCTTCCATATCTTGTGACAAGGTTTCTACCGGAGTTTTCTCCCTAGAATCCAAATTACTGTACCATCTTTTCTTTTCGGGGTGATATTCTTGAATGATATATGGAATCGTACCAAAATACCAGATAATTTATTCTTCCTTTTTTTTTACTGAAAATGGACTGTTGCATTTCATTAATAATAAGAGTAGCGACACAATTCAGTGTTACTAATATAAGGTTGCTCATATATTTTCAGAATTGTTTTCATGGTTTGAGCCTCAGTGTTATATGCTCAAGAATAGCATACAATCATTTGCAAATAATAAGTGGGACATTGTCGGAGCATCTATACATATTTAAGATCTCGGAGCATTGCTTTATTGTTCAAACAACTAAGGCCTTCTGCACACAAAATTAACATATAAGGTGAGGGAGGATCTCCTTGGCGGAGACCCCCTTCGAAGATAGATAAGACTTACGGTCTCCCTATTAACAATTACCAAGTAGTGAATAGACTTTTTTTTTTTTTGAGATTAGTAGTGAATAGACTTTACACACAACATCATCTGATACACCTAATTATTATTATTATTTTTGATATAAATACACCTAATTTTATGGAACCCCATTTTGAACATGATTGCCTTTAGATAGCCCCAACCGTTCTGATCATAGGCCTTACTAATATTTATTTTCATATATAGCAGCTACCACATCCCTACTTACACTTTATATAATGGATAATTTCAAAAGCAACAAGAGCATTGCCAATGATAGGCCTTCTTGTATGAAAGTAGATTGAGCTTCAGACCCACATTTATGGATGACTTGTTTAAGCCTATTAACTATAACTTTGGAGATAATCTTTATAAGCACTAAAACAAAATAACAAAATCCAAAGAAAAAAATCTATATTGTAGGAGCATTTTTTTTAACAATGTATAGCATAATTTTTATATAGTTTTTTTTAATTCGAACTATTACTAACTACTCATAGTATCTCAATACTTTTAATAAAAGACTGATATCCCCTTATGCTTGAAATAAAATTTTGCACCGATGATTAACGAATTTATTCTTATTCTTACTAGAAAACGATGATGTCAAGCATTATCATCGTACGGTCCTGCAGTAGTAATGCGTCGCGTAGCTTGTGACTGTCGGCAAAAGCAAATTATTTTTTTTTTGACAAAGCCAAAGCAAATTTTGAGAGGTTCTTTCCGTGCAATGAGCTCCCGTGACGCTCAACATATACTCTAGTTCAATTAAATAACTAAAGTTTGTCAAATAGAGATTAAATACTAAATTTAATGAAACGGTGTTGAGGAAATTCCACAAGAAAAGACATAGAGCGTTTAAAAAGGGTAAGTGTAAATGTATGTGAAATTGTGCTGACAATACAAAGTGACAAGTGTTGTCTTCTTGCTCCTTTCTTGCATTAGTCACGAGCATTTCCATTCCGTTCTACACATTCCACGTGTGGTGTTCCCTTTCCCTTTACTATTTTCTCTTTTCTATAATTTTAGCATCAAGCTCATTTCAATTCTAAAATTTGTATTTTCATAATTTTGTTTATATCAATAGCTTTTCATGCATGTTATTTTTTTTGACCATTGCAGATTTTTGAAAAACCGATCTCCGCTCGTACTTGTTAGAGTTGATTGGAATTGAGCATCTTGAAAAAGTCTCACATGCTTAGTTTTGTGAAAGAAGAGGAAGACCAACGCTATATAAGGGGCTCAAGTTCTCATTTACAAGATGCACCGGCCAGGAACACTTTAAGTTTGTATTTGACTTATTTTTTCTCTTATATGCTTGTTTTAGAGTGTCGTGAGATGTGGTTAAATATTTTCTTTGAAGGGTGTGGGTTATGGGGTGCTTTGAGAAAAGTTTGTGTTGTAAAAAATTTCACATAATGTTATTCTCTAGTTGTCATTAGACAACGGTTCGTGATTTTTCTCCGATTTTAGAGTTTTTCACATTAAATTCTTTTGTTCCGATTGTGCTCATTTTATTTCTCTATGTTGTTTTTCCTAATACTTAGAATCCAATTTTGCACTAATATAAATACCAAATTTGTCTATCGCAAAAACTGAATCTAAGAACACCAGGCGGATCCCCATATCTCAGGATAAATTAAGTCATTGGGCACGCTATTGGTTTACTAGATAACTATTATAAGTGCTTATATGAATTGCTAGAATAGTATTCGCAGCCCACAGGTTGTAGAATCCACTTACAACATTTGGCGAAATACTCCAAAAATACTGCAAATACTAGTACTATACTAGAAAATAAACCGACTTGTAGTTTTGTTGTTTCACATTATTTTGTTTTGTTTTGTCTTTGTAAATTGTTTCTTTCGTTTAATTATTTCCTGCTAATACTTGTCATGTTCCGATTCAAACCTAGTTTCAAATATAGTGAGTTAAAACTACATTCTTGAACAAAACATTCAAACCTAATATAGTGACCATTACGTACTTTTTTTTTTGACAATAAGTGACCATTACGTACTTCATTGTCGGTTTTAGGAGGTTTTGTATTGTGAACCATTTGAACTTTACACTCATAAATGAGAATTCAATTGAATGTACTCAAAATGGTTGTCTATTACTCTTATAACGTGGTTTAAGCCTAACTCATAACTCAATCCACATAACCGGCTTGTAAGGTAAGGATGGCCTCCTCATTATATGCTCTTATGAGACCATATCTCTAGTTAATGTGGGGCTTGAGTTTCTCTCAATACACCCCCTCACACCCAGCACATTGGGCTTGGTGCGTCGACAATAATAGTGGGTGGCCCGAAGGATCTAGGATAGACTTTGATACCATCTTAGAATGTGGTTTAGGCTTAACTCAATCCACATAACTGGCTTGTAAGGTAAGGATGGCCTCCTCATTATATGCACTTATGAGACCATATCTCTAGTCAATGTGGGACTTGAGTTTCTCTCAATACACCCCCTCACAGCCATCACTATTGGGCTTGTTGCGTCGATAATAATGGGGGTGGCCCGAAGAATCTAAGATACACTTTGATACCATCTTAGAATGTGGTTTAGGCCTAACTCAACCCATATAACCGGCTTGTAAGGTGAGGATTGCCTCCTCATTATATGCTCTTATGAGACTATATCTCTAGTCAATGTGAAACTTGGGTTTCTCCCAATAATTACCACTGAACTAGGATTTCCTTAATAAGATTATTAAGAAGGATATATGCACATGACAAATGTCAATACAACTTGCAAAAATCAGAATCACATGTTAGATTCTAATTCATACCGAGAATGATGCCTATTGGCTAATAAATACTATATAATAGACCAATGGTCTCATTTAGTTGTTTCAACTCTTATATGGTAGCTGAGATTGAGTGCATTATATAGCCTTCATAAAGAATTTTGGATGTGACATTATGAAAGCAACTTAGATTATAGTTTTCTTTTACCCTGTTATTGATGGATAAAATTAATCGGTTTTGTCGGTGACTAATCTACATTAAAGAATCTAACTAACCATGTGTATTCAGCTTTGCCGATCTGTGTGGTTTTTCTCTCCAAATAAAATTTATACCACACCCAAGATTCGAACTTGAAACCTTACTGTGGAATCAGAACCCAGTTACTCCTCGGACCAACCCTTATTAGTACTTTGAGTATATTTTTTTCCTCTTCATTTTCTTTAATATTAAAACTAATTTTTCAGATCAAGATCTGATTTCCAATATATAAGTTAAATATATAGCTAATAAAATAAGCACATAAGAATAAGAAATAGATCTGTCAATGCTTCAGGATTGTCTACTAAGTTGGTGTCTGTATGTGGATATCTCCATTCTCTTGGATTTGTTAATTTATTTTTGGAACAGATTTAGATTTAAAGAGAATGATTAAGTCCTGTTTTCTAGAGGTCCTACCTTGCAAATAATAGTGCTCTTTTGAGTCTTATCACAGTTTTTTAATTAATGTAAAGCTATGATTTGATATCTAAGAATCTTATGCACTTTCTTAATTAACTAACCTTTCTCTCAGGCATAATAATTTTGGCACTAGGATTTGAGATTTGGTTTTATTTTGCCTTTTAGCCAGGGTGTGTATGTCCCTAGGTACGATTTTAACCCTTTTTTGTTATTAAAATTCAAATAAATATTATAAAATATATATACCATAAGTTATGATGTTATTAGTATAGAGTATATTCTCACACTTTCCAGAGTATATATAGGTTAGGAGGACCGACATGATACGGAAAAGCCTAGGTCACATAAAATGAAATTGACCTGTAAAATTTCAGTGTTTTACCATGTAGGGATGGATACAAAAGTGTATACTATTTTTCTCTTTTCAACATTGTCTCTTTTATTAGTTTAATTTCATGTGGATTATACAAAATTGAAAAATGGTAAAAGTTATATGAGTAAAATTAGCATAAATTTGTACTTTTTTGTTTATCTTTTATAATTTGGTACATTCATTTAAAAGAAATTTGTTTTATGGAGGCAATATCTACTTTTTGTGGGGCAACAACAATTTTTTTAAGCATTATAAAGTAAAAGAAATAAGTTTATGAGGGAAATTACCCCTATACCCTCTCACTTTGGTCCGCCACTGATGGTAATTGTTTTAAGAACCGAATCAGCATCGTTGGTTCAAGTGCTTAAGCTACCTAGTTCGATTCACGTAGTGAGAATTTTGTGTTGGTCAGTGTGAGATTTGCTTCTAAATACGAGCAGAGATTAGTCTTTCGTTGAAATCGTTAAGACACTCAATTGTAGTCTGCAATGATCCGAACAAAGTTAACCCTATTTCAATGGCCATGTTCACTATTTGGTTATTTGTGGATTGATCTCTTGTAATGTCAATTCTAGCCATATAAAGTAATTCATCCATGACTTAAAGATCTTTCAAGTTTGATGGATAGTTTATAGTTATTTTGTGTAAATATTTGTAGTTACAAGTTATTATACTAATAGACAAATAATGAATAAATCTCTGCTAATCTGAGGACTCATGAAAGGTAGATGCATACAAATTCCTCCCAAGAGAAGGTAGATCCAGAAAGTCAAGAAGAATGGACAGAGCAATTCAGCTGAAATCATGGTCCCTTGTTTGCAGCTGAGCTAAGCTTTGCTTGTCTTCTAGCATCAAATTAATTTAACTGAAGCTAACCTCAATATCATATCAATTTATATCTCCTTTATTCCCAAGAAGATCAGATCATCAACCTTAGCTATTTTCATTAAGAGATTGGCTTCATTTCTTTCCTTTTTTTTTTGAATGGCTTCATATCTAATTGGTGTTTTAAAAATCGAACTAACCAAACCGTTCAACCAATTAAATCATGATCCGATATTGTCTACAGTGGCAGACTACTTACCCTCTAACGAGGGGGTCAAGCGCACACTCTCAAATAATAAAATAAAACCTATCAATTGTATAATTTATTTAATTAAATATATTACAATTTTATTTTTAATATATTTTTAGTGAAACATGATTATAAAAAAATTGACCCCCTGACCTGGGGCCATTGATCCAACTCTACTATCTGCGCATAGAGGAAAATTATGAATTGTATAATTTATTTCATTAAATATATTAAAATTTTATTTTTAATATATTTTTAGTGAAGCATGATTATAAAAAAATTGACCCCCTGGCCTGGGGGTCCTTGATCCGACGTTACTATCTGCGGTTTGATTATTTCATCGGCCCCACCACGATTTCTAAAGAGTTTGGATATGTGGTTGTTGTTATCTAAACTCACGTCGGAGCTACTAGTTGTAGCTTTCTATTTGACGCGCGTCTATTGGCCTATCAATGCACGGAAACAAACATTGACTTCATCTAGATTGAAACAGTTTAAAGCGGTTGAATCATGAATCAGAGATCTCATTGGTTCGTTATTCAATTCGATTTTCAATATATTGTTTCTAATAAATAAATAGTGAGGAGAAACAAATAATGAAGTGTACAAATAAAGAAACATTCTAATGTTGACGGTGGTGGTATGGGAGTAAAAAAAGCATGGCACATTATGGAACTTCCACAATCAGACATTTGAGTCATTGTTTACAGAGAACTTCATCATCATAACCATTCCACTAAGGCATAATAATGCTTTAACCCATAACATGTCTAATATTTTATATTTTTATGAATGAATGTCTCTCCTTTTGCATCCTCGAAACTTCAAATTCCTATTCTATTATTTAGAATTACTGGGTGTATTAGCCAATGTGAGCCCCTAAATGATACTGCAACACTGTTAGAAAAAATATCATTGAGTTTGAGGCATGTATATTATACTACTATTGCTTTGGCCTTACTAGACCACAACTTACTCTGTTTTTATCTTTAGTGTAAACTCATGCAATGTGTGATCATTTTTACCCAAAATACACGTCTGAAGTGATGTCACATAAGTTACACCAAAAAAAACTCGAGTACCAACACATAAATGGATTCTTTATTTTGATGGCGGGTCTTCAGAGTTTATTAGACCCCTCTGCCACCACACACCTTCGCCACAACAACTTCTTCGTGTCTGTTTGGACCAGCGTTTGAAATTCCACGTCCACCCAGAACCACTACACGAAGTCACAGTGAGGGAGAAGCTACTTTTTGGAGCTTAAGGGTTGCCATGGGTTTTCCGCAGTGAAATTCCTTGGAGACGTGAGTTTTGTGAATAAGGAAATAAAGAAGTTGTAAATAGTAAATTTGTAGATTTATTTATATGTATTTGGCCCAGGCCCGTTAGGTTTTCTCAAAGAAAAGCCTATTTAAACGCTTTAGTGTTTGTACTCAAGGAGAGAGACACAATCAATAAAACGGAACTACAGCCGCAGACGTAAGCAAAGTTTGGCCGAACTGCGTAAACAATATCGTGTGTCCTGTTTTGACAAGTTTGGGATCCCAAACACAGATCCAAACACACACTTCATCATTTTATCCCATTTAGACTAAACCCTACTCTACTCTATCGAAACTCATCATGTCCATCCTCCATTAGTCGTTCCATGCCTCGGCCAACAATACCCTCGGTTACCCCAACCCTAATCCGATCGAATAGACTCCTTTCCGCCCCACCCTTGCCAATATTAGTACATAAAAGCACACTTTGTGTACCACTTCTAAATTATAACTTTGCGTCACACAAAAAAATGAAACCACAAAAAATTCTACAAAATTCTCCACTACAATTATTTTATTTATCTCCTTTTTTTCTCATCACATCATACACTTTATCTCTCATTTTCTTTCTCTCTTCACTTTCAATATTGTAGAAACTACTTTGTAAAAGATATACATGGTAGTAGAATTTCTCCACAAAAAAACATGCCTAGCTAGTACTAGCACCTACAAAACCAAATGGAATACAATCTGTTATCATATACCGACTTCTTTTGTCACCCCACTACATAAGATACCTTTGAGTGCCCCAGACGATGATGCTATCATACCTCTTCTCAACCATATCTCAAAAAATTAAATATATTAGAAATCTTTCAACTCAAAAATCTAAATAGAAAAACAAAATTCCCACAAAGCTAGTTGTTTTACTTTAGAGTAAAGACCCATTTTAATTGCTGATAATTTCATTTTGGGACAAACCGGTCTCCAACAATTTTTAGTACAAATTAATCCCTAATATTGAATGGACAGAGGGATAATATTTGAGACTAATTTATCTCAAAAATGGCTGGTTTGTGATAAATTCGTGTCTAATAATCTTTTAAGACAGATTAGTCTCTGACATGTAACGAGCGGAGGACTAATTTATCCCTGTTTTCAAAATGTTAAAAATTAATTTATCCAAAAAATGGCTGAGATCAATTTGTCTCATAAAAAAATTATCAAGACTAAGACAGGTCCTTACTCTTTTTTTTTAAAAGCAAAATAAAGGGATATAGAGTCTCGTTAAAATATTCTAATGCAAAACTTTCCTTAGGGAAAAAACATCAGGAATGAAAAAGAGTACTCTCGATAAATTTATCATAAAGATAGTTCCTTACTCTTGCTTTTACTATATATAGTACCAAGTCCATGTCTCAAAGGCACCACAAACTCAACCATGAAAACCACACATTCACTCACTCCATTCCTTCTCTTCCTCTTCATCTCCCTAATCCAAGTCCACGGACTAAACCCCAGTTGCAATACCCAAGATGAAGGTTCAACCCTCCAAGTATTCCACATTTTCAGCCAATGTTCCCCATTCAAGCCATTAAAACCAATGTCATGGGAAGAGAGTGTCTTACAACTACAAGCCAAAGACCAAACTAGGATGCAATATTTGTCTAGTTTAGTTGCTAAGAAATCAATTGTTCCTATTGCTTCAGGAAGACAAATCATTCAAAGTCCAACATATATTGTTAAAGCTAAGATTGGTACACCACCTCAAATATTGCTTATGGCTATGGATACTAGTAATGATGCTGCTTGGGTTCCTTGTACTGGTTGTCTTGGTTGTGGTTCTACCCCTTTTGCCCCTGCTAAATCTACCTCTTTTAGAAATGTTGGTTGTGGTTCTCCTCAGTGTAAACAGGTTTGTTCTTCATCTTTTCTTTGTTCTTTTATTACCCTTTTTTGAAATCACTTATTCTTGTTTCATCTCATTTTTTGTGGTTCGTGGCATGATTTTTTGGTATTTTTTTAAAAATAAAGATACTGATTTTGAGTTATGTATGAGGAGGATACTAAAAAAGTATGAGGCCACTTAAAAAATTGTTTGGAAAGTGTTTATAAAGTGAAATTTGCTTCTTTTTTTTAAAGTGTGTAGGTAATGATGTGTTTATCTTTAATAATTGAAATTAAAATATACAATGTTGTGATTTTTTGCAGCATATACTACAGTCATTTAATTTTTAGTTACACTCAAAATTATAACATGCTAACTTACAACCAGTGTATTCTATTTCTATCTAATATTTGACAAATTTTTTAGGGAATATTTCACCACCGTCGATTATTATTATTAAATACTAATAGTAAATTCCACCCGAGAGCACTTGGATTATGGATTAGATGTTTGAGTCTCTTCCATCTTGATCAATGTCTTGCTTTACTGTTTATTGTGGTCTTATCCAGCACGGGTGCGCATAAAAGATACCAATTTAAACCAAAAAAAACTAATAGTAAATTCCACTAAGAATTATTTAAACCCCAACTTCAACTATAGTACATGTCTTGGACTCTTGGTTGGACTTGGAGGATTAGATTCATCAGGGTCACATGTCCTATCACTTGTCACCACGTTAGATTCATATTACTTAACTGTATTTCAAAAATGCTTTAATATCACCAGTTCATGTTTTCAATTTGAGATTGGATTGTGAATCATATGATTTTTTATCGTCTAACGACTCTAATTTATTGACGGTGATGGTAATTACACTTTCTTTATTTATCACAATTATCCCACGCTCCACTCATTGCGCGTGAAAACTTTATCCCACTCAAACTACACTAGCCACTACTAGCCACCTTTAATAGACAAAAAAGTTCACGTGACCTACAAAACCTCTTGCAACTTTCTATTATTGCACTAACCGTTACAAATGATAACAATTCTCATTGTATTATTATTACTCTAATCTAAAGCACGTGAAACTTTTCAGGTACCCAACCCAACTTGCGGTGGAAGCGCGTGTGCATTCAACCTCACCTATGGAAGTTCAACAGTAGCAGCTAGTCTAGTCCAAGACAAACTAACCCTAGCAACTGACCCAATCCCAAACTACACTTTCGGTTGTGTTCAAAAGACCACAGGAAGTTCAGCACCACCACAAGGTCTACTGGGCTTGGGCCGAGGCCCATTATCACTATTGGCCCAAACTCAAAATCTTTACCAATCCACGTTTTCTTACTGCTTGCCTAGCTTTAAAGCCTTGAACTTTAGTGGATCGTTGAGACTTGGGCCTGCTTCTCAGCCCATTAGGATTAAATATACTCCTCTTCTCAGAAATCCTAGAAGATCATCACTTTACTATGTTAACTTGGTTGCTATTAAGGTTGGCCGGCGAATTGTTGATATCCCTCCGGCGGCACTTGCATTCAACCCAACCACCGGTGCCGGCACCATTTTTGATTCCGGTAATCTCTTTAACACTTTCTACTTCTGACAAAAACAGCATTACACTATAATTTTATAAATGACAAATATATAAATTTATTATTGCTATTATTCAATATTTATTAATTATTATAATTATTATCACTAATTAAAGCGGGGTTCTCATTATTACCAAAAAAAAGTGGGGTTCTCATAATTCAACTTTGGACATCCATTTTAAATAATTAAATTCAAAAGATAACATTGCCACTATTTTTTGAAGATTTTTTTTTATGATTTTACTACTAATAAATTTAGCCACGAATAATTTTTGGCTAATTAATAACTAATTATATTTTTAAGGAATTACGGCTAATTATTAGTTATATATAGATCAATTATCTAATAATACATGTGTCGGTGCATTAATTATTATGCTAATAAAGGTGTGGTACGTGTTGTGAATTGATCACATGATTCATTTTTTTCTAGGGGGTAATTTCATTTTTTTTTACCTTCTGGGTGTGTTGCTTGAATTGTCTCCTAGTCTGTCCCTATTTTCTAGATGAAGCATCACTAATAATATATGAAATGACAAAATGAGGTCAAGTTGAGACAAAATTCGAGTCAAAACCCTACAATTCATTGGACGGACCATGTAACATCACTTTGGGACATGCATCCGTTACATGTCTTGTACAAAAAGCACCCCAAATAATACTTAAGACATCATTATAACTATATATGTTACCAGCCATAACAATATTTAACTTCAAGTTTATTCTTCTAATTGGATTTTCTTGCTAATTACTATCAGGTACCGTATTCACTCGGCTAGTTGAACCGGTCTACACCGCAGTTAGAAATGAGTTTCGTCGACGAGTTGGTCGGAGAGTCCCCGTGACAAACCTAGGAGGGTTTGACACATGCTACACGGTTCCAATAGTCGTACCAACAATAACATTTATGTTCTCCGGCATGAATGTAACTCTCCCAGAGGACAACATCCTCATACACAGCACCGCTGGTAGCATCACATGTTTGGCCATGGCGTCCGCCCCGGACAATGTGAACTCAGTGTTGAATGTGATAGCCAACATGCAACAACAAAACCATCGTGTCCTTTTTGATGTGCCCAACTCAAGGCTTGGTGTTGCTCGTGAGGTTTGCACCTAAGAAGTGGTTTGATTTTCGTGACTTTGTAGGTGCATATAATAATCTTGTCAAATTGGCATTGCGAGTTAATTATTTGAGGAATTGGTATTTGATCAGTTTTAAGTGATTTGGGTTTTGGTATTGCTAAGAGTTTATTGCTAACTATATATTATAGTAGAAGATACTGAGCTACCTTGTTTAAGGAATTATTAAATGTTAAGTTTCTAAGTCTTAAGTTATATTGTAGCTTCTTATGGTATGTGCCAATGGGCTTAATTTTATATTTTGTAGCTGTCTCTTATGTTGGTTTACTCAGTTTATTAAATTTATGAGACTTTCCATTATCTTTACAAGTTCAAGCATACACCGTTGTCATGCTTTGTTGGGTAAAGAAGAGCGGATATCAAATAAACTAGTAGATAACGGCTAAGCTAGTTTATAGTGGATGAGCTGATAGTAAATAAGTTTATGGATTGAATTTAAAGTGTTTGGTAAAATTAGCGGTTGAGCTAACTTATAAATATAAAATAACATAAATGGAGATTTGTAACTAATGCTTAGAAATGAGAGAGAAGATTCATTTAATGGATGATAAATGAGGAACTTAATTAAAATAATAAAGGTAAAAATTCGAGAAAAAATGAAACGCTATAAGCTATAAACTCAAGCACTACTTTAAGTAGTGTTTCAAAAAATGTTATAAGCTAATGAAAAAATGCTATAAGCTAGTCATGCCAAGCACCTACAATGAACTTATCCACTATAGCCTATTCGCTATAAGCTAGCAGATTCATCTTGCCAAACATAGCCTAAATATTTCCGTCTCATGTTTATGCATTTCCTTTCATAAATGGTGCACCTCTGATTAATTTATTTTATGTAAAGTTATTTTAGAGTTCCTTAATTTAAATTTTTGGGTGATTACTTTATCTATATCCTTATTCTTACAAGGCTATACCGTGAAAAACAACACAACACAACCATAAAATTAGGGGTGTCAAAATGGATGGTTTGGATGGATATGGATTTGGATTATAATGGATGGATTAGAGAAATCCATTTAAAAATTTATATCCATTAGGATTGTACCAAACAAATCCAATCCAATCCATCCATTCACAAAAAAAGTCCATCCAATCCATCCATTAACAACTTTTTAATGGATGTGTTCTGTACCCTAGCAGTCGTCCGGTGACTGCTGTTGGTAGGTCTCCTGCCGTCCAAACGGAATGCCAAAATGATCCCAGGTGGGGTACCTGCAATGTCACTCTGACGCTCAAGTTAGTATTGAGAATTATGGAGTAGTATAGCAAGGAATGAGAATGTACCTGATTATGGCAATGTGAGCCAGTATTTATCACTACAACAGAATAAATTAAAAAGATCGCCAAATGAGGAGCGCTTTTCTATCGGGCGCTCCCTATTTCTAACACGGAAGCTCAATGAGGAGCGTTTTTCTATCGGGCGCTCCCTATTTCTAACACGAAGCTCAATGAGGAGCGCTTTTTTTCTGAGCGCTCCCTATGTTTTACGCGTCCTCCACAATGAGTAGCGCTTCGTGGTTCAAGCGCTCCCTATGTGTTACGCGTCCTCCACAATGAGTAGCGCTTCGTGGTTTAAGCGCTCCCTATGTCTAAAATATTATTCCTTTCCTCCTTATTTTTCCTCCTTCCCGTTGAAACCTAACTGTTCACTCACTCTCCAGCGCTGTCGTTCACTGCCTCCCGTCCCTGTTCACTCACTCTCATCGCCTCCCCTTCGCCGCCGTTAACAGTGCCGTCCCTGTTCACTCACTCTCGTTTGCTGCTACGGTTTCTCCTTGAACGTCGCGCGCCTCCCTCCTCTGTTCGCTCACTCTCATCGCCTCCTCTTCGCCGCCGTCAACAGCGTCGTCGACCAAGCCAACGACGCCTCCCTCCCCAGTTCACTCACTCTGTCTCGTTTGCTGCTTCTGTTTCTCCCCTTGCCGCAGCTCGTCCTCCCTTGCTGTCTCGTAAGTTACTCTTAGCTTTCACATTATTTTGATAATTTTTCTTTTATTTTCTCAGTGCAACTGTAATGTGTGGAAACTGCAAGGTGGTTTTTGTGATTGAGGGCTGGGGATGTTAGCCTTCTTCACCATTTTCTGGTTTTAAAAACATTTTACTAGTCATTGAATTTTGATACATGTTTGTTCATATTAGGAAGTTCTCTTAGACGATAATATTGGTTAAATATGGATCGAAAGTGGATGTCTGCAAATCGTTTTTCGAAGGAATATGTCGATGGAGTAGAATATTTTGTTAACTTTGCTGTTCGACGATTGGGAACTTCTATGAATATCAAATGTCCATGTTTACAGTGTTGTTATGTAAACTCAGTTACCGCAGTTGAGCTTGCAGGACATTTAAGGGCCTACGGGATCGATCAAAGTTATACTTGTTGGACAATGCACGGTGAGGAAAGAGGTGAATCTTCGAATATGAATAATAATTCCGAGAGATGTGAATCTTCGAATATGAATAATAATTCCGAAAAATATAGATTTGATGGCGACCAACTTGAAGAGATGACAAAGGCAGTTGAAGATGATCTTAATGATTCCCCTCAAAAGTTTGAGAAGTTGATAACCGATGCAGAGACACCTTTGTATGCGGGTTGTACTGAGTTCACAAAATTATTGGCGGTGATAAAGTTGTATAACTTGAAAACTTGCCACGGATGGACGGATAAGAGCTTTACTGAATTACTCGCACTATTGAAAGATATGTTGCCGAAGGATAATGTGCTCCCTTCTCGGACGTATGATGCAAGACAAATGTTAGGGTCAATTGGCTTGAATTATGAGAAGATACACGCTTGTCCCAATGACTGCATATTATTTCGGAATGAACATTCCTTGTTAAAGTCGTGTCCTAAATGTAATGCATCGCGGTATAAGAAGAAAGAATCTGCTCCAGAAAAGGTGTTGTGGTATTTTCCTATAATTCCTAGATTTAGGCGCATGTACCGTAATTCAGAAGATGCAAAACACTTGACTTGGCATGAGGATGAAAGGATTAAAGATGGCTTGCTACGACATCCGGCGGATTCTCCGCAATGGAAAAAAATTGATATTGATTATCCTGATTTCGGGGAGGAACCAAGAAACCTTCGACTTGCATTGTCTGCTGATGGATTTAACCCATACGGTATACAGAGTAGCTCTCACAGTACATGGCCCGTGATTTTGGCGGTTTATAACTTACCTCCATGGCTTTGTATGAAACGCAAGTATATGATGTTGTCTTTGTTAATTTCTGGGCCTAAACAACCGGGAAATGATATTGATGTATACTTGGCTCCTTTGATTGAAGACTTGAAGCTAATGTGGGAGACTGGCGTAGAGGTGTATGATGGGTTCAGAGAAGAGAGTTTCACCCTAAGGGCTATGATTTTTGGCACAATTAATGACTTTCCAGCATATGGCAATTTATCTGGTTACAGTAACAAAGGTCAGTGTGCCTGCCCTATATGTGAAGATAATACAGATTGGATGTGGTTGGAACATGGTAAGAAGAATATCTACCTTGGTCATCGTAGATTTTTGCTTCCAACTCATCAGTATCGACTGTGGAGAAAGGCATTCAATGGGAATTCAGAAACCCGTAAAGCCCCCCCACCTTTGA
Source organism: Astragalus membranaceus (assembly GCA_039519185.1). Classification (NCBI taxonomy): domain Eukaryota; kingdom Viridiplantae; phylum Streptophyta; class Magnoliopsida; order Fabales; family Fabaceae; genus Astragalus; species Astragalus membranaceus. The sequence goes on from CM076846.1 coordinate 44,705,930, forward strand.
CAGGTGAACAGCTTTTTGAAAAGGTGAAAGATTTGAACATTAAATTTGGGAAGCCTTTTGCAGGAGAGCTTGCCAAACGAGGGTGGAAGAAAAAGTCGATTTTCTTTGAGTTGCCATACTGGAAGTCATTACATGTAAGACATTTCATTGATGTGATGCATGTTGAAAAAAATGTCTTCGAAAGTGTCATTGGTACCTTACTCAATATGCCAGGAAAGACTAAAGATACCATCAATGCAAGGTTGGACTTAGTTAGTATGGGGTTGAGACCCGAATTGGGTCCGATAAAGAAGGGTACACGTACATATCTACCTCCGGCAGCTTATACTCTATCTAAGAAGGAGAAAATCATCTTTTGTAAGTTTCTTCATGAAGTTAAAGTTCCAGAGGGGTACTCTTCAAATGTTACAAACCTTGTATCGATGAAAGACCTCAAGTTGAAGTCTCTAAAGTCCCATGATTGTCATGTTCTCATGGAGAATTTGTTACCCATTGGTATACGATCCATTTTGCCCAACAAAGTGCGTCAGGCCATAACTAATCTTTGTTTCTTCTTTAAGGCGATTTGTAGTAGAGTGATTGACCCTGGAAAGTTGCCAGCGTTGCAAAGATCAATTACTGTCACATTATGTGAACTTGAGATGTTTTTCCCACCTTCATTCTTTGACATAATGATTCATCTAACAGTTCATCTGGTTAGAGAGACACAATTGTGTGGCCCATGTTACATGAGATGGATGTACCCTTTTGAACGTTACATGAAAATATTAAAAGGATATGTTAAAAACCGATCACGACCTGAGGGTTGTATTGCTGAGCGCTACATAGTCGAAGAAGCTATTGAGTTCTGCACCGACTATCTATCTAGTGTTGAATATTCTGTGGGGCTACCAAGAGAGCGTCACACAAGAAGCGTTTGTAAAGGAATGACAGGAAGCAAACTAGTGATGGTCTCAAGGAGGATTCTGGAGCAAGCACACTTATATGTTCTGCACAATGACAGTGAGGTTGATTCATATGTTGCAACGCATATGGACATGCTTAAGAGTGATTACCCAAGTAAAGGTGAAGTTTGGCTAAGAAAAGAACACAATAGGAGTTTCATAGTGTGGCTAAGAAATCATATTTCTTTAGAGTTTGCTTCGAATCCTACCTTGATTTCTGATAGATTGAGATGGTTAGCAAAAGGTCCAAATATACATGTTTTCTCTTTCACCAGCTATTTACAAAACGGGTACACATTCTATACAAAAAACCAAGATGATCAGAGTAAAATGCAAAATAGTGGGGTGACTCTTGTAGCTCAATCTATGCATACATCAGGTGCCAAAGACAAAAATCCCATTTATGCGAATATGTCATACTTTGGAGTCATTGAACAAATATGGGAGTTGGATTACAATATTTTTCGTGAGCCTGTGTTCCAATGTAAGTGGGCTGACAATAATAATGGTGTACAGATTGATGAGTCGGGGTTCATGCGAGTGAATTTCAACAAGTTAGGGTATAAAGATGAGCCTTTTATTTTAGCCTCGCAAGCTCAACAAGTGTTTTATGTCACTGATCCAGTTGATATCAATTGGTCCATTGTTCTATTGACAAACAAAAAACTATTGGTTAATGATATTGGTGATAAAGCACCCGAAGATGTTGATATTGAGGATGACCCTTTCTTTAGGACATCACAACCAATACTAGGGGAAACTACTTCAAAAGAGGATGTTGTGTATATTAGAAAAGATCATAGTGATGGAATCACGCTTCGTCGAAAACAAAGTACCAAGAAGCGAAAAGAAAAATATCATAGGAATAAACAAATTGTAAATAAAACTGTATTGAGGAAAAGGAAAAGGTAATCTAACTTACTTTTAGACTTATTTTGCTTGTCTCTTCTTTATTCATCTTCAAATTGTATATATTAAGTTACTTTTTCATTAATATATCGCAGATCAGATGACATTGCATAGCGATGATAGTGGGCATGATAGTGCTGATGCGAGTGATCATGAGCCCCCAAAAAAGGCCACTCGCCATGGAATGACCGTAAAAAAGAATATCATCAACCGGCAAAGTAAAGGACTTCCAAAACTTCCGGTAAGATATATACTAATTAACTAAATTTATAACTTAGTTTAAACTATTTGTTATCTAATTTACGTAAGTAATAATGTAGGTCCAATGGAATGTTAAAGGCCAACCAATTGGTCGAAATGGTAAACAGTTGAGTACTTTCATTGGTACTAAAGTGAAGCAAACGGTACCGATTACAATCAATACATGGAATGATAAACGTAATCTCGCTTTGGAAAGACTCAAAGAGGAGCTATGGTGTATGATTCAGGTATATAATTTTGAATATATATAGTTATCTTCTTATATAATTATGTTACCATATATTGATAATATTTTCATTGTTGTGTGTAAGCAGACTTATTTTGATGTTGATGAGTCTCGGAAAGGATTCTGTCTTATGAAAGCTGGAAAGTTACATAGGAAGTTCAGAACTACTCTAAAGAATAAATGGATGACAGATGATGAAGGGAACCTCTTACACCATCCCCCACCACTATATAGTGAGATTATAAATCGGGAGGATTGGAATGTCTTTATAACCAAACGCACCGAAGATGAAGACTTCTTGGTTTGTACAATTACCTTTTAACTTAACTATATTTGACAATTATTATGCATTAATTAATGTATATTTATGTGTCTATACAGACATTATGCAATGAAAATCGAGAGAGAGCAAAAAGTCCTGATTACCCTTATAGAGGCGGTGTTAAGGGTTATCAAGACATTGAAGAAAGAATGGTAAGGACAACATCCTTTATTTCAACTTTTACTATTATTAATCAATCTTTTGATATATTTATTAACAATTGGTAAATTTTAACAGCTAGTGGAGGTGGGGAAAGATCCAACTGAAGAATCTGTTGACCGGCATGTTTTGTGGCTAGAAGCCCGAGTAAGCAAAGATGGTGTGATTAAAGATCCAAAAACGAAAGAGGTGTCTCAAAGAATTGTAAGTACGATAAAATTAAAATTGTTTCATAATTTTGATTATAGTTATAATGTCTAATAATGTTTAATACTTATTGTGAATTAGGAGACCATATCACAATCAGTAGAACAAGGACAAACAACTGATTTTGATGGTGGGAATGACATCCTTAGGCGTGCTTTGGAACTTGAAGAGTATTCGGGTCGTGTGAGGGGTACTGGATTTGGTGTTACTCCGACATCTTTTTGGGGTCCAAATAGGCCTAAAAAAAAAGAAACTAAAGAAAGACAGTTGGAGCAATTGGTGTTCAAGCTAATGGATGAAGTTGCCGATTTAAGAGATAGAGTTGGACCAAGGATTGATCATCCATCCCCTAAGCTAGATAGCTTCAGAGATAGTTGTACCATTGCGTCTAATGAGGTATTTATCTTTAAATTCTCTTTTCTTTGTACATATTACATCAATTTATTCATATTCTAATTTTTGTTTATCATTGATTTAGGGTAACAATAATGATTGTAAACTATATATATCAAACCCTCCTAAATTAGTTGCAAGGGGTTTAATTTGTAATGAACTGGGCACTTTATTGCACAATCTACCCATTCCCGAAAATCATGTAAGAGTCAGAGTTGACGTTGCAATTGTGGGGGATGCAAACTTGCCTGTACCAGTAAACAGTATAGGGATCATGACTGTGGAGGATGCAATTGGTACTTTTGTGGCATGGCCAGTAAACCTCATTAATGTAAGTGATAGTATATTTGTTAGTAATTTATTAACAAATATATTTATTTCCAACTATACTTGTTACTAAATAGTTGTTTTTTCAAAAATATAGGTATCTCAACGGACAAAATCTAAAGTTAGTGGGAATGTTGAAAGATCTCGACCTTCTAATGCTGGCGAGTCAAAAGTTAGTGGGAATGTTGGTGGGAATGTTGGCAAATCTAAAGCTTCTGGGAAAGAGATTGAATCCCGACATTCCCAGTCTATTGCTGGCAGATCTTCTAGCAATGCCATGGACTTTATCAGTTACTTAAAAATTCATGCGTTAAACCACTTGGATAGTGACGCCATGATCAAGGCATTTATGGATAGAGGGATTTTTGGAGAGGAGCAAGTGTTAACTTTGAATCAAGAGGAACTCAAGGCGGTATATGATCATGAGTGGGCAAGTGCGACTAGTATTAGAGCATATATCAGGTACTTATCTATTGATGTTTTTATTGTTGTTATTATTATTATTATTATTATTATTATTATTATTATTATTTTAATTTGTATACATTTTTATTAAAGGTATTTGTACTATGAGATATTGGTCCCAACGGAACAAACACAAAGATATGTGTTCATATGCCCTGAGACTACTTTTCTACTTAACATCCCTCTGGATAAAACAATGCCACAAGACTATATAGACAAGTGCAGGGAACAAATGGAAAGAAACAAGGTAGAAGTGAAAGCCAATATCGATCGACGCTTGGCGTTATCGCATGAATTAAACTGTGATTCTTTGTTTTTTGCACCCATAAACTTAGGGTGAGTGATTTAATCTATATCAGTAGTATATAATATGTATTTGTGAAATAATCCTTGTTATTAATTTGATTATTCAAAAATTTTATAGGACTCATTGGATATTGTTGGTGATTGATCCCAAAAAAGACCTGATTTGCTATTTGGATTCACTGCTGGGACATTACAACAACTACCCCAAGTTGGTGGGAGTATTTAATAGGTTTGTTATTAGATTCTTTGCATATTTCATATTTTAGTTTATCTATGTATTTCGATTAATATATATATATATATATATATATATATATATATATATATATATATATATATATATGATGTTGTTTCAGTGCTTTAGCAATTTATTGGGGATTGCGTAATGTCAGGACTTCGTACAGAAAATCAACATCTTCTACAAAATGGAAAGCAATAAGAGTAAGTTTATAATTAATATTCTTATGCATATGTTATTTAATTAAATTTAATAACTAATGTTTTGTTTCATAGGGTCCCAAACAATCAAATGGCGATGATTGCGGGTACCATGTAATGAAATTTATGAAGGATATCATCACTCGCCAACAAATGACAATCCCAAACAATGTATGTAATTTGATAATTTGTTTTTTAACAAGTAATTAAATATTTAATTGATATTTAACTAATTTTAAGTTTATTTTCTTTTTTCAGTATTTTCCTGAATATGTGTCTGGAGCTCCAATGTCTGATGAGGAAATCACCGAGGTCAGAGGAGAGTGGTGTCGTCATGTTATCAATTTGATTCATGCAAATCGAAATTGATGTAAATTTTATAGTACCTCATTGGATATGTTGTAAATTTTGTTGATATTTTGGTACATGAGCATTTTGTTGAATTTTGGTACTTGACATCCCTTCTTTATAGAATTTGGTTTGAAACATATGTTGGATAGTTGGATAGATATCTGTATGCTGGAAAACTGGTTGCTGGTTGCAGGGAAGCTGAGAATTGGTAATTGGTGTAAATTTTATAGTACCTCATTGGATATGTTGTAAATTTTGTTGATATTTTGGTACATGAGCATTTTGTTGAATTTTGGTACTTGACATCCCTTCTTTATAGAATTTGGTTTGAAACATATGTTGGATAGATATCTGTATGCTGGAATTGGTAATTGGTAATATGCAGGGAAGCTGAGAATTGGTAATTAATTGGTAATACTGGCAATAGAAGAAACAAGCAAAACATTTTTGAAAAAAACTTAGGAATAGGGAGCGCTTTAAGAGAATAAGCGCTACTTATTTGAAACAAAATTAGGGATAGGGAGCGCTTTAGTTACATAAGCGCTACGTATATAAACTGAATGAGGAGCGCTTCTTAAATAAAGCGCTACTGATATTCCTCAGCGCATTAGTCATGAGGAGCGCTTTGTATAAAAAGCGCTACTCATGCGTTATTTTCAGGAGCGCTTCCTGAGCGCTACCAAAGAGAAACAACCAAGAGTAGCGCTAACATCAGTAGCGCCCGAAAGCGCTACTTATGGGGAAAAAAAGCGCTACTTATTAAGAAATCTGTTGTAGTGTATAGAGATCTGTGCCAGCTTTGAACCGTTCGATCGATCGGGTGAATCTAAGCCGTTGAGGCAAAGTAGACATGAATGGGCTGATTTATTGTGGATGTGGGTCGAAGCTATTGGACTGACCCAGGTCCAATTGCTGGGATGGGTCTCTTGACCCAGTCCAGAACAGGATGGATATCCAATCCATCCATTAATAGTTTTAAAATATAAAAAATCTATAGATTATAATAGTTTTATTGTTTTTCTTTTCAAAAATAATTATTTTTTTAATTCTATAATTATATATATATATATATATATATATATATATATATATATACATATAATATAAATAACTAATTAAATAGTAGCTTTTATATATATGGTGGTGGTATTGGCAAAAAAAAATATGGTGGTGGTGGCCGCGGCGGCCGGAGGCGGAGCACCGACGCCGGAATTGCGGCGCTCCGGTGACCCGAGATCCCCTTGCTCTCCTGTGCCAGCGCCTCGCCTGGCGCCTGACACCTGGGACCCGAGATCCCCCTGCTCTCTTGCGCCAGCGCCTCGCCTGGCGCCTGACACCTGGGACCCGAGATCCCCCTTCTTTCCTGCGCCAGCGCTTCGCCTGACGCCTAACACTTGGGACCCGAGATCCCCTTGCTCTCCTGCGCCAGCGCCTCGCCTGGCGTCTGGGACTCGGGATCCCCATGTTGTGGTCCTTTGCCAGAAACTTCGTGCCCGCGTAGGCGCCCCTCACCCGAGATCTACTTGTCTCGCCTTTCCAACTGTCGCACCCGTGTTGGCGCCTTGATCAACGGCCCCAAAGTCTTGGAATATTTTTTGTTTAGGCATTTCATCAAACAGTGAATGTGCATCTGGGGGTGGCGTTTTGTACACTATACAATTTCATGGCGCCTGGGGGTTGAGACCATGGGGTCTCGCCCCTTTCCTTCCTTTTCTTGCGCTCGTGCGCCTGCTCCGCCGGATTTCTCCCAAGCGCCATCCTTATCCTTCAATTTTTCAACATTTGTATGTTCGACTTGTGTTTATAATTTGGACTTAGGATTTTTTCAAATACGTAGTCACAAAGTTCGGCTCGCTTTTCGCAGTTGAGTTATCGACATCCGCCGGAGCAATTTGTATTGAAGTATACCCTTGGCACAGTTTACTGGAACTCGGCCGAGATACAACTCGTCAAAAGGGGTCGTGACCACCAAGGTCAGCTCGAGGTATACCCTTGGCACAGTTTACCGGGACTCGGCCCAGATAGAACTCGCCCAAGGGGGTATGACTACGAAGGTCAACTTGAAGTATACACTTGGCACAGTTTACCGGGGCTCGGCCCAGATAGAACTCATCCAAAGGGGTTGTGACCACCAAGGTCACTTAGTGGAGCATTGGCTTACAAATATGAGAGTGTTACATTTCTCCCCTTCTTAAAAAAAATTCGGTCCCCGAATTTAGATACACTCACTTAAAGCTTCAAACAAATGAGGTTATTTCGAACGTACATCATTCTCTGCTTGCTTCCCAGGTAGCCCATTTGGAAGAATGATTTCTTCGTATCACCTTAACATAAGCAATCTCCTTTTACAAAGTTTTTTTTTTCACTTTTCGATATATGATAGCTCTTGGCTCTTATTTATAAGACAAATTCTTGTCTACCCAAATCGATTGTGGTTGGAGTTCATGAGATGGATTGAGTAAATATGTTCTCAACATAGATGCATGAAAAACTAGGAGAATGAATTCGAATTCGGGAGAATGATAATTGGTAAGCCACTCCACCAACTTGTTGTAGGATCTCAATTAATGGACCTATATAACGTGGACTAAGCTTTCCCTTCCTTCTAAACCCCTCCACTCCCTTCATTAGAGAAACTCACAAAATACGTGATCACTTACCATAAACCCTAAATCCCGACGACGACAATCTACGTATGCCTTTTTTTGCCTATTTTGTGCAGCTAATAATCTTTCTCAAATCACTTTAACCTTTTCTAAGGACTTTTGTACCAAATTTGGAGCCAACAACGTAGCTTCACCTAACTCAAACCATCTAGTAGGAGATCTACATCGTATTCTATAAAATGCATCAAATGGTGCCATATGAATGCTTGTTTGATAACTGTTATTACAGGAAAAGTCTAGCAAGGGAAGATGTTTATCCCAACTACCCCGAAAGTACAACACACAAGCACCTAACATATCCTTCCAATATTTGAATGGTCCTCTTTGATTGCCCATCAACTTGAGGATGAAAAAAATGAACGAAGATCTAGTTTTGACTCTAAAGCTTCTTGAAATGATCTCCAAAATTTAGAAGTAAATTGGGAACACTACAACATTTTGACCCTACGACAACGCCTAAAATTGCAACGCCAAAAAAACCGTTGCCTTAGAGAACAATGGCAACGGTTTTTGGAACCCGTTGCTGATTCATTTTTTTTTTAATTTTTTTTAACGACAACGGCTCAAAACCGTTGCCAAAAGGGCTACAGCAACGGTTTTTTGGTTTAGCTTTAGCCAACGCTTTAAAAACGTTGCCATAAGGTCCACAAATCAGAAACAAAAAACTCAAATATTAAACAAAAAAACGGAGAGCCCTAAATCACTTCTCACAAATCAGAAACGCAAAATCAGAGAACTTCTCACACTTGCGTGAACCCTAAATGGATTCTCTCAGAAATCAGAACTCACCCTTACTTCCCTTCTTTTCTTCCTCCATCGACTACTTCCCCTTCTCCCTCCCTCCCTTCTTCGATTTGCTTCATTCCTTCTTTTTCTTAATTCTCATCCAATCCAATCAAACCCTTTGGTTTTTGTGTTTGATGGGGTCATAGCTCTCCTCTTCAAAATGCATGCTTTCAAAGACAAAGTTACACAGAAAATTTCCTATCTCTTTGCCAATTCCCGCAACTCTTCCTCGCCCCAGGTACATTTTTTCATTTTATTTTCCCCCAAAAAATTCTCTTTTTTAACTCTTATTCTTGTTTTTCATGATCTGCATCTGGTTATTTTTTTGTTGTGTATCATGCAAGAAGAAAAATAGGAGCTTGATGGATACTTTTAATGTTAGATTAGATCTGATCCGTGCAATAATCTGAATCTAGGGTTGAGTGGTTTCATTAATTTTCAACTTGGGTCTGAGTGGTTTCATTAATTTTAGAAAGCACACTCTGGGTGAAAAATCTTTTGGTGCCAATCAATTTGGTGCTTCAGTGACGTATTCAAACTTCTACAATGGGAGTGTGTTTGGCTTACCAAGGGCATCTGGAGTTGTGACACAGGCTTTTAGAGTGGGTTTTGGAGATATACTGAATCACACCCAATCAATAACTAGAAGTTCTGACGAGGTACATATGGATTTCCCTCTTGAAATTCATGGTAATAGTAATAATACAGCTGTTAGAATACAATCTCGGAGTCCAGAGGAGATATTTTTGCAGGCTCTTAGAGATTTTATATCTGAAAGGTGTGGTGTACTAGAGGAAGGTTGGCAAGTGGAATTTAGACAATCAGAGAGCAGCTCTGAACTGTATGCAGTTTACTGTGCTCCAGATGGAAAGATATTTGATTCTGTGTATGAAGTAGCTTGTTATCTAGGGCTAACGTCTGGCTACAATTCTATGGAATCTGAAATAAAAAGGGAAAGGTCTCTTCCTTCTTTAGGTGGGCCTCACCTACCGAGAAAAAGAAAGCCTGCAAGAGCTCTGGTGGCCAATGGTTTTGTGGGAAAGCGGGGAGCCTTGATCAATAGTAATTGTAAGGATTATTCTTCTGATGGTTTAAGTGTGGAATGTGCTGGTGCTCAGGGGGCTGTCCCCTCTGAGATTGGAAGAAACGAGTATAGTCAGTCTGGCCCTCATCAACCTACTGTAAGTGAATTATATTCATATTTTCTCTTGTTTTGTTGTGGAACCTGTATTGTGACTTTCAATTTTTCCCACACTAATACATAATTTAGGGGATTTATTATAGTTAATGTAACATTAGCTGTTGCTGCCTGATTTTTCTGTGTTTTATATTTTTCAGGATGGACTTCCTCTGCAGTTTAAGGACTTCTATATTCTTTCTTTGGGAAAAGTTGATTGGAGACCTTCATATTATGATGTTAACCGTATATTCCCCATGGGTTATAGATCTTGTTGTTTATTCTTGCACATTGTAAGTAACTTATCCAAATCATTCCCTATCATGATTTCTTTAAAATATTATTCCCTTGAAGTTAAATATTTTCCCTTCTCCAATTTATATTTCATCATAATGAATGATAGAATTCAAAGATGATTATTAGATGCAGTTTAAGGCTTGGAGACAGGGCAGATGATTATTTGTTGTCTGTAGCAGCCTTTTAGAAAGACAGTAAAAAGGACTGTCGATTTCTGATGCTAATAAGCATGCTGCTGCTATGACAACTCTTATTGCTCCCAACTTAAAAAAGATAGCACTCTTCAATACTTGTTTTGGTAGGGAGGGACACATAATCTTTTAAAAATTTCTCAGTTTTTGCCAATGCATAATGAAATTCCCAATTTTTGCCAATATAAACTGCTCCATTGGTTTTGTATTGTTTCTTTTATGTATATTTTCTTGCTTTGGTTTTGTTGTAGCATTTGATTGTTTTAATTAATAGAGTGTTGTATATTGCATTAATGGGGTTTTCGTTACTTTTGTAGGAAAATAATAAAAGTATAGATGAAGGTGTTGATGGCTTGGATGAAGAAGAGTGTGAAGACATGTCTTGAAGACTTGTGAAGTTTAATTTTGGAAATCAAACAATGTTTTTTGCATTATGAGCACAAACTTCTTTTTTTACTTAATTATGTCGTTTAAAATACATTAAATACTTGAACCGTATATATCTTGAATTTAGTTTATAATGACAATTTTTTTGGTAAAGAATTGCTAGAGATGTGATTGAGATGCGATTGATATATAATATGCTAGTTATTTGCGGTTGTTCGTAGCAACAGTTTTATAGTGTTGTTGTTCACATGGACTGTTAAAATACATAGGGGATGGTTTTTTCGTGTAGCTAATTGCAGCAACGGTTTTACTTTATCAATGAAAACGGTTTTAGAATGTTGCCAATCTGGCACCGGTTTTTATTTGAATATATAAGGCAGCGGTTTTATAGTGTTGCCATATTTGGCAACGGTTTTGAAGTGTTGCCATATTTGGCAACGGTTTTGAAGTGTTGCCATATTTGGTACCGGTTTTGAAGTGTTGCCATATTTGGCAACGGTTTTGACGTGTTGCCATCTTTGGCAACGGTTCCTCAAAGTTGCCATAACTAGAAACGCTTTGCAACCATTGCCATAGCGTGGAAACCAAAACCGTTGCGTTTCAGCTGTCAATGGCAACGGTTTTGCGTTTGCGTTGCCTTAGGGAACAAAAAACCGTTGCCTTTAGTTTAGGCAACGGCCGCAACAACAACGGTTTCAAAACCGTTGCCAAAGGTTATGGCAACGGTTTTTTGGCTTTAGGAAACGGTTTTCGACCGTTGCCATAGGGTCTAAATGTTGTAGTGGAACTACGGTCCGAAAAGATGGAAATAAGAAACCCATGCAATCTAACAATCTCATTTATGTATATCTGAGCTTATCAAGACACATCTAATGTGGTCTTGACTAAAAAAAGTGCTAACTTAGTTAACCTGTCGATTATCACCCAAATGAAATCACAACCTTTAGATGAACGGGAAAGTAAGCTAACAAAATTCACAGTAATTCTCTTCCACTTCCATTCGGGTATCTCTATTTGTTGGTGTAACCCTGATGGTATTTTGTGTTTTGCCTTTACCTGGTGACACACAGAGCATCGAGACAGAAAATTTGTCACCACCAATATAATTGCTTCAAGTCCTGATGCAATTTGGTTGCTGTTGGATGAACCATGTAGGTAGAATGATGAGCTTCTTCAAGAGGAGTCCTTCATAGGTTTTTAACATCTGGCACACACAACCTTTTACTAGACCAATAAACTCCATCTTATCCAATTAAAAGGTTTGACAGTTCCCCACTTTTTACCTCTTCCATGATCTTCTGTAACGATGGATCTTCCCCTTGAGATTGCTTCATTATATCTACCATTGTAGATTTAAGTTGAACTCTTAACACAAATGAGTCTAGCTCATTAATTTTAAATGTTACACCCTTAACTTCTAACTGATGAATCTCTTCAATCAAATACCTTCTCGCTTCACATATATAGGCTACACTACTCATAAACTTCCTACCTAATGCGTCTGCCACTACATCAACCTTCCATATATGGTATAGAATAATACAATCATAATCCTTGAGCAACTCCACCCATCGACGTTGCCTCAAATTCTGATCCATCTTTAGAAAATATACTTCAAGCTTTTGTGATCTTTGTAAATCTCACATGTCTCCCCATACAAATATTACCTCCATATTTTTAAAACAACAACGACTACAACCATCTCTAAGTTATGTGCGGGATAATTTTGTTGCATAACTCAACCTTGTTTCATAAGAACACATCCCAAACCAACTCTAGAAGCATCACAATACACCGTGTATCCACCAGATCCGGACAACAGGATTAAAAATGGCGCCAAAGTCAAGCACACCTTCAACTACTGAAAACATTCTTCACAAGCATCTGACCATTGACATTTCACATTCCTCTGAATTAATCTGATTAATGGGGTTGCTATATTGGAGAAATTTTTAACAAATTGTTGTTAATAGCTTGGTAAGCCTAGGAAACTACGAATCTTTATAGTTGTACTTGCCCTTGGCCACTGCTTGGCAGCTTCCACCTTTATTGGTTTTACTTAAATCCAATCACTTGATACTACATGACCCACAAATGTTACATTGCCAAGCCAAAATTCACATTTAGAAAAATTGGACATACAGTTTATGCTCCCTTAAATTCTGTGATACAGTTCGCAAGTATTGCTCATGCTCTTCCTTTTTCTTAAAATACACCAAGATGCACCAATGAAAACTATTACACATTAGTTTAAGAGTGGTTCGAAGACTCTGTTCATCAAGTCCATAAAGATTGCTGGAGGATTAGTCAGCCCAAAAGACATCACCAAAGAACTCATAATGTCCAAAATGAGTAAAAAAAAAACAGTCTTAGGAATATTCCTCTATAATTCTCAATCGATGATATCCAGATCGCAAATCAATCCTTGAGAAAACTTGTGCACCCTGCTGGAGTTGGTCAAACAAATCATAATACGTGGAAGAGGATATTTATTACGTATATTGTTACCTTATTTAATTGTCAATAAACAACACAATTCACATGGTCTCATCCTTCTTCTTAATAAAGAGAACTAGAGCTCCCCAAGGTGAAGTACTAGGTCTAATAAGACCTTTCGCTAACAATTCTGGTAGTTGATTTCTTAACTTCTTTAATTTTCCAAGAGCCATGCAGTAAGAAGGAATAGATATTGGTGCAACACTAGCCACCACATCAATACAAAACTTAATCTCCTTGTGTAGGGGTAATCTGTGCAACTCTTCTGAGAACACTTCTGAAAACTCCTTAACAACTACAACCTGATCATTACTCACCACTGATTTCTCAACATCTTTAACTACGACTTGAAGCCCTTGGCAACCTTTCTTCAACATCCACCATGTGCACATAGCAAACACCAAATGTATATGGGATATTTGGAAGTCACCCTAGATTTTGGATGGTTCAACTTCTGAAACATTGAACAAAACCTTCTTCTGATGGCAGTTAATAGTAGCATGACTTGAAGCTAGCCAGACCACTCACAAGATAACGTCTAATTCTAACATATTTACTACAATCAAATTTGCCTTGGACTCGTGATTCTCAATGGAAACTCACAATCATAAAAACATTCCGCTAACCTGGATTACCCGGGTGGTGTAACAACTAGAAAAAATGATCCAAAAGAGTAGAATCCCTACCAAACTGAGTAGCAAAACTGGATGACACATACAAATGTGTAAAACCGACTGGATTTGATCTCTGTCTAAATGAGTAAGACCTCTCTCTACAATCAGTCTATGTTAAGTTACACACTTACACTGGCTATCAGTGGTGGTCTAGAAGATCGTTGACTTGTTTGAAAGATGCTGTGAAGTGGCCATGAAGTGCCACCACTACTCCGACTTGAAATAATCTGTCATATGTAATCTTCTTTTGCTTACCATGCAAGACTCCTTCCTCTGCTCTCCTAACCTCAATCCGTATGGAACTCTCAATTATTGCAACATGCGATGGAAATTGGTTTCTTTGGGTGGATACTAACTCAAACAAATATCTCTCTAACCCAACCAGAAATCTTTGAATTTGACATGTCTCATCTAGAACCAAGTACGGACCATATATTATTAAGACAACTGACTGAATCTGATACCGTGCTCTTTTATTGACATGTTAGAAGTCTATCTAAAGCTCTCAAACTCCCTGGTCTTTGCCTCTACAACACTCTCAAGTAAAAATGGATCTAGGAATGAAACATGGAATTCCTCCCATGTCATAAGAGGTAACTATAGGTCTTCCTCTAATCAAATTATCAAACCATGTCATCTTTATATCCCTCACTTCGAAGTAGTCAACTCTATTGACTTCTGACTAGAAGATCCTTAGACTCTACAACACCTATCTATCTCATCAATAAATCCATTGGGTCCGTAAATATTTGAGTCAGAAAAATATCGGGGGCTCAAGTCGGGGGAAGTTCCTCAATATATTCATGGCATCAACATCTCCTTGAGCAACTTGTTGTCTGCCTTGCCCAAATACTACACCTGTTAATATTTCAATAGTTTGGCGAGTCGCAGTTAAACCATGACATTGCATCCTCGACAGGGACCATGAATCTAGCTCCCCTACCACGTGTATGGCGATTATGTCCAAGATGACCATGTGTTTGCCTCGTTCCTCAAGCCTACAAACCTAAGAATGCAAAGCACTCATCGTTCGCTACAACTACAACAACTCTCATACCGTGTGTACATGATGTCGACATAATCCTATAAGATAACATAACTGAGAGACTAAGCTCCACCAGAGGTACTCGGTTCTACATGACCTGAGAATCTGAAACATATAAGAGAGACGATGTGAGTCACCACTCAGTGAGTAAATAATGAAGAGCATAACAAGCGGGAAACGATAATACCGACCATAAAGTGATTTCCACAAAAATCATAAATAAGTAAATCGTATAAAGTCGTAAATGGGGTAATACATATGCAGAACTGAAACAAGCTCCCCACCTAGAAATATCAGCAATAGGCTCCCCACCTCGAAATTAGGGATGTCAAAATGGGCGTGGCCCGTCGGGCCGGCCTGTTGGCCCGCCAAAAAAACACTACAAGAATGTGTTGATTTACCTACCATATATTTCCGAGAGATTTTTTTTGGTCGCTAATATCTTCGTTTCCGACGGATAATTCCCTCGCTACGTGTTTAGTGCATTTCCCGCTTATATTTCCGACGGAATTTAAATCCCTCGCTACTTTCCGAGGGAAATTTCGGTCGGAAATGAATGAATATCCCTCGCAAAAATGTTTTTGGCTTAAAACTAAAAATCGTATTCATCGACCACTCTCACTCTCACATTCACTCTTCTTTCACTCTAACCTAATTCCCCTCCACTCTCTACGCAGCGCCCCTCCACTCTCCACTCTCGCCGCACCGCCCCTCCACTCTCCACTCTCTAACCAACGCCGTCTCCCCGCCGTCGCCGCCATCCCTTCGACCCTCTTTCATTCCCACTTCTCACTCTAACCCTAAACCCTCCAAAACGTATCCCGTGAAACATGAAAGGGAGAGAGCATGCGGTGAGAGGGTCTGAGAAATGAAATGAAAGGGAGAGAGAGAGAAAAACGAAGAGATGCATGAAAGGCTCACGGAGAGGGATGGTGGCGTCTTGGTGGTGGATTCCGGCGACGGTGAGGGAAACTCACGCCGTTTCCAGCGACGATGCGTAACGGGACGACGACGAGGCTGGTGACGATTTCGATTTCGCAAGGTATGCTAATGGATTTAACAAGCTGAGATTAAGTTGAGATTTGGATTTCGCAAGTTGAGATTTGATTTCGTGTTTGTTTTCTCTTTTGCGTATTTGTTTTTTCTTTTTCAGAGATTAGAGGTTACGCGGAAAGCGGAATGAAGAAGTGGATATGCGTTGAGGTATAATCTCTCCCTCTTTTCTCTCTTATAGCTTTGAAAAATGAATGCTATTTTAAGTTCAATTTTGCATTTGAGTTTTCAATTTGATTATAAATTTTTACCTTTATGTTCGGTTGCTGAATTTGATTTAGGATCATCACTGCTTGTGGATAAATAACTGTGTTGGTTACTGGAATTATAAGGCTTTATTTATTGATATCATCATAAATAAAATGTTTTTTGTAATTTCAACTCTGTAATGGCCGTTGTCCAGATCCTAGAAGATTCAGGCTTACTCACGAGACATCTTTTTATCAGATCTGTTAGAAGGGCTGACTACTTGACCATGCGACATGGATTTGTTTCTGTTAGTGCTTTTCAAATTCAATATAATAAATACTACCTCCGGTCTACTTTATTAGAGACAATGCGCTTTTTGATACCGTGAATAAGTGATGTATCTGGTGCTTATCATTCATTAGTTATTCGCTGTATCAAAAACTGCATTGTCTCTAATAAAGTGGACTAGAGAGGTAGTATTATGTTGTGCTTGTAATGTAGTGCTTTTCTTTTTCATAAACTAGTGTCCCTATTTCATTTTTGCAGGTCCATTTAGCACCTGGAAGTAAGTTTGATTTTCAAAAATATATCAAGAGGTCATTGGAAGATGACTTTAAGGTAGTTGTAGGAATCAGGTAATTTTTACAAATTTTACCAACCACTTTATTTTTTATTAGTAGTTTAATTCATTCAAACCAAGTCTTTGAAGTATTTCCAGAATCTCATGATTTTGTGAATTTGGCAGTCCAATACTTTGGGGATCAGTGGTGTTATTTTTGCTTGTTAATGTCGCAGGTTTGTGTTTCACTTGATTATCAATTGGTTTCTTTTATCTGTCACTCAAATTCATATGGATCTAGATCCCTGCTACCCTACAATGGTGCTGCGCTATCGGGGACTGTCATATCTAGAGAAAGAAATTGTCTCTCTCTAGATCTGACAGTCCCTGTTGGCACAACATCATTCCACGCGCAGCAGAGTATCTGTGCTCAATTCATATAGTTTATGATTGCTAACTTCTTTTTCAGGATGGCATGCTGCGTTTTGGGTGTCTTTTCTTCCACTAGTAGTAAGCATAGATCTATTTCATTTTCATTTTGATTTTCATTTTCATTCCATTTGAGTTTAGAGATTAATAATAGTTGATTTACTTGAAGGTGATTTTAGCTGTTGGAACAAAGCTTCAAGCAATTATAACAAGAATGGCACTTGAAATACAAGAAAGACATCACTACAAGAATTTAAGTTATTACTGGCTAACTCAATCCCCCAGTAATGCTGAAATTCGGCCAGAAATTGCACATTACTGGCGGATTTAGTCCGCCAGTAATCAGCCAGAAAAACGGCCGCAGGTAATTGTTACTGGCGGAATTTCAGCCAGTAATGACTGGCGGATTTACTGGCCGAATTTCAGCCAGTAATTACTGGCTGAAATTCGGCCAGTAATGACTGGCGGATTTACTGGCGGAATTTCAGCCAGTAATTACTGGCTGAAATTCGGCCAGTAATTCCGCCAGTCATTACTGGCCGAATTTCAGCCAGTAAATCCTTCAGTAATTACTGGCTGAATATCAGCCACTAAACAACCAAATCCGCCAGTACTGTATATATTTATTTAAAAAAAATGTTTTTCAAATGGTTTTATATTTAAAATTTGTTGATTTAATTCGTTTTTTATTTAAATTTTTTAAAAATAATTTTTTAATTCATTTATTTAATTCAAAAAATAAAATAATTACTAAATATTTTTTTCTAAATGATAAAATTTTCATAAACTTCATGCAATAAAGTACTAATTAAAATATCCATTACAAAATATAAATAGAAATAGTCATTACAAATGCAAATTAAAATATCTAGTAAAAGTACTAGATATCATAGTAGGAGGGTCCAGAGGTGTTGTTGTTGTTGCTGTTGTTGTTGCTGCTGGTGTTGTTGTTGTTGTTGTTGTTGTTGTTGTTGTTGTTGTTGTTGTTGTTGTTGTTGTTGTTGTTGTCATCATCCCGAAACCAAGCTAAAACAGGATCAATGTTGGTGTCTGTGTCGAACTGCTGTTGGGATTGCTGGAGTTGCTGTTGAGACTGTTGCTGCGGCTGAGGTCGAGGAAGCTGTTGAGACTGCATATGTGGTTGCTGGAATTGCTGTTGAGACTGTTGCTGCGGCTGAGAGTACGGCTGAGAGTACGGCTGACCACATGTGCCCCGGAAGGAAGGCTGGCCGATTACACCCGGGTACGGCTGAAAAGCTCCGGCATAAGGCTGGGCATATTGTGGTGCTGGAAAAAATGATGCAGATGATGACATTGATGGCCTCGGATATAAAGACATAGTACCCATCAATTGATTCCAGCGCTCATCATTCAACCTCTGCTGCTCCCGCATCTGCTGCATTTCCTGATCATGTTTGTCTTGTCGCTCTTGCATCTGACGCTGTGTCTCGCTCAATTGTTGTGTCAATGACTGAATAGCGTCTAATTCTGACGGAGCATAAGAGCGACCAGTACTTCTTTCTGAAGAAGATGCTGGCCTCAGATTTGGAATAATTGAATCTTGGTAAGCAGCATGGCCAATACCACCAGCTCCTACTAACCGGCTACCTTTGGTTGGACCAACAAATTCCTGCCAAGCATTGAAAGCCGCTCGACTCTCCTCAATAGGATCAATGTCAGTGATGCCATTACTCTGCAGTGATGCCGCTCGAGCAGCCTGCCATTCAGAGAAGTTTTCCTGATAGGAATAACCAAGAAATGAAAAATTACCCCATTAATGTAGATATAGAATATAATATGATATATGATATATAATATAATAAAAACATTAATATATAATTAATAAACATTATATATTTACCTGAATATTCCTATGTCGGGCATCAGGATACTCGCTCGTCTCCTCTCGCATATGAATCTGGCAGTGTAACTCAACCAAAGTAGGTGGTCGACCAAGGATGGCCTCCTATATACATAGTTATTATTATTTAACATATTAGTGTTTAATAAAATATAAAATATGTATGTATAATATAAATTTAATCAATTAAAAAATTTACCAAGCGTTTGAAGTGTTCAACAGTGTTGATAGAACCTGCCGTGTTTATGCAACCACCTTTCTCTGAAGCTCGGTTCTTCTTAGCTTTCTCACATTTTTCAATATACTTAAGGTCGTCCCATCTCTTTTGCAGCACAAGCCAATCAGAATTCCCAATCCACGACGGCTGAATACGATTATTACGACACTGCTGGAGCATTGATGAAAAGCGGTGAGAAGCTCTTTTGTGGAATACTCTCTCAACATTCCTTTGTTCCTCTGGGAGCCATGCCATTTTTGCCTATTTAAACAAGTTTAATTAACGTGTTAGTATAGTAAAAACAAATTAATCAATTCAACAAAATTAAAAAATTGAAAATCCACCGTGTAAAAAAAAAAACATACGCAGAACTGATTCCACATTTTGGATGTCTTATCCTTTTTGACCTCTTTCCAATTCAACCAGGGGCTAGTGTAATTCGCTTTGATGATGTCTGTGATCGTGCTGGATACAATCCTCCCATGATCAAACCTGTTTATAAAAAAGATAAATTAAAACAATAATAATTTATAATTTATATTTAATAAATCAACCAAATATATTGTCATAAATTAATAAATACTTACTGGTCACCAATAACCTTCGCTACGATACGACCGTCACGCGTAACCTCAACCACTTCCCTATTAATATTATACCTGCGTATCCCATTTTCATCTGCCGGAGGCTCGACACTACCAGGTGGAGGCACAAATGGTCTATCCATAGTGCTAGGTCCACTGCCATCCTGATCCGTACGAGGTGGAGGTACAAAAGGGCCATCAACAACAAC
The DNA here is from genome assembly GCA_039519185.1 of Astragalus membranaceus. Taxonomy (NCBI): domain Eukaryota; kingdom Viridiplantae; phylum Streptophyta; class Magnoliopsida; order Fabales; family Fabaceae; genus Astragalus; species Astragalus membranaceus. Next base: position 44,726,058 of record CM076846.1, read on the forward strand.
ATAAGTCACACGACGACGACCGCGTAAAGAAGTAGAAACCTTCTTCTTCCCTTTATCATTAGGTTGGTCATCAGTACTTTCTGATCCTGATGATGTCATCACTGTGTGTGTGTGTGTATATATATATATAATGAATCAAATAAATAATGAATAACATAAATGATGAATAACATACATGAAGAATAAATATTATTTCATACAAAAAGCGTCTTATATATTAATATTATCTAATTACAAATAAAATCATCTAATTAGAATCCCATTCTTTCTCAAAATCACCATCATCATCAGATGAGTGAATTCTTGATACACCGACATGGTCGACAACATCTTCATGATCTGTATCTTCTTCATCATCATTAACTTCATCACCCGTGTTTGGCTCATCACATAAACGGGTAATGGGTTCTACTTCAATCACTTCATTTACGTTGGACATTTCATCCATTTGATATGGCACGTCTTCCACTGTGTCATCATTTGTCTCAATGCGACCTCTTGGTTTTGTCTTAATTGCGACACACCAACCACGCCGATCAGTCCGTGTTGATGGATAAGAAACATAATAGACTTGTCTCACATTTTGTGCAATGACGAACGGATCATACGGTCGATATCTACTAGTCATTTTAATGTCCACTGTATTTGTCTTTGGATTAAACTTTGTTCCTCGAGCGGACGGGTCAAACCATTTACAATAAAAAACCACCACCTTTTGATTATAATCTAGATAAGGGTACGCAAGTTCATATATGTGTTCAACCACACCATAGAAATCATCTTCGCCTCTCCCGGTGTCACCCTTCATGCAAACTCCACTATTGACGGTTTCTCTGCCCTCTGTCCATTCCTTAGTGTGAAATTTGTATCCATTGACAAAGTATGTGTGCCATTCTTTAACACATCTTCGAGGACCGTCAGATAAGTTCCTCAAGTGTTGGTTAGTAGGAGTTGGCGGGAGGAAATACACACGTTCCTTAAACCACATTGGAAAATGTGCATGAATATGAGCAGAAGATTGCTCTTCCGCAACTTCTCCTGATGACAAAAACTCCCTATAATAACAAAATATTAATTGTTACACAACTGTGTACATTAATTTATTAACTAATTTAGATAGCTATATAGGTTGAGAAATACATACTCAATGAATGGTTGGACCTCAGTACAGTTTATCAATACATGAACATGGGCCGAGTTTAACTCTTCTTCTGTTAGCCAGTGAGTTGACTCCTTTCCAGACTGACGACCAGGTAGACAAAATACAGACAAAGCTAAACGATGTCTTGGACATTCAATTTCTGTTTCATTTCGACTACTTCTAGAAGCAAATTCATTCTTGAAGTAATAAGAGCAAAAATGAGTTGTTTCACGATGTAAGTAAGAAGAACATATCGATCCTTCAACTCTAGCTTTATTTTTAACTGATCTTTTTGAATCACCCATGAACCTAGATAGATAAAATGATATATGTTAATAACCCATCTAATAAAAATTTGATATATTCTTTCGATATATTAACTAATTACCTTTCAAACGGATACATCCATCTGTATTGGACAGGACCGCCAAGTTTAGCTTCATGTGCTAGATGAACAGGAAGATGCTCCATAGAATCAAAGAACCCAGGCGGAAAAATTCTCTCCAACTTGCATAAGATAAGTGGGATGTCTTGTTCCATTTTTGTAAGATCATTCGCTTTTAGCGTTGCAGAACACAAATTCTTAAAGTATTGACTTATTTCAATGAGCGGATTCAAAACATGTGTTGGCAACGAACTAAAGGCAATTGGAAGTAAGCACTCCATGAATACATGACAATCATGGCTCTTCATACCATGTAACTTCCCACTATCCACATCAGAACATCTTGCTAAATTGGAAGAATAACCATCTGGCATTTTCAACTCAGAAATCCACTGATAAACTGCTTTCGCTTGCTCTGTAGATAAAGTATAATTGGCTTTGGGTTTCAGTGTCCTACCGTTAGCTTGGTCAACCAACAACAAATCCTTTCGCCTGCAGTAATGCTCTATGTCTTTCCTTGCCTTCTCATTGTCTTTCGTTTTACCTTTCACGTTCATAACAGTGTTAAATATGTTATCAAAGAAATTCTTTTCAATATGCATTACATCCAAATTGTGTCTCAATAGATTATCTTTCCAATATGGAAGTTCCCAAAAAATACTTTTTTTCGTCCAATTATGCCATACTCCATAACCATCTGGACGGGAAACAACACCCGCAACAACTTCCACATGAGGGATATCCATGACACTATTCCAAACTTCTTCTGATGTCAACCTACGAGGAGGTTCAGCTGTTTCAACTTTCCCCTTGATGAATCCATATTTTGACTTTCTAAAGGGATGATCACTGGGTAAAAACCTACGGTGCGAGTCAAACCATGTGGTTTTTCCTCCATATTTAAGAGTAAAAGTCTTTGTGTCAACCATGCAAATCGGACACGCCAACTTACCATGTGTCCCCCATCCAGACAACATTCCATAAGCAGGAAAGTCATTAATGGTCCACATCAAAGCTGCCCTCATGTTGAAATTTTTTCTACGTGCTGCATCATAAGTTAAAACGCCATTCCACAACCTTTTGAGGTCATCAATCAAAGGTTGCAAATATATGTCAATACCAGCCGTTGGACTACTTGGCCCTGGAATAATAGAATTTAAAAACATGTATGGTTTAGACATACACATTTCTGGAGGAAGGTTGTATGGGGTAACAATAACTGGCCAACAAGAATACGGTGATGCCGATGCTTGAATATAGGGTGTGAAACCATCAGAGCACAAACCAAGCCGAACATTGCGTGGATCACTGGCAAAATCTGGATGCACACGATCAAAATGCTTCCAAGCTTCACCATCAGATGGATGCCGTAACTCACCAGAATTATTTCTATTTTCATAGTGCCACGTCATTTTACCCGCAGTTTCCATTGAAGTAAACATCCTCTTCAGCCTTGGTATAATTGACAGATAGAACATTGCTTTCCTTGGCACTTGTTTGCCTTTGCTCGTCCCTTTTCTGCTGACACGATACCGTGGCTCTTGACAAACCTTGCATTGCAGCAACTCTCCATCATTTATGCCAAACTCATTATTATAGTAGATCATGCAACCAGAAACACAACAATCAATTCTTATGGATTTCAAACCAAGTTTCGATACCAATCTTTTAGCATCATAATAACTCTGCGGCAAAAGTCCTCTGATTGGGGTTGCATCTAACATCATTTTAGTCATATATTCCATGCACAATTCCGCAACATTAAATTGAGACTTAAGACCCAACAACCGAACACACATTGATAATTTGGAATCTTTAGATCCTTCAAATAATGGTTTATTTGTCTCGTTCAAAAACATATAAAACCTCTGAGCTTCCTCGTTTGGAACTTCGTCAGCATCATATTGTGGTTCTTCAAAATCCAAATTTACACCGACAGCATCAGATATCATTCCCTGAACAACATCAAGCAACTCATACCCTGTAGTGTTTGGATTACTACTAGATGTGGCAACGACTGCGACTGGACTTGAAGTGTGACCTTCTACTTGAAAAGGAACATTGTCAACCGCAGGAACAGGAACTCCAGCTGCTACCTCGCCATGACGGGTCCATATCCAATAATTTGGCTTAAATCCATTATTGTACAAATCAAGTCGAACCTCACCTTCATTTTTTATAGATCGAAATACACATTTGAAGCAAGGACATCTAATTCCACCTTGTTGCTCAAATTCTTTTTGACGCTTAGCAAAAAGAACAAACTCTTCGACTCCTTCGACAAAACGTCTTTTCAACCCAGCTCTACCGGGATACATTCGATCATACATCCAACTACGATCCATTTTTTTTGCATCAATGTTCTTAATATATACTACAACATAGTAATATGTGTATTAGAACAATACACATTCGTATCCAAATTATAATAACTACTAACTATTATTTATTAATCTATAGTGATTCTAACTATTAAAATAAACAAAATAATTACAAATAACATAATTATTAATAGTAAATATAACACAGATTTTATTTTCATAAGTACAACACAAAACAACACAATTTATACTATACTAAATAATATCTATGATACAAATATAATTAATATTATTTTAACAACACATTATTTTGATTTAATTCCTATTTTTTGATAATAACATTTTATCTTGTCAAAAAAAGATAATAACATTTTATATCATTTTACATATTAAACAATTTTTATTTGAATTTATCTAATTTTATTTTATTTATTTTTAATAAATAATTATTAATTAAAAATAACACTATAATATCAGTATATTAAAAAAAACAGTATATTAGTTAATAATAATAATTATAACACATTTATATTTTTTTGTAATACTATAAAAGACTATAATAATAGTATATTATATTTTTTGGAAAAAAAATACTATATTATATTTATTTTAATCCGTAAATATTATAAACAGATTGTAAAAAAAACTCATTTTTTAATAATAAATATAAACAGATTTTAAAAACTAATATTTTAATTATATACACATTTTAAAAAAATACAAAAATATATTATTTTATAATATATCACAGTAATTCGTTTTTAATTAACAGATTTTAAAAAACTTACAACTATAAATATTTAGTAAGAAATAACTTGATAACTAACCGGTAATGAAGAGAAGATTCTGGCTTGATGCTAATTCCGGTTTCTTTTGAGCAAATCTTCAACCAAACTTAAGCAAGCTAACAAATATGATATATCAGAAATATTAACAACTCAGCTTTTAAAACAAAATATTAACGAAAACAACCTAATATGAAATATATTTTTACAAACATACCTTCAACAAATCTGGAAACTTTCGTTTAGAACTTGGAGAGAAATGGTGTGAATGAATGAAAAAAATTTTAGACACATTTGAGAGAAATGGTGGAATGAATAAGAAATGGAATGGAGGTTTCAGATTTATAATGGGAGCAAGAAGGAGAAGACGGAAGCAAGAAGGAGAAGATGCAGTTACTGGCGGAAATAAAGGCATTACTGGCGGACAGTCACTTTGCATTTACTGGCGGAATTAATCACGTTACTGGCGGATCCCATGGGCAGCTGAGACAACGCATGTGACGCGACAGTCACTTTGCGTTTACTGGCGGAATTAATCACGTTACTGGCGGATCCCATGGGCAGCTGAGACAACGCATGTGACGCGACAGTCACTTTGCGTTTACTGGCGGAATTAAGCATGTTACTGGCGGATCCCATTACTGGCCATTTTTAATGGTCAATGCACAGCTTTTGAGGGTATGTTACTGGCTGAAATTCCGCCAGTAAATTCATTTACTGACGGATATGTTACTGGCGGAAATTTCCTGTTACTGGCTGAACAACGTTACTGGCGGAACATGCGTGTTACTGGCGGAACTGCATTACTGGCCATTTTTGACAGTCAATGCGCAGCTTTTGAGGGTATTTTCTGGCTGAAATTTCCGCCAGTAAATGCAATTACTGGCGGATATAATTATTTATAAAATTATTTTAGTTTTTCAGTTAATTTCTGCCAGAAATTCCTACTCAATCCGCCAGTAAATATACTGGCTGTTTAAATTCGACAGAAATGTTATGGAATCCGCCAGAAACTTACTGGAAGACTGAATCCGCCAGAAATCGCATAATTCCACCAGAAAACTTACTGGCTGACTGATTCCGCCAGAAATGTCTAGCCAGTAATGCAAGTAATTCTTGTAGTGCATGCTGTAGTGCAAGGAATCCCTCTTGTGCAAGTCTCTGACAAGTATTTCTGGTTTGAATGGCCTCAGTTAATTCTTTATCTCATCCATTATGTCCTCTTTCAGGTACCTAATCATTTCACTCCTTTTATTATTCATCTCATCATAACAGTTTAGTTTAGCAGCATAATAACAAATATTGTATGTTGCTTCTTTTCCTGTGATCAAAGTATTGTTGATCACTGCACTTGGCTTGTTTCTTGCAATTGACAACATAGATGTGTTGGGAGCAGATGCAAGGAAGAAAGGGAATAATGTAATGTAATGAACTCGAGTTTATCACTTTTTTGCCTTCACTGATTTCTATCTACTGATAATAGTGCTCTTTATGTGACAGCTTGTGTTTTATGTGTTTAATAAGCACTGCAAAGTCAACAAGCCATGGTTACAGATGTTCCTTGTAGCTTTGTCACATAAGTCTTACATATGTTGGCCTTGCGTTTCAGGTTTTGCCTGCAAAAATGATTGATTTTCTTGATGTCCCATTTCCATATAGTGTGAGTATACATGTGCTGATCAGCTAAATAAAATGGGTCATACAGTAACAGTGTATTCTTGTAGTGAGTTTACAAATATTAGTAAGCTTAATGATTCGTTTGGGTGCTGATAACAATTTTCTTATAAATGTTGCAGATTTTTCTACCACGGTGCTCTAAGATTTTTCTATCACAGTGCTCTTTGGTGAATTGTAGTTAAAAGTTAAGAAGGATTAAAAGGTGAGGGAAGCTATCATTATTTTTTCTCTCATAATCTTCCTTGTTAACATAATCTTCCTCTAGTTTCCTGCCTTTGCTTTTCTTGTTGCTACATTCTACTTAAGTTCATTGATCAAACATATAGGAATTTTGATAGAATCGCTGAAAGATACGAGAACATGCACTGTGCATTCCGAGAATGAATTGAAGAATGCTGCTGCGTCCTTCAGCCTTAATGCATGCCTTACGAGTGTCAACTGATCAGTTTCTTGCCCTCCTCCTTTCAACATAAAGGAGAGAGAACCTAGGTGAGCATGTTTCGGGGAATGAAATGAAGAGTGCTGCTACATGTTTCGGCCTCAAGGTGTCAATCGATCAGTGCACTGAGCATGTTTCGGGGAATGAATTGAAGAGATAAACTAGGTTTCCTTTTTCCTTTCATTGTTGGATTTTTTTTTAGCAAAATTGGTAAGCTTTTGGTTATTGAGTTTCCAATGCTTCACTTGTCAACATTTTAAATAGCAGCAGATGCTTTCCAGTGTCTGTCAAATTGTTCAGGTTATGACTTATGAGAAGGCAACAAATAATATTAAGACTGAATATTTCTTTTTCATTAATCTATACTAAATATCTGACTGTTCTTATCTGCTATCCCATCATTATCATATACTATAACTGTATAAAAATTTGGGAGAAACTTTGTATTGTTTTCCTTCTCATGCAACCAGCAAATATTCGAAAGAATGATAACAATAACAGATTATATGCTGTCACACCCATCAAGCAAGAAAAAGCAAATTGTGCTGTCACATATCCAAGTCTTATCTCAGATTAGATGATGCGATATCCATATTATTTTGTGTTTCTTTCTCATTTTTGAAATAAAATATCGATTTCTTCAGATCAAAGAACATAATTACCAAGCTGCACAAACGTGTGCTTTCCTTTTTGCAAGGTAAACATGTATTTCCTTTTTGCAAAATTATTATCTGTAACAGGTGTTTCATCATCATTCATGATTTTCATTCCAAGTTGTAAAGTTATTATGGATATGTTAAAATTCGGTTTCTGATTTACAAGGCTTTAAAGCATGAAAAATCAATTACTTCATGTTCACTTGTTCACTATACAGGTGCCAAATTGCAGTCCACCAAGAGTGCTATGGGGCAAAGAATGTTCAAGATTTTACTTTCTGGGTTTGTAGAGTGTGTGAAATTCCTCATGTTGAATGCTAATATACTATTGTTTAATTTCTTTGTAATATGTTGGCTCAATAATATTGGAGTTATGAATGGATGATTGTTGATATAGTTTCAATTGTCATCAGTATGTAATGAAAAATATTTGTTGTGCTTGAATAGATGACTGTTGGGATATAGTTTATTTTTTTTGCTGTGAATTAATATTTCCGAGGGATTTGTGAGGGATATTTCCGAGGGATTTGCGAGGGATATTTCCGACGGAGTTTCCGAGGGATTTGTGACGGAAGCGTTTCCGAGGGAATTTTCCGTCGGAAATCGTTTGTGAGGACCGTTTATCCCACGGAATTTTGTCCGTCGGAAATTCCGTCGGAAACATGAATTAGCGACCGATTTTCCTGCTTTTCCGAGGGATTTTTCCCTCGGAAATCACCGAAATTCTTGTAGTGAAAGGCGGGCAAGGCCGCTGACCCATTTTGCCCGACCCGCTTAAAGGAACAGCCTGCTGGCTAAACACTGTGGCGGGCCGCCCGCCAGTCCTTTTTTTAAATCCAGTTTAAATTGACGGGCCAGCCCGTCTGCCCATGACTTCGCAGGCAGGGCTAGAATTTTGAGCCTATTTTTAGCGGGCTGAAGGCAATGCGGGCCGGGTCGGGCCGCTCGTTTTGACATCCCTATTCGAAATGTAAACAATAGGCTCCCCGCCTCGAAATACCAATAATAGGCTCCTCACCTCGAAGTATCAATAACAGGCTCCCCGCCTAAAGATAAATCATGGTGCACCAAGGCTAACACATACTGCTGTTAGCATGCAGTGTTCTGACAAAGTTTTACCCCAAATCGTTTTAAAATCACAATATCATAAACTCATACTGATCAAAATCAAACCAAATGTCCATGAATCCGTAACCGATAAATAATTCTCAAAATACTCCAACAAAATCCATGTATTTAAATTTGGCAAACTATATGATCATAATACCATATCCCTCTAAGAAAATAAAGTGTTTCAAGTAAACATAAGGGAATGGTTCAGTCAAATGAGTATAAAATAAGTCAAGAGAAGTATTTAGGACTTGTTATAGTTCCCATTATTTACTCACCGACTTACTAAACCGCGGAGAGAGAAGCTGAGGACCGATACTGATGTAATGAATTTGCGACATCGAGATTACGATAAACTAAATAAATCAGTATTCTAATTAAATACTTATATAGGATAGAATTAATTGTTCCAGTACCTATTATCAATTGCTAACTTAAATGTGTATATAGCTTGAGAGATAAGATTTCCCCTCAAATAGGATGTGTTAGTGTAAATCACCTCCGTTTACTTCTGATAGTAGACCTAGAATTAATAGGGTTTATGTTAGAAGGAATAAGAGCTCTAATAAGGCTTAGGAGGGGGTATTTGGGTCTAATAAGATGTACACAGGGGCATTATTGTAATATACTCTATAGAGGAATTGTATAAATAGACCCTGCATAGCCTGTTTATGGTTATGAGAGTTATAATAGAAATAATAGATTGAGCTCCTGAATGCTCTTGTTGCTGAACAATCAAACCAGAGTGTTGAATTTCCTCTATACCATTGAAATTCTTCTCAATTCATCCCTTATATCAGTTCAATCTTTCAACTGGTATCAAAGCGAGACGGTTCTTGGTGAATGACGCGAAAGAAAACTGCTGCGATCATGGAAGCAAGACTCGACGAGGTGGAAAAGAAGATTCAAGAAATGGAGGTACGTAGCCAATTGCGCCTCGAAGAACAGACCACGCGCATTGAACAACTCATTGCGACGGCGCTGCAGAAGGCGACGACAGCTACGGGTGATCCGAACCCGAAAGCGAAAGACAAACCCGATTACAGCGGAAACGAGTTCGAAGGGGAACGACGCCTGAGGAAGATTGATTTGGCCGTTTTCAACGGCGAAGACGCCACAGGGTGGTTGACGAAGGTTGAGCACTTCTTCAAGGTGCGAAGGATCGAGGAAGATGAGAAATTAGATGCTGCGATGATGGCAGTGGAAGTCGAGGAACTGTCGTGACTCCAATGGTGGGAGGCGAGCAGTGATGTCGTTACCTGGGACGGGTTGAAAGACGCAATCTTGCGCCGTTTCCAACCCACTGTAATCACAAATGCTCGTGAAATCTTGATGAATATGAAACAAGAAGAGACAGTGCGTGATTTCCGCAAGAAATTTGAGACCATTTCTAGCCATGTTAAAATCAAAGATCCAGAATTATCCATGGGATTATTCTCCAATGGGCTAAGATAAGATATTAGGGCTGAAGTTAGGTTGCAACGACCTAAAGATTTAGCAGAGATGATGGATGTGGCATTGTTGGCCGAAGAAAAGATTGGAGCAGTGGGAAGGTTTGGGGCCCAGAGTAAACAACCATGGAATAACCGTGGATATGGAAACACTAAGAGTTGGCGCCAAGATACTACACCAAAGGGGAATACAGAGTCAATGGCGGTCACCAAAGGATCAGAAACAGGGAAGGATAATCAACCTGCTGGTGCCAAATCAATTGGGGGTAAAGAGATGGATGAGAGGCGCAAGAAAGGCCTATGCTTCACTTGTGAAGAAAGATACACCCCAAGACATGTGTGCAAGAACAAATGGTTGAGATTGTTGTACATAGAAGAGACTACTGAAGAGAATGGAGTTGAACAGAAAGAATAGGAGGAAGAGATTGTTTGGGAAGCTAGTATGAAGAGTCTTCACTTACAAAGTATGGCTGGTTTGACCTCTAAGAACTCCTTCATGTTGAAAGGGAGGCTAGGAAACATTGAGATCATTGTGCTGATAGACTGTGGAGCCACTCATAACTTCATATCCATGAAGTTGGTATCTGCACATAAGCTGCCCATGGAAGACACACCTCCATGTTGGGTTAAAATTGGCAGGCCAAAGAATTCTCACTAGAGGAGTTTGTAGGGATGTGGAATTGACTCTCCAATGGTTAACCATCAAAACTGATTGCTATGCTTTCCCATTAGATGGGGAAGATTTGGTCTTGGGAATTGATTGGCTTAAGAAGCTTGGTGAAATCAAGGCCAATTTCAGAGACATGTCATTGAAGGTAAGGGTAGTAAAGAACACTATTTGTTTGAAGGGGGATCCCTCATTATCTAAGAGAGAAGCTAGTGCCAAGGAAATCATAGTGGAAATGCAACAGGAAGAGTCATTTATGGTTGACTGCAGGGGCCTCCAGATCACAGAGTTAGAAGAGACAGAGCTGGCAGAGGTAATTGCAGTTGTATTAGTTGAATTTGATGATATTTTTCAGGATAGTGGTAGTCTCCCACCAGAAATACCCATTGATCATGAAATTATATTGAAAGAGGGAGCCAATATACCTAATTTGAGACCCTATAGATATCCACACTATCAAAAAAATGAGATAGAAAGACTAGTGATGGATATGATAAAGACTGGTATCATCAGGCCTAGTACAAGCCCATATTCTAGTCCCATTATCTTGGTCAGAGAGAAAGATGGCAGCTGGCACTTCTGTGTTGATTACAGAGCACTGAACAAGGTGACAGTCCCCAACAAATTTCCTATTCCATTAATAGATGAACTCCTAGATGAGTTAGTGGGTGTTGTGGTGTTCACCGAATTGGATCTCAAGGCCGGTTATCACCAGATAAGAATGAAGCAAGAAGATATTCCAAAAACAGCATTTAGGACTCATGAGGGCCATTATGAGTGCCTTGTGATGCCCTTTGGATTAACAAATGCTCCATCAACATTTCAAGCCCTAATGAATGCAGTGCTGAAACCATTTCTAAGGAAATTTTGCTTGGTTTTTTTTTTATGATATATTAATATTTAGTAAGAGCATAATGGAGCATGCTGAGCATTTACAGAAAAAATTTTCAACACTAAGAGAGCATAGCTTGATAGTGAACAAGAAAAAAATGCAATTTTGCAGTGAAGACAGTGGAATACTTGGGTCATGTGGTCAGTGTAGAAAGGGTCTCTACTGATCCTAACAAAATCACTGCCATGACAAAATGGCCAACTCCTAAGGACCAAAAGAGCCTGAGAGGATTCCTAGGTCTCACAAGTTACTATAGGAGATTTGTTCAAGGCTATGGGGTACTTGCTTGGCCATTAACTAACCTGCTGAAGCAAGATAAATTCAAATGGAATGGGGAGGAAGAGTTAGCATTTCAGCACTTGAAGACAGCTATGTCTACCATACCTGTACTAGCCATGCCAGATTTTACCAAGCAGTTCTACATTGAAACAGATGCCTCTAGTAAGGGTCTTGGTGCTGTCTTAATGGAGGAGGGTAAACCTATTGCATACTTCAGTCAAAAATTATCCACAAGAGCACAACAAAAATCAGCATACGAAAGAGAATTAATGGCCATTATTCTAGCCATCCAAAAATGGAGACACTACCTATTGGGCCAGCACTTTGTGGTCAGGACTGACCAGCAAAGCTTGCAATACCTGACAGATCAGAATTGGCTTGGTGGAAAGAAAATTAAGTGGACATCTAAGCTCCTTGGGTTTGATTTTGAAGTGAAATACAAACCAGGCAGTGCTAACCGTGTAGTAGATGCCCTATCAAGACAAATGATGTTGGCAGCTGTCTCTAGGGTCACTTTACCTGAATGGAATGATTGGGAAGCAGAGATACATGCATCTCCTAAACTACAAGCACTACTACAGCAAATCTTGTTCAAACCTGCAGATCACACTCAGTTCTGTGTGAAAAAGGGGTTTATGTATAAGGGAACATCACTGGTTCTTCCAACAAATTTTTCCAAAATACCTTCAATTTTGTTTGAGTTCCATAGTTCTTTACAAGGTGGTCACTCTGGACTATTTAGAACATATAAAAGGATTGCTTCTGTCTTCTATTGGTTTGGGATGAAAAACGACATCAAAGACTACATTGCTCATTGCCAACAATGCCAACAAAGCAAGGTGGAAACACTAGCCCCAGCTGGCCTGCTTCAACCTCTACCAATACTGATAAACTCCAATTTAGTGCATTTTTAGAGATATTTTTGAGTCACTGTTAGCGTAATTATTACTAATTGTATAAATCATTGACTTAAATTGCTCTTTATTTTGCAGGAAAAGAGAAAAGATAAAAATCAAAATAATATATATATATATATATATATATATATATATATATATATATATATATGTGTGTGTGTGGGCTTCCAATAGAAGTAGAAAGAAGGGGCTCGACTAAAGTGCAAAGCCAAGTAAAATTAAATCAGCTTGAAGGCCCACTTACGAAGGAAAGTGAAGCCCATGTAAATTGCAATTGAGCAACACGTGATCAGCAAGAAAGGAAGGAAGAGAGATATCACTCTAACCTAGGCTTGGAAAAGAAGAAAGAGATATTTGATAATTGAGAGAATTAATAAAAAGAAGATAGTAGCCGCGGCAATTGAAAAATCCAATTGACAGAGGGTAGGAGCCGTACACTACACAAATCAAAATATATAAATCACTAACAAAAGGTAGCCGCACAAAGAGAAAGAGAAAAACAGTACATACGAGAAAGGAACGCGTATGGCAGAGGAGAGAGTGAAAGGAGTTTTGGTTACACATTGTGAGAGAGCTCTAAAGTAGAAAAAGGAGACTAAATTCTCAGGATCAGAAATTTCTCTATTCCGGGTTATTTTTATCTCTGTAATTTATGACTTCTAATTTTATTTTATTGTTCTCGAACACTATGGATAGCTAAATCCTCTTCTAGGGTCTTAGGTGGATCTTGCATGTTTAGAGACCTTTTTATGTTCTAATTTCATATCTGAATTTCGGTTTTTATTTCAATTAATATTGTCCTATTGTTTTTATCACATAATTAGGATTAGCTACCCTATGCATGTTCATAATCAATTAGTTGATCAACGACCGTACTGCAATTAGTTGGTGGACCTATAGGATAATTGGGGCTATAATTAATACATGACCAAACTTTAATTTAGTCTTTCAATCATTCAACCTTTTTGCTCTTTATGCTTTTCTTAAATTTAAATTCTTGCATGACCAAACAAGGGTTAGTTTCGGAAAAAGAATATTAATCGCGAATGACCAAACGGATTAATAGTTTTAGTAAAGGGATTGGTAATTAAATAAAATAAAGGAATTCGGGTAGAGTTAGACATAGGGGAATCGAAACTTGCAAGTGAAACCGTGACCCTAGACCTCTCCCCATTTATTATATCTAGTATTTTAATTCTTGTTATTTATTTCTTTTTATTTGTTTTCATTACAACTAAATTATTGGTTCGTCTAAACAATATATAATCTTCACTAGTTTGGTACTTGTTAATTAATCCCTGTGGATACGATAATCTTTTATACTACTTCTGCGAAAAAGTAAACTTGCTCTAAGTGTGTTTTTAACGCAACAAGTTTTTGAAATGGTTACCAAAAACTAACAAAAGAAAAATTATGCACATTTCTATTAATTTGGTACCAGCTACTGTGTGGTCTGAAATCTCTATGGATTTCATTGGAGGTCTTCCTAGAGTAGGCAAGCAAGACACTATTCTGGTGGTCATTGATAGACTCACCAAGTATGCACATTTCCTACTGCTAGGACACCCCTACACTACTAGTGAAGTTGCTAATTGCTTCATAGCAGGAGTGGTGAAGCGTCATGGATTCCCTGAAGCTATTGTATCTGACAGAGACAGAATTTTTTTGAGCCAATTTTGGAGGGAATTGTTTAAACAAGCAGGCACAAAATTGAAGTATAGCACAGCATTTCACCCCCAAACAGATGGTCGAACAGAAGTGACCAACAGGTGTTTAGAAATCTACCTAAGATGCTTTGTAGGTGACTATCCTAGATCATGGCCTAAATGGATTTGTTGGGCAGAACTTTAGTACAGCACCAACTTCAATAGCTCTATTGGTATGACACCATACAAAGCCTTGTATGGTAGGGACACTAGTGCAAAAAAGGGATTTAAAGTCAGGCGAAAAGGGGATTTAAAGTCAGGCGCCCGCTTGACTTTTATTAAGTCGACTTTGTATGTCAGGAGTTTTAAAGTCAAGCGATAGCCTGACTTCGTAAGTCTGATTTAAAGTCAAGCATTTATTTCGCCTGACTTCGTAAGTCTGTTTTAAAGTCAAGCATTTATTATTGCCTGACTTCGTAAGTATGATTTAAAGTCAAGCATTTATTATTGCGTGACTTCGTAAGTATGATTTAAAGTCAAGCGTTTATTCTTGCCTGACTTCGTAAGTATGATTTAAAGTCAAGCATTATTGCGCCTGACTTTAAAAGTTTTTTTTTTTTCAAAATTTGGTTTAATCTACACCCTGGTTATACGAATTTTGGTTCCGTAGAAGCGACTCCACTGGGGATCGAACCCAGAATCTCTGGTTCCGTAGGCCAGCGCCTTATCCATTGGGCCATGGAGTCATATATCAGGGTGTATAGATTAAACCAAATTTTGAAAAATATATCGCTACATAAAAATATTTTTTTAAAATCAGGCATCTACATAACGTGTCCGACACGTGTCGTACGGGTATCAGTGTCTGACATGTGTCGTACACAACATGCCTAAAACCAGTGGTGTCCATAAAACATAAAATAAACCTAATAAACTAAACTACAAAGAGAAAGTGCCCAGTCTTTGTTTGCAAACCACTTATCATGTTTTAATAAGTAGGATATGAATATAATGCACCAGGCAGTAGGTTTTCAGAATCCAAACCACAACAAAACAGCAATCATCAAATATCAATGCAAACTTTCAATACTAAGATTCTCACGTCAAGATTCTACGAAAGCAATAGTTCAAGATCAGATAAGGTCAACTAATTATATTTGCAAACTAACTCAATGTTTATAGTTAACATGTAATTACGAAATCAGAATGCAAAATAATATTGAATTAATAACATTGTCTCCACTACAACAAACTTCAAACCAGTAACTGCAGCCAGGAGAGACAGAAGAATGTTTTGTGAACCATCATGTATAACCAAAGATAGATGACTAAAACGAAAGAATAACAAAGCAGAACGTGACTATAAAGATATCCATTCATCATTTATTGTATATTTGGTTTAGATGTATTTAGCCGCAAACAGAGAAATAACCAGTAAAGCATGCATGCGATTGTATCATAAGAAAGTTAACGACTTAGTTGTAGTTACCATCACGAAGCTGTGCCTGTTGCTCCATGGCTAACAGACGGAGCTTAAGTTCAGTATTTTCAGTACTCAGACCACTTGTGTCCCTCTGGAAAAAAAATCAGTAAGTGGTGAGTAAAATTCCTATCCGCCACAAGTTTGTGCATAACAACAAAAGTCAACAAATGGCGAAGTTCAATTAAAATCCAGCATCTATAACGGAATTACTGAAACTACAGTTGCAAATCAAAATCTAGTTTGACTAATTTCTTGACATTTCTAGCATAAAAAGCTCCAAGTCCAACAAGCAAAACGAGCTAACCTACAAAGGAATTTCTGGCTTGTTGCATCAAAGAATCAAGTGCATTTTCCATTTTTGATTCGTGCCTAAAAGGATTATCCTGCAAGATATAATGACCGAGTAAGAATACTAAATTTTCCAATTCAATTAAAATAGACATGGAATGAACATCAAATATACCAAAGTTTAACATTAATGTTGTCACGGCCCTATCAAAAGGGTCTGATACAAAACACTGTAACAGCTTAATTTGAAAGAGATTGAACTGTAAATAATTAGATTAGATATATGAATACAGAACAACAAAATGCAATGTCATGAAAAAGAAACTAAAGGAAGAAAATACAGTTAGTCAAGCATTCATACTATGACAAATTTTGGAGTTTCTATTCTAGTAAAGACAGAATGGTGATAGTTACAATCATGCCCTTGAGGCCATCTAATCTTATACTTGTTACACAAAATAGTTTTCATACTTAACACTTTGGAATCAATCAGGGTTCTTGCTTCACAGTTTAATACAGCAAGTAATCTAATTCAGCCATGTTGAATGACTAAACAAAGGGAATAATAGTCACTACCACCAAGGACCTAGGTGAGAAATTTTCAATCTTTACAAATCTCGAGACACCAAATAGCCATAAAACATTGAAGTCTAGGTTACAGTAAAAAACTTTGAAGATTAACATTATCCTTCCGAATTTTGTTTGTGATCCATGAAAATAGAGAACAGAAAATTTGATCAGAAGATAGGCACATGCATAAAGCGCTCTAAAAAAAGCTATGAAGAAAATTGGAAAAACAATTCATACCCTAAACTAACTGAAACAGAAATCAAAACCCTAAACTAACTGAAACAGAAATCAAAACCCTAAACTAACTGAAACATAAATAAAAAATCATTAATACCTCTTTTTTAGCGTGGGTGACCGAATCAAAACCTATTAACAGCAAAAGAAAAACAAAATCAGATTAACATCTATTTTATTGCAAATTAGAAGAAAAAATAAACATTAATACCTGTTTTTTAGCGTGGGTGACCGAATCTGAAAGAGAAGAGAGCCAGAGTGAGGAACATTGGCGTGGGTGACTGAATCTGAGGGGTTTAGGTTTTTGGTGAGAAAATATAGAAGAAGAGGGTAGAAGCGAGAAGAGAGAAGGGAGATCGAGACTGCGAGGGTGACAGAATCTGTGGGGTTTAGATTTTTGGTGAGAAAATATAGAAGAAGAAGAGGGTAGAAGCGAGAAGAGAGAAGAGATCGAGACTGAGAGATTGTGAGAGAGAAGAGAGCCAGAGTGAGGACGGTGAGAGGTGAGGGGAGGAGAAACGCGACCGTGAGACAAGCACCACGGCGAACGGCGAACGACAAGAGAGAGCGGAAGTGTTCTGAGAGTGAGAAGAGGGTTCTGAGATTGAGAGTGAGAAGCTTAGGGTTCGTGGAGAGGGTTCTGAGAATGAGATCTCATCGAGAGTGAAGGGTTTGAGAGTGAAGAGGTATACGCGTAAGTGAAAATAATTTGTTTCTATTTTGGTACTTTAGAAGTCAGGCGTATACACGCCTGACTTCTAAAGTATTAAAATAGAAACAAATAATTTCACATTTAATTACAAGTTTGCCACCGCGTCACTTATGTAGTCAGGTGAATACACGCCTGACTTCTAAAGTCTAATTTTTCCCTATTTGTTCACTTTAGAAGTCAGGCGTGTATCCGCTTGACTTTAAAACTCGCGAGTTTTGCCTCTTAATTACAAGTTTGCCACCGCGTCACTTATGTAGTCAGGCATTTGAGCGCCTGACTTTAAATGTCTAATTCTAATCTCATTTTTGCACTAGTGGGAACCTAGTCCCATCATCCGAGGTCCAGCCATTCCTTCCAATGTGGAGGAAGTGAACCAGTTATATGCTGACAGAGACTCACTTCTAGATCAGCTCCACCACAAATTGTCTCAGGCTCAACAACGCATGAAGAAACAAGCAGATCAGCACAGAAGAGAGGTATCCTTAGAAGTGGATGATTGGGTCTACTTGAAGGCCATTCCTTATAGATGGAGGACATTGGCAACGAGAAGAAATGAGAAGCTCAGCCCCCGTTTCTATGGACCTTACAAGGTCATAGAGAAAATAGGCACAGCGACCTATAGATTGGACTTGCCTGAAGGCTACATGATTCACCCAGTTTTTCATGTGAGCAAGTTAAAGAAGACTGTACCAGGAAGCCACACTCCTCAACCAATCCCTCCAGCACTGACACAAGATGGTTTCCTGCAACCTGAGATTGAAGATGTGTTAGAACTTCGTTACAATACCTCTGGGCAAGAGGAAGTCTTGGTCAAATTGAAGAATCTGCCACCATGTGACAACTCTTGGGAATTAACAACCAAACTGCAGCTGGTTTTCCCCAATTCCTTCTAACATAAACCCTATTAATACTAGCAGACCTAGTATTAATAGGGTTTATGTTAGAAGGAATAAGAGCTCTAATAAGGCTTAGGAGGGGGTATTTGGGTCTAATAAGATGTACACAGGGGCATTATTGTAATATACTCTATAGAGGAATTGTATAAATAGACTCTGCATAGCCTGTTTATGGTTATGAGAGTTATAACAGAAATAATAGATTGAGCTCTTGAATGCTCTTGTTGCTGGACAATCAAACCAGAGTGTTGAATTTCCTCTATACCATTGAAATTCTTCTCAATTCATCCCTGATATCAGTTGAATCTTTCAACTTCCAAGCTTTTGCTATCTCCAAACTCTAAGCTTTCATTCCTTTGTTGGTTTACTTCATCTATACAAATTTCACCGGCTCACTCAAAATCTATTCTTTCATTTCCAACCCACTACAAATCTATTCTTTCATTCTATTGTCACCGTGGCAGCATCCCAGTTGCACTATTTCTTCTCAATATACGTAGCCTTCTCTCTTCCATGATGCACTCTCGTTTTTTTTTACTAATCCCTAATCCCCAATTTCTTGTTCCTTCGTGATTCTAATGTTAATTTTACCTCAACCTCCTAAACCTCTTCCTCTGTTACTCACTATATTTAAAATACCCTCACTACCATGACAACATCACATGAATGTGCACTTGAAACTCCACATTCATCTTTCCTTTCCAATATCTCACGCCCCCTTCAACTTTATTCTTGTTTTTTTTTCTAAAGCAATTCCCTCAGCCTTGTTCTTTGTTCTTGTGTTGATCTGTTGATGGTAGCAGAACACTACCTCTCTTTCTTAATCCCTATCTCCCTCTTTTGTTTTCAAGGGACCTAGAAGCTTCTTCATCACTTTACATTAATTTTTTTTTCTCTTATTTTGATTGAAATGTGGTCAAAAGAAGTTTAAAGAAAAGTTTTCTTTTTCTTTATCACACTACAATCCTTATAAATATAATATTATATTTTATATTCACATATAAGTTGCACTCGTCCCAAGCAAATTTTTTTACAAATATGAGAGTGTTACAACGTCAGCGTCGACCTACTCCATGCGAACGTGCCTTCAAGAGATGTATTCGCAAAAACCACCATCTCGGGAGGATGCTCTTGGCTTGAAGTCGTTGTTGAGGTTGCCCCTGCAGGTCAGGCAGTCCCTCCCTGCAGGCTAGACAGTCCCTCCCTGCAGGCTATGTCGTCCCTGCAGACCAGGCAGTCCATCCCTACAGGCTGTGCTTCCCCTGTAGGCCAAGCAGTCCCTACCCGTAGGCTCTGTCGCCCCTACAGGCCAGGCAGTCCCTCCTTGCAGGCTGTGTCGCCCCTGCAGGCCAGGCTGTCCCTCCCCGCAGGCTGTGCTGCCCCTGCAGGCCAGGCAGTCCCTCCTTGCAGGCTGTGGCGCCCCTGCAAGTCAAGCAGTCCCTCCCTGCAGGCTGTGCTGGGTCTCAAACTCGCCTCGCTCCATGCTTAACTATGGGGTTGGACCCTTTCTCTTTCTTGTTCTTTAAGGATTTTTGGAACAAGTGCCAACAACAATGAACTGAAACAAAAGATTTCTAATTGCAAAATGAATTTCAGTTAGTCATTCATATTGAGCTTTTACATTTTGCATGAGTGCTTATTTTCTCAACTAGGCCTAGCTCTAGGTCCATGTCCTGGTGATTGACTCCCTACCCAGAGTCAGGAGGCTCGTTTTCTTCTTCCTTTTCGTACTGGGCGAGCTTCCCTCCGCGAATCAGCTCTTCAATGTCGTCTCTTAGAGTGTTGCACTTGTTGGTGCCATGTCCATAACTTCTGTGATAACGACAGGACTTCTTAGAGGTTCGGCCTTTCCTTTGCACAAGAGGTTCAGGTTTTTTGACTTCCCTAATTAAACTCCGCGTCGGTGCATTCGGCGAGGATCTCCGCCTGAGATGCGTTCAGCAAGGTGTACTCTGAGAAACGGCCTTGTCAGGGTCGGGACTCACGAGGCGCTCCCTCAGCTTGGGCTCGCCCCTGCCATGGTTCTTCCATGGCCCTGTAGGCCTGCTCCCGATTTCTATTTGGAATAAGCTTTCTTTCCGGAGGCCGTCCTTCATCCAAAAAAGCCTTCTCTTGTCTTCAAGGTTCCTAACATTCGCAGCTTCTTTGTTGAACCTTTCCAGATATTCTCTAAGTGTTTCTTTCTCTCCCTGCCTGATCGCCTTGAGAACCTATTCGGACTTGGGCTTCAAGCGGGAGGCGAAAAAACGAGCCTGGAGCATCATTGCTAGCTGTCCCCAGGATGAAATTGAGTTTGGCCTCAACGCTTGGAACCAATCCAGTGCTGACTTCTCGAGAGCGAGGGAGAAGATTTTGCAGTGAACGGGTTCCCTTGCCCCCCGGTAGCGCATCATGAGAGAGAAGTATGCTAGATGACTGTCAGGGTCCCCGGTTCTATCATACATGTTGAGGACTAGAAACTTCTCTAGGGCCTTAGGGATTGGGCAACCCTCGATCTTCCTAGTGAAAGGTCCCTCATGGGAGATCCATGGAGAGTAGCGAGGTGACCCGTCCCCGATATTTAAGTCTCGGCAGTCACATCGGGCTGGAGATCTCCTCGAGGAGGATCTATGGCGATGTCTCTTGTGGGACTCAGCTCGGCTTCGAGACCTCTCGCGAGAATTAGAGGACGCTAGCGATGAGCTTTTGGAAGAAGAGTCTTCGGGCCAGTAGGTGCTATCAGGCGAAGTTGGAGGAGTACTTGGAGGAGATCCCGATCCTCGGTGCCTGCGGCGTCGGGGAGGAGAGCGACGAGCCCGTTTCTGCCTTGGGGGAAAGCGATGGTTGATATGTCGCCTAGGTGGGGACCTATGGTGCCTTGAGTTCACAGTCCCTGGGGGAGCAGTACTCCAACAGGGGCGAGGTTGCTCAGGCATGGATCACACGCCTCTCAATCTACCTGAGGCGCGCCTCTTGCTGCGCCATAGCTTGGGTGCGGTTGCTGAGAAGGTCCAGGAGTTGACGGATGGTCGCAACATCCTCTGGGTGGACAGGGTCCTGGGTCGGTTGTGGAGCCAGGACTTGGATGGTGTCGTCTGGAAGAGTGACAACAACACCTTGTGGCGTGTCTTCAGGTTGGGGTTGAGACACGACAATGCTTCGGACCCGGGGTCTAATTCGTTACTTTAAATAAAGATAAGAGACCCCGGGAGCACTTTAGCCTATATTATATAAATAAATAATTAAATAGTACCTTTTATATACGGTGGTGGTATTGTCAAAAAAACAAATATGCGGGTGGTGGCAACGGCGGCCGGAGGCGGAGCTTCGGCGCCGGAATAGCAGCGCTCCGGTGACCGTCACAGCGGAGCTCCGGTGGCCGGCAGTGGTCGGTGACGGAACGCCGACGGGCGACACAGTGAAGCTCCGGTGACTCGCGGTGGTCGGCGGCCGCGGGTGGTGGAGGTCTGGTGGTTGCTTTTTTTAATTATATATATATATATAAATAATTTGTATATATATATATATACAAATATTGATCACACCAAAAAAAATATTTGTATATATATATATATATATATATATATATATATATATATACAAATATTTGTCACACCGAAAAATAAATACAAATATTTATATATATATATGTACAATATATATATATATTTACATTTATATTTATCTTTTTATATATATAGTTATATTTATATTTATATATTTTTTATAAAAATATTTCTAATAATTATTCAACGGATTTTGATTGCGTACTTTTGTAATCCATTAGATTTAGAAAAAATTAATGGATGGATCACAATCATCCACAAATCAAACGGATGTATCCAATCCAATTCATTAATTGTTTTTGTAACGGATGAATTAGATGGATTTTGTTATGGACGGACCGAATATCTCGTGGATAAATGGATCACTTTGACACCCCTGCATAAAACCTCCGTAATATACATACACAAATACCAATTTAGAAAAAGGCAAAAAAAGTGATGCCATTTAAGTCGTTTTGCTAAATAATTAGGACAATTTTTTCGGGAAAAAAAATAAAAATATGCAATGACATTTTTGTAGTTTTGACAAAAAAAAAAGAAGGCAAACATTTCAAGAAAATGATAAAAAAAGTAATGACATTTTCGTAGTTTTGATAAAAAATATGGGCAATCATTTCGAGAATAAAACAAAAACATGTAATGACATTTTTGTAGTATTGATAAAAAAAGGCTAAAGTGCTCCCGGGGTCCCTTATCTTTATTTAAAGTAACGATTTGGTCTTTTATCTTTTTTTTGTCCCAAATCAGTCATTTATGATTTAAATTTTTGACACATAAATCTTTTTCTGTCCCAAATCAGTCCTTTATGTTTCAAAGTTTTGACACATAAATCCTTTTTTTTTTGAAACATAAAGCAGCACTATTAACGAAAAAGGATTTATCTGTCAAAAATTTGAAAGATAAAGGACTTATTTGGGACAAAAAAAACATAAAGGACTAATTCGTTACTTTAAATAAAGATAAGGGACCCTGAGAGCACTTTAGCCTAAAAAAATGAGGGCAATTATTTTAGAAAAAAGGCAAAAAAAACTTGTGGCATTCTCAAAATTTTGATACAAACATGAAGACATTTATTTCTGGATAAAGACACAAATAGCTGACGGCGTTTTCGAAATTTTGTTAAAAAACCCGAGGAGTAATATTTCAGGATAAAGACACAGATAGCTGATGGCATTTTTGAAAAGTTAGTGACAACATGAGGGCAGATATTTCAGGTTTATGTTGCTTCTTTTAATTTTTTGTGTTTTCTAATATATTGATGAAAATAACTAAAGCTCGTGCGACGCACAGCGGGTGTGTCTAGTTTTCTATTAAGCGAGTCTTTTAAATTTCAAAATGTTAAACACGTCTTAATACCTAAAATATTTAAAGTGTTAGCCAAAAACCGTAGACAATCAAGTAAAAGAGAAGGCGAATGGAACCTTAATTAGTTGAATATGTAGCTAAGGAAACGAAGCTTTAGAGGAAGCAATTAGGATCGAATGATGGACCCTTTGGGCCTTTGGATTATGCAATTGGGCTTGTGAATCCATAGTGATGGAGATGACTCGGGAATTGAGGGTTGCGATTTTCATACTCCCCTCATTAGATCCCATACCCCCCAAATATCATTTAACCCCAATTTACCCCTCTCATTTTCAGCAAAATTTACTCTAGTGCACCAAAAATTTTACCATTCCTGGAATTATCCCTTAAAGAGGTATTTCCAGAAAGTCAAATTTTTTGAATTTTCGGATTTATCTTTCAGACATAAATCCGGAAGTATAAATTTGGCTTCCAGATTTATGTCCAATCACATATTTCCGGAAATTGTTTTTTTTTTTGTTTTCGGATTTATCTATCATAGATAAATTTAGAAGGTTAAATTTGTTACCTCCGGATTAATCTATCATACAGTATATGGCTACGCCTACGATTGATGGTTTGCTTCCCTTTACTTTGGACTTATCAAACGCATTTACGACTACTGAGGTAAATATCTTCCATTGAATTTTTTACGATTATTTATAAGTTATTAGTTGTCATAATAACGAAAAATTGTTGATTTTGCAGATTTTTGCTACCTGTGAAGATCTCATACGTTGGGCTAGAGGAATTGGGAAAGCCAACGGAGTCGTGGTTATCATTCTTAGATCAGATACGGACATTGGTAAGGGGAGGAAGAATAAAATTATTTTGGGTTGCGATAAACATGGTATATACACGGGAGTAGACCTCAGCTGTTCTAGAGCGAGGTCTTCAAAGAAGTGTGGTTGTCCTTTTAGACTGAAAGCTACACCATTGAGTCCCCCTCTTGGGGATTGGAAAGTCAAAGTTAGTTGTGGACTATACAATCATCAGCCTCATAAAAGGTGTATCGGCCTTCCAATCTTTGGGTGGTTCACTAAGGAGGAGCGGTCTATGGTGCAAGAGTATACAATGTTAAATGTTAAACTGTTGAAGAGTTTGGAGGCAATTAAGAAGAGATTTGAGGACAAGTTGAGTAGTATCACGTAGCTGTATAGATAGCGCAGGATGTTCCAGTCGAGTCGGAGAGGTTCTAGAAAAGAGATACAGGAGCTTATGAGGCCCAACCGCCTGAGAAGTGGATGACGATGCCTGATTTGGGGCACGCTATAGCAACCAGATATAACATAACCCTGGTTGCGTCATCATCGACGGAGGGAGGGTCATGGACATTTTTATCGTTGAGAGGCTCATATGTAGCTCGTCAGAGTAGATTGATCGGTATTGGGGTTGCCCATGGGCTTCATTGGGTGCAGGTTAACTTGACCTCTACTAGTCCTTTACCTCCTATTCATGCATCATGGCATGATTATGCATCAGACAACGCTAGATCGTGGTTATATCCATATGTTGAACGTCTCCAACTATGGTTTGCTGTAGCTCCAGATCCTCCTATTGCAAAATCCGACCCAATTGATATTGTAGACATAACATGACTTTATATTATAATATTATTGGGTTTGATTATGTATTTTGACAGCCTTGGGTTTGCCGACACTTTTGACGGCTTTGATTTTGCGAACACTTTAGACGGTCTAGATTTTGCCGACACTCAAAAGTAACAATATTAGTAAAGAACAATTTAAAAATAAATTAATTCCGGATTTATGTCATTGAGATAAATCCGGAACAGGTTTTGAAAATTTTCCCGGAAACACCTCAAGGAGATAAATCCGGAAGTGTTTTTTGAGTTCCGAATTTATCTCCTGAACATAAATCTGGAAGGGCTTTAAACGAATCTTTCGGAAACATCTCAAAAGAGATAAATCCAGAATTGTATTTGTGTTCCGGATTTATCAAATAGAGATAGTTCCGAAAACAAGTATACTTCCGGATTTATCTCTTTCGAGATGTTTCTGTGAAGAAAAAAAATTGGACTCACTTATCACTCAGAAAATAAGGGAATAGGGGTATTTTTGGTAGTTTGGGTAATTTGGGGGGTATGGGGTCCAATGAGGGGGGGGGGGGGGGTATGCAAATCGCAATCCGGGAATTAATTAATGAGAAAGTACTTCTCTGTCCTATTTTGTTTGTGGTCGGTGACGGGATGGCGGCGCTGCGATGACAGTTGTGAGCTCCGGTGGCCGGCAGTGGTCGATGACGGAACGCCGACGGGCGACACGGCGGAGCTCCGGTGACTCGCGGTGGTCGGCGGCCGCGGGTGGTGGAGGTCTGATGGTTGCTTTTTTTAATTATATATATATATATATACAAATATTGATCACACCAAAAAAAATATTTATATATATATATATATATACAAATATTTGTCACACCGAAAAATAAATACAAATATTTATATATATATATATATATACAATATATATATATATATATATATTCATATATATATATTTATATTTACATTTATATTTATCTTTTTATATATATATATAGTTATATTTATATTTATATATTTTTTATAAAAATATTTCTAATAATTATTCAACGGATTTTGATTGCGTACTTTTGTAATCCATTAGATTTAGATAAAATTAATGGATGGATCACAACCATCCACAAATCAAACGGATGTATCCAATCCAATTCATTAATTGTTTTTGTAACGGATGAATTAGATGGATTTTGTTATGGACGGACTGGATATCCCGTGGATAAATGGATCACTTTGACACCCATGCATAAAACCTCTGTATTATACATACACAAATACCAATTTAGAAAAAGGCAAAAAAAGTTATGCCATTTAAGTCGTTTTGCTAAATAATTAGGACAATTTTTTCGGGAAAAAAATAAAAATATGCAATGACATTTTTGCAGTTTTGACAAAAAAAAATGAAGGCAAACATTTCAAGAAAATGATAAAAAAAGTAATGACATTTTCGTAGTTTTGATAAAAAATATGGGCAATCATTTCGAGAATAAAACAAAAACATGTAATGACATTTTTGTAGTATTGATAAAAAAAAGGCTAAAGTGCTCCCGGGGTCCCTTATCTTTATTTAAAGTAACGATTTGGTCTTTTATCTTTTTTTTGTCCCAAATCAGTCCTTTATGATTTAAATTTTTGACACATAAATCTTTTTCTGTCCCAAATCAGTCCTTTATGTTTCAAAGTTTTGACACATAAATCCTTTTTTTTGACACATAAATCAGCACTGTTAACGAAACAGGATTTATGTGTCAGAAATTTGAAAGATAAAGGACTTATTTGGGACAAAAAAAACATAAATGACTAATTCGTTACTTTAAATAAAGATAAGGGACCCTGAGAGCACTTTAGCCTAAAAAAAATGAGGGCAATTATTTTAGAAAAAAGGCAAAAAAAACTTGTGGCATTCTCAAAATTTTGATACAAACATGAAGACATTTATTTCTGGATAAAGACACAAATAGCTGACGGCGTTTTCGAAATTTTGTTAAAAAACCCGAGGAGTAATATTTCAGGATAAAGACACAGATAGCTGATGGCATTTTTGAAAAGTTGGTGACAACATGAGGGCAGATATTTCAGGTTTATGTTGCTTCTCTTAATTTTTTGTGTTTTCTAATATATTGATGAAAATAACTAAAGCTCGTGCGACGCACAGCGGGTGTGTCTAGTTTTCTATTAAGCGAGACTTTTAAATTTCAAAATGTTAAACACGTCTTAATACCTAAAATATTTAAAGTGTTAGCCAAAAACCGTAGACAATCAAGTAAAAGAGAAGGCGAATGGAACCTTAATTAATTAGTTGAATATGTAGCTAAGGAAACGAAGCTTTAGAGGAAGCAATTAGGATCGAATGATGGACCCTTTGGGCCTTTGGATTATGCAATTGGGCTTGTGAATCCATAGTGATGGAGATGACTCGGGAATTAAGGGTTGCGATTTTCATACCCCCCTCATTAGATCCCATACCCCCCAAATATCATTTAACCCCAATTTACCCCTCTCATTTTCAGCAAAATTTACTCTAGTGCACCAAAAATTTTACCATTCCCGGAATTATCCCTTAAAGAGGTATTTCCAGAACGTCAAATTTTTTGAATTTCCGGATTTATCTTTCAGACATAAATCCGGAAGTATAAATTTGGCTTCCAGATTTATGTCCAATCACATATTTCCGGAAATTGTTTTTTTGTTTGTTTTCGGATTTATCTATCATAGATAAATTTAGAAGGTTAAATTTGTTACCTCCGGATTAATCTATCATACAGTATATGGCTACGCCTACGATTGATGGTTTGCTTCCCTTTACTTTGGACTTATCAGACGCATTTACGACTACTGAGGTAAATATCTTCCATTAAATTTTTTACGATTATTTATAAGTTATTAGTTGTCAAAATAAGGAAAAATTGTTGATTTTGCAGATTTTTGCTACCCGTGACGATCTCGTACGTTGGGCTAGAGGAATTGGGAAAGCCAACGGAGTCGTGGTTATCATTCTTAGATCAGATACGGTCATTGGTAAGGGGAGGAAGAATAAAATTATTTTGGGTTGCGATAAACATGGTATATTGATGTGATCCTAAGTTCACTAAGCATGTGGAAAGAAACTTATTAAGATACCACTATTTCATTGAGTACAAGACTTTAATGGCTTATACCATTTTGAATCCAAGTAGCCATCTTGCATTATCATTGGCTGAAGGAATTCCTATCAACTCATGCAACTAAGTTCTACACGTAGAAGTTGAAGGAAAATCTCATGAAGAGTAAATTAGTACAATATCATGAAGAATAAATTAGTGCAATTTATTTCCATTTTTAGTATTTTATTTTAGGATTATATCTAAGGCTTTAATGTCATTTAATTGTATTTTTTAATTTAGGATTTGAATCAATGGCGTTAATGCCAATTAGTTATTTTCATTAAAATTAGGATTTGATATTTATTAGTATATTTTAATTTCTAGGGTTTTATTGAGTCATTTGGGCCTGATGTTCTTTTGGGTCAATTGGGCCTAAGGTTCTCTATAAATTGTAATTCGTTTAATGAAATAAACAAGTTGAATTTTGAGTAAAAATTTAGAGACGTGTCTCTTTGGTTCTTCGTGAGCCGTTATAGGAGCTTATCGGTTTACCGTGGCGCTCATCTCGACTTATCAACCGGAACCTCCATAGCCGGTTGTGGCGTCTTCCCGACTTATCGATTGGTCTTCCATCCCCGATCGTGGTGTCTCTATCACTCCCACCTTTATGACTCCCAAAATAGTCACCGACGGCTTCGAGGTTGCCATCATCTGGTATCAAAGCTTAGGTTCTATCAAGGTGTTATCTATCCATTTCAATTTTAGTCTCTAAATTTTGTTCATCTTATTTTTTTAAAATTATTTTTGCAAAAGAAAAAAAAAGAAAAAAAAGGAAAAAAAATTCGAAAATTCAAAAAAAAAGAGAAGAAGAAGAAAGAAGAAAAGAGAAAAAAAAAGGAGCAGAAAAAAAAAGCAAAAAAAGCACTTTTTTTATTATCGTTTTTTGTTGTCTGTTTGCAAGTTTTGTTTTTTTGTGTGGTTCATGATGGAGGGAAGGCAAAGGGATTATGAAATTTACATTAGAGATTTTGTGATGGATCCTGCGTATGCGGAATACCTTTATGAAAATGGACTAATAAAAGAGGCAAAAAGAGTAGAAAGGTTAGCCATTAGAGAAAAGAAGAAATTGGGAGAGAAAAGAATAGAGGAGAAAATAGAAAGAATGGTGGTTGATATTTCTGAAATATTATGTGAGCATCTCCATAAAGCACAAGAGGATTGGAGTGCGCTTCTGAAAAGAAAAAGGAAAGCAATGGTAAAGAAGTGGTGGAGGAGAAGAATATTGAGAGAAAATACTAGGCAATGGAAAATAATGGGAGCATTGTTGAGAAAAATAATGATTTTAAGTGAAAGGTGGATGAAATATCCAAATTTCAAAAAGAAAGAAGAGAAAAAAAAAGAGAGAATTTTTTTCAATAACCCATTAATTTATTTTGCAGTTTCAAATTTGCGGACAAATCTTCTTGAAGAAAGGGAGAATGATGTGATCCTAAGTTCACTAAGCACGTGGAAAGAAACTTATAAAGATACCACTATTTCATTGAGTACAAGACTTTAATGGCTTATACCATTTTGAATCCAAGTAGCCATCTTGCATTATCATTGACTGAAGGAATTCCTATCAACTCATGCAACTAAGTTCTACACGTAGAAGTTGAAGGAAAATCTCATGAAGAGTAAATTAGTACAATATCATGAAGAATAAATTAGTGGAATTTATTTCCATTTTTAGTATTTTATTTTAGGATTATATCTAAGGCTTTAATGTCATTTAATTGTATTCTTTAATTTAGGATTTGAATCAATGGCATTAATGCCAATTAGTTATTTTCATTAAAATTAGGATTTGATATTTATTAGTATATTTTAATTTCTAGGGTTTTATTGAGTCATTTGGGCCTGATGTTCTTTTGGGTCAATTGGGCCTAAGGTTCTCTATAAATTGTAATTCGTATGATGAAATAAACAAGTTGAATTTTGAGTAAAAATTTAGAGACGTGTCTCTTTGGTTCTTCGTGAGCCGTTATAGGAGCTTATCGGTTTACCGTGGCGCTCATCTCGACTTATCAACCGGAACCTCCATAGCCGGTTGTGGCGTCTTCCCGACTTATCGATTGGTCTTCCATCCCCGATCGTGGTGTCTCCATCACTCCCACCTTTATGACTCCCAAAATAGTCACCGACGGCTTCGAGGTTGCCATCATCTGGTATCAAAGCTTAGGTTCTATCAATGTGTTATCTATCCATTTCAATTTTAGTCTCTAAATTTTGTTCATCTCATTTTTTTAATTTATTTTTGCAAAAGAAAAAAAAAGCAAAAAAAAGGAAAAAAAATTCGAAAATTCAAAAAAAAAGAGAAGAAGAAGAAAGAAGAAAAGAGAAAAAAAAAAGGAGCAGAAAAAAAAGCAAAAAAAAGCACTTTTTTTATTATTGTTTTTTTTTGCTGTTTGCAAGTTTTGTTTTTTTGTGTGGTTCATGATGGAGGGAAGGCAAAGGGATTATGAAATTTACATTAGAGATTTTGTGATGGATCCTGCGTATGCGGAATACCTTTATGAAAATGGACTAATAAAAGAGGCAAAAAGAGTAGAAATGTTAGCCATTAGAGAAAAGAAGAAATTGGGAGAGAAAAGAATAGAGGAGAAAATAGAAAGAATGGTGGTTGATATTTCTGAAATATTATGTGAGCATCTCCGTAAAGCACAAGAGGACTTGGAGTGCGCTTCTGAAAAGAAAAAGGAAAGCAATGGTAAAGAAGTGGTGGAGGAGAAGAATATTGAGAGAAAATACGAGGCAATGGAAAATAATGGGAGCATTGTTGAGAAAAATAATGATTTTAAGAGAAAGGTGGATGAAATATCCAAATTTCAAAAAGAAAGAAGTGAAAAAAAAAGAGAGAATTTTTTTCAATAACCCATTAATTTATTTTGCAGATTCAGATTTGAGGACAAATCTTCTTGAAGAAAGGGAGAATGATGTGATCCTAAGTTCACTAAGCAGGTGGAAAGAAACTTATAAAGATACAACTATTTCATTGAGTACAAGACTTTAATGGCTTATACCATTTTGAATCCAAGTAGCCATCTTGCATTATCATTGACTGAAGGAATTCCTATCAACTCATGCAACTAAGTTCTACACGTAGAAGTTGAAGGAAAATCTCATGAAGAGTAAATTAGTACAATATCATGAAGAATAAATTAGTGCAATTTATTTCCATTTTTAGTATTTTATTTTAGGATTATATCTAAGGCTTTAATGTCATTTAATTGTATTCTTTAATTTAGGATTTGAATCAATGGCGTTAATGTCAATTAGTTATTTTCATTAAAATTAGGATTTGATATTTATTAGTATATTTTAATTTCTAGGGTTTTATTGAGTCATTTGGGCCTGATGTTCTTTTGGGTCAATTGGGCCTAAGGTTCTCTATAAATTGTAATTCGTATGATGAAATAAACAAGTTGAATTTTGAGTAAAAATTTAGAGACGTGTCTCTTTGGTTCTTCGTGAGCCGTTATAGGAGCTTATCGGTTTACCGTGGCGCTCATCTCGACTTATCAACCGGAACCTCCATAGCCGGTTGTGGCGTCTTCCCGACTTATCGATTGGTCTTCCATCCCCGATCGTGGTGTCTCCATCACTCCCACCTTTATGACTCCCAAAATAGTCACCGACGGCTTCGAGGTTGCCATCATATATACACGGGAGTAGACCTCAGCTGTTCTAGAGCGAGGTCTTCAAAGAAGTGTGGTTGTCCTTTTAGACTGAAAGCTACACCATTGAGTCCCCCTCTTGGGGATTGGAAAGTCAAAGTTAGTTGTGGACTATACAATCATCAGCCTCATAAAAGGTGTATCGGCCTTCCAATCTTTGGGTGGTTCACTAAGGAGGAGCGGTCTATGGTGCAAGAGTACACAATGTTAAATGTTAAACTGTTGAAGAGTTTGGAGGCAATTAAGAAGAGAATTGAGGACAAGTTGAGTAGTATCACGTAGCTGTATAGATAGCGCAGGATGTTCCAGTCGAATTGGAGAGGTTCTAGAAAAGAGATACAGGAGCTTATGAGGCCCAACCGCCTGAGAAGTGGATGACGATGCCTGATTTGGGGCACGCTATAGCAACCAGATATAACATAACCCTGGTTGCGTCATCATCGACGGAAGGAGGGTCATGGACATTTTTATCGTTGATAGGCTCATATGTAGCTCGTCAGAGTAGATTGAACGGTATTGGGTTTGCCCATGGGCTTCATTGGGTGCAGGTTAACTTGACCTCTACTAGTCCTTTACCTCCTATTCATGCATCATGGCATGATTATGCATCAGACAACGCTAGATCGTGGTTATATCCATATGTTCAACGTCTCCAACTATGGTCTGCTGTAGCTCCAGATCCTCCTATTGCATAATCCGACCCAATTGATATTGTAGACATAACATGACTTTATATTATAATATTATTGGGTTTGATTATGTATTTTGACAGCCTTGGATTTGCCGACACTTTTGACGGCTTTGATTTTGCGAACACTTTAGACGGTCTAGATTTTGCCGACACTCAAAAATAACAATATTAGTAAAGAACAATTTAAAAATAAAATAATTCCGGATTTATGTCATTGAGATAAATCCGGAACAGGTTTTGAAAATTTTCCCGGAAACACCTCAAGGAGATAAATCCGGAAGTGTTTTTTGAGTTCCGAATTTATCTCCTGAACATAAATCTGGAAGGGCTTTAAACGAATTTTTCGGAAACATCTCAAAAGAGATAAATCCAGAATTGTATTTGTGTTCCGGATTTATCAAATAGAGATAATTCCGGAAACAAGTATACTTCCGGATTTATCTCTTTCGAGATGTTTCCGTGAAGAAAAAAAATTGGACTCACTTATCACTCAGAAAATAAGGGAATAGGGGTATTTTTGGTAGTTTGGGTAATTTGGGGGGTATGGGGTCTAATGAGGGGGGGGGGGTATGAAAATCGCAATCCGGGAATTAATTAATGAGAAAGTACTTCTCTGTCCTATTTTGTTTGTGGTTTAAGGTTTTGGCGCACGGCTTAAGAAAATAATTAGTAGTCTCCGTCCCATTCTATTGAATAATAGCATTTATTGGAGTTGAATTAGTTGACATTCGTTTATATTAAACATTTGAGTCACAAAATATGTACTCTTTTGATTAATTAGGAGTAAGAAAATGCTACAGTTGACACTCAAAATCTGCTAAGTTGTTGACCAAGGGAAAACTGTAGCTGAGGCTAGAACGTGGCCAAGGGCATGTAAGGTGAGTCATCGAGATAACAGGCCTCAATGAAAATAAGACTTGCCAAGTAGAGAGTTGTGATGGAAGAGCTCGGTCTAAGAGGTTTAAAGGATTGCAAGACTATTTCCTTTTCTTATAAAATTTTGAAGGTCACTTCTTCCCATAGTTATGCTTTTGTTCAATGTCTCATGACATTTTACTATCCACTTGAAAACATATCTTTGATAATGTTGACCATCACAATATATGTATACTCGTGTCATTGATTTAGACAAATTTGGTATAAGCATTCAATACCCATTTCATGTTAGAGTTCTACCTCTATTTCTTCCACCTTAAATTATTTAAAATATATTTATTGAATGCATTAAAAATAAATAACAGCAACCAATGTAATTATTTATTTAGATATTGAATTAATATCTTTACACATATCTAAGGTGGGTCAATTATATAAATCACATACATACAAAATAACAAATAAATTCTATTTAACACTTTAAAAATCATGTCAACACCATTAGAAGCATTTCCATATGACTTAGTATACAAGTAATACATGCACCATATGTTCTACTAGTTAAATATTGAATATGAACTCATCATAACATTTAAATGTACTTGTCGAAATAAAGAAGTAGTATTTAAATGTATCAAGAAAGTGAAACAACATAACATAGTATTCATCGAGTGTGGCTATCATAACTAGGTACAAAATAATGCCCCTGTTATGAAAATAAACCAAAATAGAGAAAGAGGAAGAACAAGAGAATGAGGGAAGGAGAGAAGATAAAAACCTTTGTATTATTCTCTTCACACAAGTGTATCTTTACGCAAAAGAGTGTCTCCTATTTATAGGGTGTAGATTGGCAAGTGAATGGACAATCATCAAAGCCACTAACAACCCAATTATTAAAGAGAGTAATGGGAATATAGAAGAAATATAGTGGACATCCACTAATATCATATTATTCATAACACTCCCCATGGAATGTCCATCAATGATATGCCTCATTAAAACCTTACTAGAAAAAATCCAGTGGGATAAAAATCTATTGAAGGAAAAAGAGTACAATATCCTTTCAGTGGGAACTGCCTCGTTAAAAAGTTTTCCAGGAAAACCCAGTGGGACAAAACCCTCGCAAAAGCAAAAAGAGTGCAGTTTTTCTCCCCCTGTTTGAAGCATCACTTAATAATATGAATTCCAACATCTGGAGTTTCTCCTTGAGTGCATATGGAGCAATCTACTCTGCTCTGTCACTTGTGGTATATCCTCTTTTAATGGAGCTTTGCAGTTAGCATTATCTTCAGAACATCTTCCTTAAATTGTTGACATTTGAGCATGAAATGAAGAAGAAAAAACCATAGATTGTTTTGTAGATCAACAAGATACACAACTAGAATAAGATGAAATAGCGACACGTATTAATGACGAAAAATTAATTTTCGTCTCTAATATGTTGGTCGCTAATTGTTAGCGACGACACCTTTTTTATATTCATTTTTTAATTCTGCCAACTCCATTTCATACAAAACCACCATATTTTGTATTGCTATAATTTTTTCAGATATTCTTTTAATTTCTTCTCTATTTCCTTTCTTTATGTAAAAATCCATATATTTGTAATATGTAGCTAATCTTTTCTTAGGATATTCGACAAAACTTTTAATTCGTAAAGCTTTATTAACTTTGCTTATATTCATTTTCTATCTTTTTAATTTTTCTTTTTATTATATTAATTTTTTTTTTCTAGTTCCATGTTTTCAAAATGCATTTTATATAAAAATGCTTTTTGTTTTATTTTACTTAATTCTTCATCTAATATATTAAATTTCCGTACTTTATCCATCTTAGTGCTCTTATACCAGTTAAATGCTTGACCTATTAAATTCTAAATCCATTAAAGAATTTTGATATCTTACTAAATTATTTTCAACTCGCATTCTATATCTTTTTTGTTGTTCTGTTTAATTTTTTATTTGTGAACAATATTCTAATTGCTTTGTATGTTTTTCTATCATTTCTTTTATTTCATTTCTCCATTTTTCATTATTAGTAAATCTTTCTACATTAACTCTAGATACATTACTCATATTCTATTCTTTATATATGTTGTTAACTCCTTTACTTGATTTGCTAATTTATCAATATTATCTTCTTCTATATTTTCTGGATCATAAAATCTAATTGGTTTTGAAATCTGAGTTCTTCTTAAGTCTAATATCGTCCCTAACTCAGTTATTTCATTTCTTTTATGATAATAAATTTTTCCTATATCCTCAAATAAACTTGGTATATCTATTATTTTATTATCTCTAAATGAAATACTATGGTGTGTTCTTAATGCATAGTTAATACAATTTGTTACTGAGAAGATCTTATCTCCTGGTCTCACTAGATTTCCTCTTAAGAAGATGGTATACCAATATTTGGATGTATTTCAAAATTTAATTTAACATACGCTAAATTACCTTCTACTATCCCAAGTATTTTATCTACTGGGTCTGTAACTCTATCATCCTTTAAAATCAATTCCATTGGTGAATTTATTCCTTCTTGAAAAGTTGCTTTAATTAGTACTTGTATTGCGCCTATGTGAATATATCCTATTTTATTTCTATGTTCTTCCTTCTTTATATTTCTTTTTAATTCCATAAGTTTCTTTTTTATTTAATAACTGTATACAAGTATTTCCTTGAGCATCTTCGATATCATATCAGTAGGGGATTCACTAATTAATTTCCCATAGTATATAATTTTATCCTTTTGATTAAATATCTTCATGATCCCTCCAATTCTTTCTTTTTTTCATATTTGCATCTTTTGTTAAATTCAAATCTTCTTTTTGTATTTTCTGAAATAAAGTTGGATCTATAAGAATATTACCATCATAATTTCCATCTTCTTCATTAATTTGTAAGTGTTCTACATCACACATTTCTATCCATTTGAACTATGATTATACTTAGTGTATATACATAATTATAGTACAAATGATGGTAGATAAGTATCATACCTGATTAAATATTTAGCTTGTCCCACATTTCTTGGGCAGTTTTACAGTTTGACACTCTAAAGAATTCATCTGGACTGAGGGCGGAAGTGATAATGTTCATGGCACGGAGATTGTGTTGAACTTTTCTTTTATCATTATCCGTCCATTCATTTCTTTCCTTGAGTATGAGTGCGCCATTAACCATGTGTGTGGGAACAAAAGGTCATTCTTTGAATATTCTCATTAATTCTTTCTTTCCAATATGCATAGTTTTTCCCGTTGAATCCCGGAGGACGGGTAAGAGATGCACCCTCTTGCGTAGACCAACTTGAAGCCATTTCTCTTGAAGCTGCTAGGCCCTTTAAACAAGAGTCTAGATTTGATCCCACTTGTTACCAAGTGGCCTCAGTCTCAAGAGGGGGGTGAATTGAGATTTTAAAAACTTTTCCCCTTTTAACGACTTAGATCAATTTTTTGCGCAGGTTTATGAAACGAATGAAAAAGAAATAAAAACGGTAAAGAACACAGGAGATTTTATTCTGGTTCAGTCACCTCCCAATGACCTACGCCCAGTCCTCATAAGCCTTGTGAGATTTTCCACTAACAACACAAAGCTTAACCGGGTTCTTTAAAACCCTTACAGACTTAGGCACTCTTCACCTAGGATACCCCACCTATTGCAAGAGCCCTCGAGATCTATTACCAACAAAAGATACCCCACCCTTGTTACAACCACAAACCCTAGAGAGATACCCCACTCTCTAGTATAAACAAGAACCCTAGAGAGATACCCCACTCTCTAGTATGAACCAATTACAACGTTAAAACAGATTACAAAACAAATAACAAATACCTCTATGAAGGTGGATACAACAACTTGAAGATTCCCAACCCAATCTAACCCTTGAGAGAGATCGGCTCAAAAAGATGAAGAACTTGAAGAACAGAAGTGATGGTGTGCTAGGGTTTTGCGTTTCAGCTTGTGAATATTTGGGTTGTGTTGTTTGTGAAGTCCTAAGTCCCTATTTATAGATTTAGAAAAAATATGACCGTTGGGACAATATCTAACACTGTTTTAATAAGTGGATAATCAATTGTTTGCTTGTAAACACATAGCTTGACAATCGATTATATGCTTTAAATAAAAACCAACTTCATAAGTGAATGATCGATTATGTTCTTTTAAAACATATATTCATAATCGATTGTTTGCTTCAAAAACCAAGTCCATAATCAAATGTGTGCCTTAGAAATTGAGTCCAGAATCGATTGTGTGCTTGTCATAATCGATTTTGTGCTTTAAGAGAAACAGGACCATGATCGATTATATGCTTTAAACAAATAAGACCATGATCGATTATGTGCTTTTAAGAAAACAGGAATCATGTTTAAAATCGATTGTGTGCTTCCAACATTAAGCTCATAATCGATTTTGTGCTTGATAAGTCAAGTTCAAAATCGATTGTGTGTTTTAAAAAAAAGTTCATAAATTAGAGGACAATCGATTATGTGCTTGTCCATAATGAAGAGGACAATCGATTATGTGCTTTCAAAAACTATTTTCTCATTATTATGTGCCTAACCTATTTAACATGCATACGTTTGGTTAATTATGTGAGTGTTGTGAGATGAGTGACTTGAACCGATCCTCAAAAGCGGTTTACAATTTATTCCTAAGACACGACTCAACTTCCTTGTGACTACCCTTGACATGGACTTGCTTCTTGAGTCTGTTGTGTCTTGGAGTTCCGTTTGTCACTTTGTCTTAGATTACCTCATCATCAAAACTTAAACAGCAATACAAGATATACACAACATTTCCACTACACTTATTTTATCCAAAACATGTCTCGTTATATAAAGATGTTCAATATCTTATTCATTTCTTGTTTCAATATGATATCCATTTGGACAGGTATCCTTAAAACTTAATAAATTTCTATGAAACTTGAGAGATAATAATATGGTATCAATGTGTAAATTTTTTTATCTCTAGGTAATTAATAATACACTAGCTCTTCTGGAACTTGATAACAAGTACACATGTTATCATATGACTTCCGGCCATAACTAGATATTGTACACAATTTAATATAAAATGCTCGTATATAATCTTAGTTATATTCTAAAAATTTAGAATAACTATCAAACTTAAATCTATTTTTAGCTAGCTAATCAATAGTATCATAGTTAACATAAATTGAGAGAAATGACAGAAAAACTTCAATTATATTGAAGAATATTCGTCAAAAATATCAATATGAGATATCATAGATACTTTAGGATAATCTTGCTAAACGTATATTAAATAGTAAAACTATGTTGACTAAAAAACTTAAGGTTTGATTTAGTACTATAGCATAATTTTATTCGCATTCATATTTATTTAAATGGATATAATGTATTAAACATTGATCATTCAAATAAAATTATAAAACTACTAAATACGTGTATAACAAAGATTACCGTCTATATAAAAAAATTGGGGACACATAATTTTCTTCAATAAACAAAACTATATAAACCACACATACTAGTTTAACATAATTTTTTTTTCATTTATACATAAAGAATTCGAGACACACAATTTTCTTCAATAAACAAAACTATAGAAACTATACATACTATTTTAATGTTGATTCAATTACCCTGTTTGCAAATCTTAGAAAAGCCATTTTTTAATAGGTATGATCAATGTTATTTCATATGTGCTATAACATTATGGTAACATGAAATTACAAGATAATAGAAGGGTAGAATGAAAAATAAGAACATAAGAGTGTCTAATTTTGTAGGATCTAGTCACACGATCAATTCTTCTTAATTATTCCTTTTTTTTTTCTAGAAACACTTTTACATGGAATTCCAAGCATAAGAGATTGGAAAAGTTACATTTTTCAAAAATTCATGAGTTACTACACCAATAGGAAGATCATAATCACAAATCATATACTAATGATATTTAAATAGGATAATGATAATATTTACCACATCAATGATCATCACCACAACCTTTATTGTAACAAAATTATAATGTGAATCATTCACTTCTAGGAATGAACTTCAAACCATTGAATGGCTTGTGAATACTCTTTCAATCACCATAACACATAATGTAGATTCACAATATTCTTGAAAATATTTTCTCATTTTCCTATTACATGAGAATATTTGAGACCTAAACTATATGTCTTTTCCTTTGCTTCAAAATATACTAATTAAGATCAAATAGATCTTATAGATTTAACCACAAAATAGATCTTATAGATTTCAGTCATGATCCAATGGTCTAGTTCTTCAGGAATTTAACCACAAAACTTTTTCAACGATGATAAAAAAAATCATACTTTTGAGCAATCATTCAAGGATGCTTGGATACTAAAATTTTAAGTTCTTCAAGAACTATATCATAAATCTTCGTAGGCAATGATGCATAGAAACAATTATTTGGGCAATTATTTAGGGTTGCTTGGATAATAGATTTATTATTCTTCAAGAACTATATCACAAGTTTTCATCAACAATAATAAATAAATACAAAATGAGATACAACATAAAATGGGATAAAACATAAACAAGATTACAATTAAAAGATAGTAAAATGATCATGATTAAAAGATAGTGATAAGAAGAAGTAGAAAAATCATTCTTCCTCAAGATGATTATGTCATCACTCATATGGTAGAGCTTCATGCCGATAACGTGTTATGAAAATAAACCAAAATAGAGAAAGAGGAAAGACCAGAGAATGAGAGAAGGAGAGAAGATGAAAGTCTTTGTATTATTCTCTTCGCACAAGTGTATCCTTACCCAAAAGAGTGTGTCCTATTTAAAGGGTGTAGATTGGCAAGTGAATGGACAGTCATCAAAAGCCACTAACAACCCAATTACTAAAGAGAGTAATGGGAATGAGGAAGAAATATAGTGGACATCCACTAATATCATATTATTCATAACAGCCCCAATATTTTCCATAACGAGAAAATAAATAAATACCACAATTTTTTAACTTATAATTGATTTAAAAGGTATTAAACAAACTAAAATTACTAGAAAATGATTTTATATCTTAATTAAATATGAAACCTAGTTACCCTATAACTAGCTAGAGGTTAATTTAAACAGAATGCATAAAACGACATCTCAAACGGAGGTTTGTACAATCCGCACTTTCCTGCACACTGTTTGGTCCGAGAGTGGGTATCGTCCTTCGGTACTGTTTATCATCATCATCCAAGAGGGTCAATTTCGACCCAAATGGGCAGAAAATGGGTTTTCAACCCAATACCTTTTGAACATGTTTTCTCCCCCGTTTTAGTACTGTTTTAAGTGATTCTTGAACCAATTTGATGGTATGGAAAAAAGGATTTCAATGATATAATTTATAGACCATGGAAACTTAAAAAACAAGTTCAAATATGTACCCAAAGATGGAAGCCGAAACTGTTTATAAACATGGGTCCAGTTGTGACCCTTCACAAAATAAACAAGATAAAAACAGGGGTGCTTCTAGGGTGAGGGGTCAATTAAGCCCATTACCGGTGAACCACTAAAATTAACCGTAAGATATTGTTTAAAATGCTATGAGTGGTTAAGATTGAATCAGCCAATATTAAATCTCAACCATCAATGAAATTTGCTAATATATCCTACTGTGAATTTTAGTGGTTCATCAGTGAGGGACTTAGTTAATCTGTCAACCTAAAAGCATCCAAAAAAGGTGTCCGAAACCAAATGAGAAAATATATTTTACAAAGGGATAAGACCCATCACAAAACTTTCTAACTCTTTACCAAACAATTGCATGTTTCAAAGTAAATAATAAATTAAAAACTTTAAGATTTGAAACTCCTTGCAATTTTTGATCAAATAGTATAGTATCGCGTAACCCACAACTCTATTTGGTCTAGTTATGTAATCATTTGCAAATTTATCATGACGATATGGATTCAAAACGTACGTGCAGTAAAAGTTCAATAGATTGGGACTTTAATCACGCACCAAATTATCTCATGAGACTTCTCCTTTCATTCAAAACATACACAATTTAAAACATCAAACATTTGGGTGTTTTTTTTACCCCCCCTCCCCCAATACCCCCAAAATCACCAAACGGACAAAAATATCCCTTAAATTTCAAAATTTTCCGGAAATACCTCAAATCAAGATAAATCCGGAAGTATATTTTTTTGATTTTCCGGAAATATCTCATTTTATGGTATTTTCGGAACACATTTTACATTCCGGAAATACCGTAAAATGAGATATTTCCGGAAATACCATATACCCCCCTCAATATTGCCTTCCGAATTTATCTAAATTTGAGGTATTTCCGGAAATCCCTAAAATTTGCCTTCCGAATTTATCTAAATTTGAGGTATTTCCGGAAATCAAAAAAAAATTGTCTTCCGAATTTATCTAAATTTGAGGTATTTCCGGAAATACCTCAAATTTGCCTTCCGAATTTATCATATAATATAGTGTTTCTGGAGTGCAAAAATAAAAACTCAAACATTCATTTGATTAATTAAAAACGCCTTCTACATTGATTTAAAATAACAGATTGTAACAACAAACAAAACGAAAACATAATAGAAACTAACAGATTGCAACAACAAACAAAACGAAAACATAATAGAAACTACTGAGATGGTGGTGGAGTCAAACGACGAAGAATCTCAGCGGCGGTCCTTATGGTTTCGACGTATAAATGCAGATAACCCCCATTCCATCTAAACATAACATGAATGGCCATCATGGCTTGAACGTCATCGTCGTTGTTGACATCCATTGCAGACCAGTGCGCATGTCCATTATGCCAAGCTGGTTTCCGATAAATTATACTAATTATTTCATGCTCGTCGCCCTCCTGTTGCAACTTACGCAGTAGTCTCTCTTTCAGGGCAGCGAATGTTATGTTGTGTTTTAACCTACACTGGAACGTGTCTCGCCCCTCGAAACAGACATCATCATGTTCGTTGATGATGATGCCCTGATGATCAGGGAAGCCCTGATTAGTAAAGTGTCGACAAAATCTAGACCGTTTAAAGTGTCGGCAAAATCTAGACCGTTTAAAGTGTCGGCAAAATCTAAACCGTTAAATAAAAAATTCGTGGTGGAATAAAATTTAATATAATATAAATCCGTGGAATAAAATTCAATATAATATAATACAATCATATAATGGAAATATAATCAACATCAACTGGGGGGAGGGTCGGTGCAACATGATCTGGGACAAAAGAACACCATAACTGTACACGTCCAAGGTATGGATATAACCACGATCTAGCTTCAGCTGAAGCATATGAGGTACTTCCAGGTGTCCATTCCCCGCCTGACTCCGGCTCCGCCTTCACCTGCAGCTGCTGAGGATGTTGTTCCACTTCCATTCGAGTCCAGGATGACAGCAGCTACGCATGTCCAGGATGCCTATGATCGTCTTTTGTCAGTCGACGGAGTCGACGGCATTCCTGAGGATGTCTATGATAGTCTGTTGGCTGCTTTACAGATTTTGAACATTTAGTTGTATTATTTTTTGTACTTTTACTGTATTTTTACTGTATTATTTCGCGTAATTTGATTTCACGTTCGGTTACAACTATTTTGCGCGATTTTAAATAAAAAAACATTTTTACAAATTTCTGGAAATACACATATTTCCAGAAGGCAGAAATATGGGTTTTCCGGAAATACCTTAGAAAAAGGTATTTCCGAAAGCCAAAATGGCATCTGAAAATACCTCTTTCTGAGGTATTTCCGGAAAAACCATATTTCTGCCTTCCGGAAATATGTGTATTTCCGGAAATTTGTAAAAAAAAATTTTTAAGGGTATTTTGGGAATTTAGCGTAAAAGGGGGGGGTATGGGGTTCGGGGGGGGGGGTAACAAAAAAAACACCCCAAACATTTCCTTAAAAAAAAGTTGTGTACCGTTCACCATGATTATAAACGAACTACTTTATTGTGAAACATGAATATTCATCTCTGTTAAGTTGTAAGAGGAAATATATCGTTCAAAGTTGCATCATTATCAATGCAAATTCAAAAATCGAACTTAAAGATTGTTGAAACATGTGTAGGTGGTTGGGAATAATGTTGCAACTAAGAAGAACAGCCAAACATAGAAAATCATAAGTTCAAATAATTGTGAACATGTAAAATAAAGAACAAATGAGAAGATAAATTCATCATTGCGCAAGACTCCAATGCGTGTATAACACTAAGATTTAGGTTCGATTCGCCCTCGCCAACCACTCTAGATTGGATGCAATAGGATGACCCAGCAAATCCCCTTCAAAATACAACGGAGTTCCTTGACATGGTTTGGTTCGAAGTTCTTCTGTGAATACCCACACTTTAGGAGTGTTGGTGGTGCCTTCTTCAACAAATAAATCTTTGACTCAGAATGATTTCTCCTCCACACAATATTCCACGACAAAGATTGATTCGCTAGATGCCTGAATGTCCGATGCTACTTCTAACTGAGTGGTAGCATCTGACATGAGAATATTAGGGAAGTTTTGGGGGGATGTCTTAGCGGATGGTGTTGATATTGATGCTAAAGGATTAATGGCGCGTGAAGTTAATTTTAAAGCGGCTGTGTTCAAGGCCCAAAATTTGCTTACTGCCTTAGAGTTTGTTGCTACTTCTAATCCAATAGTAGCATCTGACATGAGGATTTTTGAAAGCTTTGGGAAGAGATGTCAGATGAGGTTGGTGATCCTGTGGCCTCCGATACCCAAGAAATAGTTGCGTGGAATGATTATTTTGAACCGGTTGTGTCCAAGACCCCAAAGAAGAAATCGAGGCAAAAAAAGAAATTGGTCGTTAGATAAAATCCTCGTTCAAAGGCAAATTCTGT
This sequence comes from Astragalus membranaceus, assembly GCA_039519185.1. Classification (NCBI taxonomy): domain Eukaryota; kingdom Viridiplantae; phylum Streptophyta; class Magnoliopsida; order Fabales; family Fabaceae; genus Astragalus; species Astragalus membranaceus. Next base: position 44,770,259 of record CM076846.1, read on the forward strand.
CTCTATCTCTTTTTGATATGATTTTGTAATTTAGTCCTTTAATCTACTTTTCTTTAGGATGGATTGTTTTAGGGGATCTTCTAGTTAGGGTTCCCTTTTACTACTTTGACTTTAGTTTCTATTCTTGCCAATGGTTTTGGTTTAATCCCCCATTGGTCTCTCTTCTGTATTCTTTCTTTTTTCCCTTTTCTTTAATAAAATTAGGGGAATTACTCTTTTTCCTTCTTGATGTTTTTTAACATCTGAAGGTTTTAATGAGGCTTCTTTCCTTCTTTTTGCCTAAAAAAAGAGAAGAAAGAGAATGATTTGGAATAATGAATTCCGTAGAGTTTTGTCTTAGACATATTAACACTCTATAGACCAACTCATACCATTTGGTGAAGAGAAGTGTCTCCTCATTTGGAGTCACAACTCATTGACAATTATCACACTCATCCATGAATATTATCACACTCATCCATGAATGAGTGCATCTCTTTACTACAAATGTTCATGAAAGAACACAACCACAAGTGAAATTCACCAAAGAACACATCTTTAGAACATGAAACATTGTTTTTCTCTTTCACCGTAGTGTTATTAGATTCCTATTATTTTGTAAAACCTCCACATATATATCATGTAATATCTAATATCTACTGATCACAAAATAGATATTCTAAGACCCGTCTAGATTTCATTCAATCAAAATTTTATAAGTCAATAGAAGACCAACACTATAGAAATAATTTTGATTACACTTACATTATAACTTAATTAGTTACTTTTGATTATATGATAAAGTTTAATCTTTTTAAACAATTATTTACATATTTTCATTTATATAAAGTCCTTCATTTCAAAGTTTTTAGTATCCTCAATTGATTTTCCGTATACACAGGAAAATCATCACGCGTATTGATTGATTATAAAGAGAAAATAATAAAGAATATGTTTCTCAAAATTTATTTCCATACTCCCAATAAAAAATTTATTTCCTTACTCAATGTTAACAACATAATAACAATAATGTGAATAGAAAAGGTTTGTGTAAATTTTCATAAGAGCAATCTGATAGGTACCAACTTAAAAATAGTTTTCCAGAAATGACATCTTCTTTCCTTGCATGTAACACGTCGTCACTCTCTTTTATGTTTTCGGGCATTCCAATTGATGCAAATCCCAAGAGGAGGTATACTTGGAAGCCAGTCTTGGATTCTATGCGATCAACACTTTCGACTTGGAGGGGTCGTCATCTCTCCATGGGGAAAGTCACACTCATCAATTCGGTACTATCAAGTCTCCCTTTTTTTTCTTTCTACAAAGCTCCAAAATCGGTTATTAAGGAGTTTACTAAGATTCAGAGGGATTTTCTGTGGGGATCTAGTGAAGAAGGTAGGAAGATATGTATGTTGGGTGGCTTGGGATGTTATCTGTAGGCCCAAAAAGGAGGGAGGTTTAGGGGTAAAGAACTTAGAGGTGTTCAATATTTCACTACTTGCGAAGTGTAAATGGAGATGCCTTAATGATATTAGTGTCATATGGTGGGATTTACTATCCTATAGATATGGGGATGCCTTTCTAAGAAAACAAGCAGGGAGGAAAGGTGTTGGGCGACAAAAGGACCGTTGTGGTGGAGGGATCTGATGCTTTTGGGGGATGGTTTGGACTTGTACCAAAACTTCTTTCAACATGCTCTTAGTTGTTCGTTAGGGAACGAGACTTCCATTCGATTTTGGAATCACAAGTGGTTAGGAAATGCTCCTTTTATGGAGGTGTTCCTGAATCTGGTGGCAGATGCCCAAGATAAATGAGTATGGAACATCATACTTACTAGAACATTTTCAGTAAGTTCTTGTTATACTTTCCCGGTACACATAAGTCAGGTGAGACCCTTGATAATTTGGATGCAGTTTGGAAATCTGTTGTGCCATCAAAGGTGGATTTTTTCTGTTGGCGTTTGTTTTTGGGCAGGTTGCCAACAAGGGATATAATCTATTAAAGCGATTGGTGGTGGTTGACAATGTGATTTTCCCATTTTGTAATATACACGAGGAATCTATTCACCACATTTTCTATCATTGTGATTTCTCTAAAGCTATATGGCAGCATGTTATTATTTGGTTGGGGTTGGATCAGGTTGAAGGATTGTTGGGGTCAAATTATTTTAGGCTTTTTGGTAGCTTTGTCAACGAAAGTAATAGTGACAAGCTTGCTTATTTGATTTGAATAGCATCTATGTGGATCATTTTGAGGGAAAGAAATAATTTGTTCTTTGGTGGGGATTCGGTTGATATACTACTAGTAGTAAACAAAATTAACCAATATTTCTTGGGGGGTAGTTTCTTGGAAAAGCTGGTGGTTTTTCAAGCTTCTCTGTCTTAGATTGATGGAACTCCCATTTGACTTGTTTCTAGTTTTTATTTTTTCCAGGGGCGTCTTCCTAATGTTGTTGTATGGTGCTTTGGTCTATGCTGGTGTGTTGTTAGGGTGCTGTCAGTTTGCTGTTTGGCGCATTGATTTTTGCAAGAGTAATGTTCTGTCAGCTTGCTGTCTCAATGTTATGGGTTCCTTAGCAGACATGTTGATCTGGTTGTTTGCTTGTGCACAGTTTTGCTGTTCCTAGACTACAGCAGAATTGTTGCCCTGCTGCTTTTGCAGATTGCTTTGTGGTTTTCTTGCTGTATTTATTCTTTGTTTATTAGGACTATTGCCTTTTTCGCCTCGTTTCTCCTTGGGGTACCCTTTTTCGCATGGGGTTTTGTCTTAGGGAGGTTGTAATGAAGCCCCGAGCTAATGTACGGAGTGGGGTACCCTTTGTACTCCCCTTAATATTATCTATTGCTTATAAAACAAATTAGGCAAAATACCATCTGGGGTCTGTTAACTTATTTTCGGTTCTCGATTAGGTCCCTTATTTTTTCTTTGTAACATATAGGTCCCTTAACTGTTAAAATTGTTGCACTGTTACCCTTTTTGTAATTTTTGTTAAACTCTGTTATAAAAAAGTTGAAGTGGCTAACAGTGTGAAATCGAAATCTCGAAACTTAACCCAGATTGATTCATTCTCATGTTAACGAATTTTTTTTTAAAGAGCAAAAGGGAAATATATATATATATATATATATATATATATATATATATGCACTCAAAATGATCCGGATTGGACACTAGACGTATTCGCACCTACAATGATAACGACGAAATACCAAAGCAGATTACTTCCTAGAGATACACAAAGCAGGAGTCACGTGCCACTCATAATAGATACAAGGTGGACCCGTGGATCTATCAATAAACCAACGCCATGACAGTGATTTTATCCGACCCACCACCAAGTCTCGATCTGGAATTCTGCCCGAGAAAATACAACCATTACGGGCGTCCCATAATAGCCATAAAACAGAATGCCAAATGAGACTCAGGCCACGCCGCGCCCTGGATCCGATGCCAAACGCACAAAAAGCCTCAAATAGAGAGAACAAGTCTGGTGGCATAGGAAGGTGCCACCCAAGCCATCTGAACACCTCATACCAAACTGATATCGCTAGGGGGAACCGCATGAACAGGTGAAGTGACGATTCCCCCAAGTCCCCACAGATAGCACATGAAGCTAGCTGTGCATCCAAGATAACTCTACGCCGAAGTAAGTTCATCCTAGTGGGGATCCGATCCAAGAGAAGCTGCCAGGAGAAGGCAATAATCCTAGGGGGAGCCAAACTCCGCCATAGTCTACCAAGGACAACTATATGGGCATCCGGAAGGACATTAGCGCTGTGAGCATCGTCAGAAAGAGTCACATATGCCGATCGCACCGAAAAAACCCCGGACACATCCCCAAGCCAAACCCATCTATCAACTGCATTGGAAGGAGCTGAAGATTGGATAACGATCATCAACTGGTGAAGCAACTCCTCCTCCTAAACAAACAGAGGACGCCTCCACCTGAGCCCCCACGCTCAAACACCACTCGCAAAATTGCCAAATTCCGCAACCACCCCGTCCTGGTTAGCCGAGACAGGGAATAAACGAGCAAATACCACGCTCAGTGGTTGGTCCCTGATAACTCTATTTTATATAGAGTTATTCATATGTTTAAACTTAGTAAATTGCTCTCTTTCAAGCAAAGATAAAGAGTTTATATAGTATTTTGTGTAATATGTGATAACTTGAGTAATTGACATGGTTATAGTTTATTATAGGCCATTTTGGATATATTGTGGTATGTTTGATTAGTTTGTTCAGTGCAGTCTAGATGCTCTTGCATCAAATGCTCCTGCATTGATTCTGCACTTACAACTGCGCTGGCTCAGCACAATGCTACTGCACTGCAACTGCATTGCCTGAAGGTTGGAGCCATCCACTTGCACATCCACTTGCCATCCACTTGCATTTGATGACCTCATACTTGGTCCCCTAATGCAAGAACACTTCAGATTTCGTTGCCTACAATTCCACATAGCTTTGAAGAGTCATCAACGTAGGGACACATGTTGTTATCTCATTTGACCTCCCTATACAATTGATTGAAGACTTCACATGGGAATCAACTGCTGTAAAACAACCATGAATACAGCCATCAAGGTTACTTCAACATGAAGGAAGGAAGCACCTCTCTTGAAGACTATATAAAGACTTCACTCCTTCACTTGAAGATAGATCACAATCCATAAGTTAGATTTAAATTTCAATATACATAGTTAGTTTCTATTTTGTAAGAAGGAAAGGAAGGAAGTGACAAATCCTCCTTACTTCGATTTCATAGTTTTATCAAAGTGCTAAGGAGCTAATGCAACTACATTACTAGGAGGATTCATGCTAAGAGCTTCAACTTGTGTAACTTCTATCTTGTTGTTTCTCTTTTGTGATTTCAATTATATAAACATGTTCTATTCTGTTTATATTTGCCTTGCAATGTCTATGTTGAGCTAAACCTCTCTTAGTTGGAATGTTCTAACCATTTAATGAGCTTTTAAGTAAGTTTAATACAAGTATATGATGTGTGCACTTTAGTTCTTGCTTGATAATACTTTCAACACTTATTTTGAGATTGATCACTTAGAATAGGTAGATTTGTAAAAGCAGACATGGTTTACAATTAAGAACTCAAGAACTAATATGGGTGAGTGTTTTACATAAAGGAAACTTTGTGAAAACCATACTAAGTCCTAGACATAGGATAGTATAGTCCATAGGGTGATACTGTGGGTACTTTAAAAGACAAGAGTGAACTTATTTAGCAAGCCTAGACATAGGAAGCTTGTAATGAAACTCTGAAGAAAAGTGACTGAAAGGCACACAACTAATGCAACAGCATTCAGTGCAACTGCATCATAACTGCATTAAACACTTATAAGTAAATTACTTGGGGAAGACATTTCAACTAGCTTTTCTCTATTGTATTTCAACTACTTACACTTTGCTTTATTCTAACTTACTTGTGATACTCACCATCATCAACTACTTTGTTACTTAGTTACTTTTTCTAAATCACATAATATTGACTTTTGAAAGAGTTCATCAATCCCTGTGGTTTCGACCTGTTTTAAACACTGTATTACTTGTTATGGACTGTGTATACTTGCACATGTTTTCCACACACCAGTCCCCCACCCAAGAGTCGTGCCAAAATGAAGCTGAGGTACCTGTACCAAGATGCCGAGCCACTCTATCCCCAAACCAATCACTCGCCACATCCCCAACAGAACCTAGCAAACACAAATCCCGCCACCAAGTTGAAGCCATCCTTGGTGGGGTGGCTTCCAACAATGATGGACTCCACAGCACCTCCCTGCCATACCTCGTAACAATGATATCCTGCCACAGTGAAGACCCATCAGACAGAAGGCGCCACCTCCACTTACCCAACAAAGAAAGGTTAAAGACCCTAAGGTCCCTAACCCCAAGACCCCCCCTCAGTCTTTGGCTTACACACCTCCGACCACCGTACCCAAGGGATTTTTCTAGCCTCCGAGCATCCACCCCAAAGAAAATTCCTCTGCAACGACACCAATTTCTTCCAAACCCCCGGAGGCATTTTGAAGTAGGAAAGGAAGAAAATAGGGATACTAGTGAGGATCGAATTGAAAAGCACAATCCGCCCCCCAAAAGAAATAAACCTATTCTTCCAAGAAAGGATCCTACATCGCAATGTCTCCACCACAGGATCCCAAGTGGCCAGCCTACGTGGGTTCGCCCCCACCGGCAACCCCAAATACTTAAACGGAACCCCCCACCTTACAGTGCAAAAATGACTCAGCCATAGATAGGAATAGGGGGGAAACATTCACCCTAAGAATGCTTCTCTTATAAAAGTTGACCTTCAAACCAGACATCATCTCAAAACATCTCAAGACCGCTTTCATAGCCCACAAGTTCTCTACGGAGGGTTCCCCCAAGAGTAGCGTATCATCTACATACTGTAAGTGGGACACCACTAAGCTAGGTTCGTTCACCACAAAACCCCTGTATAGCCTAACCTCTGAGGCCTGCCGAACAAGCCCACTCAAGCCCTCCGCCACAAGGAGGAAAAGAAAAGGCGCCAATGGATCCCCCTGCTTTAACCCCCTCCTAATCTGGATCTCCTCAGTTGGAGAACTATTCACAAGCACTGAGAGATTACCTGAGAAGATGCAAGCCCGCATCCATCCCCTCCACCTGTCATCAAACCCAAATCGTCCAAGCATATAGTCCAGAAAGCCCCAATTAACCGAATCACATGCTTTCTCAAAATCGACTTTGAAGATCAGGCACTTCTTTCTTGCTCTCTTAGCCAAATCCACAATCTCGTTCATAGCAACTACTCCATCCATCAACACCCTCCCCCTAATAAAGGCCGACATTGTGATAGAACTCTTCAAAAAGAACCCCCACCTCCATCTTAATCAAAGGCCAAAAGGCCTTAATGAATGCGAAGGTGAATCCATTCGGGCCAGGGCTTTTATTCCCATCACATCTCCACACCACCTGCTCAATCTCCTCAAAGGAAAACTGCGCCGATAAGCCGGAGATCTGGGAAGGAGAGAGGGAGGGGAAAGTAATACCATCAATAACCGGCCTATCCCATTCCTCCTCCGAGAAATGGTTAGAGTAGAATGCCGAGACCGCCCCTCTAATACCCACCACGTCCTCCACCCAACCGCCAGCCACCCTCAATGCAGAGATTCGATTGCGAGAACCCCTCACCTTTACACATGCATGAAAGTATCTTGAATTTGCATCCCCTTCCTTCAACCATTTAGAGCTTGATCTCTGGAAGATGATGCTATCCTTACTTCTCAACAAAGCCCATAGAGCAGAGAAATTCTCCTTTCTAATGTGCTTCTCTCCGGGAGAAAGACCCATCGCCTCCCCCTTTAGGTCAGCCGCGGAGATTTCCTCCACCAAAAGTTGTATCTTAGCATCAACATCACCAAAAGTCTCCTTATTCCACCTCTTCAACTCCCCCTTCAAAACCTTCAACTTATTTTTCAACACACACCCCATCCACCCGGAAAAGGAAGCGGAAATCCAACAATTAGAGACAATAGACTTACACTCCCTATGATTTAGCCAGTGATTGTTGAAGCGGAAGGGTCTGGGGCTCCACAAAAAGGAAGAGTACTTTAGAATAATGGGGCAGTGATCTGAGACGTCCCTTGGAAGTGCCCACTGCGAACAATCCCCCCAAAATCTAAGCCACCCCTCCGAAATCAAAATCCTATCCAGTCTACTCATTGCCGGCCCAATAAAGGCAGATCACTTAAACTCATGTCTTCAATGAATCCCCTGAACTCCCTACTCCCCGCATCATCATGATTATCACTATGGACACCACGCCTCTCCGCAGATGTACATACGTCGTTGAAGTCTCCTAAGACACACCACAAATCCCTCCAAATCCTCTCTTAGACATAACAATTTCCTCCCATTGTCTACGCTTTTCGACCAAGGAACTCTTCGCATACACATTCACCACATAGCATCTAGTCGCCCGTGCCCCCCACTCCAGACACACCCCCAACGAATCCATAGCCATTGAACGAAAATATAAGAGACCCCAAGGAACTGTCCCACATAGATAGAACACCTCCACTTCTACCCTCTGACGGGAGAAATGCCCAACAACACGCATCGTTACCCCAAAGTGACCTAGACAGTCTATCATCAATTGTCTCGAGTTTGGTTTCTTGGATAGCCATAAAGTCCACATGACTATCTCGAATCAGATTCCTCACCGCCCTCTTCTTAACACCCTCACCCATACCTCTAATATTCAACGAACACACAATCATGGATGACCGTTGTTCCTCATACCTCTTTCCTCTTTATCTCTCTTATCTCTCTCTCTTCCAATTGCTCAAATTTCTCAATCATAGATTCCTCCCCACATCTAAATGTAACTCCAATCCTTCTTCCCACCGCAAGCAATCTTGCAGCCGCAGAGGCCCCGGACAAAGGACCATGATCAGCAGAACCTTCACCTCCACCTTCCAACGCCCCCTCACTAGACACCTCCTCCGCATCATCAATATCATCTTGCACCTCATGAAGCTCCTCCACCTGGGTATCATTCAAGGTAGGAAATTCAACATGAAGTTGGATTTCACCCAGGGGGCAGGTATCCCCACCCACCGGAGGACCGCCCTTAGATTTCCGTCTAACCTGCCTGGCCAAATTAAAAACTCTGTGAGACGTAGAGAAGACCACCGGAGGCAGTGTTCCTTTCGCGAAACCCCCTGAACCACCACGCCGCAGCCTCCCTTTCCGGCCAACCAGCCAACCTGGAGCCACTGCGCCCTGCCCAGAAGGGAGCACGATAGCCGGTGCAGCCACAGCCTCCTTCGGAGAAGAACTAGTGGAGACCGAATTCGACACCACCACGTTAGCTAGACCCACCCCCACCTGGTTAGTGGAACACTGGGTTAAAGGCAGTTGGCCCTTATCAGGCCCAATATCGTTGAATGTTGGTTCAGCATCAAAGTTAACTTAGGCCGAAAATAGAATGTTAAGCCCAGACCCAAACTCACCACCCACCTAAACCGAATCCCCCACCCGCTCCATATCACCTTCAAATGAATCACTGACCCTAGAAACCCCTTCACCCACACTCTGCTGCACACGTGTGACTACTAATCTTCCCCCCACAGCGCCATTCCCCAATCTATCACCATCACACTGCTGCGCGCCTGCAGCTACCAAACCTCCCACCTCAGCGCCTGACACGAACCCTCCACCAACCATCTGAACCTCAAACCCCTTTTGATCATCCATCGCATTCTTGAGCCCCCCACCGTTGCTGCATCTTTCACCAAAGCCACTCCCAATCGCTGAAGCCTGAGATAGGATCTGTACGGATCGCTGCAGGAAGGCTAAAGTTTTCTCTCTCCTCTCTGCACATGCAACAGATGGCAGCAGAATGTTCAGAGAGTGATTTCCATCACCATCGCCAGCCCCACGCGCATCGGAGAGCAGCGACGACGCCGTTCCTTCCTCCATCTCAAAGCCATCGTCAAGACCACCCACGCCGCAGCCATCGCCACTGCTACACTCTTCAGAACCAGAAGAGTACTTCTGAATAGAGCACTGAGGCGGTATTGTCACCCCTCCGTCAATGTGCCCAAACCGCTCCTCCACAACAGAGATGGGGAAGATTATACCGTTGATCATCAGGTTCACTACCTCATCAATAGGTTCAGCGTAGGAGGTTAATACTCTCACTCTTCCCACCTCGAATCTCAGCCCCAGTTTTGTTTCTTCGTCTACCTCCTCACTCTTACCGAATCTCATACCCAGGCACCCCCATGCATCGCAACCAGACCCTCCTTTTGGAAGAGATGAGGCTTGCATCCCAGGCACTGAAGCCACGTAACCACGCCGACCACCATCCACGGTTAGAGTTGATAGCATCCGGGATTTCTCCGTCCACGAGGCTAGACAGCAATTTCGAATCCCCCCCATTGGGGTAGCTTTGATAGAGTGGTACCCCTCCAAAGTAGGCTATGCTGAAATTCCACCGCCGTCGCCGATCGTGATTCCGACAGGATACCGACGTAGCACGAAGAAAGCTTCTTCACTCGTTCATCATCCACCTCAAATTCCATATTCAACCGTCTCCTATTACCCCCAAAGGGCTTGTTCTTCCAGGCACCCACCCTAGGCCATTCATCCCATTTGACCTTCGGATTCTCCTCTACATTTTCCTCTGCTATAGGTTCTGCTTCCACCATGACACCCACAACAGGATTTTGAGTTACCACCGGTTGCTTGTCATTTGCAGACATAGCCGAAGTTGGTGCATGAGATCTATTGACCTGAAGCTTGTATGATCCCACCCAAACATTCAGAAGTCTCCGCTCCAACCGCACCACATCTCTCTCGTTACTGAATCGAACTAACCCAAAGCGACGTCCAAGCTTATCCACCTCCGCCGGGATAAAAATGTCCACCACCTCACCTGCTTGGGAGAAAGCCCGACGGAGCTCCGCCCGATTCACATCGTCGGGGAAGTTAGTGAAGAAGAAACTAATACTTGATTCCCGAATAGAATCTACCATTCCCTTCCTCTTTTGCAACCTTGCATCATCCCAAACTCTTCTCTGCACCGCCCCCCTCCGATCCCCTTCAAATCTCCCTGATTTGGCTTTATTTTTGTGATTCCGGCCACCGAGCACCGGCACCCAACCACCACCGTTCACCATGACGTCATTTTGGATTAATTTCTATGTAGTCTCATGACACTACATGCTTGGAGATATACTTAAGTAGTTAATTTGCTCGAGCTTATTCCTCATGTTAACGAAATTGAAATTGAAATGTTAACAATGTGTTTTGATCTGAATCGAAATCGTCACAGAATCGAAATCGCAGACCAAAAATCGCTTTAAAAACCCTAGAAATTGCAAACCCCTCTAAAGAACAATAAACACAAGGAATCGATCTGGATGTGAAAAGGAATCGCAGAACAGAAATAAGAGGGGTAGAAGAAATCGATCTGGATGTGAGAAGGAATTGATTTGGGTTTTTGCAAAAGGAAGAAGAATCTAAAATCAATCTGGGTTCTTGCAATCGATTTTGAATTTGTGTTTTTTAGTTTTTAATAAAATGAATAAAAAATAATGAATCAGCAAATATAATTGCCATGTAAGCATAAATAATTGACACGTAGGCACCATAATAGCGACATATACATTTTAGTAACAGAGTCAAACGGAAATTACAAAATAGGGTAACAGTGCAACGATTTTAAAAATCAAGGGACCTCTTTATTACAAAGAAAACATAAGGGACTTATCGAAAACTGAAAATAAGTTAAGGGACCCCATATAGTATTTTGCAAGAAAAATACCGCTAATATTTTTACCTCGTTATTACAGTGTAACTATTGGGATCTAAAACTTATTATCTATTTAAAAAGAGTTTCACTTTAACATTTGAATTTTTTTTATTAATTCATTTCTTACTTAAAGTGCAGTGTGATCCAGTTAAAAAATTTAGTGTGGCTTAGCATTTTTTATTTTAAAAAGTTTCGAGTAATATTGTTTTTTATAAGAACTTTTGAATGATTTACTACTTTAATTTTCTTTTGTAAGTAATAATATTCATTCTTATTTTGTTTCTCTCTCAATAATTACTTTTAATCTCCTTCAAACAAAATAACAATTACATTAAATATGGTATTATAAAATTATCTTTTATGCAAACAACTTGTCTCTTATATCTTTTAATAAATTTGTTTCTACTTTTTATTTTTACTTTAATAATTACCTTTATGAAAATCATATTTATTAAGTTTCATTTATTATATATAATATATAACAAGTAGTTAATTATTTTCTATCTGTTGACCTAATAAATACTTATTTCCTAAACAAATTGTTTACTTATTAATAATAATACTAGCCGTTGTGTCAAAAAAAATAATACTAGCCGTTAAACTTTCAAATTAATCTATCAATAAAAACAAACTCTCAAATATTTCACATAAAAAAATTCAAATTATTCATAACGTTAATATCCTCACCATTCCCCCCTATTATTATTAATGTTATTCCCTCTCTTACATTTAAATTACCATATTTATGTACAACGTTCCACTATATAATGATGTCAAACCTCTCTTTACTACACGCACAAGAGTTACTATCAGTTTAATTTCCTCTCATTTGCATACACTGATCATACAACCTTTCTCTATCATTGTTTCTCTGAGACTCATTTTTTTAAGTGTGTCACCCTCTTGGACTCCTCAATAATTCCTTTAGTGGTTGATGCGAAATAGTGATCGGTATGATTTTTGCTTCATTCTTTTTAGCTTACATTGTAATTAAATTTCAACTTCTTGCTTCAATTACAAAAGTTTATAGTTTCTTTTAGGACTTTACGATTTGCAAGCATATTATATTTTATTTGTTTAGTTTTTTTATCCCTTTTTTTCACTCAATAAATTTGGTTGTGCGGATTTTTATCCCTTGAGAGAGTTTCTTTACTTTGAAATTGTGTGATATGGGTGGATTTGAGAAATTAAATACACATCTTTCATGAATTCAACAGTAGTTAGATATAGGTGTTCAAAAACAACAGTAGTTAGATATTGAAATTCAACTTAATTATATGTAAAAATGTTCATATGGTGCATGGTGATAAAAATCCACCTTTCAAATATGATGGATATAAAAGCAGATTTGGATTTTAAAAGTAGGATCAAAGGTCGAGAAAGGAAAACATGCATTAGTCACTATGTCTAATTAGAGTGTACCTTGAAAATTTAGAGGACTTCATTTTAATTATTCACTTTTATATTAAATTAGCACATGACAATCTTCCCTCTTCTCCCTCCAGTTTAGTTAAAATGAAAAGTAATATATTGGTCGTTAATTTTTATCCAAAAGTTTTATTAATATATTTTCATTTCTCATGACCTCAAATAATACTATACTCTGTCGTGTTAGTCTTTATCTTTCCTTTTGCGTGTTTTCATAAAAATTGAAAATAGCAATGGAAAAATAATACTCCCTCCATCACATAATATAAGCAAAAACTGGTCGATAGAAGTTGATGTATCTGGTTCAAAATTTAGACCAGATACGTCAACTTCTGTTTAACAGTTTTTGCTTATATTCTGTAACCGAGTAGTATAGTCAAATGTAGGAAGCAGGGAGAGATCGTAATTCGACATCAACGTTTAAAATGTTTTTTTTATCCCTTTAATGCACTTTTTTTTTGTTTTAGTCTCTAATTTTATCTTTTTGTTAGAAATGATCCATGCAGCATGTATTTTTCATATTAATTTTTTCTCTTTGAATGTTTCAATGAAAAACTAAAATTGCATAATCGTATTATACAAGCATTGTAATGTATTAACCAGCTTATTTAAGGCCTCATACATCAAAAACAAAATCATGAAGTTTATTTGTTGAGGTTTTTGTTTGCTTTGTTGGTTATTTCAGGAAAGGACACAGAGATCAAGTCAATTACAAATAAGAAGTAATTCGTTCTTGTAAATTCAATTGTTCAATGGAAAGGGGTGTCACTAGAAAACGTAAATCACCAGAACCACAAACAAATGTTGCAGACAAAAGTAATGAAGATATAGAAATGTATCAACTTGAGAGGAAAATATCCAGTGGTATCATGCAGTTGAAGCAACTTAATGAAGAGATCAATGAAAGGGAAAATGATCAGGTACAATCAAAAACATCAGATGAAGGTGGAAGAAGAAAGCTGATGGGTAGGGTTGTCGGTAGTATATTGAAGAATATGCTAAAGTTAGTGGATGAGTGCAATGTTGAGGGATTTGTGTATGGCATTATTCCCGACAAAGGGAAACCAATCAGTGCTGCTTCCGAAAATCTTCGTCTTTGGTGGCAGGAAAAGGTCAAGTTTGATCGTAACGGTCCTCATGCAATAACAAAGTATAAGGAAGCAAAGGTAGCTGATGAAAACAGACAAGAATTAAACAAAAATATTTATGCATCTCTTAGAACCTTGCATGAACTTCCAGACACTACCTTAGGCGCGCTTTTGTCATGTCTAATGCATAGTTGCAACCCACCACGGAGAACATTCCCTTTGGAGAGTGGTATTTCTCCACCATGGTGGCCTAAAGGAGATGAAGAATGGTGGCCTCTATTGGGTTTTCCTAAGGATCCAGGGCCCCCGCCCTATAAGAAGCCACATGATTTGAAGAAGGATTGGAAAGTGGCGGTTCTCACAAGTGTGATTAAACACTTTTCCCCGAATTTTCAAAAGGTAAGAGATATTGTGCGCCAATCCAGGAGGCTTCAGGATAGAATGTCTGCTAAGGAGATTACTTCTTTAGCTGCAATTCTTAATCAAGAGGAGTTTTTAGCTCAAACACATAAATATCCCAAAAGTTTATGTGATATGGTTGATGAGACCAATGACTACGATGTTGCAGGAAATGATGGAATTACAATTAATCAGGAAGGACACTACAACCAACCCCATAATGCCAATTTGATTCGAACGGAAGCAAATTTTCAAAGAAATACTGGGGTCATTAGGCCTATTGCTGTAAAGAGAACCATGCAAATGGGTACTGAAATGTATACATGTGATAGCCCTCAATGTCCTTATTATAATTACCATAATGGATTTCATGACAAGGGTATGAGAGACTATCACCAAGTGAATTGTCCTTACAGATGTTAATCTTTTGAAATGCATTGTATGAGGTCTATCCATAAAATAGGCAATGTGCAAAACATTTATGAATATGTTTCACAACTTATCAATGAAGTTATTGTACTCTTAGTATTTACATGTTATTTTATGAATGGTTACATTTAATTTATACCAATGGTATATAGTATAACATTGGATAAAGCATTCATCATATACCCGACTAGGGATGATTAAGACTCGAATCTAACAAATTAACATAACAACTAACACTCTAATAGTTGCCATTATTTCAGTTTTGTAAAATACAATTTTAATATATTTTTCCGACTTCTCCTTTTTATAATTAATTATAACCATAACTTTAATTATTTGATAATAATTGTTGGCATCCAAGAAATAATAACTCGGTTTCTATTTTAATAACATTAACTTCATGATGATTAATGGACCAACACACACATCAATGAAGTTTAAAAGAAAAAATGATTCTACTTTGCTATGAGTTTGCCAAAAAAAGTTAGGCTTGAAAAATATATTTTACTTAAAAATTTGCAAGTTGCCCTTTCAAGCCCACCCAAAACCAGGCAAAAATATTGACAGGTTGAAATGCCATAATTTGCCAGAAACACATTAAAAATAGAAGAAAAAAATGCTTACAAAAAGAGAAAAAAAATAACAAAAAAATGGTAAGTTTGGCAAGCTGGCACGTCCGGCCTAGCGAATTGGCGAGCCACCGAACAAAATTCAATTTTTCATATGAATTAAAATTTATAAAACAACAACTTAGTATGAGTAAACTTTACTATGAAGTGCAGTAGGGTTTCTTGTTTTGAACAACTATGTTACGTTGGTATGCATCTGCATGTAACCCCAATTTCTTTTAAGAATTTTTTATCATATTATTAATCATACTAGCAATTTTCATTATACTTTTGGTGTTAAGTCAAGAAACATTCATTGATCTAATAACGAAATATGAAATCTGAGTCAAAAAACTATATTATGATAATTTTTTGGTGTTAATCAAGAATATCTTATTGATGTTTAAAACTAAAATAGACTATTTTAGAGGTATTATATTCTAAACCCTCAAGTTCTTGAACTTTTTGTTTGTTGTTGCGCAATATTTACATTATAGTTAATCGTATTACAATCTGATTTCCTATATTTTTATTTATAAATTGAGAGAATGAATTTACACAAACTAAAAAGTTTTAGGAACTTAATATGTCATATTACTTCTTGGTTAAAATTTTGAGTCAAAACTCAACAAGACCCCAAGTGTGTTTTGGATTTGCCGGGAGAACTTTTTCTCAATCCGAAAACCTAATGTACAATTAAAACCATCAGATGAAGGTGGAAGAAGAAAGCTGATGGGTAGCGTTGTCGGTAATATATTGAAGAATATGCTAAAGTTAGTGGATGAGTGCAATGTTAAGGGATTTGTGTATGGAATTATTCCCGACAAAGGGAAACCAATCAGTGTTGCTTCCGAAAATTTTCGTCTTTGATGGCAGGAAAAGGTCAAGTTTGATCGTAATGGTCCTCATGCAATAACAAAGTATAAGGAAGCAAAGCTAGCTGATGAAAACAGACAAGAATCTAACTTAAACAAAGATATTTATGCATCTCTAAGAAGGGTTGTAGTTGATGCATCCCCATGTTCCCATGAGTGGCACGTTAGGGAATCCACCGCATGAGAAAAGTACCTGTACTACTCCCGTTGCCAGCGGTACCAATGCACGGATTCTTCTTCGAGCCCCATGAACATCTGCTTTGACTCTTGGTCACTGTAGGTTTGTGATTCCATATTTGTCAATTCAGAAACAGGGCAGAACGAACTATTTTTCCTCTTGAGCACGTGAGCAGTCAACCACACATACAGTACCGGAAGACAACATACAATCCTTTTCCCATTCAGTTCATGGCAGTAATTCAATGTATGGTACATGTCTGCTAAGATTGGGAATGTGGAGCTTTCCCCTCGACATTTACGGGCCATGAATACATCAGTTGCTGCAAGGCTTACCAAATTTCCCCTACTCGGGAACAAGACCAGGTCATAGATTGTAAGAGCCAAGACATCTACAAGAGTTTCCCACCTTTTCTCATGTATCAACTTTTTTATTAACTCTTCCAACCACACCCTCGGTATACCCTTAGGCGTCATCCCTTCGGTTTTCGTATAGGTCAACCAATCTGAATCGATTCCCAGCACCTTCACCACGTTTTCAACAGCGAGATAATTCCCACGCACTACTAGAAAAACAATTTTTAGCGTCGGCCAAAAGCCCACGCTAATAGGCCAAAAGCGGACGCTAACTGTGAATTAGCGTCGGGTTAGCGTCGGCCACGTGTCGACGCTACAATGTTCGAAGGTAATTGTAGCGTCCCGTTAATTTAGCTGACGCTAATATTTGGACCAACGCTACAAAGTCAACTAAATTTAGTCAACGAAATCATTAGCGTCGGCCTAGCCGACGCTATTTAGTCAACGAAACAGAGTCAACAAAAGCATTTGCGTCGGTCTGGCCGACGCTATGTAGTCAACCAAAATAGTCAACCAATTAATTTGCGTCCACGAAGCTGACGCTAAAATCCATCTTTGGTAGCGTCGGAACGGCCGACACTAACTTTGGTTGTTTTTTTTTAAATATAATTGTCCTACTGCTTTTACCCTGTACCCTGTGTCTTTACTACCACCACTACTCCTAAAGCATTTTTAATACAATCATCCAGCATACCATATCAAAATGCTTAACACCATAAAACAAAATATTCTTGAAACAAAAAAATATAACATATTCTTGAAACAACAAAATATAACATAGTCTTGAAGCTCCAAAATATCAAATGTTTTTGTTGCCAAGTGGCTTCAGTCTCAAGAGGGGGGGTTAATTGAGATTTAAAAACTTTTCAGATCTTTTGAAAACTTTTCCCCTTTTTCAATGACTTAGATTAATTATCGCGCAGGTTAAATGGAAGCGAAGGAATTAGAAATAAAGCAGTAAAGCACGCAGAGATTTATCCTGATTCGGTCACCTCCCAGTGACCTACGTCCAGTCCTCACACCCTTGTGAGATTTTCCACTAACACAACACAAGGCTTACGGGTGCCTTGGAAACCTTTACAGACTCAGGCACTCTCCTTCCTAGGATACCCCACCTATGGAGAGCCCTCAAATCTATTACACCAATAACAAGAGATACCCCACCCCTGTTACAACCAGCTGCACCAGAAAGATACCCCACTTCCTAGTACAAACAGCTACCCTAGAGATTTTGGGGATGATTTGGACTTGAACCAAAACTTTTTTGCAGGGGAGTCTTCTAAATGTTGTTGTATGGTGCTTTGGTATTTGCTGGTGTGCTGTCAGTTTACTGTTATGTTTTGTTGTTGTTTGGCGCATTGGTTTTTGCAAGACTATTGTTCTGGTGTTGTGAGCTTGCTGTCTTGGTGTTGTGGGTTCCTTAGAAGTCGTGCTGATCTGATTGTTTGCTCATGCACCATTTTGTTGTTCCTGGACTACAGAAGAATTGTTGCCTTGCTGTTTTTGCATATTGCTTTTTGGTTTTCTTGTTGTATTTATTCTTTGTTTCATAGAACTATTGCCTTTTTCGTTTCATTTCTCCTTGGGGTACTCTTTTTCGCATGGGGTTTGGGCATATGGAGGTTGTAACGAAGTCCCAAGCTAATGTACGGATTGCGGTACCCCTTGTACTCCCCTTAGTATAATCTATTGCTTATAAAAATAATAGGAAAATACTATCTGGGGTCCCTTAACTTATTTTTAGTTTTTGATTAGGTCCCTTGTTTTCTTTGTAACGATTAGGTCCCTTAACTTTTCTAATCGTTGCACAGTTACCCCCTTTGTAACTTTCGTTAAACTCTGTTAAAAAAAGTTGAAGTGGCTAACGGTGCTGGCGTTGCTTATGACAGGGCTTAAGTCAGTGTCTATATTATCCGTGTTTATGTGGCAATACACACTTGGTAAATCCTTATTTTTAATTAACATTTTATTCAAAAAAATTAAATTCAAACCCTATTCATCTTCTTCGTGAATCCTCTGTCTCCATTTTTCTTTCACCACAGCTTTTTATCACCATGAATCATCTCCCTCCACTTTTCTCCTGTAACAATTCAACTTCCTCTTCCTTGTGTTATGGGTTTGAAACAAAATCTGGGAAAAAACAAAACCGAAATCTGGAAACTGAAATCTAGGTTTCAAGCGAAACCGAAATCTGGAAATCAAAATCTGGGTTCGATTAAGGGTTTGAAATGAAACAATGCTTGTCTTTCTCCACCGCATTCTTCTTCTCCTCTATCGAAACGTTAACAGTGTGAAATCGAAATGTCGAAACTTAACCCAGATTGATTCCTTCTCAAGTTAACAAAATTCAAATCGAAATGTTAATAGTGTACAGTGCTCTAATCTGAATCAAAATCGTCAAAGAATCCAAATCGCAGACCATAAATCACTTTACAAACCCTAGAAATTGCAGAACCCTCTAAAGAACAATAAACAGAAGGAATCGATCTAGATGTGAGAAGGAATCGCAGAACAGAAACAAGAGGGATAGAAGAAATCAATCTAGATGTGAGAAGGAATCGATCTGTGTTTTTGCATAAGGAAGAAGAATCTGAAATTAATCTGGGTTCTTGCAATCAATATGTGTTCTTGTAATCAATTTTTAATTTGGTTTTTTTTTAGTTTTTAATAAAATTGATAAAAAATAATGAATCAGCAAATTGCCATGTAAGCATAAATAGTTGACACATAGGCACCTTAATATCCAGATACATTTTTGTAACGGAGTCAGGCGGAAATTACAAAAAAGAGTAACGGTGCAATGATTTTGAAAGTTAGGGGACCTATTCATTACCAAGAAAACATAAGGGACTTAATCGAAAACTGAAAATAATTTAAGGGACCTATTTGTTTCTCTCACAATAATTACTTTTAATCTCCTTCAAACAAAATAACAATTACATTAAATATGGTATTATAAAATTATCTTTTATGCAAAAAATTTGTCTCTTATATCTTTAAATAAATTTGTTTCAACTTTTTATTTTTACTTTAATAATTACCTTTTTAAAAATCTTATTTATTAAGTTTCATTTTTTACATATAATATATAATAAATAGTTAATTATTTCCTATCTGGTGACCTAATAAATACTTATTTCCTCAAAAAATTGTTTACTTATTAATAATAATACTAACCGTTATCACGTCAAAAAAATAATACTAGCCGTTATACTTTCAAATTAATCTATCAATAAAAAAAACTCTCAAATATCTCACATAAAAATTCAAATTATTCATAAGGTTAATCTCCTCACCATTCCCTCCCTATTATTATTAATGTTATTCTCTCTCTCTCTCTCTCTCTCTCTCTCTCTCTTACATTTAAATTACCATATTTATGTACAATGCTCCACTATATAATGATGTCAAACCTCCCTTTACTTCACGCACAATATTTTCTATCAGTTTAATTTCCTCTCATTTGCATACACTGATCATACTACCTTTCTCTATCATTGTTTCTCCGAGACTCATCTTTCTCAAGTGTGTCACCCTCTTGGTCTCCTCAGTAACCCTTAGTGGTTGATGCGAAATAGTGATTGGTATAATTCTTGCTTCTTTCTTTTTAGCTTACATTGTTGTTAAATTTCAACTCCTTGCTTCAATTACAAAAGTCTATAGTTTCTTTTAGAACTTTACTATTTGCAAGCATATTATATTTTATTTGTTTAATTTTTTTATCCCTTTTTTCACTCAATAAATTTGGTTGTGCGGATTTTTATCCCTGTGGGAGTTTCTTTGCTTTGAAATTGTGTGACATGAGTGGATTTGATATTTGACATCAAATTTAAATAAAAAATTGTTTCACACACACAAGGAAAGTAAATCATGACAGTTTATTTTTATGAATAGATTTAACATTATATTGACTATACAACTATACATCCTATACATTTGGTCAAAAAAAAAAACTATATATCATATACATGAAAAACAAATATCAAATTCAATAGAACATGACAGTCTTCCCTCTTATCCCTCCATTTTCGTCGTTACTTTCTCTCTAACCCTCTTAAGTAAAAAATGAAAAATAATATATTGGTCTTTAATTTTATCCAAAAAACTTATTAATATATTTTCATTTCACATAACTTCAAATAATAAACTATACTTTGTCGTGTTAGCCTTTATCTTTCCTTTTGCGTATTTTCATAAAAATTGAAAATAATAATGGAAAAATAGTATAGTCAAATGTAGGAAGGTGGGAAAGAATAATTCTAAATCAACGTTAAAAAATGTTTTTTATCCTTTTAATACACCTTTTTTTTAATCTCCAATTTTATTTTTTTGTTAGAAATGATCCATGCGATATGTATTTTTCATATTAATTTTTTTTCACTGAATGTTTCAATGAAAAACTAAAATTGCATAATAGTATCATACAAACATTGTAATGTATTAACCAGCTTATTTAAGGCCGCATACATCAAAAACAAAATCATGAAGCTTATTTATTGAGGTTTTTGTTTGCTTTGTTGATTATTTCAGGAAAGGACACAGAATTTCGGGTAGACTATAGAAGTAACTCTTTCTCGCAAATTCAGTTGTTCAATGGAAAAGGGTGTTACTGCAAAACGTAAATCACCAGAACCACAAACAAATGTTGCAGACAAAAGTTATGAAGATATAGAGATGTATCAACTTGAGAAGAAGATATCCAGTGGTGTCATGCAGTTGAAGAGGCTTAATGAAGAGATCAATGAAAGGGAAAATGATCACGTACTATCAAAACCATTAGATGAAGGAGGAAGAAGAAAATCGATGGGTAGGGTTGTCAGTAGTATATTGAAGAATATGCTAAAGTTAGTGGATGAGTGCAATGTTGAGGGATTTGTGTATGGCATTATTCCCGACAAAGGGAAACCAATCAGTGCTGCTTCTGAAAATCTTCGTCTTTGGTGGAAGGAAAATGTCAAGTTTGATCGTAATGGTCCTCATGCAATAACAAAGTATAAGGAAGCAAAGGTAGTTGATGCAAACAAAGAAGAATCTAACTTAAACAAAGATATTTATGCATCTCTTAGAACCTTGCACGAATTTCCAGACACTACCTTAAGCGCAATTTTGTCATGTCTGATGCATAGTAGCAACCCACCACAGAGAGCATTCCCTTTTGAGAGTGGTATTTCTCCACCATGGTGGCCTAAAGGAGATGAAGAATGGTGGCCTCTATTGGGTTTTCATAAGGATCCAGGCCCCCCACCTTATAGGAAGCCTCATGATTTGAAGAAGGCTTGGAAAGTGGCTGTTCTCACAAGTGTGATTAAACACTTTTCCCCAGATTTTCAAAAGGTAAGAAACATTGTGCGCCAATCCAAGAGGCTTCAGGATAGAATGTCTGCTAAGGAGATTGCTTCTTTAGCTGCAATTCTTAACCATGAGGAATTTTTAGCTCAAACACATAAATATCCCAAAAGTTTATGTGATATGGCTGATGAGACCAATGACTACGATGCTGAAGGAAATGGTGTTACAATTAATCAGGAAGGACACTACAACCAACCCCATAATGCCTATTCGATTCAAATTGAAGCAAATTTTCAAAGAAACAGTGGGGTCATTAGGCCAATTGCTATAAAGGGCACTATGCAAATGGGTACTGAAATGTATACATGTGATAGCCCTCAATGTCCTTATTATAATTACCATAATGGATTTCATGACAAGGATATGAGAGACTATCACCAAGTGAATTGTCCTTACAGAAGTTAATCTTTTGAAATGCATTGTATGAGGTCTATCCATAAAATACGCAGTGTGCAAAACAACACCATGGCTTTTTCAAGCATTCTTCCGCTATTAGGTCAAAATAAGCAACAAACCCTAGGGAAGCTGAGCCAGCAACAACAAAACCCTCAATTTCACAAAAAACCATCTGCTGAAATGATATCATATTTATCATTTATTAATATGTTCAACAACTTATCAATGAAGTTATTGTCTTAGTATTAGTACATGTTATCTTTTTTGACATTGATTTACATTTTATTTTTTGAATGGTTACATTTAATTATACTAATGGTATTTCTTGTCAAAAAAATTATACTAATGGTGTAATAGAACTTTGGATAAAGCATTCATCATATACCCGACTAGGGATGATGATCAAGACTCGAGTCTAACAAATTAACATAACAACTAACACTCTAATAGTTGCCATTATTTCAGTTTTGTAAAAGACAACTTTATTATTTTACCGTTTATTACTTCTCCTCTTTATAATCTTAACTTTAATTATTTGATAATAATTGTTGGCATCCAAGGAATAATATCTTGGTTTCTATTTTAATTACATTAACTTCACGATGAATGGGCCAACGAACACATCAATGAAGTTTGAAAGAAACATGGTTCTATAAGAACATGACTCGTTGGTTCTTGTTTTTTGAATAATTGAAAATATTCTTTCTCTTGATTTATACTCTTTTGGGCAATGTTTGTCAGGTTTCGGAATGAAACTGGCCTCGAAGTCACGAGTTTAGACATGCCTGTGAAAGCTTTCAGGAGAAAACTGAATATTGAGTTGCACCAGAGGTTCACCGCAATTTGCATTTAGGGCAGTGGCTTTTGGCACGCCAGAAATTCTACTTTTTCTCCTTTTAATTCTAATAATCTTTATTTTCATTGAATATTTTCAACAATCTGAAAGCAATATTTATTGCATTTTCTCTTTTTATATATGATTGGATATATTTACATAAGATTGTGATTTTTTTCCTCATACTTAGTGGTTTGGAGAATCTACAAAGAGTTATTAATTCATTGGTTCCAAAATCAAAAGAGGTTTCAGGCAGAGGTTTCAGGCAGGGGGATCCATTATCTCCATATCTGTTTATTTTGAGAGCTGAGGGCCTTACAAGGCTCATCAGGAAAGCAGAAGGGCGTGGTGACTTGCATGGTATCAAAGTGTGTAGGGGCGCTCCAGTCCTTACACATTTGTTATTTGCTGACAATTGTTTCTTGTTTTTCAGGGCCACAGAGAAAGAATGTAGAGTTATGAAAGAAATTCTTACCACTCATGAGAAAGCTTCTGGGCAAGCAATAAATCTTCAAAAATCAAAAATTTTCTTCAGCAAAAATACATCATGTGAAGCGCGTGAATTGGTGACAAATCTCCTAGGTGTTACTGAAAGCTTGGGAACCGAAATGTATCTTGGACTTCCATCCATGATAGGGAGGAAGAAGAAAGCCATTTTCAGTTATCTGAGAGATAGAGTTTGGAATAAGATCCGCAGTTGGTCGGGTAAACATTTGTCAAAAGCAGGCAGGGAAGTTCTAGGTAAATCGGTGGCACAAGCTATTCGCACATATTGCATGAGCAATTTTCTCCTTCCCACTTCTCTTGGGGAGGAAATGGAGCGCATGATTAACACGTTTTGGAGGGGTTCCAATAGAGCTCAAGGAAGGGGTATCAATTGACTGAATTGGGATAAGCTGACTATGAGAAAGGAACATGGTGGTATGGGATTCAGACATTTTCATATCTTTAATTTGGCTATGCTAGGGAAACAAGGTTGGAAAATTCTTACCAATCCAGATGCTATTATTTCACGTGTCTCCAAAGCTAAGTAATTCCCAAGAGGGGACTTTTTGGGGGCCCCCATTGGCTACAACCCAGGTTTTGTTTGGCGTAGCATCTGCGCTTCACGGGTAATTGTCAAAGGAGGATTGAGATGGATGGTGGGAGATGGTTCAAATGTTAGAATTTGGGATGGGCCTTGGTAAAGATCTGTGGGCAATCTGTATATAACTACACCAAATCATGAGGGGCCACGCTTGTTTTTGTGTCAAATTTGGTAGACAGGGACACTAACAAATGGAAAGCTATAATGATAAGGGATAATTTTAATGAGGATGATGCATCAAAAATTCTGAGAATGGCTTGTTTGTCTCATCAAGAAGAAGACCGTATGGTGTGGGATTTGAATAAGAATGGCTCGTATTCGGTTAAGTCTGGTTACTATTATGCGATGGAGCACCTTGTTGACACTTCACACCTTCGGGTGGAAGGAAATTGGAGAGCTCTCTGGTCTATTAAAGTCCCAAACAAGATCAAAGTTCTGTTGTGGGGTATTGCTCGTGGATGTCTACTGGTTCGGGTTAGATTGCAGCGAAAAGGTGTGTAGTGCCCCCATCACTATGCTTTTTGCAACGATAGTTTTGAGAACGAATGGCACTTATTTTTCGGATGCTCTAAGGCTCAGCAAGTTTGGGACGCAGTGGGACTATGGGAAAGCATCGCACCAGATTTTGAAATTGCCGAAGGAGCTGTTGATCTATTTTTTAAGCTACTGGACAATTTTAATTCTGATGCTAAAATTGTGCGCCAATCCAATAGGCTTCAAGATAGAATGTCTGCTAAGGAGATTGCTTCTTTAGCTGCAATTCTTAACCATGAGGAATTTTTAGCTCAAACACATAAATATCCCAAAAGTTTATGTGATATGGCTGATGAGACCAATGACTACGATGCTGAAGGAAATGGTGTTACAATTAATCAGGAAGGACACTACAACCAACCCCATAATGCTGAAGCAAATTTTCAAAGAAACAGTGGGGTCATTAGGCCAATTGCTATAAAGGGTACTATGCAAATGGGTACTGAAATGTATACATGTGATAGCCCTCAATGTCCTTATTATAATTACCATAATGGATTTCATGACAAGGATATGAGAGACTATCACCAAGTGAATTGTCCTTACAGAAGTTAATCTTTTGAAATGCATTGTATGAGGTCTATCCATAAAATACGCAGTGTGCAAAACAACACCATGGCTTTTTCAAGCATTCTTCCGCTATTAGGTCAAAATAAACAACAAACCCTAGGGAAGCTGAGCCAGCAACAACAAAACCCTCAATTCACAAAAAACCATCTTCTGAAATGATATCATATTTATCATTTATTAATATGTTCAACAACTTATCAATGAAGTTATTGTCTTAGTATTAGTACATGTTATCTTTTTTGACATTGATTTACATTTTATTTTTTGAATGGTTACATTTAATTATACTAATGGTATTTCTTGTCAAAAAAATTATACTAATGGTGTAATAGAACTTTGGATAAAGCATTCATCATATACCCGACTAGGGATGATGATCAAGACTCGAGTCTAACAAATTAACATAACAACTAACACTCTAATAGTTGCCATTATTTCAGTTTTGTAAAAGACAACTTTATTATTTTACCGTTTATTACTTCTCCTCTTTATAATCTTAACTTTAATTATTTGATAATAATTGTTGGCATCCAAGGAATAATATCTTGGTTTCTATTTTAATTACATTAACTTCACGATGAATGGGCCAACGAACACATCAATGAAGTTTGAAAGAAACATGGTTCTATAAGAACATGACTCGTTGGTTCTTGTTTTTTGAATAATTGAAAATATTCTTTCTCTTGATTTATACTCTTTTGGGCAATGTTTGTCAGGTTTCGGAATGAAACTGGCCTCGAAGTCACGAGTTTAGACATGCCTGTGAAAGCTTTCAGGAGAAAACTGAATATTGAGTTGCACCAGAGGTTCACCGCAATTTGCATTTAGGGCAGTGGCTTTTGGCACGCCAGAAATTCTACTTTTTCTCCTTTTAATTCTAATAATCTTTATTTTCATTGAATATTTTCAACAATCTGAAAGCAATATTTATTGCATTTTCTCTTTTTATATATGATTGGATATATTTACATAAGATTGTGATTTTTTTCCTCATACTTAGTGGTTTGGAGAATCTACAAAGAGTTATTAATTCATTGGTTCCAAAATCAAAAGAGGTTTCAGGCAGAGGTTTCAGGCAGGGGGATCCATTATCTCCATATCTGTTTATTTTGAGAGCTGAGGGCCTTACAAGGCTCATCAGGAAAGCAGAAGGGCGTGGTGACTTGCATGGTATCAAAGTGTGTAGGGGCGCTCCAGTCCTTACACATTTGTTATTTGCTGACAATTGTTTCTTGTTTTTCAGGGCCACAGAGAAAGAATGTAGAGTTATGAAAGAAATTCTTACCACTCATGAGAAAGCTTCTGGGCAAGCAATAAATCTTCAAAAATCAAAAATTTTCTTCAGCAAAAATACATCATGTGAAGCGCGTGAATTGGTGACAAATCTCCTAGGTGTTACTGAAAGCTTGGGAACCGAAATGTATCTTGGACTTCCATCCATGATAGGGAGGAAGAAGAAAGCCATTTTCAGTTATCTGAGAGATAGAGTTTGGAATAAGATCCGCAGTTGGTCGGGTAAACATTTGTCAAAAGCAGGCAGGGAAGTTCTAGGTAAATCGGTGGCACAAGCTATTCGCACATATTGCATGAGCAATTTTCTCCTTCCCACTTCTCTTGGGGAGGAAATGGAGCGCATGATTAACACGTTTTGGAGGGGTTCCAATAGAGCTCAAGGAAGGGGTATCAATTGGCTGAATTGGGATAAGCTGACTATGAGAAAGGAACATGGTGGTATGGGATTCAGACATTTTCATATCTTTAATTTGGCTATGCTAGGGAAACAAGGTTGGAAAATTCTTACCAATCCAGATGCTATTATTTCACGTGTCTCCAAAGCTAAGTAATTCCCAAGAGGGGACTTTTTGGGGGCCCCCATTGGCTACAACCCAGGTTTTGTTTGGCGTAGCATCTGCGCTTCACGGGTAATTGTCAAAGGAGGATTGAGATGGATGGTGGGAGATGGTTCAAATGTTAGAATTTGGGATGGGCCTTGGTAAAGATCTGTGGGCAATCTGTATATAACTACACCAAATCATGAGGGGCCACGCTTGTTTTTGTGTCAAATTTGGTAGACAGGGACACTAACAAATGGAAAGCTATAATGATAAGGGATAATTTTAATGAGGATGATGCATCAAAAATTCTGAGAATGGCTTGTTTGTCTCATCAAGAAGAAGACCGTATGGTGTGGGATTTGAATAAGAATGGCTCGTATTCGGTTAAGTCTGGTTACTATTATGCGATGGAGCACCTTGTTGACACTTCACACCTTCGGGTGGAAGGAAATTGGAGAGCTCTCTGGTCTATTAAAGTCCCAAACAAGATCAAAGTTCTGTTGTGGGGTATTGCTCGTGGATGTCTAATGGTTCGGGTTAGATTGCAGCGAAAAGGTGTGTAGTGCCCCCATCACTATGCTTTTTGCAACGATAGTTTTGAGAACGAATGGCACTTATTTTTCGGATGCTCTAAGGCTCAGCAAGTTTGGGACGCAGTGGGACTATGGGAAAGCATCGCACCAGATTTTGAAACTGCCGAAGGAGCTGTTGATCTATTTTTTAAGCTACTGGACAATTTTAATTCTGATGCTAAAATTGATTTAGCAGCTGGTTTGTGGTGTATATGGAAGCTGAGAAATGATAAAATTTGGAATGATTGTGATAGATCAATTGATGCAGCTTTACATGAAGTCCGATCCTTTATTGCTAGTTGGACGATCAGAGAAGCACGAGTCAGTGTTCCTCACCGCACAAGCAGCGCACCAGCAATGCAGACCAGACTTCTTGGATGAAACCAATGGCAGGGAGAGTCAAATGTATCATAGACGACGCCTAGTTCGAACACTCGATGCGTTTTGGCTTAGGTATGTGTCTTCGCAACCATGATGGCATTTTTATCAAAGCTAAAACACTTTGGTTTGATGGCTACTTGACACCTCAAGAAATTGAAGCTATGGGTTTATTGGAAGCTCTTCGTTGGATGACTCAATTGGATGTTCATAATGTTGATTTTGAGCTTGATTGCTAACAAGTGGTTGATACCATCAACGGTGGACTCAAGTTTCCTAACGAGTTTGGAGCTATTATTTCTAGTTGCAGGAGTATTTTTCTCATTTTCAAAACTGTACCATCAGTTATATTAGGAGACAAGCCAATTGTGTTGCTTATAGTTTAGCTAGGGCGGCTCAATCTTATGCTAGTCACCAAGAGCATGTTTTTATTCCTTCTTGTATCAACTCTATCTTAATGAATGAAATGACTTAAGCTGTTTGCATAAAAAAAATATTTATACAAAAAGATAACCCAAGAAAAATTTTCTTGGAAACGTTGAGGGGGATGGGCTTTAAGCCTTGAGTGGGGGAAACTATGTTGGATACCCATTTGTTGTGAAACGAAGCCATGTGAGTATATGCACTACATTTCTCATCTCTATGGCGTGCGGTAGTGCTTGATGTGAGGTTGAGCCATGGTCTCTTAATATTTGACATGACTAGTGCTATAGAGACCCAATTTGACATGACTTGTGCTATAGAGACGAACTTGATGTAGCTACCTACATGAGTGTGAATGCCAATTCCACCTTCTATGAAAGACTTAGACAATCTTTCCAGAGCACTCATGAGCAACCCAAGATATATAAGGGCCCCAATTATTGTGTAAATAATATATCATAGAGCACTCACATTTTTAGAGGCAAAAGTGTGTGGCGAGGGAGTCTCATCTTAAGTTCACTTAGTTCAAGAGAAATTCAGTTCTTGGACAGTTGTTGTCTCACTTCACTACGTGTTAATTCAATCCTATGGATATTAACACTTAAGCACGATAAACATTTCTTTGCCAAAAAATTTAATTTGTATTAAACTTGAATTTTGCTTTTCATTTATTTTCCATTAATTGGGTATTGCAAATAAATAATCGAAGTAAATTATTTCAGTTTTGTAAAGGAAACTTTAATATTTTTACAGTTTTGTAAAAGTAAATTATTCCAACACAATATAGAAGGCAAGAGATGAAATTCACATGCAATTATTTATACTAGAATTGCTCTAGCAAAATTGGAAGCACTTTAAGTAGCGAGGTATCCAATTTATTTGACCATTTTTTTAACAATAATGTCGCTCCTACTAACAACAACAACGACAACGACGACAACAACAACAAGATCGATACACATGCACCTAATCAGACGCGATATCGCACAATGACAATGACAACAACGACAACGACGATGACAACAACAACAATACCTATCATCATCACCATCCTTTGAGGTACGGCTCACCCATACTGTGACGAGTCCTTGCCTATACTACGACAAGGTTCCTCCTATACAATTTCAACTACTGAGGTACGGCTCACCCATACTGCAACGATTCCTTGCCCATACTGCGACAAGGTTCCTCTTACAATCATCAACTTTTAAGGCACGGCTCGCCCATGTTGCTACGAGTACCTGCCCATGCTGTGACAAGGTGCCTTTAACAAATCTCGATCACAAAAATACAGCTCGTCCATACTGCAACGAGTTCTTGCCCATGCTGCGACAAGATTCTTCAACACAAACCAGCTTGCTAATCATCGATGAATGATAACTTGCCCATTGTGCGACAAGTCTTCGATAACAATTCCCATGAAGCCAACCAGCAATCACCACGAACACAAACGTCAAGTCATTTAATAACTTTAGCGATTCCAAGTTGGTCCTGGCTACATCAACCTATGCTAAGATTTTTGTCTAAGTCTCAAACAACAAGAACTTCTTATTATTTTGAATTACTTGTCATTCTAGTCTATTAACACATTAGACACTAGCTCATCCTACCACTTTTATAACTAAATGATTTACTAATCTACTCATATTAGAATCATCCAATAAACTCGACCTATGGACTACAATCATCCAAATAATAAAATTACAGTCATCCTAATAATTTAGTTACAGTCAACCAGATCATTTGGTTACAGTCATCCAAATCAAATAATCAAATAATTTACAGACCATTTAAATCATTACAGTCATCCTGAATAATTACAGTCATCCAAATTGAATAAATAATATAAGTAATAAATAAATAATAAATAACAAATACAGGCAAAATATGGATAGCGATAATCAAAACTATCTTAGTCCTATCCCCTATTCCCCATATAGAATAGAAACACTTTCCCCCCGTACCTGATATCGAAGTGAGTATCTTCCGAGGCAAAACGACAAGAGCAAATTACGAGTTCTCAAGCGTGATCTAAGTCTGATGGCGTGACCATTGACTCGAACGAATACAAGCAACAACGCCATCCAAAAGAGACAGCACGGTAACCACTATTCTGAAACACAAATCGAACGATCCAAAGAACAAATCTGATTTCATGGAATTTTGGCCAAATGCGAGCATGATCTTTGTTGAGAAAAGAACGAATAGAGGGTTCATGTGAGAAGAAGCTGAATCGTATATGCCA
Organism: Astragalus membranaceus; assembly: GCA_039519185.1. Taxonomy (NCBI): domain Eukaryota; kingdom Viridiplantae; phylum Streptophyta; class Magnoliopsida; order Fabales; family Fabaceae; genus Astragalus; species Astragalus membranaceus. The sequence goes on from CM076846.1 coordinate 44,801,137, forward strand.
TGGCTCTAGGAGTGCGTGATGGTTCTTGACAGATCTGAGTAACAATCGCTCTAAAGCTATAGTGGGCGAATTCGAGATTTTTGTGGTTAGGGGAGCTCGAGGATGGGGGTGGACAAAGGTGGTCATGTCATGGTGGTGGTTTTGTGGAGATGGCCGGAGTTGTTCTGTTTCGTTGGGACAGAAAGAGGTGGGTTCGGTTCGTGACACGGGAAGGAAACGCTCACGAAAAGAGGGAGGGAAGAAGTGGTTGCGGTGGTGGTCGTCCATGGCAGCCATGGTGTTTCATGGGAGAAGGCGACGAATCGAACACGAGATAGGGGCTCCCATTGTTTGAATCGATGGCGGAAACAAACTCAGGAGGTGATTTCGAGTATGTTTGTAGAATTTGGGACCTCGCCGTGGCTTGATGATGAAAAACGAAATGGAAGAGGGAGGGCTCATAGGGTTTTGGCGCTGCTGCTGCAAAATCGCGAGGAAGAAGAAGCAAGGGCGTGGGTCGGGTCGGGTCAGGGTCCAGAGAGAACCGTTGGGCTGGTGTTGTGGACTGGGTCACGAAAATAAGGTTCTTGGGGGTGTGTTCAGCGAAAACAGGGGGTGCATGCGAGAAATAAAAAGCCAAAATCAATTTTAAATCATTTTTAAAGCTCAATTTCACTATATCTATTATTTTAGCACCTCAATAGCTCAAAATAACTTTTGAAGTACATAACATCTAAAATGCTAATAATTATAAAAATAAAATAGATATATAGTAACAATCATATATTACAAATACCATATAAAAATACATTTAGATGTGGCTTCAACTAATTTTAATAACTCAAATACACAATAAATCAAAATAATATAATCTTATCAAATCAAAATAATTCATAAAACAAGCACATACTAAAGTAATCACAACGCACGAAAACGGGGTGTAACATCCTTCACTTCACTTCAGGTTTGTTGATGTTATTTCTTTAAACACTTGTTGAAGTTATTTCTTCGTTTTTGTTGATGTTATCTCTTTAAACACTTGTTGATGTTATTTCTTTAACCCCAAATCCAAACACTTGTGTTTTAACTTCGTTTTTGTTGATGTTATTTCTTTACAGAGGTAATTTCTTTACACCCTCTCCCTATTTTGGATCTTCTTCTTAAGACCATAAAGATAATTTCATTACACCCTCTCCCTATTTTCTCTCTTATTTTTCTGTTTCAGTCACTGAAAATCTACTAACACTTGGTTTCTTTCTTTGCGAGATCCCTCAACCACTTGTTGAAGATACAAGGCACTCAAAGAAAGCAAGGATGCAGAAAGCACACAAGGAAGAAAATATCACTTAGGGTAAACATATTGTTTAATTAAATATCACAAGGAAGAAAGTAAGGATGCAGAAAGCACACAAAGATGTAGAAAGTACATTATGTTTAATTAAAAAAATAGAAAAAAGGAAAGTAAACAAAAACAGAAAAAAGGAAAATAAACAAAATCAGAAAAAAAAATTTTAAAAAAAATTATACAATGGGCAGCGCTTTTGGCTGTAAGCACTACCCATTGTGTTACCCATGAGTAGCGCTTACGCTGAAAAGCACTACCCATGCCCAAAATGCGCTGGGGCGATTGGCAGCGCTTTTCCCAGGAGCGCTACCCATAGCTATCAATGAGCAGCGCTTTTTAAGTGCTGTCCATTGTGGGAGTGGAATCAGCAGCGCCAAGTTTAGCAGCGCTCAAAAGCGCTACCCATGGCTAAAAAAAAGCGCTGCCCATCCCTAAATCTGTTGTAGTGAGTAGTGATAAAGTCTAGTAGGCTTTTGTAGTCTGCATTTTCTTATAAATGTATTGTTCACTTTTGTAATTTGGGGTACTCTTTTTTCCTCCTCAAGTCTTTTTTCCACTGGATTTTGGCCCTTGGAGTACCCCATGTACTCCCCGTTAATAATATTCTTTTGCTCACCAAAAAAAAGTGTTAAGTATGTTCTGTATCCCTAAAAATCACAAACTTTGTTTTTGGACACTACAAAAGATGTCAACTCATTTTCATCCCCATAAAATTTTCTTTTTAATTAAGGTTTAGTCTTAGCTGTTAACTATCCTTAAACATGGCAAACTGAAATCGACATGGCAAGTGTGACATGACATTTTTTGATGTCATGAGATTGTTGAGTCCATATAAAACATTAATTTAAGGTTTAAATATATAAAAACTTGATATATTTATACAAATCTCATTATATTTATATGAACTAAAAGTATATTTTAAGCTTAAGTTAATGTAATTTTATGGACTTGACACACTTTCAGGTCATCAAAACAAACTCATATGATACTTTCCCTGTCAACTTATGTAAGCTCGATGTAAGAATAGTTAACAACAAATACTAAAATTAAAAATTAAAAGTTTTACGGGGATGATATTGACGTGAAAATTTTTATAGGGACTAAAAACAAGATTCGTGAAAGCTAAAGAGAATACAATCTCACCAATTCATCTCCACAAGCAGGGGGAAAAATAAGAGAAGAGACTGATATTTATACTCAGGAGTGATGAAGAATTACTGAATCTCCAAGTCAAAGGCCTCCATGGCTTTTCATGGAGTTTGTTACGATCACCATTCATCCAATCAGAACTGGAATTCAATTCTTTTTCAATGTACGTGGTGTATAAAAGGTGGTGATGGCAAAGCGGGCTGGGATTAATAGAGATATAGAAACAAGATAGTCAACAGCCAATTGTATAGTTAACAGTTAATTGTAAAGCTCATTGTAAAACTGTAACTGTAGAGAATTCAGTTACACTCTATAACAGAGTATAAATACCAAATGTAATAACTGATTTATTCAATGAAAATAGAACAGAATATTCATTCTGATACTTCCAACATGGTATCAATCGCTTCACTACCGTTCCTTGGGCGTTCCTCATCTTCGCGTTTCCGCTAGACTCATCAATTCGTTGTCGAAGCTTCAGCAATGGCGTCTATTCCTGATGAATCAGTCACGGTGTCTCCATCACAATCGCAAACTCATTCAATATTTCAGCAAAATTCCACCACAAGTTCTTTGCAATTCATCACAGGTCCAAAACTTGGAATCAAGATGGATGAGAAGAACTTTTTGATTTGGAATCAGCAAGTTGCAGGAGTGATTGCAACGCATCGTCTACACCGCTTCCTTGTTAACCCTAAAATACCAAACCAGTTGGATTCTAGTGAAGATCGCGCCATCAACAAAGTTTCTAAAGCATATGATCAATGGTTTGTCCAACATTAGGCTCTCTTCACCTAGTTGCTGTCAACATTTTCTGATGCGATGCTTCCTCGTGGTCTGGATTGTCATCACGTGTGTCAAGTTTGGGACACGATTCACAAACATTTCACTGCTCATCTTCGTGCGAAGACTCGTCAGTTGTGCGCTGAACTGAAAAACACAAAGAAAGAAAATCACAGCATCAAGGAATTCATCACTCGAATTCGTGCCCTTGTCAATTCCATTGCAGCGAGTGGAGATCGTGTCTCTGATCGTGATTTGGTTGACGTCGTTCTTGACGGTCTACCTGAAGAGTACAACTCCTTGATCTTCTTTGTGTTTGCAAAGCCTGACAATCTTGATCTTACTGAATTGGAATCACTGCTTCTGGTTCAAGAAGCACAACTTGACAAATTCCGCCAAGAACTAGCAACGCTTCGGTTTCTGCTAATGTTGTTCACACCGTAGCTCGTGGAGGTCACACTAGTGGTCGTTTTGGTGGACGATTTGGCCATAGACGCTTTGGTCGCAGGCGCGAACGTGGTCGTGGTCGTGGACCACCTTCTGGTGACAGCCCTATTTGTCAAGTCTGCAACAAACAAGGCCACACTGCACTGAATTGCTGGTACAGATATGATGAGAATTATGTGCCTCAAGAGTCTGCAAATCATGCTACTGCTGCTACTCAGAATGCTGCTTCTCAGGCGCCATCTTCATCTAAACCAGCTTCAACATCCAACACGGATTCTGTTCCTAGAGCCTTGGTTGCATATACTTCATTTGATCCAACTACTGCAGAGACGTTCACAATTCCTCCAGATGTAACTCAAGGTTGGTTCCTTGACACTTGTGCTTTACTTAATTTCACTTCTATAGCACATTATCTTCACACAAGTGCACCGTACAAAGGTAACAAACATGTCTATATGGGAGATGGTCGCCCTATAGCCATTCAAGCTATAGGCAAAGCCACTTTATACTCCAAACATCAACCTAACTTAACATTTACCCTTAACAACCTGTTGCTAGTTCCCAATCTCACTCGTAACCTTATATCCGTGGGCCAATTCACTCTTGATAATAATGTTTTTGTTGAGTTTCACCCATTCACTTGTCTTATTAAATCTCAGGTCTCTAAATAGGTTCTTCTCAGGGGTCATAGGGGTACTGATGGCCTCTACTTCGTGCCATCTCTTGCTGCTGTCACTCCAGTTCCAATTCCTGTCTCTCTGTCTGCAAATGTTTCCTCTTCTTCCATGTCAGTGAGTTCTATACCATCTACTAATACTATCACTAGTAATGTAGGCAACTATACTGTATGGCACCATAGGCTGCGCCATGCTAATAGTAGAGCTATTCAATCTGTGTTACAAAAATGTAATGTCTCATCATCAATAGATAATTCATTTGAATTGTGTAAATCATGTCCTGTTGGTAAATCACATAGAACTCACTCACCACCATCCACTACACAATATCACACACCTTTTGATCTTGTACACATTGATCTTTGGGGTCCCTCTCCCTCTCCCTCTAGCTGTGGATACTTATATTATATAGCTTTTGTGAATGCTTGTACTAAATACATGGATGTATCTGATCAAACACAAATCTGATGCTATTCAAGCTCTCTCTCAATTCCTTACCTTAGTTAAAACTCAGTATAACACCACAGTCAAAGCCATCCAATCAGATAATGGGGGAGAGTTCTTACCTTTCACTAACCATCTAGCTAATCTTGGCATTCAACATAGGTTTACCTGCCCTTATACTTCTCATCAGAATGGAATTGTTGAGCGCAAACATAGGCAAATAGCTGAGATGGGGTTAACTTTACTAGCTCATGCTTCCATGCCACTTGCCTATTGGGATCACGGTTTCACTAATGCTGTCTATCTCATCAATAGGCTCCCAACCTCTGCTCTTTCCTCCTTCATTTCCCCCTATGAAGCTCTTCATAAAGCCATCCCAGATTACACCCCTCTTAGGTCATTTGGATGCACTTGTTTCCCCCTTCTCACTCCGTACAATAAACACAAGTTACAATTTCATAGTCAACAGTGCATCAACCTTGGTCCTTCTCCCCATCACAAGGGTTTTAAGTGTCTAAGCCCTAATGGTCGTATATACATCTCCAAAGATGTTACCTTCCATGAGAATTCGTTCCCTTACACTACAGTGTTTCCTCCCTCAGAGTCTGAGCCTTGTACTTCACATGAGACATCTCTCTCTCTTCCTGTCTTGTCATCTCAACAATTACCTCCAACAAAAACCACTACTCACTCAAATACTGACCTCAATCCAGAAACCGTCATTCCATCACAACCCAACTCTCCACAGCCACCTGAGTCAAGCTCTCCCCTGCCTGAACCAGAAACTGTACCATCAACAGAGCCCTCCCCTGTCATAGAACATCTTCCTTCATGCCCTGCTAAACCTATTCCCTCCTCTCCACCAAACATTCATCCAATGTTAACTAGATCCAAAACTGGCAACTTAAAGCCCAAACTGTTTGTTGCTAACATAGAACCAACTTCTGTAAAGCAAGCACTATCCCAACCTCATTGGCTTGCAGCTATGCAGCAAGAATATGATGCTCTCATGAACAACAACACCTGGACTCTCACCTCCCTTCCTCCAAACAGAAAGTCCATTGGTTGCAAATGGGTATATACGATAAAATAGAACCCTGATGGTTCTATAAACAAGTACAAGGCTCGTTTGGTGGCCAAGGGGTACAATCAACAACCTGGTCAAGATTATGGAGAGACCTTTTCCCCTGTTGTTAAACCTACAACCATTAGAATCATTCTCACCTTAGCCCTAACCTACAAATGGGACATTCAGCAAATTGACATTAATAATGCCTTCATCAATGGCCATTTGAAGGAAGACATTTATATGCAAAAACCTCCAGGCTTTGTCTGTTCTGACAAGTCTCTAGTGTGCAAATTAAACAGATCTTTGTATGGTTTGAAGCAGGCACCAAGGGCCTGGTATGAAACTCTGCACAAAGCTTTGATTCAGTTCGGATTTAAACACAGTCAGTGTGATCATTCACTGTTTGTGCTCAATTCAAAGGGTATCCATTTATATGCTCTTGTATATGTTGATGATATTCTTATCACTGGTTCATCTCCTCAGCTTATTCAGGATCTAATCACTAAGTTGAATCATCAGTTTGCCTTAAAACATCTGGGCACACCTGAATATTTTCTAGGGATTGAGGTGAAGTACTTATCTGATGGCTCATTACTTCTCACACAGTCCAAGTATATTCAAGATTTACTTGCTCGTGTAAACATGCTTCACAGCAGTGCTATGAGTACATCTATGGTGGCCAATTGGAAGCTCAGTCGTTTTGGCACTAACAAACTGCCTGACCCTGAACTTCAGTATATCACTCTTACAAGGCCTGAACTTGCATACAGTGTTAACAAAGTTTGCCAATTTCTCTCTCAACCTCTTGATAGCCATTGGAGAGCTGTCAAAAGGATCTTGAGGTATCTTAGTGGCACACACAGATTTGGACTGTTGTTACAGTCAGCACCACCAGACACTGCTCTCTCTCTTAGAGTCTAATGTGATTCTGACTGGGCCAGTGACCCAGATGATAGGTGATCTACATCTTGGTCATAATTTGATTTCTTGGAGCTCAAAGAAGCAATCCCTTGTAGCAAGGTCAAGTGCAGAAGCTGAATATAGGAGCATGGCTAATGCTACAGTAGATCTTCTTTGGGTACAATTTCTACTAGCAGAATAACAGATTTCTACACAGTCTCCCCTTTTAATTTATGACAATTTGAGTGCTGTACATCTATCTCATAATCCAATTCTTCATGCAAGAACTAAACATTTGGAACTTGATATTCATTTTGTGCGAGAGAAGGTGGCAGCAAAACAACTATCTGTGCAGCATGTTTCAAGCAATTTTCAGATAGCTGATGCTCTCACAAAACCACTGCCTGCTGCAACTTTCACTGATCTAAGATACAAACTCAAAGTTGTCAAGCACACTAGACAACATTTGGGTTTGTAGGGGGGTAATAGAGATATAGAAACAAGATAGTCAACAGCCAATTGTATAGTCAACAATTAATTGTAAAGCTCATTATAAAACTATAACTGTAGAGAATTCGGTTACACTCTATAACAGAGTATAAATACCAATTGTATTAACAGATTCATTCAATGAATATAGAACAGAATATTCGTTCTGATACTTCCAATAGGGATGACCCAACTCTCTTTGCTATGAGCTTGTCAAAAATAGTTAGGCCGAGACCAACTCACCAATGAGTGGTGGTTCGTAAAGCTAGCCAACTCATAAAATAAATGATTGTAAAAAATAATTGAAGAATATATTTTACTAAAAATTTGGGAGTTGCCCTTTCAAGCCCGCCCAAGACCAGGCAAAATTGATAGATTGACATGCCATAACTTGTCAAAATGCATAAAAAATAGATGAAAAAAATGTTCACAAAAAGAGGAAAAAAAAGTAACAAAAGAATGGTAAGTTTGGCAAGCTGGCATGTCTGACCTAGCTTGTGGTCTAGCGAATTGGCGAGCCAACTTATAGCTATACAGGTTGACGAGCCAACGAACACCAACGAACAAATTCAATTTTGCATATGAATAAAAATTTATAAAGCAACTGAATAACCTTGCTACCGCCACTGCTTTGTCACTGTTTCACCTGCCACTGACTGCTTTTCTCAATAACCTTGCTAACCTCAAACCCTAAGGGTATGTTTGGATAGAGGGTTTAGGAGGGGAGGGGAGGGGAGGGCTTGATTTTCAATTCTAAATTGAGGAAGCTATAAAATGTTTCTAAACAAAATTGAAGTGCGATTAACAATGTTTTATCATTATTTATCATGTTATTCTTTCAATTTTTTAAAATCTCAAATAGATATTAAAATATAGACCAAGCCCTCCAAATTCCTCCCCTCAAAAACCCTCCCAAACCCCCCTCCTAAACATACCCTAAGTCTCCATTCATGTACACATACTCTCCCCGCCTCGCCACTGTTGTATTCAAAACATTTTGAAACATATGTAGTGATGGAAAATTAATGGCAACATTTTAGTATGAGTAACCAACCATTAACAATTTACTATGAAGTGCAGTATGCATCTGCGTGTAACCCCAATTTCTTTTAATAATTTTTTATCATATTATTAATTATATTAACAATTTTCATTATATTTTTGGTGTTAAGTTAAGAAACATTGACCAAATAACGAAATATGAAATCAGAGTCAAGAAACTATATTATGATCATTTTTTGGTGTTAATCAAGAATATCATATTGATGTTTAAAACTGAAGTAGATAATTTTAGAGGTATTATATTATAAACCCTCAAGTTCTTGAAATTTTGTTTGTTGTTGTGCAATATTTACATTATAGTTAATCGTATTAAAATCTGACTTCCTATATTTTTATCTATAAATTGTGAAAACGAATTTAAACAAACTAAAAAGTTTTAGGAACTTAATATGTTATATCACGTCTTGGTTAAAATTTTGAGTCAAAACTCAACAAGAACCTAAGCTTGTTTTTGGATTTTCCGGGAGAACTTTTTCTCGATCCAAAAACCTATTTTGGCCCAAATATGAAAAATACTAAACACGTATTAGAAGCCAACAGTGAGGAAAAGCGAAAGGAAAATGGAGCAACCAAAAAGCTAATCTACACTATATTTATACAACTGAACCCCATATGATTTTACCAATACCCACATTCTATGTAAAAGATACCTCAAATATTTTAGGGTAAAAATATCATTACACTCTATTTTTTTCCTCTTTATTCTTACACTCTCTTTCTTAGTTTTCACTTTTCTCTTACACTCTCTTTCTTTCTTTTTTTCTTTCTTTTTACACTCTCTTTCCTCCTTTTCACGTTTCTTTTACACTCTGTTTCTTCCTTTTTTTCTTTTTACTTTACTTTTCCCATAAATAATTATTCTCTTTCTCTTATCACTTTACTTTAATTCTTTTAACTAAATTTCTAAATTTATACAAATACTACTTTAATTAAAAAATTTGAAGACTACTACTATAAACCTACTATCTAAAAAACAAGAAGACTTAATGAATATTTAAATTAGTAATTAATATTTAAAACAAATATTTCTTATTGATAATCTAATATCTAACTTTTATTATCTATAGTAATCTACTAATCAACTAAAATAATCAATTGAAACTATGAGATAACTGCACTGATAAATAAAAAAACATGGGATCACTGTAGTGATATATAAAAAAACACGGGATTAATATTTACCATTGATATTTATAATTTTTTTTGACAATTTATAATTAAAAAAACATGGGATTAATATTTACCATTGATATTTATAATTTTTTTGACAATTTATAATTAATATTTACCATTGATAATTATAATTTTGGAAAACTACTATAAACCTACTATCTAAAAAAACACGGGATAACTGCAACAATCTACTATAATCTACTAATCAACTAAAATAATCTAATATAAAAACACGGGATAACTGCAATAATCTACTATAATCTACTAATCAACTCAAATAATCAATTAAAACTATGAGATAACTGCAATGATATATAAAAACACACGGGATAACTACATCAATATATAAAAAACACAGGATTAATATTTGTCATTGATAATTAAAATTTTTGGAAACTACTATAAACCTACTATCTTAAAAACAATAATATTTAATGACTATTTAAACTACTGATTATTATTTAAAATAAATATTTCTTATTGATAATGTACTATCTCTTTTTTACTATCTACTATAATCTACTAACTAGTAACATACCTGTGCATCTGTACGGGTCGATCGCACCAATGCACCCACTACAGTTTTGTTTCTATCAGCATCTCAGGAAGTGATAAAATGACAAAAAATTGTGATGTCAGAGACATAAAAAGTGAGCTATAAGAGATCCTCTAGCAAAGAAGTTGTGTTTTTTTTTTTGCTTCTGACACAAACTTTAATTTGCAATGAAACCAAGTATTAAAGGATCGATTGCAATCACCCCAAAGAATGTTGAATTGCTCTTCAATAGCTCAAGTGCATCTGAATCTTCCCAACTTCAGGACCCATTTCCTGGAATCATGCATGGGAAGGGAAAATAATTATCAAAATAAAGCAAAAACTATCAAGTAAAACACACACCACCATGATAAGAGAAGCTTACCATTCTACTCTCTTGCCTCCATTTGTAGGTTCCCCATATTTGTCAGCACCCACGTCAGGATAGGCAAGGAAGAGGTCATGAAATTTTTGGAATCAAATTGGTAATAGTAAAACTCCCAAGCAAAGTCAAACTACAAATGAGAACCTAAATATTAGATCCTAAAATGATGAGTAGATAAAGGCTCAATATATTTGCGCTATTTAATTGTTAAGATCATATTGACAAATTTATGATCAGCAGAGCATTTTTCTACCAGAGCAGATTGACAAATTTATGACATCTACATGTGATGTACATAATAACAATAAGCCCACCCATATTGTGAGACTCGATAGTTAATACCATAAATCTTGTAAGATATTTTAAGAAATTCTCTATTATGAAGGCAATGTGCAACATCTCCCTAATATATATATCAACAAAATCTACTTGACAGTAACAAATCTATTATGAAGGCAAGGTGCAACATCTCTATTGTGTTACCTTTGTTGAGATGAATTCGTGACTGTAGAAGATTGTTTCTACCAGCTACAGCTATGCAAGCAGATGAATAAGAAGCACAAAATTGCACATGTCAACTCATAAATGAAACAATCAAAAGATGACATGGAAAGTAAGGCAAGGCAATAAAGCAAAGAACAAAACTGCACATATAAGTATTGACAATTAGTGTTGACATAATCATAGTCCTGGACATTGGTTTTGTTAAAGATATGAAAGACCATAGTCCTTGGACATTGGTTACAATAGAAGAATGGATGGATGTTACAGAACCAATGACAACAATGGATGTCCATAAACTTAGTCTTTGAGCATGCTATGATAAACAAAATGTTCATATAATGGATGTTTTTTTTGAAAGATAAAGATCTTATACAATTTCTCAGTGAAGTGAGTTTTGACGTCTGCAAATGAAGAAATAGAAGCATTTGAACCATATTGTTACCTACCATGAAACAAAAACATGAATAAAGATGAACATTAAGAAAAAAATAGGATTTAGGGTTTGAAAGGAAAAACTAAACTAAAATTAAAGGAAAGAAGAATGTTAATAAAGAGAAAAACAGAAACAAAAACTAAGGAGGAAGGTGAAGAGAAGTAAGAAACTAGAGAGTGAAAGTGAGAGTGAGACACATCAGCAAATGGAAATACACGTGTCTGCATATGTGTTATTACACATCAACTTCAAATGCTGCCACGTCATTAACGTTTAACGGTGTTAACCCTTAACTAACAGCAGGGACTAAAAATAGTAACGTTTAGTAATTGCAGGGACTATTTTAAAAATTTTGGAATTGCAGGGACTAAACTGGATTTTCTTGACAATTGCAGGGACTAAAAGTACCTTTAAGCCTAAGAACTATAACTATCAATTGCCAAACCACCACTATAGAAGCTGACATGATTGCAATAAGTTGGTCTACTGGTAAGAAAATAGTCAATTCAAAAGGATGCAAAGGATCATAATCATATATGATAACAGAATGACAGAATATACAAAGAAGAGCTAATGCATTTGAATATGAATTGGGGTTTGTGAACCCTGCAGCAAGATACTTATTTGCTTATTTTATGAAGAAAGATTAAATAGTATAAAAAATTCTAGGAACACTGATAAAGCCACTAAATCAATTGAATGCTTTTATATTTTTAACAGTTTACATAAATCCATCTAGCAATTGATTTATTACTTCATACTATATAGAATTAAAGGAATTCATCCATAAAAGCATTTAGCAGAACAACCCTGATACCATTTTTTGGCAATAGCCACTAACCAACTGTTTTATTAATGGAATGACCAATGTTCCAGCAAGCTATTATATAGATTAAAGGGCAATAGACCAACAAAAATAGGCATCCAAAACTTGATTCAAAATAAAAAAACTGAGCCTGAACCTGAAGAAACTGAGCCCGTCGCCGCTCCCCATCCAAAAAAACTGAATAGCATACAAATTAGAATATGGTTAATAAACTGAATAGCATACAAATTAGGATATGGTTGATTTGTCAAATTGCATGTATAGTGTCGAAGATTTTGAAGGCATACAAATGCAGGGTATGCTGATACAACATAATCTCAAAGGTGAAAATGGCAATGAGGAAAAGAATAGTTCCATGAATACACTTAAATCAGTAATAGTCTTCTCATAAAAATGAAATAAACTTTTTTTAGCTAAATACCTCAACTCCAAAAGACACATAACTCCAAACCATCGAAATACCTCAACAATGCCTAAATCCAGAATGAAAACCCCAACAATGCTAGGTAAGGATAATGTAAAATGCCTAAATCCAGAAATAAAACCCCAACCATGCTAGGTAAGGATAATGTAAAATGCCCTAAAACGATACCCGTAAAATGGGAAAAAGTAATTTCATTTGGGTTTTGAAACAGGAAATCATAGTGATGTATGTTGAATAGCATAAGAAATTACTAAAAAAAGTGCAAGCATCAGAGGTTAGAGAATTAGAGAATTAAATCTTACCTTTAGCAGCTGTCCAGTCCAATTCTACAATTCAAAGTAGTACTACTTACTTTGGCACCTAAGGGGTAATTAGAGAATAAGAGAATTAAGGTCTCATTCAATAACCCTCACCACGTTTGTTATGAACAAAATAGTCATCAAGAGCAAGACTTCAACTGTGTTCAACCCATACCACCATGCTTCATATCAACTCATTCGACTCAAAGTTTGTTCACAAAATTTACCCAAATATAGATGGTCCAAAATAATTTTCACAAACATCTTTAAACTTTTTAAATATAATACCAGCAACAACAAAAGCCACATAAGAAATAAAGTGTTAAGAAGTAAGAACCAACCACATTTTATAAAGAAAATGACTTGAAGGGCTTCAGAACGAACATAAATACTTGCCACATTCCCTTCATAGCCTCTTAAACGATGAGTGCTCATCAATGTAAGAGGAATGGAAAGAGAGATTAGATTTAGGGAAGAGAAATTAAGAATGAAGTTGAGAGAAGGGGACAAAAATGATAAAAAGGTACCTGATTATCCGACTAACTCAAAGAACGGATGTAGATGCTAGAAAGAGAAAAACGGTAGCCAACAAATTACTTCGAAAATCAACATGTACGAAAACAGTTAATCAACATGCACCACATACATCGTCTTTCTGTTGCTGCAACAACCAACCAAAGAGAATGTTAGGAAGAAATATATCAGAAAAACAGAAATTAATATTGTGTCTCCTCAAGTAAGCATCAACTATTAGAGTAAAATGAGAATCTAGCAAGCCAAAATTAGAGTAAAATTCCAAACATGGTTTGCATGTATACCACTTATTCACCTTACAGAATGCTCCAAACAAACGAACTGCATAAGGAGCAAACAAAAGGAAAATATCAAGCTTCTATAGAAATCCACCACGAAGCACAATGCAAAACCAATGATTTGAAAGGAATAAGAACTTACAGGTACATCACATCAAAACTGAAAGGCTAACAATGAGTTTTGGAATTGGACATAAGAGATTTATACAGTGTAGGCCTGGACATCGGGCGGTTTTGGGCGGTTTTGGGCCCAAAACCACCATCCGACTAAAACCGCGGTTGCGAAACACAGACCCAAATCCGCCCAAACAATTTTTCGGATTATGCGGGTTCGGTTTGGCGGGTTTTCGGGTAAGACAATGGGTAGGGGAGGGTCTTAACTTGAGAAAAATTGAGAAAAATAAATTGAGGAAGGAGGAAGAAGATGAATAGCAACTAACGAGAGAGAATCGCAAAAACATGTTACAAACCCATAAAAATCAAATAAAAAATCAATCCTTAACAAAATAAACAAATGTAACAAAATCAGATGGAGAGTAAAACACAGATCTGAAACAAACATAACAATATTCATCCAAAAGAATACAAATTAGAGAACCCAAAAACAAAAGAAAAACAAGCAAAGATGTGCTTCTTTCTTTACAGATTTAACACAAACTTGAGGTAAATACAACAACTTTGTGTCTTTCATCACAGATCCGGAACTCCCTCATAGATCTGGCGTTTCGTTGAGACAAAGGCAGCACCTTTGGCGATGTTCTTTACTGTTATGGTGCGGATTTGATGCAAAGCCAACATCTTTCTTCACAGATTGGCGCGGACTTGAGGCAAAGGCAACACCTTTACCGAATTTCTTTCACGATCTGGGGTTTGTGATAAAGCTTATTCAATCTTCATTTGCAGATGTGGTGCAAAGGCTAGATGAAAGGGTGCTCTTGCTGAGGCTAGGGAAAGGAGAAGAAAGGTGACAAATAGAGAGAGAAAAGAAAACAATAAATAGTGACACCATCGAGAGAGGGAGAGAGTTGATGGTGAGTGTGAAAAATTAAAATTGTGAGTTGTTTTTGACTTTTATGGCTCACTGAGAGTGAACTGTGAATCAGTGAATGTCAAATTTAAGAATTTGGTATTCTTTCACACTTTAGTTTCCAGTTTTCACGCTTCTTCAGTTTTCACGTGTGAGAGAGGGAGAGATGGGACAAGGCACTGGCGACTGGCGCACTGCTCTGCTCTGCTGCTCTGCTGCAATTGGATCATCACACAGGCGGGTTCGGTTTCAAGCGGTGTTTTTTAGTCCAACCGAACCCGCCCAATTCAACCCAATTCAACCCAACTGTACCCATTTTTTAACCCGCAACCCACTCATGCCCAGCCCCATTAGTTGCGGTTTTTTCGGTTTTGCGGTTTTGCGGGCGGGTCGGACTTTTTGTCCAGGCCTAATACAAAGTGTGATAATAGTCATTCTAACATCAAAGATAATGCTTGACCAAAAAAAGAAACATCAAAGATAATGGTGCTATGAAAAGCCATCCAAGATAATGCCCAACAAAGCAATAGAACATGTCAGATTTTGATTCAAAAGGCAAAACCAAATAAAACATTTTATAACCCTTCAAATAAAAGATACTTAAAGTAAATGAGAATGGAGACTATTTAGATAATTCACCTTAGTAAGAACAACATGCCAAATCCAGAACAACAGGTTCACCGTGTTGTTTGAGAGCTAGCCTCTTTACAGCATGTAAAATGGTACAAATTTTAAGATTAGTTTAGAACAATTCAAATAAAAAATTAGTTGGACCTAGTTTTATAATAACAAATGGAAGATTCAATCACTCAAATTCAACAGTAATCATGAGGGGCACAAACAAATTGCAGCAATAAGTCTATTGGAGTGGCACTAAAAGTAGAGACCGACAAAGTTTATTGGTTCAAGACTATCACCTCAGCTCAAAATATGTCTTATCAATCATGGAAAACCCATTGGTTCTATTATGGTTTATATAAATCTAGATATACAGGACCAATAAAACAACAGCAGAAGGAAAGACCAAAATTATGTTACCAGACTTGATTTTTTTAGATGTCAAATTGCTACAGAATCCCTTGATCCTTTGAAAACCAACACTCTTATAACAAATTATCTCCAATAATCTAATAACTAACAACCCATTGTTAGCCTTTTTTAGTTCCAGCAATCTAATTACTGATTACTAATTATATAATACTAAGGAAGATTATAATTGAAAAAATGAAAGTAAACATATTAATGAGTAGCTTCTTCACTAATGTTTTTCTGCAATTTCCAACCATATTATAAATCTCTTATATATGTCCAATTCCAAAACTCATATTATAAATCTCTTATTAAATTTCTTCCTCTTCATCAAAATATTTCCTTCGCCTTACATCTCTTCCTCTCCATCCAATATTTCATCCCTAATCCCAACACCAAAATCTCTCTGTCCAGAAAATTAAACTTTGATTCATAAGTAAAATCATGAGTAGGGCTCAAACAAAAAACAGAAACAAAGAGGAGAATAGGGATTGCGAGTACCTTTTCCAAAACTCGTAACTTTGGAGTGTTTGTTTGTTGAAGGAAATGGGTTTCAAGCCATTGATAACCCCATTGCATATTTTGGGAGCTCTTCTTGTCAAAATAGTAAAATGTGAAAAAACAAAAGCCACATAAATACCATAAAATAACGTTCTTCAACCTGAAGATGATAAAACGAAAAAATGCCATATACTTTCTTCAACCTATTTTCCATTTTTTTTGCATAGATTTTGAAAACCCTAAACTTGTCTTGGGTGAGGGAGGAAGATGAAGTGTAGAAGAAGGAGAAAGAAGGAAGATGGGGCTAGTGGAAAAGAGAGAGTGCGGGACGTGAGTGAGGTGAGAGAGGTTGAGGGAGGAAGATGAACTGTAGAAGAAGGAGAAAGAAGGAAGATGGGGCTAGTGGAAAAGAGAGAGTGCGGGACGTGAGTGAGGTGAGAGATGTTGAGGGAGAAAAAAATTGAGAAAATGTGAAGGAAAAATTAGAGAGGGTAAATTGAAATTCAAATTAGAAAGGGGATTAGGAAGAGAGGGAAAAAATAAATGAAATAGATGTAATTGCGTTTTTTACCCTCAAAATAATGAGGTGTTGTAATACCCCAATTTTGTCCGCCTAATTGAAAAAATCCCAAAAATTTTATCGCTTCGCATATTGTTCTAAATGCGGGTGTATTCGGCACTCTCGTGCAATGATTTTGTTTGGCGCTCGTTGTTTTCGAAAAAAAAAGAAAAAGAATCCAAAGATAAATAATAAAATGATAAATAACGCGAGCGCGCATTTCGTTTCGACTCGTGTGAGTAATTGCGTCGATGCGCGTTTATTTTCACCGCTTTCCTTTTAGAGAAGTGAGAATAGAATGAAATCGGTTTTAAAAACGTGCGCGCATGTGTATTCAAATCGCGTACGTGTTCCTAGTCTTAAGGCGAATGCGCATTTCGTTCCGAGTCGTGCGAGTCGTCGCGTCGGTGCGCGTTGTTTTTACCGCTTTTATTATCATAAAGAAAAATAAAAAAAATAATAATAATAAATAGTAATAGTAAAATAAAATGAATTTTTATTCAGCTGTCCCTTCTATTGGTTTTGTTACATATATAAACAAAAAAATTAAAAAAGGGCAGAATAGTACAAAAAGAGTCAACTCTTTGTTACAAAAAAATTTAATTGAAAAAACAGCAAAAATAACAAAAGCAGGGCACAGCCTGCTGGGGTTGCAACAAGATTGCAATTTGAGAATGGGGTTGGAGGTCCCTTCTCCTTGCCTCTTGGCTTTTTTCCATTTGCAGCAAAAACACTGCTGCAGTGGCAGCAGCCCTGCTGCCATCCTTGCTGCTCCTCTCTGCTCCACTGCAACAGCAACAAACTGGTCCCCTTAGGGTTTTGATCCCCTGCTCAACACCCAATCTACACCACAATCCTTTGCCTATAAATACAAATGCACAGAAACAGTGTTAGGGGGGGACAGAGAGATAGAGGGAGAACACTGAGTAGAAAACACAGCCATATACACACACACAAACAGCAATACATACACAACACTGAGTATCAAAATTCAGAGTTCAAAAAGAAGGGAAGGAAAAAAGGAGGGGCAGGGGCACAAAATAATAGAAAGAGATCATATTCTCAAGGCACAGAGCATACGAATTCGGTTCAAAAGAGAAGAGAAAAGCACTTTGTTTTCCATTTCAAAGAATTTGGGACTAGGTTAGTTCCTAACTCATTTGTCATTTGTTTGTTCATAAGACCTGATTTCAGTATTGTTTTTACCTTGTTTATTTGTTATTATTGATATGTACACGTAAATCATGTAGTCTCAGAAAAATCATTTCATTCACTGATCACATATATAGTCACAGATTATCCCAAACATACTTTTTCTGTTTCCTAAAAAATACATTTTCCTCTAAATTTTTATTTATTATGTATATGGTCACAGAATGTATCTCCTTGCTTCAAAAAACAGAAGAAAAATAATGATGTAAGGCAATAGGATGAGAATGAGTCAACACAGGGATCAAAACATGAGTGTAATGGTAGAAGAAAAATCGTGAACAAAAATTAGGGTTATGGGCAAACAAGAATTTTTTTTCTTTACACAACAAAAACAAAATCAGAACCAGAAACAAAAAAAAAGAGACAAAAAAAAGCGAAATAGAACTCACTCACCTCCGACCACCGTAGACGGCGGTCGGCAGCCCAGGCCTGTCGTGGTTCTGTCGGTGTTCCACTTTCATTCCTCCTCACCGATCCACCCTGACACCCACCGTCGACCACCACTCGCACTCCCGATCGCCTCCGCCCCTTCGCCTCCAACCCAACCCGTACCACCGTACCACCGTGTGCACCGAACCACCCAAACGACCACCTTTGTAACCCACATCGCACCCAATCGACGCCAATACACCCCCCTGTGGTCGTCGTTCACGCAGGACTTCGTGAGAGGAAGAGGAGGATAAGGCGGCGGATCTACGGCCAGGAAGGGAACAAGGCGCCGTGAGAGAGAGAGTTCGTTGGTGAGGGGGAGAGAAAAACGAAAATGGGTTCGGTTCACCATGACTGTAAGGAGAGAAAAGTGAGAAATGGTGGAGGGGAAGTGAGGATGAGAGATCGGAGCTAGGGGGAGGGAGAGGGATCGAACGGCCGTGTGAGAGGAGAGGAAAATCAGTGAGAGGGAGAGGGAGTGCGCCGCGTGAAGAGGGGAGATGAAAATTTTTAGGTTTTTGCAATTTTAGGTTAGGGGCGCCGTGGAGAAGAGGAAAGTGAGAAATTAGGGTTTCCTTTTAGGTTAGCTATTTATAGTGTACACAGCAGGGGTATTTTCGTCTTTTCACGTTTTTTAATTTTCAGATTATTGTTCGCACCCCCCCTGTTTACCTCGTACGTCCCCTTCTGAAGCCCATGGTTTTTTTTGAAACGCAGCCCAGCTCACCAAAAACGAGATGGGCTCACTATTTGCACCTCCAGTTTTAATAATACAGCACTCCTTTTATTTGCACCCCCCATTTTACTATTTCACCCCCTATCTTTCTTTTTAAATTTTATTTCTTTTCCCCTAAATAAACTTATTTGTTTTTTTTTTCACAAACCTTTTTCCCAATGATGGATAAATTTTTCCCCGAACGAAAATCAATCCAATTGCAAATTCCTTTCATCACGATGTTCTCTCCAATTAAAACCAACGAAAACACTTTTCAAAAACAAATCTTTTCAAACGTCGAAATCAAAACTAATCATCACTAATGATCACTCGCGCCGTTGCCGTTTGATTGTGGGTGATGATTTCATTCCTGTGGGAGCTAGTAGTGTGGCCACTCTAAACCGTTGTTGTTTGGTCCTCACAAACGCTCTCCTTCAATTGCGAAAACCTTTTCAATGCCCAAAATAAAAATTGATTATCATTAATCATCACTCGCGCCGTTGCCGTTTGGTCGCTAATGATAATTCATTTTCATAAGAGTTAGTAGTGCGACCACTCTAAACCGTTGTTGTTTGGTCACTGCGAACGCTCAACCCCTTCGCGAAAAACTCCAAAAAGATTAAAAAACAAAAACCCTTTTCAGGACAAACAAGAACTACGTAGCTTTGAATTCTCCATCACACCAGGAGATACGTAGGAGCGAGAGGCTAACTCTCGTCAAGCGCCAAAAATAAAAATTTTCATTAAGTCTTTTCATTCTCTCTTCGAAAAAGGGGCAAATTTAAATATTTTCCAAATCAACACTTAAAACCACACGTTTAATTAAAGGTTCCCTTTCGATAGAAAGGAGATGTGGGGTGCCAATACCTTCCCCATGCCTAACCGACCCCCGAACCCAAATTTTCCAGTTTCTAAAAGGCCATTCGTTTTCCGAAAAGGTTTTCTTCAATATTTTCCTTATAAAAAAATATTGGTGGCGACTTCATTGATTTTTAAAAAAAGTTGTAAACGAAGAAGGATTCCCTCAGGGACTTTTTCGGGCGCAACAGGTGTCAACATTGCCAAATGTCCCAATTGGTATTATCATATGTGGTCTTTTTGTATAAAGATGGTGTAGATCAACTAAAATAATCAATTGAAACTACGAGATAACTGCACTGATATATAAAAAAAACACGAGATTAATATTTGTCATTGATAATTAAAATTTTTGAAGCCTACTACTACAAACCTACTATCTAAAAAATAAGTAGACTTAATGACTATTTAAATTACTAATTAATATTTAAAACAATTATTTTTTATTGATAATATACTATCTAACAAATTTACTATCTACTATAATCTACTATCAACTAAAATAATCAATTGAAACTACCAGATAACTACACTGATATATAAAAAACACGGAGATAACTGCAGTGATATATAAAAAAACACGGGATTAATATTTGCCATTGATAATTATAATTTTTGTAAACTACTATCTAACAAAACAAGAAGGCTTAATGATTATTTAAACTGATTAATATTTGTTGCACCCCAAAAAATCCGGTTCGGACTTCTCATTGTACAACGTGGAAAAGGTATGGAGCCGCCACCAATATTTTAATTTTAAGACCCAAACATTGAAAAAAGGTCTTTTATACAAGGCGGATGGTCTTTCGAAAACTAGAGATATGGGTTCGGGGGTCGGTTAGGCATGGGGAAGGTATTAGCACCACGTACCTCCTTTCTACCGAAAGGGAACCTTTAATTAAATGTGTGGTTTGAAGGGTTGATTTGAAAATGCTTTTATTTTGCCTCTTTATTGAAAAGGGAGTGAGAAGACTTAATGAAAATTTTTATTTTTGGCGCTTGACGAGAGTTGGCCTCTCGCTCCTACGTATCTCCTGGTGCGATGGAGAATTCAAAGCTACGTAGTTCTTGGTTGTCCTAAAAAGGTTTTTGTTTTTTAGTCTGTCTAGATGAGTTTTCGCAGTAGGAGTAGGGATTCGCGATGACCAAACAACAACGGTTTAGAGTTGCCGCGCTACTAACTCTTTTGAAAATGAAATTATCATTAACAACCAAACGGCAGCGGCGCGAGTGATCATTAACGATAATCGGTTTTGCTTTTGATTCGCGTGTTCGCGACGACCAAACAACAACGGTTTAGAGTGGCCGCGCTACTAACTCTTTTGAAAATGAAATTATCATTAACAACCAAACGGCAACGGCGCGAGTGATCATTAATGATAATCGGTTTTTATTTTAGATGATCAAAAAGGGCTTTCATAATCGAATTAATTTTGGTTTGTTGTGCTTGACGAGGACGTGACTCGCTCCTACGTATCCCAAATGGGAATCAAAGCGACGTAGTTCTAGAGCCTTGAAAATGAAAGTCTTTTTGTTTTGATTTTGAAAAGTGAAGGGGGGTCATAATGATCAAACTAACAAAGGTTATGGGTGATCATTACTAAAACCCCTTTAAGTGCATGTAAAAATCTCTTTTGAAAAATGAAAGCCTTCATGATGACCAAACTAACAAAGGTTATGGGTGGTCATCATTAACACTTGCTATGACTTTTGATGCTTAAGAAAATATTTTTGGAAATTGAAAGCATTCATGATAATCAAACTAACAAAGGTTATGGGTGATTATCACTAGTAGCTCATGCATATGAAAACATCTTTTTTGAAACTTAGGCTCTTAGGACAATCAAACTAACAAAGGTTATGGGTGATTGTCACTAGTCACCATTTTCATGCTAGGCCCTTTAGAAAAGAAAGTAATGAATGCAAATCGAATCCTTAGGCAAACAACAATCTCGTTTGAATTCTTGAGCAAATATTAGCCTAGACTACACATATTAGACCACAACACATAAATAGGCAAAGAAGGAACTTGAATTGGGCATTGAGCAAAAATACAAGAATAGGCAAGATTGAACCTAAATGCATATCTAGTGGAAGATGCTAGGCGAGAACCATACGCAAATATTTCTACAAAACGCAAGGGAATCTAAATGCACATCTAGTGGAAGATGCAATGTATGGAGTTGACCTATCTAAGTGTTGATGATATTTTTATATGAGAGTGGACAATGAAATTGTTAGCTTAAGGAAAAGAGTCGCCTCCATCATGATCATAGGCAAGCATAAGCAAGAAAATTATTTAGCAACCAAAGTATCAAAGAATGTTGAATCACTTTGGTCGATCCTCACACTTAAGATTAAGTGCACAAGTGCACAAGTGTGAATCACCTTGCCAATCATCAACAAAAACAAGTTTATTAAAGCAAACCCAAACCCTAATTTTTATGTTAAAACCTAGGAGCATACATACCCTAAATCAACTATTATTCATCCCCAAATCATGAAATAAACAAAAGCATTCAAGAACCCTAAACCTAGGCCCATGGCCGAATGTCATCATGCTTGAAATGAGTTTCTTATTTTTGTGAAAGTTATGCAAACATGAGTGAATATGCAAGGAAATGTGAGAAAACACAACAACAACTAGCAAATCACACTTTTATGAGAGTATGCGAAATACAACATGCCATAAAACAACATTTTATTTCATGAAAGGCAAGGATTAAGATCAACACAAATCAACGTTTATTAAAGGGTGAGAAGCACCATAAGCACCCAAGCCTCCCTAAGTGCTTGTCAAAGTGCTTATGACACCTCTCACCAACGACAATCAACAATATGGGAATATGAAGATGATAGGATGAATGCTTTTTATATTTTGAGGAAATACTCAAAGATGATGCAAAGTTTTAAAGATTACCTTAGCTTTGAGCTAGAAAGTGAGATGAGAAGATTAAGCTAGTCACCAATCAACAAAACTCCAATATCCTTCAAAGAGATACCTACTTGATGATGATGCTTGAACTTTGAATGAGAAAATGGAGGGAGTATGTGAAAGAGGGATGCAAAATGAGGTGAGTTGTTTGTTGGGGTTTTTTGGTGTAGGAGAAATGGGAAGGTTCCTTTGAGATGAAAAAAAACAAGAGGAAGTGAGGGAGAGGAAGGGGGGCTACGGCCTTGTATCCTCCTTGGGGTGAAGAGGGGTGAGTTCTTCTTATTGGATTTCCTTGGGAGGCCAAAGATCTAATGGGTTAAAGGTTGTGAGAGGGAAGTAAAGAAATTAGTGTGTATTTAGTGGTGTAGAGAGAAGGAAGGTAAAAACATGTTGTGTATTCAAAGGTGTGCTTGATGAAAGGCTTGATGTGGACTTGATGTGGGCTGAAGTGAGGGGAGGCGTGGAGCTTGAGGGTGGAGTGAGGGAGATGGTTTGCTTGTAAAATTGGTGCTTACTTTGGCCAAAAATGGATAAAAGCAAAAAGCACCTAAAAGGAATTAACCCTAATTCTAAAAATACAATAAACATCCAATATTATTTTATTATTCATTTTTTATTTTGATTTCAGATTTCTTATTTTAATTATACATATTTTTTGAGCCTTTTTGAAAAAAACCGTTACAATCGACCAAAATACCCTTTTTGACTCTAAAACCCTAATTTGCCCGAAAAACGCGTTTCCATTTCAAAAATGAATCTATAACCCTAGAAATGACCTCTAGAATCTTAGAATGCATGCTCAATGACCTTCATGAGGAATTATCATTTTTATTGTGAAATGACCAAAATACCCTTTTGGACTAAAAAAAAAACCTGATTTACCCAAAAAGTGTATTTCAACCCTACAAATGATTTCAAGAACCTTGGAATGCCTTCTAGGATCCGAAATGCAGTGCATAAGGCTCTTCGCTCTTCAATTTATTTATTTTTTGTGGAAAATTAGGGTTTTGACCTAAGCCGGACAAAATTGGGGTATGACAGCTGCCCCTCTTTATTTGGATTTTACCAAGAAATATGAATTGCGCGAGACATATTTCGAAGGTAAAATAGAAATAAAGAATTCAGAAATTATACCAATTTTGTCCATTTGGAGAAACCCGAATTTTCTCCCTCTTTTTTTGGAAAGATAGACACTTTCGTGTCGATGCGAAAACAGTAAATGAACACTAACGTGCTGACAGAAAAGGTAAAATGGGCACTTGCGTGCATACAGAAGAGTAAAACGGGCACTTGGCGTGCAGACAGAAAAGTAAAAGGGGCACTTGGCGTGCAGACAGAAAAGTAAAACGGGCACTTGGCGTGCAGAAAGCGGTAAATTGGGAATTCGGAGGCTGCCTAAAACCTTTTAACGGACTCTTGTCGAGTCCGAGCTCTGGGGGGGTGGCCTTTTCGAGCGACCGATCAACATCAGGTCCGGAACTGATTTGATCAATGGATTTACGCTATGCCTTAGGCTGACACAACTAATCCGAAGGACTTGACGAAGTCTGATGGATCCATTGCGTGCTCGTACACAATGTTGTGATCTGTGGAAGGAGTTCACTAACTCGGTGGGAGTTCACTAACTCTGTGTTGAGGGAGTTTACTAACTCAGGGTTGATGGAGTTTATTAACTCGGGGTTGATGATTTTCTAAAAACGAGATCTTTGGGGTTCTCTGGTCCGAAGTAACTTTTCTCTTGGATGGTGCATGAAATGCGTGCACTTGGATGTTTGGGGTGCACATGAATGCAATGATTGACTTTGGTGGGATGCCTTTTCTGTTTGATTTTTCTCTTCTTTTCCTTTTGTTATTCTTTCACTCTTCTGAGATGTGAATTTGAAGGCGTAATGTACTGTTCGATGCCATGGAGTGATGACTGGTATGGATGATATGAGAATGATGAATGATATGAAGATGTTGTGTTCTTTTATGTTCCGTCTTCTGTGATTTTCTTCTCTCCTTTCTTATTTGCCCTTTTTTTTCTATGGAATGCAGATATCTACGTAAATGGAGTGTGAATGTATGTTATGCAAAGTGTATGTGATGTGATGATTTCAATGGAATCACTAGTGCAAAAATGACATTAGAATTAGACATTTAAAGTCAGGCGCCCAGATGCCTGACTACATAGGTAGACACGGTGGCAAACTTGTAAATAAGTGGCAAAAATCGCGAGTATTAAGGTCAAGCGGATACACGCCTGACTTCTAAAGTGAAGAAATAGTGAAAAAATAAGACTTTAGAAGTCAGGCATGTATGCGCCTGACTACATAAGTGACACGGTGGCAAACTTGTAATTAGCAGTGGATTTTTTTTCTTCTGTTCTAATACTTTAGACGTCATGCGTCTATTCTCGCTTGACCTCTAAAGTACTTTAGAAGTCAGGCATATACACGCCTGACCTCTAAAGTACTAAAATAAATAAAAAAATTTCACCCTCTCAAATCAGAACACTCTCTCCTCTCCATTCTCACTCTCACTCTCACTCTCACGCGAAAACCCTAATCCTTCTTCTTCTCTAATCCTTCTTCTTCACTCCCTCGCCCCCTCACCCCCTCACCGTCACCCACACTCCCTCACCGTCACCCTCACTCCCTCACTCCCCCTCACCGTGAAACTCAGAACACTCTCCACCCCATTCACGCCATTCTCAAGCCGTCCTTTCGCGTCCTCACGCCTCACTCCGAGAACGCCGCCCTCCGCCTCGCCTCGCCTCGCCGTGCACCACTCCACCCTCCGGCTAGCGTCTTTTCCGGAAAGAGAAAGGGAGAGACGAAGACGGGAGAGAACGCAGAATGGGAGAGAAGACGAGAATCTGGTGATGCTTCTTCTTCTTCTTCAATCTGTTTACTGTTAAACTGCAATTTTAAGTTGATGATGTTAGGGTTCAGTTTTATTTGTTAACCATTAACCATTTACCAATTTTAGGGATTTTTGGGTTTGGGGATTGAACTTCGTTTCAAAATCAGTTTCTCTCTCTCTCTTCTTCTTCTTCTTCTGCAGATTTGAGAGGCATCGGGAAACAAGTTGACAGGGCCATGGGACGACAACGGGACGATGACGAGAAGACAACTGGACGACGAGACGACGGGATGATGGGGCGACGAGGTCACTGAACACAATGTCCATCTCTCTCCATCCCACTGTGTTTGGTCAAAAGTACTACCTTTTCACATTTCCCATGATTTATTTTCCATTTTCACCTTAGTTTCCATCATGGGTTGTTTAGAAATGAAACATCACGATTAAAACTCTGATTTTTGTTGTTGTGGATTCCTTAGGTTGTGGGTTATGAGATTCTCATCATAGAGTGAAACAGAAAGAGAAAAGAAAAAAAAATGGTGGGAGCTTCAATTAATGGAAGAAAACTCTCTTTTGGATTTACAAATGGTGGTTGGCTAGGAACCATAAGATATTAGATTGGTTGTTGTATGAGAGATCTTCCATTATCTGTCTTCAGGTTTGTATCTTCATGACCTTTTTGTTTGTGCTGAGTTTTCATGGAAGAGTCTAATTTTGATGCATATTATAATTGGTTGATAGTGTAAAAATTCTTTACACTAACAGTGAATATTAACTAAATTATTGGAGTAACTTGCAAGGCTCTTAAATGGGTTAAGCTAAAGGGTACTGATAGCATGTTATAGTAAATGCACAACTGTTATAGTTATGATGAAATCTGTTTTAGAACTGATATATTGGTGGAGTGCAGGAATTTTGGGTTGGAAATGAAGAGCTTGTTAATTTGTATGAGAAGAGACTTGGTGATGCTGGTTATGTTAGTTTCAAGCTTGGAAGGACTAACAACCGTGGTGATGGTATGAAACATATACTCTACTCCCTATTTGAAGATAAATACCCTTTTATGCACAAAAATGCTAATATATGAATTTTACTCTGGAATCTTCAGGTCTTTTGATAGCAGTGCAAAAGGAGTATTTTACTGTTATTAATTATAAGGAATTGCATTTCAATGATTGTGGTGATAGAGTTGCTCAATTGTTACATGTTGAATTATCTGTTCCATTTTCACAATGTCAAACCAGTGGTATAATTAGGCAAGAAATTCTTATTGTCAATACTCACCTACTATTTCCTCATGATTCCAGTCTCTGCCTTGTAAGGTTGCATCAGGTATCTTAGCACTTAGTTTTGGTATTAAAGTTTCATCTCTAA
Source organism: Astragalus membranaceus (assembly GCA_039519185.1). Lineage (NCBI taxonomy): Eukaryota > Viridiplantae > Streptophyta > Magnoliopsida > Fabales > Fabaceae > Astragalus > Astragalus membranaceus. Next base: position 44,828,355 of record CM076846.1, read on the forward strand.
CAATTTAGTCCCTAAAATTTTATGATACTATCAATTCACTCCCTAAAATTATTAAAGTTTTAAGATAGTCCCTGAAATTGAATTTTTTGATCATATTAGTCTTTTTCTTTCAGCCAATTTAATCTTTGAAACTGTATGAAGAAGACTAGTGTGATTGAGGAATCTCAAATTTATGGATCAATTTTAAATAACAATGATATACAATTTTAGAGACTGGATTGGTGATTCACTTTCCATATATGTTGTTATCTCTGTGGCAACGACACGATTGAAGACTTGTTCAGTGTCCAATATGTATCGTGCGTGTCAGACACTAACACCGACACTTCAATTACTTGTATTTTTTAATGTAGCATCGGTGTTTGTGTGTCCGTATCAGTATTGTGTCCATATCACCCATATCATTGTTGTGTCCGGTGACTGTGTCAGTGCTTCATAGGCTATTATGCTTGTTAGCTTGCTTAGACAAACATTGAATTTTGCTTCTATACAGGTCTACAAGATACTTCAATATGTGGAATCTTATCAGAAAGAGTATCAACTTAAGCATTTGCCTATTATATTATGCGGGTAAACTTCAAATATAGTTCCACGGATTTTTATTAATTTTCAAGACACTTGAAGCACTTACATATGAGTTTTTTTATATATGATTTTTTTTTTAATTTCCCAGTGACTGGAATGGAAGCAAAAGAGGACATGTTTATGAGTTCTTGAGGTCTCAGGGTTTTGTATCATCATATGATACAGCACATCATTACACTGATGCAGATGCTAACAAGGTAATACGATGACCACTGCTTTTTCAATTTTTGATCCGAGTAATATTCCTATCATTCATATTTGTTTTACACTATTTTTCATGAATCAACTAAACTAAATTATGATGTGCTGTATCATATGCTTGCTTAATTAATTGATTGATTTTATGTTATGTCAGTTGCTGGAGTCTATGCATGTGATGTTGCTGGAGCTGTTAGCACTAGCACTGGTGGGTTCCCAACGCCGAAGGAGCTATGTAAGGGACTTGATAAATTCGTAATTGGACAAGAGAGGGCTAAGAAGGTATGTGCGTGACTATTTTTCAATGATTTTGTGATTTGCAGTGAACTCGAGAGATTGGTGATTAATGTTACCTTAATTGTATTTGCAGGTTCTTTCTGTGGCAGTTTATAATCGCTATCAGAGAATATTTCATGAGTCTTCATCCAAGTCCAAGTGGTTGGTATATTACTTCAGCTTGTTAGCCTTTCTTTTATTTGCTTTTTTTCTGTAGTTATTTTTTATTACTGCTGTTAAGCAATGGGATTTGTTTCTGTTAACTCTGTGCGTTTAGATGCTGCTTTTCCATGTTCTTACTATTTTGAATGTTAGGCCTGCAGGAGAGTCAAGTAATGATGGTAAAGCCGAGTTAGTTGATGATGATAGAGTTGAACTTGAGAAAAGCAATATCCTTCTAATGGGCCCAACAGGAGAGTCAAGTAATGATGTTCTTACTTAATATTGCAATATCCTTCTGCAAATTTTTGTCTGTGTTCACTAACATTTTCATGCTATATCTTCACATTGTGGATGATGATGAATCAACAAAATATTGCATGTCACAGTTTATTTGGGTAAGTACTTAAAATCCTTTGCTAAAGAGCTGTATTGTGAAACACCCTTTGGTAGTGTAACTGAAACTGATATGTGATAAATTTTTGTTTATTGAATTATTTAAGGTGGTTATGATATGGAAGTGAAAGCTGCAAAAGCATATGATCTAGCTGCTCTAAAGTATTGGGGACCTTCAACACATATAAACTTCACTGTATGTTTCAACTAATTAAGGACCAATTTTCACTACAAAATCTCAATCTTAGATTCATTAAACTCCCATTCTTTCTGTTGTTTTCTTTTGGCAGCTAGAAATTTACCAAACTGAACTTGAAGTAATGAAGAACATGACTAGGCAAGAATATGTTGCACACTTGAGAAGGTACAAAATCTACTAATTAGGATTTAGTGCTATTAATAACTATTGTTGTGAATAATGATATGTTGATAGTTTTTGGTTCTTCTGTAGAAAGAGTAGTGGGTTTTCAAGGGGTGCTTCACAGTACAGAGGAGTGACAAGGTTTTTAATGCTATTTTATTGCTTCTTTTTCCTCTAAATTATAATGGAGACATTAATTTGGGGTTTAATTAGATATCTAAATTTAGTTTTGGATCTGTTATGTAGGCACCTCTATCTTGGCAGAGTTGCAGGAAATAGAGACCTCTATCTTGGCACATTCAGTAAGTTCTTCTAAGAAATGATATATATATATATATATATATATATATATATATATATATATATATATATATATAAATTTCTAAGAAAGAATTCACACTTTTTAATGTAGCATGTATTTATCTCTCATGTCTTTGACCTCGTTCCGATGTTCAGGAGAAAGGGATCCTGACCTCGTTCTAATTATTTTTGTCCTTGAACTAAATTCAGGCACTCAAGAGGAAGCAGCAGAAGGATATTTGGCCCATAGGAGAGTCAAGTAATGATGTTCTTACTATTTTTGTCCTTGATTTTGTTTGAATATGTTGATACTTAAAGTTGATTGTTATAGCACTAATTCCCATGGAATCTTGTCCTAATTGTGTCTGCCATTGGTTCAGTGTTGTGGACTGGAATTTACTTCGTTATTCCAATTGAGCCATAAAATTAATTGTGAAGTAGTTTACTTTGAACTTATTAACTTATTAACTGTGAGTATTATTTATGAACTGAGCAATGATATATGACTCCATGGCCCAATGGATAAGGCGCTGGTCTACTGGACCAGAGATCTGGGTTCGATCCCCAGTGGAGTCGCTTCTTTTTAACGAAAAATTTGTATAATCAGGGTGTATAGATTAAACCAAAATTTAAAAAAAAAAAAAAAACTTTTAAGGTCAGGCGCAATAATGCTTGACTTTAAATCATACTTACGAAGTCAGGCAAGAATTAATGCTTGACTTCGTAAGTATGATTTAAAGTCAAGCATTTATTCTTGCTTGACTTTAAATCATACTTACGAAGTCAGGCAAGAATAAATGCTTGACTTTAAAACAGACTTACGAAGTCAGGCGCAATAAATGCTTGACTTTAAAACAGACTTACGAAGTCAGGCGCAATAAATGTTTGACTTTAAAATAGACTTACGAAGTCAGGCGCAATAAATGCTTGACTTTAAATCAGACTTACGAAGTCAGGCTATCGCTTGACTTTAAAACTCCAGACATACAAAGTCGACTTAATAAAAGTCAAGCGCCCGCCTGACTTTAAATCCCCTTTTCGCCTGACTTTAAATCCCTTTTTTGCACTAGTGAATGATGGATGCTATGAGATGCTATTTTTGATTTTCTTCCTTTTTATTTTGGTTAAGGATCAACACTTCAAGTGCCTACAAGGTAAACATCCTAATCCCCAAGGATTAAGGTGAGCACCAAAGCCCTACAAGATAACAACCTAATCCCTGAGGATCCAGGCGAGCACTAAAACCCTACAAGATAACAACCTAATCCCTAAGGGTCCAGGCGAGCACCGAAGCCCTACAAGATAACAACCTAATCCCTAAGGATCCAGGCGAGCACTGAAGCCCTACAAGATAACAACCTAATCCCTAGGGATCCAGGCGAGCACTGAAGCCCTACAAGATAACAACCTAATCCCTAAGGATCCAGGCGAGCACTGAAGCCCTACAAGATAACGACCTAATCCCTAAGGATCCAGGCGAGCACTGAAGCCCTACAAGATAACGACCTAATCCCTAAGGATCCAGGCGAGCACTGAAGCCCTACAAGACAACAACCTAATCCCTAAGGATCTGGGCGAGCACCGAAGCCCTACAAGATAACAACCTAATCCCTAAGGGTTAAGGCGAGCACTAAAGCCCTACAAGATAACAACCTAATCCCTAAGGGTTAAGGCGAGCACTAAAGCCCTACAAGCGGCCAACTTTAGGCGACCCCCTCATGTGCTGAGATAGCTGGTTAAAGAATTTTTCCTATTTGTCTTTTTGCTATGTGAGGATGCAAATGCAGTATTTTGATGCATGATATGACAAAACTTTTTGGGGTATTCAAATACTTTTTTTGTGAATACTTTCATAATGATGAGACGCGAGACTTTGGATGCAAAAGTGGGGGTGAATTTGATCATCCTTTTTCTTTGGAAAAACTAGTTTTGATTTAAACCGCGGTGTTCTCAAGGTTATTATTTACAAGCAAACCCATTTATGTTTTCCTCCATTCCATGATAACTGAACCTTCAATAACAATCTTGTGCTTTCTCTATGAAACATTGCCAAGTGAACACACATGAACATGCAGACGCCAGGTGAGTGTTTAGAATGAATGCCAGACTGCCCCCAATTCGGGCCTTCGGCGACTGTGAATGAATGACTTGCCCCTGTCCGGAGTGTGAAAGGAAGCGGAGTGAAAGAGCAAATACGCAGGAACTAGTGCCATGGCTGACACCGGGTGAAAGGATGAATGGCCATGGATGGACACTGAACAGACTCTCCCCGGACTAGGGTGGGCAGGTGGTGAAGAGAATACCCCAACTTTTAGATCTGAGTGGTGTTCTCAGTGCAAATCTTTGGTTCTCTGTGAATGTCTCAACTTTTGGCATGAAAGAAACCTTACTTGGTGATCACTAAACCTTGTTTTAATGCAACTTGAGTGTGTTTTGGAGTGCAAGTCCCTCTTTTTTTTTATTTTGTCAGCTTTCTTTTTTCTGACTGTTCGTTTTTGTTTCCTCAGTTCTCTTTTTTTCTGAGGGTTTATTCTTTCTTGATCAGCTTTCTTTTTTCTGATCGTTTATTTTTTCTTTTGAGCAAACACATTGTACATAGATAAGCTTGTTCGTCCTAAGATTAGAATCTGAGAGAACAAAAGCAATCGGTCATTGATCGGAATGGACTTTTCAGGATTGTGGTGTTTTGTGGAGGAAGGATAGTTAGGCTTAATGAAGTGTTTGAGGCTAATGGGAGGATGAGTTTTGTTCGGCGTTGGTTGACGGTTAACGGTCTATGAGGGAGATGGTTATTGGGCTTATTTGGGCTTTGTTAAGGCAAATTTGTGTCTCATGGTAGAATGGCTGAGGGGTTTGGTGTTGGGGCCAAAGGAAGTGTTTGAAGGTTTATGGAACCAGGTGTTGGAAGATTTATCGAGACAAGGGTCTCTTGTGCTTTGTGGCAACATGTATCAGCTCACAACTTATTATTTTTTGTCTTTTTGATTTTTTTTGTTTTTTTTGACTTATTTGTTTCATTTTTCGGACTTTTCTTCTTTCTCTGCTTTTGAGTCGAGTGAGCTGATGCACTATTTTTGTTTTTGATATTTGAAGTGATCTTTGTCTAGGGTGATTAGATGGTATATTTTTGAGTTTGGTTTTTCTTGGCTTAAGGTAGGTAGGAAAGGGACTTTCTGGGATTTTGGGTTCTTGAGGGTATAGGGAGGTGGCCACACTTCATCTCAAATCCCGATGGCTTATTTATTTTTGTAAAACAAGATAACGGTTCATCTATCTATATGTGTTTGCTCCTTTCTTTGCATTTTTTCTCTTTTTTATGCCCTAACTTTTGCCTGGACCGCCCTTTGCGGGTTTTCGATCCATCGGGCGCTTTTTTCTGCCTAGGCCGCCCTTTGCGGGTTTTCCACCTAGCGAGCTTATTTTCTTGTTTATTATTATCTTTTGAAAGACTTGCACTGAAGGAATATGATATTAACAAGGAAAATTAGTGATCACAGTCTTGCCCCAGCATGGAGGACTTAAAGCGTTAGACTGAACTAAAAGTCAAATATGCACTGATGGACTTATGATAAAACAGGGCAATGACGATCTTGAACAAAAGTGACTGAAAAGGGTAACTTTTATAGATGACGATGCTGAAAAGGAAACATGTGCCCTTATTGAAATATCCTAAGGCCTTGGGCAGAGCCAGAGGATTGCATTACATAAAATTTGCTTTGAACTGAAAACTACGTGAAAGTGCATGACGAAGACACAAATGCTTGACGATCAACACCTCGATCCTCTTCAACTACTGCCATCCTGGCCTGACAGCCCTGATCTCAAAGGGTTTAGTCCTTCACCTCCCTCATCAAAGGTCAACTGTTTTGTATCAATAAGATCCTGAACCGACTGCTTCAAAGGATGACAGTTCTCAGTAGAGTGACCAATTGCCCCAGAATGGAATTCACAGGTAGCCTTTGCATTATACCTTCTTGGGAATGGAGGTTGGACTGGCTTCATCCCACGAGGAGAGATCAACCCATGGTTGATTAGATAGCTGCACAAATCAGTGTACGACACAGGAATGGGGTCGTACTGACGTGACTTTCCTTGTCCCACTATAGCATTGATTTCTCCATTTTTCCTTGCAGGCAAATCACTAGCATTGTCGGCGCCAGTAGGATTGCAGGGGATTCTTCCTCTCTTCATCCCGACTTCAAGTCTTGCCCCTACTTTGATCACATCTGAGAAGCTTGAGGACCCACTTCCAACCATACGTTCATAGAAAACAGCTGGGAGAGTCTCCATAAACATGTACACCATCTCCTTTTCAGTCAATGGTGGCTTCACCTGAGCAGCTATGCTCCTCCATCTTTGAGCATATTCCTTAAAGGACTCATGATCTTTCTTGCTGATATACTGCAGCTGAATCCGATCTAGAGCCATGTCTTTGGTGTATTCGTACTCCTTTAAGAAAGCTTCAGAAAGGTCCTTCCAACTGTGGATGTCGGAAGGCTGCAACTGCATGTACCAATCCAGAGATGCCCCAGTTAGGCTGTACTGGAAGTAGTGGATGAGCAGTTTGTCGTTGTGATTGTATGCGGTCATCCTTCGGGCGTACATGGTTACGTGTCTATTTGGGCAGCTGGTACCACAATATTGGTCAAAGACTGGCACCTTCATCTTTGGGGGAATAACCAAGTCTGGAACAAGACATAGATCACGGGCGTCTTTAGCTTTGGTCTTTGAATCCTCTATGGCTTTTAAACGCTTTTCCAACTCATGCAACTGATCTCTGGGTTGAGAGTTCTCAAATAGGTGACCTTGAGGATCACTATCCATATTGAAAAGAGAAACCTCATGTGGATCAGCATCTCCCAGGGCGTGAGCAGGATAATTAACCCCAGATCCCGGATGGGGAATAGCAGTCACAGCTTCAGCGGGTCCCGAGGTAGGAAGGATGGTTGCGGCCCCACCTGGGATTACAACAGCAGTATCTTCGGTAGTGGTCCCGTTTTTCAAAGCTTGCAGGGTGCCCATCATTTCAGTCATCTGCATTCTTATCGCATCCATCTGCATTTCTATCACCCCGACTTTATTATTTAACGCCTGATTCTCTTGGACTAGTGCCTGATTCCCTTGGACTAGCTGCTTGAGGACTTCCATAATCGGATTATCTAGACCTGAATTGCCGGGATTCTCAATCACTAGGTTTCCTTGATTGGTCGCCATGAATCTTGAGTCTGAAGCGGATATCGGCAAACCAGTTGGCCTCTTTCTAGAGATAACAGGGCACACAACATAAACGCAAGAACGAATGACTGAACAAATGCATGCGACACTTTAGGCTTTACGGGCGGGGCTAGACTAGGACGGGGAATGATGATAAAACAGGGAAACTGACGGACACGGACAGGGGCGACTGCACATGGCATGCATACCTAGAAGAATGCTTCACATGATAGAAAAAATTTATGAACAATTTTAATCTTTTATCATGGGATGGATGAGATGCAAAAATTTTGAAGTTATGTGAATGAGCTGCTGACTCGAGAACTGGGTACTTTGGAACACCTTGAGTTTTTTTTTTTTTTTTTTTTTTGGGGAATGACTATTTTGCAAAACCGTCTCGTCTCTCATCAAAACCTTTATTGTACAGATCATGATATGCAAATGCATGGAAAAATGACCACTTGAGAAGTGTACTTATTCTAAAAAATAAAAATAAAAATTGTTTTTTTTTTGGTGCAAGATGAAATACAAAATTTCAATGCATTTTTGAATGCAAGAATGATGCTTTTTCAAAATGGCTTTTTTCATTTGTTATGCTTGACGGGGCGGACCCGCTCCTACGTATCCTCACTGTGATGAGGAATCAAAGCGTACGTAGTTCTACCGTGTCTTTTTTGAAATAATGCTTATGTATGAATGCCTCGTCTTGGATGAACTTGACGAAGATTTTTTGCATGATTATAAATGAAATGCTTATGCTATGCAGATGATAATTGTTTTTTGTTTTATCTTTATGTAATGAAAGGGAATGCAAGATGAATGATTCTTTTCAAAATGGGAACTTTATTTAATGCAAATGACGCAATGATGTAATGATGCAGGATGCAAGATACTTCTTTTTGTTTTTTTTTTTGAAAAATGCGGGCTATACGTGGTTTCATATGGCCCTAGTAAGAGAAAGGCTACAACGGCAGCTCGTTCTCTCTTTTTTTTGAAAAGAGTGGGCCATATGTCACTTCGTACGGACCGGCAGAAAAAAGGCTACAACGGCAGCTCTTTCTCTACTTTCTATTTAAAAAACCTCCTGCTCTTTTTTGAAAACATGTCTATATTACGATGCAACACACAATTTGGTATGCCCCTTGTGTCCTACGAAGGTGGGGACCTAAGTTCTAGGACAACTCAAATGTTCCTCCCATGTGGGTTCTAGTCACTTCCTCGCCAGGTTACCAAAGATAATTCTCTTTCACAGTAGCACCCACAACGATGGAACGCCATCTGGTGTGAGGCATCATGAAAGAGCATACTCTGGCTGAAACTTTCGTGAGAGTCGGAAGGACAACAGTCCAATTGCCAGTCACTACTCGTTTCCACTCCCCTAAGTCTTGTCAGACCTTGGGTTTTAGGCCTCTCTCAAAGCACATAATCATAAGGGTGTGAGTGTGTGTGGTAAGGGCGTACCATTTAAAACTACCCGACACATATTACCCCACCTGCAAGTGAGACGCCAGAACAGTCCAGAAAAAGCAAGGTAACAACATGTCGTCTACACTAGGGTTCAATATCAAATAAGCTAGCCTGGGGTTTCAACAACGATCAGGTACATTGCTTACCTCAAGAAAGGGAGCCAAGAAGGGGGGGTCCGGATAGAATTGGGGAGAAATGCATGAGCATAAGAAATAAAAGAAAAGGAGATAGGGAACAAACATAGAAGAAGACAAATGCGTATGCCTACAATTAATGATAAGAAAGAAAGGAAAAAGAATGAAGGCAAACAAGGTATCAGTCAAATCAACAATACATTAAACCACACATCTTAATTAGTTAGGCTTGACCCACTTAAAAAAAGAAAAGTCCCCAGTGGAGTCGCCAGCTGTTGCACCCCAAAAAATCCGGTTCGGACTTCTCATTGTACAACGTGGAAAAGGTATGGAGCCGCCACCAATATTTTAATTTTAAGACCAAAACATTGAAAAAAGGTCTTTTAGACAAGGCGGGTGGTCTTTCGAAAACTAGAGATATGGGTTCGGGGGTCGGTTAGGCATGGGGAAGGTATTAGCACCCCGTACCTCCTTTCTACCGAAAGGGAACCTTTAATTAAATGTGTGGTTTGAAGGGTTGATTTGAAAATGCTTTTATTTTGCCTCTTTATTGAAAAGGGAGTGAGAAGACTTAATGAAAATTTTTATTTTTGGCGCTTGACGAGAGTTGGCCTCTCGCTCCTACGTATCTCCTGGTGCGATGGAGAATTCAAAGCTACGTAGTTCTTGGTTGTCCTAAAAAGGTTTTTGTTTTTTAGTCTGTTTAGATGAGTTTTCGCAGTAGGAGTGAGGATTCGCGATGACCAAACAACAACGGTTTAGAGTGGCCGCGCTACTAACTCTTTTGAAAATGAAATTATCATTAACAACCAAACGGCAGCGGCGCGAGTGATCATTAACGATAATCGGTTTTGCTTTTGATTCGCGTGTTCGCGACGACCAAACAACAACGGTTTAGAGTGGCCGCGCTACTAACTCTTTTGAAAATGAAATTATCATTAACAACCAAACGGCAACGGCGCGAGTGATCATTAATGATAATCGGTTTTTATTTTAGATGATCAAAAAGGGCTTTCGTAATCGAATTAATTTTGGTTTGTTGTGCTTGACGAGGACGTGACTCGCTCCTACGTATCCCAAATGGGAATCAAAGCGACGTAGTTCTAGAGCCTTGAAAATGAAAGTCTTTTTGTTTTGATTTTGAAAAGTGAAGGGGGGTCATAATGATCAAACTAACAAAGGTTATGGGTGATCATTACTAAAACCCCTTTAAGTGCATGTAAAAATCTCTTTTGAAAAATGAAAGCCTTCATGATGACCAAACTAACAAAGGTTATGGGTGGTCATCATTAACACTTGCTATGACTTTTGATGCTTAAGAAAATATTTTTGGAAATTGAAAGCATTCATGATAATCAAACTAACAAAGGTTATGGGTGATTATCACTAGTAGCTCATGCATATGAAAACATCTTTTTTGAAACTTAGGCTCTTAGGACAATCAAACTAACAAAGGTTATGGGTGATTGTCACTAGTCACCATTTTCATGCTAGGCCCTTTAGAAAAGAAAGTAATGAATGCAAATCGAATCCTTAGGCAAACAACAATCTCGTTTGAATTCTTGAGCAAATATTAGCCTAGACTACACATATTAGACCACAACACATAAATAGGCAAAGAAGGAACTTGAATTGGGCATTGAGCAAAAATACAAGAATAGGCAAGATTGAACCTAAATGCATATCTAGTGGAAGATGCTAGGCGAGAACCATACGCAAATATTTCTACAAAACGCAAGGGAATCTAAATGCACATCTAGTGGAAGATGCAATGTATGGAGTTGACCTATCTAAGTGTTGATGATATTTTTATATGAGAGTGGACAATGAAATTGTTAGCTTAAGGAAAAGAGTCGCCTCCATCATGATCATAGGCAAGCATAAGCAAGAAAATTATTTAGCAACCAAAGTATCAAAGAATGTTGAATCACTTTGGTCGATCCTCACACTTAAGATTAAGTGCACAAGTGCACAAGTGTGAATCACCTTGTCAATCATCAACAAAAACAAGTTTATTAAAGCAAACCCAAACCCTAATTTTTATGTTAAAACCTAGGAGCATACATACCCTAAATCAACTATTATTCATCCCCAAATCATGAAATAAACAAAAGCATTCAAGAACCCTAAACCTAGGCCCATGGCCGAATGTCATCATGCTTGAAATGGGTTTCTTATTTTTGTGAAAGTTATGCAAACATGAGCGAATATGCAAGGAAATGTGAGAAAACACAACAACAACTAGCAAATCACACTTTTATGAGAGTATGCGAAATACAACATGCCATAAAACAACATTTTATTTCATGAAAGGCAAGGATTAAGATCAACACAAATCAACGTTTATTAAAGGGTGAGAAGCACCATAAGCACCCAAGCCTCCCTAAGTGCTTGTCAAAGTGCTTATGACACCTCTCACCAACGACAATCAACAATATGGGAATATGAAGATGATAGGATGAATGCTTTTTATATTTTGAGGAAATACTCAAAGATGATGCAAAGTTTTAAAGATTACCTTAGCTTTGAGCTAGAAAGTGAGATGAGAAGATGAAGCTAGTCACCAATCAACAAAACTCCAATATCCTTCAAAGAGATACCTACTTGATGATGATGCTTGAACTTTGAATGAGAAAATGGAGGGAGTATGTGAAAGAGGGATGCAAAATGAGGTGAGTTGTTTGTTGGGGTTTTTTGGTGTAGGAGAAATGGGAAGGTTCCTTTGAGATGAAAAAAAAACAAGAGGAAGTGAGGGAGAGGAAGGGGGGCTACGGCCTTGTCTCCTCCTTGGGGTGAAGAGGGGTGAGTTCTTCTTATTGGATTTCCTAGGGAGGCCAAAGATCTAATGGGTTAAAGGTTGTGAGAGGGAAGTAAAGAAATTAGTGTGTATTTAGTGGTGTAGAGAGAAGGAAGGTAAAAACATGTTGTGTATTCAAAGGTGTGCTTGATGAAAGGCTTGATGTGGACTTGATGTGGGCTGAAGTGAGGGGAGGCATGGAGCTTGAGGGTGGAGTGAGGGAGATGGTTTGCTTGTAAAATTGGTGCTTACTTTGGCCAAAAATGGATAAAAGCAAAAAGCACCTAAAAGGAATTAACCCTAATTCTAAAAATACAATAAACATCCAATATTATTTTATTATTCATTTTTTATTTTGATTTCAGATTTCTTATTTTAACTATACATATTTTTTGAGCCTTTTTGAAAAAAAACCGTTACAATCGACCAAAATACCCTTTTTGACTCTAAAACCCTAATTTGCCCGAAAAACGCGTTTCCATTTCAAAAATGAATCTATAACCCTAGAAATGACCTCTAGAATCTTAGAATGCATGCTCAATGACCTTCATGAGGAATTATCAATTTTATTGTGAAATGACCAAAATACCCTTTTGGACTCAAAAAAAAAACCTGATTTACCCAAAAAGTGCATTTCAACCCTACAAATGATTTCAAGAACCTTGGAATGCCTTCTAGGATCCGAAATGCAGTGCATAAGGCTCTTCGCTCTTCAATTTATTTATTTTTTGTGGAAAATTAGGGTTTTGACCTAAGCCGGACAAAATTGGGGTATGACAATATTTAAAACACACGCGACAAATATTTGTCACTAATACCTAAAAAAGGACAAATAATTGTTACTCATATATAAAAAAACACGGGATAAATATTTGTTATTGATAATCTACTATCTATCTTTTACTATCTACAATAATCTACTAATCAACTCAAATAATCAATTGAAATTATGAGATAACTGCACCCTATATTTAGGTTCTTTTTTCACACGTTTAATGGTTGTTGGAAGCTTGAAGGTTTGGAGAGAAATGGTGAAATGTTGGTGAGCAACTGGATGGAAGCTCAAAGTTCTACTTCTTCCTCTTTGTCGTCCCCTTGCGTGATTCTTGGATAAGGATTGTTCATCTTCTCCTTTCCATTCTTTTAAATTCAAGAACTATATGCGTGTTGTGGTAATTGTTGAGGAAAACCCATTTTCTTTTAAAAGATCTTTCTAGAAATCACGAAGTTGTAACTTGACTTATATCAAGGCTAGTCCATGGAAGTCAGGGTTTTAAGAGAGGTTGAAAAAGAGTTGTGTTGAAAAGCTATTGTGAGAAACAATTTGCCCCCATTTTGGTGATAAAAACCTTAGGATCTAGGACCAAGATAGGCTCCAAAGACTTGATTTTTCTTGAGTAAAAGAGTGAAAAATTAGTTTAGGTGTTGTTTCACAGAATATTTTGGAGATTTGTTTTAGAAAGTGCCTAGTAAAGTGTGTTTTCAGCTTATGTTTTTTGGAGCGTTTTTCATCTTCTCCATGATTAACAAAGCGGAGGCTCCAAAGGCGTCAAGCATCTCATTTGGTTGGCGGTCATATGGAATATTTGGCGAGCAAAAAACAAAGCGGTGTTTAATGGGGAGGCGGTGTCTACTTCCGAAATTGTATTGAGGATTAAATATAGTGCGTGGAGTTGGTTTAAAGCTAGGAATGAGAGAAATTGTGGGGTAGTATGGTTGGATTGGTTCAATTGTCCGTTGGGATGTTTTTCATTATTGTAATGCTCCTAGAACGCTACTATGTAATCGGAGTACTCTTTTTCCCTTTATGGGTCTTTTTTCCAATGGGTTTTGGCCCTCGAAGGTTCTAACGAGACCCCTAAGTGTAAGGAGTTGTATGCCCCTTAATACAATTGCTTATCTAAAAAAACATATGAATGGATGCCATTTCAAACACACTTTAGAAGGTGGAGGGAGTGTGTCAATAATGCTGAGATAATTGGTTATTAATTTTTTTCACCTATAGTGATCTTATAATATACATGGATTGAATTCTTACATGAGGTGATTTTTTTTCACGTTTTGGTGCACAAGGTTTTGCAACTTATGTGAATACAACTTTTCCTTTTTGTATGTTTTTGTCCTCTTCATAAATTTTTGTGAAGAACTTTTTGCCGCTATGAAATTCTCTTGGAAGCTGTTAGTTATAGGCTATCGAGGGAGAGAGATGAGGAAGAAAGTAAAGTTCTTCATTGACGATGAATAATGAATACTGTACAGAGTGTTTTATCATCTAACTAACTATATACAATTGTAACCGAATATTGTTAATAGATAACTAACTAGAGCTAAGCTAAACTAATGCAATGAGTTAAGTTAACTAAGGTTAGTCATTTACATTGTGTAAGGTATTTACAATAGGTAATAGAAGCTTCATTAAGCATTATATTTTGAAGAATACCGGCAATTTGCTATTAGGTTTAAAATAAATATTTTTTGATGTGTAATGAATTCATATGATTAGACGAGTACTTCTCGACAACTTCTCGACAAGCACACAATAAATGTATATACATGATTTACTATATCCACTATATCTATAATCAAACAATCCACTAGCAAAAATCCAAAATTACTCATTCCTAAAATATTGCAACATTATCAAAGTTTAGGATAAATTGGTAAAAGACTCACAAAAAGACAAAAACTCACTTTTATCAATATTTCTTACTTTTTCACCCTGTCTCACTTTTTTCAAACCTTTCCCACTCACTCATTCTCTCTCCCTTCCTCTCTCTCTCTCTCTCTCTCTCTCTCTCTCTCAACCTTTATTTATTTATTTTATTATCCATCATTTTTTCTCTTTACTATAATTTTGAAAATTCTACTATCTATTATAACTATAATCAAACAAATCATTAGGTAAAATACTAAATTATTCATTTCTAAAAAATTGAATTTTAAATTACCCATCATCCTTCTAATTTTGAATTTTAAATTTCCCACTTTTCATATCCACTTTCACTATTACTTTTACCTCCATCTCTTCTCTCACACACTTTCACTTCCATTTTCACTTTTATTATTTCATTTGTAAAAAAAGAGTGATGATCTATTTTTCGCTGTTGAAAAAATTTAATCTCAATTTAGTCCTTAAAAAATAACTTTTTTTACAATAAAAAAACTTATTTTTGACAATAAAACAAAAAATAGAAAAAAATATTGTCTCTCAAAAAAGGAAAGACTTAGAGACTATTTGAACTACTGATAAATATATAAAAAACACACGATAAATATTTGTCATTGATAAAAAAAGAAATTCGTGATAAGTATTTGTCACTTAAAAACATAAAAAGGGACAGTTATTTATATTGATACATATGGGACAAAAAATTTTCATTAACGCTACAAGAAATTCGCTGATTTCCGATAGAAAAATCCATCACTAATGCAGCAAAATTCATCGCAATCAGCTGTTCCGACGGAATTTCTGACGGACAAAATTCTGTCGCAAAAAGGCTCGTCGCAAACTATTTCCGACAGAATTTTCCGTCACAAATCCGTCGCAAATTCCATCGCAAATATATTTCACATTAAAAAAAATTAAATTATAACAGGATAGAGGGAGTTTGTGTGTCACAGTTTGAATACTCCCATTCAATATTAATAATTTTGCAGTTTGAATACTCCCATTTAAATTTCATTAATGAAAATATCAAGTATCCAAGACTCATCAGATACAACAAGTGGAATCAAAGCAAAAACACGAAATCTATCAAGTCTTGTATATTTGAAAAATAAAATAAACTCCCTAGCAAAAACTAAAGTAATAGGCATCCGAGCTTTCAATCTAGAGTTTACATTTTTCCGACTCCGAGTTGAAGCAAGTAATATCAATATATAATCTTTCCTATTCACTCCCATTACTCTAAGACTTGGCAGTAATATCAAATCCACAAAAGAATCATTAGGTGTGAGCTATCCATGACTCTTACTAACCTCATCTCAAGTGATTATTCAAGAGTTAAAACCTGTAATGAAGAGACATGTAGAGACATGTAATCAGCATAAAAATATCACTACTAAAAAACTTGTTTTTAGAGAGGAATTTTTGAGATGGATAAATATCCCTCACTATTAGTGAGGGATTTAGCTACGAAAAAAACAATCCGTCCCGCGTGACTCTAATTTACATTTGTGACAAACCTAGAGATGAAAAATATCTCTCTCTAAAAATTTTGTAGCTGAATTCGTCACAAAATATTGAAAAGATGTTTAGAGACGGATTTTGAGAGAAAAAGTGTCCCTCGGTAATAGTGAGAAACCCCTTACCCACCGCTGACCAAAAAATTCACTCTAAACATTCACTCTATCCGGCTTTTTCTTTTCGCTTCCCTCCCATTAACACTCATTTTCATTTTTATTATTTTTGAGCAAGAATCGTTTTCGTTTTCTTTTTAGTTCCCTCAGCAAAACCTCACCATCGTCATTCTCACACACCATCATTCTCGTAGAAACCCTCACCACCGCCACTCGCTGAAACCCTCACCACCTCCACTCGCCGAAACCCTCACCACCGCCACTCACCATAACCGTCACCGCTCACCATCGCAACTCACCAAAACCCTAACCATCTTCACTCACCAAAACGTTCATTATTGGAACGATTTGAACCATCTGGTTGCGATTTAAACTCTCTGGAACCGTAATCAATCTCTGGTCTTCTCATTTTCTCTCTGCGCAACCTGGTCAGGTATGATTCTTGTCTCTCGTTCTCTCACTCTCTTTGTTAATTTTCGTCTTCTCCCTTTCCCCCCTCTATTCACTTTTCCCTTGATGTTGGAATTGGAGTTGTGTGGTTGTGGTTGGAAATGGAAGTGATCGTTTTTTGCATCGCAAGGTAAATTGGCAGTTGCTAGAGTGTATGCAGGGAGTAATAGTGTGCAACTGAAAAGGGGATGAAATTATTGTGGACTTATATGAGCTTTTGAGACTGTTGACACTATGCATGCTTTTCTCCAAGAAGCCATTTCTTTTGTTTTTAGATTCTGCTGGATTTACCCCAGACGATGTTCTCATACACAAGCCCAAAGTTGTGGTAGAAAATCATTTGTCTCTATTCACTAAATAGACTATATATATATATATATATATATATATATATATATATATATATATATATTTATATGTTTTTATTTTTATTTATTTGATGTATTTTTTTTTTGGGTATAGAGGAGTAAGACAAATCACGGACTCAGACTCAGTCATCCAAATGGGTTTAGAGTTGTGGTCTTATTTTCAAAAACGTTTTGGAACGAAATGCTAATAAAAATGACCCTTGCATTTTAATTTTGAAAACTAGTTTGTTCCTTTTCTATGGAAAATGTGTATTAACATTATGACCCCTGGTATTGTTTGAAATGATGTAAAACTTCCCTTGAAGATATATTGTTATCCAGAGTATGGTTTGGTTGATTTTTAGCTGCTTTGGAAGTCTGTTTAGTGCTGGAAATCGGACATTGGAATCAAAGATGTTAGAAGACACGAAAATATCTCATAATGACTTGATATTACCTTTTAGAGTATATTAGATTATCTCATAAGATTAGTTTCTTATTTAAAGAACCATAATTATAATTCAAATTCCTTTTCTTTCGATTCCTCTTTATCTTAAATCCTAAAACTTCTACAAAAAGCAAACAGTTACATTCTCAACCATGATTTAGTTCTCTCTTTCTAACATGTATGTGTATTGGTGTTTCAGTTTGGCAAAAGCTGGAAGAAGAAAATCAAATTGAATAGGTGAGGCTCCACGCTAATCATTTCAAGGATTTCCAGATCAGACCTCTCTCCCTTTCTCCTTCGTCTCCTAAACAAAAATATACTGTAAGTTTCAATCTCGCCTTGTGATTAAATCCATATCGCTTGTGTGAAAGGATTCATTTCGACGATGCCATGATTTCCCTTTTCGTTCCTCGTTCCTCACACTTATCGTGTTTGTGAAAAGTCCTCATAGACTTTGTTTGGCATCACTATTTTTTTCTTTCTGAAATAATAATATTACTGTAATTCTCAGTTCGCTTTGTGGTTAAATCCCTCTTTTTGGTGAGGGGGTTTATTTTAGAACTCCCCGGATGGTTTTTTTCTTTTTGAATTTTATTGCACATATGTGTTTGAAGAAAATCCCGAGTTTATTTTGTCATAGCAATTTCGTTTCTTGTTTTTACGTTTTCCCATTAACATGCTCCATGTTTGCGGTGTGATTTGAAAGTTAAAACAGACTTTTTTGGTCACCAATGTGCAATGATATATTTTATCATTACCCATTAAGCAGGACTTTTAGTTACTTAAGCTAGGTGCACAAAGCTTGATTCTTTATTAATTGGGTTGGTCATTTTATCTTCTTTTCAGGCCATGGACACTTCAAATCCTGCTGCATTTGTCAATGCCCAGTTGCTTCCCAATTTCATAGGAAAGAAAGTGCGCCTAGTCCCCAAGTTGAACAACCCTAGCCCCTTTATGCATTGTTCTGCAAATCCTCTTATGCATTTTGTTCCATTATTTACATGTTGGTTATATTTATTGGTTATTAACTTTTTTTGTTTTATATATGCTATGGAATTGGGTTGTTTTGATAAGATACCCTTATGAATCTGTATGAAGGAATTGTGTGTGGCCTTTTAGGTCTGTTGAATGTGTATTAAAAGGAGTTGCGTGTGTTTGTGAAATAGGTATGATAAAAGAAGAACTTGCTATTTATTGGTTTATTTCCTAGTGATCTGAATTGTTTTTGTCTGTGTTGCCAATTTCATTATCATTAAATTTGTATCATAAACATTGGAGTATCACTCATGCTCAGTATATTTCTTTTTCCAAAAGGAACAAAAGAATCAATTGTAGTCTATAGTAATGTTATGAAAAACCTCATCCCATTAACTTCTCAAGGTTGTTTTCTTCTTTACTTCATTGATAATTATGCTCTTGTAGGAGTTTTCTTGTTTATATGTTCTGAAATATGATTTCATGAACTGATATACAACCACTAGGTTGAGTTTGCACAAAGAATGAAATTTTGATGTGTATTAGTTCTGATTTATGAGTATTCATTCAATTCCATTGCTCTTGAATTGTAGTTTTCAGAGTGAGTTACGTATAATGGTCATGGGATGGAGGATTTTGCACCTCATAGAACACCAGCTTACATAAGTCAAACTAATTTTGCTAAACATCATGAAGAGAGCAGGCTGAAAATATTAAGTCAGATACAGATCTTGATATTTATATGAAGGTGAGATGAGATGAGATTAAAATTTCATGTTTATAATAAATAAACCTCTTTGCAAAATGAATAGCTTGGAGATGCAGCTAAACATGCTGAATTGTTATTATAATTATAATAACAATTATGATAATGACTTTTGAACCCATGCTTTTGTGCAAGTTATATCTTTTTCTTTATTTATGTATTTACTAGCAATCGTGCATCCTTGTACATTATATTAGTATTTCCCTTTGATATGTTTGTTCATTTTTTCTCTCAACCGTAGCCTCTTTATTCACTCCATGTTCTTGTTTCTAACGGACAAGTGGAGAGAAAAAACTGTAAGCCTCTTCATATCCTTTTCCATTTTCCATCCTTGTTATACTACTTTCTTCCTGTGATTAATCTAAGGGGTAAATAGTCATCACTTGTTTACTACTTGCTGTGTCTTGGCGTAGTGAAGGGATAAACTACAAGAAAAATGAGGTGGATGTTAGAGAATGTGTTCCTTTTTTAATTGTTATTTGATGGTTTGGGCTACTAAATTGTACTTTTTTGTTTACTCTTCAGGTATTCTTGGATGTGGTGGAGAGTGTTAACATTTTCGTCAATAACAATGGGCAATTAATTAGATCTGAAGTTGTTGGGGCATTGAAGATGAGAACATTTTTAAGGTTTGGTTTTTTGCTTTGCTTGAGATCTAACGAATTTCTAGGTATTATTTTAAGATGGCTGTTAACTAACTAGGCTTTCTAGTTTTGAACTTTTGATTGCAACATCTAAATTGTAGTAATACGTTGGCTTATCAATATGCAGATCTCAGTTTTCTGGTTTCTGCTTTTGACTTTTCGGTGTTTCTATTGTCATGTTGTGTCTACTCATGCGTGGAGGAAAATACTAGAGAGATGCACTATCTACACAAAGATGGACTGCAAAAGGTACTGATTCTAATTTATGGAAAACTGTTGTCAATCTTGATCCTCACTTTGAGAAACATGAGTATTGGGTGCTTGGAAATGGAAGAACAGTAAGTGCTTGGAACCAAAAATGGTTGGACTGGGATACCACCATGGCTGAGCTAAGTATTAATATTCCTACTACATTAAGTAATCACTGTTGCTGATCTTGTTGTTAATGGTGAGTGGGACTATGCTAATTTGACCCCTTGGATGCCTGAGGAACTATTAGCTAGATTCCAAGCCATTCCCCCACCTTCTGATCAAGATGGTGAAGACCTCTGCCTCTGGCCAGGAAGCAAAGATGGAAGTTTTACAATTGCCTCTGCCTACAAATTTCTGGGCAATTTTGCAGGTACTTATGCTAATGAGACTTGGGGCAAATCTGCAGAAAGGAGTGCTGGGCAGCAGTGAGGGCTGGAATATGATGAGAAGAATCATTAAGGAAATCAAATCAAGCAATTGGAATGTCCAATTTCAGCATTGTTTCAAAGAAGCCAACAGGAGTGGTCATGCTTTAGCTTATATAGGGAGTATTCAAGCTCAAGATAGGGTAGTGTATGATGTTCTGCCTGCTGATGTTTCAAAAGCAGTGCTAGATGATTGTAAAGGAACTATGTTCACTCGTGTAGTTGCCTTGTAGTTCTCTTTTGGGCCCTTGAGCCCTCAATCTATTAAAAAAAAAGAATATTGTTAAGCTATTTTTTCAGTATTGGATATAATGTCTGCTTCCTTTGATGCCTCTGATTAAAATTAGATTAATATTTCCTTTATCGTAATATAGCATACGCCCCATCCTATTGTCTGTCACATCACTTGCCTATTGGTGTGTACTAAAATCCCTCACTAAAATGGATTAAATAACAGTCACTTTATTAGTGACGGAAATAGCTCCATCTCTATTAGCGACGGATTATTTCCTCGCTAATAGTGATGGAAATTTCCCTCACTAATAGCAACGGAATTTACTTTTGCATGTCCTATTTATGTCATTTATTAGTGACGAATTATATTTGTTTGTGAGGGGCGTTTTTCGTCGCAAATAGAGACGGATTTTGAAATCCCTCACTAAAAAATTAGTGACGCCGAAATTGGTGACGAATCTGGGTTCGTCGCAAAATCCGTCACTAAAATGGTTAGTGACGGATTTATGATGGTTTAATGACGAATTTGTTCCCTCTCTAATTTTAAGTTTTCTAGTAGTGTATCACCTCAAAAAGAAGACTGCATAACTCCAATACTCCAATACCTTATCTGACGCTAATTGGTTTAGCGACGGAATTTGTGACGAGCCATGATCCGTAACCAATTTTGGCGTCACTAAATATTTAGTGAGGGATTTTGAAAATCCATCGCTAATAGAGAGGGAAATTTTCTTCGCTAATAGAGAGGGAAAAATTCATCGCTAATAGAGAATGAATTTTTCCGTCACTAATAGAGAAGGAATTTTTCCGTCACTAATAGCGAGGGAACAATCTGTCACTAAATTTAAAAGTACTATAAACACAAAATTTCACCAATTGATTAAACTTAAAAGTTATACAAATTTAAGCCAATAGTCAACTATTGCATATAAAAACTTGCATCTGATGGCATACATGAAGTCAAGCTCAAAGTTTATTTTAGGGCCAATAGTGTTAACCATTAGCAATATTCTTGTCACCATTTACTCAATTTTGAAAATACAGTATTCTCACTATACTTGAAAAAATTTAGTGTTTAACTGCTCATTATCCTTGATCCATGATAAACTTTCTAAGTACAGTATTCTCTTAAAACACTAAGATGATGATTTCTGGCAGACCAATTTCCACACATTTTGCAAGCTGGAATCCAAAAACCACAATCAATAAAGTGGGAATCACACATTGTAGTTATAAAATATAGGAAGAAAATAAGGACAAAATTATGTTGCAAATATGCATACCACGGGGAAACTCAGCTCATACAAACAAAAGCTTGAGAGAGCAACCAATGGAACAGTAGAGAGAGCAGCCGGATAAAGAAGTTGAGTCAGCAATAATGCTATAAATCTTGAGGACCATTCGATCGGTGGAATACATAAAACAAAGGGAGCCATATCCGAATGAACATAAAAGCAGGCTCAAAGAAGTTTATCACTGCCGTAGCTGCAAAGGACATTGAAAACCAAAATCAACATTTGCAGAGCATCAAATCAACAAAATCACTCTGAACAAACAATCTCAGCATCTCAATACGGAAATTAAAAAAGCCTAAACCAAAGGTTTGAATTTGATAGTAGTAACCATAAGATATCAATCCAAGATTAAATAACACATTAAAGAGCGCCAAAACGATCCAGGAATGAAAGCATATAATTCACTTGATCAAGTGGCGAGAGAGCGGACAAGTATCCATCAAAGATTTGAATAAACCTTACATGGTGTGTTAGGGTTTTGTGAAATACACAAAAAATGATATGAAATGTGGAGAACTCTAATGAGATCTGGAAGGAATAGGAAAAACCAAAATGAAAACTAACCTAAAAAGATGAGATGGAGAACTAAAAATAACAAGTCGTTACACATAAAGCGAACACTTTCATGTTTCTGGGTTCCATATTTGTAACGACTTGTAGGGTTCCATGTTTCTGGGTTTTTTTAATTTTTAATTAAAAAATAACTAAAAATAACAAGTAGGCAAATAAAATGTCCATGTAAGCATAAAAAAAACACATAAAGCCACATAAACACTCTAAAAGCCAGTTAGGCGTTTTTGTAATGGTGTTAAACAAAAACTGTTAAAAAGGGCAACGATGCAACATTTTTAAAACTTAATTAATGGACTTAATCGTTACAAAAAAAGTTAAGGGACCTATTCGTTATTTGAAAATAAGTTACGGGACCTCAGGAGATTTTTTTTTGTCTAGGGGTCTTTAACCCCTCTAGTATCCAGGGGAAATGGGCCCTGAATAATTCGGAGTTCGGCTGGGAGGTAAATAAAGCCTCACTCCAATTAGTTTCATCGCCGGGGATTGAACCCGGGTACTAGCCGAGTCCGCCCCTTAAGATGGAGTGCATTAACCACTTGCACACAAGCTTGGAGTTCCCCGGGAGATATTTTGCCATCTATATATACATATCAAGTGTTGACCACCGTAGCTTCTCTTTCTTTGTGTTGTCTTTTTCTTCGATAAGTTTTTATTGTCTCTATTATTGTATTTTATTGTCCTTTTTACAAGTGTTTTATGCTAATAGGCCTGCATTGTATTGGGCTTGTTTCGTAAACTCGACGGCCATTACGAGCATTGGAAGATGTTGATGGAAATTTTATTTAGGTCAAAGGAGTATTGGGAGATTGTAAAAAATGGAATACCGGTTCTTCCCAATATTGCAACGCTGTTGGAAATTAAAGTGTGAGTGGTTAGTCTCACATCTGCTATGAATGAGCTATATGAAGGATATATACACTAGTGGAAAAAAGACATTTAGCGTCGGTTAAATTGGACATTTAGCGTCGGTTATCGCCCGACGCTAAATCGCCCGATGCTAAATGGCATACATTTAGCATCGGTTATTTAACTGACGCTAAATGTCACATTTAGCATCGGGTGTTCAAATAACCGATGCTAAATGTCCATTTCATCACTTTTTTGCTGTCTGAAAATGACATTTAGCATCGGTTATTTGAAACAACCGATGCTAAATGTCCTGAAAAATGACATTTAGCATCGGGTTTTTGAAACAACCGATGCTAAATGTCCTGAAAGTGACATTTAGCATCGGTTGTTCCAAATAACCGATGCTAAATGTCCTGAAAAATGACATTTAGCATCGGGTGTTTGAAACAACTGATGCTAAATGTCTTGAAAGTGACATTTAGCATCGGTTGTTCCAAATAACTGATGCTAAAAGTCATTTTTGATAAAAAAAATGACATTTAACATCGGTTGTTTGAAACAACCGATGCTAAATGTCATTTTCTTGATAAAAAAAAAAAGACATTTAGCATCGCTTGTTTGAAACAAGCGATGCTAAATGTCTAGTTTCTTTTTATACATGCCTCACAAAGTACAACATCAAAGAGCTCAAAAACTAGTAAATGAACTGAAATCAAAGAGCTTAAAAACTAGTTTCATTATTTCAGTATACCAGTTTCATTAAAAACTAGTTTCACTATTTCAGTACAACATCAAAGAGCTTAAAAACTAGTAAATGAACTAAAATCAAAGAGCTTCAAAACTAGTTTCATTATTTCAGTATAAAAACTAGTTTCATTATTTCAGTCAGTATACCAACCAATCAATATACAACTCACTGATCCAACTATTTCTTCTACTACATCAAAGAGCTTAAAAACTAGTAAAGACACCAATCAATATGAAGCTTAACTTCATATTTCTCCTTCAAACATAAATCAGCTAAATCAATTGTTTCTTTTAATGTCTTTGACATAACCTGCAATTGTTCCTTGCAAAGAGCATTCTTTGAGAATCATGGATGACTTGATAAATCTGATAATTTCAATGGAATCTGTTCTAATCTTGAAATTATCATTTTCCATCTACCAGGAAATCCTTTAACTTCACTTGCTTTTTTAAGAGCAATAGGAACAAGTTCCTTCGCATGTAACAACCAGTCTTCTGTTGAATTTTCATCAACCACCATGATTTTGATTTGGTAGCAGCACAATAGATGATTTCAAGATGCTGGAGCAAATGAAATGACTAAGATGCCAATTTGGTAATCATCATAAAATAAAATCCTTAAATTATAAAGTAAGATTCCAAAAGAAAAATTTTGAGGCACTGTTGCGCCCGAAAAAGTCCCCGAGGGAGAACCTTCCTCGTTCACAACTTTTCCTAAGACAATGAAGCCGCCACCAATATTTATTAAGGAAAATATTAGGAAAACCTTTTTTGGAAAGCGATTGGTCTTGCGAAACTAGAGAATAGGGTTCAGGAGTCGGTTACGCGCAGGGATGGTGTTAGCACCCCACACGTCCTCTCTACTGAGAGGGAACCTTTAATTAAATGTGTGGTTTTAGTGTGTTGACTTGAAAATACTTAATTTTGCCTCTGTACTTCTTATTGGAAAACTCTTAATGAAAATCTTTATTTATTATGAAAAAAAGGGGGAAAAAACGGGTTTTTAGAAAAAAAACGCTTGACGGGACATGGCCCGCTCCTACGTATCTCCCGGTGCGATGGAGAACTCAAAGCTACGCAGTTCTTCTGTGTAGAAAATGTTTGTGGGTTGGTGTTTTTTAATGTAGGGGTTTTAGGACTGTGTGATCTGTGTTGGAGGACCACGGGGGGTCTGAAGGAGCACTGGGGCTCTGAAGGGCCACTGAGGGCTGAAGGAGCGCTGGGGCTCTGAGGGACCACAGTTCACTTATCTTAAAACGATGATTAACCCGGCCGTACGACCGACTTAATCCCCTACTTTGAAAATAAGATTTTTGCTTTTGAAATGAAGGAGATCTGTTTGTATATTCTTTAATTTTAGAAATTGTTTATTTTTGCGCTTGACAGGGGCGTGGCCCTGCTCCTACGTATCTCCGGGTGGAGAATCAAATGCGACGTAGTTCTAGGTTCTTTTGAAAATAATTGTTTGAAAACTTATTGTGAAAATGATTTTTATTTGTTATGCTTGACGGGATGTGACCCGCTCCTACGTATCTCCCGGTGCGATGGAGAATTCAAAGCTACGTAGTTCTTCTTTGTTTTTTTGAAAAGTTTTTGTTTTTTATCTTTTTAGTGAGTTTTCGAAATAGGACGAGCATTTAGTGGATGATTAAACTAACCAAGGTTATGGGTAATCACCGCTAAGTACTCTTGAAAATGAGAGTCACTACCGCCAGTCGGACGAACAAAGGTTCTGATTGACTATTAGTAGCAACCCGTTTTTTATTTGTCTTTTTGAAAGTGGTTTTCGAAAGAGATTGATTGGCACGAATGATCAAACTAACAGAGGCTATGAGTGATCATCGCTTGTTATTCTTTGGGGAAAAAGACATCGCTACCAATGGCTAGACGAACAAAGGTTCTGATTAACCACTAGCGACGATGGGTTGAAAATGATTTTAGAAAGGAAAAGGTTTGCGAAAGTGATTCTTTTTGTTAGGAAAATAACTCTTTTTTTTTGTTATGCAAATGCTAAACTTTTTACGGTTGCGCTTGACGAGAATGTGACTCGCTCCTACGTATCCCAAATGGGAATCAAAGCGACGTAGTTCTAACGAGCCTTAAGAATGAAAATCTTTCATGATGATCAAACTAACAAAGGTTATGATGGACCACCGCTAATAACTTGTTTTTGATTCTTTGATACTTAGAAAAATGCTTTTTGAAATTGGACGCGTTCATGATAATCAAACCAACAAAGGTTGTGATGGATTATCACTAGTAGCTTGCTTTATGCTTACGAAAACTCTTTTGAAATTGAGGCTTTCATGACAATCAAACGAACAAAGGTTGTGATGGATTGCCACTAGTAACCGTTTTTGTGCCAGGTCGTTTAGAAATGAAAACAATAAATGCAAGAAAGAATTGGTGGATTCAAGCATAACACAATCAGTGGAATCAAATCATTAAGCAACAATATTTGAATTCGCAAACAACAATCAAGCCTAAACTACACATATTAGATCACAACACATAGATAGGCAAGGAAGGAACTTGAATTGGGCATTAAGCAAAATACTGTTAGACTTGAGAGTCTATAAAGTAACCTTAGAGGGGGGTGAATAAGGTTATAGGTGATTAATGGATTCTTTTTTAATTTAAAAAAACTTTTTCGATATTGGTTTGGATTAAATGCGGAATAATAATATTTGACCAATATAGAAGGAGAAGAGGAGTAGAATGAGATGATGGACAGATCAATATTGTATACAACAATAAAATAGATAATGAGAAGAAGGATATAGAGAGATCAGGATAAGATTACAATATGATATATTTGCACAGTTATATTGAGAATATGATAAGCAGTTATATCAAGTATATGATAATAATATTATAAGCAAATAAAGTGCAAAATATAAAGAGAGAGAGACACAGCAATTTAGCGAGGTTCGGGATAAAACCCCTACGTCCTCGGCCTTAGGCTTTTCAACCCTTGGACATTATATAACCACTATATTGAAGAGAGTTTGATACAAACAGTCGACCCCAATATAAGTGAATCTCAATTCCCCTGAATTGAGAACCCAAGCACTCTTGCTAAGGATTTCTAAACCAACTCAATAACCCTATTGAGAGACCCAAGTACACAGCCCAGGTTTTCAAAACACCAACTCAATCACTTGATTGAGAGACCCAAGTACAAAGCCCAGGATTTCAAAAACACCTTGAAATAAATTACACAATAGAGTTCTATGATCCAATCACTTCAGAGAATGAGTCAATTTAGAAACTGAGAGAGATGAGTGATCTTAGGATATTATAGATGCTCTATAAGATGAGGGATGATCTTGCTTTTGCAACCACTTCAAAATTGATATAACAATAGAAGTTGAGGTTGCTTGAAAGCTTTTAAAAATATAGATATGATTTTGAAAAAACAAAGCTTTTTGAAAAACAAGATTCAAAACAGTTGGAGCACAGGATCTCAGATCTAGATCTATAAACAGCTTTTGAAAAAAGATATAACAATTTAAAATCAAAAGCTTATAAAAAATAAAACAATGAGGAGCAATAGATCTATAGAGATTCGAATATGAGAGAGTAGAGAAGAAATTGTGAGCAGTGGTGTTGTCTGAAGGTGAAGCTCAACCTATGTATTTATAGGCTTAGGCACCGTTGAAAATTTTTGAAAAGCATTTAATATAGGTGAAGAATCGATTCATAGACCAAGTTAAAATGTGAAGGAATCGATTCATTGCCTTTAAAAAATAAAAGAATCGATTGTTTGTTTAGTTGAAATAAGAGAGGAATCGATTCATTTATGTTTGGAAAAATGAGGGAATCGATTACTATGCTTATGAAGAAAGGAGTGAATCGATTTTCAGGCCATATGGTTGTCCTGAGAATCGATTCTTAGTTCATTTAGAAGCATAGGGAATCGATTTCATAAGCTAAGGAAAGACTTGAGAATCGATTTCATTAATCCAAGGAATGACTTGAGAATCGATTCCTAGGCTAAGGAAACCAAGAAGGAATCGATTCTTAGTATATGTAATGTAGTGAAATCGATTCTTTTGCTTCAAAAAAAATTTCTTTAGTTTTGGTTGCCACCTTATGCATGCATGCAATTTTGTAAAATATTTTTTCAAAATTATTTTTATGCATCATGCATGTTTTGAAAAGTCATCTCTCTCAATAGCTAAAGTGCCACACACTTTAGGTGATAGGACCTTTACATAGAGTCCTAAAAAAGGCTTAGACACAATATAGGGTTTTGAACTTCTTATGATTCTTCTTCTTCAAGCTTCTCCTTTTTGAGTCTTCTTCCTTTTAAAACAAGTCCTGCACTTTGCTCAATGTGAAAGATTAGTAGATATATGTAATTTGTTATCATTCAAAATAAAGGATTGTTTTACCCTTGGTTCAACAAACTCCCCCTTTTTGATGATAACAAATTACATTATGCATAGGGATTAAAAATCTTAAAAAAAAGGCTCCCCCTAAGCATATGCATAACAATAATCAGCATAATACCACATATAACATGAGCATAATATTTTCTCCCCATATATAACATGCATAATAATATTCTCTCCCCCTTTGTTTTCATCAAAAAGGAGGTGGGGTGAATCCAAACAAAATCATAAACTAGCATAGTCAAGCATCCCTAGCTCTCTACGGATTTTACAAAAAGGAGCTTCGGCTAGGGGTTTAGTGAAAATATCTGCTAGTTGGTCATCTGTGCCTACAAATTTTAGTTCAATGCTCCCCCTAGACACATGATCTCTAATAAAGTGATGTCGTATGTCTATATGTTTAGTTCTAGAGTGTTGTATAGGGTTCCTAGCAATATTTATGGCACTTGTATTATCACACAAAACAGGCACATTTTCAAAAATTAGACCAAAATCTTGCAAAGTTTGTTTCATCCACAGAACTTGTGCGACGCAGTTTCCAACAGCCACATATTCAGCTTCAGCTGTGGATAAAGCAACACTGTTCTGCTTCTTACTAGACCAGGAGGTCAAACAAGGACCAAGAAAATGACAAGTTCCACTAGTACTTTTTCTATCAAGAGTACAACCAGCAAAATCAGCATCAGAATAACCAATCAAATCAAAAGTACTCGATTTCGGGTACCACAAACCAAAGTCTATGGTCCCTTTAACATACCTAAGAATTCTTTTAACGGCTGTTAAATGGGATTCTTTAGGACATGCTTGAAATCGGGCACATAAGCATACAGCAAACATAATATCAGGACGGGAGGCAGTTAAGTATAAGAGACTACCTATCATACCTCGATACATAGTTTCGTTTACAGGTTTACCGTGTTCATCTTTATCGAGTTTCGTTGCTGTTGCCATAGGAGTGCTGATATCTTTTGCGTCATTCATGTTGTATTTCTTCAGCAGTTCCTTTGAGAACTTTGTTTGGGATATGAAGATTCCTTCTTTTAATTGTTTCACTTGAAGTCCCAAGAAAAAGTTAAGTTCTCCCATCATACTCATTTCAAATTCACTAGTCATCATCTCAGAAAATTCCTTGCACAAATCATCATTAGTAGATCCAAAGATAATATCATCAACATAGATTTGAACTACTATGATATGTTTGCCCTTGGTTTTAAGGAATAAGGTAGAATCAATCTTACCCTTTTGGAAACCATTGGCAATTAAGTGTTTGCTTAATCTCTCATACCAAGCTCTTGGGGCTTGTTTCAATCCATAGAGGGCTTTGTCAAGTTTAAAGACGTGATCAGGATTTTTAAAATCTTCAAAACCAGGGGGTTGTTTTACATAAACTTCTTCTTCTAAGAAACCATTTAGGAAGGCACTTTTGACATCCATTTGATGTAGTTTGAAATCCATGTAGGAGGCAAATGCCAAAATTATCCTAATGGACTCCAATCTAGCCACAGGAGCAAAAGTTTCTTCAAAATCCACCCCTTTGATTTGATTAAAACCTTGAACTACTAGACGACTTTTGTTTAATAAAATTGTTCCATTTTCGTCAAGTTTGTTGCGAAAAACCCATTTAGTTCCTATGATGGTCCGATCGACCGGTTTTTCAACTAAGTGCCAAACTTTATTTCTTTCAAATTGTTCAAGTTCTTTTTGCATTGACAAAACCCACTCTGGATCATTTAAAGCTTCCTTGATATTATTTGGAACTATTTGAGAGACAAAAGCACTATGAAAGCATAAAAGATTAAGAGAGGAGCGAGTTGTTACCCCCTTTGATGGACTACCAATAATTTGCTCCATGGGATGATCTCGGACTGATTTCCATGTTTTGGGCAGATCATCGTGTGTTCTTCCATGGAGATGATCATCAATGTCTTGGGGCTCTTGTTCCACTATAACTTCTTCTTGAGGTTCAGCTTCCTCCTCGGCTTCTTCTACACTTTCACTGTTAGTTTCAGGTGATCTATTTTTGATCACTTCAATCACTTCATCCTCATCATTAGCAGCTTTCTTATCAAAAGGGTTAGTTTCATCAAAAGAAACATGAATAGATTCTTGCATAGTTTTATCAATTTTATTGTAAACGATATAAGCTCTACTATGATTTGAATAACCCATAAAAATACCTTCAGTTGATTTAGCATCAAACTTACCCAACTTGTCCTTTGTATTAAGAATGAAGCACTTACTTCCAAAGACTTTGAAGTATGAAATGTTTGGAGCTCTACCATTCCACAGCTCATATGGTGTTTTGTTGAGAGATGGCCTTAAGTATACACGATTTAGTACATGACACGCTGTATCCACTGCATGACCCCAGAAGTATTTGGGAAGGTTGTGCTCATTCAGCATTGTCCTGCTCATCTCTTGTAAAGTTCTGTTCTTTCTTTCAACTACACCATTTTGTTGAGGAGTTCTTGGAGCTGAAAAGTTATGATGAATGCCATACTTTTCACACCAAGTCTTGAATGATGAATTTTCGTACTCTCCTCCATGATCGCTTCTAATTTCTTTGATGGCTAAGTTTTTCTCATTTTGTAGCTTTCTGCACAACTTAGCAAACTCGTTAAAAGCATCACTTTTATTTGCAAGTAGGATAACCCAAGTATATCTAGAATAATCATCAACAATAACAAAGACATACTTAGACCCTCCTAGACTTACGACATCAATTTCACCAAACAAATCAAGATGTAGCAGTTCAAGCACATTTTTGGTGGAAATAACAGGTTTTGATTTAAAAGAGGTTTTGTGCATTTTACCAAGTTGACATGCATCACATAATTGGCCTTTTTCATATTTCAATTTAGGTAGACCTCTAACATGCTCATTCTTACTTAACTTAGATAGATGTTCTATACTAGCATGCCCTAAGCGTCTATGCCACACATTCATATCATCAACCAAGGTAGGCATACATACTATATCATCACTTACATTATCAAAATCAACATAGTATACATTGTTTTCTCGAAAGCCAGTAATGTAGAGTTTAGAAGTCAGGTGGGTGATAACACATTTATCAACAGAAAAGTGCACATCAAAATCATTATCGCATAGTTGACTAACACTTAGTAAGTTAAATTTAACGCCATCAACTAATAAAGCATCTTTAATTTTAATTGTGTTTTCCTTACCCACACAACCTTTACCTATTACTTGAGCAGATTCATTGTTGGCAAACTTTACAGATCCACTAGCTTTGTTGCTCAGTTTTAGAAACAGTGAAGCATCACCAGTCATATGCCTTGAGCAACCACTATCAACCATCCACACATTTTTCTTTTTAGCTGAAGGACCAACCTGCAAAAGAATTGTTTAACAACTAGCACGAGGTACCCTTTTTGTTGGGTCCTTGGGAGTTAGTCATCATGGGGTTTGCTTTCACAATCCACCTTGGTTTCTTCCAAACAGGTACAAGGGTTCCAAGCTCACATATTTTACGGATAGGGCATGAAGAAGAGCTATGGTTCCCTTTTTGACAATATGTGCATTTGAAGATAGTAGGTTTATGACTAGAAGTAGAAGCTACAAAGGTGATATTTTTGTTTGAGCTGGAGGTGGTGGAATTACCTTGGTACCCAATACCTCTCCTATCAACATATTGATGTTGAGAGTGAAGCAACTGAGTCAAGGTCTTTTCACCAACCTCAAACTTTTTCAAAGATTCTTTCAAAAATTCATTTTCAACCTTGACTTTTTCAAAATTTTGTTTTAGTTCTCGAAATTCAAGGTTGACTGATTTGTGTAGTTCATTCTTTAATCTAGTGACTTCACTTTCAAGAGTCTCGATTTGAGTGGATAGGCTTTTGTTGCTCTTTTTTTGTTTCTTGGATTTTAACAAAAGTTTTTCGTGTTCAAAATATAGAGCCTCAAAAGCTTCACTCAGATCGTGACTACTATAGTCATTATCAATCATATCATCATGCATAGAGGAGGTAGAGGGACTAGAAAAGTTAAGGCTTACCTTTGATGTATCATTTGCCATGCTGCAGACAGCATTGTCGGTCTGCTCATCTTCTTCTGATTCACCATCAGTGCTGAGTTTGTCCCATGTTGCTTCAGGTGTGTTCTTTGCCATGAGGCAGACAGCATTTGCAACTTCTTCTTCTTCGGTCTCATTTTCAGTGTCTGTATTGTCCCATGTTGCTTTCATTGCTTTCTTTTGTTTAGATTTCAGCTTATAACAATTTTCTTTGATGTGACCGGGTTTGTTGCATTCGAAACATCTTGGTTGATCATTCTTTTTCTCATACCTGTCTTCTTTGTTGTACCCGGACTTCTTTGAAAAGTCACCCTTTCCAAACTTTTTGAATCTCATAAATTTTTTGAAATTTTTGGCAAGCATAGCCATATCTTCATCATCGGTTTCTTCTTCAGATTCAACCTCTTTCCTTGCTACTTTAGAAGTTTTAGCAGCAAGGGCAAGAGATTTCTTCTCTTTTACAGTTTCTTTTTCTTGATTCTTTTTGGCAGCCAGAACTACCTCAAATGCGAGCAATGATCCAATAAGGTCTTCTTGAGGTAAAGTGCCAATGTCTTTGGCTTCAGGTTATAGCACAAGTCTTAGGGAAGAAATCACCAGTTAAGGATTCAAGGATCTTTCCATTCAAATCCTTGTTGGTGTATTTCTTTCCTAAGGCCCTCAAGTTGTTTACAATTAAATTTAATCTCTGATGCATTGCTGCGACAGACTCACCTTCTTTCATTTTAAAACTTTCATATTCAGAGGTGAGAATTCTAATTTTAGTATCTTTTACCTGGCTTGTCCCGACATGAGTGGCTTGAAGGCAGTCCCAGATTTCCTTTGCACTTTGACACCCTTTTACTCTACCATATTCTTCTTCACAGAGTGATAGATGAAGGATATTCATGGCCTTTGCATTTAGGGATATCTTGTCAAGCTCAGATTTTCTTAACTCACTCAGGTCGATGGTGTAGATGTCTTCCACCGGTACTTCTTCAGCTTTGCCGGTGGCTTGAATTTTTGAAGTGTCACCATCAGTATTACCTGGTTTTGTGATCTTGATCTTCATCGGGATTAGAGGACCATCTACTATGATTCTCCATAGAGTGAAGTCAATTGCCTGCACATGACATTTCATACGACTACTCCAGTAATCGTAGTTAGTACCATCAAATAGAGGAGGCCTATTAGAAGACATTCCTTCTTTCATGAATGAACCCATAATCACAGATATATAACAGGATTAATTTAAATTGCGAGATGTAAAGCTCTAAAGCAATTACTAGCTTTGATACCACTTGTTAGACTTGAGAGTCTATAAAGTAACCTTAGAGGGGGGGTGAATAAGGTTATAGGTGATTAATGGATTCTTTTTTAATTTAAAAAAACTTTTTCGATATTGGTTTGGATTAAATGCGGAATAATAATATTTGACCAATATAGAAGGAGAAGAGGAGTAGAATGAGATGATGGACAGATCAATATTGTATACAACAATAAAATAGATAATGAGAAGAAGGATATAGAGAGATCAGGATAAGATTACAATATGATATATTTGCACAGTTATATTGAGAATATGATAAGCAGTTATATCAAGTATATGATAATAATATTATAAGCAAATAAAGTGCAAAATATAAAGAGAGAGAGAGACACAGCAATTTAGCGAGGTTCGGGATAAAACCCCTACGTCCTCGGCCTTAGGCTTTTCAGCCCTTGGACATTATATAACCACTATATTGAAGAGAGTTTGATACAAACAGTCGACCCCAATATAAGTGAATCTCAATTCCCCTGAATTGAGAACCCAAGCACTCTTGCTAAGGATTTCTAAACCAACTCAATAACCCTATTGAGAGACCCAAGTACACAGCCCAGGTTTTCAAAACACCAACTCAATCACTTGATTGAGAGACCCAAGTACAAAGCCCAGGATTTCAAAAACACCTTGAAATAAATTACACAATAGAGTTCTATGATCCAATCACTTCAGAGAATGAGTCAATTTAGAAACTGAGAGAGATGAGTGATCTTAGGATATTATAGATGCTCTATAAGATGAGGGATGATCTTGCTTTTGCAACCACTTCAAAATTGATATAACAATAGAAGTTGAGGTTGCTTGAAAGCTTTTAAAAATATAGATATGATTTTGAAAAAACAAAGCTTTTTGAAAAACAAGATTCAAAACAGTTGGAGCACAGGATCTCAGATCTAGATCTATAAACAGCTTTTGAAAAAAGATATAACAATTTAAAATCAAAAGCTTATAAAAAATAAAACAATGAGGAGCAATAGATCTATAGAGATTCGAATATGAGAGAGTAGAGAAGAAATTGTGAGCAGTGGTGTTGTCTGAAGGTGAAGCTCAACCTATGTATTTATAGGCTTAGGCACCGTTGAAAATTTTTGAAAAGCATTTAATATAGGTGAAGAATCGATTCATAGACCAAGTTAAAATGTGAAGGAATCGATTCATTGCCTTTAAAAAATAAAAGAATCGATTGTTTGTTTAGTTGAAATAAGAGAGGAATCGATTCATTTATGTTTGGAAAAATGAGGGAATCGATTACTATGCTTATGAAGAAAGGAGTGAATCGATTTTCAGGCCATATGGTTGTCCTGAGAATCGATTCTTAGTTCATTTAGAAGCATAGGGAATCGATTTCATAAGCTAAGGAAAGACTTGAGAATCGATTTCATTAATCCAAGGAATGACTTGAGAATCGATTCCTAGGCTAAGGAAACCAAGAAGGAATCGATTCTTAGTATATGTAATGTAGTGAAATCGATTCTTTTGCTTCAAAAAAAATTTCTTTAGTTTTGGTTGCCACCTTATGCATGCATGCAATTTTGTAAAATATTTTTTCAAAATTATTTTTATGCATCATGCATGTTTTGAAAAGTCATCTCTCTCAATAGCTAAAGTGCCACACACTTTAGGTGATAGGACCTTTACATAGAGTCCTAAAAAAGGCTTAGACACAATATAGGGTTTTGAACTTCTTATGATTCTTCTTCTTCAAGCTTCTCCTTTTTGAGTCTTCTTCCTTTTAAAATAAGTCCTGCACTTTGCTCAATGTGAAAGATTAGTAGATATATGTAATTTGTTATCATTCAAAATAAAGGACTGTTTTACCCTTGGTTCAACAAATACAAGAGTAGGCGAGATTGAACCTAAATGCACATCTAGTGGAAGATGCTAGGCGAGAACCATACTCAAATATTTCTACAAAACGCAAGGGAATCTAAATGCACATCTAGTGGAAGATGCAATGTAAGGAATGGACCTATCTAAGTATTGATGATATTCTATATGAGAGTAGACGATGACACTGTAAGCTCAAGCAAAAGAGTTGCCTCAATCACGATCATTGGCCAGCATAAGCAAGCAAATTATTTAGCGACCAAAGTATCAAAGAATGTTGAATCACTTTGGTCAATCCTCACACTTAAGATTAAGTGCACAAGTGCACAAGTGTGAATCACATTGCCAATCATCAACTTAAACAACTAAAGCTAAATAGAATCACATAGGGCAGTTTTGGCACGGATCACAATAATTAAATAATGACAAATGTAAAGACAGAAATACCTCTAATGAAGGCGGATCTTACAACTTGAAGAATGCAACCCCAACTAACTCTTAGCGAAAGGTCAGCTCTGACGGACCAACGGAACGAAGAGAGCACAAATAAAATATAGAAGAGTTTTTCTGAAAAGATGAGATCTGCGAAAATTGGCTTCTCTGATCTCGTGAAAGAATGTGTGTTTTTCTCTGATCTTCTAAAAATCGGTGTCTGTTCGTCTCTAAAGAGTGGAGAATGAGACTCCTATTTATAGGCTTAGGAAAACATAGATCTGAAAAAATATTTAATGAAAGTGAAGAATCGATTGTGACATGAAGTTAAAAAGGTGAGGAATCGATTCTTATCATTTTAGAAGCCTCAAGAATCGATTCTTTGGATAGTTGAAATAGTGAGGAATCGATTCTTTACATTTTGGAAAACATGGGAGTCGATTCTTTGTTCTTTGAAAACAAGTAGGAATCGATTTTCAGGACATCTATCATAGGTGAAAATCGATTCTTCACTTAGTTAAGACAATTAGGAATCGATTCATGGCCTATGGGATGGCTTGACAATCGATTTCAAGGCCTATGTAAAAAGAAGGAAATCGATTTTAGCTTTGCCTTGAGTATATGTAGAAATCGATTTCAAGCTTTAAACATATGATTGAGAAATCGATTCTTGGCCTTTAGGATTGCTTGAAAATCGATTTCATGGCCTTTAGAATATACTATAAATCGATTCTTGGCCTTTGGAAAATAGTGGGAATCGATTCTTGTCTTTTAGGAGATCCTGAAAATCGATTTTATGGTTTAACATTGGATTAAGAAATCGATTTCATGGCCTTTACAAAATAGTATAAATCGATTCTTGGCCATTGGAACAGAATAGAAATCGATTCTTGTGAGAAATGACCAAAATGCCCTTTTTGACCCTAAAAACCCTAATTTCCTAAAAAGTGCATTCTAAACCTAAAAATGATTTCAAAAACTTTGGAGCGGTTTCTAGGACCCAAAATGCAATGCATAATTTATTTTTGTGTGGAAAATTAGGGTTTGGACCTAAGCCGGACAAAATTGGGGTATGACAGGCACAAGTCTATTTCTCCTCATAAATATGAGAAAAGGAGAGGCTTTCCTTCCAAAGAGAGACACAAGTCTCTATCCAAAGTTGTATTGTATACTCGTGTACGTAAAATCAATCATCACCAGAAAAATAAAAGCAATTAACTAGGATTTCAAGCAAAAAAAATTGTTTACAATATTATGTACTAACCTTAAATCAATTTGATTTGCCAAATATTCAAAGAATTCATAGCCATTTCCATTTATTCTGATTCTGTAAAGCACAAAACAAAATATAGGAGCAAGTTACAAAAAGACAACATATAAATCTTCACAAAAAGAAAAATAGAAAAGGAAGCAAAGAACCCCAAATATGAATGAGATGAAAGGAAATAAAATTTCTTTTATGATTGTTTAAAAAATACTCTCAACTACTTCAATTGTGTTACTTACAAACACTACCTTTATATAGGCTAAGAAGTACCTAATGGGCTTGACTAATTGGCCTCGTACAAAATTAATTAAAATACCCGTAATGTTTACATTACATATTTGCACCACGCCCCTCAAAGCTACTTAATGGATATCTATCATTTTCAACTTACATGTATCTTAAAGTAATTTAAAGTAATTTAGAATATCCTAGGGTCTATTATCTCTTAGGATTAGATACATGATTTGTTCCCTCATTTATTAGAACGAGGCATCTTTTATTAGTAAAAATAGAGCTTGGTATTTGATCTTTTGCATCACATTACTGACACTGATATCAATATAATTTTATCATGCTACTGTTTTTCTTCGCTTTATACCCAAACCATATAATTTCAACATTCTCTAACTATAAGCAAATTTAAGTAACTAAATAAATACCTCAAATACTTGTGAAGAATTTATCAACTATGATGTGAACAATTAGAATATACTTTCAGTTTGGTAAGAGATACGGTTCATAAAAAAGAAGTGTGTTAGATAATAGTTTCAAATTCTAGATACATGGTCTATCCTTTTGCATCTTAATGACTAGAGAACTTCAGACATATGAATAGATAGCAAGAGTGCATGATTGAAAAGAATGTTGTAAAAGAATATTTTCTATACATATAAATAACATACTCAGTAGGCAAGATTATCATTTTATCAAAAACCGCTTTTCTTTTCCTCGAAAACTGAGCACGCTCTTTTGCAGATGGTGTAGAAAGAGAGACAGAGTCTGGTGTAGCACCACCTGCCAAAGAGAAATTGAAGTAGGAAAAACAAATAAGTAGGAGAATTAACTAACTACATAAAATGAAAAAACATTAAGAAGTAGAATTTTCAAGGATTCTACAAAATAATGATTTTATAAACCTGGTTTTGGTCTTCCAATTGAAGTTGAACCACCTTTGAACCTAGACTGAGGAGTTACATCAACAACTTCCTGATGGATTTGGTATGATGAACTTGTTTCCTTAGCCATATTATCCTCGTTCTGAACTTGTTGAGATTCATTTAATGATTCAACGGATAAAGTAGATTCCTTCTCTCTAGGTAATGCAATGTACATAAAAGAAAAAAGGACTCACGATTTTCTCCCTTGGCAAGAAGAGTTCCAAAGCTACGCATAGGTGCCTGTTTTTCCATTGGATCCTACGTAGTTGAAGAAATGAGGGTTCAGACAACAATAATAGATAGATCATACAGTTATACATACAAATAAAACACCACATACATCTATTGCCTTTGGCCTTGTCATTGAGCGCGCAAAAAACTTTCTATAGGCAGCTTTCAATTTATCAATAGGTTGAGCATTCCTGCAAAATGGGCAATCTAATGAGCGTTGACTAGCAAGTTTGCAAAAAATTGCAACACAACAAAGCTGAAAGTGATTAAAAAGTATGAGATAACACACCACCAGAATACACACACATACACTTGTATAAAATGAACTTATCTAAAAAAAAACTTGTATAAATGAAATCACATGGACACGCACCTTAAGCAGTTATATGCTCCTAAAAAACCTCTTCCATCCTCTCAATCACTCAATGTAGCAAGTATTAAATAAGAAACTAGGATGGTTTATACCAGAATATGTAGTTATTCAACTGGTAGTGGTATATATATAACTAACACATCAAACTAGACTCCAAGATATGACTCCAAGATATGCCTAAAGTGTGGGTTCCTGTTCTTATTCAAGAGACACTCCTCAGTGGTAAGACATGTTCCTGAAAGAAGAAAAAATTGCTGAAGTAAACAGCAAAACATAGAAATTTCATAAGCAATTCAGCCAACAGATCCATGTTTAGGGCAGTAAACAAAACCACATTCATGTTTGTGAATTAATCTATTTGGCACTGCATTTAAGTGGAGAGTGGAAATGTTTAATGTTAAGAACTAGCATGTAGTTTGCAGTTACATTCTAT
This sequence comes from Astragalus membranaceus, assembly GCA_039519185.1. Taxonomy (NCBI): domain Eukaryota; kingdom Viridiplantae; phylum Streptophyta; class Magnoliopsida; order Fabales; family Fabaceae; genus Astragalus; species Astragalus membranaceus. The sequence goes on from CM076846.1 coordinate 44,868,005, forward strand.
TTTGTTCTGAAAGCATGTATGACTATTTCCACAAACCAAAAAAAATAAATACCCTCAAGTTAACATACCAACAAATCACTGCATAAATCTTACCTTCTCCATCCACATGGATGCTCCCACCTTCAAGCACCATTGAATGTGAAAATCTAGGAATCCTATCCACTTCCAAAATCTAGCGAAATGGTAATAACAAAATCAGATAAGTTATTAAGACAGCTAAAACATGACCAAAGAAACAAACAAATAGATTTTTAACCACCCTAACCTTCTTAGCAACAAGGGAGTCTAGGCTCCAATCGTTGTAACATCCATCCTCTAGACCTAAACATTTTATAAATATCCATTAGTTGAAGATCCAATAATCAAGACATACAGAATCAATTGAATCACATTGGTTTCCTCTAATCATTCCTCAAATTATCCATCCTATTCCTAACAAACACCCTTTAAATAAAATGATCTAAATATCAAAACTCCTTGTGCTTACCTCCCCAGCTATTAAAAGTCCAATCAATTCCTGCAATCCGGTGCTCCTCTGCATCATCAGATTTCGCACTTTTTCTTCTCACAACAAACTGTTAAATAAAAACAAACAATAAAATTGAGAAGGAAAAAAACATATGAACAACAAAAACCACAATCTGCATGTTCAAAAAAGTCACAATATCTTATACGGTAAAGAAAAATCAAAATAAAAGATGTAACATCATTATCAAAGAATTCTCTAGCCGCCACGTGAAATTAGTGTTATAAAAATATATACCTTGATCCTGGAAGCCAGTCACTTGGTCCAACAAGTGCTCTTAAGTTGACAGGGTATGGGATGCCATTTCCATACCTTCTCATTGCAAAACAAGTTGCAGAGTAAAATACTATTGCTACACCCATTGTCTTCTTTGACAGTACCATTCTCCTTCATGAACTTTAGAGATACCTCATCCACCACCATAATAAAGCAAAAAACTTTCTGAGCGAAGGCTTATATTTGATGGTTGATGACGCATGTCATAGCCATCAAAAATGCCAGATGCAACAACAAATTTACATCTCTTAACATATTTTATATCTATAGGATCCATTTCAGCACCACCACCTTGGATGAATCCACAGTGCACCTGCAGTTAGAAAGAACTTGATAAACTACAATTAGAAAGGACTTGATAAATTCATGATGGGATCACGATTTTATCAAGGTCATTGGAAAGAGGAATCAGACATCCTAACAAATACAGGCAGCATCAATATCAAACATTAGTCATTATTTGACGAAATCTAAAAAGAATGGGAGGAGACGAAACTGTGAAAATCTTACTGTGAGGTTTCAATACAAGTCCCATAGTGTCTAACATGGTGTAAACCTTGCTATCTTTGTTACACATGGCTGCAGATCAAGCAGAAAATTGCTATATTTCAGAAATGATGACATAATACTGTTGTTTTGATGAAGAAAATAGAAGACAATGAATGTTTTTATTGAACAACCTTTCCTTGAAGCATGACTTTTAATAATCTAACAGAACCTCCCACCAAGTGATAATCCTATATTCTTACCATAGCAAATTTCCATCTAAATCCACCAATCAGATTGCAGATATTTTGTACTTCCAAAATTAGTCTCAAAAAACTAAATTTAGATAAAATATAAGGTAAGTATGCAGACAAACCCTATATCAACCATCATAGCAAGACCTTAGACATGTTTTTAGAATATAAGGTAAGTATGCATGCACACGAAGACATATTCTACTATTCTTTTCTCCAACTAGATATTAGAAATGTTTTTCACCTTCCTATTTCATAGCAAGTACTACTAAAGAAATGTTCTATTTTATAACCTTCCTTCAACAATGCAACACATCCACAAGATCCCTGCGACAAGAATCAACCGAACAAGCCCTTTCTTCCAAAAAATCCGCATGGGGTAATCTTGGGGCCTCTCTGAAGTAAAGAACCTCACTTCAAAATCTGCATCATCAGAAAACAATATAGATTATTTGGCAATGGCATAACAAACTAACTATTTACTTTACTGTCATAAATGCTATCTTAAGAGGTTAAAGAATCAAAAGAGTTGATAACAGTCCTTCCCCACCTTTATCTTGGGGATTTTGATTGCTTAGGTCTCCTCTACGATTTAATGGCGAAAATAGAGACTTTTGAAGATCACCCTCCATATTTGATTCTTTCTTCAAGTTATCATCACTGCGATTGTAGAAGAAATAGATGACATTTTTGGCATAACTCGTGTGATTCAAGAGTTCGAAAGAAAAAAACACACACAGTTAGGATAAACATTATTAACAACTAAACTGAGAACAAAACACAGTAAAAGAAACTGATCCACATAGCAACTAATTAGTAATTACCCCATAATTTCCTTCAAAAAGATTGAAGTGAAAGTAATTAGGTTTTCGTAGAAACGGACCAGATCTGTGAAAAATAGATCAAAAGTGAAATTAGGGTTTTAAGAGAGAGAAAAGAGTGATGAAACGGAGAGAGAAAGAATTTTACCATTATCCTTGTCGGCGAGCACATCCTGTGGCTGCTGAAATCATTCTTCTCCTTTCCATGTATTTCCTTCGCTTTACCACTTCTTTTTCCTCTCCTTTCGTGTTTTTCCTTCTCTTCAACCCTTCTTTGTCGGTGAGCACAAGCTGTCATGATGTTTTGAGGCTAGGAAACATTGTGAGGAAGATGGAGAGTGTTCAGAGAAGAGAGTTCGGAGGAGAGAGTTTAGAGAAGAGAGTTGAGAGCGTCGAGAGCGAGAGTTCAGAACGCGAGAGACTATATGCGATGGAAAAAATTGGAAAAAAAATAAACAGAACTTTTAGCATCGGGTGTTTTAACAACCGATGCTAAATGTGTTGAGATACACTTTTAGTATCGGGTGTTTCAACCAACCGATGCTAAATGTCTGATGCAATTGCTTTTAACATCGGTTGTTTAAACAACCGATGCTAAATGTATGCGCGAAAACTGAAAACTTCCATTTAATTGCAAAATTGCCACCGCGTAGACATTTAGCATCGGTTGTTCAAACAACCGATGCTAAATGATGCTTAATAATGTCTTTTTTCCACTAGTGATAAGAGTGGTTAGTCTCATATACCTAACGCCTTAAGTTTTTGGGTGGAGAGGTGGTGTCCAAGTCTCTTCGTCGTTCGGTTCATTGGCTAACTCGTTGTTGCTCCCGGTGCTCCCCGGACTCCCCTAACAAGTGGTATCAGAGCCATGGTTCGGCTTGGTGGGCGAGCAGGTAGTGGATCCTGGTTTGGATCAAGCATAGTGATGTGGGTGACTCACACTTGGGGGGAGGAGATGTTGCAAATTAAAGTGAGTGGTTAGTCCCACATCGGCTATGAATGAGCTATATGAAGGATATATAAGAGAGGGGACCCATATACGTAATGCCTTAAGGTTTTGGGTGGAGATGTGGTGTCCAAGTCTCTTGGTCGTCCGGTCCATTGGCTAGCTCGTTGTTGATACCGGTGCTCCCTCGGACTCCCTAACAAATGCGAAAATAGAAGAAGACTATTGATGTGGCGAAATTGAAGGATTTGAAAGCGAAAAATTATTTATTTCAAGCAATTGAAAGAGAAATATTGGAGACTATCTTGACGTTAGAGACATCGAAGGACATATGGGACTCGCTAAAGAAGAAATTTTAGGGTTCTACGAAAATCAAATGTGCACAGTTGCAAGCCTTACGGTGTGAGTTTGAACTTTTGGGCTTGAAGGAGGGTGAAATGGTTAATGAGTACTTCTCAAGAACACTGTCAATCGCGAACAAAATGAAGAGTCGCGATAAGAAGATACCATAAACAGTTGTTGAGGTGGAATTTGAACCGTTGAAAGATTCAAGATATCTGATAAAGGTACGGCAAAACAGGCGCAAAACGGGTTCAGCAATTGTTACGATTTCAACACATTGGGGTGTCACAAGACATCAGCCACGACACCATGCCACCGTACCCGATTCGGTACATTGGTGCCGGACCTCGTGAATTCCTAAAAAAAAAGGGCGCACTCGGAACATTTTTTTCACTAAGGGTATTTTGGATATTCACAATGTTTGGTGTGTGTTGTGAGTAGAAGGGGGAGTGGCATAAGCATGGGCCAAATCAAAACCCTTTTTGCTTTTGGTCCAAATCTCCCTTGTTTCTGGGCCGCGCCGAGTGTTGTTGGTCGTTCTAATCTTGTATTGGTTTGGGCTTGCCCATTTTAATCAAGGATAATATTTTTTTTACCCCCTACATATTTCAATTTTCCCCGTATTACCCCTTAAAATATGCAAAAAGGATTTTTCTATTTAGTAAATAAATCCATAGTTAAAAAAGAACTACAGATTTATCTACTAAGTTGAAAAATACGTAGTTCATTTTTTAACGACAGATTTATCTACTAAATAGATAAATCCGTTTGAATTTTTTTCACTTCAGATTTATTCATTAAACTGATAAATCCGTAAGCCATATATCCACTGGTTTATATAAATTCGTTTCGCACATACATCCGTTAGTTATCTATTATAACCGATTGATATAAATCCGTTAGTTATAACTGATTTATATAAATCCGCTAGTCATCTATTTTCCAATCCTTCCTCTTTTAATTAAGTCAAATCTGATCTCTTGCTTCCAAACGGATTCATGAAAAGATAACAAACGGAGTTATATGTTGAATTGGTAATTTGGTACTGAAAAAAGAATTTCAAACGGATTTATTTATTTAGTAGATAAATTCGTAGTTAAAAATGAACTATGGATTTACCTACTAAATACATAAATCTGTTTTGCATTTTGCAACAACGGATTTATCTATTAAATAGATAAATCCATTTTTCCATTTTTAAACAACGGAATTATTTTTTTAATAGATAAATCAGTTTTGCATTTTCTTAAGGGATAATATCGGGATAATTGAAATATGTGGGGGTATGGTCTGGGGTATAAAAAATATTATCCTTTAATGAATGTAACTATCTAATCTAATCTAATATTCTAATCTAGTATCTTCTTCTAATCTAATCTAGTAATCTAATCTAATCTAGTATAATATATAATATAATAATAATATAATCTAGTAAAATGACTTTTTTAGTCATTATGTAAGTTTGACAAGTGTCCTTTACAAATATAGTAAAATGAATTGTTAGCAAAATGACTTCTGTAAGCTTAACAAGTGTCCATTTACAAGGCTAAAGAAGACAATTCTCCACTAAAAGACAAAAATTCGTCAATTTTTGGGGACTGTCAAGAAGCAAGCCGCTGACGACAAAGACAAAAAGGACACGAAAATAGACACAAACAGAAAAAAAAGACAGAAAGACAAAAAAAATTGACGCAAGAAAAAAAAAGGACAGACTGACACGCTGTCGTGTGCAGACTGACGCGTGTCAGTTTTATTATTATTTTTTAGTTTTTTTTTTATTTTTTTATTCAAAAAAAAATATTTTTTTTTCATTTTTTCCTGAATTTATTTTTCCATTTTTTTGCAATTACTTTTTTTGTCAGCTTTTTTAAAATAAAAAATAATTTTTTTTATTTATTTTTGAAATTTACTCAAATTACTACGATCAATCAATTTAACCACTACTAATTGTCAAAAAAACTCATACCTTTTACAAAATTTTCAAAAAAAATTTTCCAAAAAACTAAATTATTAAATTGATATTATACTCAATAATTAAATAATTAAAACTACTAAAATCAATTAATTTTTTCATAAAAAATAAAATCAATCAATTTAACCACCACAAAAAATTACTAAATAACTATATTATAATTACTAAAAAGGAGTAAAATGCCAACAGGAGTGCCAACGAGATTGCCAACATGAGTGCCAACGACGGTGGCAACGAGAGCGCCAACGGGAGTATCGACATTTTTTAAACTTTTTCCATCACAACTATTTAAAAAAATTAAATTTTTTATTTATTTTTATGATTTACTCAAACTACTAAAATCAATCATTTTAACCACCATTAATAAAAAAATTTCAAAAAAAAAAAAATTCAAAAAAAAATTCCAAAAAACTAAATTATTAAATTCATATTTTACTCAATAATTAAATAATCTAAAATTTATTATTTACCGTAATCTCTCTATTAAAACTACTCAATCAATTTAACCACTACAAAAAATTACCAAATTACTATTTCATAATTACTAAAAAGGGGTCAAATGCCAATGGGACTGCCAACATGAGTGCCAACGACAGTGGCAACGAGAGCGCTAACGAGAATGCCAACGGGAGTACCGACTTTTGTTAAACTTTTTCCAACACAACTATTTTAGAAATTTTGAAAATATAGCCTTTTATCGAATTTTTTCTTTTTCTTTTATTACATTTTGTAACTTTCAATGTATTTATAATTTTATGGCAAATTATAACAAATACGATATCACCCGTGCGTATGCACGGGTAAAAAACTAGTTGAACAAAAAAAACTTACTCAGAAGGTTTGAAAGGGGAACATATCATCTGACAGGGCAGTTCCATTCTTTAGAGCCGTTGGATCAATCTGATGGAGCAAAAAGTACCACACTTTTACCTTTCCACTCGGTTCTAAAAACAACTTCAAACTTTAACCCTTAGCACTTGCCGCCTCACCTTCCATCGTTCATTGCCATTGTGTTGCTCGCTGCCACCGCCGCATGCTGCCATTGCGGTCATATGCTGCGATCACTGCCTGCCACCGCCATGGTCGCACTGCCACTGCATCTCGCTGCTCCGAACAATTGAAAAACTTGTTCCACTGCATTGCTCAATTTTTTTTGCTGTGCTTTAAATACTTTTTCTCCTGCGTGAAACTTATGCTTCACCGCTTCCATGGCTCATTCTATAAATACTAATGCTTATTCTAATGCTTGAGTTTAAATGTCATGGCATTCTTTTTAGTGCCTTTTCAGTTACTGCCTCGTTCATTCTTTAAATACTAATGCTTGAGTTAGTTTAGAGTTGGAAAAATTACACGAGATCATTTAAGTTATTTAATTGCAACAAGTTAGTCCTTTAAGTTTTTTTCGTACAATTTAGGATCTTTAAGTTACATAATGTGTACACCGTTAGTCCTTTTTCATTTTTCATTACAAAAAAACCAAGTTGGCACTAATAGAGCTGACGTGACCATGATAAAGTCTACGTGCCATCTATCTGGTGACAATTTGGTCATTTAAGACTATTGTCATGTAACAATTTGGTATTTTCAACTTAAAAAAATTTAAAAAAATGGTTCATCTTCTTTTTCATTTAAGTTAAAATGACCAAATTATTACATGACGATAGTCTTAAATGACAAAATTGTTACGAGACAGATGATACGTAGGCTCCGTCACGACCACGTCAGCTCTATTAATGCCAACTTGGGTTTTTTGTAACGAAAAATGAAAAAAAGACTAACGGGGTACACATTATGTAACTTAAAGGACCTAAGTGGTACGAAAAAAACTTAAATGATCAACTTGTTACAATTAAATAACTTAAAGGACCTCTAGTGTAATTTTGCCTTAAGAGTTTAATAAGAATCGGTGGCTCTGGCTGCAATGTTTCCATTGTGTTGTTGTGTAAAACCCATTAAATGTATTAGTTGATTGACTGACGCGGTTTGGGCGAAGCGGCGACCAACATGTAAAGACTAGAGAGAATTGTTGAGGGAAAATCACACTAACTTTCATTGAATGATCCCCTTTTATAGGAGTAGTGTTTTACATGAAAAATCAGTTATGCAACTAACTGATATGTGCATTCTGTTACAGCGTGATTAACTAATTCTAATTACATTTAATGCACTACTTAAACACTACTAGTCAAGCTAATTACAATTAACATCCTCCCTTAAACTGACTTGCATACAAGCAATCAGTTTAACATTGTAATCCTGCACATTCCTAGCTGATTTCTGAACTTCTCAAATGTTTCAAACTTGAGAGCCTTAGTCATTATATCCTCTGTCTGGTTTTGAGTTGCACAATGCACCAGCTCAATTCTGCCTTGCTTGCTCTGTTCTCTTAAGAAATGGAAACGCACATCAATGTGCTTGTTTCGTCCATGCATTACTGGATTCTTGCTCAGTTTAATTGTAGATGTGTTGTCACATAGAATTACCATGCTGTCTTGTAGCTTCACTCCCAATCTAGCTAGAATTCTGCTCAACCAGATACCTTGGCAGACACACACAGCAGCATCAATGAACTCTGCTTCTGTTGTTGACAGTGTCACAACAGTCTGCTTCTTCGAGCACCATGACACAACACCATTTCCCAGTAAGAACACATAACCTGTGGTGCTTCTTCTATCATCTTGGTCCCCAGCATAATCACTATCAGAGTAGATTTCAAGCCTGTCAGTTTCTCCTCTTCTATATAGAATACCATAGTCAATTGTGCCTTGCACATATCTCATAATCCTCTTTGCTGCCATGTAGTGTTTTTCAACAGGATTTTCCATGAATCTACTTATGAAGCTCACTACAAAGGCAATGTCAGGCCTTGTTGCTGTGAGATACATAAGACTCCCTATGACTTGCTTATACAAGGTGCCATCAACTGCCCCGCCTTCATCATTTTTAGACAGCTTGGTGCCTGCTGCAATTGAAGTTTTCACTGGTTTTGAGTCTTGCATTTGAAATCTTACAAGAATTTCCCGAGCATACTTTTGTTGACATATGAAAATTCCATCACTTCCTTGAACTACTTCAACACCTAGGAAGTACCTCATCCTCCCTAGATCTGTCATATCAAACTTCTTTCTCATTGTGTCTTTAAATTCTTCAAACATATCAGCATGGTTCCCTGTGAAGATAAGGTCGTCAACATACAAGCTTATTATCAAACAGTTTCCATTTTCCTCTTGCTTTGTGAACAAGGTATGTTCATGTGGGTATTTGACATAGCCTTGTTCATCAAAATAAGATTCAATCTTGCTATACCAGGCTCTTGGAGCCTGTTTTAATCCGTACAGGGCCTTTTGCAATCTATATACTTCATTCTCTTTCCCTTCAACTATGAATCCTTGTGGCTGATCTACATATACTTCTTCTAAGAGATCACCATACAGAAATGCACTTTTCACATCTAATTGGCACACATTCCAATTCCTTAGAGCTGCAACTGCCAAGACACTTCTTATAGTATCCCATCGAGCCACTGGGGCAAACACTTTATCAAAATTTATACCATGCCTTTGTGAGTATCCTTTAGCAACCAATCTGGCTTTGTGTTTCTCTATTTCACCAATTTCATTGAGTTTAGTTCTGTAGACCCATTTTACTCCAATGTTCTTTGCACCTTTAGGTAAAGGTGTCAATTTCCATGTATTGTTTCTTTCAATAGATCAACGTTGTTTCTTGTAGTTCCTTCTAAACTACAACTTGTTGCTAGGAAGAGAGTGGATACATCGCGTGGGGGCAATACCATCAACTGTTCACCAAAGACTCATTATTTGGAGAGAAGTTGGTTTGGTCGAAAACATTGAAGGTGATCAGAGTTACTTCAAAGCGGAGGTAAATACTATCACTAAGAAAACTTTCGACAAACAATTGGTGAACATTGCGCCATGTTCTTCTTCTGATCTTGGTTATGTACACTAAGATAATGTGTTATCCTCAGTTACTCTTCACCCAAACTATTGATTTATTTGGGAGAGGGAGGTTATGGATGAGGATAATCACCCAAGAGGCATTTGCAAGCCTACTGGGTGGGATGGACCATCAATAGTTTATTTATGTCTAAGCCCAATGCATGGGATAGAATTACGGCCTATGTGGCCGAAAACAAAGAAAAAGCGGCTTTGGAAGCCGAGTTACAACACAAAACGTGGCCCACTAAATCTGATATAACGGCGCCATAAAGTGCCTTTACTGGAAGTGTCTTTTCAATTCTGAAAACTGATGGTAGTGACGTCATAAGATTCGACATAAAGTGCTTGTTGTTGAAACAGCATAGTAGTTATTGTGGTAGAAGACATGGCAGTTACCATTTTTTAAATTCTATGTACAATTAGCTAGTTATTGTGTTTCCCTCCTTGTATAAATAGTAGTTTTTCATAGGAAAAACGGGTCATAAACTCACATACAGAATTCTGAAACTCAAACTTCCAACATCACAGAGAAAACGAGTCAGAGAACAATGTATGAACTTGTGCACCATTCTTTTTACAATTAATGCAATTTCACTTTTACTTTCTTAAGTTTTCTGCATTTTATTTGTTTTCTCTTCGCCTCCTACTCAGAATTCTCCCTTCTGGAGATAACTTTGACGGTTATCTTCATACTTTCAAGTTTAAACCGCAAGAACACTCATAATTTCTGGAAAAATTTTAACACAAATGTTCTAGGATTTTCTAGTTGATCCTGCAAGCAACATTAATTTGTATAACTAGCGGTGTTTACCAAAAAACACGGTAAACAAATTGGCATGCCCAGTGGGACATTTGTGCTAATTTTTAAAGTTTTTTCGTTGAAATCTTAAAACTTGTGATTTAATCTGTGCATGCATTTGAGGAGTGGTAAACATCTTTCAAAGATGGCGCGCTCTAATGTAAACAATACTTCTGCATCAAATGCACAAAGTTCACAAGAACAAGCGTCAGTTAGTGACGCTAACGCTACAAATGTCGTGGGAGTAACCGCTTCCATGCCTTCTTCGACCGTTATGGGCGTAACCGCTGTAACTTCTCCTATAATTACTCCTGTAATTACTCCTGTGTCGATGATGAAAACGGCAGCATTGACACAGACTAACGCGATGGCTTCTGTGCCACCAATATTAGGACCAACAAGTCCTTTAATGGCTAATCCAATGATTGGAAATATGCCATTTAATTTGCCTATGAACAGTAGGAGTTATCCATATGGCATGCCAACGGACTTGATGGCAGGCCTTCAGAAAAATTCGTCTACGTATGCAGACAATGCAATTACAGGATTTACGCCTACACATAGTTCATCAGAGAACATTTTCAGTCGAAATGTTCAACCTTCATTGACCACATCATCTTTGCTGGCATTAAGGCAACAAATGGATGATAGTAATCATGATATGGTTAATATGTTAACACAACAAATTGGTACAGTGTTTAACCCTCTAATACAAAACACAAATAATAGTTACCAAATGTTAGCAACACAAATGGGAAGAATTGTTGATTTCTTTGGCACTCCACCAGTGCATAACCAGTAAATTCCTCAAATTCAGAATGTTAGGTTCAATAATAAAAAAGAAAAAGTCGCATATGTCGACACTAATGACAGCGACCAGGAATTCGACATATCGTATGAGGATGTCGAAGAAGAGGTTAATATTGCAGAATTAAAACCCGGGCCTCCTTATACATGTAAAGTGTTAAACCATCAGATGGGAAAAATCCTGTCGAGCCTAAAAATGATAAGTTTGTTACAAAAACTTACACCTTTGATGTTTCTAAATGTGATGAAATATTTGACCTTTTGGTTACCGATGGTCAAATTTTGGTGCCTAAAGGCCTGAAAATACCACCATTGGAACAAAGAAAGAAAATGGGTTTTTGTAAATTCCATAACTTTTTAGGCCATAACACTTCTCGTTGTGTTATTTTTAGGGATTTGGTCCAGAAAGCTCTCAATGAAGGTAGGCTGAAATTTGGTGGCAAATCAAAGCCTCCAATGCAAATTGTAACACCCCTTTTCTATACGGTAATTTGTTTTATAAAATATCCGAGTTTTCAAAATTTATTTACACCACAAGGGATGTCACACTTACTTCACTAAAACGTCACTCTTCAAATAACTCGCTTTTCGAAAAACAGTCTTATAATAACTTCAAAACGTCATTATCAAATAAGATACAACTTCACATCAAAAATTCAATAGTTTAGTCCTAAAGGGCATTACACTATGCCAGGCTTGCAATACTAAAATCCGATAACCACAACATGTCATAAATGACTTAAAACAACGTTCATTCCCCTCCCTAGTGTTACATATCAGAGCATGACGACTCGACTCAAAAGTGAAGCTAATACCTTCACTGGGAATCACCTGCACGTTACCAACACGGGGGTAACATTCAAACAGGAAAGGGTGAGCATCATTTCAGTCTATATAATAGAAAATATGATAAGCACTAATCATAGGCTACGCACTAGAACAATCAGCATCCAAACACCAAATACTCACATCATAGTCATCTCTTACGTCATTTACAATAACTCATTACATATCATGTAGATTTATGAAATGCAACCCACTCGCGGGTATATGCATGAAGGTACCTTTTCACAAAACGTCGCTTAGCCACTCAGGCCTTATCATCACTTAGCCACTCAGGCCTCAAAACATCACTGGGTTTATGCATATGGGCATGAGACACTATGACATGCACCACTCACAATACACACATACACAATTACTCAATTCATGGTCAACTATGTGACCCGTCACTTACCGGTTTGCCGAATAAAGGCACAGCACCTGTCATTTCACAATTCACACACAAATAACGTCACTTAGCCTTTTAGGCCTTAACATCACTTAGCCACTCAGGCCCCAAATGTCACTTACACATAAACATCATTCAACTCAAACATTAGCCACTGAGGGCAAAAACGTCATTTGACTAACCACCAAGGGCATCCTCGTCATTTACACATCATTATCATTAACTTTGGCCACTAGGGGCAAAACAGTCATTTGACTAGCCACCAAGGGCATCCTCGTCATTTACACATCATTATCATTAACTTTGGCCACTAGGGGCAAAACAGTCATTTGACTAGCCACCAAGGGCATCCTCGTCATTTACACATCATTATCATTAACTTTGGCCACTAGGGGCAAAACAGTCATTTTTGACACTACCGTGTTAAAACTGTTGTTTATACACCAAAAGGGATTTTTTTAAAGAGTTCCACGTCATTTTTCAATGTCACTGGGACGATCACCGGGGACAGCCACTTGGGCGCCCACAAACAGTCAGAAAATAACAACTTTTCATTTTAAAAATTGAACCCACAAATAGACAACGTAAAAAGCTTCACGGCACTTTTCGAATCGTTCAAAACGGACGTCTGAGTCAAAAGTTATGATAAAAACAATTTTGGAAAAATTAGGCAACATCCTGGGAACAGGCGCCTTAGGCGCCCAGGCAACCAGGCAACACGGGCACTGGCGCCCAGCGCCCAGGCGCGCAACAACGCAACACAACCCAGCGCCACAGGCGCTCAGCGCCCAGGCGCGCAACACGCAACACAACCCAGACACGGGCGCCTAGCGCCCAGGCGCGCCCCTACGCGCAGCACAACACAACACAGGCGCCCAGTGCCCAGGACAGGCACTCAGCGCCCAGGAAACTGCAACAACGCCCAGAATTGCTGTTCAACCCTTTTTAACACAAAAATTGGTTTTTCTTAACAATTCTAAAGCATAAAAACTCCAATTTTCCAGCAAACAAAATGCATCTAATTGTTTTCGAAAATCACCAAACTCAATTATACCCAAAGATTCGATTGAAAAACATCACCAATAATCATCTTGGCACGGGGCGTCCCACTCATGGGCGCCTACTTCCATGACCAATTTTTCAGCAACACCCTTCTTGGCACAGGGCGCCCTACTCATGGGCGCCTAATTCTGTACCTAGGCAACCAAAAATCCAGCAACACAACAAGCACCAAAAATTGATTCTTTGCAACTATCATCACTATCCCTTTGGCGCCCTAGGCGCCTATGCACACACTCATTCAATCAACAAAATTTCAAGCAATAACATCTCATAATCTTATGAACACACAATACACAAGATTTGCGTAGCAAGAACATATTAAGGGATCAACATATTTATACGACCCAACAATTCAAATTCGCATGTATAGCTCAACCACTCAATTCGCATATCCATATGGAAAATCAACATCAACAATATATATCAAGAACGCATCAAGAAAGTCTAGTCTAACCCTAGATCTAGAACCCATCATATGAATTATTAGATAGAGTGATAGAGCTCCCCTAACCTCGAAATTGAAGAACGGAGGCTCCGGAGATAGTCACGTACAGGACCACAGCAACAAGATCACGTTCTTGCTCTTCCTTGGTTGCGACCTCTCTCCTCTTCTTCTCTTCTCCTTACGGCGCCCCTTGCTCTCTCTCTCTCTTTCTCACGCTATTTCTTTCTCTCCCTTGTTCTTTCTTTCAACTTCGCAAAATCCTCCACCAAAACCCTAGCCCCCAACACCTAACCACTTCGCATATGACAAGAATAATGGGCTTGGGCTTCTCACTTAGGCCCAAGTCCATTTGGTTTGGCACCTCCACTTTCTAATACTTCCTACAGGTATTAGTATAATTTCTAATTAATTAAAACACATCAAATAATTTAAATAAAATCCCCAATTACTTAACTAAATAAATTAATTAAATAATTTTAGGGTGTTACAACTCTCCCCCACTTAGAATATTTTCGTCCTCGAAAATTTACTCCACTCTACGAAACGAAACCCAACCTCCTAGTCACTTCCAACCATCCCCGTCCATCACCCTTCTCCACATTGTTACTCTTAATTAGATGTTCTAATCTGAAGGTCATCAAAGTCACACTCAACTACTCAAACACCGTGACACTTCACTTAGGCAACCACACCTCATCATCACTCACCTCTACCACTACCTCGGTTACACCTACTTCGGTTCTCCATCATTCTCCTTGCCACCCATACGCTGCCCTTAGGCACTTTATGCTTCAACCACACTAGCTTCTACATACATTGATAACGCTGCAACACTGCACTTCGTCCCACTTATACTTCGATTTCCATATACTTCGACGACACCACACGTCGACTCCCATTCAGTTCGACCCACTTATAGTCAGGTAACCACATCTCGGCTCTTATGTCACCCTACACACCTAACCTTCATCTCTTCTTGTTTCCTTGGTCCTCTCGCACTATGATCGAACTTAGCTACGACTACAACACCCATTCACTTGAAATTGGCGAGACACCCATTAAAGTTCTTCAACGAAAGTGACAACACCAACCATGACATCTTTGCACTGAGAGTTCCTCAACTCCCATTTCCCCCCTAGGTCCTTCATAGGACCGACTCATCAACAACACATCATAACTTCACCAAAGTGAAGCACACACCACATCAATCACAATTAATTACGCGACTCCTTTGTCAATAAAGGACTAAGTCAACGTACATAAGGACCAAACAGCACATAAAATAAAATAATACATAATAATAAAATAACACAGATCGAGACAGCACCCTCTCACAATACCGTAACAGTACTAAGGAAAATAGGAAGACAGCCCTTTTCAAAAATTTTCGAACGGCCCACTTGATTCAAGGAAACATCATTTTAATTTTAAGAACTCGGCACTTAAATTATTAAGAGAACAACACGTTATATTTGAGTGAACTTCACATTTACGTCGAAGAAAACAACACTCTAGATTGTAGAGAACAGTACACTTTAATGTGCGAAAACAGCAGCAAATACGACAACATTAACGACATAAAAATGGCACACCATTAATCTCAAAACAAAACAGCATCTTTAAACCATATAAAAACAGCGCACTATTGTTTTCAAAACGAAACAGCAATTGTAAACAATATAACCAACTCTTTAACTTTGGGAAAAGCACGTCAATTTTTGTAAACGTCCTCGTAAAATTTTTGGGTAAACAGTGTGAAAACAACCACATCGTTTGAGTAAAACGGCAACAGCAAGACCAAGAAGAACAACAACAACAACAACAATAAGGTGTAAACAGTGGTCTTTTAGCGCGCAACAACAGCAAAACACGGAGTGAAAATAATACTTCTTTTTAGCGCGCAACGGCAGTGGAAACAGCACGTTTACAACATAAAAATAGCGCTTCATTTTCGTAAAACAGCAATACGATTATTTCATAAAAACAGCAACTCATTTCATAGAAATAAACTGCAACACAGCAACTCATTTTTAAGCAAACCGCAGCATTTTATCTTGAAAAACAGCAAGACAGCAACTCTTCACAGCATAAAAACAGCCCCCTCTTATTTTCAAAAGCAAGACAACAACTTTGAACAATATAAGACAGCACACTATTCATTAAAAAAAAAAAAAAATAGAACAGCGACCTGAAACACTGTCAAACAGCACCCCATTTATTTTAAATACAATGGTAACTTTGATTTCTTTGAAAACATCAAATCCAATTATCAACTCTACGAACCATTATCAATTCAATTCAATTCGATTCAATTTAATCATCACTTTATATTTTAGAAAAAAAAATACACTCTTTTCCTTTAGAAAATACCACATTTCAAATCGAGAAAACATCACATTTTAAGCTGAGGAAAAACAGCACCTACAAAAACAGCGCTTAAAACAAAACTGCGCATAGGAATAGCATGCAAAACCGAGTGAATAATAGCAACCCATTTACTTGTAAATACAGTAGCTCATATATCTAATTTAAACAATGAAGCGGCAACACCTTTTCAACAAAAAAAACAGCTTACTATTATTTTCACAAACAAACAGCACTTTCAACAATGTAAAAACGACACACCATTGTTTCCAAACAAAACGGCAACTCGGAACAGTGTAAAAACAGTACGCTATTCATTTTTAAAACAACACAGCAACACATATACACAATTAGAATTTGGCGCCTATACACCCGTGGGGATGTATAGAATACATACTTTCAAAACATTTAATTTTCTTTTTAAAATGTCTCAACTCGTTGTATTCACACGTCAGAACATACAAATTAATTATTAAAATTTATAACACATCATACTCCTCATCTTAATTCAATCTCAATCATCATCAAACATCAAGGCACGAAATTACACGTGACAACATCAACATCACAATGTACTCAATTCCTCATCAATTTTACACCTACTCGTCAAATCACAACACTACTAAAAACACCCAACGGCAACAAACAAAATTCACCACAAGGTCTTCGTCGAAAATCGACGAGAGACACAGAAAACACACCAAGCAACACATTACAGTCATACACAAAGTACTCAGAGTAAACACACACATAGCAGCAGTAAGACACTAAGTAGCGCCAGTAACAACAATAGCAGTCATACCATCTGACCAATTTAGCTAATCACTGCAACACAAATTATGGTTAGAACGAGTACCAAGACTCGAGAGATAGCTAGACTCCACACTGGACAACTTGGCCGGACAGACCGAACTGCTCTGATACCACTATTGTAACACCCCTTTTCTATACGGTAATTTGTTTTATAAAATATCCGAGTTTTCAAAATTTATTTACACCACAAGGGATGTCACACTTACTTCACTAAAACGTCACTCTTCAAATAACTCGCTTTTCGAAAAACAGTCTTATAATAACTTCAAAACGTCATTATCAAATAAGATACAACTTCACATCAAAAATTCAATAGTTTAGTCCTAAAGGGCATTACACTATGCCAGGCTTGCAATACTAAAATCCGATAACCACAACATGTCATAAATGACTTAAAACAACGTTCATTCCCCTCCCTAGTGTTACATATCAGAGCATGACGACTCGACTCAAAAGTGAAGCTAATACCTTCACTGGGAATCACCTGCACGTTACCAACACGGGGGTAACATTCAAACAGGAAAGGGTGAGCATCATTTCAGTCTATATAATAGAAAATATGATAAGCACTAATCATAGGCTACGCACTAGAACAATCAGCATCCAAACACCAAATACTCACATCATAGTCATCTCTTACGTCATTTACAATAACTCATTACATATCATGTAGATTTATGAAATGCAACCCACTCGCGGGTATATGCATGAAGGTACCTTTTCACAAAACGTCGCTTAGCCACTCAGGCCTTATCATCACTTAGCCACTCAGGCCTCAAAACATCACTGGGTTTATGCATATGGGCATGAGACACTATGACATGCACCACTCACAATACACACATACACAATTACTCAATTCATGGTCAACTATGTGACCCGTCACTTACCGGTTTGCCGAATAAAGGCACAGCACCTGTCATTTCACAATTCACACACAAATAACGTCACTTAGCCTTTTAGGCCTTAACATCACTTAGCCACTCAGGCCCCAAATGTCACTTACACATAAACATCATTCAACTCAAACATTAGCCACTGAGGGCAAAAACGTCATTTGACTAACCACCAAGGGCATCCTCGTCATTTACACATCATTATCATTAACTTTGGCCACTAGGGGCAAAACAGTCATTTGACTAGCCACCAAGGGCATCCTCGTCATTTACACATCATTATCATTAACTTTGGCCACTAGGGGCAAAACAGTCATTTGACTAGCCACCAAGGGCATCCTCGTCATTTACACATCATTATCATTAACTTTGGCCACTAGGGGCAAAACAGTCATTTTTGACACTACCGTGTTAAAACTGTTGTTTATACACCAAAAGGGATTTTTTAAAGAGTTCCACGTCATTTTTCAATGTCACTGGGACGATCACCGGGGACAGCCACTTGGGCGCCCACAAACAGTCAGAA
This sequence comes from Astragalus membranaceus, assembly GCA_039519185.1. Classification (NCBI taxonomy): domain Eukaryota; kingdom Viridiplantae; phylum Streptophyta; class Magnoliopsida; order Fabales; family Fabaceae; genus Astragalus; species Astragalus membranaceus. Next base: position 44,886,527 of record CM076846.1, read on the forward strand.
AATAACAACTTTTCATTTTAAAAATTGAACCCACAAATAGACAACGTAAAAAGCTTCACGGCACTTTTCGAATCGTTCAAAACGGACGTCTGAGTCAAAAGTTATGATAAAAACAATTTTGGAAAAATTAGGCAACATCCTGGGAACAGGCGCCTTAGGCGCCCAGGCAACCAGGCAACACGGGCACTGGCGCCCAGCGCCCAGGCGCGCAACAACGCAACACAACCCAGCGCCACAGGCGCTCAGCGCCCAGGCGCGCAACACGCAACACAACCCAGACACGGGCGCCTAGCGCCCAGGCGCGCCCCTACGCGCAGCACAACACAACACAGGCGCCCAGCGCCCAGGACAGGCACTCAGCGCCCAGGAAACTGCAACAACGCCCAGAATTGCTGTTCAACCCTTTTTAACACAAAAATTGGTTTTTCTTAACAATTCTAAAGCATAAAAACTCCAATTTTCCAGCAAACAAAATGCATCTAATTGTTTTCGAAAATCACCAAACTCAATTATACCCAAAGATTCGATTGAAAAACATCACCAATAATCATCTTGGCACGGGGCGTCCCACTCATGGGCGCCTACTTCCATGACCAATTTTTCAGCAACACCCTTCTTGGCACAGGGCGCCCTACTCATGGGCGCCTAATTCTGTACCTAGGCAACCAAAAATCCAGCAACACAACAAGCACCAAAAATTGATTCTTTGCAACTATCATCACTATCCCTTTGGCACCCTAGGCGCCTATGCACACACTCATTCAATCAACAAAATTTCAAGCAATAACATCTCATAATCTTATGAACACACAATACACAAGATTTGCGTAGCAAGAACATATTAAGGGATCAACATATTTATACGACCCAACAATTCAAATTCGCATGTATAGCTCAACCACTCAATTCGCATATCCATATGGAAAATCAACATCAACAATATATATCAAGAACGCATCAAGAAAGTCTAGTCTAACCCTAGATCTAGAACCCATCATATGAATTATTAGATAGAGTGATAGAGCTCCCCTAACCTCGAAATTGAAGAACGGAGGCTCTGGAGATAGTCACGTACAGGACCACAGCAACAAGATCACGTTCTTGCTCTTCCTTGGTTGCGACCTCTCTCCTCTTCTTCTCTTCTCCTTACGGCGCCCCTTGCTCTCTCTCTCTCTTTCTCACGCTATTTCTTTCTCTCCCTTGTTCTTTCTTTCAACTTCGCAAAATCCTCCACCAAAACCCTAGCCCCCAACACCTAACCACTTCGCATATGACAAGAATAATGGGCTTGGGCTTCTCACTTAGGCCCAAGTCCATTTGGTTTGGCACCTCCACTTTCTAATACTTCCTACAGGTATTAGTATAATTTCTAATTAATTAAAACACATCAAATAATTTAAATAAAATCCCCAATTACTTAACTAAATAAATTAATTAAATAATTTTAGGGTGTTACACAAATCGACACTGATCCTCTTCCAACAGCAGAGGCATTGTATGCTGAAGTAGACATCATGGTTGTCTAAGCCACTGGAGTTGTTGCAGGAAATGATAATTTGACAAAAGATACTGAAATTTCTAAGGCTAATGTCGAAATGGTCACTGAAGACCAATATGCTGAGAAAATGAAAGTTGCTTACCCAAAAGCAGAAGAGGAATTAATTGATTTCCTTAATCGTTGCAAGATAAGCAACACAGAAGTGATGCTATGTCCGAGATGCAGTTCTATCTTTGACAAAGAGGCTGCAAAGAGCCTTGAAGGTTATCGACCTCAATTGAAGCGGTAAGGAAAATGGGTCGACCAAAGGCCAAAGTTCAGTTTCAACAAAAGAGGGATACCATACAAAGTTACTTCGACAAAGCATACTCAGAAAGAACAACTTAAGACTTATGTTCCATCAACAAAGTCTCCTGTAGAGAAATGGGTGTACTCCGGTGAAAAGAATACTGGATACTTACCCGTGAATTCTGGTGGGAAAAGTGTTTGGTATCAACCAATACCCATAAAAATGGTCAAGGGCAGCACCAGTACTACTGGCCAAAACAAGGCACTTGAATCTAACAAGTATGCCTATAACAACAATTACAAGGGGAATAATCTCATGACTAGAACTCAATGGCGCAGACACCAACGCCAAAAGAAAGCTATTGGTGCAGGACAAGTAGAGAGTTCCAACAAAAAACAAGGTAAGCAAGTGGCTGTCGAAGTGGCTAGAAAGCCAGCTACTGAGAGGATATTTCCTCCACTCTCAGCAATCAAAGAAGGCTTTGACTTAGACGCAGAAATGGAGTCTGATTTTGCTGATTCTGGGTCGGAATTTGATGTCTTATGCAATGTGGTCTCAATTCTACCAATTGAGTATGATGTAGTTTCCGAAGTGAATGATGTCGAGGAAGATTTCGACGAAGAGACTACTTATAAACCAATTTGTTACTATGTGCTGAAGAATGGTTGTGTCGAGGAACAACATGCTGTATTTGAGAAACCAAATTGTGGAATGATGAACCATCTCAAACCTTTGTTCATTCAAGCTAAAGTGAACAACATAGGTGTCAACAAGATTTTGGTCGACGGTGGTGCTGCTGTAAACTTGATGCCACAACATTTGTTGAGGAAAATTGGTAAATGTGATACTGATTTGAGACCACACAACGTGGTACTCACAAATTTTGAAGGCAAAACTGGCCACTCACTTGGGGCCATTGAAGTCGAGTTAGCTGTGGGTAGCATCAAAAGATAAACGTTGTTTCTTGTAGTTCCATCTAAGGCTAACTACAACTTGTTGCAAGGAAGAGAGTGGATACATGGCGTGGGGGCAATACCATCAACTGTTCACCAAAGGCTCATTATTTGGAGAGAAGATGGTTTGGTCGAAAATATTGAAGGTGATCAGAGTTACTTCAAAGCGGAGGTAAATACTATCACTAAGAAAACTTTCGACAAACAATTGGCGAACATTGCGCCATGTGCTTCTTCTGATCTTGGTTATGTACACCAAGATAATGTGTTTTCCTCAGTTACTCTTCACTCAAACTATGGATTTATTTGGGAGAGGGAGGTTATGGATGAGGATAATCACCCAATAGGCTTTTGCAAGCCTACTGGGTGGGATGGACCATAAATCGTTTATTTATGTCTAAGCCCAATGCATGGGATAGAATTACGGCCTATGTGGCCGAAAACAAATAAAAAGCGGCTTTGGAAGCCGAGTTACAACACAAAACGTGGCCCACTAAATCTGAGATAACGGCGCCATAAAGTGCCTTTATTGGAAGTGTCTTTTCAATTCTGAAAACTGATGTAGTGACGTCATAAGATTCGACATAAAGCTGTTGATTGTAATTTCAAAAATGTCATTTTCTGCCTTCATTTAAAACTCAGTCGAAAAAGACATTTTTGGGGGGCAATTTGTTAGCCTGCATTTTCGACAGGTTCAATTAAATGCAGTCAACGAGGTTTGACTTGCTAATTTCAAGAGGAAAGGTGCTGATTTCGACAGTGAGAAGTTTTCCCAAGAAGGTTCGACGCAGTGCTTAACTTACTGGAAATTGAAGAATTGAACCAATGGTTCGATGAGAAGAAAGTTAGTGATAGATCAGAAGTCAAGTGCTCGTTGTTGAAACAGTATAGCAGTTATTGTGGTCGAATACATGGCAGTTACCATTTTTTAGATTCTATGTACAGTTAGTTAGTTATTGTGTTTCACTCCTTGTATAAATAGTAGTTTTTCATAGGAAAAACGGGTCAGAAACTCACATACAAAATTCTGAAACTCAAACTTCCAACATCACAGAGAAAACGAGTCAGAGAACAATGTATGAACTTGTGCACTATTCTTTTTACAATTAATGCAATTTCACTTTTACTTTCTTAAGTTTTCTGCATTTTATTTGTTTTCTCTTCGCCTCCTACTCATAATTCTCCCTTCTGGAGATAACTTTGACGGTTATCTTCATACTTTCAAGTTTAAACCGCAAGAATACTCATAATTTTTGGAAAAACTTTAAGACAAATGTGTAGGATTTTCTAGTTGATCCTGCAAGCAACATTAATTTGTAACTAGCGGCGTTTACCAAAAAACACGGTAAACAATCATACAAGCTATAGGCTTTATTAGACTCATTGCTTACACCCAGAAAAATGCACTTCACACTTTTGTCATCTAGCTTCTTTCTCATGACACTAGGAACATGAGCATTGGCTATACAACCAAACACTCTAAGGTGACTGACATTAGGTTTTGCATCTCTCCAAACTTCTTCTGGTGTGACATCCTTCAATATCACAGGAGGACGTCTATTGATCAAATAAACTGCCCAATTTACTGCCTCAGGCTAGAAGTTTTTTGGTATACATTTACCTGCTAGCAAGCTTCTAGTCATTTCCATTAAAGTCCTGTTTTTCCTCTCAGCTATGCCATTTTGCTAAGGGCTATAGCCAGCAGTTAGCTGCCTCTTAATCCCACATTCAGCACAAAATTCATCAAAAGCTTTGGAGGTAAATTCCCCTCCTCTATCAGTTCTGAGACACATAATATTTTTCCCACATTCTTTCTCAACTAGTGCCTTAAGGTTTTTGAAACTTGCTAGTGCTGCAGAATTTTCTACTAGGAAATAAACCCAAGTTTTCCTACTAAAGTCATCAATAAAAGTGAGAATGTACATTTTTCTTCCACTAGACTCTGGTGTGATTGGGCCACAGATGTCAGGGTGCACCAGTTCAAGCTTGCTTGCAGCTCTCCAGTTTGATGTCTTAGGAAATTCACTCCTGTGCTGCTTGCCCTTCAAGCAAATGTCACAGGTTCTATTTGTATCTTTGATCTCTGGCAGGCCTTCAACCATGTTTTTCTGAGCCAATTCCTTCAAACTCTTCATGTTCAAGTGACCAAATCTACAATGCCATAGGTAAGAGACATCTTCCTTTGCTGTGTACAAACATGATGCTGAAGCTGCAGTAGCTATCACAGGAAACAGTTTGTTTTTGGTCATCTTTGAAGTTATAATGAGTCTCTTCTCTTCATGATACACCTTGAGTTGATCTTGATGTAAAGTTATTGATACTTCAGCCTTTTGTTGCAATTGTCCAAGGCTAATGAGATTGTTCTTTAACCTTGGAATATAATACACGTTTGACACTACTAAAATTGCTCCTTGTACTTGCAATTTTACAGTTCCTTTTCCTTCAACGGTGATCTTGGATCCATCTCCAAGTTTCACTATTTCTATAAAGTTCTCATCTAGCATTGAGAACCATTCTTTCTCTCCACACATATGGTTACTGCAAGCTGAATCAAGGTACCAAATTCTTTCAATTCTTTCCATGGCAGACTCAATCTTTGCCATCAATAGAACCTCTTCATCCTCATCAACTTCAGTGTAGTGAGCCTTCTCCTCACTATTTGGACATTCATATTGAAAATGTCCTAGTTTCTTGCATCTATAGCATTCTAAGGTATCTTTATAGGACTGTCTGCCTCTTCCTTTTCCTCCTCTTGTAGAGCCACGACCTCTTCCTCTTGTATTCCCTCTGCCAACATTGCTCACCTTCAAAGCATCTTCTTCTTCCTTATGTGGTTGCATTCTTTACTCATGAACCAGAAGTCTTCCTTGAAGTTCATCTATGGTCATTGATAACTCTAATTATTATAGAGTTATTTATACTTCTAAACGTAAAAAATTGCTTGAAACCCAAGTACAAAGTGTGTTAAATATAGTGGTATTAGTAAAATAACAACATTCTAGGAATTCTGTGATGAATAAAGCATTTTGTATATATATTGGTATGTTTGATGTGTTTGTTCAATTTACCTACAGATGATGCTTCTGCACCACAATGCTTTTGCACCACGATGCTTCTACACTTAGTGCTTCTGCACCATCCTGCGCTGAAGGTTTATAACCCCACAATGGAAGCACCTCAATTCATACCTCTGCACCAAAACTTCTATGACATCATGCTTTGTCACAATTCACATGGAGCACATGCCCACATGCATAAGGAGGCGCCCACCATAAACATCATCATGAAAGGCTACTCATCTAAATGACATATGGCCTTACACAATTGGACCTCTCCTTAAGGAAATGTGTTGAACTCAATCTCCACATCTAAAGATCAGAAAAGCAACCATGGTTAAGCCTCCTTAGGTTAACTTGGTTTTCAAGCAAACCCTCAAGCAAAGGAGATCTCCAAGGCTATAAAAAGGGCTCCCACTTCTCACTTGAAGAGCATCACATATCTCACTTGATAATATGTAGATCATACACTTTACTTATATTTTAGTAGTTTCATTTCTTATAGTTTTTATAGAAGATACTTGGCAAGAAGGTGAGGAAGGAATCGACAACTTCTTCCTTCACTTCTTCATCAACTTAGTTAGGTGCAACTGCACCAGGAAGTCAGTGCTTCTGCAGTGCAGGGCAATTTTATGCAAGAGTGCTTCAATCAGTGTAATCTCTACTTTATTGATATCTCTTGTATTTTCATCTATATTAATATGTTTCATTCCATCCATCTTTGCCTTGCAATGCATATTGTGAGCTAAACCTTTTTGGTTGAGATGTTCTAACTTTATAATGAACTTTTGAGTAAGTTATTGTGCTTTTTAGTGTTGCAACCATTTTGGGTCTTGTGTTATACTACATCCATCTTATTTTAAGGTTGATCACTTAGCTTAGAATAAGTAGAGTTATATTCACAGACATGGTTTATAATTAGAAATCAAGACTAATAAGGGTGAGTGTTTTAATGAAGGCTTTGTTAACTTGTGTAATAAAGAAATCTTTATTAAAACCATGTTAAGTCCGATACATAGGATAACATAGTCCTTAGGGTGAAACAGTGGGAACTTCAAAGGCAGGAGTGAACTTATTTAGCAAGTCCAGACATGGGAAGCTTGTAACGAAACTCTGAAGAAAATAGCTGAAAAGCACACACTCATGCAACTGCACTCAATGCTTCTGCACCTTTGGTGCTTCTGCACCTTTGGTGCTTCTGCACCTTGGTGCTTCTGCATCACTAAAAGCATAGAAACTCTCAAAAGAACATTATTTAGTGAAAACATCTCTACCATCTTTCTCAACTAATTTCCTTCGTATTCTTTTACATATTTGCATTCTATTTTTACTTAACTAAAAAAACCCCAAAATTTGTGAGTAGAATAGTAGTACTAATTTATATGCTTTCTAAACATACATAAAGTTAACCCAATCCCTGTGGGTTCAACCTTTCTTATCATTGTATTACTTGTTTGTGACTGTGTATACTTGCACATCTTTTCACACCCCAGTCATCTTTGTCACATCATTTCCTTCATCAATTGCTGCAATAACATAACTGAATTTCTCAATCATTGTTCTCAGCACCTTTTCAACAATTTCTCCTTGATCCACCTTATCACCAAATATCTTCATTTTGTTGACAATCGTGAGAATTCTTCCAAAATATTCCGTGACAGGTTCTTCTTCCTTCATACTAATCAACTCAAATTCTCTTTTTGCTGCACGTAATTGAGATCTTTTCACTTTTGTTGTTCCTTGAAACTTCTGTTTGATTGAGTCCCAAACAGCTTTTGCAGAATCTTTCTCAAGAATTGTTTCAACAATTTCACGATCAATTGATTGGAAAAGATAGTTTCTGGCTTTCAAATCCTTCAATTTGGCTTCATTGTTGGCTTTGATGTGTTCTAGTGTTGCTGGCGATGGAAGTTTTGGTACTCCTCCTTCCACAACGCTCCAATACTCTTTGGAACAAAGAAGAATCTCCATGAGCATGGCCTCGTGCTCGTAGTGTCCATCAAACTTTGGAATTAAAGCGTGCATGTAATTTGCATTGTTCTCTTTGTCCGCCATTGATGCGAACTCAGTTCTTGGATTCTTGCAGGTCCCTCTCTTTCAAGCTCTAGATACCAATTGTAAAGACTAGAGAGAATTGTTGAGGGAAAATCACACTAACTTTCATTGAATGATCCCCTTTTATAGGAGTAGTGTTTTACATGAAAAATCAGTTATGCAACTAATTGATATGTGCATTCTGTTACAGCATGATTAACTAATTCTAATTGCAGTTAATGCACTAATTAAACACTACTAATCAAGCTAATTACAATTAACACAACAGGCATCTCTCACGACGGTGTATGGCAAGAAAGCGTTGTGGCAGAGCAGCAGAGGCAGCATTGGAGTGGTGGTGACAGGCGGCAATGGTAGGCGGTGGAGCGAGCCGATGAGGCGGTGGCGACATGGGAAACGGTGCCGCAATAACAAGTGAGACGCGTCTCTGCTTTAATAAAAAAGGCGCCACAGCATATTTCTATCTGTTCTGTACCGTACTTCTGAAGTAGTTGGTAGATGTCGTCCTTGATCGGTGGTGTTCGATCTTGATGTGCCGGTGATCGATCTTGAAATGGCGGTGTTGTACCTGCAAGAATACTCTGATGCTAAAGTCAGTATCTGGGTGAGTCAGTGTTTTGTCTTTGAAATTGCTTACATTTATGAGTATTGAAGGTGGTATTTATAGAGTTTTTGTGATGTTTGTTCCGAGGATCTTGAGCCGTCAGATCTTGCCGAGATATCTGAACCGTTGGTTGATTGGGCTAGATTTTCTGGCTATGGGCTGGTTTGTCATTGGGCATTGCAGGGGGTGTAAATATTGCTGAGTCCTTTTACTTATTACCATAACAGTGGCCCCCCAAACCTGGTCGCCTGAGGGGCGATCTTGGCTTGACAAGCCAATGTCACCTTACGTTGTCGATCATAGGGCGCAACGAGCTTTCTTTTTGAGGGACTCACAAAGGGGTGTCTTATGTCGGTCATGGGTTTTGTCGAGCTTGATTTACTTAATCGATCTCGAGATGTACCAGGCTTTCTTTACCGAGCTTTCTTTTGAGCAGTGGGATTAGTGCCTTGGATTCAGTGCCAGGCTTTAAATGTTTCTGACACGGCGTGCATTACGATGGCGGTAATGATGGTGACGTTTTGTTTTTAGTGCCTGATCTTTGGGCTTTGATTGGACGCGTCGATTCGACTTCCAGGCCCAATCCATAATATTCGGTCCACTATAAATAGGGGGTCACTTGCTTTTGTTTTGTTGCTGCATAACTTCTTCTGCTCTGACTACCGGTCTTGATTAACTCCTTCTGCTCTGACTTCCGGTCTTGAAGTGTCGAACTTTTCTTCGAGCAAAGCGGTCAGGCGATAGTAGCTTATCTTCAGGTCGGCAAAAAAGAGTTCTTTCAGATCCGATCTACTCATCTGCTTTATTTTGAGGTTAGTTTTTAATGTTTTCTATTTGCATTTGCGTTTTGGACCCCTCCTAGTTTTTCATTTTGTTCGCTCAGAGTGGGGATCGTCAGGTCGGGTTCCGACTTATTTGCGGAACCATTTGCGATTTTTTTGTCCTGACACTTCGTCCCCCATTTCTGCAGCTTCTTAGATCTGGCGAGGACCAAACAAACCCGTAGGGACATAACCGAATATCGAAACGAGTTTGTGAAGATCATGGCCTCCGGTGGTGACATCCCTGAAAGTCGAGAGAATCAGTCAATGGTTGGTACTCCAGACGAGCAAGATCATCCGCCCTCTGCTCCTACCAGCGAGCAAGCGGAGGAAAATGTCAGTGTTGAGAGTTTTTCTCTGGTAAACGATGTTAATGAGTCCGCTCCAGAAGTTGTGGGAGCTATGGATGAAGATCGGAGGATCGATGTGGTGGCTCTTTCTTCGGATTCTGATGAGGAGGTTCGATCAGGGGAAAGACAGGGGAGCTCGGATACTATTGAATCGGAGAGCTCTGATGCCTATTTTGGGACGAGCTCCATGCTTGAAGATGATTCTGATCGGGACGATGCCGATGGCATGGATCAGCCAAGTGCGAGTCGTGCTTCTGATGTTTCATTCGATGGTTATTCCAGTACCGGTCCTGGGGCTCATGATCTACCGGTGCGGGAGGTTCGTCCTTACGATTGGGTTTCCGCCAAGGTTTTGGAGATCGAATCGTTGTACCGTTCGGGCCATAACCTAGAGTCGGTAAGTCGAAAAATTGCTGGTCGTTCTGAGAGGAATATTTGCAGGGTCGAAGGCATGAATTATGGAGAGCACGTGGCTTCCTGGGCAGGAGATCTGAAATTTACTATGTACCATGTGACGATAAATGATATGAACATCCGGCCTCCTTTTACTTCCCTCGAACAAACAGTTCTGGCGGAGCTGGACGTAGCACCCTCCCAGCTACATCCAAATGCATGGGCTTTCCTCCGAGCCTTTGAGTTGATGTGTATTCACCTGGAGAGACCGGTGTCGTCCCCACTTTTCTTCCATTTGTTGGAGCTTAATCGGAATAGTGGGGAGGACAATTCTGGCCATGAGCATGTCAATTTTCGCTCAAGGCGAGGAGCGAAGATCTTCAAAGCTTATGCGGACTCACTGTGGGGAAGTTGGAAGCAGCTTTTTTATTGGGTAGAACCGGTTAATGATAAGGCCATTGACTGTGTAGGGAAGTTTAGAGCTGATGGTCGGACCTTGGTGTCCACCAAGTTCCCTATTGGTTGGAGTCATGGTCATTTTAACCGGTCTTCGCATTCTTACTCCGTCAGTGAGGATCGGTTGAGCGCTGAAGATCGTCTTACGAAGGCGATTCTGATTTTTATTTTCCAAAGGGTTCCGTTCTCAAAGCATAAATATCGGGGTATCCCTACGGATCGTCTAGTCCAGGCTGGGAAGCGGGCGCGGGTGCAAAGGGTTTTAGGTAGATCGTCTTTCTGTAGTGGATTTTTGTGTATTTGAATTTTTCTGTAAGTTATATAACTCTTATATTTCTTGTTTTTTGACACGATGGCGCCTAAGAAGCTCGCATTTTTGAAGAAGCTGGCGATGCAATCGGCTGGTGTTGAGCAAGCAGCGGTACCGTTGCAAATACCTTCTCAACCTAGACCTGTTGTCGAGGATAAAGAGGTCTCCATCGCTGCCTAACCCGTTACAACCGTTACTCAGAAAAATCTGGCACGTTTCGAGGCTGAGAAGGGGAAAAGGATTGATGTGGGGACCTATGTAAAAAGGGGGCGAGCTGGGGTCGATGATGAGTCTGGATCGGCCAAAAAAGCAAAGATTGGGAAGAGGTCCAAGCATAAACACAAGGCTATTCCCCTGGACGAGAAGTTTTTGGAACAAAATTTCGAGCAGTGGCGGGAGGATCCCATTGCAGCATCGGCCCAGATTTTCCTGAATCTTGCCGAGGTTCATAAAATCGCAAAAACGAAGTACAAGAAGCGAGCTGAAAGTGGGTTTTTTTGTTGTTTTGCCGGTTTTGTTGATTTATTTATGATTTTCCTCTTTGTTTTGATATCTTTCTTGATACGTCTGTAGAGTTGCTGGAGACCGAGAAGACAAAACGTTTTAAACTTTTGGAGGAATTGTCTGCGAGGGCCAATGAGCCGGGTAAAGCCAAGTCTGAGCTTCGGGCTTTGAAGGAAGGTGCAGAGATCCTTACAGCGTTGAAGGTAACTGCCCTGAATCGTGCAGAGACTGCCGAAGCTCGTGTGAAGCAGCTCGAAGATCAGCTCAAGGTCCTAGAGGAATCTGAGGCCGAGGCAAAGAGAAAGGCAAGGGTCTCGGAAGAACGGATCATCGAGCTGGAGGATAGCTTGAATTAAAGCTCGGAGGTGAGGGCGGAATCTAGTACCGACCCAAAAGCCCGTATTGCCGATCTTCAGGCTGCCCTCCAACAAAGTAATTAACTAGAAATTCGCTAAATAGTGACTGATTTAGCGACCAAAAAAATTCGGTCACTTTAGCGACCGATTTAGAGACCAATTCAATAGGTATAAAATAATTTTTGCTTAGTGACCGATTTTTCGGTCGCTAGCTTTAGAGACCGCTTTTTCGGTCACTAGTAGCGACCGATTTAGAGACCGATTCAATGTATAAAATACATTTTGCTTAGTGACCGATTTTTCAGTCGCTAACTTTAGAGACAGCATTTTGTTTAGTAGAAATTTTGGTCATCCGCGCTCTTTGTTTTCACCTTAGCGCCATCTTTTTTAGTTTTGGTTCTAATTTCTTTTATTATTTTTTTCTAACTACATCCTAAATTATCAACTCAATTTTTTTCTGCCTCATTCCCTAATCTCTCATACCCTGATCTTTGACGTTTCAACAGCGTTCCTTTCTCTCTGTTTCCAGCGTTCTTTTCTCACAGCTCACTCACAACTCCCTTGCCGTCATCCGCTCACGGCATTCATCAGCAAGGTCATCCGCTCTCACGGTTCGTTCTCGTTTGGGTTCCCTCTCCGTCTTCCGCTCACGAATCTTCAGTCGCTTGGGTTTGTTCTCTCTCTTGGTTCGTTCTCTCTCTATCTCTCTGAAAACAATTTTGTTTTTTGAAAAATTTTCCTCAGTTGATAGGGTTTGTTGATTTGTGTATTTAGGGTTTTGTTGATTTTGTGTATTTAGGGTGCAATGCCTTTCTCCCTATTCATTTCCCCCAAATCACAAAAAACCCTAAAATGGCTTTCTCTCCTCTCTTCTTTCCACTGAAAATGCTAAACACTCTCAAAAACCCCTAAACGATTTCAGAATCACGATTTCATCGCTGCTGTAATGGAGTAGTAATGATTTCGTAAGCTCTCCTCGATTTCGTCGCTGCTGTTTCAGAATCAGGATTTTGTCGCTGCTGTCACAACATTTACAACCTTTCGCTGCTATTTTCGTAAGCTCTCCTTCTCTCCATTTCGTTTTCTCCATTTCATTTAATCATTTAAAGAAATAGTAGGAGCACAATGGACACTGTTACTGGTTGGATAAGAGAGATTGAAAGAACTGAGATTTTGTTTCTTTTTTGTATGAGACTTTAAACACTCACTTGTTAATGTTAAGTGTCAATATTATTTGTTTTACTACAAAGAGAGCTTGTGCTCCATTTCAGATAGTGCAAGAGTTTTTATGTTAATCTTTATTTACCATTTTTTCTATCCCGGTAATATTGTCTGATAATTCTCAAGTAAATGACTAATAATTCTCTTACCTTGCTTTCTTTGATGCACATCTTTTTTATGTTAAGTTTTCAATGTTAACATATATTCTTTGGTGCCTACTGATGCATATATTTTTTTACTTAGTTTGATTTGAACCGTATAAGTGATGCTTCTTAATTCTGAGTTACTATGCTGCTACTGTATGAACTTTATGAGTTAATGGGTTAGGGGTGTTCAATTAGGGGATAGGGAAAGTTTTAAGGTAAATAATGTGTGTGTGCATTTCTACAATCTATTTCCTACAATCTATTTCCTACTATCTGTTTCTTGTTCAGAGTTAATTTCAAACACTGTTTTGGGAAATGGTTGTTAGACTTGATCAGATGTGTAAATCTTGGCCTGTTAGCAAGACATAAACCTATGTCACATCATGACATTGGTATACCCAAGTAATATATATGATTTGCTGTTTTCAATCAGTACAACTAGATTGTTTATTTATCTTATATGGAATCACTTGCTCTGTTTGATATGTATCATATTCTTCTCTTTGTGTAAGATGTTTGATCTTAGTAATGTCACAATTTAGTGTTATTATTCAACTAAATTTACATGAATTCTTTCTAATTTTGAAAATTGATGTATGGTCTTCAAATTTGATTTTTAGCTGACCCCACCTAGTGGGAAAAGATGTTGGTGATTGTTGTTGCTTTTGACTGGGGAATTTTCTTAGTAAACTGAATCTATTATATGCATCAGGTCTTCAAAGATGAGGAAGGATATAAAGCTGCATGGTTCGTAGCCAATATTTTTGAGCTTGAAGGATGGTAAAGCTTATGTATGCTACACTTCGCTTGTAGCTGTTGAAGGTTAGTCAAGCTTATATATGCGTGTACTTTGATAAGAATGGAGGTATCTTATTGATTAGTTGACCAGTTACAAAAAAATGTTAACACCTACACCTTCAATTGAGGCTTTGGATTTTGTATTGTAATTATATAGCATAAGAAACTGTCTTAATTTGTTGCACTGAATATGCAGTTGTTGCTCATTGATTTGGTTAACGACACAACTCTCACTCAAGTATGCAGTTGTTGCTCAGTAGCTTGGTTCAGAAGGTTAGTACAAGATTAGAAGGTTAAGATCTTTTGCAAATATATCTAGTAGATGTGACCTAGTATTGATATACACTCTTGAATCCAAATTACTTCCATAGAAATTTGCAGCAATGATTCAGAAGATTGATTAAAGAAAACTTGTATGCACTTTTGTAAATATGACAAATATGATTAATCTTGTGCCGACGTTAAATTTTCTAAATAAAAATACTTTCACACAAATTCAAACAATGATTCAAAAGATTGGTTAAACCAAGCATTTATGCCAAATACCTTATGTTCAGAAGATTCAAAATAATTATATCAGCACATATGTTTTAGAAGGTTTAGCAATTAAAACCTTAAGGAAAAATTTGGTTTCTCTAATCTCACTACATTGATTTTCCAAGGATTGGAACTGATTCAAATATGTTTTAACTGAACAATCATATCAAGAGTTCAAATATGCAGATCTTAACAAATAATCAAGAGAAGATTGCACACTATAATTGTGATTTATATACAGGCTGCAATTCATGAAAGAGTCCAATACTCAGACCTCTTGTTGGCAATTTTCAGGTATACCACTTGGAAGGAACTCAATAGCTTTCCATATGTGATGTAGTTTTGTAACAGAAATGCATTTCCAACTGCATAATTGGTTCTAAAATTCAGTGGAGTTCTACAATTGCAAAACAAAGTGATATGTTGGTGATGTCCAGTGGAGTTCCTCTTGGTGCCTACGTGGCTACGTGAATCTTGATGGCTATGTACATGAGATAACAAGACATAATTCAGTATCTATCACAACTTTTCTATTTTCCCTACAAGTTATGTTTTTTATCTTCCCTCCAACGAGTCAGAAATTTCATTGACTGAATATACATCAATAAGATTATGGTGATGATGTGGATCAGAAAATCCCCTGTTTTTCTTTCCACTTGTTATCTCTAGTACAAGCACACCAAAGCTGAAGACATCTGATTTGACTGAAATAGATCCATGCTCAGCATATTCGAGAGACATATAGCCATATGTTCCCACCATTCTACCAAAAAAAAAAATAAGAAACTGTCTTAAATTTAATTTTATAAGCTTGAATTTTTGCAAATGCACTGAATTTTGTGTAAATTCAATCATATATGCATTGATGAACGAATTATTATATACTAGTCTGCTTTGCATTTTGATCTGTTTTTGTATCATTTACAATTACAATTGGAAAACTTTTCAGTTGAATCTAGGTTTTAATATTTGAATTATTGAATTGTTGGGATGACACATGATTTGTATCAAAACATGTAGTTGTGGAAGTTCTTAATTAGTTTGCTTTCAATCTGAATCTATTACAGGATTATTAATCCATTATCCTATGTAACAATAATTCTGCATCTCTGATTGTTAACAGGTGCCAAAACAGATGAGCCAAAGGCTGCTGATCCATTGTCTCAATTCCAAAAAGGTGCTGTTTTTATGGTATGCTGGACTTGTGGGAAGAAGGGTGATCACTGGACCTCAAGGTGTCCGTATAAGGATCTTGCCCTACCGTCTAAGGGGTTTGTCAATAAGGCTGCTGCGACCGATGCTACTGCCACTGCATCTGGTTCAACCAAGGGTGCTTGTGTACTCCCTTCTCAGAGAGCAGGCGCAGAGCGCACTACATGATCAGACATGAGGCGGAGGAATTATGAGAATTCTGTGCGGGTGACAAACCTCTCAGAGGACACGAGGGAGCCTAATTTGCTCGAGTTGTTCCGTCCTTTTGGTGTTGTGAGTAGGGTCTATGTTGTATGACGAAGATGATGAAGAGTCTAATTCAGAGGGACAAAGTGGCGAAGAGAGTTAAACATTTTATGTATTTTGTTACGACTTAGAAACTAATTACTATGTTATGTAGGTTTTAATCTAAATTGACTATTATGTTTTTTTACCAAATACATTATGTTTTTTAATGTAATGGCTATTATGTTTTTAACTAAATTTTTCTATCAGTTGCTATATTGGTTGCTAAAACTAGTCATCAAATAGTCCAAATCAGTTTCAAAAATTTGGTTGAGCAGTCATTAAAACAGTCACTAAAACAGTATCTAAACTAGCTACAAATCAGTCACCAAAATAGTTGCAAATCAGTCACCAAAACAGTTGCTAAACCAGTCACCAAATAAGTTGCTAAATCAGTCACCAAATCAGCCGCTAAATCAGTCACCAAAACAGTCACTAAATCAGTCACCAAATCAGTTGCTAAATCGGTCACCAAATTAGTCTCCAAATCAGTCACCAAAACAGTCACCAAAATAGTTGCTAAAACAGTCACTAAATCGGTCGCTATTTTCGGTCACAAAAATCAGTCTCTATTTTCGGTCGCTAAATCGGTCACGATTTCGGTCACTAAATCGGTCACTAACGAAACGGTCACCAAATCGGTTGCCAATGGTTAGCGACCAGTGATTTAGCAACTGATCTTTTTTTTGGTCGCTAATTCGGTCACAAAATCGCTTAGTGACCGATTTTTCCTGTATAGTGACCGAAAAACCGGTCACTAAATGACGTTTTTTTTGTAGTAAGAGGGGCGCAAAGGAGGATGCTGAGGCGGCACTTGAGATGTACAAAGAAGGATTTCAAGGTGCCCTTTTGCAGGTTCTTTTACTTCATCCCCCTCTTCCGCTAGACCCGATGGTTATCGATGTCGATCACGAGGTCGATGGGAGGCGTATTGTCAAGGTCGACCTAGTGACGGAGGAGAAGACCGTCGTCTTTTCGACCTCAGATGTTTTATGATTTCTAGCATTTTTTGCAGAAGTTCTGGGTATATGCTTATCTGATCAAGTTTTGCATAGACTTAGAACTTCGTCATGTAATTTGGAATTTTGAGGGCTCGGCCGTATCCGAGATGCTTTGTAATCAAAAAATACTGTAATCGATCTTGATTTTGGATCTCATTACGAGCTTTATGAATGCTTTTTTAATTCTGCAAGTCATATACGTCGTATTTTAGAGATCGTTTCGCACCTGAGGGGCTTGAGGTGGTTTAAAAACGCTGGCCTATAGAGCAGATTACCAGGACTCGGCCCAGACTTAACTCGCCCTATAGGGGTATTGGCAGCTGTGGCCAATGGTCGTTCTGAGGATATTTCGATCCTAGAAGACCTGGTCCCTTTGAAACAGTTTACTAAGACTCGGCTCGGATTTAACTGGTATCAAAGGGTTGCGACCATGGTTGGTAGCTTGGGGGACCCCAAGATCGGACCTGAGGGGCTCGAGGTTCGAGTCACTTTCGAAGCTGTAAATTTGATCCTTTTACAATGATAGGAGCAGTCCTAAGTGGTGTCTTTTTTTGGAGAGATTGATGCAATTTCCGTTTTTAAATGTAATAACTCTTCAGTTTCGTTGCATTCCAAGTTCTTTGAATCTTTTTTCCTCTCTTAAGGCTTGGCTATTTTCGTTGAGTTTTGGGATTTTCCGTTCTCCAGCTGAGTTCGCCAATCTCGACAGGAATGACCGCCTCGCTGCCGTAAGAGAGTCAAAACAGCGTCTCTCCTATGGAGGTTTGTTGGGTGGTCCTATATCCCCAGAGGACATAAGGTAGCTCTTCTACCCAGTTTCCTTTTGCGTCGTCTAGACGTCGCCTTAGGTTGTTTAGTATTATTTTGTTAGCCGCTTCTACTTGTCCGTTGGTTTGAGGGTGTTCAACTGACGTGAATCAGTGCTTGATTTTTAGGTCGAACATCAGCTTTCTGAAACCCTTGTCGGCAAATTGGGTTCCATTGTCCGTTATCACTACCTCGGGGATGCCGAACCTGCTCATGATGTTTTTCCTGAAGAATTTGATGCAGTTTCTTGCAGTTATGGTAGCCAGGGGTTCTGCTTCTATCCATTTGCTGAAGTAATTGACTGCGACGATTAAGTATTTGATTTGGCCTGGAGCTGTCAAGAATGGCCCCAGGAGGTCTATCCCCCACCATGCAAATGGCCATGTGGAGGACAAGCTCGTTAGATCTGTTGGAGGAGCAATGTGGACGTTGGCGTGAATCTGACATTTTTTGCATTTCTTTACATAAGCACTGGCATCAGCCGCTATAGTCGGCCAGTAATATCCAGCACAGAGAGTTTTTTGAGCCAAAGAGCGAGCTCTGAGGTGTTGACTGCAAATTCCCCCATGTATTTCTGCCAAGACATAAGCTGCTTCTTCTCCCTCAATGCATTTCAACAACGGTGAGGAGAGGCTTCTTTTGTACAACGTTCCATCAATGACTGAATAGGAAGAAGCCTTCCTCCTGACGAGTTTAGCATCGTTTTCGTCTGGGGGTTCCACTCCTGTAATGATGTATCCTAAGATTGGGTCGATCCAACTGTGAGCTTTTTCTATTATGCAAATGGTCGAGGCAAACTCAGGGTCGGGAGATACACTGGGTTTGTGGAGGATTTCCTGGATAAAGATTCGGTGATTTCCAGGAGCTTTTGTGCTTGCGAGTTTGGCGAGGATATCAGCTCTTTGGTTCTCCGCCCTCGGCACGTGTTTCACTTCTGATGTTTCAATTTGAGCTAATAACGCCCGTACTCGAAGCAGGTATTTTTGTAAGATCGGCTCTTTCGTTTCGTATTGGTTGTTGATTTGGGAGACTAATAACAGGGAATCGGTGAACAGTTTTACCCGAGGGACTCGGAGGTCGACAGCCAAGCGTAGACCAGCGATGCAAGCCTCGTATTCTGCTTGGTTGTTCGAGGTTAAAAAGCCGAAGGTTAAAGAAACTTCGATGAAGATGCCGTTCGGGCTTTCTAACATGATACCAGCGCCGCTTCCTTTTGGGTTGGAAGATCCATCGACGTGCAGGATCCAAGTATCGTTTTCGATGTTCACTGGCGTCATTTCGGCTACGAATTCCGCCAGAACTTGTGCTTTCATAGCCGTTCGGGCTTCGTACCTGATTCCGAACTCTGATAATTCTACTGCCCACTTGATCATTCTACCCGCGAGATCGGGCCTATGCAGGATTTGCCTGATGGGGTAATTAGTCCGTACGATCACGTGGTGAGCGACGACGTAAGGTCGAAAGCGTCGAGCTGCGGTGATGAGAGCCAAAGCGATTTTTTCGACCTTCTGATAGCGACTCTCTGCTCCGTGTAGAGCTTTGCTTGCAAAGTAAACTGGGCTCTGGCAGGTTTTTAACTTCCGCACAAGAACGACCCCTAAGGCTTCCTCCGAGATAGCTAGATATAAGTATAAGTTTTCGCCTTTGCTTGGTCTAGTTAAGATCGGAGGTTCGGTGAGGACCTTTTTGAGCTGGTTTAAGGCCTCATCTTGCTCAGTAGTCCATTTGAAATCCTTTTCCTATTTTTTAAGTAGTTTGAATAGGGGAAGGGATTTGAACGCCGCATTTGATATGAAACGAGATAAGGCGGCGATCATGCCGTTAAGTTTTTGGACTTCCTTTTTGGTTGTCGGAGTTCGCATTTCTGTTATGGATCGACATTTGTCGGGATTTGCTTCGATTCCCCTTTCTGTTAAGTAAAAGCCTAAAAATTTCCCAGTTCGAACTCCAAATGTGCATTTTTCTGGATTCAGTCTCATATTATTTTGCCGGACTTCGAAGAAGATCTCCCTAAGGTCGTTGACGTGCTTGTCATCGGCTTCGCTCTTGGCGATCATGTCGTCGAGGTAGACTTCAACACTTTTGCTGATTTGATTTCGGAAGACTTTGTTCATCATCCTTTGGTACTTGGCTCCGGCGTTTTTCAGACCGAAAGGCATGACGCGGTAGGCGAAGTTACCTTGGTCGGTCATGAACGCAGTTTTTTCTTGGTCAGGAGGGAACATGGCAATCTGGTTATACCCAGAGTATGCGTCCAAAAAGGATAACAAACGAAAACCTGAAGCGTTGTCTACAAGTTGGTCTATGCTGGGGACAGGGAAAGCGTCTTTTGGGCAGGCTTTATTAATATCGGTGTATTCGACGCACATGCGCCATTTCTCGTTGCTCTTCTTAACCAGCACCGGATTTGATAACCAGGTTGTGTATTTGACTTCAGAAATGAAGTTTGCTTTTAAGAGATCGTCTACGGCTTTTTCGGCGGCTGTAGCTTTCTCGCTACTCTGAGCTCGCTTTCTTTGGGTGACCCACTTGGCTCCTGGATTAACTGCGAGCTGGTGGCAAGCGACTTCAGAAGGAATTCTGGGCATGTCCTCTGCCGACCAGGTGAAGATGTCTGCATGGTCTTTGAGACATTGGGTTAAATCAGTTTTAACCTCATTAGATAAGTCGGCTCCGATCTTGATGGTTCTGGAGGGATCTTCACCGAGCTGTACCTCGATGAACTCCCCGTTAGGTTGGGGCCTTTTCATTTTTCGTTTGAGCTCTTTGGCCAGCCCGTCATCATCTTCATCATCCGTACTCTCAGGATCGTATCTTGCATCTAAGTCTGTTGCGTTCACCTCGGTAGGTCGAGCTTTACCTTTGGGAGTAGTGTTTTCGGGAGGGGGAACCCCTTCCTGCTCCAAAGCTTTTTGCTCGGTCTTTGTCCATAAGAAGAAACATCTGGAAGCACACTCCATATCGGAGTTTAAAGTGATAACTTTATTGCAGAGAGAGTGGAATTTCATTTTTAAGTGCGTGGTGGACGTCACTGCTCCGAGCCTGCCTAAAGTCGGTCTTCCAATGATAACGTTGTAGATGGATTCGCAAGGTAGGATAAGGAACTTGGTTTTGATGGTTCTTATCATTGGCTCAGCTCCGTAGGAAACCATTAATTCCAAATGGCCTAGCGATTTTGTCCGAAATCCGTTAAATCCAGATAGGGCTGCTCCTCTGTATGGAGTGAGCTCCTCTCTGTCGATCCCCATTCTGTCAAGGAGATCGACAAAGATGATGTCGGATGAGTTCCCTTGGTCCACCAAGATTCTTCTCACTTCTTTGTTGGCAATGACTGCCGAGATTATGAGGGGTACGTGTTTGTTGAGTTTCCCATCAATAAGATCTTCATCACTAAAAGAAAGTGGAGGTCGGTTTGTCGTGGTTGGCGTAGCTGAGGTTGAGGTCACGCTTAACAATTCTTTCCACGTTCGCTTCATTGTTTTTCCAGACTCCACATGCTCAAAACCTCCTGCGATCATCATCATCACTGAGTGACCTTTCGGTGTTCTAGTATCATGATCATCATTGTCGGAATAGACTTTTGTCTTACCCCTTCTGCTGGGTTCCTCGTTCCTCTCGTCTTTAACCTCTCCGGTAGTTGCTCCTGATTTTTTAACATAACCGGACAATTTACCCCGTTTGATCAAGTCTTCAATGTCGTCTTTCAAAGCATTGCAGTGGTTCGTGTCATGACCATTACTTCTATGATACCTGCAGTATTTGCTGGATCGTTGTCGAGATCGGGGAGGTAGAGGTTTGGGGGTCTTAACGTCTTTGAACTCGACATTCCAACATTCCCCATATAATTGGGCGTTGGAGATGTTGAGTTCAGTGTATACTTGGTGACGGTTCCGAGGTCGGGGATCCCTGTTACCTCGGTTCTCGTTTCCTCGGTTATCTCTTCCGTAGCGGGGTTTCGATGGTCCGGCCTGTGTTGACGGATTTCCGATCTTGGCGCTTTCCTCTTCATTGATAAAACATTGGGATAATTGGAGAAAATCTTGCAAAATATTAGGTTCCTAAGTGTTGACAAGTTTTTTGAAAGGGCTTCCGGGGAGTAGGCCCTGCACCATGAAGAAAATACGGAAAGTGTCGTCTAGTTCTCGAACTTGAAAAGCCTCGTTGTTGAATCTCTTTATGTATTCCCTGAGAGGCCTGTCTTCCTTTTGGACCACGGACATTAACACCGCTTTGTTCTTGGGTTTACTTTTGGAATGGGCAAAGTGAACTGAAAAGAGTTTTGCCAATTGGTCCCAAGTGGATAGGTGTTCGTCTTCAAAGTCCGAAACCATTCTGATGCTACTTTGTCAAGAGTTAACGGGAAGATTCGACATTTCATCTCCATGGGGACGTTCCGGTATTGCATAGTGGTGTCAAATTGATCGAGGTGCCTGTCTGGGTCGCCCGTTCCATCATATGTTTTCAGACCTCCGGGCGGTTTTTCGAGGTACCTCAGAACTCGATAGCTATCAATAGTCGCGGTGAATGTGCCCTTTCGCTCGGTTAACAGCGCCTGAGGTCGTGGCTGACGCTGGTAATGGGGATCGGGATAACCGTGGTGTCGAGGTTGTGCCTTTTCAGGGTTATCCCCTCAGCTCCTGGAACGTCGTATTGGAGATGAGGAGGCTAAAAATGAGCGAGGTCGGGGGAGTTATCCAGTTCATTAAGACCATCGTATTGTCGAGCCGGAGGAGAACGGGAACCATTCTCTCGTTGTCGGCGAGGAGGAGAACGACGATATTCATCAAAATCGTCATATTGTCGAGCCGGAGGAGAACGGGAACCATTCCCTCGTTGTCGGCGAGGAGGAGAATGATGATAGCGGGAGTTATCCAATTCATCAATATCGTCATATTGTCGAGCCGGAGGGGAACGGGAACCATTCCCTCATTGTCGGCGAGGAGGAGAACGATGATAGTGTCTTCTCCTGGGTGGAGATCGATGTCTCCTTCGAAACGAGTTCTTTTCAGGGGAGCTCGGTTCGGGTGATTCCTGGTCCGGAACGTCTCGCACCCGGAGATTTGCTACCTCGTCCTCAAGGTCGGTGAAGCGGCAGTTTCTTTTTTGGTTTACGGCCTCCTGTCGAGCTTGCCGAGTTATCTGAACCGTTGGTTGATTGGGCTAGATTTTCTGGCTATGGACTGGTTTGTCATTGGGTCTTGCAGGAGGTGTAAATATTGCTGAGACCTTTTACTTATTACCATGACACTATCGATCAGATTGATCGAACGGCTTAAAATAATGTCAGGATCCGTTCCCGTTTGAAAGGAATCTTTTACATCTTATCCATTTGTCCGCAAGAAAAAGAACTAACTAGCTGTGTGAATGAAATCACCATGACTTCATCTAATTGTCACCATTACCATTACCATTATTACCTAACCTTTCAAAACGTGTTTACTTCTCAAACCTTCTACAGTAACCCACTCTTATAATCTCCCCAAAAGACGATGACGTGTCTTTTCCCCCTCTCCCACCAATCCACCGCACTCAAACCAATCCATCAAAATTCTCCTCACACACAAACCCAAAACACCATCACCAAACGCCGAACCTCCAAAATGGAAGTTAAACACCGCGCCGTTCGGATCCTAATTTCGAAGCTAAGCTCCGTATCCGAACGTGCTCGAATCGACTCCCTTTGCGAGCTTCGTCTCATGTCAAAGCAAGACCCAGAAACCCGACCCATAATTGCCGAATCAGGTGCCATCCCTTACCTCGCTGAAACTCTCTATTCATCTTCGCACCTTTCGCAAGAAAACGCTGCCGCAACACTTCTAAACCTTTCTATAACAGAAAAAGAACCTCTCATGTCCACGCGCGGTGTTCTCGACGCGCTTGCACACGTTATCTCTCATCACGGTTCTACTTCCGCCGTTGCCGCTGTTCAATCCTCCGCCGCTGTTATTCATAGTCTTCTTTCTTCTGTTGATGATTATCGCACTGTTGTTGGATCTAAACGCGAGATCGTCTACGCTCTTGTTGATATTCTCCGTTGTCATCGTTCGTCTCCTCCGCGTACTGTTAAGGACGCGCTTAAAGCGCTTTTCGCCATCGCGCTTCATCCGCTTAATCGCGCTACTATGGTGCAGTTCGGCGTTGTTCCCGCGCTTTTCTCGCTTATCGTTAACGACGGTAGGGTTGGGATCGTTGAGGACGCTACCGCTGTGATTGCGCAGGTCGCCGGTTGCGATGACAGCGTCGAGGCATTCGGAAAGGCTGCCGGCGTTCGTGTCCTCGCCGATATTCTAGATCTCGCAACTGGATCTAGTTTGAGGACCAGAGAGAATGCTGTGTCAGCGCTGCTTAACCTCGTGCGATGCGGCGGTGATGCGGCGGCCAGTGATGTTAGAGACGCCGTTGCTTTTGGTGCGTTGGATGGAATCTCGGACGTTAAAGATAACGGTAGCGTTAAGGGGAAAAGTAAGGCTACGGATTTGTTGAAGGTATTGCTTGGTGGTGATTGCGGCGATGTCGTTTTGAATAGTGGTGGTTCGTCGTTTAGTTCTTCGGTGATGAGTCAAAATTCCTTATGAGTTTTGTTTCTCATTTGTGTGTTGTGATTTTGACGATTCTTTTTGTTCTTTGGTTAATTGAGTCATAGACGTGCTGATTGTGTACAAAAAATTAGATTAGTTTGTTGTTGTTACTATTGTTGATGTTGTGATTCTATTGATTATGTTGTGATATGAACAATATCATGATGTGTTGTACATTCTCACAGAAAGAAAAAGGCTTATTAATAGTTATTCTTCTGCTTTGGACTGCTTTTGATTTTTTTTCTTTAGTTGATTTGGAAATTGAAAAAATTGAGTTCAATTTATCATGAGGGATTGAAATTACGTATTTACTCCATATATAATGATTTTAGAAGCTAATCTATTCAAATTGGGTATTTACTCCATATATTTAGAAGGTAATCTACCTATCCCACAAACACAAGAATAACAGTTAATTATGCAACTCTATGGCTGAAATAGCTAGACGGAGACATAAGACGTTGTTCTTTGATCACCAAAAAAAAAGACGTTGTTATTTGTTTATGAGGGTGCCTTGTTTGGTGGTTTAGGCTCAGTAAACTAGTGCATTGGACGAGTACTAAGCACTAGTATTTAGCGTTTTTAGGTACCGTCTAGCATTTTTTGAAACGCTACTTCAAATCGCGTTTGAGTGAATAGCGTATAGCGTCTTATTTTTTGGTACTTTTACATTTACTATTTTTTTTAAATTACTTCTCTATCCTCATTAAACATTGTCATTATTAAGTGATTTAATCATTAATTAAATATATTTTTAAGTCATTTTACATTTATCAGCTACTTTAAATTTTAGCTGTTAGTTTTTCCAAACACATAATTTGTTATTTGTTAATTTGCTCATCTGTTATCTGCTATTTGTTATCTATTATTTTTTATCAAACATAGCCTTACTGTGATGAAGAAAGAAATTGGAGAAATATGGTTGTGGGTTGAAAAATTCTCCCACTAACATTTTTAACAATTAATAACTTATATGAGAAATGGTAAAAAGTATGACATGATTTGTAAGAATCATGCTGGCAACATTTAGATTCAATAAACTGAAGGATGTGAATCAATTCACAGAAGGATATGTGTTTCAAGACTGGATATGATTTGTAAGAATCTCCTACTTCTTGAAGGATGTGTTTGAATCACTTTTAACACATGTACCCGCATGAATTTTTATTAACTATTTGTGTACATGGGCTAATGGCTTAGTGGATCAGTGCTTATTTTGGAAATTGAATGGAATATTTGGTGGAGACAATGAAAAGCATCCAAAGACCCAAGTTATGATCTCCCACAACCTTTTATATGGAATCATCATCATCTTTGAATTTTAGCATTTATGTCAGGAGATATGGTCAACTGAATTTATGTTGTTTAGATTAGAATCATCAGCGACTTGTTAAAGAATATTAGTCAATGTCACAGATAGGTATTTCCATCCAGTAAGTTTAGTTTAATACAGTACTAAGCTGCATGCTTTCCTCAGCATGAGTATCTACAAGTCGAGTACGGTTTCACATTACCTGTATTTCTTTTGTTTTCTTTTCTTATAAACAAACATTAAGGGCATCAAGGCGTTTGGTATGACTTTATTAATAATTGTTGCTTCTAAACAAATTTTGTTGCGGAACCAATCGTGTTGGTTATCCAAACACAATTCTATAGTTTAAAGTACAATTGATTGCAGAGAAGGATTAGCTAATACCGCCTCTCAAGAACACACTTACCTTCGTGGCATACACACCACTCATCATAAAATAAAAGGCATGTTGGTCGTATACCGCCTCTCAAGACTAACTTAATTTTAACCACTATTAGTCAACTAATTCATACTAAACGTCTAATTTTTCTTACACCCTTCCCCCTAAAAATAAACCGTGTTCCTGAAAATCTTTTATGTATAAAAGTAAGATACGAAGTTCGACAAAACAGTCTGTCATTTTGTCAATTAGGAGGGAAAAAGTCTGCCAAAACAGATGGTTATTAAGTTATTTTATATTTGACTACAATAATTATCTGCTACTACATTAATTGCAGAACGAATCAATACAATTCTCATTGCAAACTTTAATTGTGATCGTTTCACTTTTCATTGCAACAATTCCACTTCCTTCCCATTGCAAGTTCGAATTTCTTCCTTGGTTTCATTTTCTTATGCATTGTTCTTTTTTAGATGCAAACTTTGGTTACATTTTCGTATACAAAAAAATTCCATAAAAAACAGAAACATGCACTAGTGGAAAAAATGCATTTTATAACGATCATTCATATCGGTTAAAAACGACCTGATGTTAAAAGTGACGCGGTGGCAGTTTTGTAATTAAAATTATAATATTTACATCGGTTGTCAGACGAGCCGATATAGAAACACAATCTTTACATCTTTCATATCGGTTGCATTCCATAACCGTTATGGAAAACGCAAAAAATTATGCTTCCATAACGGGTCACAAAACCACCCGTTATAGAAACGTAAAATTTTTGGTTCACTTCGCATCTCTTCCCTCGCATCTCAGCTCTTCCATTCGCTTCCACCGTATCTCCCTCTCACTGCCCTTCGCATCTCATCTCTTCCACCGTATCTCCCTCTCACTGCCCGTTTCGCATACTCTCCCTCATCTCTCCCTCTCACTGCCCTAGCTTCATTCGCGCACATACTCTCCCTCATCTCTCCCTCTCGTTGCGTCTCTCCCTCTCACTGAATCTGCGAGTTGAGAAGAAAACGCAGAACGCGTCACAACGACCTCACCACGACGCCACCACTGCAACGTCGTCACTGGGAGCCCGACCACGAGACACCGCTGCAACCACCACACTGTCGCTACAACACCGCTGTTTCCAGGTTCCCTTCTCTGAGTTTAGAGTTTCACATCCATTGATTATCTGGTTTTGATTATCTCTGATTTTAGGGATTTCGATTATCTGATTTTGATTATCTAATTTTGATTATCTCTAATTTTAGGGTTTAGGGTTTTCTATTTTGATTATCTATTTTGTCTGTTTGATTTTGAACTTTACCTATTCCAATGTTACAGTGCGATTCTATTCATTCTAATGAACTTTACCCACATGGTTTCAGTTTTATACTATATTCGTTGCTGTTTTAAATTTTTTGGTATTATCATGTTGATGGCAATTTTAGCTATTTATTTTGTACCAAGTTACTTTGAACAAGATAAAAGTTCACGGAGAAGCTAGGAGAAGTATTTTCCATATCACGAAGCTCTTGTGTGTTATTATATGAAGACCAATTTCATTTTTGTTGTCTCTGCTTGAACGCTACTTTACGGTAGCATATAGAAAAACACTAGTGAAAAATACGACAAATTAGTAGTTACCAAAGGGATGCCAAAGACACAATTATTGAAATTTGGTTTTAGCTGACTATTATTATTATTATTTAATTGAGAGTCAGTATCAGAGTCTATTAAATTGGTAATCTGTATAATGCAATCCAATCAAACAAGTTACTTCTCTTAAGTGGTAAATCAGCTAACATTTTTCCTTTTAATTGAGAGTGGGAAAGTGACACTAGCTTATTATGCTACATTATCAATTCTAAGTCTTAGTTTTAATCTTTTGTAAAGCTCAATTTATAGCAGAAAACCACTCTGCATTATGCTGATGAGGTGTTAAGCAGATAATGCATTATCAGCATCTCAAGAGTGTTGGATTATCACAATGAATATACACAAAGGGGAAAGAGAGGTCGAAGGGAGAGAGGCTGTCGAAAGAGAGGAGAGGGTGTCGAAGTTGTTTTCTGTTTGAGAGAGAGTGAACGCAAGAATAGGGAACAACTTTCACATTCAATTGGTAGTTGACTTATTACAATGTGTATTTATAACACTTAGGCAAAGCTAAACTGAGAATTTTTCAATTGCCTAATTACAGTTAAATGGATTTTAACCAATCACTAAAACTAATACACAAAGTCTTCTTAATTGCTAATAAATCCTACACAAGTTTGTAATTACACCACAATACTCTTTCTTAATTCAAACTTGCAAGGCTTAGCATTCCTATCTTGCTCCTCATAGCTTCAAAGTTGCTGGTCTTCAAACCCTTAGTTAGCATGTCTGCTAACTGTTCTTCTGTGCTGCAGTGTTCCACTGCCAGTTTCCCTTTGGCCACTTGATCTCTTAGGAAATGATACTTGATCTCTATATGCTTGCTCCTTCCATGAGCAATTGGATGCATTGCTAAATCAATAGTTGACTTGTTATCCACCTTCAATCTCATAGCACCTTCACACTTCACTTTCAGTTCAAGCAGCAACATTTGTAGCCATTGTGCCTGACTTGCACCAAATGCTGCAGCAATGTACTCAGCTTCACAGCTTGACAGTGCTACAACATTCTGCTTCCTTGAACACCATGCTATTGGAGTCTGACCCATCATGAACATGTAACCAGAAGTACTCTTCCTGTCTTCTGTATCTCCACTCCAATCAGCATCAGTGTATCCTACTAACTCAGTAGTTTCAGGCCATGCTGTACTGGGAAACAGAATTCCCCAATCGATTGTGCCCTTGAGATATCTAAGTATTCTCTTTGCAGCCACCATGTGAGCTCTCTTAGGCACTTCCATGTATCTGCTTGCCACTCCAACACTATAGACTATGTCTGGCCTTGAGTGACAGACATATCTAAGTGAGCCAATCAACTGCCTAAACAGTGTAGAATCAACACCTTCATCAGTGGCATCTTTCTGCAACTTCACAGTAGTATCAGCTGGTGTAGATACAGGCTTGCACTCAAGCATTTTAAACCTCTTGAGTACATCTGTAATGTACTTCTTCTGATGCAGGAAAATTCCCTTTTCACAGGACACAAATTCCATGCCAAGGAAATAAGACAATTTTCCTAGATCAGTCATCTCATACTCGGTCATCATCTGCCTCTTAAGCTTCACTATCTCTTGTTCATTGCTTCCTGTCACTAACAGATCATCCACATACAAGCAAATGATTATCAAGTCCTCATTCATGTTCAATCTTACATACACACCATGTTGAGTTGAACACTTAGTGAAGTTTAGCTTCTGCAGTGAGGCATCAATCTTCTTATTCCAAGCACGAGGTGCTTGCTTGAGTCCATATAAGGCCTTCTTCAACTTCATTACTTTGTTTTCCATGCCTTTCTTCTCAAAGCCAGGTGCCTACTTCACATAGACCTCCTCTTCTAATGGCCCATTGAGGAATGCAGATTTGACATCAAGTTGATTCAAACTCCATTTTCTCAAACTTGCCAATGCTACTATCAATCTCACAGTCTCAATCCTTGCAACTAGAGCATATATCTCATTAAAGTCAAGTCCAGGTTGTTGCTAGAAGCCCTTTGCAACCAACCTAGCCTTATATTTTGCAATCTCACCATTTGGCTTCATCTTAGTCTTGTAGAGCCATTTCACATCAATGGCTCTCTTGTTACTTGGTAGATTCACCATCTGCCAGGTTTCATTCTTTTCAATTGACTTTAATTCATCCACCATTGCTGCTTTCCACCTTGGATTTGAAAGAGCTTGATCAAGTGATATAGGTTCTGACTCTGCCATGAGAACCAAGTGCATTATATCAGTAACATCTTCACACAAGCCTGCAGGGTACAAGGCATAGCCTTGCAGTCTCACTGATGGGAATCTTGCTCTATCAGATCTTCTCAATTGCTCCACATTGTCATTATCCATATTCTCAACATTATTTTCATTGACATTGTTCACATTATCATCATCAGGAACAGCTGGTTCAGGCACATTCACTTCTTCCTCATCTTCAACTTGGTCACTGTCAAGTTGAGTGCTGGTTACTTTACTAGTAGCTTGCTCAGTTGATTCCTTCCAGTTCCATTCTTTTGTTTCATCTATAATCACATCATTACTCACTACTATCTTCTTGTGAATTGGATCATACAGTTTATAAGCACCAGTGCTATGATAGCCTATCAATATCATTGCTTGTGCTCTAGAATCAAGTTTCCTTCTGTTTTGTTCAGGCACATGCCTGTAACACAGTGAACCAAACATTCTGAAGTGCTTTACACTTGGCTTCACATCACTCCATGCTTCTTCAGGTGTGATGCCTTCTAGTCTCTTGGTTGGACACCTGTTCAGTATATGAGCAGCTGCATATACTGCTTCTGCCCAGAACTTATGTGGAAGATTCTTCTCTCTCAGCATACATCTTACCATATTAAGCAGAGTTCTATTTCTTCTCTCAGCTGTGCCATTGTGTTGAGGAGTATATGGAGCCATTACTTCATGAATTATACCCTCAATTTTACAGAAATCTTCAAACTCATGTGAAGTGTATTCACCACCACCATCAGTTCTAAGCAATTTAATTGAACTATCACACTGTTTTTCAACTAACAGTTTAAATTGCTTAAAAATGCTAAGCACTTCACTCTTTTTCCGTATAAGATAAATCCACATCTTCTTAGTATAGTCGTCTATAAAGGACACAAAATAGGAGTTACCTCCAATGGATTTGGCTTCAAAGGGTCCACACACATCTGAATGGATGATAGCAAGCTTCTTTGTTGCTCTAGTTGGTATTGCAGATTTATATGACTTCCTTGGTTGCTTTCCTTCACAGCATTTTCCACATATCTCCTTTGGCTCTTCAATTTGAGGCAAGCCAACCACCAATATATTCTTTTTCTGCAACATCTTCAAGCTATTGAAGTTCAAATGTCCCATCCTCTTATGCCATTTCCACACTACATCATCCACTTGTGCAACTAGACATTTTTGATCAATAAAGTTCACACCAACCTTGAAAGTTCTATTTCTTGTCATAGACACTTTCAATACAGCCTTCTCTTTGCTATCAAAAACTTCCATGTAATTTTCCCTCATGTTCATTGAATAGCCCTTCTCTAGTAATTGCCCCAAACTAAGCAAATTACTCTTCATCTGTGGAACATAAAGTACATCACTCACTATTACTTTTGTTCCATCTTCCCTTCTAATGGCTACCTTTCCAATGCCTTCTGCAATGACACGTCTGCCATCACCAAATCTGATCTTTTTCTCACAATTTTGTCAATTTCACAAAACCATTCTAAGTGGCCTGTCATGTGATTAGAGCAGCCCGTATCCAAGTACCACCATTCTACTCCACCACCTTCAGTAACTGTCATCAACATCATCACTTCTCCATCAATTGTTGCCATTAATGCAACATCTTCTTCATCAGAGTCACGAGCTAACTGTGCCTCTTCATTCCTCTTTGACAGTTATAGCATTGAATGTGTTCCTTGGATTTCTTCTTTCCCTTGCCATCACTCTCACCTCCTTTCTTCTGAGATTCTTGCTTAGGATCTCCACCCTCATTCTTGTTACTCTTCCACTTTCGTTTACCTTTCTTCTTCCAAGATTCATTACCACCACTTCCTTTCTTCTGGGATTGTGTAAACAATGCCTTCTCAGTTTCTTTCTCATCTTTCTTGACACCATCTCTGTTCTTGAACTTCAATTCATGAGCTTCTAAAGAACCTATTAATTGTTCCAATTTCAGCGTATCTAGGTCCTTATATTGTTCAATTGCAGCAACTATATTGTCAAATTTGGGTGTTAAACCCATGATCACCTTTTCAGCCTTCATTGAATCAGTGATTGCTTCACTACAACTCTTCATCTGGTTGGTCACTACAGTTAGCCTATTCACGAATTGTGTAACATCCCTAATTTTTAATGCTCGATCTATGAAGCCTAGGACCGATTCAATTATTTGTGGTAATAATTAGTCGTGTCTCGATGGGGAATAGACGAGGATAAAATTGTCAACTTTTTAGTGTATCCATCAATTTATGGTTAAATCTTGTGTTAAATGAAGGAATTGAAGCTGAAGGGCAATTCTGTGTTTTCACACCCTTCATATAAATAGCCTTATGCCTGAACCCCTTCAGCCACACCCTTGCTCACTTATTCATTTCCTAAATTCAGAAGAAGAGAGCTGGAAACTGAAGAGAGAAAAGAGAGAGGAGGGCGTGGAGCAAGGAGGAAGAAGAAGGAGGGATCCACCTCAAATACTCTTGCATGTAAGTGTTCCTTCCATCTTACCACTCCATTTTCGAATCCCTATTCAATGGTATAAGTTTCAGTACCTGATTCTCCCTATTTCTCT
The DNA here is from genome assembly GCA_039519185.1 of Astragalus membranaceus. Taxonomy (NCBI): domain Eukaryota; kingdom Viridiplantae; phylum Streptophyta; class Magnoliopsida; order Fabales; family Fabaceae; genus Astragalus; species Astragalus membranaceus. The sequence goes on from CM076846.1 coordinate 44,918,873, forward strand.
CATCTCCATTTCTGTCCTTGAAGCCTCAATGATGAAGATGGTGATGTATTAAGTGGCTGGTTGTTTGCATGTCCAGTTTTGGCTATTGGAGAGGAAGTTGTGCTTGCATTTCGAATTGGAAGGTGTTTGAAGGGTTGTGTAGCTACTGGTACCGAGGATTGAAGCACAAATTCGTAGTTGCAAATGATTAAGGATGATGATTCAAGACCAACAGAAATTCTGGGTGAAACCCGTATAAGCCATCTTCAATGTTTACATCGTATCTTCTTGTACACGACTCCTATGAACGAGATTTTTGTTTCTATGGGCACTAGACTCAAAATGATTCAAAATGAGCACAAGAACCATCGGGTTTGATTCAGAAATGAGAGAGATATCGTGTTCACAATATTCGGTAAAGAATCAAGTACTGTTCTGGACCAGTCATCTTGTTTCGGTGATATCTACCAAACTACTGGTTGCATGCATGTGAATCTTTCTCCATCAGAGAGTAGACAAAATTCTCTTCACAATGGGTACTGATTTGAAGGATTTTGGTCACGTATTGACCTAGCTATGCTCGTTGCAAATTGGCAGTTTGTTGCTGGAAGTAGCAGGAGCGGGTTCAGGAAGATTCTTGGTATCACTGTTCGTCTGAGTTCGCGAAGCTTCGGCGTTGGGTGCGATTTTCATCGCCAAAAGGTGAGTTCTATACTCACTAGGGAAATCATGTGTATATGTATGTACGTGTTCTGGTTTGAGTCTCGCGCTTTACGAAAATCGGAGTCGATAACGCTTTGTGAAAATCCACATTAGTTGCTGAAATATATGGTCGTTCAATTGGATATGTTGAGTGATTGTATGATTGATTATATGTTATGTGATTGTTGAATTAATGATTGTTCTGGACTGGATTGGTTGTTTGAAATGTCTGTTTTTATGTCTCGAAGATTATAGAATGTCTCGGTATCAGATTAAAAGCGAAACAGAACGAAATCGAGTTTTTAAACATCAGTTTTCTGCACTTCTGCAAAACATCGCGTCACGAACCGTGGCTGTCGCGACGCGACCATGAATATTTTTGTGAAGGTTTTGGTTCTGTAACTTTTCGCGTCGCGACAGAACCCGTTCGCGTCGCGACGCAGTGTAATTTTCAGCAAACCCTACCTATTTTGTTTTCGCAATAACTTTTGATCCGGTAGTCCGATTCAAGTGTTCCCAGGTGCGTTGAAAAGATTATGAAAAGGTCTAACTGAATATGTAATCAAAATTATGCAATGCCCTGTTTGTATGTAATTGTGATTGTGATGATGTTATGATGATCTTGCCATGATTTTGGATGATGATTGATGATTAGTTGAATGTTGTAAATCATGTTTATATTATGAGGTTAATTATGATTAAGTTATGCTATCATAATGTTGAGTGTGGGTGATACATTATGGTTTGGATTGAATGATGGGTAATTATAAGTTAAGTTAACGACGTTAGTAATTCCATGTGAGATCACATAATAACAAGATCATGTTAAGTATAAGATTAGGTTAAGATTTAGACCATGTTAAGTATAAGCTCATTGTTATGTTCACAGATCATTGTTCACCGTTCATCGTTCAAGGTATATTAAAATATATACATCAGGTTAGGGTGACGACCCTATTTCAGTTTAGTGTGCTAGGGGAGGGGAAGTCATGAGCCCTATGAACCTAGGCCCCATGAGGTTTGCCCACTAGCGATTAGTGGATTGGGTTCACCAGGAGCTTGTTTTGCCAAGTGACCGGTGACATGCTAAAAATCATTGTTCATTGTTCATGTGTTGTGATAACCATCTTTTATGATGATTATTACTTGCTTTCTAAGCTTGATTTTAGGAGATTTAATAAACTTGTTGTGTCAGTTATGATGTAATTATGTGTTTAGGTTAGAAATAATGGTGCAGGAATGAATTGGTTTAATTTGGGCATTTTGATGCCCTTAATGCATTTAATCATGTTTAGTGTCAGTGCCGCAGCAACAGGTGCGTGCGCAATAGTGGAAATGCGGAAGATGAGAGAGAAAGCTGCAAGGGAGTGCGGAAAACACGGAAATCAAGGCAAGGACAGGTGTCAGAGCTGTATGGCACGGAAAGATATGACCTAATGTGGGTTTCCCACAATTGCCCTTTAACCTAGGCAACATTTTCCCAAAAAGGACATCATTTTAGGGTTGTGAGCAAGGAGACACTATAAAAGGACGTTTCCCTTTCTTCATTAGCATGCTGGGCCGTCAGGGGAAGTTTAGAGATAGCTCCTCTTGCGTGCAAAAGCTCACCCATCACTACCAAACACTTCCATTGCTGAGACAGTTGCTGCAGCATCACTGGAGTTACATTTTTCTCGGTGGATTCTACTTGGACGAGCTGGATCAGTCCTCCATTGTCATCCTTGGAGCTCTCCTACTGTTCTCTCTTCGTAGTATCGTTTCTTACCTTGAAATTTGTAATATGACTTCTACTATTTTGTTTAAGTTATTTTCCATGTTTTGCAAGCTCAATATGAGCTAAATACTCATAGTTGAGATGCTGGATCTGATGTAGCTAAATTACTATGTGATTAATGAAGTATGTTCAATGTTATGCATTTTACCTTGTGTGTGAAAATATTTCCATTTTAGAGTAGGAATGGTCCGCCTATTCTAAATAGCATTTATAAATTCAGAGATGGTTTGTAAATTTATCTCACAAGGTAATATGGGTAGTGAACATTAACGAGAGATCTTGATGTTCCTTGCTTAACCCTAGAGATAGGAGGGCATAACCCATAAGGTGAATACTGCCGGTGCTCAAGCAGCCTAGGAGGTACTTCTTTAGGGTTTAGAGATAAACTCTTGCAAGGAAACCTAGTGTGAAGTATTCGAGAGAATAACGTCTTATTGCTGCAGCACCTAATGTTGTAGCATTGAACGTACCCTTAATCACATTTTAATGAAGCTACTGAAGTGAATGCATCTTGACTTGTTCTCATCACTGATTTCCATTACCCTTTACTTTTTACTACTGTTTATGTTGCCCAAAATTTGCGTGTCATTTACTTTCCTCACTAAATTGTTAATCAAATTAAACTCTCGTTATTTAGCATAATTCCTCGTGGGAACGATCTCACTTACTCTATATTACTTGTTGACAGTGTATACTTGCACTATCTACGTTTTCACGCAACATGTTGCCTCTTGTAACTGCTTATGAGGGTTATGAGGACAACGTTTATGTTAGCCACATAGTCAAATATGAAGACTATGAGTTATGAATTAGAAATAATGAATCAAGCATAATTGAACCGAGGTAAGGGGTCTCGATAGAACTCACTGAGACGAGTTGTCTCACCCAATCCATGTTGTTGTTTTTCAGAGTCGCAGGTCAAGTTGAAGACGATGAGGCATGGCTATGGAGATGCTTGAGGAGTTGCTGACGCTGTTTATTTTGTTATGTTATGTATCTCTGTATTTTCATTCAGTATCTTAGATGTACGATGGTACGACTTGTATTATAAGTTGTAAATCGCTTCCGCAGACTTTCTATTTTGGTACTGAACACTAGTTGAGCGTGTAAGGAACGATTTTATGTATTTCATGTTCAGTTATGTAAGCGCACTTGATGGGTTTTAGCATCGAGCTTTAGTATGTGTTCAGTATTTAAAACAGGAGGTACTCTGATGTATGCCAGTAGTGCAGTTCGGTAATTTCTACAAGTTAGAAATTATCGGGGTGTTACAATTGGTATCAGAGCAGTTCGACCTAGTCGGGCTTAGAATTCAAGAGTCTCTTATGTCTTCTAAGTGTGATTCCTCTTAGTATGCTATTAGACGTTTAGCCTGATCAACTAAACACTTTGTGCATATTTTGCTGAATCATGGCTGGTAGAGGTAGGAGAAGCGTCCCCGTCGATTCCCAATCTGAATGGATGCAGAATGTCATCCAGACGCAGCAGAAGATGGTTATGTTCAAGCAGGGCCTCCATGGTGATGTGAACCAGGGTCTTAATTCCTATGCTATCACCCATTATCCGGCGTTGGTGCATCAAGCTCGTTCCGCTGAAGAGGATCTCGGAAGATTGTATGAAGAGAGGAAAGCGAAGGAGAAGAAGATGGCATTGGAAGTGCCAACCCCAAATGATGAACTGAGGAGTACCATCAACAAAGGGAAGCAATCAGTGGCGTCAGAGTTCCCAAGATCCGGTAAGCGTTCGAATTGCGGGAAGCCCCATAGTGGAGAGTGTCGTCTGGGATCAACTGTGTGTTATTACTGCAAAGGCGAAGGGCATTACGCTAACGAGTGTCCGGCGAAGAAAAGGAATAGAGAGGAGAATGCAACCCCCGCTCGCGGAAGAATTTATGTGTTGGACGCTCTGAAAAGCAAAGTCGACGATGGTTTGATGAAGGGTTTATTTCGTCCAATTTTAAGGACAAAATTTCTAAAAGTTGGGGTGATTGTAACATCCCTAATTTTTAATGCTCGATCTATGAAGCCTAGGACCGATTCAATTATTTGTGGTAATAATTAGTCGTGTCTCGATGGGGAATAGACGAGGATAAAATTGTCAACTTTTTAGTGTATCCATCAATTTATGGTTAAATCTTGTGTTAAATGAAGGAATTGAAGCTGAAGGGCAATTCTGTGTTTTCACACCCTTCATATAAATAGCCTTATGCCTGAACCCCTTCAGCCACACCCTTGCTCACTTATTCATTTCCTAAATTCAGAAGAAGAGAGCTGGAAACAGAAGAGAGAAAAGAGAGAGGAGGGCGTGGAGCAAGGAGGAAGAAGAAGGAGGGATCCACCTCAAATACTCTTGCATGTAAGTGTTCCTTCCATCTTACCACTCCATTTTCGAATCCCTATTCAATGGTATAAGTTTCAGTACCTGATTCTCCCTATTTCTCTCATCTCCATTTCTGTCCTTGAAGCCTCAATGGTGAAGATGGTGATGTATTAAGTGGCTAGTTGTTTGCATGTCCAGTTTTGGCTATTGGAGTGGAAGTTGTGCTTGCATTTCGAATTGGAAGGTGTTTGAAGGATTGTGTAGCTACTGGTACAGAGGATTGAAGCACAAATTCGTAGTTGCAAATGATTAAGGATGATGATTCAAGACCAACAGAAATTCTGGGTGAAACCCGTATGAGCCATCTTCAATGTTTACATCGTATCTTCTTGTACACGACTCCTATGAACGAGATTTTTGTTCCTCTGGACACTAGACTCAAAATTCTTCAAAATGTGCACAAGAACCATCGGGTTTGATTCAGAAATGAGAGAGATATCGTGTTCACAATATTCGGTAAAGAATCAAGTACTGTTCTGGACCAGTCACCTTGTTTCGGTGATATCTCCCAAACTACTGGTTGCATGCATGTGAATCTTTCTCCATCAGAGATTAGACAAAATTCTCTTCACAATGGGCACTGATTTGAAGGATTTTGGTCACGTATTGACCTAGCTATGCTCGTTGCAAATTGGCAGTTTGTTGCTGGAAGTAGCAGGAGCGGGTTCGGGAAGATTCTTGGGATCGCCGTTCGTTCGAGTTCGCGAAGCTTCGGCGTTGGGTGCGATTTTCATCGCCAAAAGGTGAGTTCTATACTCACTAGGGAAATCATGTGTATATGTATGTATGTGTTCTGGTTTGAGTCTCGCGCTTTACGAAAATCGGAGTCGATAACGCTTTGTGAAAATCCGCTTTAGTTGCTGAAATATATGGTCGTTCAATTGGATATGTTGAGTGATTGTATGATTGATTATATGTTATGTGATTGTTAAATTAATGATTGTTCTGGACTGGATTGGTTGTTTGAAATGTCTGTTTTTATGTCTCGAAGATTATAGAATGTCTCGGTATCGGATTAAAAGTGAAACGGAACGAAATCGAGTTTTTAAACATCAGTTTTCTGCACTTCTGCAACACATCGCGTCACGACCTGTGGCTTTCGCGACGCGACCATGAATATTTTTGCGAAGGTTTTGGTTCTGTAACTTTTCGCGTCGCGACAGAACCCGTTCGCGTCGCGACGCAGTGTAATGTTCAACAAACCCTACCGATTTGGTTTTCGCAATAACTTTTGATCCGGTAGTCCGATTCAAGTGTTCCCAGGTGCGTTGAAAAGATTATGAAAAGGTCTAACTGAATATGTAATCAAAATTATGCAATGCCCTGTTTGGATGTAATTGTGATTGTGATGATGTTATGATGATCTTGCCATGATTTTGGATGATGATTGATGATTAGTTGAATGTTGTAAATCATGTTTATATTATGAGGTTGATTATGATTAAGTTATGCTATCATAATGTTGAGTGTGGGTGATACATTATGGTTTGGATTGAATGATGGGTAATTATAAGTTAAGTTAACGACGTTAGTAAATCCATGTGAGATCACATAATAACAAGATCATGTTAAGTATAAGATTAGGTTAAGATTTAGACCATGTTAAGTATAAGCTCATTGTTATGTTCACAGATCATTGTTCACCGTTCATCGTTCAAGGTATATTAAAATATATACATCAGGTTAGGGAGACGACCCTATTTCAGTTTAGTGTGCTAGGGGAGGGGAAGTCATGAGCCCTATGAACCTAGGCCCCATGAGGTTTGCCCACTAGCGATGAGTGGATTGGGTTCACCAGGAGCTTATTTTGCCAAGTGACCGGTGACATGCTAAAAATCATTGTTCATTGTTCATGTGTTGCCTCTTGTAACTGCTTATGAGGGTTATGAGGAAAACGTTTATGTTAGCCACATAGTCAAATATGAAGACTATGAGTTATGAATCAGGAATAATGAATCAAGCATAATTGAACTGAGAGAGTTAGTAAGGGGTCTCGATAGAACTCACTGAGACAAGTTGTCTCACCCAATCCATGTTGTTGTTTTTCAGAGTCGCAGGTCAAGTTGAAGACGATGAGGCATGGCTATGGAGACGCTTGAGGAGTTGCTGACGCTGTTTATTTTGTTATGTTATGTATCTCTGTATTTTCATTCAGTATCTTAGATGTACGATGGTACGACTTGTATTATAAGTTGTAAATCGCTTCCGCAGACTTTCTATTTTGGTACTGAACACTAGTTGAGCGTGTAAGAAACGATTTTATGTATTTCATGTTCAGTTATGTAAGCGCACTTGATGGGTTTTAGCATCGAGTTTTAGTATGTGTTCAGTATTTAAAACAGGAGGTACTCTGACGTATGCCAGTAGTGCAGTTCGGTAATTTCTACAAGTTAGAAATTATCGGGGTGTTACAAATTGCGCTACTGTTTCATTTGGTTCCATTTGCAATTGACCTAATTGACGCCTTAAAGCCATCAATTTCACCTTCTTGGTTTCGTTATCGCCGGCGTAAGTGGTTGCAAGAACATCCCAAGCTTCTTTGGCCGTCTCATATTCAATTATCTTTTCCAAGACATTCGAATCTACACATTGATGGAGGAAGTATATCGCCTTGTCGTCTTTCTTCAATTGTTGACGGTGAGTTGCCCTCGCCGTCTCCATTGGTGCTGCACCAAGCGGTGTCACTCCACTGCGAATGACATTAAGAACACCCTGATACCTAAAGACAGCCTTCATTTGCGCCGTCCATCGTTCATAATTGTTGCCGTCGAAGATCGGAAGTTTCGCATGCATCTGATCACTGGTTTTTGAAGCTTCCGCCATGTTGCCGTCGTGTGTTGCCGTCGCGTTCTCCGTCGTGCGTGGCCGTGGATCGTTTTGCTCTGGATGCCAATTTGTTGGATTATCACAATGAATATACACAAAGGGGAAAGAGAGGTCGAAGGGAGAGAGGCTGTCGAAAGAGAGGAGAGGGTGTCGAAGTTGTTGTTTTCTGTTTGAGAGAGAGTGAATGCAAGAATAGGGAACAACTTTCACATTCAATTGGTAGTTGACTTATTACAATGTGTATTTATAACACTTAGGCAAAGCTAAACTGAGAATTTTTCAATTGCCTAATTACAGTTAAATGGATTTTAACCAATCACTAAAACTAATACATAAAGTCTTCTTAATTGTTAATAAGTCCTACACAAGTTTGTAATTACACCACAATAAAGAGAAAGTTGCTAGTACGTATATATGTGAATGTCAATTCGTTGAATAAAGCCAAATTGGTTGGTTTCTTTGTCTTTTTCTTTCAAACTTTACATGCAGCCAATTAATTCCTCTAGCATTCTGCATGGGATTAAAGCCATATATAATGCCAACAACACTTTACTCTCTTAATATCATCGGCACTTTTTGATTCCATTGGTCGCTCCTTTGTTAAGAACCAATTATTCTTTGATGGAAGGAGATCAAAAAGGCTCCAACAATTACAAGTTTCCACCTGGTTTCAGATTCCATCCATCTGATGAGGAACTCATAGTTCATTACTTGCAAAACAAAATCAAATCACTTCCACTTCCTGCATCTATTATAGCTGAAATTGATCTTTATAAGTATAATCCGTGGGAGTTACCAAGTCTGTTTCTTTCTCATCCTCTACTTGTATTTTACCTATTATATTATAGGTGAGAAAAGTGAATATGTTTTTGTTCTGAATCTTATGCAGATAAGTCCCTGTTTGGAGAGGAAGAATGGTATTTCTTTAGTCCGAGAGAGCGAAAATACCCGAAAGGATTAAGGCCAAACAAAACAGCAGCTTCAGGATACTGGAAGGCAGCTGGAACTGATAGGCCAATTTTTTCTTCTTGTGGATCAGAGTCCATAGGAGTGAAGAAAGCTCTTGTGTTTTATTCAGGTCGACCACCTAAGGGGGATAAGACAGATTGGATCATGAATGAATATAGGTTGGTTGACAAAACCATCAAATCCTCAAGGCTAGAAGGTTCCATGCGTGTAAGTCTTCTCCTACAGCAACTTGTTTTTCTCTTATTACTTGAATTATATGCAATTTCTGTAGCACCGACATTTCTGGTTGAAGACGTGTCCGGTGTCCGACATGTATCGTGTAAAACACCAAAACTTGTATTTTTCAAATTAAAATCGGTGTTTGTGTGCACGTGTCGTGTCTGTTTCTGTGTCGGTGCTTCATAGTATGCAATAATAAGTGTATCTCTTGCTGCCACAGCTGGATGACTGGGTACTATGTCGAGTTCAAGATAAAGATAAAGGCTACTTATTGAAGAATTTATCTGAATATTATCAAGAAAATCCTTGTGGACCAGACATGCTAGAAAATCTACCAAGGAGTGAAGAATCCAGAACAAACACAAATTTTCAAGCTGACATGATCGCAGATTATCAATACAAAGACTATCAGATTATAGCCTCTATTCTTGTTAGTGGAGCTATACCTCCTACTGAGAACATGTCAAGTATGGGGAAAGTGAATTTCCAAACTACAATTCCTTCTTTTGATAGTTGCTTCAACAACCCACTGAAAAGAAAATCTAATGAGGATGATCAGCATGAAAATCTAATTTCATTTAACAGCAAGTTCAACACTGAGAACAAAATATGTGTATCGCCAAGTAAGGTGTTGACCAATAGAGAATTGAACTGCTATCAGTCGCAAGATGAGATTTTCAGTGGGAGCCTATCAGATCCTAGCAACAATTTCAGCATTCGAATGTGACCGTGCTGTTGAATGTACTGGCAGTATCCAGGCCATGATTTCAGCATTCGAATGTGTCCATGATGTATGTAAAACAAAACTCTTGTTTTTGTCTCACTTGTTGCTAAAGAGTTTATAAAGCTTACCGAGTCTAAAACTTGATTTGTTCTCAGGGTTGGTGTTGTTGCTGGGACGATAATTGATGATATTAGAGCATATGAAGTTCCCGCTTTAAAAATTACTGCACTGCATTTCACGGAAACAGCCCGGGCAAGGCAAAGCCAATCCAAGGCTTCATGGTTATCTTGAATATAAACTGCATGTTATCTTTTAGCTAAGTATTGTTTGATACTTGGTCTTTTAATGTATGCTTTAATTTTGTGGTCTAACTTGTAAGGTTTATTTATAGCTTGGATCTATGAGATTCAATTTTCTTTCCTTATAATGTCGTCGTGAGTTTTAAGTTTCATGCTAATGTGTTGCATTCCCTATGATGTACGATGTGATTAATTCTTCTGTTATTTGATCCTGTTCAAATTCAAAGATTTCAATTTTGTTGGTCAGCACATGTAGTTCTACTGTTAGTAGCTTATTTGTATAGATGATTATTTCTTATAAGTTGTTTCTTGATGTGAGGAGCGGTGCATGATTTGATATCACTTTTGGATTGTTGTTATTGTTACATATTTACTTGTTTCTGGTTGTGAATTTAATGAACGAATCACATGCTCATGAGCTGATTGATACAATAATTTGAATCTCATTAAAAGAATCATGGACAGTGATCTTGGAAACCTCATTTTTTTTTAAAAAAAGAAAGAGACTTTTCATATCGGTTCCCATAGAAAATCGATGTTAAAAATCAGTATTCATATCGGTTCCCATATAAAACTGATGTCAAATGTACGCTTATTTTTGATAAAAAAACTGACTTTTCATAACGGTTCTAGGGGCAACCGATATAAAAACAACTTTTCATAACGGTTCAGGAACCGATATGAAATGTCCCTATTTTTTATATCTCCTTTTTCGGCATCGGTTCAGGAACCGATATGAAATGTCAATTTTAACCGATATGAAATGTCTTTTTTTCATTAGTGATGAATAACAGTTGATTCATATTGAAATTATATATTAGATAAGGATGAAAAGGGGAGTAATATAAGTAGAGTTCTAAAGTCTTGCTAAAATGCAAAACACTTACCGATTTGGGATCAAATTCTAGAAGATAAGTTCGGTAGGTCAAGCCTGCTAACAAACTATAATCGATATCCATATATTTTTCTTGTTTCACGACTGGAAATGATTGTATAAACGACTCAGATACCATTGTTGCTATTTCAATTTGGAATTCAATAAACTGAGCTACAAGAAAACGGTCTAAGAAGTAGGAGATTTACATGTTGAGAGCTTTGGGATTTATAGAAAAGACTAACTGATGGTGAAGGGGAAAGGGCATCCATCTAGGCTATGCACATTGAATTGAGTGCATCAAAATCTGAACTCTGAGCATTAAACCCAGAGGAAGATGAAGAGGCATGAAAGGTGAGGGGGAAAGGGTTGAGAACTTATGTTATACGAATTCAATGATTCATGTGGGGAATTAGAATCCAAATTTATGGATTAATCCTAGATTACCTTTATTAAGTGTATGCATTTATAACTGTAGTGGTGAATTGAAATGCAAATTAATTGATTAACTCATGGATTACATTGCATTCAATTAGGTGCATCAAAAATTGAGCATCAAAGAATATACATCTGGAGGTCTTCTCCACGTCAGCAGTGCAGGTGGGCCCTACATCTCCCTTTGGCGCCAAAATTCCCTCTTTCCCGCCTAAAGCTCCCGGCCAGTAAAACGTCGCCACGTGTCTTCATTCCTTCCCCTCTTTGGGTGCTAAAAATCTTCCCATGTGAAGTTGTCAGCCACCCCATGTGATGTTCACAGTGTGTTAATGAAGGTTGCAGTGTGTCAGACACAATCAGACACGCAAAACTTCCCCACTCTTCCCAATTCCTCTTTTCATCCCTCTAATTCAGGTGTACTTTCACTCTCTCTTAACCCATTTTCTTTTCTTTCTTTCGATCTCTCTCTTCTCTTCTCTCTTCCCACTCTCATCTCTCTCTCTCACATAGTTCTCTCTTCTCTTCTCTGTCTCTGTCGCTCTCATGCTCTCACTCTCTCATCTCTCTCGCTTCCTTCTTCAGCTGCAAATCACTCTCCCCGTCACTCCCATTTTTGATCTGAATCTGATCTGTGAAGTGTTGTTGTAAGATTTGGATCGAAAATGGAGACTATGCCGTTCTTGATCAGGCTTCGTCGACACAAACCTCGATACCCACTTGGCTATCAATGTCTCCGATCACGACACCTTCTCCGACTTCAAAAGTAATCAATCCCTCTTTCGCCCCCTGTTTTTTAATCTTTCAATTACTTTACAATGCTTTGTTGACCTTCAATTCACATGCATGCATTTCTTATGTAGAGAAAATCTTATCCCAGATACACGTTAATAGAATTAAGGTACATATTAGTTTTCAATCAATCGTTGTTTATTGTAAAGGTATTAGTTTTACTTGATTTTTGATTTTTTTTTTGATAGATGAAGATCGAGGAGTACTTTTACTGCCTACCCAATTCAATGTTGGTGAGAGATACCTTTCATTGTTTCTACAAGTGTGTGGTTTTTAGTGTTTTCGATTTTCATGTTTTTTGAAAGAATGAAAACAAAATTGATGTTGTTGGGACTTGGGATTGTTGTGAAATTCTCTTTTTGTGCTGTTAGATGGTTATGCTTATTGCAAGTCTTTGTTTTTAAACTTGATGTCATCAGATTAGGAGCTTTGATCTGAAGAAAAATCCTGTGAAGTCATATAGATTTAAAGGTTAGAGCCAAACAATGTTAATTTTTGTTGGTAATAGGGTTTTGGAGGTAGTCTTCTTATTTGATAAAATTTGGGCTGATTTGATCACTTGGCAGTGATGAATTTAATGAGGACTATTCCCTGCATTATCATACAAGGAAGAGGTTCTTTGAGGATTTGGATAGAGATGGATGGTGCTGGCCAACTAACTCAAAGAAAAGGCATTACCTTCCACCAAACTTTGTATTTTTCTATGTTTTGTGTAACAATAATGTATTTTTCTTTGTTTAAATGTGAGTCCTTTTTAATTGAGAATTTATTGCTCTGCTTCATGCTTTTGTATCCTATATTGTGTTTTGCCAAAATGGTCTTTTTAGTCTTCCATATTTTGCACAATTGTTGTTAGTAAAAATAGATATAAGTAATAGATATAGAAATCAAGACATTAAAAACTGTTGTTTAAGGTTTTAATTCATCACAAGTCTTCATTTCATCATTTCAATTTTGTTACATGAGTCTTGAGTGGAAGTTCTGAGTTTGGCCAACCAAACAGCTTTAGAATTTAAAAAATAGGAGATATTAGTACCAATTTTGGCTTGGAATACAAAACTGATATCTGATACTGTATTTCTCTGAATCTTTTTCTACAAAGTTGTTATCTGATACTGTATTTCTTCAAATCTTTTTCCCACTAATCCTACTCTTACATGTTATATTTAGTAATATTAAATTTATAAATTTTTCTTGCGTAGAAGTAGAAGCCTAGATTCCTATTAGCAAGTTAGGGTCTCCATGGGAGGAGTTCTTTTAAGTAGAGCCTTCCCAAATTCTCGACCACTAACTTGTCCCACAATATATATATAAAGGATAAAAGCAAGTAACAGAGCTATTTTTAAATCTCTCATTTCTTCTTCATCTTGAATCCCTCCCTTGATTTGTTGATTTTGTATAAATTTTATTTACAAAGAGTTTTCTGTGGCAGGTAGCTTAACATTGTGTGTGGTGGGTAGCTTATCATGGACTGAAGTAACCTTGATTATCTCTTCCTTGGTACAATATTTCGGTATCTTAAATATGGTTTGGATAAAAAATTTGATGTGTTAAGTTGCAATATATGTTTTTGTCTTGGATTTCATTAAGATTGTGCAATTTAGAATAGTTTTGACTGATAGAGTCATGCATTGGGCTGTAGTTTATTTTAAAAACAAGATCACTTTTTTATGCCATCTGACAGGGCTTTTAAAGAAGAAAAAAAACTTTCAAGAAGGAGGCTAATACAAACATAATGGAATAATTGTGGGCTGGCAGAATGAAAGTGTGGAAAGAAATTAGGATTCATCAGGTACCTACTATGTGATGGCTTTTGAGATTAAGTAGAGGAACATTTGTTTGGTTTTGTTTGTCTTGCAAAAAATGAATCTAGATATTTGCACTTTATGGTTGTAGGCACTGCTTTTGGGACAAGAGGGTAGTTTATTTCTCAAGCTGCTGCATCTTGCTTCAATGTGAGATTCTAGGTCAATTGGCTATTGGTAAATGGTTTGGATGATGGAACTGATGTATATAATTGTTTTTAGGCTTATGCAGGCATCTTAACAATTATATAAATGGTTTGAAATTTTGTATACTGGAACTGATGTATGGAATTATTTTTTAGGCTTGTGTTAAATCTGTGTTGATTTCCTTCACATGTGCTTCTGATTTTACCTACTCTAAAACCGCAGCCACTGATTTCCAAGGTATGGGTATCAAATATCTGTTGAAGTCACCTCATATGAAGCAAGTCTTCAACTTAACTTTTCTATTTTCACTTATACAACACTGTTATAGCTCAGGATTCTTGATTATATAATGTGTTAAACTCGCCTAGGTATAACAGGCTTGTGTAGTTTGTGCATTCCTTTTGTATATTGACTGATAATTGCATTCTTTCAAAGTTTTGATGCCATGTTAGGCTTGAAATGTTACGATTTCCATTTTGTATTTCTTTGTTCTGTACCTAGCAGTAATTTGGTCGGCTGCTGTTGGTAGGTCTCTTGCTGCCCTAGCAGGAGGTCAGTGAGCGCCCCGGGGGGGTGGGTACCTGCAAAGCCACTCCGACGCTCAAGTCAGTATGAGAATAAGCTAGTGAATTTGCACGGGAAGAGTGTGTACCTCGTAAATGGCTATGCGAGCCGGAATTTATAGAAAATTGTTGTTCGTTGTGGATCGTCGGATCGGTGGAGGCGATCTGAACCCTCCAAGCGTATTGGGCTTGTACGTAGTGGATATGGGCCAAGTTGATTGGGCTGATCAATATCTTGTTGCTAATTGCACCCCCTGATATTGCTGAATGGACCTCTTGGTCCAGTCCAGAACAGTTGCCCCCTAAGCCGAGATTATTCCGGAGGATGGTCTTGGCTTGATGGTCTTCGTTGATTTGCCAGATCCGTGGTGTTGCGCAAAACACTACCTCCTATAAATAGGCGGGTATTTGTCTTGTGGTCCACATTTTAAAATTTCGTGGAGGAGTAGGAACCAAGCCATCATTGGAGCGCTTTCTTGGAGAGTGGAAAGGAGTAGGGACCAAGTAACTGTCAACCCTAGCGCCTACTTCAAGGAGGAGGGAGGAGTAGGGACCAAGTCATCATTAGAGCGCTTTCTTGGAGAGTGGAAAGGAGTAGGGACCAAGTAACTGTCAACCCTAGCGCCTACTTCAAGGAGGAGGGAGGAGTAGGGACCAAGTCACCAACCTAGTGCCTCCTTAAAAAGGAGAGGAGGGAGTGGAGTCCACTTGTTTCAACGTCTTTTCTTCCTGGTAAGTATTTGTTGTTCGTTACCGTTTATTTACGTTGTTGACAGTGCCCTCCTGCCAGGCGCCCTCATGGGCGCTGGCTGTCTTCCTTGGCGCCCTGCCAGGCGCCCTCATGGGCGCAGCTTGTCTTCCTTGGTGCCCTGCCAGGCGCCTTCATGGGCGCTGGCTGCCTTTATACAGGCACCCTGCCAGGCGCCCTCATGGGCGCTGGCTGTCTTCCTTGGCGCCCTCATGGGTGCTGGCTGCCTTCTCACAGGGCGCCCTGCCAGGCGTCCTCATGGGCGCTGACTGTCTTCCTTGGCGCCCTGCCAGGCGCCCTCATGGGCGCTGGCTGTCTTCCTTGGCGCCCTGCCAGGCGCCCTCATGGGCGCTGGCTGTCTTCCTTGGCGCCCTACCAGGCGCCCTCATGGGTGCTGGCTGTTGTGTGGATGTGTGCTTGGCACTTCGCTTTATGTTTGCTGCTCCTCCTGACTCTTAACCTTTTTTCTTATTTGTGAATTTTCAGGGCTTGCTTGGTGCCGAGGGGAGTTGCTCTTACTATCATCCGTTGACGCTCCCGCGAGTCTTTGCCGCTTCTAATTTACTGAGGTAATTTCCGGGTGGACTTTCCGCTTGTCTCTCTAGATTTTGTTCTTTTGAGCATGTCTTGAGAGAGAGGATCTGGCGCCCTCTTGGGCGACCTGGGGCGTTTGCTTGCGCCAGGTTCTGAGAGAGAGAATCCGGCGCCCTCTTGGGTGTTGTTGCCTGTGGCTGCCTTGGCGCCCTGCAAGGCGCCCTCATGGGCGCTGCCTACTTGGGCCTTATCCTTGGCACTTTGCTAGGCGCCCTCATGGGCGCTATCTTGTCCTTGGCATTTTGCTAGGCGCCCTCATGGGCGCTGCCTGCTTCGGCCATGTCTTTGGCACTTTGCTTATCTTGTTTTCGAACCTGTCTCGTCTTGTGGAAGTCTCCATCCTCAGGAGAGGGGGTTACCTACAAGTTTTTGTTGTCTGTCTCATAACTACTTGTTCTGCCCCCTGTCCTACAGGTCGAGAGATGGCAAGGACGAAGAAGACAGCCCGGGCGAACGGGGGGTACCCTGGTCCTACCCCTACTGTGAGGCAGACTGTGGAGGGAGGAGGCGGTAGATGATGATATCGTGACTTCGGAGGAAGCGGGCTCCCCTGGCTTTATCGTTACCTCCTCTGATGATGATTTGCCAATTGAGCACGAAGTGGTGGAGATCAGTGGTTTAAATTATGACTGGGTTGCTCGTACTGTTCGCTCTGCCAGAAGTTTCTACCTTCCAGGGAGAGAGCCCCCCTGCTACCTACAAGACTCACTGGGAGGCGACTGGCGGGTTGAGGTGGTTGACCCCAATGATAGAGTGTGCAGGGTTCCTGATGGCCGGAAATTCATGATGTTCCATAGTGTGATCTATAAGGTGCGGGTTTCTCCCATCTTTACATCGTTTCAACTGGAAGTCTTAAACCACTTTCAGATAGCTCCATCTCAGCTCAACCTAAACTCATGGTGCTTCGCGAAGTAGTCCGGTTCCTGCAGCGTCAGCTCCTGTCCGTCCCTTCATGGGACCTCGTCTAAGTCTCGGGGCGCCAAGCCGGGCTGCTAAAGATCCCTCTGGGGCACCAATTGGTTCTACCAACCTGGGGGGCCAAAGTCTGTCCAAGCGGAAGAAAAGTTGTATCCAGCGCTCTCCTCCTGCTGATGGCTCTTCTCCTGTCAGGTGCCCCTCTCCCGAGGATACAGAGGAGGGTGAAATTAGCTTCACTGCGCAAGAGCATGATCACCTCTGGGAGCACCCTTTCGAACTTGCCATGCGTATGGTCAAGGCTGGGGAGAGCCTGCACGCCAAGTGGGGAGCTGAGAGGGGATGCGGATCTCGTTCAGGTAATCCTTTTGATTTATTTCTTTAAGTTTTTGACATATCTGTAGTTTGGAAATTTGAACCATGTTGTTTTTTTTCTTTACGTAGGGTGGAGCGAGGAGAGGGATCAGCTTGTATTGGATAAAAATCAGCTTCAGGCGGATCTTCATGAAGCTTTGGAATCTGCTCGCCGGGCCAAAGAGACTGCTCGTCGCTATCAGAAAGACCGGGCGGAGGCCTATGTTGAGAGGGATGAGTACAAGAAGAGGGTGGAGGAGCTCCAATCTGAACTGGAAAGTATGAAGACACTGAAGGATGAGGCCGAGACCAAGGTGCAGATGGTGGACGGGAAGGCCGTAGACTTTTCTTATGCCGCCTACGATAAGGCGATTAGCCATGTTCAGTGTTTGTATCCGCAAGCCATTCTTGAGTCGAGCGTCCTTCAATTTGATCATGATGTTCGAGACGGGAGGATCGTCAGATATCACTCCAACGGGGTTGACTTCGATGTCGTTGCCCCCTGATTATTTCTTAGTTTCTTTGATTTTGTAATTTTTTTTGACTTGTCGAATTTCGTTATGTGTCTTGCTTAATGGATGTATTACACTTTGCCCTAACGGGGTTGATCTCGATGTCATTGTCCGCTAATATTTATGTTAACTTTTGAAACGTCTATGTTTCATCGTTATGTGGCTTGTTTCTTATGTTTATAATTGGCACGCGTTGGATGGCCTCGGGCACGCGTTCTTGCCTTGCGCACCTGAATATGCAATTTCATATCGCCTCATGGCAAAGTGTTGTGTTTTGGAGTTGATGCCTTGGCGGCTTCGTGGGTGCCTTGTGCCATGCCTTCCTGGACTCAGGTGCAAGTTACTATCTTGCACATTTGTGTGTGTGATCTCATATCTGCTTTTGTCCACATGCTTGTGTGCTATTTTATTTTTTCACGAGCTCGCGCACTGTGTTATTTTCTTACGTGCTCATGCATCTTTTAATCTTGTGAGACCCTGCCAGGCGCCCTCATGGGCGCTGGCTGCATTTTTATTTGGCGCCCTGCCAGGCGCCCTCATGGGCGCTGGCTGCATCTTTATTGGCGCCCTCATGGGCGCTGGCTGTTTTCATTGGCACCCTGCCAGGCGCCCTCATGGGCAATGGCTGCTTTTTCATTGGCGCCCTGCCAGGCGCCCTCATGGGCGCTGGCTGCTTTTTTATTGGCGCCCTCATGGGCGCTGGCCGATCTTTACCTGGCCCACTGCCAAGCGCCCTCACGGGCACTGGCTGTTCACTTGGCACCCTGTCAGGCGCCCTCATGGGCGCTGGTTTCGTTTTCATTGGCGCCCTGCCAGGCGCCCTCGTGGGCGCTGGCTGTTCACTTGGCGCCCTGCCAGGCGCCCTCATGGGTGCTGGCTGCTTTTTCATTGGCGCCCTACCAGGCGCCCTCATGGGCGCTGGCTGATCTTCACCTGGTGCCCTGCCAGGCGCCCTCATGGGCGCTGGCTCATGGGCGCTGGTTGCTCTCTTGATCTGGAGGCAGTTTGTCAGAGGGGTCTTAGCCTAACTTGCCCGTTAGGGGTTGCGACATGTTTCAAGTTGCTACGCGCCTTGTGGCAGCGTACACTCCGAGGGTAGCTTATCAGAACTCAGTCTGAATTTAACTCGCCCATCAGAGGTTGTGACACGCTTAAAGTCACTTTGCACCTCGTGGGACTCTGGGGCAGTTTATCAGAATCACTCTGAATTTAACTCGCAACCCATCAGAGGTTGTGACACGTTTAAAGTCACTTCGCACCTCGTGGGACTCTAGGGCAGTTTATCAGAATTGTTCTGAAGTTAACTCGCAACCCGTCAGAGGTTGTGACACGTTTAAAGTCACTTCGCACCTCGTGGGACTCTGGGGCAGTTTATCAGAATCGTTCTGAATTTAACTCGCAACCCGTCAGAGGTTGTGACACGTTTAAAGTCACTTCGGGCCTCGTGGCAATGTACATTCTGGGGGCAGATTATCAGAACTCGGTCTGATTTTAACTCGCCCATCAGATGTTGTGACACGCTTGAAGTCGCTTCGTGAAACTAGTATGTCGACTCTAGTCTCGGTTTTTAGGGAGGCGCAACCGATCGTCGGGTTGATGGTTTAAATTGCTTACTTGGCGCCCTGCCAGGCGCCCTCATGGGCGCTGGCTGCGTTTATTTGGCGCCCTGCTAGGCGCCCTCATGGGCGCTGGCTTTCTACTTCGTAGGTGATAGTAAATATAGCTAACATGATCTTTTCGCATTGTAAAGAGTAAAATTCAATTTATTCATTCGTGCGTATTATCAATCCACGCTACTACATTATTATGAAAGCAAGGCTCATACAACCAACATCTTTAGCTTAAGGGTGTTCTAGGTATAATGATCGGCAGCTTTCTGGTTGCAGGCTACCTCAGGTGGTATCCCTCCGCTGCAGATCAGGGAAACAGGTCCCCATTCTCCCTTGGGTGGATGATGAGTTTCTCTTTAACCTCTTCGAGGAGGTCAGAACACTTTTTGTCTGGCTTGTAACTCTTCACATGCTCTCTTGGCTCCCCGGTAGGGGTGGAATTTTCCTTCTTTCCCTCACCGTCTGAATCACCTCTGGCATCCCAATCTGTCAAGCACACCTCAGCTTCTTCCCCCAGATCTTTTTGAGACTTTCACTCCAGCAGTCTCTCTTTCCTCCTTCATGCTCATATAAAAACACCTGCGTGCCGCACCCAGGTCCGCTTGGAGGGTTACCACCTTATTTTCCAAGCTATAGAACTTCATTTTAAGGTGAACCGTTGATGTTACTGCCTCCAGCTTGCCCCGTGTGGGTCTCCCAATGATGCATTGGTAGACCGACTTGCAGGGGAGGACTAGGAAAGTTGTCTTGACAGTTCTATACAAAGGTGGTTTGCCATCAGGGTCTCCATAGGTGACCATCAACTCCAAGTGGCCCAGTGGTTTGGTTTTTGACCCGTTGAAACCTGTTAGATCCCTTCCTCGGTATGGAGTCAGGTCATCGGGGGATATGTTCAACACTGGCAGCAAGTCCTCAAAAATGATGTCCACTGCGCTTCCCCGGTCGACCAGGATTCTTCTTACCCCCATGTTGGCCATGATGGCAGTGACTAGCAACGGGACGTGTTTATTCGGCTTCCCATCAAGCAGATCCTTATCCTCAAAGGATAAAGGTGGTCTGGTTGGTCCCTTCATAGGGGCTGAGGTTGAAGCCACACTCAAGATTTCCTTCCACTTCCTCATCATCGACTTGTTTGACCCCCAATCATCCAGGGGGTTGCTCTCGTGAATCACCATTGCCACTGGCATTCCTTTGGATTTACGAGTGTCTTCTTTCTCGGAAGATTCGTTGTCCTCTACTTTGACCCTTTAACCGACTGGTGCCTTCCCCTTCCTAGGGGATCTAGATCTTCTTCCGGGGGATCGGGCTCTTTTACGCGAGCCATTAGGTTCTTCTTCCTCATTCTTTACGTGCTGCAGCAGTTTTCCTTTCTGGATCATTTCCTCAATGTCGTCTCTGAGAGCACGGCAGCCATTGGTATCGTGGCCTCCTCTTCGATGATAGCGGCACCATTTCCTCGAGGGTTTCTGGCCATCTTTCAGTATCAAAGGCTCCGGTCTCTCGACGTTTCTGAACTCGGTGTTAGCGCATTCAGCCAGGATCTTGGCCGGAGACGCGATCAGGGGGGTATGCTCAGTGAATTTGCGGGGTCGTGCCTCGCGATGCCCGCCTCCTGTTACTTTTTGTTGGCAGACTTCGCGGGCGTCTTCCCTGTCGCCCCCGACCTTGGCTGCCTCGCGGTAAGCCATATCATCCTCTTCGTAATCCATGTACTTCTGAGACCTTTGAAGGAACTCGCCAAATGATAGCCTCGCAAGTGCACGAGTCGTATCACGTAATAAAAGAGTTATCGATCCACAGGGAGAGCCTAGGTGATTACCAATTTAATTTTCCAAAGTTGATTAACTGAAAAGAAAATCTTTTTGTGAAGAAGGAATGTTTTCGTTGATGTTTTAAAGATAAAAAGAGACTTGGGGTATTAGTTTCATCGAAATGATAAGGTTTCCGTTATTGATCCTTCCGACTATTTTCCAGTTTAAAGAACGATATATTTCTTAAGACAAGGTGACGGTTGTAGCAAGAGTTTCCTTTCGGAATACAAACGCGTGTTCTAAACTAATTATCAAGCCTATTTTCATGGTTGATTATTATTAGAACCCATTAAGCAAAGACCTTTTTATGTCTCAATAAAACCAAAACTATTTTCATGTGTTGATTTTATTGTCTAATTTCATAGATCCAACAACCACACTTCTCCTTTCGGTACATCGTGTGGTGTTTTGAAATAATAATGAAAAGTGATGAAATTAGATTTAGAAATACAAAGCGATTAAGGTGGAGAATAGTCTTGGGAATTAATTAGTAGGAACCCATCATTTCGGTGTTCCCAAAAACCCCAAGACTAAGAAAGTCTACTCACTCATGATCATTGTAGACAAAGACTTGAAAGAAGTAGAAGAAGAAAACATAAGGTTAAATAGCGAGAAATAAAAGAAAGCGATAAATGACGGAATTGTAAATTGCTTGAAAGTAAATGACAGGAAAGTAAATTGCAAGAAAGTAAATTGCAAGAATGTAAATGACTTGGAAAATAAATTGCAAGGAATATAAAGTGCAAGAAAAGTAAAGAACAAGGAATATAAATAGCAAGAAAGTAAAGGTTAGGAGCAAGAGAATAAATGTTAGGAGCAAGAGAATAAAAGTTAGGAAGTTGCAAAGATTAAAGAGACAAGAAAATAAAGAGACATGGAATTTAAATTGCAAGAAAGTAAAAGAGCAAGAATCATAAAGAACATGAAGAGTAAATTGAAGTCATGAATCTTAGAGAGTTTTTTGAGAGTGTATTTCTAACCAAATTCAAGCTTATTACAAGTGAGGATCAAGGTCCTATTTATAGGAAAATATGAGGGCCAAGGCACTTGAGTGGAGGGGCAAAATGGTCCAAAAAAAGTGGCAAATCAAGTTGGCAAAGATAGCCATCAGCAAGTGGGTGCAGCCAAAATTGACTTGTCTGGCGCCAGGGTCGTGCGCCTATGTGCCTGGGTCGTGCGCCCTGGCCAGTCAATTTTGGCTGCTCTGCGCCAGTTTTGCACCAGGGTCGTGCACCTATGGAGCCTGGGTCGTGCGCCTTGTGCTGGCAACAGCTGTTCTGCGTTGCTGGCAAGCATGGGTCGTGCGCCTATGTTCCAGGGTCGTGCGCCTATGGAGCCTGGGTCGTGCGCTTTGTGCTGGCAACAGCTGTTCTGCGTTGCTGGAAAGCATGAGTCGTGCGCCTATGTGCCAGGGTAGTGCGCCCTGGCCAGTCAATTTTGGCTGCTCTGCGCCAGTTTTGCACCAGGGTCGTGCGCCTATGGTGCCCGGGTCGTGCGCCCTGCTCTGCGCCAGTTTTTGCTGTTTGGCGCCCTGTGCTGCGCCAGTTTTGCTGCTTGGCGCCCTTGGCGCCCTGTTGAGTGCCAAGCTGTCTTAAAAATTGTTCCTCCTCAAATATTATCTTTGTTTCTTCATTTTTCCTCATATTTTCTCTTTTACTTCAAAATAACACCTGAAAATAAAAAGTAAACATTTGTAGTAAAATAGCTCAAAAATATAATTAAAATACCAAATAAACTTAATAAAAATAACTATTAAAAAGACTCTAAAAATAGACTTATCAAACTCCCCTATGCTTGAACCTTTGCTTGTCCTCAAGCAAAAACAGTGTGAATCTTTAGGCCAATTCTGAAGGGAATTTATTTTCATATCGAAACCTTAAGTGAACTGTGGGGCAATTCTAACACTTTGGTTTGAGAACTACTATCCGGGCTTCTTGTGGAATTGGGAGAGAGTTTTAAAGTATCAATACTCTAGAGAGGATATCAATGTCATCATAGAACCTGTTCCCCAGCATTCTTAAGCTTGGGTCCTTCATTCACTAAGACCGGGTCTCAAAGGAGGGTCTTTATATGTTGGGCATTCAAGCATTTTTTTTCTTTTTGATTTCATATGCTAACCATTCATTTTGACCTTTAAAATGTACCAATTTTTGCATTTTGAATTGGTTTTGCATTTTTTATTTTTTATTTTTTATTTTTTATTTTTTATTTTTTTTTTGAATACCCCAACTCAGACGTTTTTCTCCAGTAACCGCGCATCCAGTGAATGTAACCAAGAGAACCAGGTTACTAGTTTCTTTTCAGTCCTTCTAATTGTATTAATAACTGAAAATAGTCTCAATGGTGTGTGTGTGAAAAAGCCCTAGAAGTAGAAATCGAACCATGATACAATTTTGTCGTTCCCAATCAGTCCACCTAGATGATTGCTAATGAAAAATTGAAAAATTATTTTTGTCCAGAAAAGGCTTATCTAAAACATGCTTAGGGTTCACAAAGTTTCATGATGGAGGGAGCAGATACAAACTCAACAAAGCAATAAAGATATAAAATCAATAAAATACCCCCCATGCTTGGACTAGGCATTGTCCTCAATGATTTTTCAAATAAAACAACATAAAAGGGGTTAGGATAGCTCACCCGATCACAGCCGCCTGGGCGGGGGACCCTGATTGATGTTGAAATGATGCATTAGGGTTTGGAGCATATCTGTCACGTGCTCCAATTGCTGGCTGTGGTACAGCTGGTCTTCCCTGATTAGTTGCACCTCTTCTTTTTGCCTTTGCAGCTCTCCACCTTGCCTTATCTGCTCACCCTCGATCCTTTGGCACCAGGCTTGCATGTCAAAGCTTTGGTTATGATGGGGTTGTTGCTCAGCCATTTCTTCTTGAACTGACTATGGTGCTTCTTGTTGCATTTCCCTAGCTTCATCTTGATATAGCCAATTTGCCTGGCTCCTTGTATCTGTTCTGGTTGGGTCCGGAAAAATGATTGACTTTTGTTTGGCAATAAGCAGATGGAATGTTGCTGCTCCCTTTTTTGTTGGTTTTACCAAGGACATGCTTTTGCAAATATCCATATCAATGAACTGGTTCCCTGCCAAAATTTCTAGATTCCCCAGCTTTTCTTGCAATCCCAGCTTCTCGGCAATGTAGGTTACCATTCCCCCTATAACAATATCCCCTTTTGGTTGTGCTGCAACACGTGTCAGATTACTTAGGATGTAATGGCAGGTGTTTATCGGCATCCCGTGTACCATTGCCCATAAACAAAACAGTTCACTTGTTCTGACACCACCCGTTTCACCCCTGCCAAAGATAGTGCATGCCATAACCCTAAGAGTATACCGGGAAACCGGACTATGAATTGAGCTAGCTTTTGCGCTTCTTGCTTCATAATGATTAATTCCGGTGATTTGTGACCAGAATGTATTAGGGTCATAACCTTGTGGCCTAACAGCAGCATTTATGGAATCGTGAGCAAACCCTTGATTTTCAAAACCCAGCAATTCACAGAAATCATTGAACATCATTTGATAATCTTCATTAAAAAGCCGGAAGCACAGTTTATGGTTTGGATCACGCTGCTCTCATCTCTAGTAATATGCAATGAGCTTAAAAATTCAAGAGTGAGTCCGGTATATGTAGCCCTAGCCTCATTCAGAAATTTCAGCCAGCGAACAGTACTTAACAGATATTTCACATTTCCATCTAATCCTAGGGATTGTAGAGTAGGATAAAAATGCGGATATCGTGTAGGAATGACTAACCTTTCGTGGAGAGCCGTGAACTGTTTTCTTTGGTCTCTATTTTTGAAGATCACCCCGTATTCATTTGGCGTGCTATCCTTCCTTTTTGTTTTCCCGGTTGAAGTGCTTCCAACTTCAACATTTTTCATCTTCTTTGA
Source organism: Astragalus membranaceus (assembly GCA_039519185.1). Lineage (NCBI taxonomy): Eukaryota > Viridiplantae > Streptophyta > Magnoliopsida > Fabales > Fabaceae > Astragalus > Astragalus membranaceus. Next base: position 44,943,804 of record CM076846.1, read on the forward strand.
AGCCATAGTACAAAAAGGGTAATTTTGGAATTTTTTGAAAAATGGGGTTCTTGGTGATTTTTGGGTTTTACGATTTTGGTGGTGTTTTGGTGTTTTGATGGAGGAATATTGGTTTATTAATGATGGGTATTGGTTTGGGGGAAGAAATTTGGTGTTTGGGTGGTGTTTTGGGGTGGTTTATGGAGTTTTTTGTTTATGGTTATGGAGGTACACGAATTTGGGGGTATGTTTTTGGGTGGATTTTTGATGATTTTGATGGTAGGGTTTTGTAGAGGAGGTTGTGGGTTGTTGTTTTGGTGGAAATTTGATGGAGTTTGGTTGAGTTTTTGGGTGTTTAACGGAGGTTTTAAGTTTTGGGCATGGGGTTGTGAATAGTGTTTTTGAGTGAAGGAGATGATGAAAGTGATGAAGATGAAGAGCAACTCGTGGGGTACATTGGCAGCAAAACACGCACGAGTCGTGCTTGCCATACGCACGGGTCGTGCGCTTTATTCTGCCAAAATGGGCGATTTTCAGTTGAAAACACGCACGGGTCGTGCGTGGTATAGCACGGGTTGTGCGCCTTGTTGTTGCTGATGCTGCTTCGGGTCGTGCGCCTTGTTCTGCCAAAATGGGCAATTTTCAGTTGAAAACACGCACGGGTCGTGCGTGGTATAGCACGGGTCGTGCGTGGTATAGCACGGGTCGTGCGTCTTGTTGTTGCTGATGACGCCCAGCAAGGCGCCCTGCCCTGCGCCCGTGGCGCCCTTGCTGTCCTGCAGAGTGTTTTTAGTGCTGTTTTAAACTTCAAAAGCCGTGCAAGCCTCAGGATTGACATAATTTCCAACCGTGAGCTATTTTTCTGTTCAATAAATCAAAAAAATACATTAAGCCGTGGGTTGCCTCCCACGCAGCGCTCTTTTAACGTCACTAGCTTGACGGTCAAAAAGAATTTTCAATTGGGATCATGTAGAACTAAACTAGTTCCTTTCTCAATTGGGTCACCAATTAAATAATTTTTCAACCTTTGACCATTGACTTTAAACGATCCGGTTTTCTCGCTCCAGATCTCTACAGATCCGAAGGGGTAAACCTTACGGATTTCAAAAGGACCGGACCATCTTGATTTTAGTTTTCCTGGTAAAATTTTTAGTCTGGAATTAAATAACACCAGATCACCCTCATTGAATTCTCTGCGAATTATACGCTTATCATGCCAATTTTTTGTTCTTTCATTGTAAAGTTTGGCATTCTCATAAGCATCCATTTGCAGTTCTTCCAATTCGTTTAGTTGGAGTTTTCTTTTTTCTCCGGCTAATTCCATGTTCAGGTTAAGGCGTTTAATTGCCCAGTAAGCTTTGTGCTCTAGTTCTACCGGAAGGTGGCAAGACTTCCCATAAATTAATTTGAAAGGAGTCATTCCTATGGGAGTCTTGTACGCAGTCCGATAAGCCCAGAGAGCATCATCAAGCTTTACCGACCAGTCTTTTCTTGAGGTCGAAACAGTTTTTTCTAAAATACTTTTAATTTCTCTGTTCGATACCTCAACCTGATCGCTAGTTTGAGGGTGATAAGGCATTGCAATTTTGTGCCTTACTCCAAACTTTTGCAGTAACATTTCAAAATGTTTTGAGATGAAATGGGATCCTCCGTCGCTTATGACAACACGAGGGACCCCGAATCTTGGAAAAATTATTTTTTTGAAAAGTTTTATGACTACCTTTGCATCGTTTGTAGGAGAAGCAATGGCTTCGATCCATTTTGACACATAGTCAACGGCTACCAGAATATATTGGTTTCCAAAAGAAGAAGGAAACGGTCCCATGAAATCGACACCCCAGACGTCGAAAATTTCAACCTCTAAGATATTATTTAAGGGCATTTCATTTCTTTTTGAAATATTTCCGGTGCGTTGACATTGGTCGCATTTAGAAACGAATTGATGCGTGTCTTTAAAAAGGGACGGCCAATAAAAACCAGATTGTAGAATTTTCGTAGCAGTTTTTGAAGAACTGGCATGGCCGCCATAGGAAGAAGAATGACAATGGTATAGAATGTTACTTACCTCTTCTTCCGGAATGCATCTTCTGAACACCCTATCTGCTCCCCTTTTAAAACGCAGTGGCTCGTCCCAGTAATACTGTTTAAGATCATGGAAGAATTTCTTCTTCTGCTGATAATTTAAATCTGGGGGGAGTACTCCTGCTGCAAGGTAGTTTACAAAATCTGCATACCATGGTGCTTCAGTTTTGACCAATGAGAAGAGTTGATCATCCAAAAATGTATCATTAAGTGGCAACTCTTTTTCTTTTGTTCCTTGTAGACGGGACAAATGATCAGCCACAACATTTTCAACGCCTTTTTTATCCCTTATTTCAAGATCAAATTCTTGTAGGAGTAAAACCCATCGAATTAATCTCGGCTTGGCATATTTTTTGTTTAACAAATATTTTATGGCCGAGTGATCAGTAAAAATGATGATTTTTGAACCTACCAAATATGATCGAAACTTATCAACGGCAAAAACTACTGCCAATAATTCTTTTTCAGTTGTGGCGTAATTCATTTGTGCCTCGTCTAAGGTCCTGCTTGCATAGTATATGGCATGCAATTTTTTTTCTTTTCTTTGTCCCAGGACTGCCCCAACTGCATAGTCGCTTGCATCGCACATTATCTCGAACGGAAGATTCCAGTCTGGTGGTTGTATGATCCGGGCAGTAACTAAAGCTTTTTTCAACCTGTTAAAAGCTTCAAGACAAAGATCGTTGAAAATAAATGCTGCATCCTTTAGGAGCAGACTTGTCATAGGTTTTGAAATTTTTGAGAAGTCTTTTATGAACCGGCGGTAGAAACCCGCATGGCCTAAAAAGCTTCTCACCTCTTTTACTGAGGTGGGAGGTAGCATTTTTTCAATCACCTCAATTTTTGCACGATCTACCTCAATACCTCTATGAGAAATTAAGTGCCCTAGGACAATTCCTTCATTAACCATGAAATGACACTTTTCCCAGTTTAGAACCAGGTTTACCTTCTCACACCTCTCTAAGACTTTTTCCAGATTGGCTAAACAGTTTTCAAAATTTGAGCCATGGACGGAAAAATCATCCATAAACACTTCCATTATGTTTTCAACAAAGTCTGAGAATATGGACATCATACACCTTTGAAAGGTAGCAGGAGCATTACATAGGCCAAAGGGCATCCTTCTATAGGCATAAGTGCCAAAAGGACATGTGAAAGTTGTTTTTTCTTGGTCGCTAGGGTGGATGGGAATTTGGAAAAATCCCGAATAACCGTCCAAATAGCAGAAATGTGAGTGCCGTGCTAACCTTTCTAGCATTTGATCAATGAACGGGAGAGGGAAGTGATCTTTCCGGGTAGCTTTGTTAAGCTTTCTGTAATCGATACACATTCTCCATCCCGTAATTGTCCTTGTGAAAATGCATTCATCCTTCTCATTTTTAATAACTGTTAAGCCCCCCTTCTTAGGTACTACTTGAACAGGACTAACCCACTTACTATCAGAAATAGGATATATTATCCCAGCATCAAGGGGTTTTAAAATTTCCTTTTTAACAACCTCTTTCATGTTTGGGTTTAATCTTCTTTGATGCTCGATAGAAGGTTTATAGTCCTCTTCCAGTAGTATTCTGTGTATGTAGATTGACAGATTTATTCCTTTAATGTCCTCAATAGTATACCCTATGGCTTTGGGATACTTTTTGAGAACATTAAGCAATTTTTCAGTCTCATTTTGTTTCAAATTTGCATTTACAATTACTGGAAAAGTAGAATTAGGGCCGAGAAACTCATATCTGAGAGATGCTGGTAAGGGTTTTAGTTCTATTTTTGGTGCTTCTCTTGGGAGAGGTCGAGGTTTTCCCTCACCCAAAGTTTTAGTACCCAATTCTTGTGATGGTGGATTTTCATCCAAAAGTTTTATGTAGAATTGGGTTTCCTCTGCTGCATTTGTATTTGTGTTGCCTAAAAGGCAATCTTCCAGACTATCTTGTGAAGATGATGCTAAAGAGCAATCTCGCACGCAATAGTCTACAATATCAATCCTGCAGCACGAGTCTTTTACAGACGGACTCTTCATGAAGTTTGAAACTTCAAACTCAACCTTTTCATCGCCCACATTAAAAACCAACTTACCGTTTTTAACGTCAATTATTGCCCCTGCAGTAGCTAAAAAAGGCCTCCCTAGAAGAATGGGAATTTGGGAGTCTTCTTCAATTTCCATTACAACAAAATCCACCGGTATAAAAGTTTGCCCTACCTTGATAGGGACATCCTCTAAGATTCCAGTGGGGTATTTAATGGAACGATCTGCCAACTGTATTGTCATTTTTGTGGGTTTAAGTTCACCTATCCCTAGTCTTTTGCAAAGAGAAAGAGGCATCAAATTTACGCTGGCTCCTAGATCGCACATTGCTCTGTTTATAGTTTCACTTCCAATTACACAAGGTATGGAAAAACTACCTGGATCTTTGAGCTTTTGTGGTAGCTTGTTCTGGATAATTGCACTACATTCTTCTGTTAATGCAATCGTCTCATAGTCGTCTATTTTTCTTTTCTTGGATAAAATTTCTTTCAAAAATTTAGAATAAGACGGCATTTGAGACAATGCATCAGTGAAAGGAATGTTGATGTAAAGCTTTTTAAGCAAGTCGACAAACCTTTTGAATTGCTCGTCAAGTTTGTTTTTTGCAAGTCTTTGGGGAAAAGGAATGGGTGGTTTGTATGGTGGTGGGGGGATGTATGGTTCTTCTCTTTCTTTTTCCGGTTCTTTCTCTTTTTCTTTCTCTTCTTGCTCACATGGTAAATTATGTTTTTCACTCACAATTTTTTCTTGGTTTGCTCTCGGTTCCTCTAATTGTTTTCCGCTTCTAAGGGTGACGGAATTTATTTGGCCATTTGGATTTTGTTCTGGTTGTCCAGGAAATACCCCCGAAGACTTAGAGGATGAAGCCACCTGTGTTGCCACTTGAGTTATTTGATTTTCAAGCATTTTATTATGAGTGGCAATAGAGTCAACTTTTGATACTAATTTGATAAGTGTGTCATTCAAATAACCAGTTTGATTTTTGAATTCTTCATTTTGTTTTGTTTGAGATGACACAAATTTTTCCATCAAAAATTCCAAGTTCGACTTTTGCGGGTTTTTTTGTGGGTTGTTAAAAACCCTTTGATTTTGAAAGACAGGAGGTGGTCTAGGTGCTGGATTGGGTGGAGGATTTTTATAAGAAAAATTTGGATGATTCCTCCACCCAGGATTATAAGTATTTGAAAATGGATCTTCCTTTTGAGCATAGTTAATATGCTCATTTCCAGTACTAGATGCCTCAAGCTGGCATTCAGCTCCAATATGGCCAACAACCCACATAATTCACATGGTGGAGTAGTAGGAGAAAAAGTTTTTGAGACAGAACTTACATTTAATTTTTCAAATTTTTGAAAAAGTGCGTCCACTTTTGAGGCAAGATGATCAACAGCAGATATTTCATATTTATCTGGCTCTTTTGATGATGCTGGTTTATCTGCTATGGCTCTCTCACTTGCCCATTGACAATGGTTTTGAGCCATATCTCCAATGAGTGCATAAGCTTCAGTAAAATTTTTGTTCATCAAAGCTCCACCTGCAGCTGCATCAACAGTCATTCTAGTTGCATATTGTAATCCATTATAAAATGTGTGAACAACGAGCCATTTCTCTAGTCCATGATGGGGGCATAGCCTTAACATTTCTTTGAAACGTTCCCAAACATCATAAAGAGATTCCCCGTCGTTTTGAGAAAATCGAGTAATTTGACTTCTCATTTGAGCTGTTTTACTTGGGGGAAAGAACCTAGTAAGAAAGGCTTGTTTTAGTTGGCCCCAGCTGGCAATGGATTCCGAAGGCAAAGAATGTAGCCATGCTCTTGCTCTATCCCTTAATGAAAAAGGGAAGAGCTTTAGTCTTATGGCATCTTGAGGTACCCCGTTTAATTTGAGAGTTCCACAGTATTCTAGAAAAATTGAAATATGAAGATTTGGGTCCTCCGTGGGAGAACCAGAAAAATGGTTTTGTTGAACCATTGAAAGCAGAGATGATTTGAGTTCAAAATTATTTGCTTCCACATTTGGATGTACAATGACAGCCGATGGTTCCGCTGAAGGTGTTGCGTACTCTTTGAGAGCACGATTTTCATTAGCCGCCATTTGGTTATCGGGAATTTCTCTCCTCCTTCTATGTAAGAACCTTTCGATTTCGGGAATTTGTTGAACAGTTTCACCGAAACTTCTGGTTCTTCGCATTCGAGGGACAAGAGAAGAAAAAGTAAAATAAAGAAAATAAAACTTCAGTCTAACCGGTTTCAAAAAACTTAATTAATATCACTGCCTCCCCGGCAACAGCGCCAAAAACTTGATAGCCTCGCAAGTGCACGAGTCGTATCGCGTAATAAAAGAGTTATCGATCCACAGGGAGAGCCTAGGTGATTACCAATTTAATTTTCCAAAGTTGATTAATTGAAAAGAAAATCTTTTTGTGAAGAATGAATGTTTTCGTTGATGTTTTAAAGATAAAAAGAGACTTGGGGTATTAGTTTCATCGAAATGATAAGGTTTCCGTTATTGATCCTTCCGACTATTTTCCAGTTTAAAGAACGATATATTTCTTAAGACAAGGTGACGGTTGTAGCAAGGGTTTCCTTTCGGAATACAAACGCGTGTTCTAAACTAATTATCAAGCCTATTTTCATGGTTGATTATTATTAGAACCCATTAAGCAAAGACCTTTTTATGTCTCAATAAAACCAAAACTATTTTCATGTGTTGATTTTATTGTCTAATTTCATAGATCCAACAACCACACTTCTCCTTTCGGTACATCGTGTGGTGTTTTGAAATAATAATGAAAAGTGATAAAATTAGATTTAGAAATACAAAGCGATTAAGGTGGATAATAGTCTTGGGAATTAATTAGTAGGAACCCATCATTTCGGTGTTCCCAAAAACCCCAAGACTAAGAAAGTCTACTCACTCATGATCATTGTAGACAAAGACTTGAAATAAGTAGAAGAAGAAAACATAAGGTTAAATAGCGAGAAATAAAAGAAAGCGATAAATGACGGAATTGTAAATTGCTTGAAAGTAAATGACAGGGAAGTAAATTTCAAGAAAGTAAATTGCAAGAATGTAAATGACTTGGAAAATAAATTGCAAGGAATATAAAGTGCAAGAAAAGTAAAGAACAAGGAATATAAATAGCAAGAAAGTAAAGGTTAGGAGCAAGAGAATAAATGTTAGGAGCAAGAGAATAAAAGTTAGGAAGTTGCAAAGATTAAAGAGACAAGAAAATAAAGAGACATGGAATTTAAATTGCAAGAAAGTAAAAGAGCAAGAATCATAAAGAACATGAAGAGTAAATTGAAGTCATGAATCTTAGAGAGTTTTTTGAGAGTGTATTTCTAACAAAATTCAAGCTTATTACAAGTGAGGATCAAGGTCCTATTTATAGGAAAATATGAGGGCCAAGGCACTTGAGTGGAGGGGCAAAATGGTCCAAAAAAAGTGGCAAATCAAGTTGGCAAAGATAGCCATCAGCAAGTGGGTGCAGCCAAAATTGACTTGTCTGGCGCCGGGGTCGTGCGCCTATGTGCCTGGGTCGTGTGCCCTGGCCAGTCAATTTTACTCTGCGCCAGTTTTGCACCAGGGTCGTGCGCCTATGGAGCCTGGGTCGTGCGCCTTGTGCTGGCAACAGCTGTTCTGCGTTGCTGGCAAGCATGGGTCGTGCGCCTATGTGCCAGGGTCGTGCGCCTATGGAGCCTGGGTCGTGCGCTCTGTGCTGGCAACAGCTGTTCTGCGTTGCTGGAAAGCATGGGTGGTGCGCCTATGTGCCAGGGTAGTGCGCCCTGGCCAGTCAATTTTGGCTGCTCTGCGCCAGTTTTGCACCAGGGTCGTGCGCCTATGGTGCCCGGGTCGTGCGCCCTGCTCTGCGCCAGTTTTTGCTGCTTGGCGCCCTGTGCTGCGCCAGTTTTGCTGCTTGGCGCCCTTGGCGCCCTGTTGAGTGCCAAGCTGTCTTAAAAATTGTTCCTCCTCAAATATTATCTTTGTTTCTTCATTTTTCCTCATATTTTCTCTTTTGCTTCAAAATAACACCTGAAAATAAAAAGTAAACATTTGTAGTAAAATAGCTCAAAAATAGAATTAAAATACCAAATAAACTTAATAAAAATAACTATTAAAAAGACTCTAAAAATTGACTTATCACCTAAGTCCCTAGGTTTTTTGATACCTACATCCATCTAGAAAAGACTCCCCTTTCTCAATCCGTCTTTCATTTAAAATAGTCTCTGCCTGTCTTCCAAACTCCGGACACACGAGGCCTCCTTATTGAAACGCTCAATGTATTCTCTGAGTGTCTCATCGTCATACTGCCTGACGGCCCTTAGCACTTCTTCGGATTTAGGTTTCAACCGGGAGGCTGTGAATCGAGCTGTGAACATTCTCGCTAGCTGCCCCCATGAGGAGATGGAGTACGGCCTCAGCTCTTGAAACCACTCTAGTGCGGAATTCTCGAGAGTGAGGGGGAAGATTTTGGAGTGAACGGGCTCCCTGGCGCCTCTATAGCGCATCATCAGTGAGAAGTGTGCCAGATGGCGGTCCGGATCTCCGGTTCCGTCATACATCTTGAAGGCTGGCAGCTTCTCCAAGGCCCTTGGAATTCGGCATTCGTCCACCCTTCGAGTGAATGGTCCTTCTTCCGAAAACCCTCTTGAGTTTCGGGGGGATTCGTCTTCATGGTTCAACTCATGGTACCTGCCTCGTTCGGGGGATCTCCTCGAGGGCGATCCCTGATGGCGCCTCCGATGGGTATGGACCCGGTTCCTCGGTCTCTCATGAGAATCAGGGGATGCGCGTGAGGAGGTCCTGGAATGGGAGTCATGCGGCTGGTAGATATCACCTGGAGGGGACGGAAGGGTCCTCGGAGGCGAGCCCGACCCTTCATGCTTGTGCCACTGAGGGGGAGACCGGTGCACATACCTTCGCCTCGGGGGGAACGATGGACGTGGCCTTCGAGGGGGAGACCGATAGCGCCCTGAAGCCATCGTTATCGGAGGAGGCTACTCAGGTAGGGAAGCCACACGCCTTTCCATCTGCCTTAGGCGAGCTTCCTGTTGCAGCATAGCTTGAGTGCGGCTGGCCAGGAGATCCAAAAGTTGGCTTACAGTTGATGGTTGGGCATGCTGACTGGTGCCCTCGCCAGGCAGGCTGGCGACGTTGCCCTCATTAGGCAAGCTGGCGTTGTTTCCCTCATTAGGCAGGCTGACGACGTTACCCTCAGGGGTATCCTCTAGTCGGGGTGCAGGTAAGGCAATGCTCTGAACTCGGGGTCTGCCTCTAGGAGCCATGAACTAGCAAGAGAAAAATTCGAGTAGTGATGATGTGAAAGATTGATACCTCCCACTGTGGTCGCCAATGTTCTGTACCTAGCAGTAATTTGGTCGGCTGCTGTTGGTAGGTCTCTTGCTGCCCTGGCAGGAGGTCAGTGAGCGCCCCGGGGGGGTGGGTACCTGCAAAGCCACTCCGACGCTCAAGTCAGTATGAGAATAAGCTAGTGAATTTGCACGGGAATAGTGTGTACCTCGTAAATGGCTATGCGAGCCGGAATTTATAGAAAATTGTTGTTCGTTGTGGATCGTCGGATCGGTGGAGGCGATCTGAACCCTCCAAGCGTATTGGGCTTGTACGTAGTGGATATGGGCCAAGTTGATTGGGCTGATCCATATCTTGTTGCTAATTGCACCCCCTGATATTGCTGAATGGACCTCTTGGTCCAGTCCAGAACATTTTTTAAGGCTCTTAGTTTGTTCAAAGTTGATTTTTGTTGAACAAAAATGCATGACTAATGTGCATGTTGTGTATTCAACCTTATTTTTCATTCATTCTTTCTTGAAGATTGTTTGATCCATTTCTGCCATACTAACAAAAGAATTTGTAAAATGCTAGGATTCTCATTTCATATATGGTTTGAATGCAGGGCAAGTGATCAAGGTATGGGATTAAGGATCTTAATTATGGTTTGAATGAGGGATCGAGAGAGAAAGAGACACACAAAGATCTTAATTATGGTTTGAATGAGGGATCGAGAGAGAAAGAGACACACAAAGATATTCAAGGATCGGGAATGTTGTCATCTTTAATTCTGACACAATGAACAAACTTAAAGGTAACTCCATATGGTCTAGGAGTAAGCCAAAATTTATTGTCAAGTAGGTTAACCTCTAATAATTTCAAGAAAAGGAGATACTAATCCATTATACTTAGTGTAATCCATAGTACTCAATTAAGGCAGTATAATTAGTCCAACATTTGGGTTCTGTTATTTGACCATGTTAGCTTCACAAATTAGCTCCATGTTTTAGCTGCTTAGTTAGTTGACCTTGCAGCTTCCAGGTCCACTGGATTGTAAATAAATGAAGATATAGTGATAAATGATTCTTATTTTATTATTTGATTGTCCATCTATTATATAGTCCATTCAACTTTAGTGAAGATGAGATTGTTGCAACTAAGCCAGTTTTTAGGCAATTCCGTTACTGCTCTTTGATTAGGGATGGCAAAACGGTCCGGCCCGGCCCGGCCCGTTTTGCCTTCGGCCCGCTAAAAACGGGGCGGGGCGAGTTGGCCCGCCAAACATTGCGAGTTCAAAAGACTGGCCCGGCCCGCTAAGTGATGGGCTGGCGGGTTGGCGGTCCGGCCCGCCTGATTTTTTTTTTCAATGTTTTTGAACAAAAAACTTACATGTTTTTAACATTTCAATTTCAATAAGATTTTTCACCTGCTTTTTAAAATAGATTTTTTATAAAGCATTTTTAACAAATTTTTACTTTAAAAACTCTTGATATATTCAAAATAAAAGTATAAAACAATAATAGTATTGGAATTACTAGGATTAACCATTAAGAAATGTCACCTAGAAGGCTAGAACCATCAACCAAAAGGTCCAAATCCATAATTCGATCTTAAAGCAACCAAAATAAGTATTTTGATTGCTTGATAACTAGGGATTAACCATCAAGCAACCAAAATAAATATTTTTAAGAACCAAAAAACCATAATAAGTACAACCTCAAAGTCTAGAGATTCAAATTACATAATATTGGCTAACAAAACATAACACTGTCTAACAAAACAAGAGTGAAACATCTAAATTCTAATCTTCAATGTCAATAACATTAGATGCACACTTGGAACCACTTGGACCCTCTTTTTCATCTTCATTGTCATCATCATTTCCATCTACATCATAAAACAATGAAATAAATATGGTCGGTAGAAAATATATATAAAAAGTAATAGTAAACCATATTCACGTTAAATAAATTACCATCATCAAAGGCATGAATCCAATTGCGAGAACATATCAATGCTTCCACATTTTCAGCTTTCCTTGCATATCTACCATCATCTGACTAACATCTTCAAATTTACGTTTTTTACAACGAACAAGATGACGTTTGAGAGTAGTAGTACCATTTAGTTTTCCTCCGGCTGCAAATGATTGACCACAATCATTGCATTTTGCTCTTCCCCTTCCCTGATTGTCCAACTCTTCTTCTTGAGTAAAATGTTTCCACACCATGGATGTCAGCCTCTTATTCTTCTTGATTGTAGTAGGTTCCACTGACTCACACTCTTCTCCAAAATCTAAGTCCAAATCTTCATCATCATTCTCGTCAATTGGAGCCAAGAAATCCATATCAAATCAAAGTCCTAAAACACAATAAATTCAATTTAATTAACAAAACATATTCTAGTCAATTTAGTTAAAATCAAAATGGGCTACGACAATGAGTGAGAGAGGCCGGGAGCGAGAGGGAGAGGAAGCAGGGAAAAAAAAGTTGGATCAAAAAAAAAAGTTTTTTTTTTTATTAAAAAAACGGGCCGGCGGGCTGACCCGCCCCGTTATTGCTTTAGCTCGCGGTTTTTTTTTTGACGGGGCGGGTTCAGCGGGTCAGCGGTCCCAATACCCCAACCCAACCCGCCTTATTTTGGCGGGTCAGCGGGCCGGCCCGGCGGGTCAAACCCGTTTTGCCTTCCCTATCTTTGATCAATCAGATTATGTTTCTTCACCATTTTTTATAATTTAGCTGAATTGGTTATTAAGCTAAGAAGGCATTTGGTGCTATGATGGCATGTAGAGATGAAGTGGTTTTTTCTATTAGTCAAATGTTTGATGCAATTAGAAAACTTGGGAGCAAAGGGGTTGTTAAATTGGATCCGCCATGTCTATGTATCAATTTTACATAGGTATTTTTTCATAATCATTTTTATTTTATTCAGTTGAGTTTTGCAGGAAGGCGACATCCCATTGAGGATCAAAAGGCCCAAATCACTTGATTTGGGTGTGTAATTCTCCAACATTAGCAGCCCTGCTAAGCCAGCTAGCGAGTTGAAGCTTCTGGAAAACTTACCAAATAAATTGGTGGTTTTTGTTAATGGTTCTAATTTGCTGTAGAGACATATAAGAGAGGATTTGTTAGTTGCTGAAAAGATTGATGTTTGAGTTACAAGTTATTGATAAAACTCATTGTAGTCATACGTAAAATCAATGTTGAGGTGGAATGTCAAAATGAGAATAAGTGTCACCTTGATGGTGGTGGTGGCATGCAGAAAGAGGGTAATGTGAATCACGAAGCATCAAATGTAAAATGTATTTGTAGGTATTTAACTTCTAATAACCCAATTATTATGTAATAACTAACATTTCTAGAATTGTTGTCTCTTTTCTTTGGTTTCTATCCTTTTCAATCTACTAAGCACATTTTAATTTCTAGGTTTTTCTTTTAATTTCTACTAAGCTAATTTTAATATTAGAATGATTATGTAATCCCTAAAGCTTTGACCTCGTGCATCGCACGGGTCACTGCGCTAGTTGATTATTAAACCCAGAGATGAATTTGGAAAGACTTAATATCAGCTAGTAGTCTAGATGATGACGAAGTAAGAATGTGAATTCAATGATTGATGTGGGGGAATTGGAATCCGAGTTTATGCATTAATTCATGGATTATCTTGATTAAATGTATGCATTTATAATTGTAGTGGCAATTGAAATGTGAATTGATTGATTAATCCATGCATTACAATGCATTCAATTAGGTGCATCAAAAATTGAGCATTAACCATTAAACCCATAGAGGAATTCGGGAAGACTAATAGCTGCATGGAATCTCCAATTTGGAAAGACTAATAATTGCATTATACCCTCTAGATCATGATGAAGTACGAAAGCGAATTATAGATGCCCTTTCCCCTTATAGAATAGTTGCATTGAATCTCCAACTTTATCGGTGCAGAGAGTGGTGCACCAAAAATTTAGCTTTGATTGAGTATTGAACACGGGAAGATGAAAAGGAAACAAAGGTGGAGGGCAAGTAGAAACATTACTAAAAATACCAAGATACTATGCGACTAAACCCACATGCCACATGACCATCTGGTGCAAATACTATCTCTTGATTTAATTCGAGTTCAAAGAGTTCACATATATGGCTTCAAGATATACTCTAGTTACTGAAATACGCCAGGGAAAAAATCGATTGGAGGATTAAGGTGTGTGTTATGCATACAGGGAGGGTTCATAAATTCAAAAATCCGAGTGTCATATGCAGCCTTGACATGTTGTTACTTGATGAGAAGGTAATGCCAACACCTTTACTTTTCAAATAGTATAGTATGTTAATAAATACTCTAACTTTTTAAAGTTGTCATGTTTTATTTACAGATCTCCCAGATTCAATGTCCTATTAAGAGGTCGCGGTTGTGGGCTTTTGAAACAGTGATCTGGGAAGGATTGTGCTACCTCATTCAGAATTTATTAGTTGCTCAAAATGATCCCAAACTCAGGGTCACTAATCATAAATACAAGGTAAACTTTATGTGTAGCACAAGGTGTAGCCTAATTGTCGTCCCTGCGATTCCAAGGAATTTTTTCAGTTTTGTTGATTTTCATAAGATTCTTACTACTCTTGATGAAACTCAATTATTTGGTTAGTGTCTTCTCCTCTCTATTGGTAAATGTTTGCATCACATCATTTACTTTCCGACTTACTGGTTACGTGTTATTCTTCATCTAGATGTGATTGGTCATGTGGTCCAGAAGCGTGGCTTAAAGGAAACTGAAAAAAGGGAAGCAAAGTTCTGGACATTGTTCTTGAGGATTCAGCGTGAGTTATACTTCTTTCCATCTATTTCGAAATTAAAAATTCCTCGGTGTTTTATTCAAATTTGGTTTTATTTCAATGGGAACAGGGTAGATTGTATGTTGTGGAAAATGTTTGCAAAGGATTTGAATCAATATTTTATAGATTATGGGACTCAAAGTTCATTCATTCTAATTCTGCAACTTTGTAGAATTCGATTGTTGAATGGTATACTTTTTCGATAACGCTATTTGGTTTAGTTGTGTGCTTATTTGATTGTCATTTGTTTAATGTTTATGCTACTTTTTTTAATTGATTCATTGGACAATTGAGAATAGCAATTGCCTACAAAGGAAATAGATTTTCTATCAATGTTGACTTACCTGAAGTTATTGAATACAAGGAGCAATATGCACCTAAGCCCGATGGTTTCATGCAAATATAGTTCCTAATTCTCTGTGATGTATTTTTTTTTTCAATTTTTTCATGTTCTTTACAGGCTTGAAAATTGTGATGCTAATCTGACACAATTAGTTAGTCATGTGTCTGATGGTGAAAAAACTACTCCAACTAAAGTGAGCGGAAAACAAGGTTGCTGATAGTGAAAAAACTACTCCAACTAAAGTGATCAGGGTTGCTGAGGTAGAGAAACTTCTCTAACTAACGTTTTTCGAAAGAGTGTTGTTGAAGGTGAAATGACTCCTGCGGCTAAGGTGGTGGAAAAGAGCATTGCTGAAGGTGAAAAGACTCCTGCAACTAAAATGGTGGGAAAAAGGATTGCCGAAGTTCATTTAGCATCGGATTGTGTTGAGCTGGGAACTCAGTCGTCGGCAACAAAGATCCCAAAGGTTGTTCAAGTTAAGAAGGAGCGCACCAACTAAATAACTTAAATATCTGTTGTGTTTTTCCAAGAATATTTTGGTGTAGTCATCGAAGTTTTTATGTTAATTAGGAGTCTTCCCAATTCCCATATAGGGTTATGTTGGTTGTTTTAAACTTTTTGAACATTTGCTTTATTCTGTGTTTTAGGTGTAGTCTTCAAAGTTCTTAAGTTATTAAGGAGTTTTCCCAATTAAGGGTTATGTTGGTTGTTTTTGACTCTTTTTGAAACATTTGCTTTATTGTCAACAACTACTTTATTTTGTTGAATTGAATTTGCGTTTTGTGCTGATATTTTGCTAAAGTATTTTCTCCAAGTCTATCTGATTTATTGAGTTAAAATACATGCACTATCTGTGTTATTTTAACCAACGCTTATGGAATGTATTGACTGAAATACATGCATTATTTGTGCTCGCTGAACTTACAAGTGCTAACCAAAATTTATGGAGTCTCCCAAGTAGCCGAAAAAATCCTTAAATAAATTGTCCTAACTAATATTGCATTTAGTGTGTGTCTGCCTTCAATATGTGTGCATCATTTCCGGATATATGTGGATCTCCTTGGTTTCTATAATGTCATGTTTAACCAAAGGGTTTTAGATTTTGTACCCCCCCCCCCCCCCCCCCATTATACCCCATACCCCCCAAATTGACAAAACGGACGATATTACCCATGACTTCAAAACATTTTTCCGGAATTACGTCCATAGGTATAAATCCGGAACTCAATTTATTTGGGATTTCCGGAAATACCCTAAAATGAGATAAATCCTGAATTAAAATTTTTTTGATTTCCGGAATTACCTCATTTTAGTGTAATTCCGGAACACAATATACCTTCCGAAACTACACTAAAATGAGGTAATTCCAGAAATCCAAAAATTGTTTATTCCGAATTTATCTCATTTTAGGGTATTTTCGGATATCCCAATAAATTGAGTTCCGGATTTATACCGTATTATGGTATTTCCGGAATTCAAAAATAAGAAATTAAACATTTATTTTATTAATTAAAAACACCGTCTAACTGAAAATAACAGATTACAACAAACAAAACAAAAACAAGGTCTAAAACTATTGATCCATAGATTGGTTCAGTTATAGATTGGTTAAAACACTATAAAATAAGTGATCCATAGATTGGTTAAAACCATGTGAATAAGTGTCGATTTCAGTTATAGATTGGTTAAAACACTATAAAATAAGTGATCCATAGATTGGTTAAAACCATGTGAATAAGTGTCGATTTCAGTTATAGATTGGTTAAAACACTATAAAATAAGTGATCTATAGATTGGTTAAAACCATGTAAATAAGTGTCAATTTATAGATTGGTTAAAGCCATGTAAATAATGTTGTGAAACATGATACTTCGGGAATTATGCCAAAACACATAATTCCGGAAGACATTTTTTTGACTTCCGGAATTATGTGTTTTGGCATAATTCCGGAAATATGTTATACCCCATTTTCCGGAATTACCTCCAAAGAGGATAATTCCGGAAGCCAATTTTGCTTTCGGAAATACCTCTTTTGAGATGATTCCAGAAAACTCAAAAAAATTGACTTCCGGAATTATCCTCTTTTGAGGTAAATCCGGAAAATTTTAAAAAATCAATTTTCTTTTAATTTTTTGAGGGGTATTTTGGGGATTTAGGCAATTATGGGAGTATAGGGTAGAAAAAGGGGGTACGAAATCTAAAACCCTTAACCAAATTATTGCATGTATTTTGTTCTGGACTGGACCAAGAGGCCCATTCAGCAATTGGATATGGATTGGCCCAATCACTTTGGTCCCTATCCACAATATACAACCCAATTATGACTATCATACTTGGATGGCTCAGATCAATTCTATCAATTCGACGGCTCACAACGGGCACGATTCCCTATAAATACTGGCACACATTCCCATTAATAGGTATATTCTCATTCGTAGAATATTACTACTCTCTCATTCCCTATACTGACTTGGGCGTCGGAGTGGCATCGCAGGTGCCCCCTCCGGGATTCATTCAACACTCCGCTCGGATTGCAAGAGACCTACCAACAACAGTCACCGCAGCGCTGCTAGGTACAGAACATTGGTGACCACAGTGGGAGATATCTATCTTTCACACCATCTCTACTCTTTGAACTTTCTCCTGCCTTCCCATGGCACCCAGAGGTAGACCCCGAGTCCAAAGCATTGCCGCTCCGCAACCCCAGCCAGAAGGCACTCCCGAAGGCCTTGCTGCTTCCACGCCAAACCAAGACATTCAGGTCCCGACACCTCAGCCAGCCTCTATCCAGATCCCCGTCCAACCTGGGGATGCGGCGACCATCCGCCAGCTCTTGGACCTGCTGTGCAACCGCACCCAGACTATGTTGCAGCAAAAAGCGCGCCTCAGGCAGATAGAGAGGCGAATGACAGCCATGCCTGAGCAACCCCATGCTCGCTGGAACACCCCTTCCCCAATGACAATGAGCTCCAGGCGTCGCAGATCTCAACCCAAGCGTCATCACAATCATCGCTCTCCACCTAGATGGAAGCGAGCTCGCCACTCTCCTCCTCGACGCGGCAGGCACCAAAGATTAGTTTCACCTCCAAGCACTCCTCAAACCTCGCCTGACAGTACATACTGGCCTGAGGAGTCTCTCCCGAGGTCCTCATTGCTCGCAACCTCCAATTCTCGCGAGAGGTCGCGGAGGCGAGTCAAGAGCCATAGGAGGCATCGCCAAAGATCTACATCAAGGAGATCTCCAGCCCGACGTGACCGTCGAGATATAGATCTCGGGAACTGGTCACCTCACAACTCACGATGGACCTCCAATGAAGGACCCTTCACTAGGAAGGTTGACGACTGCCCAGTTCCGAAGACCTTAGAGAAGCTCCCAGCCCTCAAAACATACGACGGGACTGGAGACCCTGACAGGCATTTGGCCTACTTCTCTGTCATGATGAGATACCGGGGGGCAAGGGAACCTGTCCACTGCAAGATCCTTCCCCTCACTCTCACGGATTCAGCACTACCTTGGTTCCAGAAATTGAAACCAAACTTTGTTTCATCCTGGGGGCAGTTGGCCACCATGTTCACAACCCGCTTTGCCGCTTCCCGCTTGAAGCCAAAATCTGAAGAGGTACTCAGGGCGATCAGGCAAGGAGAGAAAGAAACACTTAGAAAATATCTGGAAAGATTCAACAAGGAGGCTGGCAACGTCAGGAACCTTGAAGACAAGAGAATGCTCTTTTGAATGAAGGATGGCCTTAAGAAAGGAAGCATGTTTCAAAGAGACGTGAGGATTAACAAATCCCGAAGCTTGGATGAGTTCCTTCAGAAGGCACAAAAGTACATGGATTATGAAGAAGACAACATGGTGTACCAAGAGGAAGCCAAGGTTGGCAGCAAGAAGGACGAGCTAGCCTACAAGGCCGCTGAAGAGCCATGGCAGATACGAGCCCAGGATGACAGAACTCCTCGTGAGTCCCGACCTCGAAAAGGTCGCTTCCCAGAATACACCCTGTTGAACACATCCCAGGCTGAGATCCTTGCCGAGAGGGCCGATGCAGAGTTTTGGGACATCAAACAGCCCGAACCTCTCATGCAAAGGAAAGGCCAAACCTCTAAGAAGTATATCGTTATCACAAAAGTTATGAGCACAGTACCAACAAATGCAACACCCTCAGGGATGACATTGAAGAAATGATCCGCGAAGGGAAGCTTGCTCAGTACGTGAATGAGGAAGATGATGAGACTCATGACTCTGAATAGGGAGTAGGACATCGGGACTAGAAACTAGAACTTGGCCTAGTTAAGAACTTTACTGTTTGGGCACAAATGCAGAATGTAAAAGCTCGATATAAAAGTTCATTTTGCAATTACAGTTTTTGCTTTAGTTCATTAGATTGATGCTTGTTCCAAAGAAAAATTCCTTAAGGTCAAGAAAGAAAAAGGGCCCAACTCCATAATTAGGGGTAGAACGAGACAAGTTTGAGACCCGACATAGCCTGCAAGGAAGGACTGCCTACCTTGCAGGGGCAACCTCGACATTAACTCTAAGCCAAGACCTTCTTTCCAAGACGATGGTTTTGCAAATACATCTCTGGATGCAAGATAGCACGAAGTAGGCAAGCGCTGACGTGCACCTCAATCCTAGCAAAGGAATCAAGAGTGCCACGGCACACCGAAACAAATAAGGCCATCGGTAAAAACACTGGTCAAAGGAAGACACCATGATCGTTTGCATTTTTTGTAATTACCAAAGCAAGAATCTCAGAATTCTTTCCACTAAATGACCTTGGCGGTCACAACCCCTTGGGCGAGTTCTATCCGGGCCGAGTCCTGGTAAACTGTGCCAAGGGTATACTTCAAGCTAACCTTGGTGGTCACAACCCCTTGGGCGAGTTCAATCCAGGCCGAGTCCTGGTAAACTGTGCCAAGAGTACACTTCAAGCTCACCTTGGTGGTCACAACCCGTTGGGTGAGTTCTATCCGGGCCGAGTCCTGGTAAAATGTGCCAAGGGTATACTCCAAGATGGCCTTGGTGGTCACGACCCCGCATAATGAGTTTTATCCAGGTCAAGTCTTGGTAAACTCTGTTCAGAGTATACTTCATTACAAACTGAGAGGCGTCGACAACTTAACCGCCTAAAGCAAGACAAATTTAGCGACTGTCTACTGGAAAAATCCTAAGTCCAAGGAGAAGGCGCACTTGCGGAAAATCACCAGTAGGGCGTGAGACCATAAGGTCACGGCTCCATGATCAAGGTTTGCAAAGAGAAGGGCGCAAAGGGCGCCAGGATCCCATGTTCACAGTTTGCAAGAGCAGGGCGCCAAGGGCGCCAAGATCACAGTTTGAGCTACTAGGTGCCAAGGTCATGGTGACGGCTTGCAAGGCATGGGCGCCAAGGTCATGGTGACGGCTTGCGAGGCATGGGCGCCAAGGGTCATGGTGACGGCTGGCAAGGCATGGGCGCCAAGGGCGCCAAGGGTCATGGTGACGACTTGTAAGGCATGGGCGCCAAGGGCGCCAAGCTCATGGTGACGGCTTGCACGGCATGGGCGCTAAGGGCGCCAAGGGTCAGGGTGACGGCTTGGGAGGCATGGGCGCCAAGTGCCATGGTGACGGTTTGGAGGACATGGGCGCCAAGGGTGCCAAGTGCCATGGTGACGGTTTGGAGAACATGGGCGCCAAGGGCGCTAGATGCCATGGTAACAGCTTGTGAGGCATGGGCACCAAGGGCGCCAAGTGCCATGGTGACGGTTTAGAGGACATGGGCGCCAGGTGCCATGGTGACGGCTTGTGAGGCATGGGCTCCAAGGGCGCCAAGTGCCATGGTGACGGCTTGCGAGGCATGGGAGCCAAGGGCGCCAGGTGCCATGGTGACGGCTTGGGAGGCATGGGCGCCAAGGGGGCCAAGTTCCATGGTGACGGTTTGGAGGACATGGGCGCCAAGGGCGCCAGATACCATGGTGACGGCTTGTGAGGCATGGGCGCTAAGGGCGCCAAGTGCCATGGTGACGGTTTGGAGGACATGGGCTCCATGAGCCATGGTGACGGCTTGGGAGGCATGGGCGCCAAGTGCCATGGTGACGGCTTGCGAGGCATGGGAGCCAAGGGCGCCAGGTGCCATGGTGACGGCTTGGGAGGCATGGGCGCCAAGGGTGCCAAGTGCCATGGTGGCGGCTTGTGAGGCATGGGCGCCAAGGGCGCCAAGTGCCATGATGACGGTTTGTGAGGCATGGGCGCCAAGGGCGCCAAAGGTCATGGTGACGGTTTTGAGGACATGGGCACCAAGGGCGCCAGGGTCCATGGTGACGACTTGCAAGGCATGGGCGCCAGTGGTGCCGTGGTCTATGGTGACGACTTGCAAGGCCTGGGCGCCAAGGGCGCAATGGTCTATAGTGACGACTTGCAAGGCTTGGGCGCCAAGGGCGCCATGGTCTATGGTGACGACTTGCAAGGCATGGGCGCCAAGGGGGCCAAGGCCCAAGGTGACGGTTTGCATCGAGCAACGTCACGGGTTGTGACTGTTGGGCACCAAGGGCGCCAGAGTGAAGGTCTAGACAAACAGCAAAGTCATGATTTTCATGAAGGAAAGGGGGAAGAGGACATACAATTACCCAAAAGAAAGAAGAGAGAAACTTGCTCCAAGCTCAAATGTGTGATTCCAAGAAGCCTTATCCAAAATCCAAGCAATAAAGACACACCTACTTATAGTGGGCGGAAAAAGTAATGAAATCATTTTTCTTTTTTCTTCAAAACAAAAATGTTATCGTCACGAACAAAGACATTCTGCACGACCCGGCGAGGCAAACGAGCCATCGCGTCTGGCAAATCGACGAAAATCCTTCAAGCCAAGACCATCATCCGTAATAATCTCGGCTCGGGGGGCAATTGTTCTGGACTGGACCAAGAGGCCCATTCAACAATTGGATATGGATTGGCCCAATCACTTTGGTCCATATCCACAATATACAAGCCCAATTATGACTATCATACTTGGATGGCTCAGATCAATTCTATCAATCCGACGGCTCACAACGGGCACGATTCCCTATAAATACTGACACACATTCCCATTTATAGGTATATTCTCATTCCTAGAATATTACTACTCTCTCATCGGGGATGGGGACGGGGGACAACTTGCGAGGCGGGGACGGGGAGCGGGGGAGTACTCCCCGCCCCCGCCCCGCCCCATTGCCATCCCTACCCTATACTGACTTGGGCGTCGGAGTGGCATCGCAGGTGCCCCCTCCGGGATACATTCAACACTCCGCTCGGATTGCAAGAGACCTACCAACAGCAGTCACCGCAGCGCTGCTAGGTACAGAACATATTTAATATGATTTTTTGTAATTTGTGCAATTAAGTAATAGTACTAATCGAGGTTGCACTAATGGTGTGGCTACTGTCATTATGTTTGCAGCTTTCCTAAAAAATGTGGGATGTTTTTTTTTACCCCCCTCTTATACTATATACCCCTTTAAATGACCAAACGGACGAAACTATCCCTTAAATCCACAAAATTTCTGGAAATACCTCAAATCTAGATAAATCCGGAAGTATGTTTTTTTGATTTTCCGGAAATATCGCATTTTACGGTATTTCCGGAACACATTTTACATTCCGGAAATACCGTAAAATGCGATATTTTCGGAAAATCAAAAAAACATACTTCCGGATTTATCTAGATTTGAGGTATTTCCGGAAATCCCTCAATATTGTTTTCCGAATTTATCCCAATTTGATGTATTTCCGGAAACCCCTTAAAATTGTCTTCCGAATTTATCATATAATATAGTGTTTCCGGAGTGCAAAAATAAAAAATGAAACATTTATTTGATTAATTAAAAACGCCTTCTACGATGATTTAAAATAACAGATTGCAACAATAAACAAAACGAAAACATAATAGAAACTACTGAGATGGTGGAGTGAAACGACGAAGGATCTCGGCGACGGTCCTTCTGGTTTCGACGTATAAATGCAGATAACTCTTCCATTTAAAGATAACATGAATGGCCATCATGGCTTGGACGTCATCGTCGTTGTTGACATCCATTTCAGACCATTGCACACGTCCATTAACCCAAGCTGGTTTCCGATAAATTATACTAATTATTTCATGCTCGTCGCCCTCCGGTTGCACCTTACGCATTAGTCTCTCTTTCAGGGCAGCGAATGTTATGCCGTGTTTAAACCTACACTGGAACGTGTCTCGCCCCCTGAAACCCTAAAGTGAATTTCCACCGTTGGATGAAAAGTGGTCGGCAAAAGAACTTTTATTTCCTAATAATGAAAATTACTCCATTCGTTACAGAATATAAGTAAAAACTGGTCAACAGAAGTTGATGTATCTGGTTTGCTTATATTTTGTAATGGGGTAGTATAAAATTATAGAGATGAATTGTTTATTACTCCATGTATTTAATATGACCTTTCGTTATTTGTGCCGTTAACCAAGTCCTACTCCCTCAGTCCCATAATATAAGGCCCATTTGAGAATATTTTTTGTCCCATAATAAAAGGCCCTTTTCTACATTGTCTACTGCATTAATTATTTTTTGACTAATATACCCCTACTTTATTCTCTCTCTCTCTAAATTTGTCTCACGTTTAATTATGGCATACCAAGACAAACAGCCCACTTCTCTCTCTCTCATTAATTATGGCATGCTCCTTTTTTTCTCTCCCAACCTCCAAGCTCATCTCGAGGAATACATATGCAACTCTTGCAATACTTTGAACATCTCAATTAATAGATGCAAATCTCGGAATACAAAAGGTTATTTTTCACCCTAGAAATGTTCAAATCTATGGGAAGAGGAGGCTTCATGGTAAGAATATGAAAAAGTGTTATGGTATGAATATGAAAGGTTGCAGCTATTACGTACTGCAACCACACACACCCTTTTATTCTTCTTTTTTTTTAAAATTCAGGCGCCAGTGAGTGGGAAGCCTTTTTTATCATAGTTTAAGTCTTTAAGAAGAGAGAAAAAATATGTAAAGGGTAAAGAGGGAAAATTAGTACAAAAAGTAGACATAATTAATGATAATAACTAACTAAACTACTCTTCTTAATTCCTGTGAAGTAGTTAAAAGTGTCTTATATTATGGGACGGAGGGAGTATTAATCTGCAACATTTAGATACATGTACTCCTCCATGCAATATTTGAATTAATATTTTTGGAATGCTATTTCTTTCATTTTAACCTGTGGACAGCTTCTCCTCCATGAAGCATTTCGACAACTGCTCCTTGGTGAAGCATTTGGGCAGGCTCTAATAAGTAAATATTGTGTTATGTTCATGAGTTAGTAGTTCCTTTTAATTCCTTCTTCCTTTGGTTTCGAATAACTCTTTATAGAAATAAGCGACTTAAGATAGAAAGCGGAAGTAATCACTAGTGCAAAATCAGGAAAAGAATTGGACATTTAAAGTCAGGCGCTCAGATGCCTGACTTTATATGTTGAGGCGGTGGCAAACTTGTAATTAAGAGGCAAAACTCGCGAGTTTTAAAGTCAAGCGAATACACGCCTGACTTCTAAAGTGAAAAAATAGGAAAACAATTAGACTTTTAAAGTCAAGCGTATACACGCCTGACTTCTAAAGTATTAAAATAGAAAAAAAAAAATTCACGCGTTCGCATCAGTCTCACGCCTCAGTTCTCACGCCTCAGTTCTCATCACTCTCTCAGTACTCTCTCGGTTTCCATCACTCTCTCATCACTCTCTCAGTACTCTCCCAGTTCCCATGCAAACCCTAATTTCCTAAGTCACTTCCAGCGCCGCACCACCGCACCCATGGAGAGAGAGAGGGTTCGCTCAACACCACTTCTCCGTCGTCACCACTAAACTGGCTTCTCACCTCAATCTCTCTCCTAGCATGGTCGCCGTTCTTCCGAAGTCTTTTCTTCCCTCGCCGCTCTTCGTTCCGGCCAATACCGAACCGGCTTCGGTGCTATACTTTCCACCAAAACCAGCTATAACAACAAACAACACCTAGCTTCTCTCTCTCTCTTTCTTGAACGCTCTGGCTCTTCTCTCGTCTTCTCCACTGAAACTGGTTCTAGATCTTGATTTCTGCTGGTTCTCTGATGGAAACACGCTTCCAGATTCACAACGAAGCTCCGCTTCGCCACGAAGCTAAGGTATAACGCTTTCTCCTTCTATAAAATCTTCTCAGTTGCATACGGTTTGAAACCCTAGTTTCAACCACTGACTTTGCTTCTTTTTGGTTGTGTTTCTGGGTGAGATCTTGCTGGATCTTGATGCTACGCACAAGGATCTGCACAACGAAGGTAGAACCACTGCCTTTTACTTCTGTTCAGTTTCAGTTTTAAGTTTTTGTGACGAACAAAAACCCTAACTGCCTGATTCTTGTTTTCTGGGTGCAGATCTATGGAGGGAAGTTGTTTTGAAGGATCCGAGGTGAAGATGTTTGATAGTAATATGGGGGTGCGTGTGTCAACTCCAAGGAGTTGTGTTGGAGGGAAGTTGAGCTCTTCTAAGAAGAAAACAAGGAAAAGAAGGAAAGTTGGGTTCAGGAGAAGAGTTTCTTCTAGGTTGTCATTGGACAAAGTTGATGTGGCAGGGTTGCTGAACACCCCACTTTCCAAGGTTGATGTTTAATTCTTTTGTTTTTGTCTTTTTGACACTTGCATGTCACAAATGATTTTGGTGTAGAAGGTTGTAAATGAGACAGCAGAAAGGTTTTTGTTTTTGGTTTGGAATGAAATCTGTTGTTTCAATCCTTTTTATTTTTTGAGTTTCCTACTTGTTTTGATGTTTTTGGGGTAGTTGGAGTTTGTTAAGTATTGTAGGTGGAGTTGGTGTGTTAGAGTAGAATGAAATTGGTTATGTTATGTGGAATTCTGAAGTAACATCAAAATTAAAGCTGAGCAATTACTTTAGAAAATTGGACAAAGTTATTAATGATTGGTGCAAATTACTTTCTTTTTCACATTTCATTGTCAATATTTAGGTCTAAAGTTAACAACTTATGGTGGAAAAGTGTTATTCAAATATTGGGTAAAATAGTACATATGCTGATGTATCAGTGTGACTAGTTGAGCATAACTGTAGTTGGTGAGTGGCTCATTTCTTCTCTTCCAAGCATTTTTCACCTTATGTGTTGCAGAATCAGAATTTATAGCATGAGTTTTACTAATCTGAATTCTGAAGCAGTTAATTTTAATTTTTTGCACTGAGTATTGAATTCTTATTTTAGCCTTGTGGATCTGTTCCAGCTGCTACTGATTGCTTATTTTTTCTTCCTCTAATAGATAGTTTAATTATCTTCTAATGTAACTTATACTTCAAATGCTGCTATTTTTTCCCCTTAAATCCTAATTGGCTTTTGTATGACCTTTTAAATTTGTGTCAGGAGGAGGTAGTATTGAGGAGGCATGGTTTGATTCAGCTGCAGTATTCGACTCCGACTGCGATGATGATTACCAAAGTGTTCCTGGTGCTTGCCCCACTCAACTCTGCTAAAAAACAACCACAACTGTGTGGAAGGAGCAATGCATGGTGCTTGCCCCATTTGTTTTGAGGTAACACTTCCAACTTTAATGATTTAGAGTCAGTTGCTTAAGAAGCACTTATAGGAAAACTAGAAGAATCTTGTAGTAGTTATGAATTTTTATCTATAAGGTTAGTATTTCATTTGTTTTAAAAAAAACTTCTCATTCTACTTTTCTATAAAACCCCTATAAGCTGATAAAATTTTCATGGGCTAGGAGGTAATTGAAATCGAGTCTTAGATATCACTATACTGCTTTTTAATTTGATGGAGGCTGATTCAAGCATACAAAATTGATGATTGCAGTTTTTGTTTGAGACAAGAGACGCTGTTAATGTTATGCCCTGCGGACATACCATCCATAAGAGCTGCCTGGATGAGATGAGAGAACATAACAAGTGAGTGTTCAAAGATCTCATAGTCTCCTTCTCCATCTCTTTCTGAAAATTGTCCTGATTATTGTATTTGGTTCTACATTAGGTATGCATGCCCTCTCTACTCCAAGTCAGTCTTTGATATGTCAAATGCTTGGGAGAAACTTGATATTGAAGTTGCTACTACACCAATGCCCGAGCAATATCAAAATAAAATGGTCAGTTGCTCTTTTTTTTCGCCTATCTGATGCTACAAAATAAAATGGTCAGTTGCTCTTTTTTTCGCCTATCTGATGCTACTTGTCTGTTTGTGCATACATAAGCAAATTTGTTATATGTTGCACAATTTGCATATGCATTATTAGATACAACATTGTGAAATTGTCAAACACCCTTGAGACTGCAATACTTGTGTTTTGCTATTATGAAAGAAAGAGACAAGATCTTCAACCAAAAAAAGAAAGAGACAAGATCTTCAACCAAAAAAAGAAAGAGACAAGATTTTGATATTTTAAAGGGTTAAACATGTTTTTAGTTTCTATTATTACGACTTTTCAAGTTCAGTCTCTAAAAGTAAACTATTCTTTTTTTGTCCCTATTTTGCTTTTATAGGGATTATTTTCAAAGCACCCATCTGGCATCTTTTGTAAAAAAAGTTTTCAAAATAGAGGCTAAAAATGATTAAAATTTTTTAGGGGATAAACTTGAGAAGTCCTAATTCTATAGGGACTAAAAACATATTTAATCTTATTTTAACTTAGTTTAATAATTATCACTGAACAATTTTGATTAAAATGCAGTCCTGTGCTGTTTTTTTTTTTTTGCATGTTGAGGGACTAATGGTGGTGACTCTTAACAGGTTTGGATCCTATGCAATGACTGCTGCAATTCCTACAACACACGAGAGACAAGAGGCTGAGCATGTGGCGATAATATTTATCTACTGGTTTCAGTCAAACCACCATTTCATTTCACTTGATTTGTTCTGAACGCAGTGGCACTCGATTGCTGATGTGCACTGGTGGGAATTTCGGCTGCATGCTTAGTCATATTCAAGGGGCTGGCTTCTTCATTTTTATTTGATGCTTAGCTATTTCCTTTTGTTTTCAGTTCCTACAAACACTGATTTGTGTGCTGGTTTTTCTGTTTGTATAAAATGGTGGCTGAACGAAGTTTATGATGAACAAAGACACCAACGAAAGGAACACGAACGAACAACGGTGGCTAAGTTGTTTTGCTTTTGTTTGTTCAGATGCTCAAGTGGTTGAGCAGGCTGGTGAAGTGAAGAAGACCGAGAGGTAAAATTGGCCATCTATCTGTTTGTGTAAATGTGTAAATATATTCTATTAGGATCTGATTTGGATTTTTTTGATATTGTGTAGGAAAAAGCCCAAATCGAAAGAGCCAAATGCGAAGAGGGCTAAGGGTGAGAAAGGGAAAAAGGTCAAGGATCCTAACATGCCTAAGCATCCTCTCACTGCATTCTTTATCTTCATGTAAGCCTTGTTCTGTTTTGTGATGTTTAGGTTCTGTTGGTGAGTTTATATTTATGTTATTATCTTGATCTGTTGCAGGGACGATTTTAGAAAAACTTTTAAGGAAGCCAATCCTGATTCAAAGGATGTTAAAAGGGTAAAGAAAACCTTTATTAAATTGAAATTTGGTTTTGGCATTATTTTAAATCTACGATTGCTAGTATTTGTTAATCACACTATTTGTTTTTGAAACTTAGGTTGGCAAAGAGGGTGGTGAGAAGTGGAAGTCTTTGACTGAAGAAGTAAGTTAGTTTTTTTAGGGTTTAGCTGTTGATTGATGTTATGTTTATCATGGCTTATGAAATGAATCAATGGTTCAGGAGAAGAAGCCTTATTTGGATAAAGCTGCTGAACTCAAGCTAGAATATGAGAAGGCCATGGCTACATATAATGCTGGAGAGGATGACAATGCTGCTGAAGATGATAATGCTGCTGAGGATAAAGTATATTTCTTTTTATTTTGCTGGAGTTTATGTTTTAAATGCTTAGGATATAGGTTTATGTGACAAGTGAGTGACCCTAACATTTTGGCTTAGATAGGGAAAATTTCCTACCAGTCTTGGGAAGAGTCCCTGATAATTATTCTGTTAAAGGCACACCACTAGTTCTTGTAACATACTGATTACAGATATTTGCATTTCCTGAATGTGAATGACTAATAACTTTATATGGTGCATGATTGTAAGAGTTGGCTTAGGTGGTGAAATACCTGATTTTTTATCCATTTTTTTATAGCTTATGAAGTGAAGAAGACCGAGAGGTAAAATTAGCCATCTATCTGTTTGTGTAAATGTGTAAATATATTCTATTAGGATCTGATTTGGATTTTTTTGATATTGTGTAGGAAAAAGCCCAAATCGAAAGAGCCAAATGCGAAGAGGGCTAAGGGTGAGAAAGGGAAAAAGGTCAAGGATCCTAACATGCCTAAGCATCCTCTCACTGCATTCTTTATCTTCATGTAAGCCTTGTTCTGTTTTGTGATGTTTAGGTTCTGTTGGTGAGTTTATATTTATGTTATTATCTTGATCTGTTGCAGGGACGATTTTAGAAAAACTTTTAAGGAAGCCAATCCTGATTCAAAGGATGTTAAAAGGGTAAAGAAAACCTTTATTAAATTGAAATTTGGTTTTGGCATTATTTTAAATCTACGATTGCTAGTATTTGTTAATCACACTATTTGTTTTTGAAACTTAGGTTGGCAAAGAGGGTGGTTAGAAGTGGAAGTCTTTGACTGAAGAAGTAAGTTAGTTTTTTTAGGGTTTAGCTGTTGATTGATGTTATGTTTATCATGGCTTATGAAATGAATCAATGGTTCAGGAGAAGAAGCCTTATTTGGATAAAGCTGCTGAACTCAAGCTAGAATATGAGAAGGCCATGGCTACATATAATGCTGGAGAGGATGACAATGCTGCTGAAGATGATAATGCTGCTGAGGATAAAGTATATTTCTTTTTATTTTGCTGGAGTTTATGTTTTAAATGCTTAGGATATAGGTTTATGTGACAAGTGAGTGACCCTAACATTTTGGCTTAGATAGGGAAAATTTCCTACCAGTCTTGGGAAGAGTCCCTGATAATTATTCTGTTAAAGGCACACCACTAGTTCTTGTAACATACTGATAACAGATATTTGCATTTCCTGAATGTGAATGACTAATAACTTTATATGGTGCATGATTGTAAGAGTTGGCTTAGGTGGTGAAATACCTGATTTTTTATCCATTTTTTTATAGCTTATGGATTGCTGAACTAAATAATTTTAATGGATTCTAACAAATACTTTTTTTTTTTTAAAAAAAAGAACTTTTAAAGTCAGGCGCAATAATGCTTGACTTTAAAACAGACTTACGAAGTCAGGCAGTAATAAATGCTTGACTTTAAATCATACTTACGAAGTCAGGCAACAATAAATGCTTGACTTTAAATCATACTTACGAAGTCAGGCAACAATAAATGCTTGACTTTAAATCATACTTACGAAGTCAGGCAATAATAATTGCTTGACTTTAAAACAGACTTACGAAGTCAGGCGAAATAAAAGCTTGACTTTGAAACTGACTTACGAAGTCAGGCGGAATAAATGCTTGACTTTAAATCAGACTTACGAAGTCAGGCTATCGCTTGACTTTAAAACTCCTGACATACAAAGTCGACTTAATAAAAGTCAAGCGGGCGCCTGACTTTAAATCCCCTTTTCGCCTGACTTTAAATCCATTTTTTGCACTAGTGAATATTACATCATTTGGTATACTATCCATACGCTTCTACACATTGTTATAATTTTTTGCGTGTGTTTACCAATTTTCTGAATATGTTTATTTTATATTTTTTAGGGGATAGTGGTAACATAAGCCAAGATGGCAGGGATTTTGGTAATGACATATCTAGACCACTCAATTTGTCAAATGACAAGCAAGTTTGCAAATAAAATGATGTTCTTGAGGAAAATGCGGCTTCCATATTTATGAAAACACTTTTGTTGTGTCAAATAAATAAAAGATTAAATTCTGGAAAGTATGTTTATTGGAATTTTTTTTTTTGAGATTATTATTGGAATTTATTTAATACTAACAATTTGGGAATAGTCAATAATAAGAGAATCATAAGTGCTGGAAGTTTTGTTTTGAGTAAGAAAAAATTATGTAAAATACCATCCGGAGTCCCTTAACTTATTTTCAGTTTTCGATTAGGTCCCTTAACTTTTAAAATTGTTGCACCGTTACCCTTTTTGTAATTTTCCGTTTGACTCCGTTAAAAAAATGCTAACATGACCGTTGGGAGCTTCTGAGCAGTGAAGCTTCTGATCGTTGAACAACATCAAGTGCTTTGATAACACTTTCTGAATCTTGAATGTCAATCTTCTGGGCACTTGATATACCATATTTATGCTGTCGATGAAGACCTATGATTATGGTGACGAATATATACTTGAAAGCTTGAGATGCATCTTCTGAACATATGTTCTGAATATGTTCCTTGTATCTGTCTTCTGAACTCTGTCTTCTGAGCTTTTGAGAAGTCTTCTGAATATCTTCTGAAGACTTTCTGAGCTGCTAACATATTTGTAACACGCTGTAGCAGATTATCTTTTTCTTGTCACTATATTTGATCATTGAGTTCCTTTGAGTGTTCAATGAGTTTCATCTCTGATGACTGTATTTTCTGAACATGAGGTACATGTAGACAAGTACCTTCTGAAGACTTGAACTGTTTAGATACTTATGAACTTATATGCACAGTTCTTTATTTGCATCTTTTGTCACTTCAAGAATGAAGAGCTTTCTCACATGTTATGCCTTGAACATAAGATGCTTCAAGGGATATCTCTTTGTAGTTTGAGAGTCCTTTTTCATTCACATCTTAAGCATAAGGATTGTTTTCTTCTTCTTCTTCTTCTTCTTCTTCTTCTTCTTCTTCTTCTTCTTCTTCTTCTTCTTCTTCTTCTTCTTCTTCTTCTTCTTCTTCTTCTTCTTCTTCTTCTTCTTCTTCTTCTTCTTCTTCTTCTTCTTCTTCTTCTTCTTCTTCTTCTTCTTCTTCTTCTTCTTCTTCTTCTTCTTCTTCTTCTTCTTCTTCTTCTTCTTCTTCTTCTTCTTCTTCTTCTTCTTCTTCTTCTTCTTCTTCTTCTTCTTCTTCTTCTTCTTCTTCTTCTTCTTCTTCTTCTTCTTCTTCTTCTTCTTCTTCTTCTTCTTCTTCTTCTTCTTCTTCTTCTTCTTCTTCTTCTTCTTCTTCTTCTTCTTCTTCTTCTTCTTCTTCTTCTTCTTCTTCTTCTTCTTCTTCTTCTTCTTCTTCTTCTTCTTCTTCTTCTTCTTCTTCTTCTTCTTCTTCTTCTTCTTCTTCTTCAAGCTTCTGAATTATTAAGTACCTAAAAATTTAAGTATTAAGTACCTTATTAAGTACCTTATTGGAAGTTACCAAATTATTACCCCCCGGTCGCAATCACCACGCCCTAAAAATTTAAGTTGCAGAAAGTTACCAAATTATTAAGTACCTTATTGGAAGCTTAAAAATGGAGTAAAAATCAGAAAAAAGAATATAAGATAAAGATAAGATGAAAGAATATGCAAATGAGAGAGGAAGAAGAACAGTTAAAGTGAATCTAACCACGTTGCAACCAACATGAGCGTCGTCCCCGTTGCCGCTCCCGTCGCCACCCTTATTGAAATATTAAAAATGGAGTTAAAATCTGAAAAAAGAAAATGAAATTTATATTAGATTGATTAGATTAGATTTGATTAGATTAGATTAGATTAGATTAGATGAATGAAATAACAAAAATAAGAAAGAGAGAGGAGAGAGAATGTGATTGGAGTGTAAGAAAAAGTAAAAGCACGAGAAAGAAAAAAAAAAGTAAAAGTAAAATGTGACATATTTTGTCTTTTTGTCAGTCAATTACAATTTTAACCCCAAAGGTGGATAGGTGGCAAATTTAGTGAATGACTAATATAGTATTTTCATATGAGGTTAATTTGTATAAACCTATAGTAAACCTATAGTAGATAGTAGATAGTAGACTTACTATAGGTTATTATTATCTTCACGGATCCGGTAGATGAATACTTGATGCAATCTAGTGAAAATATGTCCAAGGAGGGTCTTTGGTAGTTCATAAGGGAAATCAAGTTCTTTTACAATATGTACCGGACGCATTTGACTTCAACTTGTTCTCCAAGATTTCTCTTTAATCATTGTAGAGTTTTTTTTGTCATGTAACATGGCTTTGAATATTACCCATGCTCTCATTTATGTTGTAATACATTAGTCATGTGTCATGATTTTGTGACATTGTTGTGCAATTCTCACGAGGTTAATTGATAAAGTACCATTGTTATCTATTTTAGTCATGGAAATAACATGCACTTTTTTGTGAAGAATTGAGATCTTTTTATCCACGAGACTTTATCCTTCGTGCATCGCACATGTAATGGTCTAGTGTGAAAAGAAGTCGTTGTTTTGAGAATTCACATACCCTAGTCACCTTTTAATTTTCCACCTGACCGAGTAGGAAAACTGTATAATTATAGTTTCTTCCTTATTGAAACAGAAAACATGGCTTAGTTTGTAAGGAGAAAAAAAATAACACCTCTTTGTTTTAGAGAATTCTTGTTGCTATCTTGTCTTGCATCAACCTCCAAGCAAATAAAAGTAGGGTAAACAGTTATGTTGGTGTCTAAATGTGTGAAGTGTTGTCATTATAGTCATTGAATGTATCGAAATTGCAAACACATCCTTAAGTGTTTCTTTAATGAGTTATTTTGGTCCTCAAATGTAATTTTTGTTAGTCATTTTAATCCTCAAATGTGTTTTTATGTTGGTAAATTTAGTCCCTAAAATACTAAAAAATGTTGTATTTGCAATTTCGATATATTTAGAGACTATAATGACAGAACATCACACATTAAGGAACCAAACTAATTATGTACCCATAAGACTATTTTTGATGAATTTGTCAACTTTTTTTAATTGGATCTCTACACAGGGGCGGATATACATAGGCCCAGGGTGTGCAGCTGCACACCCTCCACTTTTAAAAATCTTACCGAAACTCCTATTATAATTTTTTTTGACCCTATATTTTTTTATTTTGCGCATCCTCCCCAACTTAGTCTCTGCTATCTGCACCACTCATTAAGCTCAAAACTCATTTAGCCCAACCCAAAACTCCAAAAACTATCACTCTCCCTCACAAACACAACACGCATAACTGCTTCCACCAGCAACAAGAAAACACGCGCTCACTGATTTCAAAACAACGCACACCGCCGCACCGAAAGTCCAAAACCATCACACACGGCGACCTCCTTGCTCTGTACCGCCCTTCCGTCATCGATCATCGCTTCTCTTCAAGGTTATATTTCATTTTGCATTCTATTCTCGGAGTTTTAGGATTTTGTTTTGGGATTTCGTTTTAGGATTTCGTTTTGCATTTTTCCACCGTGTGAAAATTGAATCTGCTATAAAACAATAGGGATTTCGATTTGGGATTATTGTTTTGAATCTCCATTGATAAAATGAGAAGAGGAAAAATGAGAGAGACATCGATTCCGAGAAGAATGGAACAATAGGGAACAATAGGATTATGTTTGTTACTGAATAGTTTATTGAATAGAATTATGTTTGTTATTTAATTGTTTATTGATTTGGGATTTGGGATTCTATTGAATTGAATATTTTGTTTGTTATTGAATAGGATTCTGTTTGTTATTGAATAGTTTATTGTCTATTGAATTGTTTTTTCTTTAGATTTTAAGAGACAATGGAAAAATACTTCAAGAGAAGATTATCACCACACGATCAACAATCTGGTGAAACAAGTTCCCAACGTCAACACGTTGAAATTAATTTGGAAGATTTGCTATCGGATTTGGGAAAACGGATTAAAATATCTGCATATCATCCTAATGATCGAGAGAGGATACAAAGAGCATATTTACAAAAGGGACCATGTCAACCTACTCAACACAAATTTCCTCAAAAGAAAATTGGAAATTCTACAAGAAGATTTAATCCCTCTTGGTTTAATGAATTTAGCAACTAGCTAGAGTATAGTTTAGAAAAAGATGTTGCATTGCTTGTGTTGTTATATTTTTAAGCCTGATGTTGGCAAGCAATCTGGCGGTGACACTTTTGTGACACAAGGATTCTCGCTTTGGAATAAGAAAGACAAACTTTCATCTGATGTTGGAAGTCCTAATGGGGATCATAACATTTCTTGGATGAAGTGCCAAGATTTAATGAATCAAGATCAACATATTGAAGTTGCAATAACTAAGTAATCTAATCAACTTCGCGACGTGTATCGAAGGCGTTTAACAGCTTCAATTGTTTGCATTCGCCTTCTATTAAAGTTGGGATTACCAATTCGTGGTCATGATGAATCAATGGAGTCTGCTAATCAAGGTAAGTTCCTTGAAATTCTAAAATTCCTTGCTGAAAATAATGAATCGGTGTATTGACAAATGCTCCTAAAAATCATCAATTGTTTTCAAATGAATTGTCACAGGCATTGCAAAGGAAAGATGAAGACATCATCAATGCTATGAACTTGGTTAATATCACAAAGGAGCGATTACAAACCATGAGGGATAATGGATGGGAGTCCTTGTTGCACGAGGTAACTTTATTTTGCAATAAACATGACATTGACATTCCTAAGATGGAATATATATTTTATGAGGGGAAATCACGACGTGGAAGCAAATCTCAAGCTGTCACAATAGAGCATCACTATCGTGCTAGAATATTTTATACTGTGTTGGACATGCAGCTTCAAGAACTAAATGATCATTCTTTTGAAACAAATTATCAGTTACTAATTTGTATGACTTGTCTTAGTCCAATCAGCTTGTTCTCTCATTTTGATAAGGAAAAACTTGTTGAACTTGCAAAGTTTTATCCACATGAATTCTCTTCAACCCATTTGGTGATACTTGATAATGAACTTGGGAGTTACATCATTGATATGCGTAGGAATGTTGAATTTACATCTTTGAAAGGAATTGGTGATCTATCAGAGAAGTTGTTTGAAAAAGGAAGACATATTGTTTATCCACGCGTTTATCTTCTGTTGAAGTTGGTAATGATTTTGCCCGTAGCCACAACAACCATTGAAAGTGCTGGAATTTAATTCAAATTCCTAAAACACCCTGGGAATGATATAACAGCTATTTAAAAGCTGATATAATGGGGTTACAAATCTGTTTTGGTAGTTAACAGTTTGTTAATATAACAAACTGGGTTTGTATCTAAAACAAACCCTTCTAACAGCTAAACAGATCCAGTGAAAGCTATAAATATATACATACACTTTGTAATCTAAATAGTATTAGTTTCTACACTGAAATAAAAATTTACAAGTTCTTTACATTCTGAAATTCTTCTTTCTTGAGCATTTTTTTCTTCTTCTCCTTCTCTGTAACTGTGAGTGTGTGCCTTCCCCAACAGGTGGTTGTGAGAACTCGCAAAAGAGAGAAAACAGAGAGTTAGAGACCTATTTTTAGTGACTGAATAGAGGATTAAAAGAAATAAAAGAGAAAGGAAGTAGAATTTACCTTCTGTTAACTTAGGAGAAGTTCTTCAGCATGCTTGGAGTGCTGATTGTTCATCAGAACAGTCATTTGTGGTTCATGCAAAGAAAACAGTAAAAGAAAGTTAGGGTTTATCATTTAAAGAAAGAGATAAAGGGAAAAGCACAACGAGGCTGTGATTTTACCTTTATCCGTGTTTCTGAAACTCTTAATCTTCTCTTCGTAACCTGCAAACAGCAAAACCAGAGTTAGGGTTTTGATTCAAGTATAAATCTGAAAGTAATAAGGATCTGGTGAAAGATCAGTACCTTTGTGTAGCTATTGTTGCAGATAGCTTGAGGAATACAAGCGTTGTGTGGCTTCGCAACAACGAACAAGAACAGAACCTTGTTCGTAAGTGAGAACATCAAATCTTGTGAAATCAGCAACGAAACCAAAGGGGTTTTGTTACCGTTCACTCGTAGTCGCCATTAGAGTGTGATTGAAGCACAAACAAAGCTTCAATCACTGAAGAAATGATAAAACCTAGCTGCAGTGAAGAGGAAGAAGAGAGAGGCGCAGCAAGAAAGAGAGAGAAGAATTTTTGAAAATCTGGCGAAAATTTTTAGGGTTTACCTTATATACTACGGGTAGTGGAGCGGGTAAAAAGGGATCCACGTGTTGCTACAGTGTAAGTGGGTCTGTGTGCCGCATAGACCCGTTTGGTAGCCAAGGCTGGGCTGCTGAGGTTTTTTGGCCACTGTGGGCTGATTCTAGTGGGCTGGGCAATTGATAGTTGCACCCCTTCTATTTGATTTTGCAACCTGAAAAATAAATCAAATTAAATGGTTAGAAAAAACAATATGGTATCATTGAGCATGGTAACAATCCAGGGACATTTGTGAACTCTAAACTCTAGTTCTTTATCTTTCTTTAAAGTTCTTTACAGATTTTACTTAGCACACAGCAAGCAGGCTGTGTGTGTGTTCTTTGACAGTTTAAGTGTTTTTGAAACAGGTGTTAGAAGGTGCTAATCAAGGTTTCAAAACAGTATGTCAAGTGCAAGTTTATCCACCCAAATTCCCAAGCTGGATGGGAAAAACTGGGACAGGTGGAGTTTGCAAATGGAAGCAATCTTTGGCTTCCATGATGTGTTAGAAATTGTTCAAGAAGGGGTTCCAGCACTAGCTCGGAACCCAACCCCTGAACAAAGGGCTGAACATAAGGAAAACACTAAGAAAGATTGGAAAGCAATCTATCTCATACACCAAGGGTGTGATGAGAGTAATTTTGACAGAATTAGAGGCATCAAAGTCCCTAAAACTGCCTGGGACGTCCTTGAAAATACTATAATGGTGCTGCACCAGTCAAGGAGGAGAAACTGCAATCATTGAGAAAGCAGTATGAAAATCTAAACATGCAGGATGGTGAAAGCATTACTGATTTCTTTGGGAGACTAAAGAAAATCACTAATGCAATGAGTCTCAATGGAGAAACATTAACTGAACAAACTGTTTGTAAGAAAATTCTTAGGTCCTTAACAAGAAAATTTGGTTTTATTGTGAACAGCATTGAAGACACCATCAAGCCTGAAGATCTTAAAGTTGAA
This sequence comes from Astragalus membranaceus, assembly GCA_039519185.1. Classification (NCBI taxonomy): domain Eukaryota; kingdom Viridiplantae; phylum Streptophyta; class Magnoliopsida; order Fabales; family Fabaceae; genus Astragalus; species Astragalus membranaceus. The sequence continues at coordinate 44,981,385 of CM076846.1, forward strand.
GATCTCCAAACCAGGCTTGAAGCCAAAGAGATTAGGATGAATCTCTTGAATGGTGAGGGTGAAGAAGATCAAGCTATGTTTGCTGCCAAACCAAAGGGAAAGAAATGGACTAAGGGCAACAACAACAACAACAACCAATCAAGCAAAGGTAAATGGTCCAAGGGTAAGTCAGGTAAGTCTAATGGTAAGGGTGACTCCACTAAGAAGAATTCTGATTCTAGTAAAAGGAAGGACAAATCTAAGGTACAATGCTATAAATGTGATAAATATGGGCATTATGCCACTGAATGTCCTACTAGAAAGGAGTCTAAGCCTAAGGAAACTGAAACTGAAGCCAATATGGCTAAAGAAGATTCTGATTCAGAATCTGAGCATGTAGGCTTTAGAATGATAACTGATGAGTTAGGAGAAACAGAACCTAGAGAGGCTTTTGTTGTAACTAACCTAGACTTAAAGGAAAACAGTGACTGTGTAGTCCTGTCAGTTACTACAAGTGATGGTAAAACAATAGTTGCACCCCTGCTATTTGATTTTGCAACCTGAAAGATAAATCAAATAAAATGGTTAGAAAAAACAATAGAAAGAGCCTTTTCTGCTATGAAGATTGTGAAGACTAGGTTGCGTAATCAAATGGTTGATGAATGGATGAATGATTGTCTAGTTACTTATATTAAGATAGAAGTGTTCATGAATATTGACATTGAGTTGATCATTCAACGATTTCAAAACATGAAGTCGCGTAGAGGACAATTATAAATATATGTGATTTTTTGACTAGCTTTATGATATGAACAATTATGTCTTTACTTTTATTTATCATAATATTAAACTTTATTTGGTTAAACAGTCTGACCACTCTCAACCAGGGTCCTAGATACGCCACTGTCTCTACATGTTCAAACCTTTAAATAATTTGTAGTTAGGTCTATGCGTGTTATGGTCGGTTTCTCTTGTTGAGAAAGGACCGAACATTAGTTATGCTAGAAGTAAAGAGAATGATTAGAGAATAAAGGTTGGGATCCGTTTATTGGCCTCAGAGGGCGTATATTTATAGTACAAGGCGTATTAATGCTAATTATTACAATTAATGGTCAGGTTGACCATTACAGACAGGAGTACTTGATTTATCCCATTTTGATATTTCAATTCAAAGCATGCCTTGTTTTCTTGTATTTCGTATAGGGGTGCAAAAAAAACCTGCACCTGCGGGTAAAACCCGCGACGGGCACGGGGCGGGTCACTTAACGGGTACCTGCGGGAAAAATAAACCGACAATAAAAATACCCGTCAATAAACAGGGCGGGGCTGGGTAATGAGGTACCCGTGCCTGAGGGTACCCGCACCCGTAACATATATACCTAATTACCCTTATATATATATATATATATATATATATATATATATATATATATATATATATATATATATATATATATATATATATATATATATATATACACCTAGTTTAAAATAGAAACTTGTGGTTGTATATTTTATCATAATATTTTGGATAATTAGTGAGTTGTTATTTTCAAAGTTTCCTATTATTGTAATTCTAGTATTTTTTATTTCCATTTGTTAATGATTATAAGTTAGTAAATAATTGAAAAGATAAATGCCTAACTAAATACATAATTTTCTTATATAAATGAACAAAACAAACGGCGTTCAAAAGATTAATTCTGTTTGGTCCAAAAAAAAGATTAATTTTGTATAGTATATCAAATTTTATTTTATAAAAAATTATTTTGATAACTTTAACAAGTATCCGTGGGCACCCGGATACCGACGCGGGTACAGGGCGAGCACGAGTCTCATTTATATCTCGCGGGGCGGATAGTTGGTACTCGTGTCCGCCCAGTCCCATTTACATCCCTAATTTCGTATGGAAAAGCTTTGTGCCAGATATTAACACGATCAATTAAAAATTATTCTAAGGTTTAAAAAACCATCAGAGAATGAGATCTAAGAAGGACCTACGGTTAATCATAATATTTATAATTCAGGGACATAATAAAATCCAACAAGCTGGAATAGCTCAGTTGGTTAGAGCGTGTGGCTGTTAACCACAAGGTCGGAGGTTCAAGCCCTCCTTCTAGCGTTTTGTTATATTTTTATACCTTTTACCCAGCTCATGTTGCATTCTCGTGAATGCCACGCACCCGCCTACAGTTATTTTTCATTTGTCTTAACTACCTTTTTTATCTCTAGTTTTTTATTCCCCAACGGTTCTAATATTCTTTTTATCCATGTTTGGTTCTAATATTTTTAGTTGTTTACAAAAGAGATTTAATTTATATACACAATAGGTGTACGAGTCTTTTAAACTATCTATCAATTAGAGATTGACACATCAAAAAAAATTGGTCAATTGGTAACTAACCACTCCATGAATTGTGATTGGTGGTGGTTGTAAAAACCTATACACATTTGTGTGTATATAAATTAAACTCTTACAACAATTCAATTTCTTTGAGTCAAAAAAAACAATTCAATTTCTAATTCCTTTTCTAAATTCATTAGCTAGAAGAAAATGTTTCGTAACGGTTTTAAATTTGCTTCAACGCAAATTAAAAGTCTTAAAGAGAGATTAAATGAACTTGTTTTTTTTAGAGAAAATGAATTTGTTATACTCACCATAATGTAAATGGTTTTTACACATAACAATTGTTCTCGTGTACAAAATGGAGGTGGTACAATCTTTAAGGTGATAACTTTATTAAGGACGTCCTTCCAAGTATATATGAGGAAAAAAGTAGCATGCACTATTTATAATAATTAAGGCCCCTATGATGCTCTATTCCGCAGGGTAGTGGTGTCCGCCTCCTACCACCGAAGTAGTGGGATGGCCAATACTTCTCGTACGGGGCAATGGTGGCTTGTCACGTCCTCGTTGCTTGTCTTCTAGTCGGACGTGTCTTGGTCTGTGCATGGTCTGTACAGTGGCGCAGGCAGTACGGATGTCTCTTGTAGTACTAATTGTGTTAGTCGGTTTGTCCATTGTGCTCCTCAAGTTCCTCACCCCAGTCATTGGGAGTCCTCCTCAGTCTTCAGGCTCCTCTGGTCGGCAATCTGGACACCCTGGTACAATAATAATGTAAATGTTTAAACAACTATGTTAAAATTTTAACCCTGATGGCTTTGTCAAAAAAAAATTAACCCTGATGGTAGGATAATTAACCAATCCTCTCTCTAGTGACAGCTTGCTCAAGCTCAGGAGCAATTGAAAAAGGGGGAAAATGGGGAAAATTGAGGAGAATATCAATAAACATAAGGAGAATGTTACCCAGAACATCTCCGATGGAGGCAAGTTTATATCTAATCTTGTGTTACGGTTATGAGAGGAACTAGAATTGCGAGAAAATCAGTCCCTTGCTCCTAGAGAATATCTATAGGCTAAAGTGCACCCGGGGTCCCTTATCTTTATTTAAAGTAACAAATTAGTCCTTTATGTTTTTTTTGTCCCAAATAAGTCCTTTATCTTTCAAATTTTTGACACATAAATCCTTTTCCGTTAACAGTGCTGATTTATGTGTCAAAAAAAAGGATTTATGTGTTAAAAATTTGAAACATAAAGGACTGATTTGGGACAGAAAAGGATTTATGTGTCAAAAATTTAAAACATAAAGGACTGATTTGGGACAAAAAAAAGATAAAGGACCAAATCGTTATTTTAAATAAAGATAAGAGACCCCGGGAGCACTTTAGCCATATCTAAAAGGATAAGTGAATTTCTTGTTTATTCATTGAGCCAATGTGACTTTAAAATAGATACAGTTTGTGAATAAGTCAACAACTCAACGCCTAACCCTAAAGAGCTTTAAGCTATATAAAGACGATGTTAGCTCGAGAGATATTTGGAGCCTGTTACAACTAAATATATACACTTTTTTTCGATAATTGAGAATATATTACTAATAATCAATTAGCTCAGCATCATTGACACCACTCCCCTCATCTTCTACGAAGGGTTTCAGAAGGCACTCAATCACGCGCTAAAGCTAAAAGAACAAAGAATACACCAATGTTAATACCAAACGAATCTAGTGAGGAAACAAGACTAAAGCCATTTTTTTATCAATAAGAAATAAAAAGCAACGAAAATAACCCAATTAGGATCTTAATCTAGCAATCCCTAAAGCATCTGCAAGCGGAGACGAAGAGATAGCTGATGGACAATTATTCCACAAATGAACTCTAAGTTCCATAGAAGAGCCTTGTTTTGCCAACCAATCCGCACAAGAGTTCCCTTTCTGAAAGGAATGTTGAAAGGTGAGCTGTCAACCACGTTCCTTAAAAAATCAAATGTGATCAATTATAGGTGCATGAGAATGAGAAGTAGAAACTTCATCTAGATAAATACCCCACCAACAACCAAATCTAAGGACCAATGAAATGGACATTTAAAAAGAAGAAAGAAAGCAACAAACAGAAGCAAACTAACAAATATAATGGCTATGAATACAAACTCCAAGTGAAGATATTGTCCCCAAAGTAAGCTTCCAGCGAGATGCACGAGAGGCAGGATTCAGACCCACTTTGAATAGCTATTCATGCTAGCTAGCTTGAAAGGATTTGCTACACACCAATATGCCGATGATAGATAATCACAACTAAATATTACATACATTTGGATATTACTAACAAGAGAATTATAACTCATCAAATCTTATATGGGAATTGCTCTGGATAATTGTTTAATAACTATGGATTACGCCCCTTCAAAATTGGGTCACCATTCCTTACACCAATTTTGTCTCGGAGAAAATTAAATATGGCTCTTTATAATTGTTTAGTGAGAATTTCTGGAAGTTTCTCCTAAATAGAGAGATCATGTGAGCAGCTTGAAACCTACCCAATTGAACCATTTGTCGGACAAAATGATAATCAAGAGCTATGTGTTTCATTCTAGAGCGAAACACAGGGTTGGAACATAAGTAGGTAGTCCCAATGTCGTGTTGGATATTGTGACCTGAAACAACAACGTAATTACCTGCAAAAGAATAAACGTTAGATAAAAACAACCGGAGGGATCTGACGACGCGACCTTAAAGATTTATCCACCTCAAAAGCGCAAATCCCTCGAGGACACAACCGGTCTCGTCTTGAGTCACAGTAGCGACTGAGGTATCTGAACTGGCAAGAATGAATTTTTGGTAACCAGGTGATGAACCCAGGAAAGAAGAAAAAAAGTGAGCATTTTAGTTTTTGTTGTGTTTAAGCGTTAACTACAATTGCTACTACCCTTCCCTAACAGTTACAACGTCAGTCAAAGAAGAGCACCTAACCACTCAGTTTGTTACGCTGAAATAGTGGAAAGTGGAGACTGCTGAACAAAAAATGTATCTGGACACTTTTAATTAAATGAATCTGGACAATACTTGGAGCTCAAGTAAATAGCTATTAGGAAAATATTTAACAATAATATTCAATAAAATAATTCTGATTAATGAAAATAGCTTAAAATAGGCATTTTAAAATAGGCTCATGTAAGTCCAAATATATTGATACACTCCAATTTAGTGCATTTTTTAGAGATATCTTTGGGTCATTTTTACAGCAATTATTACTAAGTATATAATTAATTAACTTAAATTGCTCTTTATTTGTAGAAAGAAGAAAATAGGCAAAAAGAATGAAAGTCCAATTTAAAGCTACACAAAATCAAAATTATAAATGAGCTTGAATGAAAAGAAAAGAATAATTTTTATTTGGAGCATGGCTAGCAGCCCAATTTTGTCCACGAATCAATTGGAGAGCAGCACACGTGATGAGCCCAAGTCCAATAGGCATAAAGGGCATGCACGTGGGAATGAAAAAATTGGGTATCACGCAACCCTAGGAGAGAAGAATAGAAAAGGAGAAGAATTAGAGAAACAAAGGGCCGCAACACACAACAGGAAAAAGGCCGCACACGTGAATCAGGAACAGAATCAACAGTAGGCCGGCAAGGAGAGGAGGGGGTTTTGGGTACCCGTTCTTGACATCGTGAGAGAGCTTTGGAGCAGAAAAATGAGACTGGAGACTCAGAATAATAATTTCTCTAATTTCCGGGTTTATTTTATCTCTGTAATTCATGACTCTAATTTCAATTTTGTTGTTCTTTATGACTTTGGATAGCTAAGTCCTCTTCTAGGGTCTTAGGTGGATCTTGCCAGTTTAGAGACCGTTATGTTATAGTTTATTATTTGAATTCCAGTTTTATTTCAATTAATACTGTCCTATTGTTTTTATCACATAATTAGGATTAGCTACCCTATGCATGTTCATAATCAATTAGTTGATCAGCGACCGTACTGCAATTAGTTGGTGGACCTATAGGATAATTTGGGCTATAATTATTGCATGACCAAACCTTAATTTAGTCTTCCAATCATTCAACCTTTTTGCTCTTTAAGCTTTTCTTAAATTTAAATTCTTGTATGACCAAACAAGGGTTAATTTAGGAAAAAGAATATTAATCGCGAATGACCAAACGGATTAATAGTTTTAGTAAAGGGATTGGTAATTAAATAAAATAAAGGAATTCAAGTAGGATTTAGACATAGGGGAATTGAAGCTTGCAAGTGAAACCGTGACCCTAGACCCCTCTCCATTTATTAAATCTAGTATTTTCATTATTGTTATTTATTTCTTTTTATTTGTTTTCATTACAACTCAATTATTGGTTTGTCTAAACAATAAATAATCTCGACTAGTTTGGTACTTGTTAATTAGTCCCTGTGGATACGATAATCTTTTATACTACTTCTGCGAAAGTACACTTGCTCTAAGTGTGTTTTTAACGCAACAAGTTTTTGGCGCCGTTGCCGGGGATTAATTTAGCAATATTAAACGAAAAAGATTTTTATTGCTTTAGACATTTTTTTTATGCACTAGTTTTATTTTTTTTATTTATCTTACTGAAAAAAAATACAAAAAAAAAGCTGCTAATACTTTCCCAAGAGACCGCTGCAGTTCACCTTTTTTGCAGATAAAAGTTTAAATCATGGTTAAGACAATTGGAGATTATATTAGAGAGGCAGATGCACAAAGGAATATGGAGAAGTTGTCTTGGTATATGCCTCAATGTCAGATCCCATTTCCCTCTCCTCCTCCTCCTTATGAGCCATATTCAAACTATTGGGATGACTATGAGCCACCTCCTTATTCCTCCAACTGGGATAATTTTGAGCCACTACATCTTCATAGGCAAGAGGAGGAGATACAAGTTACCAATGATGTATTGGAAAAGTTTATGCAGCCGACCAATGAAAAATTTGAAAGCTTGGAGGGTCAAATTGGAGCCATGAACAACGAATTTGGAATCCTGAATGGTCAAATCTCAAGTCTCATTGCTTTGTTATCTCAAGAGGCCCAAGAAACTCCTTCACAAACTAAGTCTACCCAAAATGAAGAAGGTGAGCAATACAAAGAAAATATTCCTATGAGAGATGAAGGTGTCTCCATGGAATATAATCTGGAGGAAGAAGCTCTCAAGAAAGATGAGGAGACTCCTACTAAAGGGAGTCAAATCAAAATAGTAGCTCCTACTGAAGGGATTCATATTGAAACAAAAGATCCTACTAAAGGGAGCATTTGTGAGGACAATGAGAAAGATCCCATGGTTCTGGATTTGGAGAAAGAGGAAAAAGCGCCCATTTTTGGGCAAATTGTTTTAACCATTGGTGATGCTGTGATTGAGGTTCACCGGGGAAAGGTAACTCTAAGGAGTGGTAAAGAAGATGATGTTATTAAAGCTTTAAATTCCAATGAAAATTTCTCTTCTTTAACTTCTCCTTATTTGTATGATGTGGTTGCAACTAACATTTTTAGTGAATTAAAGATGCAGGACTTTTTGGAAAAAAGTCTAATTTTGCAGGATCCTAGCATAATGGTGGATGGAGATAAAATAAAAACTTCACCATCCTTCGAAGTTCATCCACCACGTGGAAAAAGAAAGAACAATGTGAACCACATGGTTAGAAAGTTAAGAAGGTGTACCGCCTTAGATGTTAAATTTGCTCTTGGAGAGCCACCTGATTAAGCACTAACTATCGTCAGGCTCACGACGTTAAACAAGCGCTTCGCAGGAGGCAACCTGTGTTTTATTTTCAGTTATTTTTACATTTAATTTGTTTGATTTTGTTTTTAGGAATAAGCTCGGACTACAAGCTCTCTCAGGGAAGTCAGTATTACTCTCTCTCTCATTTATTTCTTTGGGTTTCTATTTGATCATTTTGCATTGAGGACCATGCTTCATACTAGTGTGGGGGAGGAGAGTTTATTTTGTAACTTGATCTCTATTAATGCGCATACCCACCATATATGTTAATAGCATTTTTTTTTCTGGCTTATTTTAGTGACTTATGCTTAAAGTTGAAAAAAATAGAGATTTTGCCTTTAGGGGACCCCATAATTAATTTACTTGACAGACTTGTGCTTAATTGTAACTGTGAGGATGTCCTTAGGAAGCTGATAATTAGCATTTGTCCCTGTTGAGTACTTTGTGTGAACTAGCTTTTAAAGGTGAGATTTGAGCCTTCATAAGGGGATTGATACTAAATCATAAATTTTTACCCCTTTTCTTTCTGTGAGTGTGTTTCCCAATTTGCTACATTCTAGAATTTGTCTTTTGACCATTTCAAGGCGAAAATTGATTTGCATAATGTAAAAAGATTTGGGGAATTTAAGTATTTTTCTGGCCTCAGAGTTGATTGTTGAATTTATCCCTTAGTTGCCCCCTTTGAGCTTATTTGTTATATTTTTTCTTTGGTACCCAGATATAATTTTTCTTTCTTTTGTGTTTGTGGTAACCATTTGGAATTAAATGTGGAGTTTTCATGTACTTACCTTCTTTGCCCCCTTTGAGCTTTTTAGTTGTCTATCTTGTCAGGATGAAAAAAAACAGAAACAAAATAGGAGTTTTCATGTACTTACCTTTTCCTCCTAAAAAAAATGAAAAAAAAAGGAAAGCAAGAAGGAGGAAAAGGCACATCAAAAGAATGAAAGAGCCAAAGGGCAAATCCAAAAAAAAACAACAAAAGAGTCTACTCAAGAGAAAGAGCAAATCAAAAAGAATCGACTTAATAGAAGAAAAAAAAGAGTGAAGAATGAAAGTGAAATTAATTTGGAGTTTGGACAAAAATTGTAAAATAGATAGGAGCTCCATATTTGGTTTCAAAGGTTACTATTTGTTTCTTGTTTTTTTTAGCCCTTTGATTATCCCTTTCTTCTTATTACCTACCCTGCATGAATTCACCCTGACCCCACTAAAACCCATGAAACCCCATCTTTTGCATGCATGTGAACTATTTAGTGGAGATTTGGTCAAATTACAAGCATATGGTAATGTGCATTTTGTAGAAACTTGAGTGTATATTTCCCTAGTCCCTAAACACTTAGAGAGATTGTGAGCGAGTGCCTTTGTTCACAGAAATGTATTCTTCAGGGACATAAGCCTCTAATTGGGCAACCTTTTGACACCTCATATGTGCTATATTGTCTATTGTCTGTCATTGTACTTCTAATTTTGGGTTCCTTATTTGGCTGTCTCTATTACTTGTTTGAAAAATTTATTGAGCCAGGAAATTTGCTTGAGGACAAACAAAAGTTAAGTGTGGTAGAGTTGATAAACTCCAATTTAGTGCATTTTTTAGGGATATCTTTGGGTCATTTTTACAGCAATTATTATTAAGTATATAATTAATTAATTTAAATTGCTCTTTATTTGTAGAAAGAAGAAAATAGGCAAAAAGAATGAAAGTCCAACTTAAAGCTACACAAAATCAAAATTATATATGAGCTTGAATGAAAAGAAAAGATCAATTTTTATTTGGAGCATGGCTAGCAGCCCAATTTTGTCCACGGATCAATTGGAGAGCAGCACACATGATGAGCCCAAGTCCAATAGGCATAAAGGGCATGCACGTGGGAATGAAAAAATTGGGTATCACGCAACCCTAGGAGAGAAGAATAGAAAAGGAGAAGAATTAGAGAAAGAAAGGGCCGCAACACACAACAGGAAAAAGGCCGCACACGTGAATCAGGAACAGAACCAACAGTAGCGCCGGCAAGGAGAGGAGGGGGTTTTAGGTACCCGTTCTTAACATCGTGAGAGAGCTTTGGAGCAAAAAAGGAGACTGGAGACTCAGAATAATACTTTCTCTAATTTCCGGGTTATTTTTATCTCTGTAATTCATGACTCTAATTTCTATTTTATTGTTCTTTATGACTTTGGATAGCTAAATCCTCTTCTAGGGTCTTAGGTGGATCTTGCCAGTTTAGAGACCGTTATGTTATAGTTTATTATTTGAATTCCAATTTTATTTCAATTAATATTGTCCTATTGTTTTTATCACATAATTAGGATTAGCTACCCTATGCATGTTCATAATCAATTAGTTGATCAGCGACCGTATGGTGGACCTATAGGATAATTGGGGCTATAATTATTGCAGGACCAAACCTTAATTTAGTCTTCCAATCATTCAACCTTTTTGTTCTTTAAGCTTTTCTTAAATTTAAATTCTTGCATGACCAAACAAGGGTTACTTTAGGAAAAAGAATATTAATCGCGAATGACCAAACGGATTAATAGTTTTAGTAAAGGGATTGGTAATTAAATAAAATAAAGGAATTCAAGTAGGAATTAGACATAGGGGAATTGAAGCTTGCAAGTGAAACCGTGACCCTAGACCCCTCTCCATTTATTAAATCTAGTATTTTAATTATTGTTATTTATTTCTTTTTATTTGTTTTCATTACAGCTCAATTATTGGTTGGTCTAAACAATAAATAATCTCGACAAGTTTGGTACTTGTTAATTAGTCCCTGTGGATACGATAATCTTTTATACTACTTCTGCGAAAGAGTACACTTGCTCTAAGTGTGTTTTCAACGCAACAAGTTTTTGGCGCCGTTGCCGGGGATTAATTTAGCAATATTAAACGAAAAAGATTTTTATTGCTTTAGACATTTTTTTATGCACTAGTTTTATTTTTTTTATTTATCTTACTGAAAAAAATACAAAAAAAAGCTGCTAATACTTTCCCAAGAGACCGCTGCAGTTCACCTTTTTTGCAGATAAAAGTTTAAATCATGGTTAAGACAATTGGAGATTATATTAGAGAGGCAGATGCACAAAGGAATATGGAGAAGTCGTCTTGGTATATGCCTCAATGTCAGATCCCATTTCCTCCTCCTCCTTATGAGCCATATTCAAATTATTGGGATGACTATGAGCCACCTCCTTATTCCTCCAACTGGGATAATTATGAGCCACTACATCTTCAGAGGCAAGAGGAGGAGATACAAGATACCAATGATGTATTGGCAAAGTTTATGCAGCCGAAAAATGAAAAAATTGAAAGCTTGAAGGGTCAAATTTGGAATCCTGAAGGGTCAAATCTCAAGTCTCATTGCTTTGTTATCTCAAGAGGCCCAAGAAACTCCTTCACAAACTAAGTCTACCCAAAATGAAGAAGGTGAGCAATACAAAGAAAGTATTCCTATGAGAGATGAAGGTGTCTCCATGGAATATAATCTGGAGGATTCAGGGCCTTAGGATCATTATAACGGCCCATATTTACTTAAATTTCGGCACCAGATATAGAAACTATCTAGACAAGGGAATTAATTACGTCTCAACGGCTGAGATCGCACAGAATTGCGGCTCCACCTATAACAATAATTCGACGGCTCAGATTTAGTAAAAATACGGCTCCACCTATGCAATACGAAAGTCAAACAATTTAATAATTATTGTAATTAATTTGACATTATGATCCAGCAAACTATATGGATCCATCATTATGACTCATACACTAAAATATGTTTACCATTACAATTACAATTACAAATTGATCAAACGAATTTCATTTCGCTTTCCATAAAAACCGACGATGGCAGAATAAGCAAAAACACATAGGGAAGCCATAGCAAAAGCACATAGGTGTCCATTAACACCTTTAGCAGAATTACAAAAAGAAGAATGACAGATTTGAATTAGGATTACAGGTGGCAAGTTACATTAAGACCACTGATTGATGGCTTCAAATACACCTGTTAACATCCATTTTCGCGACTGTTGAATCACCAATTTATGTACTAAATCAATTAGAATCACCAATTTATGTACTAAATCAATTAGTTGCTAATCAGCATAATAACACACTCAGAAATAGTTGTAATCCCTGATTACTTGCTTAGAAGACACTTATATAGGTGATCAAACCAACATATACGAATGAGATGCATATATTTGTTTGGATGAAAAAATCATTCTGAACTCTCCCACTCTCAAATTCGATCCTTTTGCTGCTGTTCAGAAATTTCAAATAATGATTTTGAAATAACACCTTTATTAAATGCGTTGCAGGAATCGTGGAATTAAAGAGACATCATTTCAAATAGTCAACATCCCCCCATCAAGCAAGTTTTCTACAATAAACGAATAGAGTTATTAAAATTTGTTATTGGAAATCAGAATAACGGATATCCTACAATAAATAAGCAGGTATTAGACCCATTAGAAATTTCCTGAAATACTGATTTAGCTTATTGAAAAGAAGGCCGAAATTTGGTCATTTTAAAAAATTATCAGCATCTAAAACTTTAATCAGCAATTTTTAAGCCAAAAAGAATGGATCAGCATTTAAAATTTGAATCACCAATTAATGTACTAAATCAATTAGTTGCTAATCAGATTTGGTCATTGAAAAGCAGGCCGAAATTTGGTCATTTTAAAAAATGATCAGCATCAATATTGTCAGAAATTCTTATCTCAATGATGCAACTAAACTATCGAATGGCCTAAATATAACTTAATACTGTCCGAAATCTAAACAGATCCAAATTACAATCACAAATTGCATACATCCACCAACAAATCGAAATCTAAACAAGTCTGTAGCTATGATAGGTAGAAAATATAAACTAATTAGAATCACAAATTACATACATCCACCAACGACATAAGTAAACTCTAAATAAAGGTCCAAATCAATACCGGATTTGTTGCTTCTAAGTATAAACCCACCCAAAATCAACATGAACGAAATAAGCAGGTTAGAAGCAAGCGACATAAGTATAAACCCACCCAAAATCGTTAGTAATAATCGTACCTTGGGTAGTGATTTGTCACCCGTTTGTTTCAGAGAGCTTACTGTTGATCGCAGTCCATGAAGTGAAGAAGATGATCCATAAGTTGTCGCCGTTGTTGATTTCCGAGCAGGAACAAGTAATGGATGAACTTTCACTGCTGAATCAGAGAGTGAGATCAAAGAGGTTGGGAACGATGACAATAAGAAGAGGAAAGTACGGTGGAAGCGGTCGCAAGTAGAGGGTTTAGGTTTGGTAAGTTCAGTTCAACTTACACCTAAAAGACGTAAATAACCCTTAATTAGAAGTGGAAAACCAAAAACACCCCCTGCGATTTCCTGATATCTTGAGTCAGTTGTCCCAAGCACTGCAGGTAGGGAAAAAATGGCATAAAATATAAGCAAATCTAACTAATTTCATCCTATTTAAAGGTACACGGTCGTTTTGGTTCCTTAATATATGAGACACTGTTATTATAGTCTCTAAATGTATTGAAATTGCAAATGCATCCCCAAGTGTATTTTTAGTAAGTCATTTTAATCCTCAAATGTGTCTTTTGTTAGTCACTTTAGTCCTCAAAGTTTTTTTTGTTGGTTAATTTAGTCCCTAAAATTACTAACAAAAGAGACACTTGGGGACGTGTTTGCAATTTTGATATTTTCAGAGACTATAATGACAGCGCCACAAACATTTAGGGACCAAAATAACTATTTACCATTGGTCCTCAACGTGTTTTTTGTTGGTCACTTTAGTCCTTAAATGTTTTTTTTGTTGGCTCATATAGTCCCTATATTATATTGAGTATTTAAAAATCACTTTTTAGTATAAACTGTTTAATAAACTTAATTTTGGTAAAGAAATCGACATGTTTTTAATAGATAATCACTTTAAAGAGTTACTAAAAAATTCAATATGAAAGATATAATAATATTATAAATTCTACTTTGAACCCTTTTTTAATTAGCAGTATTGTTATTCTTAATAGTAAACAACAGTAATTGTAATCACAACTGCGTTAGGACAATATAGGTATGGAAGTGTGTCTTCACATTATCAAATAATTACATTAATATATATAAATTTAAATTTGCCTTTTTCATTGAAATAGTTCTTTTCTTTATGCAATATTTATCTAAATATATTTCAGTCAATTTATTACTAAGATATAATTTTTATTTCTTTTACAATAAATTTACTAAAAAAATTTCAAAGGATATGTATACCCGTGCAGCGCACGGGTCATACATACTAGTGTGTGTGTGTGTGTATATATATATATATATATATATCATCAATTGGATGCCAATTCAGTCAATTTACATTGATAATAACTTAAATTAGGGTAAGATTAGGATTGGGTAAGCATTGGGATCAACTTGAAATGGTTTGGATAAAGTTTAAAAAAGGGTGGCAAAAACATTGGCACGGTCCGAGCCTCCCAGGCGCACGGACCGGGCCACCTGTGCAGTTCACAAAATCCTGTTTTTCTTGTAAAATATCTCATTCATTTGGTTCCAATACTCAATCCAATACTCAAACTATATCAATAACAGCCCCATTAATAGTCAAACCACATCTTTGTCAAAAAAATAGTAAAACCACACCTCAATCATCAATAGATAATTGAATTCCACATAACAAGCAATTGAACATGCAAATTTCATAAAAACAAGCACTAATTCATCATTTCAGAATTTCTTGAGTTCAAAGCTATAATCTAAGGACATGCAAGTTACCTAAAATCAGAATACACACCATAAATTAACATGCATTCCAGCAAAACACAAAAGCAAATTAAGGAACTCACATGGAATGTGATGAAAATCACAATGCAAGTTGAAATAATGCCCTCTCTTCACCAAACAATCCCCAAAATCGAAATGCTAGGAAACCAACCAAAACCCCAGTGCTCCAACTTCGAATTCCAGCTCTCAATCTTCCCTTTTTGAACTCCAATCTACAATGTGGCTCCCAAATGACTCATCTAAACTCTCAACACCAACATGCATGAACTCTTGGCCCTCAATCTTGTGTTTCCATATGCATGCCAATCGAAATGGGTTGGGGAAGAAGGATGATTGTTGAATGAATTGAACTCTTGATTATAAGCTTGGATTGAGAATGAAGAAGAGAAGGATGATGACTAAAGAATGATTTGAGCTGAAATGAGTTGTTTGTGTGTGATTTTCAGTTTTGGTCTTCACTCTCTTTTCTTTCCTCTCTTCGAGTTCTCTCTCCCTTTCCCTAGAGATCTTGTTTCTTTTTGAAAAATGAAATGAGTAAATGTGCGGGGGGTGGGGGTTAGCTCAGCTGAAGGTTTAAGTGGAATGGAGTGTTTGGTTGGGCTATGAAATGTCTATTTTGCCCTTACTCTCATTTCCCTACTTAAGACTATTTCTAGTTAATCAAATGAGCACTCAATGCACACAAATATGTCATTTACGCAATCAATTCATGAAATTATCAATCATTAATCAATCCAAAAATAATTAAATCAATTAACAATCAAAGTAATTAAAACAACTACTTTGGGGTGTTGCACTTTTCCCTCTCTTTCACAAATCCTCTCTCTTTCTAAATTCTTCCTCGGCGTGATAACTTGCTCTACTCTCCATTTCAACCTTTTTTAAGAGATGCCCAATCTCTACGCGGAGACTCTCATAGATATAATAACATTCACAATCATACATATACATATATATATATATATATATATATATATATATATATATATATATATATATATATATAACAAAATTATGTTATCCAATTACAATAACAAATATAATCAAATAAATGATACTATGAAATTCATAAAAGAGAACCTAGTCGAGGCTGGTATAGAGCTCATCAGAACATAATGATCGGATTGTTGATTCTTTCCAAGGAGTCGACAAAGTGTTCTCCGATGTTGATGGATTGTACTTAGTGATCTCATCGTAATCACTCAACCAAATCGATGATCGGAGCATGGCGAACCTCATTTGCAGGTCAAACTCCTAGAAGAGGTTGGTTTCCTCTGAGCCATGCACATCTAATGGCCAAGACCCCAATGACCAAAACCAACACAAGGAGAATCCATAGGTTCACAAGCAACACCAGGATCCTCAACCTTCCAAAAACAGGAACGATACTGCCTCGTGGTCATACAAGGCTTCCTTATAGCGAGACCATTGTGCGGCCTTATCAAAGCAGGTGAGAGGGACTACCAATGTGGCCTTCTGAAAACATTGTTTTTTTGTCAACATTTATCAATCATTAACGTCTTAATGTGAAGAATAACTCAAAGAACTCATAAATTTTCTCACATAACCACAGTAAACTACAAGAAAATAGCAAATTATCGACGAACCATGAGTTTGTCACTAACAGTAATTAGCATGGAAGATGCCACATTTTACCGAGAAACTTACCAACGGATATGCCTCTCGGTATTTAAAAATAGAACTGTTAAAACATACCGACAGAAATTCCCGTCCATATTAAACTAATGTTGACCGTTTTTTGGATTACCGACAGGCATGTCTGTTGGTAGTTAAGTGTGTCAGAACTTACTTTATTATCGACGGACATGCCCGTCGGTAACCTTTAATAAAGACATCTCGCGCACACAGAACCCCCATTTCTCTTTTCCCTCTTTCTTTCTCTTCTCTCTTCTCTCCCTCTCTCCCTCCACTGTGACTAGGAAGCAACTACCACCTTCGCCCACTGTCGTCGGGCTTCCTCTCTTTGCCATCGCGCTTCCTCTCTCTCACCTCCATCTTCTTCTCTTGGTCCTTATATGGTTAGCTTTCTTTTCTCTTTCATGTTTTTTGGTTTATTTCGTGTTTTTTTTTTGTTTAGGGTGATAAGTTAGTGTTGGTTTAGGGTATTAAGTTATTCTAATGACTAATATTAATAACTTGTATTTGCCTAATAAAGAAAAAAGTGGGGTGGAAGGATGAGTTCGAGAAGGATAGTAGGAGGATATTTTATTAAAAAGTGAGCATTTGTCTCTCCGACATGCTTAGGGATGTCACCTTAGTGGAGAGAGGCCCTATTATATAGGAGAAAGTGTCTGGAATGCTCTACAGAGACAATGGGCTTCTGATGATTTCATAGCAAGCTAAGTAGAATATGGCATCATAGAAAGGTGGCCCGCTACATTGTGGTGGATTGGTTAGTTAAGCCAAGCATGCTTCCAGACTGGTAAAGGTCTTCACAAATATATGTGTTATTTTAGTTAAGGTGATTAGTTAGAAAATAAAAACACGTGCTTTTCCTTTTTTACAGGCTAGGAAATATTGGCGGATGATTCCCATACATGAGCTGCATCGACGTACATATGTAAGGAAGAGAACAAGTGATGATGTCGATGAGCGATCGAGGCGCACTGAGGTAAGTATCCAAACATGACTTGTACTATTGTATGTTACGTTGTTTTGTTAATACACTAATTTGTATGTTGTTTGCTTATGCAAAATAGGAGGAAGGGTCCCTCCTCAGGGACCCTTCGACACCTTTATCCCCTGAGGAGGAGCAGACATTAGCTGCATGCTTACATGCACTAGCTCTGAAGAGCTGGAAGAAGTCGGCTGTCGAAAAGTATAAGGGTCGCTTGTATGGTGTGAGGCCCTATGCTCCCTTGTTAAAGATGAGTCGATCACATCGACACTAGCAGACCATCTTCTAGTCGACCTTCTCCTCCGCAGAGCGCTGCTGAGGTAGCAGAGCGCAGCTGAGGTAGCAGAGCTTAGGGCGCAGGTGCAGGCTCAACATGAGGGGGCAATTCTTATCAAGACCGCACTCGTCAATTGGAAGAGGATATAGTCAGGATGCACCAGAATCGTAAAAATATGATGAGGCTGTATAGGAAGATGCAGCAGAGACCTCCCCAACCAAGAAAGACATTTGAGTCCTTTGATAGTGATGAGTTAGTACCCGACTCTGATGGTGATGATGCCGATGACGGTGGTATGGTCGAATATTAAAATTTCTTTTGTACTTTTTAGATTTTTATAATGCTTTGTTTTAGATTACGTACATTTGGATTATTATGACATTTTGAGTTTAATATGATTTTTGATGGATTTTTATATTTTGATCAACAAATGGTTCAATTTAGATTGCTTTTCGAATTTTATGTAAATAAAAAAAATATTTGATAGCAAGCATATTTGAAAAACATATTAGTTGTACTGGTAATTATCAATGGGCAAAGCCGTCGGTAATTTTGTCCCTTGTTATGAGTATTGATGGACTTGTCCGTCGATAATGACTGACGGCCACAAAAGCCTTAGCTAATTACAGACGGGTGAAGCCGTCGGTAATTACAGACAGTGGCGGATCTTGACCAATATGTTTGGGTGGGCCGCTACTTTAAGAGACATGGAAACTTAAGAACACATGAATAAAGACGCTGAAACACTAATTCAATTAAAAAAGATAGATATAAATTAAATTTATTGATAGAGAAAATTAAATGACTAAAAATATAATTTTGATTTCACATAGAGACTCAATTGAAATTGTTTGTAAAAAAGATACCTTTAAATTTATTTGATTCTAATTTTAATATGATGAATATATATTTTTCGAAAGTTATCAACCATATATTCATAATTTCTTATTCTAATATAAGAGATGTGATAGTATTAAAAATATCAATAAAATTTGTTCTCCAACACTATAGCATTTTCACCCTATGGCAACGCCAAAAATTCCAACGTCAAAAAAACGGTTGCCTTAGACATCAATGGCACGGTTTTTTGACCCCGTTGTTGATTCATTTTTTTTTATTTTTTTTATTGGCAACGGTTTTTTGTTTATACTTTAGCCAACGGTTTATAAACGTTGTCATATGGATAATTATTAAAAAAATAAAAACTGAGGCGCTAAATACTTCCGCGTTTTCTAAATTCCCAAATTTTTTGTGCCAAACCAAAAACTCAACACCAAAAATAACTCACCCACAAAAATTCATTCACGCACAAAAAACCATTCACGCAGCAAGCCTCTTCTCTCCCAATTCTCTACCATTCACGCCAAAATCTAAAAATCAATCAACGCAGCAAACCTCTTCTCTCTCAATGCACAAGCCTTCTCACTCAACGTTAAAATCAACGCAGCAAAGCTGAAGCTCTCAACGCATAGTCAAGCCTTCTCTCTTCTCTCTCAACGCAGAATCAGAAGCGTGAACCCTAAAATTCAAAACAAAGCAAATCATGAAATCTGAAGCGTGAAGTTCTTCCTCCCTCAACCCTAAAAATCAAAAGCGTGAAAACCTAAATTGTGAAGTTCTTCCTCCTTCATATATCGAAATCAGAAGCGTGAAAGGCATCAAAACAGAAGGAAGCGATTTCATCACACAGAGAAGGAAGCGATAATTTCATCGCCTCTCTCTCTCTCTCTCTCTCTCTCTCTCTCTCTCTATCTATCTTCAATGATTTCTTTGCTTGTTATCAACAATTAATCTATTTTAGCCTTTTTTGTGTTCTCTCTCTACAGCAATTTTTGATGTTTCTTCATTTCTTAGCCCTAGTCTAACTAACTATTGTCCAATAAGTTCAGTTGGATGAAAATTGAGATAATAGAAATAAAACAACGAAAGCTTATGTCAAATTAGGAAACTGAATTTTATGTACTGTTTTTTTTAAACTGTGAACTATATAGATACTGATTGTGTGTGTTTGTTGAAGAGAAACTTATATAGATACTGATTGTGTGTGTGTTTGTTGAAGAGAAACTATTAGGAAACTGAATTTTATGGAGGAGAGGTACTGATTGTGTGTGTGTGTGTGTGTGTGTTTTTGTTGAATAGAAACATATAACTTATATAGATAAGAATGTGAGCATTCTATTTATACTAATTGTGGAAGAGAGGTACCTATATATGGACTGTGATCGTTCAGTATGATAACATCTCTAGTACTGGCCAATTTCACTTATCATAAGGTTATTATAATATGCTTCAACAGTTTTGAGTCCTACTGTTGTTTATAAGATTGAGTTTCTCCTTTATTTGCCTCCATATTCTATTCAATCAGTATTCTTTATGGCAACGATTTCTTAATGTTGCCAAATATGGCAACGGTTTCCAAATATGGAAACGGTTTGTTAATGTTGCCATAGATGGCAACGGTTTCTAAGTGTTTCTCTAACTAACAACGGTTCAAAACCGTTTCCATTGCTTGAGAATCAAAACCGTTGCGTTTATGTTAGGAATGGCAACGGTTTTAGGTGTTTGTTGCCTTAGGTCACAGAAAATCGTTGCCTATGGTTTAGGCAACGCCCGCAGGAACAACGGTTTTGAAACCGTTGCCGAAGGTTAACGCAATGGTTTTTTGGCTTTACGCAACGATTTTCAGGCGTTGCCTTTGAGTCAAAATGTTGTAGTGAAAAAATATAAAAAAATACCATATATATAGATATATATATTGTTATATATTATCTATATTTGAATAAAATAAATATTATTAATGTATAAAAAACATATTTTTGCTATTGTATTATATATTTTAAATTTATTAATAGCAATAGCAACTAGTTGAACACAGAATCTAACATCTAACAATGAGTAGAGGGAGGTGCAACCGCTTGGCCAAGATTCATGTTTTTAATAGTTGCGCAAACTATTTATATATTTAGTAATTAGTAACTGTTTTTTAAACATAGGGGTATTTTAGTAATTCACATGATATTTCTTGGGCAAGCCATGGCCCTCCCCAGCCCTTATAAAGATCCGTCAGTCATTACAGACAGATTTAATTGGGTCGTCACTACGTGTATCCGACTAACTTACTGCCGACGCCCCCACTCCGCTGATAATTCGTCAAAAATCTATTGTTATTGACCTTTTTTTGGCTTCCCGATGGCTATTGCCCGTCGGTAGTAGCCTATTTTCTTGTAGTCTTAGAACAAATCCAAAACTCAAAGAACTCCAATAAGAATTTTTAATCACCCATACAAAAAACTTAAAAGAAATAGAGACAACTTAATCTAAACCTCAACTTATAAAGGAGCATATTATCATCAATAGATTTTTTTGGTTCGGACCATCCCTGGCTACCCACGGAGTGTCCCAACGCTTTCAACGAAAGACTAATCTATGCTCGTGCTTAGGATCAAATTTTGCACTGGCCAACACCGAGTTTGTCCACTGCGGGAATCGAACCCGGGAGCATTGGGTCGCCCCTCCGTGTCCCAGGGTAGATTATGCCACTGGGCCAACGGTGTTGGTTGTATTATCATCAATATATGTTCCATACTGTTGTACCCTAATTTTGTCCGGCTAATTCAAAATTTATTAGAAAAAATCAAAAATATTGTTTATTGTGCATTTTGAGATTTTAACCGTTGACACGTGTCATTTGGTACTCATTAGCGGTTTTGCGTCATCTTTATTATTATTATTATTATTATTATTATTATTATTATTATTATTATTAGAACTTATTTCTTTTTTATTGCAAATATAATTAGCAAAAGAATTATAAAATCTGTTATTAATATTTGATTTTAACTATTTTTACATCACAACAATTAAAAATAAACATAAAAATCAAAAATACATATGCAAATAAGAAGAAAGAAGAATCGCATCTTCTACTTTGGGCTAAGTGGTTATTGCTCTTTATCATGTTTGCTTTCTTTTCACAAAAAAAGCTACTGCCAAGTCTTGCACCAGCACACATAGTGCCAAACCTCTGTACTGTGTAGTCTGTATCTCAAGGCAAGTCAAACTAGTGCTCCCGACATTGTGTACCATCCTCCACGCCTAAAGACTAGCCAGCAAACATGAGACGCGCCTGTGTACATATTGGTCCTCTCCCTTTCACAGACATATCTGCTGCTCCACCAAGCTATGCCTGCATATCCAAAACCAGAAAAATAAGCAGAGGATAGTGAAAAAACAAGAGGGGCAGAATAACAGAATCATGGATTGGGAAAATTGAAAGAGATATTTCAGTGATAAGAAAACAAAATTGATGATTTCTCCATCTATAAAAACCAAGCCAGCAATCAAAAAAGGGCGGAGGGAAGAAATTGTTTTCAAAATGCAGAGGTAAAAGAGTAACTCTGAGAAATCAATAGAAAGAAATTCAAATAGGTGGGGTAGGAAAAATAGAATGAAAATGTGAGAAGAATACATAGAAGAGTAAAGGGTAGAAGAGGGTCTTTACCGCAACCACCACCATCTCCCGCCAGAACCGTCGCCGCCGTGACCTCTGGCGAGCACCACCATACCGTCGCCTCAGCCCCCTCTCACCCTCGTTTTTCGTTCCGTCTTGAAACCCCTCTCTCCCTTCTCTACCATCTGTCCTTCGCCCTCTCTCTGATGAAACCTCCACCGCGAGAAACGACACACCACCACTATCTCCTGCGCACCACCGCCGTGAACCACACCACAATCGCCGTGAATCCTCTCTCTCAGGCGTTCACCCCTCTTCTCTCCCTCTCTTTTTAGATTTGTTTCCTCATCTTCTCTCTCTCTATTTTTCCTTTTTTAACAAAACCTTCTGTCTCTTTGGTTTGGGATGGTTACGGCTGTAACATCCTAAGTTCGTAGTCGACTTTACAAACTCAGGATATTAACTTTGATCTAAATCAGAGGTGCACAATACAAAACTTGGATAATCTGGGTCATAAAAACTGAGTTTTATAAAAATATAGATATCTGATGAGTTACAAAACCTAGAGGTTCCTCAGAATTTATCCAATACATATGTCATCACAGACTATAACCAAGTGCACAATCCTAGTACATAATCCGGTAACAATCCGGTATCGAAGAAAAAGCAAAAGAACCACTAGCTAACTAGCTAGCCTTCAAAGAGACTCCATCAAAAGAACTCAGGGCATAGGCCCTTTAGCCTTGGCAGAACTTCTTATATTCTTCACCTGTGTATCTTAGAAACAAAACCAATGAGGAGTGAGATTACATAATCTCAGTGAGTTCTCGTTACCCCTTACCATAATATAGCTCTCGTAGTTGAATTTTAATTAATTAACCAAGAATGCAATCCTCCTAACGTGCAGACTTACATAAACTTAAAAGATGACACATACACGGTGACGAAACCTGACCTCCCGATCTAACAAACCGGGAAATACTCAAAGGCCTTGGGTGAGGCTCATGACATCCCCCCATGTATACTCACCATTCTTTAATCAGAATCAATTTATATTTACCCTTACATATGGGCTAGTTTAGTCATCTCACTCGTGATGTTTCTTAAAGACATTCCGATATCAAGTCAAGACATAAACATAACCAATTCAAGACCATTTCAACAACAAGTCATATTCAACATTATGCCTTTAACATCATCAAAATATGCTTACACAAACATTTCAACAAACCGTCTATGAGCAGAATTTCAGCAAGCATACATAAACCTTGGTAAGTTAATTAACCTATCAAACGGCAACGGATTTCAGCAAACGACCCTTCTACGGAAAGCTAAGAATGTCTAGTTTCTGACTATAATTTTTGTTTTTCAAAATATTGAGCCAATTAGTACAGTTTCGACAGGCAAACCACAGGGTTCAGAAAACACGACAGCCACCAGGACCTAAATTTCAAGAAACCATTTGACATATCAAACGATAACGAAAAATTACAAGTGACCATTCATTAGAAAGCTTAAGATGTCTAGTTTCTGAAAAATATTTTTACTATTCAAAATTTTGAGCCAACTAGTACAGTTTATCAAAACAAGCTGACTAGTTCCTAAACAAGACAGATTTTGTCCTCCAACTTATGACACCCCTAAAATCACCAAAACTCAACCAAATGACATGGGACTTGAGCCTAAACCGAACCAAATTGAGTCTAGTTTTCAATAAAATAAAATCATTCAAAAAGAAGTTCAAATGAAAACACCATACAGAAAACACTGAACCTATACCCAGATTGATTCCAAAATTTTACCCTAACTTGTAACACCTATAACTCGAGTTGTACAAATCCAAATTCAACCAAACTAGTCCCAAAATAACAAGCATTAAGTATAGTTTCTAAAAATGTAACCTGCATAAATTTTGGATCACCAGAACGTTCCCAGTTCTAATCTAACCGAACTTATGTCCAGAAGGTCTCAAACAGTGAGTTTAACATCAAATTTGCTCAAATCAACACCAAATTTCACACAAATGAACACAATATCAACACATTCAGTACCAATCAAATTTTTACAGAAAACATAAGCATAATTCGAAGAACTCACCACTCAACAGAAGGGGAGTTTGAAAACGCTGACAAAACACGAGCTAATCACCCAAAATCGCTCTCAAACCGAAACCCACTACTTCCAAGCTCTTCAAAACAGTACCCAAGATGACCCAAACCTTTTGATGCCTCAAATTCACTCCAAATGACTCCCAATAACAGAGAAAGAAGCTCCTAATAACCAAGCCCAACTCAAAAACGAAAATGAAGAGGACGAATTCAATTTTAACCCATTTGAGCTTGAAATTTCGAAAATGGTAGGAGGAGAAGTATTGAGTTGTTGGTGATAAAATTGGTATCAGCTTGTAGAGGGTGGAACAAGGAATAAAATTTTGGAAAGAAAGAAGACATGCAATGAGAGGTGTTCTCTCCCTCCCCTCTTCTCACCTCCGACCCACTCTCTCTCTCTCTCTCTAAGCTTAGGGTTTCTTTTCTTTCTTTTCTACTCTCTCTCTCTTCGAAGGAAAGAATGAAAGGAATGGAAGTCAGAAAAAAAAATTCTGAATTTTGTTTGTTTCAAGTGTGGGGGAGGCTTTTAACTCATTAAGGGCAATATGGTAACTTTCCATAGGTTTTCTCTCATTTTCCATTAAAACCCACAATTAATCAAATAAATACACACATCTTCATAATATAAAAACTAAAAACACCTCATATATAAATAAAATAACCTAACTAGTAATCTTACTTATTTACTTAAAGCACGCCAATCTAATAAATTGATACTTAAGAATTAAACTGGAACTTAAATATTAAACTGATTATTAACTGAAGGCGGGTAACTGATTAACTGATAACTGATAACTGAGGGTGTTACATTACACCCCAACTTGAAAATTTTCGTCCTCGAAATTGTTCAAACTTACCTTATGAAAACAGGTATGGATAGCGCGAGCGCATATCCTCCTCTAATTCCCAAGTAGCCTCCTCGGGTGATTCCTCGTCCCAAAGGACTTTGACCATCGGAATGGACCTTGATCTGAGCTTTCTGAACTGATGATCTAATATTTCAATCAGATAAGGTTGAAAGGTGAGGTTTGGATGTAGATCCACCGTCTCAAAATCTAATGGTTGAATGGGTTCATGAATGTACTTTCTGAGCCGAGACACGTGAAACACGTTATGGAGATTTGGTAATGATTGTGGAAGAGCTAGCTGATTGGCAACAGATCCGATCCGTTCCAAAATTTGGAAAGGGCCGATAAAACGAGGACTGGGCTTCTTAGTGCGAAGTGCACGACTCACACCCAAAGATGGTGTAACCTTTAGGAACACATGTTCGTCAACCTCAAACTCTATAGGCTTTCGCCTCTTATCTGCATAACTTTTCTGTCTACTCTGAGCTGTCTTGATTCTTTCCCGAATCTGCCTAAACTTTTATGTTGTTTCCTTTACTAAATCTGGTCCGATCAACTGCTTCTCACCAATATCTCACCAACATAAGAGTGTTCGACATTTGCGTCTGTACAGTGCTTCATACGGAGCCATGCCGATGCTAGAATGAAAAATGTTGTTGTATGCGAACTCCACTAGTGGAAGATGATCCTCCTATCTACTACCACAGTCTAAAACACGAGCCCGAAACATGTCTTCTAAAGTCGGAATGGTTCTCTCAGTCTGACCGTCGGTCTGAGGATGATATGCTGTACTGATGTTGAGTTGTGAATCCAAAGCCTTATGCAAGGCTCTCCAAAAGCGAGATGTGAACCTTGGATCTCTGTTTGATACTATACTCACCGGAATCCCATGGAGTCGGACGATATTCTTTAGATATTCTTCTGCTAACCTGGATGTCTTATAATTGGAACGAACAGGAATGAAATGGGCAGATTTCGTCAATCTGTCAACCACAACCCAGATGGAATCATGACCATTCCGTGATAGAGGTAATCCCGTCACGAAATGCATTGAAACACTTTCCCATCTCCACTCGGGAATACTCAAAGGTTGTAGTTGACCTGATGGCTTTTGATGCTCGATCTTAACCCTCTGGCAGGTTAAACATTGAGAAACAAACTCCGCGATATCTGATTTCATCCCCGACCACCAATACTACTGCTTAAGGTCTCGGTACATCTTGGTGTTTACAGGATGCACTGAGAACCTACTCTTATGTGCTTCCTCCAATACTCGGTTCTTAAGCTCCTCATTTGCTGGAATGCAAATGCGGTTCTGAAAACAAATCATCCTGTCACTATCCTCTGAAAACTCTGGCTGATGCCTTCTAGCCTGTAGTTCCTCACCATAGTCATGTGCTTGTCTGATTGCCCTTCGCAGGGCGCTGGTAATCTGAATCTGGTTCAAGGTCAACTGTCCCTTTCTTGCTTTAACCGTAAGATTGAGATCCCAAAATGATTCCAAGAGCGATAACTCCGGCATCATCAGGGAAGACATGTGCAGTGACTTTCGGCTAAGCGCATCGGCCACTACATTAGCCTTACCCGGATGATACTTCAGTTCGAAATCGTAATCATTTGGAATTCAACCCATCTATGCTGTCTCATGTTTAACTCCTTCTGATCGAAAAGATACTTAAGGCTCTTGTGATCGCTGAATACTTCAAGCTATGATCCATAAAGATAATGTCGCCAGATCTTTAAGGCAAACTCTATCACTGCTAATTCCAAATAATGTGTGGGGTAGTTTTCCTCGTGAGGTTTCAACTGACTGGACGCATAAGCTACCACTTGACCTTTCTGCATTAAAACACAGCCCAAACCTTTGCCGGATGCATTGCTGAAAATCTGAAAACCTACTGCCGGAGCAGGAATAATAAGGATCGGTGCTGATGTTAGCCGAGCTTTTAGTTCCAAAAAGCATTCTTCACAGCTAGCATCCCACACAAACGATTGGCCCTTTCGAGTCAAGCGTGTGAGTGGAGTTACTAATTGTGAGAATCCTTGAATGAACCGTCGGTAATATCCAGTCAACCCTAGAAAAATCTTGACCTCAGTGACTGTCGTTGGGCGCTCCCAACTAAGAACTGCTTCTACCTTACTGGGATCAACTGCTACACCTTCCCTAGAAATCACATGACCCAAGAATCTGACTTCGGACAACCAAAACTCGTACTTCTCTGGTTTAGCATACAACCTCTTCTCTCTGAGAGTATCTAAAACAATACGGAGATGCTCTGCATGATCTTCTTCATTCCGAGAGTAGACTAAGATGTCGTCGATGAACACCAGAAAAAATCGGTCCAAATAAGGTCTGAAAATCCGATTCATGTAGTCCATAAAAATTGCCGGAGCATTAGTCAAACCAAAAGTCATCACTACGAACTCGTAGTGGCCATACCGAGTTCGGAATGCTGTCTTTGGAATATTCAATGCCTTGACCTTAATCTGATGGTATCTTGATCCTAAGTCAATCTTAGAGAACACTATTGCGCCCCTTAACTGATCCAACAAATCGTCAATCCTTGGCAACGGGTACTTATTCTTCACGGTAACCTTATTAAGCTGTCTGTAATCAATACACAACCACATACTACCATCCTTCTTCTTAACAAGCAACACAGGTGCACCCCACGGCGATGCACTCGGACGAATGAACCTTTTTGAGATCAGATCCTCCAACTGAACCTTTAACTCTTTCAACTCCATTGGCGACATACGATATGGGGCAATTGAGACAGGTCCTGCACCCGAAACTAGCTCAATGGAAAACTCCACCTCACGATCAGAAGGCGGTGAGGAAACTTCATCCAGAAATACATCCAGATATTCATTGACTATTGGGATAGAAGGTAGATCGGCTCTACAACCAGATGCCGAAGACATCAACAAGAAACATCCCTCAAACCCCTGAGACTCACAAAGATTCAGAAACATAAATGAGAGTTGCAAACTGCTGTTGACCTTAGAAAGTTCTACTGACTCTGAGGCAAAACCGATGGCGCGGTTGTAATAATCAAGCGTGACATGATGTATGGTAAGCCAATCCATACCAAGAATAAAGTCGGTGCCTTTCAGGGGCAAACACACTAAGTTGATGAGAAATGACCTATCACCGATGTTGATAACGCGGTCCTCACAGAGTAACTGGGTAGAAACACTGCCCTCAGCGGGTGTGTGGATTTCAACAGGATGTGGTAAAGATGTCAAAGATAACTGAAACTTTTCAACACAATCCGCAGCAATAAAAGAGTGCGAGGCACCCGAATCAAACAAAATATCAACTAGCTTTTGAAAAAGATAACCCATACCATTCAGAACATTAGCCGACTCTTTCGCTTGGTTGGCATTCAAGGCAAACACTCTTCCCTGACTCTTTCCCTTTGCATAGTGACCAAGCTATTTGCAATAATAACATTCTGGACTCCCAACACGGCACTCCTCTGAATGGAACCTTCCACGCGACCTACATGCATTAGGTTTCTGACCCCCTGACTGCTGCACTGATTTTCCTTTATTAATCTCATTCTTAGGATGCAAATTGTGAGTTGAGGTTCCAGACCCCTTCTTCTTATTCTGCCAATATTCCTTGCGCTCATCATAAACCCTCTTAAGATCCTCTTCAGCATTGTTGAACCATAGCTGCATAACTAGTAGCATCAAAAGAACTGACACCCTGGGCAATGTCTGCTCTCAAACCTTTCTTGAATCTCCTGATTTTCCACTCTTCATCAACTGTTGTCTTGGCCAACTGGTAGAACTGAGATAACTCCTCAAATTTAGTCGCATATTCACTGACCGACATATTACCCTGCTTCAAAGCCATGAAGTCATCTTCCTTACCCAATCTCATCACCATAGGAAAGAACTTATCCAAAAAATTCTCTTGAAATTTTCCCAAGTGAAGGGAGTTCCCTGACCGACCATAAACTCATGGGTATTTCGCCACCATATCTCGGCTTCACCACCCAACACATCTGAAGCAAATAAGACCTTCTGCTCATCTGAACACTGCAAAGTTCCAAATTTCTTCTCCAAAGCATCCACCCAATATTGAGCTTGCATTGGGCCCTCAACACCACTGAAGCTAGGAGGGTTTGACTTTTGGAACCGGAAATACATCTGATTGGAATTTTATGGTTGTGGTTGATTCTGCTGAATTTAGAGCATCTGGTGCATCATAAGCTGCTGATTATGAAGCATTTGCTGATTCATGTACTGTTGCTGCTGCATACCCTGCATGAACTGCTACATCCAATCTGGAATTGGAGCAGGAGGAACTTCTGGTCTAGGTCCATCATTGCGTCTAGGTCGTCCAGGCATAATTCTGCATAAAATGCACCAAGCATTGAGTTGATCATTCTCAATAACTCTTAGCACAATAAGAAGAAATACAACAAAACACTCATGACGCAAGACTCAACTATATTCTAAGCCCGACAAGGTCGAACTACTCTGATACCAAAATGTAACATCCTAAGTTCGTAGTCGACTTTACAAACTCGGGATATTAACTTTGATCTAAATCAGAGGTGCACAATACAAAACTTGGATAATCTGAGTCATAAAAACTGAGTTTTATAAAAATATAGATATTTGATAAGTTACAAAACCTAGAGGTTCCTCAGAATTTATCCAATACATATGTCATCACAGACTATAACCAAGTGCACAATCCTAGTACATAATCCGGAAACAATCCGGTGTCGAAGAAAAAACAAAAGAACTACTAGATAACTAGCTAGCCTTCAAATTAGAGACTCCATCAAAAGAACTCAGGGCATAGGCCCTTTAGCCTTGGCAGAACTGCTTATATTCTTCACCTGTGTATCTGAAAAACAAAATCAATGGGGAGTGAGATTACATAACCATAGTGAGTTCTCGTTACCCCTTACCATAATATAGCTCTCGTAGTTGAAATTTAATTAATTAACCAAGAATGCAATCCTCCAAACGTGCAAACTTACATAAACTTAAAAGCTGACACGTACACAGTGAAGAAACCTGACCTCCCGATCTAACAAACCAGGCACTACTCAAAGGCCTTGGGTGAGGCTCATGACATCCCCCCAAGTACACTCACCATTCTTTAATCAGAATGGCTAGTTTAGTCATCTCACTCGTGATGTTTCTTAAAGACCTATAACTCGAGTTGTACAAATCCAAATTCAACCAAACCAGTGCCAAAATAACAAGCATTAAGTATAGTTTCTAAAAATGTAAACTGCACAATTTTTGGATCACTAGAGCGTTTCCAATTCTAAACTAACCGAACCTATGTCCAGAAGGTCTCAAACTGTGAGTTTAACATCAAATTTGCTCAAATCAACACCAAATTTCACACAAATGAACACAATATCAACACATTCAGTACCAATCACAGATTTTTACAGGAAACATAAGCATAATTCGAAGAACTTACCACTCAACCGAAGGGGAGTTTGAAAACGCTGACAAAACACGAGCTAATCACCCAAAATTGCTCTCAAACCGAAACCCACTACTTCCAAGCTCTCTGAAACAGTACCCAAGATGACCCAAAGCTTTTGATGCCTCAAATTCACTCCCAATGACTCTCAATAACAGATGAGTAAGCTTCTAATAACCAAGCCCAACTCAAAAACGAAAATGAAGAGGAAGAATTCAATTTTAACCCATTTGAGCTTGGAATTTCGAAAATGGTAGGAGGAGAAGTATTGAGTTGTTGGTGATAAAATTGGTATCAGCTTGTAGAGGGTGGAACAAGGAATAAAAAGTGTGGAAAGAAAGAAGACATACGATGAGAGGTGTTCTCTCCCTCCCCTCTTCTCACCTCCGACCCACTCTCTCTCTCTCTCTAAGCTTAGGGTTTCTTTTCTTTCTTTTCTACTCTCTCTCTCTCTTCGAAGGAAAGATTGAAAGGAATGGAAGTGAGAAAAAAAATTCTGAATTTTGTTTGTTTCAAGTGTGAGTTTCCATAGGTTTTCTCATTAAGGGCAATATGGTAACTTTCCATAGGTTATCTCTCATTTTCCCTTAAAACCCAAAATTAATCAAATAAATACACACATCTTCATAAAATAAAAACTAACAACACCTCATATATAAATAAAATAACTTAACTAGTAATCTTACTTGTTTACTTAAAGCACGCCAATCTAATAGACTGATACTTAAGAATTAAACTGGTACTTAAATATTAAACTGATTATTAACTGAAGGCGGGTAACTGATTAACTGATAACTGAAAACTGAGGGTGTTACCACGGCCGATGACATTAGGGTTTCAACCCCTTTTGTTTTTGCTTTGCCATTTACATCATTCCAATCCATTTTATTTTATTGAATAACCAAATGGTAAAAAATGTGTTTAACCCCCTCCTGTTAACGTGTCTACCCCCTCCCCCTTAACGGCTTTTTGTTTTCCTTTTAATCTCTATTGTATCTTTGCTATTATTATTATTTTTGATCAATAAGAAAATAAAAGAGCAACAGAAACCGAACTAGGGTCTTACTCTAGCTATCCCTAAAGCATCTGCAAGCAGAGATGAAGAAATAGCTGATGGGCAATTATTCCACAAATGAACTCCATGCTCCATAGATGAGCCTTGTTTTGTCAACCAATCCGCACAAGAGTTACCCTCCCAAAGGGAATGTTGAAAGGTGAGCTGCCAACCACGTTCCGTGAAGGAGCGAATGTACTGAATTACAGGAGCATGAGGATGAGAAGTAGATACACCCTCGTTGATGAACTTTAAAGCAGTCAATGAATCAGTCTCGGAAACCAAATTTTGGTATCCATTTTGTTGAGCAATATTGAATCCTTGAGCAATAGCCTGCAATTTAGCATTTATGTTATTTGTGTAGCCACAACCACCTGAAAATCCAGTAATCCAGTTACCGTTGTGGTCCCGGAAGAGTCCTCCATAGCCGGAGCGACCAGGGTTGCCAAAGGAGCTACCATCAACGTTAAGCTTGATAAAGTTTGTCGGGGGAGGTATCCAAGTGACAAGTCGGGGTTCCTTGTGCAAAGTAGTGCTAGGAAAAGCTTTAGATGTATCATCCAAAAGAGAACGAATACAGCTAACTACTCGCCAGGTTTCCCATCTAATGCTAGAGAAAATTTCTTCATTCCTAGACCTCCATAGCATCCAACAAGTAATGATAAACAAAATACCATAGTTGCCCGTAGCATTTGTTTCAAACCAGAGGCAAGGATCATCAGAGTTGAACTCTTGCAAATGAGCAAAGCTAAAGAGCCGCCAAATAGGATGGGACTAGCTGCAGTCTCTCAAAGTATGGAGAAGTGTCTCACTCGTAGCGCCACACTTATGATAGGATTGATCTTGGGTCATGTGTCACCTGACCCTAAAGGAGTTTGTTGGGAGGCTACCATGCATGATGTTCCAAGCAAAATATTTGATATTCTCCGAAACTTTTAACTTCCAAACCCACTTCCAAGATTTTTCTAAGTTGGGTACCTGTTGATCATTCAAGCCAAACAAATGAGTGAGCCAAAAATAAGCATTTTTGGTGGAATACTGACCTGTTGGGGATGAGCTCCAGATGATTGTATCATCAGATTTAGGATTGATAAAGACACTTTGCATCTCGAGTTTGATATCATCAGAAATATTGGTGTAAGGTAGGTTGAAGTTCCAAGAGCCATTATTAATTATGTCCTTAACCCGAATGTCCAGGTCATGAATATCAACGTACGGGATTCTATCACATATTCGGCCTTTGTGAAGCCATTTCTCATACCAAAGAGATATGTCACCTGCACCCACCCGAGTAATATAACCATCCTTGAGGATCGCAGCAGCCTGGGTAATAGATTTCCAGGTGTACGATGCTCCCTTATAATCAATGTCATCAAAAATATTAGAATCATGGATGTATTTTGAAGAGAGAAGCCTAACCCACAATTTGTCAGGTTTATGAAGAATTTCCAAGACATGTTTACCAAGCATAGAAGTGTTCACATTTCTAGATTGGCGAAGACCAAGTCCACCACTACCAAGGGGTGTGCTCACTTTGTCCCATTTACCCCAGTGATTATGCTTACCTCCCCAGATGAATTGTTTTATGCAAGAGTCGAGTTTGTCACAAACTCCTTGAGGAATCCATAGATTATGCATAGTGTAGATTGGCATGGAGCTCAAGATTGATTTAGCAAGGGTCACCCTGCCTGCCCTGCTAAGAAGATTACTCTTCCAACCTGCAAGCCTGCTATTAACCTTGTCTAGAATGAAGGAGAAGTCTGCAGTGGTCACTCTTCCTTGAAGAAGTGGAAAGCCAAGATACTTACCAATGTTATAAGTGTGAGTAAATCCATCATATTCTCAAACTTTGCGACTTTGGGCCGTGGAATGTTTTTAGAAGGAAAGAACCTGGATTTATGCACACTAACTTTCATACCTGAAGCCAGACAAAAGGCGTGGAGTACTTCCTTAACCACCCTAACCTGAGATGACTTAGCACTGGTGAACAATAAACAATCATCCGCAAAGAAAGGATGAGAGATTGGAGGGCCGTCGTTGTTAATCTGAATGGGGGTCCATTGGTTGGAGTCTACTTTAGATTGAATGAGTAGAGCTAATTTTTCCATGCAAAGGAGAAAAAGATAAGGGGACATGGGGTCTCCTTGCCTTAGCCCTCTGTTAGGGGCAAAACTGTCTAGCTTCTCTCCATTCCACTTGAGAGACAAAGTAGAAGTGGTAATGCAACTCATGATTAAGTCAATAGTTTGACTAGGGAAACCAAATTCGATGAGGGTAAGCTTGAGAAAATTCCAATCTACACAGTCATAAGCTTTTTCAAAATCAATTTTAAACATAAGAAAGCCAGCTCTACCTTTATTTTTGTGCATAAAGTGAACTATTTCTTGAACAATGAGGGCGTTATCAGTAGTGCCACGGTTTGGAAGGAAGCTGCTCTGGAGAGGGCCAATAACATCTTCAAGGAAGGGTTGCATTCTTCTAACCAAGATCTTGGAAATCAGTTTTAGAAGTACATTGCAAAGGCTGATCGGCCTAAAATCCTTCAAGGTTTTGGAGGAATCAATCTTGGGTATAGGGACAATCAAAGCGTGAGCAATCTCCGGATCAATATGGGCATTGACTAAAGCTGTATTTACCAAGTCAAACACATCAGTTGCCACTATGTTCCAATAATTACGAAAGAAAATAGGTTGAAAACCGTCTGGCCCCGGGGCTTTATAAGCATCCATTGAAAATAGAGAATCATTGACTTCAAGCATAGTAACTGGTTGGAGTAAGAGGTTTTGTAACTCAATGCTAATATGAGGAATATTAGCCAATTGGAGACTCTGATGATCAACATGGTCACTGGATTGGAAGAGTTTTTTGAAAAAATTATGAGCTTCTCTCTTTAGCACTTCCTCATCATCACACCATTCTCCATTGATCTTTAAACTAGAGACCTTGTTTCTTCTTCTACGAATGACCGCTTGAGTATGATAGAACTTGGTATTTTTGTTGCCAAATTTGATCCACTTTTCTCTTGATTTTTGGAACCAGAACACTTCCTCTTCTTCAAGCAGTTTTGAGTATTGTCTCTGAAGATCTCTCTCCAAACGAATTAAATCATTAAAGGGGAAGGTATCCA
The DNA here is from genome assembly GCA_039519185.1 of Astragalus membranaceus. Lineage (NCBI taxonomy): Eukaryota > Viridiplantae > Streptophyta > Magnoliopsida > Fabales > Fabaceae > Astragalus > Astragalus membranaceus. The sequence continues at coordinate 45,016,179 of CM076846.1, forward strand.
GCTGAATATGAATTCCTTTGATACGACCCTCAATCTTATGCTTTCTTTGAAAAATATTTCCAAAGGTATTCTTGTTGAAGATGATAGAATTGTCCCTAATTTGGCTGAGCTTCATTGTAATAGAGTCATGAGAATGGATCCAGGTGTTGCTAACAAGCCCCTCATAGTCAGGGTGTTCCATCCAAGCAGCTTGAAAGTGAAATAATTTTGAGCTTCTACTACGGAATTTCGAGCAGCTCAACAGAAGTGGATTATGGTCAGATTCGTGTTGAGGGAGCACTTCAACAGTAGCATGAGGAAAGGATAATTGCCGGTCAACATCAGAAACAGCTCTATCCAACCTCTTCCTAACATGCCTAGCAATATGAATGTTTCTTCTCCAAGTGTACATGCCACCAATGTAATAAATATCAAGGAAGTTGCAATTAGAAAACATATCAGCCAACAACATAGCTCTCTCAAGTTTGAAGACACCCCCATAAACTTCACTTGAGAGAAGGATCTCGTTAAAATCCCCCAACATGGTCCAAGGCCCGTGATCTGAGAACGAAGTTGAGAAAGATGGTCCCAAAGCTTGCATCTTAAAGGAAAATAAGGAGAAGCATATATCGAAGTACAAAACCATGTTTCGTTCCTTCTTGTGATAGAAAAAGTGATAGCTTGGTTCATACTATCTATTAAATTAAAGGTAGTATCATGAATAGCTGACAAGACCCAAATACCCCCTGATTGACCCCTAGCTTCTTGAATAAAAATAGGATCATAACTTAGAGAATTCCAGAATTTCTTAACTTTATGGAAGGCAACATGAGTTTCACAAATACAAAATAATGAAGGCTTATGTTGTCTCACCAAGTCGCGGGCATGACGCCTAGCATTGGGACTCATAGCCCCACAAATATTCCATGACAAGATTGAAATATTATTGAAGCATGTAGCGACCGAAAAATCCAGAGGAGGGATTCTTCGAGGTTTTTGAAATGAAGCCGCCACCAAAGTTTAGTTTAAGGGCAAACATTGGAAAATCCCTATTGAGTGGATAACGGGGTTTTGCGGACCAGGTTTAGGCTCAGGAGTCGTTTATGCATAGTGAAGGTATTAGCACCCTACGACATCCTTCCAAAGGAAGGTTACCTTTTAACTAAATGTGTAGAAGAAATTATTAATTTAAAAAATTATTTTTACCCTTATTTACAAATTAAATGAAAAAGATTTGGAAGGAGAACATTTAATTATTTTGGTTTGCTTTTGAAAAAAATAAGAAATTTATAAAATGACTAAAAAAAGGGTTTTTATTAATGCAATTGACAGAGGTCGGCCGCCATCTGCTCCTACGTATCTCCCGGTAGAGAATCAAATCACACGTAGTTCTTGGGTAGAAAATATTTGTGTGTTGGTGTTTTTTATTGTTAAATGTTGAAATTTGGATAGGTGTTCATAATGACCAAACGAGTAGACTTAGAGTGGTCATCACTAATAGCCCGTTTGAAAATCAAAGTTGTTACTAACGATCAAACAAGCCAGACTCAGAGTGACCATTAGTAACAACCCTTTTTGTGAGTTTAATTGTTCGAAAAATAATGGTTTGGAAGCATTGTGATGTAATAATAAAAAAAACAAAATGAGTTGTAATAAAAAGAAATATAATTAACAGGGGTGTTGTGTTATCAAAAAGGAGGTGTGAGTAGCAACAGATGTTGTATTTTTTTTAAAAAAAAGGGGTGTAAACAGTGAGCCCAGCTGGTTACTGTAGACTCGGCTGCATTTTCTTTTAAAAAAGGGCATGGGACGTATGGGGATACGTACGTAGTAACACGGGGGGTGTGAAGATTAATCTGAGAAAGAAGGGGAATGGATGCACGACGTTGTGCGATTACTAAAAAGAAAAACAATGAATGACTGAATGGGCCATACGGGGAGGGGTTAACTCATGAAAAGAAAGGGGTATGGATAGTAAACTGAGATAAAAAAAACAAATTGAAGCAAGATATATAAGCAGAAACACAGAGAAAGGAAATCGATTTGAAAAAAACTTATCCTCTCCAAACCATAAGCGACGAACCAGAGAAGATGGGAGAGGGAGAGAAAACGAAGCTCACGACGAGAGAGGAAAAGGACCGCCGGTGAGGAAACGAGAAAGAGCCACAACGAAGTGTTCTTCTTCTCCTCTTTACTGGTCCTTCGTTCAACGGTGATGATGGTGGTCGGCGTACGCCACAGGTGGTGCTGGTTTGTAAAGAGAGAGGGGAACATTCACAGTGAGGGGAAGACAGAGGGAGAGCGAAGGGAGGGAGAGCGAAGGAGATGGTTGTGGAGGTGATTTGCGATGGTTTTGGTGTTGTGGTTTGTGTTTACAGTGGAGAGAGAGGGAAACACTCACGGTGAGAGGAAAACAGAGGGAAAACGAAGGGAGAGAGAATGATGGAGATGATGGCTTTGTGGTTGGTGTTCAAGGTGGAGAGAGGGAGAAGAGGGGGTTCGGTTGGTATGCTGTTGGGTGGTGATGTGGTGGTATGGCCGTGAGGGGATGGTTTTGGGTGGTCTCGGTGGTGGCTGCCTCTCCTTTCTCCCCACTCTCATCTTCCCCTTTTTGATTTTTTTGTTTCTGCCTCTTCCTAATTTTTCTCTCTAATTCTATTCTGTGTTGTGTTTATGACTGTCTGCCTGACTGTGTTTTTTGTGTGTCTATTTTCGTCCCCCTGTATGTGACTGTTACTGTGCATATTTATAGGCCAATTGGTGTGATGGAGGTGAGGAATCAAAGGACAGCAATTGGAGAAATGACCAAGGACAGCAGCTGGCTGGCCAAGGACAGCCATTTGAAAAGGACAACAGCTGGCATGGAGGAAGGATAGTACTGGGGTGAAAAGGACAGCATCAAGGGAGGAATCCAAAGGACAACCCTAGCTAGGGCAGCAAGCAAGCTGCGCCCTTTCCCTCTTTTTTCTTTTTTTGAATTTTGTATTTTGTTTTTTGTACTATTTCTTTTTGCTGTTTTTGTCTATGTATGTAAAAAAACTTGACTATGTAATAAAACTTTTGACTATTCAGCTCCAAAAAGAAATTGTTATGCTTTCAATTACTTTTTGTATTTTTTGCACCAACTAAAATAAATAATCTAATAACTACGATATCAACAATAAAAACGAGCATCAAAATAAACGTTGTATGACGGGCGCTAAAGACACACACGTGTTTAAAACGATACGTTACGACGAGGATAAAAACTTTTTGGGATTTTTTTTTTTATAAATTAGACGGACAAAATTAGGGTATGGCAAGAGTTTCCAGCCGTCTAAAAGTGAGTTCTGCAGAATGAAAACGCTCTATTTATAGAGTCCAACGCAGCAGACACTGCTCACTTTCGCTCCTAGAACCACGTGGGTCGCTCATAGAACCATTTGGATCGTAGCGCTCATAGAACCACGTGGGTCTATAGCGCTCATAGAACCACGTGGATCGCTCATAGAACCATGTGGATCGTAGCGCTCATAGAACCACGTCGGTCTATAGCGCTCATAGAACCACGTGGATCGCTAGCGCTCATAGAACCACGTGGGTCTATAGTTATTCCTTTTAAAAGATCAAATAGCCCTTTTTGCTGCATTATTCCCTTTCTTAAATCTCTCCAAACTTCACCCCTTGCCTTCACACTTTGTTCTACAACTCGATCTAGTTCTTGTGCACATAAAAACAAAGAAAAACTCGCTCATAAACGTTGCACGAGAGTGCTAAAGACACGCGCGCTTAAAACGATGCATAACACAACGAGAATAAAACCTTTTTTTGAATTTTTTGATTAGTCGGACAAAATTAGGGTATGACAAAGCAATTCATCAAAAACTTGTTATGGAATACGAACCAACAGAGGAAATTACGTGGCCATACCAGTGCCCAGAAATTGGGTTTCTGGTACCTCAGGTGATTCATTTTGCATGGTTTGGTCCATTTGGTCTTCCATCAGGTGTTCAATATTGTTATTAGCATCACGGCCCAACCCAATATTGTTATTTTTGTTTCCCTCAAGACATACAGACCTGTTTGGAGAAAGAAAGGGGATGTCCGTTGCTGATTTCGCAATCAAGCCCACTTCGTGACTAAGTCCAGAATTATTTTGCTTGGGCCTATGATTTAAATCTTGATTTTGTGAGGGGGGCCCATTGTTCCCTTATTGCACATCATTGCTAGGTCGATGTCTTTTATTTGGGGTATTGCTTTTCCCACACCCCCTCCTACTCGAAACACACCCCATAAGGGTGTGAAAAGACCAAAAGGCCAGGCCAAACCTCTTTTTTTTCACGAATTTTCACCTGTTTGAACACGGGCATTCGAACAGGTTCGAATGACATCGTTCGAGTGTGTTAAATTTTGACTTCACACCCTTTTGGGCGTTTTTCACCTGTTCGCATGACCTCGTTCGAACACATTCGAACAACATCGTTCGAGTGTGTTAAATTTTGACTTCACACCCTTTTGGGCGTTTTTAAACTGTTCGCATGAGGTCATGCGAACCTGTTCGAACAAGGTCGTTCGAACAGTCATAAAACACGTCCTCGCAGCGTCTCACGCGAGGTTATTTTTGGAATTAAATTTGTTAAGGGGTGTGAAAGAGTAGGAGGGGGTGTGGGAAAAGCAAAACCCTTTATTTGTTGCATTAACATATATCAATTGCTTTTCCTTGTGGGCCCTCACTGACCTCTTTATTCTTGGACATTTGGACTTCATGTGGTTTTGTAATTGACTTTTGAACTTTGGATTTTGGTGGGACCTTAGTATCAGCGCCTTTACTCCCATTTTGATCCTTTCCATTTTTAACTATTGGTTTGTTATGCTGTTTCCGATTTTTCCTCTTAACAACTAGCCAATCACCATGCGGAAGATCCTCCTTATTGATATCAGTCGTTATGATTTGTTCCACTAAATTAGCCGAAGATTGCGTCCCTTCTTGCAACCCAGGTTTAAGGTTTGGTTGTTGCACGGTTTGGGGAGGCGCTTGAGCCGCCAATGTTGTCGGCGGATTCGTCACTGGTACATCAGTCACAGATGTATCTTTGCATTCGCGGGTAACGTGGCCATAACATCCCCACTTAGTGCAGATACGATGCAACCCTTCATACTCAACTTTGTACCAGTAATCCTTCAAGCAAACCTTACCTATGACAGGTTTGTTAAGATCAATTTCAATACAAACTCGAGCAAATTTTCCCCTGCGTACATCCAGCGCGTTGCTGTCCACCTTGATGGGTCTTCCCACTGCTGCTGCAAGTGCTAACGGAATACTTTCATCGTAGTAATAGAGATTCAATCCCGGAAATCTTATCCACACCATAGTACGGTCGATCTTTGCTGTAGGAGCTATGAATTCAGGGGACCAACATTGCACAGTTAAATAGTGATCAATGATCATCCAAGGCCCCTCATTGATGACCTTTGCTCTATCATCTACTTGATCGAAATTTACCATAAAAAATCCATGGCCAATGTCCATAAGATCAAAGTCGGTGGAGAAGACAAAGCCTTGGTGGGGAGGTTGAGAAGACGAGAACTCCATTATGGGTTTTTATTTTTGCTATTATTATTATTGGTGCAAATTATATTCCTGCTACTATATGCTTATTTATTTCTTATTTTTTGTTTCGCCTTTTTCTTACTTATTATTTCTAATAATCAAGTGTTGTCACTAACACCCCCTTTTCACGTTAATACCCCTCTCCTGACTCATTAATACATTATTGCTATAATTCATTTTATGTATTTAGCTTGATTAGTTATTATTATTATTATTATTGGTATTATTACTTCAATAATCACCATTACTATTTACACCATTGTTCTGGTTTTTTTTTCTAGCCAATGCAAATCTTGGGATTTAACCCACCTTTTTCATGTTACTAGTCGATGAGTCCAACTCATCCTCACATATTTTACACACAAATGAGTCCAACTTATCTTCACACAATCTCAACTTATTTTTTTGAAAATCATGTTTCCAAGCAAACATTTTTAAATAATCATACACTCAACCACAAATCGTTTGATCATTGTGAACGACTTTCTCAAACAGACTATTAGTAGTGACCCCCCTGAGGTTACTTGTTTGGTCATTACGAATGCTCTCCAAATTTCAAAATATTAATTTAAAAACATAAAAACACAAATCTTTTCTACCCAAGAACTACGTAGCCTTTGATTCTTTACCCGGAGATACGTACGTAGGAGCAGAGGGGGGGGGGGGCACCTCTGTCAAGCGCAATAATAAAAAACCCTTTTTAGTCTTTTCTAAAATGTTTCTTTGTTAGCTCTTAGTAAAAATGCAAGATTAAATAAACAGTATTTAGTCTTTTTTTAATTCAGTTCATAATAAAAAGGGAAATAAATACTTTCAAAGTTAATATAGTTTTGCACAACTAATCAGAGGTAACATTTTTCGAAAGGATGTTGTGGGGCGCTAATACATCCCCCATGCATAATCGACTCCCGAACCCAAAATCTGGTTTTCAAGACACTACAAAAAAACAGCGCATTAGCGACGGATTTTTCCCTCGCTAATGCCTGTTTTTCCCTCGCTAATGACTGTTAGCGACGGAATTAGCGACGGACCAATTCCGTCGCTAAAAAGCTGGTCGCTAATTGGGTAGCGAGGGAATGCAATCCGTCGCTAAAATTAGCGACGGAAAATCCGTCGCTAAACACTGTGCACACTGACCGTTGCAGTTGATTTGACAGTGACACTGACCAATTTTAGCGACGGAAATCCGTCGCTAAAATCCGTCGCTAATCTCTTTTTTTTTTTTAAAATGCTAATCTCAGATAGAAAGAGAGAGAGATAAGGGGTTGGGGAGGAAAATGGAGAAGGAAAATAAATGAAAGAGGATGGTGTGGTGGTGATGGTGGTGGTAAGAAAAAATGAAGGAGGAAGAGGAAAATGGAGAAGGAAAAGAAATTAAAGAGGAAGAGGAGGAAATGAAAGAGGATGGTGTGGTGGTGGTGGTGGTTTGGTGTGGTGTTGAAGGGAGAAGATGATGGTGGTGGTGGTAAGAAAAAATGAAAGAGGAAGAGGAAGAAATGAAAGAGGAAGAGGAAAATGGAGAAGGAAAAGAAATGAAAGAGGAAGAGGAGGAAATGAAAGAGGATGGTGTGGTGTGGTGTTGAAGGGAGAAGATGATGGTGGTGGTGGTAAGAAGAAATGAAAGAGGAAGAGGAAGAAATGAAAGAGAGGAAAAAATGGAAAAGAGGAAGAAATGAAAGAGGAAGAGGAAGAAATGAAAGAGGAAGAGGAAGGATTCGGGTTTATAAAAAAAAATTACCCGTTAGCGACGGATTTAGCGACGGATTTCCCTCGCTAATGTCTGTCACGTGTCAAATCAACTGCAACGGTCAGTGGCACAATTTTCCAAACATTAGCGACGGATTTAGCGACGGATTTCCGTCGCTAATTCGAACCAAAATTTTCAAGTTTCGCGCCTTGTCAAATCCGTCGCTAAATGAGTGCAATTCCGTCGCTAAATTAGTAAAATCAATTCCGTCGCTAATGGAGTAAAATTCCGTCGCTAATTCTTTTTTTAGCGACGGACCAATAGTCCGTCGCTAAATTCCGTCGCTAATCAGTCATTTTTTTGTAGTGAGACCATTTTCGTTTTGAAAGGAATTTTTCAATGTTTTTTCTTATAATATTTTTTTAAAATGAACAAACCATTATGAGTACTTGAAATAAACACTTATGAAAGAGCATTTGAACATCCCCAACTTTAACGTGTATAAAATATGTATCACAAAGCAAGATAACCGCATATCAACAACACATTTGCCCAAGCTATATCCACACTAATGCAAAAGAAAAAAAAAACATTTACAGAAAAAAGTAAAAATACAATTTAGAGCAAATTAAACTCAGGTTCCGAAACTAATACATGTATTTTGTCCTCTCAGATATTATATGGGGTGTAACATCCCCGATTTAGTTAATTTCGTTTATTGAAATTAGCGTGAGGTTATGAGTTAATTGATTTGCTAAATAATATATGTTAGCTTAATTAATTAATAAATTAATTATGAGGTGATGGTTTGGATTAAGTAAACTAATCATATGTTTGATTGCTTAATTATATGAGTCGTGTGAACTATTGATTGACTGGTCGAGTTATTTGGGGTTTAGACAAGAATTTGAGGACAAGGGTATTTTGGTCATTTACTAGTGTTGAACACCTTCAACTCACAAATGTTAAAAAATCACACAAACACTCCCTTTGGTTTCAGCAAAACGGAAAGCTTATAAGTTAGAAGTGTAATAGGGTAGTTATGTGTTTGGGGTAACTTAGTCGTTGGAAACACATAAGTAAGGGCAAAAGTGTCTTTTCCATGCCACTTAAACCCTCAGCTCCTTATTCTGAAACAGAACCCACTCACTTCCATCATTTTTCTGAAATTCAGAGTAAGGGAGAGAGGAGCGCGAAAGGGAGAAGAGAAAGGACAAGAGAGATTCTTCTTCAACCTTGGTGCATGCAAGTAAAATTGGTACCAATCTTCCCCATTTTCTTTTCTCTTTCACTTGATACCAATTTCACAATCTCATTCACCCTCTTTGTCCATCTACCATTTTCGAAAGTTTGGAAGCTCAAAGGGAAGAAATGGAGCTTTGAGCACCTTGAAGCATTGCATGGCCAAATGAGAGCTAGCTTGGGGTATAACGAGGGATGCATGGTTGATTTGAGTAGTTGGAGAGGAAGTTCAGTAGCTAGAACTCAAATTGGGGTTGTTGTTTTCAAAGTCCATAGCGTGTGGGTTGCGTTTCGAAGTTTGACCAAGTTCGGTGCGAGTTCGTGATTACGGGGATTGTTCGAGAGGTTACGGTTCGATCGCTTCGTGTGAGGACGTGATTTCTGGTGAGTTCATCAAATCGGTGAGTTCTACTCATGTTTAAGATTTTATTTCATTTTGGAAATGAATGTGATGTCGACTGGTTATGGCTAATTCGTTGTTTCGAAAATTTTTGAGTCGAAAACCGTATTTTTATAAAAACCGATATTTTGAACTATGGAACGAATCGATTTTTGATGCATTGTGATTGCTATGATGTTGTTTGGACTGGAATATTGTCTGGTATTATCTGTTTTGAGGTTGGATTTTTATCGAAATACGGATTGGACGCAAACAGAGAAGCGAAACGAGAGAAACGAATTGATGTTGGTATACTACTAAACAGAGCACACGGACCGTGCGCCCCAGTGTCACGGACCGTGCGCCAGTTTCGTTGTTGGCTAAATTAAAATGGTGCAACACGCACGAGTCGTGCGCCCCTAGGGCCCAGACCGTGCGTGTGGTTCGGGTTCAAGGTGGAAAATTCACCTTTCGTCGCTCCTTTCGATTCCAAACCTCTTCTAATCTTCTTCCCAACCATCCCTCTTGTCATGGAACCAATAATGCTCTGTTTTTGAACATAATTGCAAGGTTTAAAAGGAATTGTTTTTGGAAGTCGTAATTGTTTCAAAAACCGTAAAGTAGTACACGTGAGCGAACATATGTTATGTTTATACATGGAACTAAATGTTCAAGCGACTGTTTATACATGGAACTAAATGTTCAAGCGATTGTTTATTCATGGAACTAAATGTTCTTTCAATGTCAGGATATATAAATCATATCAAAGGATGGGTGACGACCCAATTGATTAGTATACTAGGGGAGGGGAAGTCATGAGCCCCAGAACCTAGGCCTCAGAAGGTTTGAAGCTAGTGTAAACTAGTGGAGAGGTTCGACGGTAAATGTGTGGTCATTACCGGAGATGTACTATGGCATGTCAGGAAAAGCTATATGCACGTAGGACCTAAACGGACAACGATTAAATGAACAAGAATAAATGGACCGAGAGTCATTGTGAGGGGTTACGGTTAGGGATGTCAACGGGGCGGGGCGGGCACGGGTACCTCACTACCCGGACCCGACCCGTTTATTATAAATAGGCCCCGGACCCGCGCAGGTACCCGCTTAGCGGGTCTTAAACGGGTATTTTTTTAAACGGGTACCCACGGGTACTTGTAAATTAATAAAAAAAAACTTTAAAAAAAAAATTTGAAATACCATAGAATATTAATTTTTTTAACACTATTTTTTTGATTCATTTATATAAAAAATTACGCATTTCGTTATGCATTTATCTTATCAACTATTTATTAACATATAATTGTTAATGAATGGAGATAAAAAAACTAGAATTATGATAATAGAAACTTAAAAAATAACAACTAAACATTATCCAAAATATTAGGATAAAAGATAGCGTGAGCGTTGCGGCTGAGTGAAAAGAATTTAGGGTTTTGGTTTTTATATTGGTATATATATGAGGGCAACTATATTTACTAACGGGTACGGGTACCCCGCTACCCGGACCCGCCCCGTTTATTAACGGGTAGTCAAAATATCCGTTTATTTGGCCCGCGGGTACCCGTTTGACTACCCGCCCCGGACCCGTGGCGGGTTTTACCCGCGGGTCCGGGTTTTTTTGCCACCCCTAGTTACGGTAGGACTCACTGAGATAATATTTATCTCACCCTTTATATGTTGTTGTTTTTACAGAGAGACGGGGAAAGAAAAAAGCGAAGAGGCACGAGTAGGTGACGTGCTTGAGGAGAAGTTCGAAGACTTGGTTCTTTTATCTTTGACATTGAGTTCCCTTGTTGTCTTTGTAACTCGATAATATGACTTGAATTGTCTTTGTAACTCGATAATATGATTTTATGGAATGCTAAGACTGTTTGATGTTACTCATCAAAATTTTTTAGTTGTGTGCAATATCAAAACAGGAAATATTACTCTGATGTATGTCATTTCGTGCATCTTTACATTTCTACTTGATAGAAATATTAGGGTGTTACATGGGGCAGACAAACCATTTTTTTTTCATTTTAAGTCAAAGGGACGAAACCATGGAACTGAAATAACTCTCAGTTAGAACCTCCTTTAAAATATTACGTGGTACGATTGAATTAAATAAGCCCCTTTGAAATAAAAATTCAGCCGACTGTGAACCTTCGGGCACTTCCTTATTCAACGTTTGTTCAATTACTCTTTTACCCGCAAATACAATGTAAGCATTTGGTTCAGCAATAATGATATCCCCCCAACATGCCAAAACTACCTGTCACCCCACCAGTAGTAGGAAATGTAAGTATCAGTACATAGAATAACTTTTGGTTTATTTGATAATCATAGGGGTGGGCATTGGGTGGGTTTTGATGCGTTTAAATACCCAACACAATCAAATACTTATGAGTTGGGTTCGGTAAAATTAGACCCAAATTTTTGTGTGACCCAAACCAAAGCAACCCGATCTTAAATGGGTTGGATTGGGTTGGGTATTGAGTTCATTAGTAAAATATCTATTTAAAGAAAAATCATATAAAGAAAGAATAATGTTTCTTAATTTAGACTCCCATTACAACTAATTAAACCAAATACAAAAGAAAAATGTCTTCAGAAAACCCATGAAGCTCATGCAAAAGAAAATTGAAAATTTTCCTCATACTAAAATGTCTTAAAGAAACTAAATAGATCATATCCCACCGATGAAGTCGTTTTCTTCATAAATTTCTACAATCAGCAAAACAAAAAAATTACAAGTCACATTCAACTAGAGTACTTTGCACCTTGACTTTGGTTAATTTTTACATCAAAATTTATTTTCAAGGTAGACTAAATTAAGTTCTCTTTAACATGTTTTCAAGGAAGAATCAAATTGATTTTAAAATTGAAATTTGGTTGAATGAAATTGAGAACTTATTTAAGAGTTCTATGCACCTAGACTTGAGTTATCAATTGGTATACGTGAAATCACACAGAAAAAATGGTATGGGTTGGGTTGGGTTGGGTTTAGTGGGTTCTAAATTTTCAGACCCGCTACCCAACCCATACTTTATGGGTCTCCCTATTTTGGAACCAACTCAACCCAGTTATCCGAACAGAGGCGGATGTATGTAGAGGAGAGTGGGGGCAATTGACCCCACCAAAAAAAAAATTTATTTTCTAATTACCCAATAAAACTGATTTTGCCCCCAATAAAATAATATGTTTGACCCCACTATACAAGGCCCAAATATATTTGGTTCAAAGCCCACACATATTCTACCCTAATTTGTGGAAGTTTGGATATCTTTTTTGGTGTTGTTTGGTCACACATGTGATTATATATTTTGTAAAAACTTATCTTATTTTTATTCTATGCAATTTATAGATAATTTATTTTCTTGCCCCCATGAATGAAATTTTCTGGATCCGCCACTGTACCCGAACCAACCCTGATTTTGTGGGTTGGGTTGGATTGGGTTGCAAGTTGGGTTGGACCAATGGGTACCCGTGCCCACCCCTAGATAATCATATAAAACAGAAGATATTTTAGTTAGATGCGTGTTTTACCACACATTTATATTCGGTTAGAAACAACCGACTCTAAATACTACGCGGAAACTTGCAATCTTCACTTTAATAATTTTTTTGGTTTTACCCAAGATATCCACCGCCGACTGCAGTGACTAATCCTCTCGCTGAATTGTAGGTGACTTCAACGTTGGATTGTTAAATCTCGTACTACACGTGAGCAAATGGTAAAAGTAAATAGGAGAATTTGTAAATATAATAATCAGTTATTAGCATTTGATGCCAGAACGAAAAGGGTCTGAAACACATTTATTAAATAAATAATATTTTTTGTCTAGAGGTCTTTGACCCTCCTTTGGTGTTCGGGGGAAAGGGACCCTAAATAATCTAAAGTTCAATCAAATTTAGCTCAAATTTGTTCCATTGTCGGGATTAAATAAATGATATAAAACAAATTAATAACTGATATTGAAATTGAAGTTCATATTGTAACTTTTCACGTTTAAAATAATGTATCCAATCAACACTTCATCAATTGAAATTAAATTTATTTAAACCATTTCGAACAAATATGCGAAAAAATGTAATTTATTTAATTTATAACTTATGAATATGACTTGCTTTATTTTTTAATCTTCAACGTGAAACTTATTTTATTTTTATATTTTTTACAAAGTTGACTCTCCTTACACGATGTGAAGATATGTTGGCCACCTTTAACACATGTCACCCACCCAGCAACCGGAATATTTATGGGTGCCAATAAAAATAAAAAGGCTGATACTTCCTACAACCCCTTCCCTACTCGCTAGAAACCTCCTCTCCTTATGAAAATTCAAAAATATCCCTGCTAATATTTTGAAATTCCCTATCTATCCTTCTTCCTTCTTCCTTCTTCTTCACATCTCCCCCAACACCCCCCTCCTAAACCCCCAAACCTCTCATCTCTCCACTCCACACCCTAACCTACTCTCCACATCTAATCACATTGTAGTCATCATCTCATTCGCAATCCCCCCATTCGCAATCCTATTAAGGTATGATCCCTTCCAACCCTTTCCTTTTTTTTACGCTGAAGCTGTGCATTGTTCGTTTTTATTTTCTGGAATCGCGCTCGGTTCGGAAGTAAACTTCTGAACCATTTTGGAAGTTTACATTCGTACCTGTTAAAGGGGATGTCTGATATTAAATGGTTCGGAAGTAAACTAACAAACCGGCTCGGAAAAAACAAGACCGTACCTATTAAAGGGGTGTCTGGATTTACGTGGGTCGAACGTTTGTTTTCGTACCGGTATGGAATAGAAGACCCGAACCATGTTGTTTTATAGATCATGCAGATCCTTTGTTTTTAACACGTGTCTTCGATTTTAGGGCCATAAAATGACAGAAAATGGTGCAGAAGGAGACTTAATGGTTGTGGACCATACGAGTTCGTTTAAAACCGATCAAGTGTTTTATACTCGTGATGACCTGTTGGCATGGGTACGTTCTATCGGGCGGTCTCATGGGATGGTGATTGTCATATCCCGATCTGACAACGGGCGGAGGTCAGTGAAAGAATACTGCGTTTTGGTTTGTGAAAAAACAGGAAAATACAAGTACACTCATTTGGTTCGAACCGGGAGTAGAAAATATTGTTGAAAGTTTAGGATGAAAGGAAAGTTTATCAAAAAGCTTGGAGGATGGATATTGAGTGCTATGTGTGGAACACATAACCACGCATTAATGTCTTACGGTGAAGGTCATCCATTCGATTCTAGATTAACGAGGAAACAAAAGGACATAATTATTAGAATGAGTAAGAACTTGATTCCCCCCAATCGCATCCTGGCCGAACTAAAAAGTATGTACCATATAGACAATCACATGTGTCTCAAACAAATACACAATACACGTTCAATATTACGGTCGACTCTACGTCAGGGTAGGACTGAGCTCCAACAATTGATGACTTATTTAGAGCGTGATAATTATGTGTATTGGCATAGAGTCCCAGTCTAAGAAACAACCTACCTCACCAGTATCAATTCCTCAACTCCAGCCCAAAGTAAGAAGTTCCACCCCTAATCCATCTCAAATGAAGAAACCAACACCAGCTACAAGTGAAACTCCTACCCTGCCGCTACCAAAGAAACCAACCCAAGTTACAAGTTTCACTCCTACTCCATCACAAACAAAGAAACCAACCCAATCTACAAGTTCCACACCCACCTAATCTGCATGTCCCACTCTAGCACTAACTCAAATTCCAAGTCCAATCCTAAACCCTACCACTGATATTATTCGTACAGCTGCATACAAAAAATACATTAAAGGTATGCCCGAGATCATACATCGTTATGTTGAAGATGTAGTGAATGTTGAAGCTGATGGTAACTGCAGATTTCGGTGCATTGCTGCACTACTTGGTAGGGGTGAGGATGCTTGGAATACCTTGAGGAAGGATTTGTTGGAAGAGGTTCAACGAGACTTCGAATTCTACTGTAAGTTATTGTGGGATGGGCAAAGTCACCTATCTTTTGAAGTCGTTGATGTGCCAACATAGGGAACCAATGGAGAATTGGATGACTATCTGTAACACCCTAATATTTCTATCAAGTAGAAATGCTAAGATGCACGAAATGACATACATCAGAGTAATATTTCCTGTTTAGATATTGAACACAACTAAGATTTTTCGATGATTAACATCAAACAGTCTTAAGATTCCATAACTTAATTGAAAACCATATCAGTTCCATGTCTTTCAATATCCTCATGACCTAGTATTCAATACCATCACAAGAAAAGCGGAAACGATTACATAACTTAAAATAAATTCAAGTCATAATATCGAGTTAAAAAGACAACAAGGGAACTCAATATCAACGATAAAAGAACCAAGTCTTCGAACTTCTCCTCAAACACGTCACCTACTCGTGCCTCTTTGCTTTCTTCTTTCCCTGTCTCTCTGTAAAAACAACAACATATAAATGGTGAGATAAACATTATCTCAGTGAGTCCTACAGTAACCCCTCTCAATGACTCTCGGTCCATTTAATCATTTTCATTTAATCGTAGTCCATTTTAGTCCTACGTGCATAAACATTCTCACATGACATGACATGATATAGTACATCTCCGGTAATGACCACATCTTTACCATTGAACCTCTCCACTAGCTTACGCTAGCTTCAAACCTCGTGGGGTCTAGTTCTAGGGCTCATGACTTCCCCTCCCCTAGTATACTAATTAACTGGGTCGTCACCCGCGCTTTGATATAATTTATATATCCCGACTTGATTGAACATTTAGTTCCATGACCTTAAACAATTGCTTGAACATTTAGTTCGCTCGCGTATACTACCTTACGGTTTTTGAAACGTTTATAATTTCCAAAAACAATTCGCTTTAAACCTTGCAATCGCGTTCAAAAACAGAGCATCATTGGTTCCATGACATGAGGGATGGTTGGGAAGAAGATTAGAAGAGGTTTCGAATCGAAAGGAGCGATGAAACGAGAATTCGGTGTGCGGTAACAGAAGCTCACGCACGGTCCGTGTGCCCTAAGCGCACGACCCGTGCGCACTGAACATCTTTTTAAAAATCATTCCCGAAGCTGGCGCACGGTCCGGGTGCCATAGGCGCACGACTCGTGCGCTTCTATCAGCACACCTATTCGTTCCGTTTTTCTCGTTTTCGCAATTCCGTTTGAGTCCAATCCGTATTGCGATCAAAATCCAACATAAACACAGACAATACCAGACAATATTCCAGTCCAAACAATAGCAAACAACTATCAAGCAATGAGTAATTCATTCCGAAACACCAAAAACATAATTTTCGCAAATAACGGTTTTCGATTCTTAAAAACTTTCGGACGACATAACATTTACGAACTCAGTCACATAACGTTCATTTCAGAAACACAAAAACGATCCTAAACGTGAGTAGAACTCACCGATCGTGATGAAAATCATGAAGCACCGAGACTTCTCGTAGTTCAATCGATCCGTGACCTCACGAACACGATTCTAACGCGTCCACTCGCTTCCTAAACAGAACCCAAACCACTTCAGGTCCCTCCCTACTGCCCAGCTTGAATTACCCACAATGTAGCTTGCTATTGAATTCTAGAACTGAACCTTGCACCTTATGTACCACCTACAAGCTTCCATTGGCAACATGCAAGATAAAACTTCAAGGTTTGACCATGGTGGAGCTTCAAGCTCGAAAAGGGTAGAATGAAAAGGATGAGGAATGAGTCTCTGAAATTGGTGTCAATAGAAAGAGGATGAAAAAAGAAAGAGGATGGTGCTATTTTTACTTACATGCAAGGGATGATGGTGGAGCTTTGAGCTTCCTCTTCTTCCTCACCTCTCGCCCTTTCTCTCTCTTCTCTCACTACTTTAGTTTCTGATTTTTGATGAAATGAGGGTGCTGGTTGTGTTGTGGTTTCAGCTGGGGGGTCCCTTAAGGATAGGAAAATACAAAAATGCCCTTGGCCTACTAATTCTCCCTTAAACTCATTTTATAACTACTCAAACACAATCAATCACACATAATTCATACAATTAGCAACTAAATGTTGCTTTCACGCTTTTAACATGTCCATGACTTGATTTATTATTTCATCGAATAATAATTCGCTAGTTAATTTCATAAAACGAAATTAACCGAAATTAGGGATGTTACACTATCCTAGAAGTTTCTTATTTGATCGCAAACAGATACAAGGTCGTGCTTGTTTGCTGGTCTATTAAAGCATGCTTCACAGTTTTCCCATTTCAAGTTGCACATTTCAAAAATGCACCCGAGTTCAACATATGCTTTGTAGGGAACCACTTTGTACAGGTATTTTTGAAGAAAGGAAGCCCAATACCCCCAGCCGATTATTACTGGAATAGACACATGGCAGACATAGCAGAGGATTGGGTCAAGCCATTTACGAGACGCTTGCAACTGTGGAAGTCTTTAAACTTAGATAAAAAACCCCCATTGTATTGTAGACTTAGCAAAAGATTGATGATTTTTTGAATATGTTGTTCAATTTATATTCAGTTCTGTATTAAGACAAGACAATTTGTCCATTTAATCGATCCTAAGTTCATTAACATTAGTTATTTTTTTGTCAGTATCTATTTTTAAAAGGTAAAATTAGGGTATTTTTTGGCCTATACTGAAACTTGTGTTACTGTCCAGTAACAGATAGCTTCGGAATTTTATGTCCGAACAGGTTCGGAAGTTCATAATCGTACCTATGTTTGTGACCAAACACCCCTAATGCACTCCGGAAGTTTAATAACGAACCGGTCCAGAAATTCAGTTCCGAACCCGTCTTTTTTGTTGCCACAGAACATAAGTATCGTACCTGTTCGGAATATCACGACCGAACCTGTCATTAGACCACCGTGCGTGGGTTTCCATGCGTCTTCCACGTGAGGGTAATTTTGAAATTTTAAAAAAATGGGGGTGTCCAGTGAGTAGGGGGTAGGAAGTATGAGTCAAATAAAAATATGGTGATTTCTAATACATGAATTGTTACATGTCGGCCCATACTTCGTGAGGCCTAAAGCAAACTCTAGAATAAGACTCATGAGATAAAAAATAATACAAACTCTTAATATTTGGTTCAATATAATTTTAACACTATTTTTTTATTTTAATGGAAAAAATTGTTGGGGATTTTAATAGCAACAAACAAAAGCGAACGAAAAATTTAAATCACATTAAAAATACGTTTTGAATAGCTGAAATGAATGACTTATGTTAATAAAAATAAATAGATAATTTAAGATCTTTTATTCAAGTTAGGTCACCAACTTTTTAAGTGGCTTTTTTTAGGCTTATCTTATTTAGTTAGAGTTGAAGAGTCATGTAACAAATTAATTAAAAAACTCTTCACCAAAAAAAACAACTTCACCAAAATTAAACTCGACCAAAACTTTCCACAAGAGGGGATCAAACCCTCGCCATCAAACACCATGCACTTACCAGTTGAGCTAGCACGAGTTTCATGTTAGAAATTGAAATTTACTATTAATATTACATAATAAAATTTTGAGGCCCCTTGTTCGATCAAAAATTTTGGGTGTTTGCTTTTCCCACACCCCCTCCTACTCGAAACACACCCCATAAGGGTGTGAAATGACCAAAAGGCCAGGCCAAACCTCTTTTTTTTCACGAAATTTCACCTGTTCGAACACGGGCCTTCGAACAGGTTCGCACGAAGCCATTCGCGTGTGTTAAATATGGGGACACACCCTCTTGGGTGTTTTTCACCTGTTCGAATGGGGTCATGCGAACAGGTTCGAATGTGGTCATGCGCACATATTCGCATGAGGCGCTTCGAACCAGTGCTGCAGAGCGACAGATATTGGACGTCTCAGATTCCACCGACAGTTTTGATCAACGGCTTACAATCAGTCAAATGTGTGTCAGATAAAGGAGTGGATGTCAATCCCTTTGGAAAATGTGTCTGAACGGATAGAATTTAAACGGATCAGATTTGTGATCTAAAAATGAAATCAACGGCTGACATTTCACCATGCCTATTATAAAAGGGGGTTCACATCCTCAGACCTTCTTCACCAAACCCTAATCTGCTTCTTCACCAAAACCTACTCTCCCTCTTGACAGCTACAACCAAGCTGAAATGGAATGGCAATTGTGCTCAACCCAGTACTCATCCACCAAATTCCTAACTGCCCTTCATCACCATGGGACTGTCACCACCGACGAACATGGTGTTGTGTTTCGTTGTCCTAACCATGTATTCTGCAGGATGAGTAAGGTCATCACCTTCGCCCAACTAAAGGAAAAGGCTGAGAGGAAGATTCGTCCAGAGGGAGCGTGGCGTAAAGACGTGGCGCGTATACGTTACCGAAAGTACAACCGGCTTGATTACGGGACTGGCTATTTTACAGTTATGGAGATCCGCAACGATGACGACGTTGGGACCATGATGGAATATCATGCTACACTTCCGATGGGGCGACAAGTCTTAGAGTTGTACGTGGACACAATACGCACTCCAGAAGAGATCATTTATCTTCTGGAACAGGGACGACCGAAACACTAGTTTCTTAGTTAGTTGTTTGCTTATGTTGGTTTTATGTCTTTCGTATTTCATGTCTTTCGTATTTCATGTATGGTTATGGTTTGTAATAAAAAGGCAATAATATCAAAAGTAGTTAAATTATACAAAAGTTCCAAACAGTTAAATTATACAAATATCCCCCCCTACTGGGTGTTGCGCCCCCTCCTCTGATACACATTGACGATCCTCCTCCTAAGCCTACGGAAGGGGTTGAGCAACCTCTTGATGCGCTGAAAGACGCTCCTGGTTGGCTCTGGGACATTATCATTGATGGTCCCATCCATCTCATCCACCATATCCAGGAGCTCTGGCAGCATCTGTCAAACAAATAACATAACATTATTTAAATAAGTAGATTTAAATAAGTAGAAGAAACTTATTACTGTAATTAACATAAAAAACACGTACCACACTGACATCCGGCTCATCCACAAGCTCTACATAATTTTCAGGGAAGGCAAAGGGATGTGAGACCCTAGAAAACCATGGAAAGTAGCCCGGCACCGTGTTTGAGGAGTACGGCACACAGGGAGGCCCCCGCGCCACCAAGTGGTCCTGGAACTGTGTCCACCTCTCATCACACTCCGTGAGAGTACAGACGGCCCGATTTGCAGGTCTGGGCTCCTCCGGGATGTGCTGTACCTGGCCAAACTGTCTGACCACTCTATCCGGCAAATGGCTCACCATACAGCCAGCACTCCGGATGAACCCTCTGAACCTGCCCAGCTCCTCAAAGGGTCTCTCCTGCCTATGGCCTGTGTAGGGGTCCCAGGTGACCTCCTCATGGTGTAGCCGGTCAAGGCACAGTCTGATGGTGTGTGACTTGATGGCCCCGGGGCCATCCCTACACAGCCATTTCTTCGCCCGTGGCATACTCTCAACATATTCTGGGTGCACCACCCAAGATGTAAAATTGGCACTCTGGAAGTGCTCAAAAATCCAACCCTGTAATGAACATATCATTGGTTGATTATAAATCTGAAAGTAAACCTAAAGCAAACTTATAAAAAAAAAAGTAAGTTTTATACCTGTAGTAGAGCCATATGACCAGCCATCTTCTTCGTCTTCTTTCTTGAAGCATCCTTCAGCTGATCATACATATGGGCAAGGGCCATTGCCCCCCAGCAGTAGTCTCCAACATTGTTCAAATCAAGAAGCATACCTAGGTAGCCAAGCTTAACCTTGCTTCCTGACTTGTCTGCGAACAATGTGCAGCCCAAAAGATAGAGCAAATAGGCCCTAGCAGCATGATGCCACCTCTGCTCAGCTATGGCTGGGTGGTAGACATGATCCCTCAGCCATACAAGACCAACTGACAACCCTCTCGCAGAAGTCTGTTCAGCGGCATCTTGGGGGGTGGCCCCCAAATAGTCAATCAGCATCTGCTCTCCCTGCCACGAAGTCCAGTCAGGCATGTCATAGAACTGGCCCGTGATGGGGATGTGTAGCAGCTGGGATACATCATCAAGGGTGATAGACATCTCACCCACAGGAAGGTGGAATGATGATGTATCCGGCTGCCAACGCTCTATGAATGCGTTCAGCAGCCCCTTGTGAGTGAGGGGAAAACCAAGTCCTATGAGAGGGAACAACCCCGATAGGATAAGAGTCTCCCTGATCCTAGCATGGACCACAAGGTTAACCGGTCCATGTGGAATCGTAGTTATGTCCGGCCGAACCTGCATTGACAAATGACACCGGCACAATAAGCCAATATGTTCAACAAAATAAGAAACAAAATTGACAACACGCTATTATATAACAATAACTTACCCGGCCAGCATAGAACTCGGTCAAAATATGAGACCCGTATGTGGGCAAGACAGAACCATCAACAGGTCCACCAGGGAATGGGAATGTAGCCCTAGGAGCAGCAGCAGGCTCCTGAGGCTCAACATCCTCCTCATGTTGAGCACCTCCCTCCTCATGTGCATGACCAGAAGGGCCGGCCAGCTCATATGCCGGAAATTGAGCATCACGCTCAACATCCCGGCCAATATCATCAACCTCCGGTGGGGGAGGAGGGACGTCCCTACGCCTACCCCTCCGGGAAGGTTCAGCTCCATCTTGCCTCTGTTTGCGTTCGGAAGCCGTCGGGGGTGGCCTACGCTCCGGCTGTTGCGAACTACCGCCACGATGCCTCACCATATCTGAAACAACAACCATTAAACCAATTAAGCAACATAATCAGCAAAATAACAGAGACAATACTGTTACTGTCACACCTGTTCGAACAACATCATTCGCACCTGTTCGAACAGAAGCATTCGCACGTGTTCGAACAACCCCATTCGAACGGGTGTTCGCATGGCCTCATTCGAACTGTGTTCGCATGACCTCATTCGAACACCTTCGTTTTCACGTGTTCGCATGAGGTCATGCGAACACAGCAGATGCACAGAAAAAAAAAACTGAAATGGACAGAAGGGAGGGAGGGTTACCTGAATGAAAATGGAACGATTAGAGAGAGTGAGAGGACGCGAACAAAACCCAGGTGGTCTTGAGGGTGTTTGTGGAGAAGATTGAGTGGGAGATTGGGTGAGATTGAGTGAGTTGTGAGAAGTTGAGTGAGAGGGAGAGTGAAAGGGAAGGGTTCGAATGAGAGGAGGAGAGGAAGGGTTCGAATGAAAGGGAAAGGGAAAGTGAGAGGAGTGAGGGGTGTGAGGGGTGTGAGGGTGTGAGGGTTTTTTTTTTTTTTTTAAGTTGAGGGTAGTTTAGGGTTTTTAGAAGTTAGGGGGTGTGAAAGAGTAGGAGGGGGTGTGGGGAAAGTAAAACCCAAATTTTGAGGCCCAAAGCCCTCACTTTAGTTGCTTGGGCTTTGCGTCGGCCCTCAATTGTTAAAATGAAGCTATCAAAAAAATTGTTAAAATGAAAAATTAATATACATGGAAGCGGTTTTGGGTTCGAATTCAGATTTGGGCATGTAGCAGTGTTAAATCTCTTGAAGGAGAGCTTTGCCGCTCATTCTAGTGCTGGAGGGATTAGTCTTTGTAGTTACGCACAGATAATATCGATTTATACCAAAAAAAATACATGGAAGCGAGGTGAAAGGGTCAATCAAGCAGCCTTTTTCACGCCTCTGCCATTCAAGGGTGGTAATTCAATGCATTATAATTAATTATTAATCATAATAACTAAGTCTAAGCTCAGACGGCTCCACTATATGAAATTGTAAGGGTAAGGTTCAATGGAAATCCGCAGGTACATACATTCGTTGTGGTTGTTGACAAATTAAACGACTTGAAGTCGCTGTCTTCACTTGCTTAGAAATTTCGCCATAAAGGTGCAACAAATTTTTTGTCTAATTATATTCCTCAATAGTAAAAATCCCACCAAGTGCATTGTTTTTGGCTAATGGTTTATAAACGTAACAATCTTGTTATTGAACACCTATTAAGAAATCAAACAAATACAAGTTCTCGTTAAGAAATCCCACCAAATGCATTGTTTGATAGCTTCATTTTCTCATTTAGAAGTCTTAACATAAATAATTTCTTGATGAATAGCATTTCATTAGTAATTAATAAAGCAACACAATTTGGAACCAGGACTAGATAAAGATAGAGCTACCGTTGTTTATGTTTTTTTTTTCTCATCGCAACCGTACATAAATTTATGACATTTAACGCAAAAGCTTGTGAGAGACACCTTCTACCAAACCTGATTATTTCAACCGCAAAATTAACACACAAACAAACACTAATAAGATTATATATGGGTTACTCTATTAATTAATCTCCTATTTTTTATTTATCAAAAGGTAGTATGAGAATTTTGAATGGAAGTGCAATCACCAATATAAGAGATCTTATTTCTGGTATCTCCTCATCAATAGGTGTAGTGCAGAGCTAGCTAATGTTTTATAAGAGAGCCAAATAAAAAAAATATAAGAAAACGAACTTTATTAAAGAGAACTAAAAATACTAAGAGTTTCCATACAAAATAATAATTAGGAAAACTTTAAAATACCAGAATTATACATTACAACATGCCACAATATTAGTGATTAAATAAACAAAGACAACTTAAAACTTAATCAAATTATAATATGCAAAATAAAGAGTACACAAATTATTATAATTTTTTCCTCCAAAAAATAAATATAAATTCAACTTTATGAAACGAAAGACTCTTTTAGTGAACAATTAAGATAGAGAAGATATTAAAGATTACCTATGTAGTAGAAGCTAATACGACATTATTAAATAAAGAGATTTTTTTTTCGTTCGGACCATCGCTGGCTACCCACGCAGTGTCCCAACGCCGTCAACGAATGACTAATCTGCGCTCGCTAGCAAGGATTTCGCTGGCCAGCTCCCTATTATAGTTGGACTTAAAGTTTGAGTTTTTAATAAAGGTTGATTTTATCTTATTACTTTTAATAAAGATATACACATTAAATTTTTATGTTGCATCACTAATATATATATATATATATATATATATATATATATATATATATATATATATATATATATATATATATATATATATATATATATATATATATATATAGCTTATTCCTGAAGAACAACTTACTAATAGTTAAATGTAGGATGTGGGTTTTCATAATTTTTTCGATACAATGTTACTATTAATTTGAATCCTCATACTAAATTAAATAATTTCATTTCACGGCCATTATAAACGTAGGAACAAACCTTATGAAGATCATGTTCAAAGTGACTTTTCATTTCATGTTGCATCCTTTCATTTCATTTATAATATATACATATATATATATAGAAGCACCCTAGAGGCTAATTTGGGGATTTCTTTAATTATATATAGATATATACGGGGAGGGAGGGAGAGGGAGAGAGAGAGAGAGATTCACAATAGCATATTAGTTACAGTTTCACCATACAAACAAGAATATTGCGATTAATAGTTGAAGATATACTTCAATTCAAGAAGATATAGTTGCTTCTATTTACAAACTATAAAAATATGATGAATACATTACACTTAAAACCTATAACAAACTCAAGAATTAATCAACAATCAATAAAATCTTACGAATAAAAGACAAATTTAGACGAATAAATTATGGAAATCCAACTACTACAATGACTTTCTTCAAGCTTGAATAGGAAGGATGTAAAAACCAAAAACTTTACAGAAGTGATGTAACAACCAAACAAAAGTGATGTAAAAAATGAAAAGATAATTGGTGAACTCACTTCTTAGATATTTATAGTATTTTGAAAGAAGACTTAAAGTATAGGAAAATGAAAAGTTGTAACTAATATCTATTAAAAACCAAATATAATAATCAGTACTAATCATGATAACAATTTAGAGACACCAAAAGACAACCTTAATAAGAACATCAAGTAAGCGTATTCAATAATTTTTTTAAAAATACAAATAAAAAAGGGAGAAAAACTCACAATTCAAGAGTCAAACTTCTTTTAATTATAAATATATAATATATAGAAATGGATAGATTATATTATATTATATCATACTATATTATATTATACCTAAACATATTGTTAGTGGCTAATTATATATTAACCTCTATATTTTCATAAAAAATATTATTTTCATATAAATATAAAAACAGTTAGTTAATGTTCCACTAAGAGAATCATTTAATAAAGTTATGGGCATGAATATGGATAAAAAGGTGCAAGTTAATTAATGGATAAACAATGGTTCAACATGTGCAAGTTAATTAATAAACTTCTATACACATTTTTTCATGAAAAATTATCTAAAAGGCATACATGAATTATAAATAATAATATTAGCATTTCAATGATGGAAAAATCATGGAAATATACGTTGGGAAAATCAAGAGTTATACGTTGGAAAAATCTTAGCATTTCAATGACCTCAATTCCTCAATTCTAGGACCAATAGGTATATATGGACTTGAAGAGGTATGGTTTTCAATTTTCTGAACTATAATGCCATTATTTTTTATAACTCAATGGTTTTTTTTTATTGACAAAATGTAACTCATTGTTATCTATTTTATTTACTTCAGTTTTTTAAGAGTAATTACATTAGTTATGGAATATCAATAGTAATAACAATCATTAGTTTGTGATAAGTTTTGTCAATAAAAAATTAGTTTTAGCTAGATAAAATATATCTTTAGATAAATCATAACTTTATATAAATTTATCAATAAATTTACATCTGTTTTATATATAATTATAGCTAACTGTAGGAGTTTCATATTAATCTTAAAAGAGGAAATGAAAAGTCATGGATAAGAAATTCATTTTGGGAAAAAAGTGATCATATAAAACATCCAAATTACACATAGAAAATTCGAATTTTTAGTGGATAAAAAGTGAATTATATAGACAAATTAGTATATTGTTTTAAAATATTAGAAATTGAATTTAACATCTTCTAAATTTATATAAAAAATTTAATTAGTAAATATATCAGTTTGAATAGTAATATGATAATTTTAATCTCAAAAAAAAAGTAATATGATAATTTGTTGTTTTGAAAAATGATTTGAAAAGATATAGTGATATTTAATAACTATTAATAAAGTGATATTTAATACAAAAAATTGGATTTCAAAAATGTTGAATGGACACTAATTAATTAAAGAAGGATGTTGAGATTTAATTTAAAAAATAAATGAGAATGATGTGGAGCATCCTAGAGGCTAAAAAAAAGCTTCCTTTAGATATTTATATTGATGATTTGTGTACTTTGATGCTTGATTGTGTGCTTAGGGAGTGTGATTAAGGTTAATTGTTAGTAGAACATGAAGAGAGAAAAGTAGACTTTTTGTCTACACGGTCGGGCGTGGAAGAGGGAACACTCCAAACATGAGGACGAGAATACAGAGAATGAGGAGCAGATCATATGTCAAGGTTTCCGTGGGGGTAAGCGTGGGGTTGTGCAACGTTTTAACATTAGCATGTTTCAACTTGGAGACGATAGACATTTTTGTGTTAGGCCCAAACGAACACATGTCTCCTCCAAGGGATTTCTTAAACTCATGCCACGAGAACTAACTAAAGCATTAGGATTCGTTGCCACTATATAAAAAAGTCTAGGAAACCTGGACCTAAGAAAAGAATCTCCCATCTGAACATCATGCCAAAAACGAGTAGAATTACTGTCCACCACTTTCAACTTATAGTTATCTGAGATCCATTCCCCCACGTGCCTATACAGCAAAGATCCTTCCACTAAACAGATGCAGACGATGTGAAACTCAGCTAATGAAAGTAGGTCATAGAACCAATGTCTCTCATTTATAAACACTTTTTCAAAAGATATCATTTCCGATGTGGTACTCTCAGCGCACTCATCTTGCTCAAGTTTAGATAATTGGAGTGTGACCCGATAACGAGTGGCTCAACGAATCTTAGATAAGCTCTAATTCCAAACGTAATCAAAATGCTTCACAAAGATGAGATATTAACATATGAGAAACAAAATCTTAAAAACCAAGAAAGATTCAAGCATAAAAAGGACACCGATTCTTTAAATTTAAGTCGAAAGGTCATCAAGACTTTCTCTCTCTATATCTCACTCTTATAATACACAGTACTCTTTCATCTCTTAAGACTCATTTATCTTAGAAAATACATTAAAGTGACCATGACTTTCACGCTTTTAAGTTAGATAACATGTACTATAATATAAACATGTCGATTGTATGTAATTGAATCAAGATTTTCGAAACAAATAATACTTTGTAATAATTCATAAACAACATAGGCATTATGCTATATATATTAGTACCAAACTACCTTAAATTTCCTTGTCAAAAAAATTAAACTACTTTAAATTTCTATACAAACTCATTGGATGTTCAAAAATGAGAACAAGCTAATCTATAAATTAACAAGAATATCTTTTCTGCGAAGAAAAATGGGGCAAGCTAAGCGATCACGTTCCCACGCTTCATTCGTCTATATATACCAAGTTACCAACTCCTCCTGACTAAACGACGACGTTTCCGGCAACTGCCGCTTCCGAAGGCGAGAACGCAAGCAAGACAAGCGCCGCCATTAACCCAACGGGAAAGAAGAGAAACACCAACGGTGGCGGTGGAAGTGGTGGCAACATCAGAGGCAGCACCACCATAGACGCAGCCAGCGCTGCAAGAATCAGGATTGACCCCACGTTGAAGAGCCGCGTCATTTATTCCTTTTGTTTCACTCCGCCACCTCCTGCGGTGGTTGTTGCGTCAGATTCAGGCAACGAATAGAAGATCGAACTAAAGTTTATGTAGAGAGCCACGGTAAATGTAAGGGACGATTATATATATATATATATATATATATATATAAAGGTAAGAAAATGTGAAAAGCACAAGTATTAATGGAATTTGATTTAGGTAGGAGACGGCGAAGGATTGGTGAGAATATAAATAACGTGACATGATAATGGTACGCGCGTTGGCGTTTGCCGCCGCCGTTGAATTGTGTTTGTTTTGGTCCCACAAGACATTCTTTCTTTTTAAGATTTTCTTGGTCTCAAAATCTATCATCACATTTTTTTGCCTTAAACATATTCTTTCGCTTAAATATCACTTACCCTGCAAATATCACTATTATCCATTTACCCCCTGCAAAAAAAAAAACTCTCAAAACAAACCCTGCAAAATGTAACTGTTTCCAGTTACCCCCTGCTGTTAACTTTTCTGGTAAATATTGACTTTGATGACGTCAGCACCACGTGTCACCATATTATTGGGTCTCTGTGACACGTGGCACTGAAATGTCACGTCAGCTCCTATGTCACCAGTGCCACGTCAGCAACCAATGGATGGCTGCCACGTGGCACTAGTTATTACACTCAAAATAAATTTTCAAAATGGCTTGAGAAAGACTTGAACCCATGACCATGAAGTGGCTAAAACACACAAATACCACTAAGCCACTTGATTCTTTTAGTAAATTAAGTGAACTGCTAGTATATAATACATAAATAATTCGATTAACAAAATAAAAACGAAAACGAAAACGAAAATCATGAAGATGAAAACGAAAATCAATAAGAATCAAATTGAAAACGAAAATCATCAAGAATCAAATCGAAAACGAAAATCATCAAGAATCAAAACCCAGAAACGCAAGTTTTCATTTTCGTTTTTTAGGCTTATTTTAATCTTCAGATTTGTAGATTTTGTAGGCTTCGTAGATTTCATTTTCGTTTAATGTTTTAATCTTCGGATCTGTAGATTTGTTTTGGTTGTTGATTCGTTGTCAAATCTGGAATTGTTGATTGATTTAGGGAGAGATCGTTTTGGTTGCTGGGTGATGATGAAACGCATTGGTGATGATGAAACGCATCTGGTGGTGATGATGATGAAACGCATCTGGTGGTGATGATGAAACGCATTGGTTGCTGGAAAAATTGATGATGATGAAACACATTGGTGATGATGAAACACATCTGGTGCTGATTGTTTTTTTATTTTGTTAATCGAATTATTTATGTATTATATACTAGTAGTTCACTTAATTTACTAAAAGAATCAAGTGGCTTAGTGGTATTTGTGTGTTTCAGCCACTTCATGGTCATAGGTTCAAGTCTTTCTCAAGCCATTTTGAAAATTTATTTTGAGTGTAATAACTAGTGTCACGTGGCAGCCATCCATTGGTTGCTGACGTGGCACTGGTGACATAGGAGCTGACGTGGCATGTTAGTGCCACGTGTCACAGAGGCCCAATAATATGGTGACACGTGGCACCGACGTCAGTGCAGACGTCATCAAAGTTAATATTTAACAGAAAAGTTAACAGCAGGGGGGTAACTGGAAACAGTTACATTTTGCAGTGTTTGTTTTGAGAGTTTTTTTTTTGCAGGGAGGTAAATGGATAACAGTGATATTTGCAGGGGGTAAGTGATATTTAAGCGATCTTGTTTTGTCATGATAAATATAGCAATTGTTGTTTTGTTACCGTGAACAAAAAATTTGTTCCTTGTAGTTGTAATATTGTAAATTAGTGTTTTAATACTCAAACCAACTGAATATTCAACCGGTTAATGAATCATCACTATCTACAATTTGATTATTTCAGCAATTTGAGTGTAATTTCGTCTCGATTCAAGTGATATAAAGTGGTTGAACCAGGACTCAGCGGTCTCACCGATTCGATGCCCGGTCTGATTTTGAAAATGTTGGTTCAAATCAATTGGGTCTTTATAAACAAAACAAACTTTAGAAATTAAAAGAACAAATCCATTTTCTAAACAATCCTTCTTGACTAATAAATTAGTTCATTTAAAATACAAAAAGTTAAATTAAACAAAGGGTAATTTAGAGATACCGTTGTTAAATAGGAGAGAAGAATTAACATTTACTTATATTTCATTCCAAAAAAACACGACAAGTAAACTAAGCATTTCTGTTTATTCGCGTTCGTGTTTTTTACCTTGTTCTCGAGTTTGTATCGTTTTCGTTGAAACATTTTGCTATAGTTCAATTTCTACGCTCAATACGAGTTGAACACAATTGGTTTGATGCAAATTGATTGAGAAATGAGCAAATAAGAGCCAAAACATGTTTTAGAGATGCGAATTGATTTTTCACGGTATTTTATATTTTAGTGCTTTTCTAAGCAAAATTCTCGCCATATTCTTATTCCATGTTGAATTTCGAGCATTTTAGTCTCAAGAATCATTCGATTTGGTGTTCTATAGCAAAATCACCATTGTTGAGATTGAAGGTTTCGATTTCAGAAGTGATTTTGCACACTAACACTTTTCTAAGCTTAATTTGGTTCCATTGAATTCCTTGCAAAATTTTATTCAAGTTAGAGTCCAGTTTCATTCAAGAAACAAGAAATCGAAGGGACATTGATGTGCTTGAAGACATTCATAGTGTTCTTCATTCAGCTGCCACGCATTCATATACGCACACATCACATCTGTCCTTTGATCTCACCTAATGAAGAGTTAGAACCGCAACGACATTCATTTGTGTTCCAAATCCAACTTTAGCTAGATAATTGGCCTAGGAGTCCAATTGCAAGCCATCACAATATTTGGGAGCTTTTAGGGTAAGCCCAATTGCATCATTATATATACCAACTCGCACTCTTAGAAAATGTATGATTTTTCCACTTCTCTCATATGCTCCATCTCTATTATGGACAGACTTGGGCGTCAAAGTGTTTGCAGGTGGTGGCCAACCTCATTTCTCACTGGAGCTCGAAGCACCACTAGATTCTCCTCGTCACTACTGACGTCGGGTACATTTCTTGAGTTCTGTTCAGAATATTGGCGACCACCATGGGAGGTTTCTTCTCTCTTTTTTACTCACTGTGGAAGATCTTTTTGCAATCTTCCTTTGAACTGACCTGGTTTTGATTGATTCATCAAAATTGTTGAATCTGGATCTAGATGATTCATCAAGAGCTAGGTTTGTTCTTCAAAACAGGTTTGATACACAGAATAAGATTCACTCCTCAGTTCCACTAAACTCCTTGAGTCGCTTGGATCTGGGTGAGATCTTGAATCACCTAACACACGTCATGGTGGTTTTGCGTTGTGCCAATTTGGCCCAATGAACTTCCGTTCTCGTTGGAGACCATCTTGGTAGAGATCATATCGTTGGCAAAACTGTGCACTACACTACCGACCTCACTCCGGGGGGGTTACCGCAACCTCAACAGTGATGAAATGCTTGGCATAAACTAATTGAATTTCGCAACAATTGAGTTCTGCATTCAGTCATAAATGATGTTAAGAATCATAGGATCATACATGCATAGATCAAAGCCATAGGAGTGGTATTGAGCATAAGAGTACTCATGTGGTAAAAGAGGTAAAAACTTTTCATAAGGAATCATATTGAAAAAAGATAGTAAAAGTGATTACAATGTGCTCTATATATAGAGCTCTAGGAAAGTTTAACTAACTAACAATTCCCTAACAAACTAATTACCACTAAACAAATTTTTATCTAATTTTATATTTCTAATAGCCTCCCTCAAGCTGATAGTGTGATTACCACAACAGCTTGAAATACAAGAATTATTTCAAGCACTAAAATAAAAGAGAAATTACAGAAGAGAACAAAAAAAATGTTAGCAAAAACAAGCAATAGTTCAGCCCAAATCAGATTTGAAGAATGAATATTGGCCCAAAGCACGAGGAAGCCCAAAACATATCTGGCCCAAGCTTGGCCCAATTGATAAATAACGAACACAGAACGCAAATGCAGACCAGAAGCTTCTCCACGATGCGCTCGATCTTGCCGCGGTCATGTGGTTGAAGCCCATGGCAGAGGGGCTCCCACAGTGGTTCCGGCGATAAAAGCAGTTTCCATTGACCAGCGAAAAGCAAGTCGTCTTCCATCTTCATCATCCATGGTGGTGCAGTATCCATAGCGGTGCATGTCGGAGTGTCGCGGCGATTGTTGAAAACAAAAACAGAAAACATATCGGCAAACAGTAATTAGTCTTCTTCCCTCGTCGTCCATGGCGGTTCTGTTGACGCGGTGGAGAAGAGATTCACTGATAGGCGAAGGTCCATGGTGACATCGTGTTTGTGTTCCTTGAACCTGTTGCAAACAATAATGGCATCATGGTTTCCTGTGTGTAATGAACTCACAGCATGAAGCGACTTCAACTTGGATTCTCCCTCAAGATTAAACAAGATTGATTGCGAACATTTGGTGTGTTGTGTGGAAATCGAGCCCAAATCAGTGTTCTGAACTTGATATGGCACATCAGATCTTTGATCTTCTACATGAATTTCCTTCACAAATTCTTCAAGAACAGAGAAATCGGTAGATAAAATGGCATAAACGAAATCATCGCTAGCATCTAGGAGTGCGACGAGACTTTGATTGGCGAAAGAAGAGGAGCAGAAGATGAATTTGGAACTGAATCTTGAATTAGCGTTGCTGAAGAAAACGTAGGTTAAAGGATTGATTTCAGGAAACATTGTGTGCTCCTTCAATTGATTCGTTGGATCCAGATCTATTGGCTTTCCAGTAGCAATAAAGATGGAATCAACCATGGTAATAGATGAATTTTTTTGTTCTATCTCCTCCTTTGCAATTTCTTTTTCTTCATTTTTGGTACAAATGTTACGATCAGTGACAAAATCAAAGCCACGTTCAGTTGTAATCCCCTCCGTAGTTTTGGATTGAAGATTCACAATATTGGATTCAAGATCAATAAACTGTGATGCAGCGTTACCAAATCCTCCATTGTTGCTCTGTTTGACGACAGCAAGGGGACATCTGATCCCTCCGATGGTGACAGTGTATTCATCAAATTCTGGTTCGATTGGAATTAGCGAAGCAACCGAAATCATTTCCAGATCTGAAATTTGATCGAAATTGCCAAAAACGATTTCGAGACGGTTGTTTTCACGACGGAGCAGCGAAGTATCTTCCTCTTCAAGATCAGAGAACATCCATGGTGGAACATCATATTTTGTATTGCTGAAATCTTCATCGGTGACCGAATTAGAGTCGGAAACGGAATCGGAAGTGTCATCCTCATCTCTAGGGTATCGCTTTGATACCATGTTAAGAATCATAGGATCATACATGCATAGATCAAAGTCATAGGAGAGGTATTGACCATAAGAGTACTCATGTGGTAAAAGAGGTAAAAACTCTTCATAAGTAATCATATTGAAAAAAGATAGTAAAAGTGATTACAATGTGCTCTATATATAGAGCTCTAGGAAAGTTTAACTAACTAACAATTCCCTAACAAACTAATTACCACTAAACAAATTTTTATCTAATTTTATATTTTTAATAAATGACACATCAAAAATAGATGTTTGACTCAACTTCAACTACTTTTAAAATCATCTATACCATGATTGTTATTGGTTGACGGTATAAAATTTTTTATATCAACAATGCATATATACCATGTAAATTCTTAATATATATTGTCTTTCGTAAAAAAAAAAAAGAAAGTCAAATTATATGTTACTCGCATGATCAATTTCGGGTGTTGAGTGATCAATGATGTTTGTAAAAAAAAACATTACTTAATCTCAAAAAAAAAAAAAAACATTACTTTTTTTTGAAGAAAAAAAAAACATTACTGATGATTATAGTTTATATGCCGAAAACTATATGCATGCATATGTGGATATAAATTTCTTACTTATATTTTAGATATTGGAAAAGAATCACATCGCTCACTTTTTGAAGTTTGAAAATTGGTTTGCCTGATTATTTTAAATACGAAACTGCAAAAAGGTTGAAGGAATAAGCCGACAGTTTTCCCAATTTTTTCAAGGTTTCTGCTTTGATTTTTCTAACGACATAAACAAAAGGAGAGGGTCCTTTTTTTCCTCATTTTATTTTCTAATTATTTGTAAACTTCAACGTGTTAATTTGTTTTCAAGAGGATGATAATTAATTAGTGTATATACCAAATCATGCTTATTTTGAGTGATTCTTGTTTCACTATTTATATACTCT
This sequence comes from Astragalus membranaceus, assembly GCA_039519185.1. Taxonomy (NCBI): domain Eukaryota; kingdom Viridiplantae; phylum Streptophyta; class Magnoliopsida; order Fabales; family Fabaceae; genus Astragalus; species Astragalus membranaceus. The sequence goes on from CM076846.1 coordinate 45,050,024, forward strand.
ACACTGTAGAAATGCAGAATTTTAAATGAAGACTTGTTTTAAAGGGTTCAATGTATATTGGTCAGCAATCATAGTCCAACCTTGTTGTACAAAGTTTGAATTTCATGATTGTTTGGTTGAATTAATGTTCTTACCTTTTCCTCAAAGGACTTTGGTAGAAAAGAAAAACTAGAACAAGAAAGATTACTTCCACGCCATGCTTCCTAATCCTATCTAGCTATTACATTGTTACGTATATTTCAGAAAGGTAAACCCTGTCTTTTCTTTCGGTGCAATAATGTTTTTTCTCATAGGAATTTCTCTCCCTATTACAAGGTTTTGACTAAGGTTTTATTTGGCAAGTCTAATCCACTAGTTTATAGTAGATTTGATTAACGGATGAAAAAAAATTAGACGTGTTTGGCAAGTACTAGCTCTTAGGGAGTAGCTTATAGCGTTTTTTGAAATGCTACTTCAAGTAGCGTGAAGTAGCGTTTCAGCTTATAGGTTATAGCGTCTCATCTTTTTAGTCATTTTACCCTCATTATTTTTAAAATATTCCTGTTGGGTTTCAAGACGCGCAACCGAACACGAAACGAACTGAAAGACGACACCGAAATAATAAACCTGCAAAAGAACAAAACCAGAAAATCCAAACCAGAAAACAGCAGCTACCACCTGCAAGAAAACACAGACCAGCTGCTACAACCTGCAGAAAAACCAGGATACAGAAGCAAGCAACACAACAGCAGCAGAAACGACTTCTTTGACAGCGAAAAACAATCTGAACCTGGGGCGTTAATTCTTGCAATTAACGCGCAATAACAGAGATGATTTTGTGATGAATAAGATACGAAATCAACCAACAAGAAATACGCAGAGATTTGGGGAAAAGAGGGAAGAACACAATCAATCTTTGTTTACCCAGTTCAACAACAATTAAGTTGTTTACATCTGGGGGATTGAGGAATTCCTTCAATCCAATTTACTGAATCAATGATGAATTTACAAGAAGATACAATTTGGGATTTCCCTTGTGTTTCCCCCTCACAACCCTAGCCCCAAATTTTCCCAATTTCTCTCAATCACACACCCAATTGAAGAAGAATGAATAATCTATTACAACTGAATCTTCTTCTAACCTATTTATACAGAAAATAGTCACAAGAGTGAAATGGATTAACGATTATGTAGAGAACTGAGATACGAAGAGCTTGCGAACAAGGGAGGTCAGAACCGAGAGAGTTTCAGCAACATACATCAACATAGGAAATTACCCAATTGCCCAAATGTTGACCTTTTGACTTGCCACATCACCATAACTTTACACATGTGTACAAGTGGATATGCCACATCAACAATCTCCACCTTGGCATACCCACACACACAAATACTGATTCAGAATTGAAATAAACAAACGGATATTCCTCAAGGCGATGCTACACACTAGCCAATCTCAACACTCAACAAGTTCAAGCAATGCTTGAACTTGGCTAGTGACACAACCTTATTGATAAAATCTGTCGGGTTGTGTGCCGTGTGAATTTTGTGAATTTGAACCCTTCCTTCGGCAATGATGTCCTTGATCCAATGGAGTCTTGTATCAATGTGTTTAGTTCTTTCATGGAAGGACTGATTCTTGCAAAGATGAATTGCGCTTTGGTTGTCACAAAACACTTTCACACTCTCTTGATTGATGCCTAGCTCATTCACCAAGTTCTTCAACCATAGAGCTTCTTTCATTGCCTCTGTTACACCTATATATTCAGCCTCTGTAGTTGAAAGAGCAACTACATGTTGTAATGACGCTTTCCAACTCACAGTACTGCCGAACAATGTGAACACATGCCCGATTGAGACCTTCTCTTGTCCCTATTCCCTGCAAAGTCCGAATCCACATACCCAACTACTCCACCTGAATCTTGATCATCCTTGGAGTAACTTAGACCCAGTTTTATAGAAAATAGTCACAAGAGTGAAATGGATTAACAGTTATGTAGAGAGCTGAGACGCGAAGAGCTTGCGAACAAGGGATGTGAGAACCGAGAGTGTAACACCCCGATAATTTCTAACTTGTAGAATTTACCGAAATGCACTACTGGCATATATCAGAGTAACTTCCTTTTTAAATACTGAACACAAACTAAAACTCGATGCTAAAAACCATCAAGTACGCTTACGCAACTTAACATAAAATACATAATTCCGGTTCTTACACCACTCAAACTAGTGTTCAGTACCAAAATAGAAAGTCTGCGGAAGCGATTTACAACTTTATAAACATAAGTCGTACAATCTAAGGAACTGAAAAGAAATACATAACATAATGAAATAAAGACAACTTCGACGTCTCCTCTAAGCAGCTCCTTTGCCATGCCTCATCGTCTTCAACTTAGCCTGCAACTCTGAAAAACAACAACAATGATTGGGTGAGACAACTTGTCTAAACAAGTTCTATCGAGACCCCTTACTAACTCTCTCGGTTCATTATGCTTGATTCATTATTCTTGATTCATAACTCATAGTCCTAATAGTTGACTATGTGGCTAACAATGACGTTGCCCTCATAACCCTCATAAGCAGTTACAAGAGGCAACACATGAACAATGAACAATGATTTTTAGCATGTCACCGCTCACTTGGCAAAATAAGCTCCCGGTGAACCCAATCCACTAATCGCTAGTGGGCAAACCTCATGGGGCCTAGGTTCATAGGGATCATGACTTCCCCTCCCCTAGCACACTAAACTAAAATAGGGTCGTCACCCTAACATGATGTATATATTGTAATATACCTTGAACGATGAACAGTGAACAATGATCTGTGAACATAACAATGAGCTTATACTTACATGGTCTAAATCTTAACCTAATCTTATACTTAGCATGATCTTGTTATTATGTGATCTCACATGGAATTACTAACGTCGTTAACTTAACTTATAATTATCCATCATTCGATCCAAATCATAATGTATCACCCACACTCAACATTATGATGGCATAACTTAATCATAATCAATCTCATAATAAAAACATGGTTTACAACATTCAACTAATCATCAATCATCATCCAAACTCATGGAAATATCATCATAACATCATACAATTCTGATTACATAATTGGTTAGGCCTTTCAATAAGCTTCCTAACGCACCTGAGAACACTTAAATCGGACCACCGGATCAAAAGTTATAACGAAAACAAAATCAGTTAGTTTTGCTGAAAATTTACACTGCGTCGCGACGCGAACAGGTTCCGTCGCGACGCGAAGAGTTACAGAACCAAAACCTTCGCAAAATTAAACATGGTCGCATCGCGACAGGCACGGGTCGCGACGCGATGGGTACCTGATAATGAGAAAAACAGACTTTTCGAAAAGTGATTTTGTCCCGTTTCGCTTTCAATCCGGGGCCGAGACTTTCTATGACCTCCGAGACATCAAAACAGATAAAATATCTAGTAATTCCAGTCCAACAATGTCACATATCAATCAACACATATCAATCACAATCACAACATCAATTCACATTTCCAATCAAACGATTTCACGACTCGATGACTCAAAGAACGATATTTTCGTAAACGACTCGACACCGAGTTTTCATAAAATGCGAGACCAAAATCCAGAACACATGACACACAACACATAACTATAATTTCCTAGTGAGTATAGAACTCACCTTTTTGGTGACGACAAACAATCCACACCGAGACTTTGCAAACACGGATGAACAACGACTCACGAACTCTTCCCGAAACCACTTCCAACGACTCACAACTGAAAACCCAGCTCCCTATATGCTTGAATTCTCAACCCAGAAACTGAAACGCTCCCAAGGCTGATCTAATCCGTGATATGGCTTCTGAACTTGGTTATAAAGCTCTCCAACAAGACATGCAAAAGACAGATTTTCTGGTTTGGCTATGATGAGCTTGGTGGTCACCAATGGTGATTTACGGTGGAGGAGGATGGTACTGATAGCTTCTGAACTTGGTTATAAAGCTCTCCAACAAGACATGCAAAAGACAGATTTTCTGGTTTGGCTATGATGAGCTTGGTGGTCACCAATGGTGATTTACGGTGGAGGAGGAGGGTAGCTACGAATTTGTTATCAATAGGAAGAGAATGGGAAGCTGGTTCTGATGGTACTGATAGATTGAACATGCATGGAGAAAATGGAAAACTCTCCTCTTCCTTTGTTCCCTCACTCTCTCGCGCCCTCTCCCCTCTTTACCTTCTCTGTTTCAGATTTCTAAAAATAAAAGGAGAAGTGTTTCTTCTTTGGTTTCAGCCGGAAGGGATACTTATATATGGGCAATGTATAAATACGTTTTTACCCCTCACTTACTAAGTCTATTCCTCATAACTCCCAACAGCACTAAGTGCTCTAATCATCATTAAATTACTTACCAAACACCCATAATTTGCATAATTCACAATTCAACAAGTCATTTTCAAATTAAATAGTTTTCAACAACTAAATAATTCGCTCAACTTAATATCATGTCAATATTATTAAATAGCAAAATAGGGGATGTTACAGAGAGAGTTTCAGCAACATACTTCAACATAGGAAATTACCCAATTGCCCAAATGTTGACCTTTTGACTTGCCACATCACCATAACTTTACGCATGTGTACAAGTGGATATGCCACATCAACAATTCCTTTTCGCCATTGTGAGAGTCAAGTCTATGGGTCAGAGACCCTCACCAGCCGGGTATCTCCCTCAAACTACAAGCCGGATTAGCTTATCGATAATGAAACCTCTATTCTCCATCTTTTCATAAATATTTTATGGATGCTTCTTGCTTTTGTAAATTGTACGCCATCTGTTATTTTCTTTTGTGAAGGACCTGTTGTTTTATTACTTTCCTTTCTATTTGGTCACGGTTTTTTTTCTTTCTGTAAATCTTATTGAATGGAACTAAGAATTATGATGGGATTATATTTTTTTTGTTTCTTTCTGTAAATAAATTACACCGTTAAATAATAATTGGTTGATAATAAATAAATAAATAAATTAGTTCAATTATCAAGTAAATAAATAAGTTAGACTTTCATGAATTTTAAGTAAAAAAATAAATTATAATTTCAAGTAAATATATAAATTAGACTATTAAAATATAATTTTAAAAAATTAATTTATAAATATCTTAATAGTTAGTTTAATTATCATGATTTTTTTTTTGGTTACCATGTCATTGGTGCGTAGTTTCCACTGGCTTTGCCGGTGACAATTATCATGAATTTATAACAATAATAATTTATACATATTTTTTCATATTTTATATTGATTAAAAAAATTTGATCATTAATTAAACATGTCGTTTTATGTCATTTTACATTTATCAGCTAGTTCAATTGCTAATTTTACCAAACACTTCATTCACTATCAGCTAGCTTATCCATTATAAGTTATCCGCTATTAGGTGTTAGTGGTTATAGAAACTAATCTAGTTTGTATATTGTATTTGAGAGATTGGACTTGTGCCTAAGTCACACTTGTTAGTATTGTGCCTTTAGGACTTGTGAGCTAATTAGTAAAGTGCACTAGCACTCTAGTTAGCAGTATTACTTCTGGTGATATAAATACCAGTTGATACAGTGTAATTGATACAATCATTCATCAATAAAGAATTCTGATATAACCGTCTTCTATCTTCTCTCGAGTGTGTGTGTGTGTTCATCTTCAACGGATTCTCATGCTCCAACATATGGTATCAGAGTGTTTGTTGAAGCGTGAAGAATATCTCTGAGTGAAAGTGAGGTGAGTGAAACCTGCAATTCCGAGTGAATCGGTGAGCGAGCGAGAAACCAAAAATTCAAACCTAAACACGAGTGAACAGTGAGGATTTCAACAATGGCGACAATGAATGGACACTTTCCAGCAAACTTTCCAATTCTTGATGGAAGAAATTACGATCAGTGGTGCATGAAGATGAAGGCGATCCTCGGTTATCAGGATGTGTGGGATTTGATGGTGAACGGACTCGAGGCGTTGCCGGCGCATCCAACCGATGCGCAACAGAATGCGTACAGAGATGCGAAGAAGAAAGACTGCAAAGGACTGTGTATTCTTCATCAGTGCGTGAATCAAGCAATTTTTGAGAAAATTGCGCGATCGGAGACGAGCAAAGCAGCGTGGAACATTCTTGCGAGCTCCTACGCCGGTGATTAGAAATTGAAGAAGGTACGACTTCAAACCCGAAGGAGACAGTATGAATTACTAGGAATGGAAGAGAGTGAAACAATTGCTGCATACTTTACTAGAGTTCAATCAATGACAAATCAAATGCAATCCTGTGGTGAAACTCTGTCTGATGAGAAAATTGTTGAGAAAATTTTGCGATCTGTTGCTTCACGATTTGATCATATCACGGTGGCGATTGAAGAATCGAAGGATCTGTCAACAACAAGACCGGAAGAATTTCAAGGATCTCTTGAAGCACATGAACAGAGAATGAATGAGAGGAAATCTGTGAAGTCAAGTACTGAACAAGCACTGGTCGCACAGTCAGGAAATCAGAGTGGTGATAATCAAAGAGGATGAGGCTGAGGCAGAAACAGTTTCAGAGGAGGAAGAGGCAGAGGTAATAATTTCAATTCAAACTTTAGTAAAGGAAACTCTAGTAATGGTAAAACAAAGGATGAATAGAACAATAGTAATGAGAACTATAGAGGAAGAGGTGGAAGAGGTGTGCGTGGAAGAGGAGGTAGGAAGAAGATTGATAAGAGTCATATTCAGTGTTATAATTGCAATAGATATGGACATTTTGCTGATGAATGCTACAACAACATTGATGGTAATGATGCCAAAGTGGCTGAAGAAGAAGAGGAAAAGGAGGAAACACTGCTAATGGCAATTGAAGAGGAGGATAAGGTTGATGAAACACTGCAAATGGTAACAGTTAAGGATGAAAGTGATAGTGGTGATTACTGGTTCTTAGACACAAGCTATTCAACACAAATGTCGGGAAGGAGGGACTGGTTTGTTGAACTGGATTTTTCAATTAAAAGTAGAGTAAGGTTTGCTAATGATAGAACTATGAAGGTGGAGGGTGTAGGGAAGGTGATGATACAGAAAAAGGATGGCTCTAGGTGCTTCATTGCTGGTGTACTCTATGTGCCAGGAATGAAAAGCAACCTATATATTGAGCATTGGACAGCTTTTAGAGAAGAGATACAGAATGGTAATGGAGGATAATTCTATGAAGGTGTATGATAGTGATGAGAGGCTGCTGGTTAAAGCAAATCTCTCAAAGAACAGAACATTCAAGATTGAATTGGATGTACTGGTGCAGCAATGTTTGGCCACATCAATTGATAAGTAAGAATGGTTATGGCACTTTAGATATGGTCATCTGAATTTTGCTAATTTGAACAGGTTGCAGAGCAAAGACATTGTGAAAGGCTTACCATATATTCATGTTCCAAGTGATGTGTGTGCAGAGTGTATGGAGAGCAAGATGCCTAGAGGTTCCTTCAACCAAAATCTGTCTAGCAAGTCCAAGAGAAAGCTGCAAGTGATCTTCTCAGATGTGTGTGGACCAATTCAGCATGAAACACCTGGAGGTAACAAGTATTTTGTTACATTTATAGATGAATTCACTAGGAAACTTTGGATTTACTTGATTAAGAGGAAGAATGACGTGTTAGGAGTATTCAAGAAATTCAAAGTTCTAGTAGAAAAACAATGTGGACTGAATATAGAAATATTAAGGACTGATGGTGGTGGGGAATATGTATCTATTGAGTTTAATGAAATCTGTGAGAATGAGGGGATTACACACGAAGTTACACCTCCATACACACCTCAACATAATGGGATCGCTGAGAGAAACAATAGAACACTGCTTAATATGGTGAGGAGCATGCTGAAAAGTAAGAATATGCCTAAGCATTATTGGGGAGAGGCTGTGAACACTGCTACATATATTTTGAATAGAAGCCCAACTAAGAAACTGGAAAACATGACCCCTGAGGAAGCTTGGACTGATGTCAAGCCAAGTGTATCACATTTCAGAGTGTTTGGCTCAGTATGCTACATGCATGTGCCTGATCAATTGAGAACAAAATTTGATGATAAAGGAGAGATGATGATTATGTTGGGCTATCATTCAACTGGTGGCTATAAGCTACTGAATCCAGTGAACAACAAAGTTGTGATAAGCAGAGATGTAGTGTTTGATGAAAATAAGACTTGGAATTGGAGTGATAATTCAGAAAGTTCCACCAGTCTAGAACATAATCAGTTTGATCTGTCTGCTGATGGAGCAGAGTTAGTGCAAGAGGATGAAAATGAAGATGGCAGAGTTGAGATGCCAAGGAGATCAATTAGAAGAAGACAAGTGCCTCAAAGGTTGAATGAATATGAAGTATTGACAGACAGTACTATTAATTCTGAAGGTGATATTGTACATTTTGCATTGCTGGCTGAAACAGAACCAGTAACGTTGGAGGAAGCCATGAAAAATCCTAAGTGGCTTGATGCCATGAAGGAAGAAATAAAGTCTATAGAAAAGAATATGACTTGGGAATTAGTGAGATTGCCCAAAGAAAAGAAAGCTATAGGTGTGAAATGGGTGTACAAAGTGAAGGTCAACCCAAGAGCTGAAGTGGTGAAGTATAAGGCTAGGTTGGTAGCTAGGGGATTCCTCCAAAAACAAGGCATTGATTATGAGGAAGTCTTTGCACCAATGGCAAGACTTGAGACAGTGAGAGTTGTTGTAGCTCATGCTAGTATGCAAGGGTGGAAATGAAATCAGCTTGATGTAAAATCTGCCTTCCTCAATGGAGAATTGGAGGAGGAAGTATGTATTGATCAGCCACCAGGATTTGTGAAACAAGGCAGCGAGAACAAAGTGCTTAAACTGAGAAAAGCATTGTATGGTTTAAAACAAGCTCTACGAGTTTGGAACAAGAAAATACACAAGAGTTTGATCAACATGGGGTATGTGAAGTCAGGGGGTGGTGAAGTCAGGGGGTGGTGAAGTCAGGGGGTGGTGATATTGTGATCCTATGCCTCTATGTTAATGATTTGTTGGTGACTGGAAACAATGGGGTTAAAGTGGCTGAGTTTAAAGAAAATATGATGAAAGAGTTCAAAATGATTGACCTACGAAAGCTCTCTTACTTTCTAGGGATTGAGTTTAAGAAAACAAGTGAAGGTATTGTGCTTACACAGTAGAAATATGCTTCTGATATTCTGCATAGGTTTGATATGCAACACTGCAACAGTGCTGAAACACCTGCAGAAGCAGGTCTGTGGCTTGAAAAAGATGGTGATGAGCAAGAAGTAGATGCCACTGAGTTTAGACAGGTTGTGGGGGAACTGAGATACCTCTGCAACACCAGACCAGACCTTGCTTTTAGTGTTGGTCTGATTAGCAGAGTTATGGACAGGCCTAGAATATCACATCTCAATGCAACAAAGAGGATATTGAGATATGTGAAAGGAACAACTGGCTATGGCATCTTGCTACCCAGCAGGTGCAATGAAAACATGAAAGACTTATGTGGCTACACTGATGCAGACTGGTGTGGTGATAAAAATGACAGAAAGAGCACTGCTGGCTTTGTATTTCTGTTAGGAACGGCACCTGTATCATGGAGTTCAAAGAAAGAATATGTGGTGGCATTGTCCTCATGTGAAGCTGAATACATTGCAGCTTCAATGGGGGCCTGTCAAGCTATATCGCTTGATACACTTATGCAGGAACTGAAGATTAAGAAAGGAAAATGTTGTGGAACTGTTTGTAGACAATAAATCTGCAATCAATTTAGCAAAGCATCCAGTAGTACAAGGCAGATCCAAACACATAGAGACTCGATACCACTTTTCGAGGGATCAGGTTACAAAGGAAGACTCAAGCTTAGCTACTGCAGGTCTGATGAGCAGATAGCTGATATATTCACCAAATCATTGAAGACTGAAACTTTCAAGAAACTGAGAAACAGTCTGAATATGGTTGATAGTGGCAAACTAGCTTAAGGGGGTGTGTTAGTAGTTATAGAAAATAATCTAGTTTGTATATTGTATTTGAGAGATTGGACCTGTGCCTAAGTCACACTTGTTAGTATTGTGCCTTTAGGACTTGTGAGCTAATTAGTATAGTGCACTAGCACTCTAGTTAGCGGTATTACTTTTGGTACTGTGTAATTGATACAATCATTCATCAATAAAGAATTCTAATATAACCGTTTTCTATCTTCTCTCGAGTGTGTGTGTGTGTGTGTTCATCTTCAATGGATTCCCATGCTCCAACGTTAGCTAGCTTATCCGTTAACCGCCAAGTGGACTTTAGTATTACACAGGCCGAATATAGCACATTGGGCAAGAACAACAATGAGAAAAATTTAAACCCGACTTTTAGTATAAACCAACCTCAAGAGATCATTTTGATTTATGCTCCACCGTCAAATATAACTTTGTTTATCATCAATAAAAAACACCAAACCACCGTTATCCAGTGTCTCAATTTTTTCCTCTTCTTTCCGTTGAATCAAAGCATCGTGTTGTAAGAAGTGTAAGTTTGGATCACAATGGTGAACTCCAACAATTCCCATCTAAGTGTGTATGTTGACCTACTTTTGATATGAGAGAGGACATGACGGGTCAATCAGATTGGGCCGGCCAAATCTGCCCATTTATTTTCTAGGTTTTTTTTTGGACCCCCACTCTTTCAATTTATACCCCCACCAAAAACTTTATTCCGAAAATACCCCAGTTGAAATTTACAAAGACGAAAGTACATACCAGACATGTACATCCGTTTTGAAGAAAATTTCAAAACGGATTTACTGAAATAGACATAATTCCGTTTAACTTAAAAATTGGCTAACGGGTTTACGTAAGAAATTCTACTTCCGTTTTACAAAAATATCATAACGGAAGTAAGTTTTGTCAACATACATCCGTTATTACAGTTTTGCTAACGGAAGTAGCTAGCAGTAAGGTACATCCGTTTCGTAAATTACCAAAACGGATGTATGTCCCTTATAGGTAAATCCGTTTTTATTTAATTTTAACGGACACGATTCCACTGCCAGATTTGATCAACGGCCCACTTTTGTTTGTCTTGATAACTGTGCCCCAACGGATATATTTTTAACGGTCTAGATCACACCGACAATATCAACGGTGGATAATCAGTGACGATTCCTATAAATACCCACACTCACCCTCATTCTTTTCACAACAACATTTCACTCCAAAATGGAAATTTGTTCAACTCAGTATTCAAGTGAGAACAGGCTTACCGCTATTCACCATGGCACCCAAATCACCATGACAGAAGAAGGTGTCTACTTCTCATGTCCAAACCCTATTTTATGCAGGATCCGAGAAAGCATCAGCTACGCCGGTGTGAAAGATAAAGTGGGGCTCAAAGTTCAAGTGGTTGGTGATGACCGTGAGGTCACTAGTATCACTTATTGCAAACCGGAGCGCAGACACGATGGCCGCATTTACTTCTCGTTCATGAGGATTAGGACGGATAACGATGTACAAAGCATGTTGAACATCCATGACATGCTTCAGAAGCGTAGGCCGTTGAAGCTGTACGTGAAGCATCAACGGAGCGTCCATGGGATTTTACGCTGTTTTTATCCAGTAGTTTAGAGTTGTATTTGTTGTTGTTGTTGTTGCTGTTTATGTTTTTGTTTGTGTTTTACTTTTTATGTTAGTTTGTATGTATGCATTAATGAAAATAAATTTTTATTTTAAATAGCATCAACCGTATTGGTAATCTGTGCATGGTATGCTTACGCTTCATTTTGATAAAGTTGTTGGCACTTTTCAAAAAAGCATCAACTGTATTTTGTTGCCACTGGGTGCATGTTGTGCTCTTGCCTGACTGTCTGTTGCCTCCAATTTGTCTTCAATGGGAGCGCTTTACATCTCCTGAATCTACTTCATGGTTGGATCCGTATACGGGGCGTTTTCAGCTATGGGTTTGCTCACGCTCCGGTCCTGCCACCACCCGCTCATCCGCCCATCATTGTAGACTAATTAGCAGCTGATTTAGATGATTTAGATTGACGTTTCATTTACTTATTTTTGTAGTAGTTTTTTGTAATTATTTTTCCATATTTATTATTTATAGAGGTGTTATAGGTTTATTTGCTTTTTTTTTTACAAAACGGATTTATCTAATTAATAGAGAAATTAGTATGTACAAAATTACAAAACGGAAGTACCTTGTTAATAGATAAATCTATTACCTTACATTGCTAAAAACGGATTTATTTAATAACAACTTACATTCGTTTCGTAAAATTAACAAAAAGGATGTAAGTTTCTCCAACTACTTCTGTTTTACATTTTTTGTTGCAAACGGAAGTAACTGTCAAAACATACTTCCGTTTTTAGATTTATTTATAAACGGATTTGCCGGTTAAACAGGTAAATCCATTAAATTTAAATTTTCAGGGGTATTTTGGGATTAACAAAAATTGTGGGGGTATAACTTGATAAGGTGGGGGTACAACAAAAAAACCCTTATTTTCTGGGCAGCATTTGAAGTCTAACTCCCCCCAAAATGCGGGCCAATGGAGCCGATCTGTTAGACTGGACCAAAATTGACAATTCTACCCTCCATCATAAGCTCATTCATTTATTCCGGATTTTCCAAAATCTCATCTAACCAACCCCATAGTAGGTAATAATGTACATAAAAAAATAGTAGGTAATAATGAGCAGCATCTGATCCAAAAATATACATCCGGAGGTCTTCTCCACGTCACCATCCACCTCAGTTTCCCGCCCTGCCACATCAGGTTTGGCGCCAAAATCTTCCTCCCCGTCACCGTCCAGCTCAGTTTTGGCGCCAAAATGCTTCATTCCCACTCCATGTGATCCTGTCAAACCTGGCTGCAGTGAAATCTGTTTCTTGCAGCTTTACTTTTTGACTGAAAAGATGGGTACATTTGCTATTTCTCTATTTTCTTTCTTTCTTCCTCTCTCGCCATTCATCTCTCCCCATCTTTCTTTCTTCTTCCTCCTCCATCAACCCATTCTTCCTTCTCTTTTCTCTCTCTCTCTCTCTGACATCCCTATGCCTCTCGCACTTCATCCAAAACCCACACCCTCACCTCACAGCCACACTCATCTCGTCCCCAGCGCCGCATGCACACATCAGGTGAGAGAAAGAGAGAGGAAGAAAGAGGGAAAGGGAAAAGAAAGGGGTGTGACGGCCAAAAGGGGAAGGTGTGACGATGCGAACGGCAATGTGGAGGTCACGCCTGCCGATGACGGCCACCGGCTATGGTGGTTAAGAAACTCAGGTTCGATTTCACCCCCTTTCTCCTACCATCACTATTCTCGATTTTAAAGGGACCAAGTGTATTTAGTGCAAGTACTGTGTTCATTTCAAGAATTACATAACCCCAATTAACTAATTGTGTTGTTTTTCATTAAACAGATGAGTAATAGACAATTCATTAAACTCTGATTGTGCATTCATTTGATGATTCGATCTTTAATGTATAAGACTTTTTATATTTGGCTCTTTTGGTCTGTTTCTTATCTCTTTCTCTCTATGAATCTGACATGACACTCAAATTTTGGAAATTCACTTCAACAAGAATTTGTTAAGTTAACTAGCAGAATTTTATTAATTGTGTTTCTCTCTATCAACCTTTTAATATTGTGTTACTGCATTGTTAAATTCTAACTCATACTGGTATGGATGAGACATATTCTTCTCTCAGATTTGAATTGTCCTTTTGTATTTATGGAATTGTGCTAAAAAAGGGGAGTTAGGGGAAGGGTTTCCTATGTTCTAATTTTTATCCTTCTAAACTAACTGGGTTCATTTTTAACGGATTCTTATTTTGGTGATGAATTTAGTCTTCCATGTTAAAAGGAACCTCGAGTAAGAAGACAATAAGCTTTACAACTACATTCTAAATGCTTTTAGTGGGGACATACATCTAGCCATTGATAATCATAGTTTTCCATTTTGCTCTTTTCCCATCTAAAAGCCTTTAGTAGCCACTCACAAAAAAAAAATCCATATCTTAGTCTTTAAATATTTCTTAGACTGGTAAAAGAGTTACAAAATAGTCAGTCTTTAAGCTTTCAATATGTTTGATAAAGAATTCATGGTCGTTTTATGAATTTGAACCTTCAATGTATCTAATTATGTATTTATGATACTAACAGATTTGTAAATGGAAACACATAGATATGGGAAGGAAAGGTTGAGAAAGTTAGGTTGTCTCAAGATTTTAAATCTTGATGCTTTTCTGGACAGGGAGCAACTCCAACAAGAGGTAAAGTTCTGCACGTATTCCTTGAATTTAATTATCTTTATTGTGGTTCCTCATATAAACATGCTCTTGAATCTACCACAATGACGCTAGCAAGCAAGTTTGCGTATTCTAACAAGTATTATTTATTTTGGATACTCATAAGGAGCAAGTTACAAGTCACAATAGCTCTGGGATTTTCCAATAATCAGTTTGCATTTGTTAATTTTAGAATCTCTCAGTGGCGTAAAGAATTTGGATGTTTTGAAGGTAGTGGAGCCAGTTTCAATGGGAGCTGTTTAGCCATGTGGAGATGAAGATGGTTTTGATGGTGAAAACAATAGTAGCTTTTATGATTTTTTTTTTTTGGTTTAAAGCTTTTATGATTATTCTTTAAACTACACAGTACACACCTTTACTTTATTGCCATCATTCATAGTGATGTTGCATCTCTTTGATTGTTGTCGGTCACTCTATGTTGCGATCCATCAGTTGGATTTGTCTTGAGACTAACTCTCTTTTGAATTTCTATTGGATGGATAATTAATAAGACAATTGATAATTTGATATTGTATAACCCCTCTCATGTTTCCTTTTTTTATACTTAAATGTTTCCTTCCTTTTTATTTTCATGGTGAAATCATTTGCATTGTCACATACTTATAAGATATAACTAAGTCTATATTCACTCATACAATGGTGCAACACTGATGTATTGAATGAAGTCTTCACAAATGATTGATATGGAAAAAATATAAATATTTGATGAAATGCGTGTGTCTTATAATCCATCATTTGACATTGATGAAATGCTTTTGACATTGATGAAATGCTTGTGTCTTATAAGCCATCGTCTTTTCTTTCGCTTTCATCCTTTTGAATCTTTTAAACATTACTTAGTTTTTAAAATTTGATTTCAATTACTATTAATCTAATTTTGGTCTTATAATGCTTCCGTAGATCCTAAAGCTTTGGCCACGTGCATCGCACGGGTCACGGCGCTAGTTATACTTACTTTCAAGGCCAATGAATGTTGGCTCAATTGGTAAGGAGTTGACTCATTCCCCCACAAGGGCGTGGATTCAACTTCCGCTGCCGAAGTGAAGACCTCTTTGGTGGGTGATCTGTAAGTACCTCTGTAAGCGCTCAAAGAGCCGTGAGGACTGCCCTGACCCTGGTGAGCCCCCGGAGCCCAACTAAACTTTTTGTAACAAAAAAAATACTTACTTTCAAGAACGTACAACCTTATAATTGCTACTCCCAATCCCTGCATATTATTGTACCTATTAGGCTTAAATATCATTTACCCCCCTGCAAATATCACGTTTATCCATTTAGCCCCCTACAAAAAAAAAACTTTCAAAACAAACCTAGCAAATATTAAGTATTTCTAGTTGTTTTCTAATACAACGTTGTGAACAATAGAACCTGTACTTGCCCTAGACATTAGGGGGAAAGGGAGCAAGCAGGAGAATATCAAACTGGGAAGTGATAAAACTAGACTTTATGGTTCTACAATGGCAAAAATTGATCTCGAATGAATTATCTTTATGAACGAGTTTTTAGAAAATCGATGATCTATTAACCAATTATGTTATGTCTAAAGATATGAGAAAGAAAAAAAAGCAGATGGGAAGAGGTGCTAAAATGAAAAAGAAGGTGAAGAATAGCTTAAGCCCTAGGCGGTGCAACAGTCGGAGTTAGATCCTTTTCCATCACTAAACACTTCTACTAGAAAAGACAGGGGAACGGATCCCTTCAAGTGACTTTATAGTGTAGTGAAATTTCAACCATCTCTTGAATATGACAAAAACTGAAAGAAAAATATTAAAAAAATGAAGGAAAAAAAGTAGTTGAATGGTGGAGATTGAACACTTACACTCTGAAGTGAAAACTCCACTTAAGATAATCCCCCTTCCAAGACACAGACACATTTTATAGATACTCTCTCCATTCTAGAATTTTGGTACTTTTGACTTGATACACACAAATTAAATTATCATTAATTTTTGTTTAAGTACAAAAATACCCTATTTGAAGTTGTCTAAAGATAATTGAAATCAAAATAGAAGAGTCTCGAGGCAATTAATTTATTTTTTGGGACTTTAAAAGACTCTAAATATAAAGAGTATATGTTTGAAAAATTTGGTGAATTGTCCGTTAGATGCTAAAAATATCATTGTTTTGAGACAAAAATAAAATGTTAAAAGTACCAAAATTTTGAAACGATGGAATAATTTTTTAATGTGTCTGTCTCTCCTACTAGAAGTGTCTAGTAATGGGAGAGGATATTGTTCCGCAAAAACCTGTCCTGGACTTGACTGACGGCCGTGCATTGATTTGTTAGAATTTAGTCATTAGTAAGCAATTTTGCACTTTATACTAATTTAGCAATTAATCAATTAATTAATTAAATCTGAAATAAATAAATAAATTACTAATAACAGCAAATAATAAATTGATTAACTTAGAAAATGCTAAAAAGCTGTCGGTGGGGATTTTATCCCCAGCCCAGCGCATGCAAAAATAAGCTTAAGCATGCTGCTTGAAAGTTTTGTTGAAAGGATACTATGCTTATTAACGATTCATGCGGTACAACTAGTGAACCTCCGGTTGGACCAATGAGGCAATGACCCGGTGACTCGAACTTGATGTCTCGATCGACTCGATCACCAATCTATATCTTAAAACACTATCTAGAATCACTTTTGACCCTTCCAAAAGTAAAACCAAACAGACACACTTCCTTTTAAAACAAGACAAATAGCAAAAATGAGCATGCTAATGTTGATTGTGGATTTTCTTTTATGAACATAGAATTTTTTGTAAACAAGTGACTACTTACTAGCAACGCTATAAACTATTGTCCTAACTCCTAATCCTATGTACTTTGCACACAGTAGAAAGAAGACAACGCATGAAATCCTCTTAATTTTTTCCTTTTTTTCCTTATGAACGGTATTGATTAGATGTATTGAGTGGATAAAAAGCACTATACATCTACTGATCCATAGCGTTCATAAGTAACTCCAGTTGACTTGGGAGAGCAACTCTCTTCCTTACTAACATTTCAACTGTAGGATACTTTCTCTTCCTCCCTCCCCTTTCCCTTGACCTAAACTGTTCATCAGCTTCTTCAAAATCCCCCTGTACCAAACAATTTTGAATGAGTAAATCATATGTATAGATATCACATTATTTACAAGGCATTAGAATACCAAGACAAAAAACTTACAAGGGTAAAAACATGTGCACCAGATTTTTCATGGTTATCTCTCACATGTTTATATGCAAATCTCATGCCACAATCAGGAAAGCTACACATAAAAGGTTTATCTTGCAAGTGCACAGCCTTGACATGTTTACAGAGATTGGATTTCTGTTAATGCATAACACAAGAGAGGTAAGTTAAAAGCAAGTTCAATTTGTAACATAATTGGGAATAAGATACAAATGCTAAGACTGAACCCTGGTTAACGAATATACAGCCTCAGTTAAAATGTGCATCAGTCAGTTCTAAGGCTAGGGATTTCTTACACTTGAGAAGGTGCAGCTACAACCCTTATGTTCACAACGAAACACCTCTGATGAACTACCAATTTCATGCTTACGGAGGTGCCTTTTAATGTTCTTCATCAGTTGCTTTTTCCCACAAGTTTCACAAGTCACATACTGATGGCAGGATTTGATGTGCATCAGTCAGTTCTAAGGCTAGGGATTTCTTACACTTGAGAAGGTGCAGCTACAACCCTTATGTTCACAACGAAACACCTCTGATGAACTACCAATTTCATGCTTACGGAGGTGCCTTTTAATGTTCTTCATCAGTTGCTTTTTCCCACAAGTTTCACAAGTCACATACTGATGGCAGGATTTGATGTGTGCTCTAAGGCACTGGGCATTAGTAAAATACTTATTGCACCCAGGATATAAGCACACTACCTCTATTGACTCCAGCTTAACTGCAGAATACAGGCATTCTTCAAAACTGTGTTTAACATCTTTTCAGAACTATAAACAAAGGATCAAATTATGTACATCAAATGAAGAACTTGCTCGTTAATATAAAATTTTTAAGAGAAACTTGCCATGAGAATCTCTGTGCTTCTGTAGCTTTGATGAAAATTTGAAAACTTTCCCACAGCCAATTTCTGGGCAAACAAACTGTTTCTGACTTTTGACAGCAGTAGAGGTAGAATTCTTGACATGAAACTCGCTGATGTGTCTTGCCATGTTTCCCTTGAATGTAAAGTTACTGTTGCAATTCTCAATTGGACATTTGAAAGTTTTCCCATCGTGTTGTAGAAGGTGACGAGTCAAGTGATCCTTTCTTCTGTAACTTGCTTGACAATCATCAACTGTACAAATGTATGGCCGCTGGAACAAGTAACAATGTGTTAAAAGCAAGAAAACCATAAACTAACAAGCATCGATATGCTCCGACAAGAACAAGCCATTAGTAAACAAACTGCCAACCTCATTTTGAACAGAGCGTGACTGAGGCACCCTTGATGGAGCTTCTCAAGAGGTCTCCCTACCTGATACTGGTCCATCAAGTCAAACCATGCTGCCTCACGCATTTTGGAGTTGGAGATCCAATGCTTCACGCTACAACTCCCATAATTTTAGTATTTTAGTATCATATACAATACTTTCCTGCAAAAATATGTGTCTTCGGTTGGTGCAACAACTAATATCATCAAGTGTTACAGGGATAGTAATTTATTGAGCAAACTAGTACTGTTCAAGGTATACAACACGGCATCAAACACAAAGACATAGGCAGATGATTTTCACAGATTTTGTTCCATATAACAAAACTTGAGATACATAATGCATGAAGTAATTCTCATCTCCCAATAAATTATTCACCTGTCCAGACAAATCTTAAGGAACATAACTTATTGAAATGGATTTGAAAAGACAATTTCAGAAGGTCGAATATAGTGGTCATCCAAAAAATTATGATGAGATAAAAGTTGGAACAATAGAATGTTTTCATCTTATATTCACAAAAAGTACCTCAAGTGAATGACTTTGCATGTGCTGCAATAGGTATGCAGGTTTTTTGAAACTAGCACCACATTCATTACAAGTATTCAATTTTAAACCCTCTGCTTCTTGATCTTTTTGGAGTCCTGCTTTTTCCACTTCCTCCTAAGAGACATTATAGGTCAACAAAATAATCATCAGAACTATACTTGATTTGGTAATAAAGACAGAGTCTCATGGGTTTATCCACCATGCTCTTATATATAAGAGCTCCTAAACTCCCATTTGCTATGGTGAACAAGTAAACATATCACCCCTAAATGCCGCGAAAAGAGTATTTAATATTGATCGATCCTTTATGATATGTTGTCCACTACAGCAAGCTTTACATGTTCTTGCTTACAAACGGTTTTTCTTTCCATGAATCTAAAATTTGACTAATAGTTGAAAGCTTAAAATTTACAATTGAAAGAAATACATGTGAAATGAATTCAAAAGATTTACAAATCATATCAAAGGTGGTAGGATTCTCAAATCAAAAATATCAGTTAACACCCATAAAATTAACTAAATTTTTAAATGAATTTATAAATAATTTAGTTCCTCAAACAGACAACTTGTGTTTCTTTAGCCCTTAGAAATGTCAGTGTATACAAATGCCTCTGAATTTTTCAACGTCTTCACAAATGTAATGTTATCTGGGTATCATCTCATGTATTTTGCACCATATATTAACCACAGTTAAAAGTAATATAGATTTGTAAAGAAATTAAGTTAACAGTAGACCCACATTACTAATTTGTCTACAAGGATACTTTTAAGGTACTAAAGTAACAGTTAATTTTTTTTATTAGAATTGCGTATTAACTTAATTTCAAACACAATCACCCTTACTCATATAGATAAATCATAAATCAAAGGAACAAAGGATTGGATTAACATCACTTGGTGTCATGCCATAAGAAAATGCAGCAATTCAATTCCATACAAAAAAAAGCCAAATACTCATCAAACTACATAACCTTGATCGAACAATATTAAAACTTTAATTGCAGAAAAAACAATTTAAGAAAAATAACAGAAACCCTAACTCACATGGAGTCGATCCTTAGAAAAAATTGTTAAACCCTAACATGAGAAGTAGTTGGAAACAAAATTAGGATATGGAAAAGAATTAAAAATTACCGGGTGATGAGAATTGATATGAGAGGTAATTAGGGTTTTCTTGGACCTGCAGATGCCACAGTATTGACAAAAATATCTTCTAATGTCTTTGAAAATAGGTCTTTCATTACTTCCTACCGAGTCATTCATCTCTGTATCAGACATCTGAGGAATGATTCTGTGGTGTGTTTCGAGTTCCTCCGCCGGGGACATGCTGAGTAGAGAGAGTGAGCCCTTTCACAGTTCATACACTCAACTTTAGTAAGTTGAGCTGGGTTTGTTTCATTTTTAAAGCTTTTAGAGTTGATTCTTTTTTTTTTACAATTTTTTTTTTGACAAAAACTCTTTTCTTCACAAAAACTTTTAGTAACTTTTTAATGGTTAACTTTCCATTAACTTTCTATGTATCGCTCTTATCTTATTTGCCTCCTTTTTTTATTTATTCTTCTCTTATTAAAAATCTTAAAGTTAAGAAAAGTTGGAGAATTGAAAGTTAGTGATTTTCGAATTTGTTGGGCAACTCGCACCGTCAATTCTATTTCATGGTTAGGATAAGAGATAAAATAACGTGAAAATTGTTTATCCATCTTCGGTAGTGTATTTTCTAAAAATACAGTTTTTTTTTAGATAAGCATTTCTAAAAATACAATGTCGAAAGGGTTCTTTCGGAGGTAGCAAATTTCTCAAGTAATTAATCCTAATGGGTTGGCCTAATGGAACAAAACATGATTTGTATTTGAGAGTAAGGTTGCGTGTTCAAATTCATTCTCTTGCATTGAAGTAAATTTATTTCTTTTCGTTAATGCTCAAAAAGCCCCAAAGTGTTCCTACCTTGAACTGAGACCCCATCCCCTCATCTTAAAAATTTGTTTATATAAAAAAAAAGTTAAGTTATTATATTTTATCTTATTTATTTATATGGTTAAAAAAATTATTTTTATGGGAGAACTGAATTAAAAACCATAAGAATCGTCTTGAGAGTATAGTCAAGTGGTAAAACAAACATAACTAATGTATGGATATAGAAAGCATAGTTCGAACTCGGTATGCTCCACTTTTCTCTTCCTCATCTCCCACTTCTGATGTTTGTATTAAGGACAAAAAAACTATCATAAGAATTATTATCGACGACACTTCAAATCTTTTGTTGAACAATTATTCATATAGTTATCGACTATTTATGTGAACAAATTTTTATTTAGACTTATGTTATAAAAATGCAAAGAATAAAAATGATCAAAACGTGCGTCATTTCTCTTTCACTTATATATAAAAATATCTCAAATCGGCCTACAGTTGTCGTAGCTTGGAGTAAGCCCGAGGAAAGTTTCATGAAATGCAATGTTGATGCTGCTCTGTTTGAGGATGGCAGGTTCGGTGTTGGTATGTGCATCAGAAATGAGAATGGTCATTTTGTGAAGGCCAAGACAGTGTGCTTTACAGGTTCGCCAGATCCACAAGAAGCTGACGCGTGGGGATTATTGGAAGTTGTCAAGTGGTTATCTGAATTAGACGTCCGACGAGTTACCATCGAGCTAGATTGTAAGGCAATTGTGAGTGGCATCCGAGGAGTGTGTAATTTGTAACTGAATATGACTCTATTTTATCTTCCTGTACTTCTTTACTTTCTCATTTACAAAACTATACGGTTTGTTTTATTTGGAGGCAAAGGCCCATACTCTAGCTAGAACATCAAGGTAGTAAGTATGATAGCTCCCACACTTTTAATTGTAGTTCAATCTGTATTACGACTCTGATTGCTAATGAAATGTTATAAGTTTCCTTTGTCAAAAAAAAAATCTCAAATCTACCATATCTATCTATTAATAATACAAAATCGTCTGTTCCTCACAGCCAATTTTCTTAGGTGTCAGCTTCGGAGCATTTCATGGGAATTGCAATCAATGTCCTTCATACATGGCATTGCCTCATGTAATATTTAATTGGTCCATCTCATCACTAAAAGTATACATCGGTATCCACTGCGGAAAAAACCAGGTTAATATATGTTACAAAATAAAATAATAATTACAATTTTAAAACGTTGTATGGCATTAAATTCGTAGCAAGCTAATAGTGGAAGGGTCTGGTATGAATCGTTATTCCGTTTTAATGCGCTACACAATAGTATAGTGCTTTGTGTTTTTTGAAAACTCAATCAAATCTATATATTAAACAATTGAGAATGCATCTCAATAAATGACATTACACATGTCATTTTTTCATGCATTTGCTAATTAATTCGCTTGCTTTACGAAAGAATTTCATATTAAATAATTAATTGAATTTAAATATTCAAATTATGCAAATAATGAAATCCATCTAACACATATGGAAATAATTTTTGATATTCTGATTCACAATTAAACATTATCTTAACCTGTCAAATTAGTTACAATTTTCGAATTTCAAGTGGCAAAGATTTCCCACTACAATGAAATGAAATTACTGGTATAAATTTTGGCCATTTCAATGAGTATTTCTAAGTGGTAATTTTTTGACACATAAATAAGGACAATGGCTGAATATAATATTTTTAAGTGGTAATTTTTTGACCACGTAAATAATGAATCTTTTTGAATCACATATTATTGGCACCTTCTTACATATGCAATAAAGTGATATTCAATTTGCCCACAAAACCAAAGAAACCTTTTTTTGACGTAAAAAAAAAGACCTTTTGATTTTTTGAATGAGAGAGAACAATGGTACTAAAAAATGTAAGGCTAAGTAAGTGGCGGCAATTCCGTAGTTGACACCACCCGTCTCATTCTATAATCCTTCTCCTTAGTATTCCTCCTGTTACCATTCCTTTTTTGGTGTGTCGCAAAGATGAGTGTTGATGAGTTTAGGGATTATAGTTCTGAGCTTTGAGAGGAAGACAACCTAAAATACTAACACATCAAGGTTTGCGCCT
Source organism: Astragalus membranaceus (assembly GCA_039519185.1). Lineage (NCBI taxonomy): Eukaryota > Viridiplantae > Streptophyta > Magnoliopsida > Fabales > Fabaceae > Astragalus > Astragalus membranaceus. The sequence continues at coordinate 45,073,333 of CM076846.1, forward strand.
TGAAATGGAGGGTGAAGCGTTTCACAATCTCCACCTTCATGTGAACCCATGCAGAAGATGAAAACCTATAAACTTAATCTCGCCATGAGAAATGGGAATTGTTCTAATTCTCTCCACGTGCGCTTTTTCTCACTTTAATCCTTCTTTCTTTGTTGATATTATCTATCATATTTTCCTTTTCTCTTTTATTTTTTAGGTGTGTTCTACGATTTCAAAATTTGTATTTTAGTTACCTTCAATTTTAGATCACACCCATTTATTTGGAGTATTGTTGTAAAAATATACTGCCTTTGGTCTGTTGCAGTTTTTGGTATAAGATGGAGATTTTCCTTCCAATTTAAATGGTTTTTATGGATGAAAGGTAAGGCTTTCTTTTCCTCTTTTTATTTTCCCTCTTTTAGTTTGGAAAATATATTTGTTTCTTTCATATAGTTATAATTTGATCTTTTTTGTAGATATTTGTCAAAGCATACTGATTATTTGGTTTGGTAAGTAAAAATATACAAACAATATATGGTTCAATTCCCATTTACATGTAGCTTTTGTTTTATTTTCTTCTACAATAGTTGTTGCACCGGTTAGGTAAGAATAAATGAGTATATCATTCTTCATTCATGTTTTAATGTTCTAATTTTTTGTCTGGCTTAAGAATGATTTACATACCCAATCTTACTGTTTTATTTTCGTTATTAAATTTGTTAGTCTTTTGCTGACTTTGCTCACATGTTTGTCTGGCTTTCCTAGATGTTTACTATGACAATGAGAGGAATTGAAGGTGTCTTTTATCATAAACAAAAGTTTCCAAATGGCTATCAAACTTTTTGATTTTTGTAGGACTAATGTCAAGTAAGTATATGCAACATTCTTAGAGCCTGCAAGCTTTATTGCTCACAATTCATCAATTTGAGATCTTGTGTTGTTAGATTTTGAAATTGAATAAAACTTCAATAAAGAATGCATTTGTTGGATTTTAACCGCGTATCCTCGGAAAAGAATACTCCAAATATGAGATGAATGAATATTTGGAGGCAATTTTGTTTTAATGTCGTCATTTTTTTGTTTAACATGTTCTCAACTAGGTTGATATTGTGTCAGCTTAATGCCAACAAGAGATGAGTTTTGCATCTATTATTGCAGCGTATTTATATTTTTATTGTGACTAAGAGGGATTCCATTTTAATCAACCAAGTTTTATTATGATCTACTATGCAACTGGGTTTCTATTAGTATTACTTTCCCTAATGCTATTTCTAATGTTATTTCTTATGTTGCATTCTCGAGTTCACTTGCTATTCTTTTAAAAAAATACTTAATATGCATTCTTTTATATATGCCTTCTCTCATTAAGCCTTCTTAACATATGGTATCTTAGTGACAATATTGTATGACCAGTTGTTAAATTCTATTGTTATAAAAATTAGTGAAATCCATTTCTGACCAACAGGATACTTTTCTCCCGAGTTTAGTTGGTTATCGACTTGATGATATTTACATACAGGCTATTTTGCAGCTACGGGAAGGAATTAGTGACAAGTTAATGAAATTGGGAGGTTGTTGCATTGCAAGATTGATCTATACGGGTGAAGACAAGGAGCCAAAGAGTTATCTTGCTGAAATTCAAGGTACATCCGGGAGGGAGCTTTTTAATTTGATAATTGTCTATGGGTGTTGCTGCAATAATTGATATAAAAGTAAGTAGGATGGGTCGAAAATGATAGATAGCAGAAATGCAAAAGGGGAAGGAGCTCAAAAACATGTAAGGTTGATATTAGGAATCTCCGTTACAAGCACTACTCTTCAAACTTCAAATTTCTTACTCAGTCTTGACTTGAGGTTTCGCAAAAGTTGTGCAAATGGAGCAAGTAAAGGACGAGAGACTGGGAGGTAGACGACTCAAAAATTGGTCAATTCCTTGACCAGATATATGACCGACATAGCCATGTCATGACATGGTCATCAATATCGTTATTATTTAGAGATTCATGAGTATGAGATGAAGAATTCTAATCACCATAATATGATATCATTTGTGCTTAAAAAAATCAAATTAACATGAAGTTTTAATGGTTTAAATATTATTTTCAAATCACAAAAAATACCACTATTTACCTATACATGCATTTTGCTACTATAGCTTACAAAATATAATTTATTCGACAACAATTTTCAATGACATATTTATACTCGTGCATGGCACGGGTTATTTATTCTAGTATGTGCTAAAAGAAAATATTAAAAATTTGAAAGGAATCATAAGATTCATAACTATATTTGGTATACTACATTAAAAATATAACGTGTTAGGCCAAAACAAAATTTCAGATGTAGCAATCATATACAAAATGCCAAACGAAAATAAAAAATTACTTCAAACAAAATTGTGATTTATTAAACCATAAAAAATTAGATTAATAGTGGGAAATTCACATCTTATATTTCACACTATTATAAAAATAATAGAGTTGATATATAATAAGATCAATATAAGGAACTTGGTCAAAAAAAAGATCAATATAAAGGAACTACACATATTATATTTCGGATAATATTGTAATTAGTATAATTACAATAACAATATACCAAAACGGGACTCCTCTGAAAATTTTTGTATTGAAACTTTTTGGTAACAATTATCAGTCTTTTTACAAATAACAATATACCAAAATGATTTTACAAATACTTAAATTCAAAATTCAAATTTTCTAATCAATGATATTAATAGGTTTCCATATTTGCGCAACAATTATGAAACTTTTTTTTGAGTTTATTATGAAACTTTTTGGTAACAATTATAAGTCTTTTTATGTTTTGTTGATAGGTTTCCATATTTACGCAACAATGATATTAATAGGTTTCCATATTTACACCAACATATTATTGTTTTCTGCAATTAATTTCGAAAATCAAATTTCAAAATAAGACCTCAACCATCATTAACAATTTCCTGAAATTACGTTTAATAATTCAAACAAAATTAATTTCAAAATAGTCATCTATACATATTTAAAAAAATCTATATCTATATCAATAAATGACATTACACATGTCATTTTCTCATGCATTTGCTAATTAATTCGCTTGCTTTAGGAAATGATTTCATATTAAATAATTAATTGAATTTAAATATTCAAATTATGCAAATAATGAAATCCATCTAACACATATGGAAATAATTTTTGACATTCTGATTCAGAATTAAACAATATCTTAACCAGTCAAATTAGTTACAATTTTCGAATTTCAAGTGGCAAAGATTTCCCACCACAATGAAATGAAATTACTTCTATAAATTTTGGTCATTTCAATGAGTATTTCTAAGTGGTAATTTTTTGACCACATAAATAAGGACAAGGGCTGAATATAATATTTTTAAGTGGTAATTTTTTGACCGCGTAAATAATGAATCTTTTTGAATCACATATTATTGGCACTTTCTTACGTATGCAATAGAGTGATATTCAATTTGCCCACAAAACCAAAGAAACCTTTTTTTGACGTAAAAAAAAGACCTTTTGATTTTTTGAATGAGAGAGAACAATGGTACTAAAAAATGTAAGGCTAAGCAAGTGGCGGCAACTTCGTAGTTGATACCACCAGTCTCATTGTATAATCCTTCTCCTTAGTATTCCTCCTGTTACCATTCCTTTTTTGGTGTGTCGCAAAGATGAGTGTTGATGAGTTTAGGGATTATAGTTCTGAGCTGTGAGAGGAAGACAACCTAAAATACTAACACATCAAGGTTTGCGCCTTGAAATGGAGGGTGAAGCCTTTCACAATCTCCACCTTCATGTGAACCCATGCAGAAGATGAAAACCTATAAACTTAATCTCGCCATGAGAAATGGGAATTGTTCTAATTCTCTCCACGTGCGCTTTTTCTCTCTTTAATCCTTCTTTCTTTGTTGATATTACCTATCATATTTTCCTTTCTCTTTTATTTTTAAGGTTTGTTCTACGATTTCAAAATTTGTATTTTAGTTACCTTCAATTTTAGATTACACCCATTTATTTGGAGTATTGTTGTAAAAATATATTGCCTTTGGTCTGTTGCACATTTTGGTATAAGATGGAGATTTTCCTTCCAATTTAAATGGTTTTTATGGATGAAAGGTAAGGCTTTTTTTCCTCTTTTTATTTTCCCTCTTTTAGTTTGGAAAATATATTTGTTTCTTTCATATAGTTATAATTTGATCTTTTTTGTAGATATTTGTCAAAGCATACTGATTATTTGGTTTGGTAAGTAAAAATATACAAACAATGGTTCAATTCCCATTTACATGTAGCTTTTGTTTTATTTTCTTCTACAATAGTTGTTGCACCGGTTAGGTAAGGATAAATGAGTATATCATTCTTCATTCATGTTTTAATGTTCTAATTTTATTGTCTGGCTTAAGAATGATTTACATACCCAATCTTACTATTTTATTTTTCGTTATTAAATTTGTTAGCCTTTTGCTGACTTTGCTCACATGTTTGTCTGGCTTTCCTAGATGTTTACTATGACAATGAGAGGAATTGAAGGTGCCTTTTATCATAAACAGAAGTTTCCAAATGGCTATCGAACTTTTTGATTTTTGCAGGACTAATGTCAAGTAAGTATATGCAACATTCTTAGAGGCTGCAAGCTTTATTGCTCACAATTCATCAATTTGAGATATTGTGTTGTAAGATTTTGAAATTGAATAAAACTTCAATAAAGAATGCATTTGTTGGATTTTAACCGTGTATCCTCGGAAAAGAATACTCCAAATATGAGATGAATGAATATTTGGAGGCAATTTTGTTTTAATGTCATCATTTTTTTGTTTAACATGTTCTCAACTAAGTTGATATTGTGTCAGCTTAATGCCAACAAGAGATGAGTTTTGCATCTATTATTGCAGCGTATTTATATTTTTATTGTGACTAAGAGGGATTCCATTTTAATCAACCAAGTTTTATTATGATCTACTATGCAACTGGGTTTCTATTAGTTACTTTCCCTAATGCTATTTCTAATGTTATTTCTTATGCTGCATTCTCGAGTTCACTTGCTATTCTTTTAAAAAAATACTTAATATGCATCCTTTTATATATGCCTTCTCTCATTAAGCCTTCTTAACATATGGTATCTTGGTGACAATATTGTATGACCAATTGTTAAACTCTATTGTTATAAAAATTAGTGAAATCCATTTCTGACCAACAGGATAATTTTCTCCCGAGTTTAGTTGGTTATCGACTTGATGATATTTACATACAGGCTATTTTGCAGCTACGGGAAGGAATTAGTGACAAGTTAATGAAATTGGGAGGTTGTTGCATTGCAAGATTGATCTATACGGGTGAAGACAAGGAGCGAGCCAAAGAGTTATATTGCTGAAATTCAAGGTACATCTGGGAGGGAGCTTTTTAATTTGATAATTGTCTATGGGTGTTGCTGCAATAATTGATATAAAAGTAAGTAGGATGGGTCGAAAATGATAGATAGCAGAAATGCAAAAAGGAAAGGAACTCAAAAACATGTAAGGTTGATATTAGGAATCTCTGTTACAAGCACTACTCTGCAAACTTCAAATTTCTTACTCAGTCTTGACTTGAGGTTTCGCAAAAGTTGTGCAAATGGAGCAAGTAAAGGACGAGAAACTGGGAGGTAGACGACTCAAAAATTGTGCAATTCCTTGACCAGATATATGACTGACATGGCCATGTCATGACATGCTCATCAATATCGTTATTATTTAGAGATTCATGAGTATGAGATGAAGAATTCTAATCACCATAATATTATTTGTGCTTAAAAAATCAAATTAACATGAAGTTTTGATGGTTTAAATATTATTTTCAAATCACAAAAAATACCACTATTTACCTATACATGCATTTTGCTACTATAGCTTACAAAATATAATTTATTCGACAATAATTTTCAATGACATATTTATACCCGTGCATGGCACGGGTTATTTATTCTAGTTATACAATAATTCAAGACACAAAATTAAATGCATTTTTAACTGAATTCAAAATTTCAAGACCGGTTAACACTTATTCAAATTCAAAATTTAAAATATAATATAAAATTCAAATCAATGTTCTGATTGCAACTTACCTCTGACCAATTTGGATATTATTGATGTTTATGATTAATAACATTTATGTAAATTTCCTAACATTTATGTAAAAATCACCATTCGGTTGGACTGTATCAAAACATTTGTGTCTCCTTCCAACCACTGTGTGAGGGAGACGGAGGAAGGAGGATCATAGAGGGAGAGGGAGAGGGAGAGAACACACATGGTGGCGGAACATATAGATTCTATGGAACAACTACAACAACAACTTTAAACTTTTCTTTCATTGCCAGCCATGACCAAGGTTCTCCAACTTTAAACTCCGCTTGAACCTGAACTGCCGAGTACTAGGTACTTCATTTTTACGAACTTCTATTTGATTACCACAAGACACTTCTCTATAGTTTTGATTGATTCAGGGTGATATTACATTACTTAATGCATGCATGTCTATTTTTCTTTTTTGATTAATTTTAAGAGAAAATTTGTACATTTTTTTAAAGCTCCCTTTGATCTTCGTTATAAGTTGTTTTGAGACTTTATTTAGATGACTTTAATTAGTATTTGGCTCCTTTCCATTGATCTAATGTATTTCTTATCATCAACTCCATCACTGCTTTAGCCGCTGGCTTATGAAGGTAGGAACAACTTTAGCAAACAATCACCATCAGGCACTCCTCTTTAAAGTATGTGTTGCTCTTTTGGATTTTGTTTTTCATGTTATGATTTCCTTCTGGCTTACTCTCTCACATTTCAAAGAGGTTACCTCCCTCTAAGGATTTTGTGTTGAGGAATCAAGTGCAGATTTTAAGGAACGAGTAAATGGAAAAGCAACAGGATTTTTATGTTCTTTCAATTTATTTATTTTTACTTTTGGGAGAGGGAAAGACCCTAAACGTATTGTTAATTATTTAATCTGCTCTTCAGTTTATATTATTCTGACATGTTTTTTCCTGCCTCTAATGAGCAGGTTCAATATTCAGGATTCCCAACAATCTATGGAAAATACTTAAACTTGAAATTATCCAATTATGCTACTTGCTACATTTCAAGAGTCACACGAAGAGATACTATAAACTTCAAAGTGAGCTTGAATGCATTTACCTTTGTTTCTACAGAAACATGAGCACTCAAAGAATTAGAGGATTTGAAAGAGTTTTTCCTAAATTGTGAAGAAAAAGGAGGCAACTGTAAGAGCACATTTCATTCTTAAACCTTCTACCCCCTTTATTCTTGCTCTTCCAGTAACACTAATTCTATCTCACCGCTATTTACATAACTTCTTTTAACTGGAATAATGTAATTCCTAAGTAACAATATCCAATGTTTCTTCACAGGGATGTTCAAGCCAAACATATATTTCGTTTTGTTAAAAAATTAGAATCAAATGATAATATTTCTCTCCAGCTTTCAATTATGATTGTTAGTAATAACTGAACCATTTTTTTAGTTATGTACGTAGGAAATTTCAACGGTTTCAAGAGAGTGATTTCATGGATCCCAAACAAGGCCTTTGTCTGGGAGGGAGTCTCAGACCCAGTGATTACATGAAGAAGCAACTGCTTCTCCTCTTCTAATTTCCTCTCACTTTTGTGAACTTCATTTTGTGTGCATTATCAAGTTGAAGTCTAATTTCATATTTGTTTACATTATTAGAATGAAACAAGCTAATATTAAATCTATTAGAATCCTTTAACTATCTTTCATCCTATGCCTTCCCATCTGCAATGTTATCACACTTTTTCAGACTGATCCTTACAAAGGTCTTTCTTACTTTCTTTCTTCTCTACCCATTTCATGATCACATTTTGATTGTTGTTATGTTGGTGCTAATCATATATAGTTGATAGTTCTCACTCTTTTTCCTGATAGTGTTATCGTTTGCTTTCATTCTTCAGTTCTATTTTTATAGAGTCTCTCTTTTCATGGTGCTACTTTACCTTCTCTTCTTCATTTTTGTTTGTCTGTGTAGTCTTAACTTGAAGTTTTCTACTAAGTTATTGACTTATTTGGGATATTTCAACTTAATTAAACCAATGATATTATAGTTAAACTTTACACATTGAAGTCGGAAGAGATGATATTGATATCAAATGTTTAGGACACTCTGTAGTGTCTATGCCTTTGTAAGAATACATAATTGCAAATTTTGAGGGTCACAGGAGCTGGATATATATTGGTAGAATACACACTCACATTAGATATTTGCCATAACTGATATCAGATGAAGAAATGGAGATGCTAAAGCTTATTTGAATTGTTAGTAGCTGATTTTTTACACTAACAATGCCGCCTAGCAGACTCATGACAGAAGTTGTCATTCCATGAATGCAAAAGACTTCAAAGTGTTTAAAATTATAAGTATTTCCTAGAAATATTTTTGTGAGGTGGTTATGAAGGATCAAAATGTCGATTTTTCTATATGGTGATGAAGGGGAAAGATTTGAATGCAAAGTGTTAAGACACTATATAAGTATGAGTCCTATATATAAAAATGTTTCAGGACATGGATAACCACTATAAACGAGCATTTTGTGTAAATAAATAAGTATTATTTTTGACGTTATAGGGAGTTAGTCCTGAACATTACTTGGTTTCTTCATTTGAATCTTACTGATTATAGTAGGGATAGAGATATTTAGACAATTGGATTTTCAGTTTTTTTTTTATCAATTTTGTTTTCTTTATGTCAATTTGTCAAAAGTGCACAGCTTCATTCATGATTGGCAAAAGGCCAAAGCATTACACAAAGTGTAATGCAACAATTCACTATTAAAGCACTACACAGAATTACATAAAACTCTAAGATAAATGGTAAGCATATAAATTGCTTCGTACGTTATATTTTATACTATTGAAGCATCCATTAGCCTCTACAAGGCCGATCAACCAACTTGCTATACACATTGCATGTAACTCCACAAAAATATGTATCCTATTTTATTTGTATACTTCTTATTTCTTATTAATTTTGTTTAGGGTAAAATATGTTTTTAGTCCCTACAAAATCGGCTCCTTCTAAGTTTAGTCCCTACATTAACGAAATAGGCGTTTTGGTCCTCATCTTATTTTTTTGTTTTCAATTTTAGTCCCTCATGACTTTTAATAGCGCTTCAAAACTTTTAATAGCGCTTATAAAAGGCCAAAAAAGCGCTATTAAAAGTTTTGAAGCGCTATTAAAAGTCATGAGGGACTAAAATTGAAAACAAAAAAATAAGATGAGGACCAAAACGCCTATTTCGTTAATGTAGGGACTAAACTTAGAAGGAGCCGATTTTGTAGGGACTAAAAACATATTTAACCCTTTTGTTTATTATTATAATAAATTAAATATAGGAAATACTTATCTTGATGTTTAATAATAAATATAGGGAACACACCCACGAATGACATGGTTCATTAATGATGTAGTACTATGCGGTGACAACACCCCATGTAGTGTTAGTCGGTAGATGAATTTCTGTTTAGATTTTTTAAGATGCCTCCACGTAATTCGTGGGTGCTTTTCCATAAAAATTGTCGCTATAAATAGCAATTCTCTTTTCTAATAGATAACTTTTGTTCCCAAAACATTTTAATCAGCTATTACAAATCATTAACAATTTAGTCTCTAATCATCCCAACAACAACTCATTAACTATTTTTATCAAATATTACAAATTACCTTGGAGATGCTCTACTTAAGTAATGTCCACAAACTTTTTTCCCGTGCATCGCACGGGTTGCATACTAGTTTAATATCACTTTCTTTCTTCACAGCTTCTTACAATCGATTACAACCTTAATGTTTGTTTGGTAACGCGTTTGGGCTCCATGGCATGTGTTGCACCCCGAAAAATCCGGTTTGGACTTCTCATTGTACAACGTGGAAAAAGTATGAAGCCGCCGTCAATATTTTTATTTAAAGACTAAAACATTGAAAAAAATGTCTTTTCAAGGCGGATGGTCTTTTGAAAACTAGAGATGTAGGTTCGGGGGTCGATTAGGTGCGGGGAAGGTATTAGCACCCCGCACCTCATTTCTAGCGAAAGGGAACATTTAACTTGATGTGTGGTTTTGACGGAGTTGATTTGAAACGATCGTTCTACTTCTTTTTTTTTTATTTGAGAAAGCGTTTTTGAAAACGGGGGAAAGAAGAATCTTTTTGGTATTTTTTGAAAGTGTGCTTGACGGGGCGAACCCGCTCCTACGTATCCTCAAATGCAATGAGGAAATCAAAGCTACGTAGTTCTAGGTTCTTTTTGAAAATAATTGTTTGAAAACTTATTGTGAAAATGATTTTTATTTGTTATGCTTGGCGGGATGTGACCCGTTCCTACGTATCTCCCGGTGCGATGGAGAATTCAAAGCTTACGTAGTTCTCCTCTGTCGAGAAACTTTGGTGTGTTGGTGTTTTTTATTGTAGGGGTTCTCGGGCTTGAACTGTACAGCTCACTCTCCCTAAAACATAGACATCCCCGCCTGTACAGACGACGTGCCCCCTACTTATTGAAAATGATTTGAATTATTTGAGGAAAAGATTTGTTGTGAGGTTGGTTGCTTTTATTTGAGCAAGTATCTTAGGCTTGCACGAACTGTACAGCTTGCTAACCCTAAGACGCTAACCAACTCGGGTGTACATCCGACTTGATTCCTTACTCATTTTTGAAATAGGGTTCAAGTTGTTAATTACTTGCTTTAATTCTCATAAGTATCCCAAGATGTTTGAGTTGTACAACTCCGATCTTAGGATGCTAGTCAACACCGGCCGTACGTCCGACTTGACTCCTTATGAGCTTTCAAAAAGGTTTGTTATTGATCTTAGAAAGAATTTGATTGTCTTATGAAAACAACTTGAGAAAAATTGAGCTTTGGAAAAAGCTTTGGAAAAGAATTGATTTGAAGAAAGGGGAAGAGAGTTTGAGGGTGATATTGATCACAAAGAGTTTGTTGGGATGGCGTGGCATCCAAAAGAAAAAGAAGTAGAGAATTCAATCAATTTCCAAGTCAAGAAACAAAGTGCGAATTTTAACAAATTGCAAGCAAATCAATCATCAATGCAAGCATAGGCATACACATTACCAATTATAACATTTGCGCACAAGGATGACAATTAGTCTCCAACATTTAATGACATGCATATGCAAGATCAACACTAACCACATAACTTGCAAGAAAGAGTACATAAAGTGGTGATGCAAAAATTCAAATCAATCTAGGTATCAACACATGATAAAGCACGAGGTTGAATCCCTTTTGGTAATCCTTGACACTTGGAACAATGCACAAGTGCATAAGTGTCTAGTCCTCTTACCAAATCATCAACACTAAAACAAATTATAGACCTAGAATGAATATCACATTTGCAAGACTACAAATGACCAAATGAAAGCACTTACAAGTTATTTTTATGATCAAGATTAATTAGCAAGAAAGGAAACTTAAAACTTGCATTTTTGTTCATTAAGAATTGCAAAAAGAAGTTGAATCATTTTAGGTAATCCTCATCACTTAGAGTAAAGTGCACAAGGCACAAGTGAGAATCATGTTACCAATCATCAACACAAGACAATTTACAAACCAATTCATAAGAACAAACAAACTCATAAGCTCAAAAGAGGTTGAATCATCTTAGGCAATCCTCATCACTTAGAGTAAGGTGCACAAGGCACAAGTGAGAGTCCTCTTGCCAATCATCAACATGGTGCGTGATTTATAAACAAGTTCATGAGAACAACAAGTTTCAAGCAAACAACCATCAAGATCAAAGCCTAATTTCAAGTAAATACAAGCTGATTACACAACCAAACCCATCACAAATCTCTAAACCCTAATTTATTTGAAAAATGCGAAATGAACATAGATTCTAAACTTCATTTTATTCATGAAAACAACAAAATAATGCAAGAGAGCAACATAGATTAAACTTTTTGACAAGGATTCACATGATTAAGCAAAGAAATGCACAAAAATCACATGAACCCTAATTTTTCCTTAATATGCGAAATGCAACAAGCTTCAAATCATCATTTTATTTCACAGAAATGCAACAAACAAGATCAAAACAACACAAATCACAATTTATTGAAGGGTGAGAAGCAACTTAAACACCCAAGCCTCCCTAAGTGCTTGTCAAAGTGTTTAAGACACTTCTCACTAACAACAATCAACAAATCAATAGTATAACAACATGAATATGATGGGATGCAACATGAGAAACATGATTTTTACACTTTGATGCAAAAGGGTTGAAGATGATGCTGGGTTTTAAGATGCTTACCTCAAATCCGAGCTACAAAATGAATGATATGAAGAAACAAGACCACAAATCAACTAGATCTTCAATGAACTCCAAGGAAGGACCCACGAAAATCTTGATCACAAGCCCCTTTGATGATGCAAACTTGAACTTGAATAGGAAAGGGAGAAGATATATGAAATGGGGATGGAAATGATGTGAGATAGTGATGTTTTGGTGGAAGAAAAAATGAAAAATGGATGGAGGAGAAGGGAGTAGAAGCTTCGGCCAAGGGAGGGAAGAGGGAGGAGTTGATTGTGTGCTAGGGTTTGAGAGTGAGAAATGAGGCCAAAGGTTTGTGAAAGGTGGAAATGTGACGGTATTTATAGAGTGTGTTTAGGGTTAAGGGCATTTAGGTCTTTATGCATTAGCAAGTGCTCTAAGATTTGATTTTAATTTTGAATCAAAGGCTAGGATTGAAGTTCACATGGATTGGGGATATTGAGAAAGCACAAAATGAGAGAGTAGTAGAGAGGAGACGGCAATGAGGGGAGAAATGGGAGGGAATTTGCAAGTTGTCAATTGTACAATTGTACTATCACATGACCATTCCATTATCTCTTCATTTTTTATTATTCTTTTTAGGATAATTGTACACAAATACACCCAATTTAGGCCACATACTAGGAATCTTAGGAATATGCCATTTTATGAGATCACCATGACCAAAAATATCATAAAAATCTCATCTTGAAACTTTTGTAGCATATTCTTTTTTGATGCCTTTTTGAATTTGAATTTTTGGTGCACAATGCATGCATGCATGCACATACATACACATGACCAAAAACGTTTTGCCTCAAATAAATTTCTCTAAACTTACACAATGATTTTTTTGATGAGAAATTATCCTATTTTGTAAAATGACCAAAATACCCTTTTGCCCTAAAAACCTTGTTTTTGCCCAAAAATGCATTTCCACTCCAAAAAGGAATTTAAAAGCTCTAGAATGCATTGTTGCGCCCGAAAAAGTCCCCGGAGGGAGTGCCTTCCTCGTTTACAACTTTTCCTAAGACAATGAAGCCGCCACCAATATTTATTAAGGAAAATATTAGGAAAACCTTTTATGGGAAAGCGAGTGGTCTTGCGAAACTAGAGAAGAGGGTTCGGGGGTCGGTTACGCGCAGGGAAGGTGTTAGCACCCCACACGTCCTCTCTACTGAGAGGGAACCTTTAATTAAATGTGTGGTTTTAGTGTGTTGACTTGAAAATACTTAATTTTGCCTCTCTACTTCTTATTGAAAAAATCTTAATGAAAATCTTTATTTATTATGAAAAAGGGGGAAAAATGGTTTTTTAGAAAAAAAGTGCTTGACGGGACATGGCCCGCTCCTACGTATCTCCAGGTGCGATGGAGAACTCAAAGCTACGTAGTTCTTCTTTGTTTGGAAAACGGTTTTTGTTTTTTATCTTGTTTAATTGTGAGAATTGAGCTTTCATGATGATCAATTGAGCAAAGGCTCCAAGTGACCACCATTAGCACTCCATTGTTAATAATCATGCAAGCAAAAGCTTCGCAAGACTACTAACAAAGTTTTTGATTTAGTGAAAATCTTTAGGAAAATTAGGCGTTCATGATGATCAATTGAGCAAAGGCTCCAAGTGATCGCCACTGGTACCTCATTGTTAATAATCATGCAAGCAAAGGCTTCGCAAGACTACTTAACAAAGTTTGATTTTGAAGAGTTTTCGCAATTGGATTGATTCTCGTTTAGGGAAAAGAAAATCTGTTATTTTGAAAAAAAGGTTGGTGAGAAAAATGTTTACTTAGGGGAAAGAAGTATGTTTGTATTTATTTTAATTTAGAAATTGTTTGTTTTAAATAGGGATTTTAGGACATGATCCGTAACGGTTCATTTGTAGTCCTAAAAAGCTGACTAATCCGACTGTACAGTCGACTTAATCCCCTATTTATATTTTTGAAATTTTTATAAAATAATTTGTGTATTTAAAAAATTAATGACGACACTAACAATTAATAAAGCGTAAAGTTAATAAATAAATAACTATACATATAAATAAATAAATGAATAAATAATAAATAATTATTTACATAGATAAATAAACAATATAAATAATAAATAAGTATGTACATAAATAAACAGTATACATAATAAATAAATATATACAAAAAATAAATAAATAAATTAAATAAATAAATGCAAAACTAACCTCCAGCTGATCAATGCGATCAACGCCGAAACGGACCGAGCAATCTGACCATATCAACCGCGAACCGGACTCCTATCTGGTCCGTTTTCACCCGAAAACCACCAAGTAAAGGACCTCCACGGCCATCCCAAAAATAACTAAAGACGGGCTTTTAATCTAACGGACTGCAAAAGCTAGTCCAAAAGAATTAAAGACAGGCTTTTAATCTAATGGACTGCAAATGCTAGCCCAAAAGATCACTTACCCCATCAATCACCCATGTCCATAGCCTTTGCATCTCCATCTCTTTTATAGCCAAAGGCTAGGTAGTTCTTGTTTCTCCCAAGCAATGTGGGACTAAAACAACATAGAAAAGCAATTTTCGTTTTTCTCAAACCAGCCATATTGACAATGCGATTTCGGATTCGTTAACCGTTGGATCATCGTTGTTTTATGACACCAGGTTCATGAGACATCCATCTTCACTTCTACCGTTCGGATCGTCGAAACGAGGTCTGAGGAGAGAGAAATTGCCTTTGCAAAAAGTAGAAAAAACAACTCCCGTTTTTCTCAAACCAGCCACCGTACAAGTGCGATTCTGGATTCGTTAACCGTTGGATCATCGTTGTTTTTTGACACCAAGTTCATGAGACATCCATCTTCACTTTCACCGGTCAGATCGTCGAAATGATGTCCGAAGAGAGAGAAATCACCTTTGCAAAGTAGCTGCAGTTTTGGGTACTTGGTTTATTTTTGTATTTTTGTAACTTTGGCATTCTTGGGCCAAGTCATGTACATGGACATTCTCCTTTTTTTTAATAATAATCTTTTATTGCACCTCCCCTTTTTTATTTTCTTTTGTAATTTGTATTATTTCTTATCTATTTTATTTTTTATTTTCGTTTTTTTAATTAAAGATATTGTAACAAGAAAAATAAATTAAATCTACTATGTAATTTTTGTGTTGAAAGTTAGGGTTTGGACCTAAGCCGGACAAAATTGGGGTATGACATGCATGCACAAATTTCTTCACACTCTTCAAAATGATGCCACATCTTAATTTATTCACTTATTGCGGAAAATTAGGGTTTTAAACCTAGGCGGACAAAATTAGGGTATGACAGCATGGACGCACGTTTTGTGTTCACAGCCGTGGTTTTACTGGTTTGAATCATGTTTGGGTATTATGAAAGCAATCAATTTTGGACCACAAACTCAATTTTGATCAAAGTTACAACTTGAAGCTTTCATGGTCATGAGAATCGATTCTGACTTTGTTAATCCTTCACCTTCCCTTATTACCCTTTTGTCCGAACTAGTATTAAGTTAGAGAATAACATACAAATAAAAATTATATTGAGTCGAAGAAATTAAAGGAGATTGACAATCAAAATTACATTGATCCTTAATAATGTATTTGGACATTAGAGGTAAAATATGCATCCCCGTTGACCCTCCCGTTTGCATCCTCGTTGGCACTCCCGTCAGCATTTTACTAATTTTTAGTAATTATAAAAAAGTTATTTGATAGTTTTTTGTAGTGGTTAAATTGATTTATGTAATTTGCTTGATTTTAGTAAGAAATAAAAAAATTGTAATTTTTTGGTAATTTTAGTTATTTGGTAATTTTCTGTACTAAGAAAAAATTGATTGATTTTAGTAGTTTTAATAGAGAGATTATAGTAAACAATAAATTTTAGATTATTTAATTATTGAATATAATATCTATTTTATATTTTAGTTTTAACGAAATTCCTTTTTGAAAATTTTGTTAATGGTATGAGTTTTTTGACAATTAATAGTGGTTAAATTGATTGATTGTAATAGTTTGAGTAAATTATAAAAATAAACAAAAAGAAAAAAAACAGTTTTTAAAAAAACATTTTTTGAAAAAAAAAAATTAAAACTGACGCTGATAGCGTGTCAGCGTTTTTTATTTTTTTTTTTTGAAAAAAGCTGTTTTAAAAACTGACGCAAGTAAGTGTTTTTTTTTGCTTTTTTTGAAAAAGCTGTTTAAAAACTGACGCCAGTCAGTACCTTTTTTTAAAAAAGATGCTGAAATCTGACACGCGGTAATGTTGTCTTTTTTTTTAGAAAAGCTGCGAAAAAACTATTTTTTGTCTTGTTGTGGTGAATTTACCAATTTAACCTTGAATTGTGACAAATGTCAAATTTTGGATATGTCTATAAATTTAAATTTGTTGGCAGTGTTGTCTTTTTTTTAGAAAAGCTGCGAAAAAACTGTTTTTTGTCTTGTTGCGGTGAATTTACCAATTTAACATTGAATTGTGACAAATATCAAAATTTGGATATGTCTGTAAATGTAAATTTGTTGGTACGTGTTTTTATTATAGTAGAATAGATAGATAGATAGATAGATAGATAGATAGATAGATAGATAGATAGATAGATAGATTATAGTAGAATAGATTAGATAGATTGCCCTTTCTTAGCTGCTACCGTAAAGTGACATATGATATGATGAGTATATGTTTCGTTGCGATAGCTAGGTTAGTGGTAAAAGATGATATAAAGATGGGTCTTTTTTTTTGTACCCCCATCACTTCCCCATCTACCCCCATCACACCCCATATACCCGAAAATACCCCTGCCCATCAAAATTTTACTCGGATTTACCTCTATATAAGGTAAATCCGATTTGTTATTTTTAAAGTCGGATTTACCTCAGATGGGGGTACCAAATAGGTAAATCCGACTTTAAAAATAACAAAGCGGATTTACCTCAGATGGGGATACATCCGCTTTGTTTTTTTTAAAATCGGATTTACCTAAATCCGATTTCCCTAAAAAAAGACAATCGGATTTACCCCACCTAAGGTAAATCCGATTTAGTTATTAATAAAAAAAAATTATTTAAATTTTTAAAAAATGTTATAAAATACTACTAAAAACCCGTTAAAGAGTCAAAGCTAAAATAAAAATTATAAAAACACCACTATAAATCTAATAAAACCAAAGTAAGGTTATGCAAATTTTTTCAGATTTTTTGGAGATTATGAAAAATTAAAAAAATTAATTAAAAATAGTAAACGATGGAATTT
The DNA here is from genome assembly GCA_039519185.1 of Astragalus membranaceus. Classification (NCBI taxonomy): domain Eukaryota; kingdom Viridiplantae; phylum Streptophyta; class Magnoliopsida; order Fabales; family Fabaceae; genus Astragalus; species Astragalus membranaceus. The sequence continues at coordinate 45,090,875 of CM076846.1, forward strand.
GGGATTTTGAGTAGAAATGCTCCTGTTCTAACTTCTGTTTGTTTCTTTTTGCTTCTTCTATGAAATGCAAACATTAATATGATGCAATGCTCTGATCTTTGATGCAATGATTCTTGTTCTTTTTCCTTTTATGGAAATGCTAACGTTAATATGATGCATATGCACTACTTTAATGTTTGATGATTGAATGACAAAGGAATGCTTGTGAAATGATGAATGATGTGGAATGCTGGATGACAGGGAATGTTTTTGTGTTGCTTTTGTGGTTTCTTTTCTTTGTTTTCTTTTTGCTTTCTTTGCTTTTTCTATGAAATATCTGATGCAAAATGTAATGCTCTAATGATGAACGACATGCAATGATTATGTTCTTTTCCCTTTTATATGAAGTGCGAACATTAATATGATGCCAATGCAATGAAAAGATTTCTGCTTTTTCTTCTTTACTATTTTCTTCTATGAAATGCAAGTATTAATATGGTGCAACTGATGTGGAACGCTTTCTCTTTTTACTATGTGATGAATGCACAAAATGTGAAGATGCAAATGTAATGCTTTGATGCAAATGCTATAATGAATAGATTGAGATGCCTAGATGCGTGAGGCAGACACTTTTGTAATGATGAGATGCGAGACTTTGAATGCAAGGAATTGAGATGACTATTGCCCATTCTGTTTAAAAATTGGATTTGATTCAAACTCCGGTGTTCTCAAGGTTTCTATTTACAAACAACCTCACTTGTTTTCTCCTTCTTTCCATGATGACTGAATTTTAGATATCACGTAAACAACTTGTGTTCTCTCCTTTGAAGCATTGTCTAGTAAGCATGCATAAGAGTGCAAATGTTAATGAATGAGTCAGTTAACTTGGAATTGGTTTAGGGCATGGACTTTTATGGCAAGTGAAGGAATGACAGACATGGTTATTGCCGAAGCTTATGAGGGACCAAGAGATACAAGATTGCCCCAATTCAGGTCTTTGACGAGTGAATAATTTGCCCCTGTCTAGTGGTGACAACAACCAGGGGTGTAGAAGATGATGAATTGGGAACGCTTCGGCTCTTGGGATGAAAGCTGGAATGAAAGGGGTTTTGCTTCAACCCACAGAATTTGATGTTGCCCCAGTCATAACGAGGACAAAGCTGCCCCAATCAGAATGACAAGGTCTTGTTTAGGATAGTGAGTTGAGAGACTGCCCCGGTGAGGTTTTTATGGAAACGAATGAGGTGAAGGAATGGGAATGCACTCGCCCCACTTTGGAATGACATTGACAACTGGAGTGACATGGGATGGGCATTGAACAGACTTTCCCAAGACTAGGGTGTGTGGGTGGTGAAGAGAATGCCCCAACTTTTGGGTCTGAGTAGTATTCTCAGTGCAAATCTTTGGTTCTCTACTGATGTCTTGACTTTTGGTGCGAAAGAATCCTTACCTGGTGATCACTAAACCTTGTTTTAATGCATCTTGAATGTGTTTTGGAGTTCAAGTCCCCCTTTTTTTATTTTGTTAGCTTTCTTTTTTCTGACTGTTCGTTTTTGTTTCCTCAGTTCTCTTTTTTCTGAGGGTTTATTCTTTCTTGATCAGCTTTCTTTTTTCTGATCGTTTGTTTTTCTTTTGAGCAAACACATTGTACATAGATAAGCTTGTTCGTCCTAAGATTAGAATTCGAGTGAACAAAAGCAACCGGTCATTGATCGGAATGGACTTTTCGGGATTGTGGTGTTTTGTGGAGGAAAGAGGTTTAGGCTTAATGAAGTGTTTGAGGCTAAAGGGGGGATGAGTTTTGTTCGGCGTTGATTGACGGTTAATGGTCTATGAGGAAGATGGTTATTGGGCTTGTTTGGGCTCTGTTAAAGCAAATTCGTGTCTCATGGTAGAATGACTAAGGGGTTTGATGTTGAGGCCAAAGGAAGTGTTTGAAGGTTTATGGAATCAGGTGTTGGAATGGTGGAGTGTTTGAAGGTTTATTTAGACAAGGATCTCTTGTATTTTGTGGTAACATGTACCAGCTCACCACTTTATTTTCTTTTGTTTTGGGATTTTCATTTTTGAATCCCCTTTTTTTTCTCTCTCTTTTTTTTTATGATTCTTTTCCTTCTTCGACTCGGGTGAGCTGATAAAAAGTGATGCACTGTTTTTTTATTTGGGGTGATCCTTGTCTAGGGTGATTTTTGGATTTTGGTTTTTCTTGGCTCAAGGTGGGTAGGAAAGGGACTTTCTAGGATTTTGGGGTTTTTGAGGAGATGGCCAAACTTCATTTCAAATCCCGATTGCTTATTTCTATAAGACTTAACTTTAGAACAATAATTTATCTATCTTCATGTGTTTGCTCTTTTTTCCTTTTTTGTGCCCTAATTTTTGCCTGGACCGCTCTTTGTGAGTTTTCAGTCCACCGGGCGCTCCTTTTTGCCTAGGCCGCCCTTTGCAGGTTTTCAACCTAGCGAGCTTGTTTTCTTGTTTATTATATTATTATTATTATTATTTTGAGAGACTTGCACTGAAGGAAAATGATATTAATCAAGGGGAATTAATGATCACAGACTTGCCCCAGCATGGAGGACTTAAAGCATTAGAATGAACCAAAAGTCAAATACGCACTGATGGGGAGAATATGCACTCTATGGGTGGACGGGGTGGGACTAGACTTGGACGGGAAACTGTGGTAAGGGAGGAAAACCAACGGACTCAAACAAGAGAATGTACTCATAGCATGCGTGCTCATTAGAAGAATGCTTCACAGAGAGTTAACATCGGTTAAAAATTTGTTTTTTCTTTGATACACTATTTCAGTCTTTTGTCATAGAATGGATGAGATGCAGTGCTTTTGAAAGAAATGCAAATGAGCTATTGATTTGAAAAACTGAGTGCCTTGGAACACCTTGAGTTTGCAACCAAGTAAGGATAAACTTTTTCAAAAAGGATGATTGTTTCGCAAGAACGTCTCGCTTCTCATCACAACTCTTATTTTATGCAATGAATGAATGAACAAATTATGATATGCAAGTATGATGCAAATGCGTGGAGAATGACCACTTGAAGAGTGTGGCTTATTCTAAATAATTTTGTTATTTTTAATGCAAGACAAAATATGGAATGCCAATGCGAATGATGCAAGAATGATGCCCCTTTTTTTTCAAAATGATTTTTGATTTTGATTTTTTATTTTTTAGAGGCGAGACAAAGTACGAAATACCAATGCCCCCTTTTTCTTTTGAATGATGAAAGATGCAGGAATGATGCTTCTTTTTTTTTTTTTTTCTAAATGATGATTTTTTTTTTTAGAGGCAAGGCAAGGTATGAAATTCCAATGCCCCTTCCTTTTTTGAAAGATGCATGTATGGAGGAATGATGTATTTGAACCAAAGTGATGAGGTTAATGAAATGGTGCATGAATGCTACATTTTGATGATTTTTATTCATGATTATGAATGAGATGCTTTCTTGTTTTCATTTTTTTTTGTGCAATGAAATGCATGATACTCACAATGATTTTCTTTTTTGTTTTTTAGTTTTGGAACATGATTTTGAAAATTATTTGGAGATGCAAATGATTTATTGAAAAAAGGTTTTAGAAAAATGTGCTTGACGGGGTATGACCCGCTCCTACGTATCCCCATTGTAATGAGGAATCAAAGCTTGCGTAGTTCTACTGTGTCTTTTTTGAAATAATGCTTATGCATGAATGTCTCATCTTGGATGAACTTGACGAGGATTTTTTTTTGCATGATTATAAATGAAATGCTTATGCTATGCAGATGATAATTGTTTTTTGGTTTTATCTTTATGTAATGAAAGGGAATGCAAACTTTTGTTAGATGCAAATGCAATGGTGCGAAATGATGTGAATGCGAAATGATGTGGATGCGAAATGATGTGGATGCGAAATGATGTGTCATTTACATAAAAAGAGGGTAAGAAAATAAGGATATTATTTTCTATGATTTTAAGAAAAAGGAATGCCTAAACTAATGCAACAAACAAAGGCGTGCCCCCGTGTCCTACAAAGGGTGGGAATCCTAGGGTCTAAAGTCGACGAAAGGGGTAATCCTCCCATGTAGGTTCTAATCACTTCCTTACAATGGCAACCAAGAGCTAAAGGCTCTCTCATGATGGCACCCACAATCGTAGAAAGCCACCGAGTGTGAGGCATCACGATAAAGCGCACTCTTGGGCGGAACTTTCATGAGAGCCATACAGACAAAGGTCTACGAATGGCAGTCACTAATCGTTCCCACTCTCCTAGGTTTTTGTTGAGACCTTGGGTTTTAGGCCCCATTCAATGCTCACAAGTATAGGATGTGAAGTGTGTGTCGAGGGCACAACACCTAGGAATAACTACCCTTCCCCACCTGCAAATGAAAATCCAGAGCAGTCGAGACAAATAGCATGTTGTTTATCCTAGGGCTCAATATCGATCCAATATAAACTAATCTAGGGTCCAATAACAATGCACTACTTACCTTAAGAAAGGGAGCAAAGAAAAAGGGGACATGATAAGAAAGGGGAAGTATGCATGTGCTTATCATAGGAAAGGGAGCAGAGAAGAAGGGGACATGATAAGAAAGGGGAAGAAATGCATGAGGGAACTAAGCAAAGAAGTAACTATCTATTTCAAAAGCAAACATAGAATAAGAATGCACATGGATGTAACATGCTTATGAAAAAGGAAAAAGAAGAGAGGCAAAGCAAGATATTCAAATCAATCATATAAACCACACATTTAATTAATTAGGCTTGACCCACTTTTGAAAAAATGTTTTTTAGTGTCCCCAGTGGAGTCGCCAGCTGTTGCGCCCGAAAAAGTCCCCGAGGGAGAACCTTCCTCGTTCACAACTTTTCTTAAGACAATGAAGCCGCCACCAATATTTATTAAGGAAAATATTAGGAAAACCTTTTATGGGAAAGCGAGTGGTCTTACGAAACTAGAGAAGAGGGTTCGGGGGTCGGTTACGCGCAGGGAAGGTGTTAGCACCCCACACGTCCTCTCTACTGAGAGGGAACCTTTAATTAAATGTGTGGTTTTAGTGTGTTGACTTGAAAATACTTAATTTTGCCTCTCTACTTCTTATTGAAAAAATCTTAATGAAAATCTTTATTTATTATGAAAAAGGGGGAAAAATGGTTTTTTAGAAAAAAAGTGCTTGACGGGACATGGCCCGCTCCTACGTATCTCCAGGTGCGATGGAGAACTCAAAGCTACGTAGTTCTTCTTTGTTTGGAAAACGGTTTTTGTTTTTTATCTTGTTTAATTGTGAGAATTGAGCTTTCATGATGATCAATTGAGCAAAGGCTCCAAGTGACCACCATTAGCACTCCATTGTTAATAATCATGCAAGCAAAAGCTTCGCAAGACTACTAACAAAGTTTTTGATTTAGTGAAAATCTTTAGGAAAATTAGGCGTTCATGATGATCAATTGAGCAAAGGCTCCAAGTGATCGCCACTGGTACCTCATTGTTAATAATCATGCAAGCAAAGGCTTCGCAAGACTACTTAACAAAGTTTGATTTTGAAGAGTTTTCGCAATTGGATTGATTCTCGTTTAGGGAAAAGAAAATCTGTTATTTTGAAAAAAAGGTTGGTGAGAAAAAGGTTTACTTAGGGGAAAGAAGTATGTTTGTATTTATTTTAATTTAGAAATTGTTTGTTTTAAATAGGGATTTTAGGACATGATCCGTAACGGTTCATTTGTAGTCCTAAAAAGCTGACTAATCCGACTGTACAGTCGACTTAATCCCCTATTTATATTTTTGAAATTTTTATAAAATAATTTGTGTATTTAAAAAATTAATGACGACACTAACAATTAATAAAGCGTAAAGTTAATAAATAAATAACTATACATATAAATAAATAAATGAATAAATAATAAATAATTATTTACATAGATAAATAAACAATATAAATAATAAATAAGTATGTACATAAATAAACAGTATACATAATAAATAAATATATACAAAAAATAAATAAATAAATTAAATAAATAAATGCAAAACTAACCTCCAGCTGATCAATGCGATCAACGCCGAAACGGACCGAGCAATCTGACCATATCAACCGCGAACCGGACTCCTATCTGGTCCGTTTTCACCCGAAAACCACCAAGTAAAGGACCTCCACGGCCATCCCAAAAATAACTAAAGACGGGCTTTTAATCTAACGGACTGCAAAAGCTAGTCCAAAAGAATTAAAGACAGGCTTTTAATCTAATGGACTGCAAATGCTAGCCCAAAAGATCACTTACCCCATCAATCACCCATGTCCATAGCCTTTGCATCTCCATCTCTTTTATAGCCAAAGGCTAGGTAGTTCTTGTTTCTCCCAAGCAATGTGGGACTAAAACAACATAGAAAAGCAATTTTCGTTTTTCTCAAACCAGCCATATTGACAATGCGATTTCGGATTCGTTAACCGTTGGATCATCGTTGTTTTATGACACCAGGTTCATGAGACATCCATCTTCACTTCTACCGTTCGGATCGTCGAAACGAGGTCTGAGGAGAGAGAAATTGCCTTTGCAAAAAGTAGAAAAAACAACTCCCGTTTTTCTCAAACCAGCCACCGTACAAGTGCGATTCTGGATTCGTTAACCGTTGGATCATCGTTGTTTTTTGACACCAAGTTCATGAGACATCCATCTTCACTTTCACCGGTCAGATCGTCGAAATGATGTCCGAAGAGAGAGAAATCACCTTTGCAAAGTAGCTGCAGTTTTGGGTACTTGGTTTATTTTTGTATTTTTGTAACTTTGGCATTCTTGGGCCAAGTCATGTACATGGACATTCTCCTTTTTTTTAATAATAATCTTTTATTGCACCTCCCCTTTTTTATTTTCTTTTGTAATTTGTATTATTTCTTATCTATTTTATTTTTTATTTTCGTTTTTTTAATTAAAGATATTGTAACAAGAAAAATAAATTGAATCTACTATGTAATTCTTGTGTTGAAAGTTAGGGTTTGGACCTAAGCCGGACAAAATTGGGGTATGACATGCATGCACAAATTTCTTCACACTCTTCAAAATGATGCCACATCTTAATTTATTCACTTATTGCGGAAAATTAGGGTTTTAAACCTAGGCGGACAAAATTAGGGTATGACAGCATGGACGCACGTTTTGTGTTCACAGCCGTGGTTTTACTGGTTTGAATCATGTTTGGGTATTATGAAAGCAATCAATTTTGGACCACAAACTCAATTTTGATCAAAGTTACAACTTGAAGCTTTCATGGTCATGAGAATCGATTCTGACTTTGTTAATCCTTCACCTTCCCTTATTACCCTTTTGTCCGAACTAGTATTAAGTTAGAGAATAACATACAAATAAAAATTATATTGAGTCGAAGAAATTAAAGGAGATTGACAATCAAAATTACATTGATCCTTAATAATGTATTTGGACATTAGAGGTAAAATATACATCCCCGTTGACCCTCCCGTTTGCATCCTCGTTGGCACTCCCGTCAGCATTTTACTAATTTTTAGTAATTATAAAAAAGTTATTTGATAGTTTTTTGTAGTGGTTAAATTGATTTATGTAAATTGCTTGATTTTAGTAAGAAATAAAAAAATTGTAATTTTTTGGTAATTTTAGTTATTTGGTAATTTTCTGTACTAAGAAAAAATTGATTGATTTTAGTAGTTTTAATAGAGAGATTATAGTAAACAATAAATTTTAGATTATTTAATTATTGAATATAATATCTATTTTATATTTTAGTTTTAACGAAATTCCTTTTTGAAAATTTTGTTAATGGTATGAGTTTTTTGACAATTAATAGTGGTTAAATTGATTGATTGTAATAGTTTGAGTAAATTATAAAAATAAACAAAAAGAAAAAAAAGCAGTTTTTAAAAAAACATTTTTTGAAAAAAAAAATTTAAAACTGACGCTGATAGCGTGTCAGCGTTTTTTATTTATTTTTTTTGAAAAAAGCTGTTTTAAAAACTGACGCAAGTAAGTGTTTTTTTTGCTTTTTTTGAAAAAGCTGTTTAAAAACTGACGCCAGTCAGTACCTTTTTTTAAAAAAGATGCTGAAATCTGACACGCGGTAATGTTGTCTTTTTTTTTAGAAAAGCTGCGAAAAAACTATTTTTTGTCTTGTTGTGGTGAATTTACCAATTTAACCTTGAATTGTGACAAATGTCAAATTTTGGATATGTCTATAAATTTAAATTTGTTGGCAGTGTTGTCTTTTTTTTAGAAAAGCTGCGAAAAAACTGTTTTTTGTCTTGTTGCGGTGAATTTACCAATTTAACATTGAATTGTGACAAATATCAAAATTTGGATATGTCTGTAAATGTAAATTTGTTGGTACGTGTTTTTATTATAGTAGAATAGATAGGTAGATAGATAGATAGATAGATAGATAGATAGATAGATAGATAGATAGATAGATAGATAGATAGATTATAGTAGAATAGATTAGATAGATTGCCCTTTCTTAGCTGCTACCGTAAAGTGACATATGATATGATGAGTATATGTTTCGTTGCGATAGCTAGGTTAGTGGTAAAAGATGATATAAAGATGGGTCTTTTTTTTTGTACCCCCATCACTTCCCCATCTACCCCCATCACACCCCATATACCCGAAAATACCCCTGCCCATCAAAATTTTACTCGGATTTACCTCTATATAAGGTAAATCCGATTTGTTATTTTTAAAGTCGGATTTACCTCAGATGGGGGTACCAAATAGGTAAATCCGACTTTAAAAATAACAAAGCGGATTTACCTCAGATGGGGATACATCCGCTTTGTTTTTTTTAAAATCGGATTTACCTAAATCCGATTTCCCTAAAAAAAGACAATCGGATTTACCCCACCTAAGGTAAATCCGATTTAGTTATTAATAAAAAAAAATTATTTAAATTTTTAAAAAATGTTATAAAATACTACTAAAAACCCGTTAAAGAGTCAAAGCTAAAATAAAAATTATAAAAACACCACTATAAATCTAATAAAACCAAAGTAAGGTTATGCAAATTTTTTCAGATTTTTTGGAGATTATGAAAAATTAAAAAAATTAATTAAAAATAGTAAACGATGGAATTTGGGATTTTGAGTAGATTGCTCGAGACCCGATTTTTTAGCCTAAATTATTCGCTCCTCGACGTACAATATCGTCACGTGTTAACGAACTACACACTAAATAGAACCAAAAGACGGTCGAAATTCGTATCTAATTTTTTAACTAATTTATTTATTTATTAATTAGGTAAATCCGTATTTATTTATTTATTAATTAGGTTAACAAAGCGGATTTACCCCCACTAATCGTAAATCCGCTTTTGTTATTTAAAAGCGGATATACCCCCATATAAGGTAAATCCGCTTTTAAAAATAACAAAATCGGATTTACCCTCACTTAAGGTAAATCCGCTTTGTTATTTTTAAAGGCGGATTTACCCCATCTTAAATAAATCCGCTTTTAAATTTTTAAAATTTTCAGTGGAAATCGGATTTACCTCACAGATACATAAATCCGATTTGGAAATAGGATTTACCTCACAGATACATAAATCCGATTTCCAAAAAAAAAATCGAAATCAGGATACTTTCTGGTTTTTTAAATTTTGTGAAGGGCAATTGCGTCTTTTCGCAGGGTTGATGGGGGTAGATGGTTATGTGATGGGGGTTAAAAAAAAACCCTATAAAGATTGGGTCCTTTTGTGTTTAATTATGGGCTCCGTAGAGGCCCATTTTATCAACAAAAAAACCGAGAAATTTCGGTGTTATACATATTAAGAGAAAGTCCGCCCTTTTTCAACTAATGAAATTTGGTGTTATCCCAATAAGGTAGCTCAGTTGGTGCGCTAAGAGATACTGAATGAATGCACCAAATGAGTGCAAACAGAGGTCCCGGGTTGAACTAACATTTCCCCCACCCCCACTAACATTGCCTATAGAAATAAACTAATGAAATTTTTTATTATAATGGAATTCTCTGAAAGTCCGCCGTTTTTGTACCAAAAAAAAATTCAGTACAGTTATGCTAATTTACTATTTTTATTGTCCATTTTATCAAATTTTAGGTTTTTAATGTATATTTAAGTAAAGACCTATTTTAGTAATTTTACATGTAAAAGCAATTTTAATCCAACCTATCCAAACAACAAAGATTAATAAAAATCACTTTTGTCAGTAAAAGTATCCAAATAAAAATCTCGTCACGTTCAACGCACTTTTAACTAAAACCAATTTTTCAAAATAAATTTTATCAAATTCAATTTTAATGACTGCAGAGCCAAATCACGTTCGACCCACGTTCTTCATTACTGTCACGGGGATATCTCAATTTTTGTATTAATATGCTTTTGTATATGTGAATATAATAGTAATTTTTGTGACTTATGTTGTGCTCCTCTGCCTAGTAATTGCGTTTCAGTAGCAATAATTTTTTCTGGGATAATATTTTAAATGATTTTAATTCATTGTTCATTTGAATTATTAAAATTAGTTGAAATGACATTTAAATGTATTGTTATCCACTATTGGTAATATATGGTTGATATTATTTAATTATTTTATTTATAAAATAATAGTATTTGAGATGTTATTTATTTATAAAATTATTTTGAGCTATTGAGGTGTTAAAATAATAGTTGTAGTTAAATTGCATTTTAAAAATGATTTAAAACGGATATTTTGGGTTTTGTTTAAATACATAGGCACAGCTGTTTTCTACTGCATGCAACCCCTTTCGCACACTTAAGTCATCATAATCCAGCCTACGAACGCAACCATTGGAACTTTACCAAGGCCATGACCCGAACCCCGAACCGACCTAATACCCTTCCTTCTCCTAGGCGCAGCTTCTGCCGTGAATCCCTAATTCCAATTCTTATATTCTAACTAACACCACCACCATGACTGGTTCCCATTAGGTGGCTGCACCAATCCTTGTGGACTTCATACTAAGATTGTTGTTGCTTGTCCAATGAGTCTAAGATTTCCACTTCGTCAACAATTATTACCTGGGAGATAAGGGTCACTCTTGCACACAAATTCAATTAGGAATGACTTTTGCAATTCATGGTGTATGTCGACACCTCTCAATCCCTACATGAGATAACAATCCATTCATATTGTAAGGTGTTAGCTTAACATTAGGTATGCTTATGTGATACTCCACCATGTTTCATTGTTATTCTACTAATAAACTAGAACTTACCCTTGTACGTTGCATGTGATATTGTTATGAAAAATATATACTATTGTGTTATCCTGAATTCAACCTGCTCAATTCGGTTATCACTTGCTCAATTCGGTTATCACTTCAGTATTCTACATACAAAAGCACAAAATTTATTGTCCCTTTTTATAAAACTAAATACATAACTTACTTATGTATCTAACATAGTTAATTAAAAAGAACTAGTCATACCTATAGTATGTTCTTCAAAACCTCGTGGTAGGCAACATTTGAAATTTTGTCAGAATAGTTTCTTTCGCCCTCAATGATTAGGACTTTTAACCCTTGCCGAGAACTATAGAAAAAACGGCATATAATTGACCATGGGAAAAAACAAAGCTTGGAAGGTAGATTCCTTCGTTACACAATGATTGCCATTGACTTTTGTTTATTGTAATGGCAAATGATATTGCAATGGGAAACTGTCTTTTTTGAAATATGAATAGAATTCGTGCATCTGAAGGAGTCAGAGATAAATTTGGAATATAAACCTTCTTACCAGTATTGCTCCCAGATGATATCTTTACCTCAAGCACATATTTTCATATCTTAATAGTGATCAACCTTGTACCATAACACAATGCAGAAGCCAGGTCAATGTTTCTCGATAGCATGATCAGGACACCAACTTTAAAATTTAACATATGATTGGGTAAGCCATAAGTAGAATTTGTGCTGATGGAGTCAGATGTATGGACATTGTCAAGCCTATCACTATGAACATTGTCAGAATCTGGAGTGTCAAGGCTCAGATATGTGTTTGACTCGCCTGGGGTTTTTTCCATCACGTAATCATTCATTTGGTTGGAAATTTCAGTCTTCAGAGCTAATATAGCTCTATCTTTGTAAAAATTATGTCATTCAAATGATCTAAGAGTGATTTATACGTGGTGGATACAATAACAGACACAGGGTCAGCCGTACATGAAAACAATAAGTCATTAGGAACTTGAATTTTAATATCTTCACTATTGTCTTCGCCAATAGTTCCATCACCAGCACTTAAAATCCAATCAGAGAATTCATTACGTTGTTGTATGTCCCCATCTGATGTTCCACCCACGAGTCTTATATTTTTATGCAATGTCATGACTGCACAAAAATCCCAAAGATAAAAGGAGTTGATGGTAGAATTACCTGTAGATATCTTGTACTGCAGGTCAGGTTTTGATGATGAAAAAGGCAAAGCCAAAGTTGATGAGAAAGACCAAAGCTAAAGTTGATGAAAGTGACAAAATATCCAAAGTCACAATCCAAGACAATCAAGCTCAAGAATTAAAGTTTCAAGATATAAGGGTAGTCCTTATAAATAAGGGTAGTCCTTAGTGTTTGAGGTTGTCTTAGGAAAATGTGTAAGCTCTTCCGAAGGTCAGCTCGCCTCTCAAAGTCTCACACACTCACACAAGTTTTTCAAAATACATGCATATTCACGTAAACATAAAAAGTATTTTTGAAAGCTAAAAATCGATTTGCACCTTTTATAAACATCCATTGAAATCGATTTTCAGGTCATCAAGAATGCATATAATCGATTCATACAAGCATATATTTGATTCACATTGTTTCCAAAAATAAAAGAATCGATTTCACATCTTTTCATTTCCTTGCATAATCGATTCCTAAGCAATTTATTTTTAAAGGGAAGAATCGATTCATACCTTTTTCTACTAAGCTGAAAATCGATTCCTACACATCTCAGGCAAGCCAAGAATCGATTCATACATTATTCCACTAAGTATGAAATCGATTCCTAGCCCTCCTGAATCATAAGAATCGATTGTTATTCTTTCTCAAGTAAAGCAAAATCGATTCTCACTTAAAAGAAGTCATACATAAGAATCGATTCCCAGATCCAATACATTTTAGCATATAATCGATTCCTACATTATTTTCAACGTAAACTTCTTTTTCTCATAGCCTATAAATAGAGGCCTCATTGTGTTCATTTCTTACCAACCCACTTTTACGAATCAGAGCACATTTTGAGAAAAACTCTTCACATTTTATTCTCTGCTCTTCTCGCACTGTTGGTCCGTTAGAGCTGATCTTTCGCAAAGAGTTAGTTGGGGTTGCATTCTTCAAGTTGTATTATCTGCCTACATTAGAGGTATTTCAGTATTTACGTTTGTTACTGTTTATTTGTTGTATTTTGTACTAGGGAGTGGGGTATCTCTCTAAGGTAGCTGTTTGTACTAGGAAGTGGGGTATCTTTCTGGGGAAGCTGGTTGTAACAGGGGTGGTGTAACACCCATTTCTACCCGGCGAATTATTTAATGAAAATCAGAGTTTCTCAACAACAAATGAGTGTCACATTTTCGACTTGAAAATCACCAACAAAATCATGCTTCAAAATAGTTAACTTCCGTTCAATACGCAGCGGAAAAATCAAAAGGTTCAACTTAACGACAATAACTTCGAAAAGGTTCACAACATGAATAATCATAACAACCATAAACTCAAGTTCAGCAAATATAACGACATAAGAAACATAAATATAACTAAGCGTTCATCCCCCCGAGTGCTACGTATCAGAGCGACGACACCGAACTAACGAATGTATGACAGGCTTCATTCGAGAGTACCTGCACGTTACGAACATAGGGGAAACATTCAAACAGAAGGGGTGAGATATCGAACTATATAATAAGCCTCATGAACCGCAATATATATTCGGGTCAAGACATCAAAATTATCACGTCACAGCAGATCAAGATCATCATGGCACGGCAGTCAATAATAGTAGCTATAAATTAGCACAACAACGACATAAAGCTCAACATGGGCCATAGGCCTACAACATAAAATCCACCAAAACAATTTTGGGCCATTCAGCGGTGCCCTCAACAAGACGATTTCAATCAATAACAAGTCATCAACATAATCACTCAAGTATGCAATATGGACGCGGAATGTGACTCAACTTCAGGGCCACCGCCCTATAATGCATGTGGTACCATTAACATCGTAATTAACATCGTAAATTGCCAGAGGCATTAACATCGTAAATAACATCGTGTTTGAGACGAAGCTCCGGGGCCAACTACCCCATATGCAAATGATGTGCATGCGACACAATGATGCAGCACAGACAATCAACAGCAATTCAACCAATCATCAACAACGGTGGTCGTAACATCATCAACAAACCCACCATTAACAACTTAACACCTTACCACTTAACCACATTTAACAACATAACATCGTAACTAACAGCTTAGCAACTTCACCAACAATTAACACTTAACGGCTAACACAATTAACAATTAACAACTTAACAACTAACCATATCAAAAACAGTTCATTTTGCCTTAAAAATAGAATATTCAGTTAGGCTTCTGAATAAGCTTTCCAACGCACTTTAGAGCACCCCAATCGGATTCCCGGATCAAAAGATATTGCAAAAATAAAATCAGTAACAGTGACGGCGAAACAGTGACAGCGAAACCAAACAGTGCGGGAAATGGCGCCCAGGAGCAGGGCGCCTAGCAAGAAACAACAACACAGAAACTGGAGCCCAGGAGCAGGGAGCCTAGCCACAACCGCAACAGACATGACACTGGCGCCCAGGAGCAGGGCGCCAACAACAACAACACTAAAACAGGAACATGCGCCTAGTGGCAGGGCGCCAACAACAACAACACTAAAACAAGACATGGCGCCTATGGGCAGAGCGCCAACAACAACAACAAAATAGACACAGGCGCCTAGGGACAGGGCGCCATCAGCAGCAACACAAAAATGGGAACAGGCGCCTAGGGACAGAGCGCCTTCAGCAACAACACAAAAATGGGAACAGGCGCCTAGGGACAGGGCGCCATCAGCAGAACCAACAACATAGAGCATGGCGCCCAGGAGCAGGGCACCGTTTTTAGCAAGGCAACACAGTATCAAGATATGGGCGCCTAGAACGCCACTTTCAGCAACACAAGTAGCAACCAGGGACATGGGCGCATAGGGCGCCATTCTCAGCAAGGCAACAAGACAACAAGACAACAAGCAACTGGGCGCCTAGGGCGCCACTTCCAGCAACCAACACATATTGTTTTGATTTGATTTCATGATTATAGAAAACACCAAAATTGTGTTAGGGCATAGGAACATCAAGTCACACAACATAGTTCAACAAGGCACATAATCATACATGGTGATCAAATCATCAAGCCCTAAATACAACACACATAGTGATAGTTTCTCAATTTCTAACATGCAACATACTCATCAAACCCTAGCTTTCTAGCATACATGGTGATAATTCCTCAAACCCTAACCCCCTACATAAAACTATTCATAAAACCCATTATAGAGCAAGAATCCCACCCTTACCTTAGCCTTAGATGATCACGAAAATCCTTGCCCTAGAGCTCTCTCTCCTTGTGCGCCTTCCTTCTCTCTCTTTCTCTTTCCTTGGTAGCCGTCCCCTCTCTTCCTTGCTCTCCTAGCCGCGCGCCTAGCTCTCTGTCTCACTCTCAAACTTTTGTTTTTCTAATTATGTGAGCAAAACCCTAAAAATTAACTATTTGTACTTAGCTAGTCTTATGGGATTTTCCACTTAGCTTATGCGACTTAACCCAAGCCCTTTTCCTTTTTAACACCCCACTCCTTACCAAATATTAACCCCGCACACAATATAACACACATAATAATATATATTTATTTTATTATTTTTACCACATAAATCCTAATTAATCAATTAAATAATTAATCAATTATTTTGGGGCGTTACAGGTGGGGTATCTCTTGTTATTGTTGTAATAGATTTGAGGGCTCTTCATAGGTGGGGTATCCTAGGAGAAGAGTGCCTGAGTCTGTAAAGGTTTTCCAAGGCACCTGTAAGCCTTGTTGTTTGTGTTAGTGGAAAATCTCACAAGGGTGTGAGGACTGGACGTAGGTCACTAGGAGGTGACCGAACCAGGATAAATCTCTGCATGCTTTATTGCTTTATTTTCAAATTCCCTCGCTTCCATTTAACCTGCGCGAAAATTGATCTAAGTCATTGAAAAGGGGAAAAAGTTTTTCAAAAGATCGAAAAAGTTTTAAATCTCAATTCACCCCCCCCTCTCTTGAGACTGAAGCCACTTGGTAACAAGTGGTATCAGAGCTAGACTCTTGTATAAAGTGCCTAGCAGCTTCAAGAGAAATGGCTTCAGGTTGGTCTACGCAAGAGGGTGCTTCTCTTACCCGTCCTCCGGGATTCAACGGGAAAGATTACGCATATTGGAAAGAAAGAATGAGAATCTTTATTGAAGGGGTAGACTTAGATGTTTGGGATGCTGTGGAAAAAGGACCCTATGTCCCCACACATATAGTAGATGGTGTTCTTACAATAAAAAGTAGAAATGAATGGTCTGATGATGAGAAAAGAAAAGTGCAATATAATTTACGTGCTAAAAATATTATTACTTCTGCTTTGAGTGCTGATGAATTTTTTCGAGTTTCAAACTGTAAATCTGCCCAAGAAATGTGGGATAATCTCCAAGTTACTCATGAGGGTACAAGTGAAGTGAAAAGGGCAAGAACAAATACTCTTACCAGAGAGTACGAATTGTTTAGAATGAATACAGATGAAACAATACCAGAGATGCAGAAAAGGTTCACTCACATAGTGAATCAGTTAAGCTTATTGGGAAAGTCATTCCATGCAGAAGATCTAATCAACAAAGTTCTGAGATGTCTGAATAGAGAATGGCAACCCAAGGTTACTGCTATAGATGAATCAAGAAATTTAGCTACTATTACTCTTGCTACTCTGTTTGGTAAACTTCAAGAGCATGAACTAGAACTCACCCGTCTGGCTGAGCACGAAAGTACAGATAAGAAAAAGAAAAGCTTGGCTCTGAAAGCATCTAGTTCTGGTCGACCTTGTGATAGTGACGACTCAGAAAGTGAGAATGATGAAAATGAAGAAAGTATGGCTCTTATGGTTCGAGGGTTCAAGCGGTTTATAAAACAAAAAAATTATTCTAAAAGGAACTTCAAACCTAAGAGGAGAGAAAGCTCATCCGGTCCTCCTACTTGTTATGAATGCGGGAAACCCGGGCACATGAAAATGGAATGTCCTAATTTATAGAAAAAGGATTCCAAATTTGAAAAGAAAGCATTCAGAGATAACAGAGGAAGAAAAGCTTACATCGCATGGGAAGAAAATTGCATGGATTCATCAGATGAATCAGACAATGAAGAAGCTCAAGTTGCACTGATGGCTGATCATGAAAGCGAAAATGAAAACGAGGTAACATCTAACCCTGAATCTTTACAAAATGCATATGATGATTTGTATGAAGCATTTACTGAATTGCATGATAAATCCTTAAAACTAGCTAAAGCATTAGATAAATCCAAGAAAGTCATCACTCATCTTCAAAATGATGTTAGTGCTTTAACTAAGGAAAAACTAGAACTTAGAAAGGAAAATGATAGTCTTGCATGTTTTAAAGAAAATTATGTCTGCGATAAATGTGTTGAACTTAAAAAGAAAATTCATGATCTAGAATGGACCGTTGGAAAATTGTCTAACTCACAACATGTGCATCATCGATCTCCTAGAAACAATCCCATTAAAAGGCATATGCATTATAAACAAAAGTTTTCCACTAGACCTTATATTAAATGTTATTATTGTGGTAAACCTGGACATACTGCTTCCGTTTGCAGAGCAAGAGGTAATCAAAATGTGAAAAAGGTATGGGTTCCCAAAAGGACCGTACCAAACACTAACCCACAAGGACCCAAAGAGTTTTGGGGTACCTAGAACTTTGTTTTAGATCATTGCAGGTATGCTTCAAGGTATGGGGGCAGATTGATACCTTGACAGCAAAGACTCAAAGCGCATGACCGGAGACGTAATAAAGTTCTTAACACTCACCCCCGGAAAAAGCCGTCATGTGACTTGTGATAAATAGAGGAAGAATCACTGGTAAATGTTAGATTGGTTAAGTTTTATTCACCTCTATTTGAAAATGTGCTTAATGTAGAACTTAAGAATAGTATATCAAGTTGTAGTAATCATTGTAACAGGCAATCTTGGTTCATGCATCATTAAGAACAACACCTATAAAGGCATGAAACATCAAAATATTCTGGTCAACCCTCTAGGACTAAGCATATAGAAATTATATATCACCTTCTTAGAGGTTATGGTTAGAAAGACGATAGTGTGATTGAGTCAGTTGAATCGTCAAAATCAGCTAGTTGATATTTTCACAAATCCATTGCAAAAAGAAAACCTGGTTCTTCATTTATGCAAATGAGTTGTCAATTAAATATTTTTTTTTAAAAAGTGATTTTGTAAAGAAATGTGAAATTGTAACTTGTAAATCTCTGCAGTTGAAGTGCTATTTTTTTTAAAAAAAATCTATTTTACAATCAACCGCTAGCTCTGGTATTTTTCGAAAAATACTTGCTCACAATCGCTGTCTATCTAGAATAATTTTTCCAAAACTCTACTTCCCATATTCCGGCTGCCTTCACCAACTTTCAAACTAAGCAGCATGAAATATATGAAGCTTAAACAACTGCTTCACAGATCTTGAGACTCATGATTATATTTTACCTGTCTTGATGAAATATTCTCTTCATGGTTTCAAAATATGTTTTTCTTTTGGTTTTGATGATCACTTATAAATCTGCAATGGTTCTTCAAATAGCTGTGTCATTCGATTCGCAAACTCTATCTTACGTCGACCCGTTGAATCATGACAAAAAGGGGGAGAGAAATATAGGGTTGCATAAAGCATATAGAATGAGCATATAGAACTGTCATAGCATTGTCACTATGCATATAGTCAATAAAACAGGGGGAGCATCATGATAGGGGGAGTATCATATACATGCATTATGTGTTTGAACTAACCTCCCACCTTAAGAAGAGTAAAGTTTTGTCATCATCAAAAAGGGGGAGAATGTAGATATCTTGTACTGCAGGTCAGGTTTTGATGATGAAAAAGGCAAAGCCAAAGTTGATGAGAAAGACCAAAGCTAAAGTTGATGAAAGTGACAAAATATCCAAAGTCACAATCCAAGACAATCAAGCTCAAGAATTAAAGTTTCAAGGTATAAGGGTAGTCCTTATAAATAAGGGTAGTCCTTAGGGTTTGAGGTTGTCTTAGGAAAATGTGTAAGCTCTTCCGAAGGTCAGCTCGCCTCTCAAAGTCTCACACACTCACACAAGTTTTTCAAAATACATGCATATTCACGTAAACATAAAAAGTATTTTTGAAAGCTAAAAATCGATTTGCACCTTTTATAAACATCCATTGAAATCGTTTTTCAGGTCATCAAGAATGCATATAATCGATTCATACAAGCATATATTTGATTCACATTGTTTCCAAAAATAAAAGAATCGATTTCACATCTTTTCCTTTCCTTGCATAATCGATTCCTAAGCAATTTATTTTTAAAGGGAAGAATCGATTCATACCTTTTTCTACTAAGCTGAAAATCGATTCCTACACATCTCAGGCAAACCAAGAATCGATTCATACATTATTCCACTAAGTATGAAATCGATTCCTAGCCCTCCTGAATCATAAGAATCGATTGTTATTCTTTCTCAAGTAAAGCAAAATCGATTCTCACTTAAAAGAAGTCATACATAAGAATCGATTCCCAGATGCAATACATTTTAGCATATAATCGATTCCTACATTATTTTCAACGTAAACTTCTTTTTCTCATAGCCTATAAATAGAGGCCTCATTGTGTTCATTTCTTACCAACCCACTTTTACGAATCAGAGCACATTTTGAGAAAAACTCTTCACATTTTATTCTCTGCTCTTCTCGCACCGTTGGTCCGTCAGAGCTAATCTTTCGCAAAGAGTTAGTTGGGGTTGCATTCTTCAAGTTGTATTATCTGCCTACATTAGAGGTATTTCAGTATTTACGTTTGTTACTGTTTATTTGTTGTATTTTGTACTAGGGAGTGGGGTATCTCTCTAGGGTAGCTGTTTGTACTAGGAAGTGGGGTATCTTTCTGGGGAAGCTGGTTGTAACAGGGGTGGGGTATCTCCATGTTATTGTTGTAATAGATTTGAGGGCTCTTCATAGGTGGGATATCCTAGGAGAAGAGTGTCTGAGTCTGTAAAGGTTTTCCAAGGCACCTGTAAGCCTTGTTGTTTGTGTTAGTCGAAAATCTCACAAGGGTGTGAGGACTGGACGTAGGTCACTAAGAGGTGACCGAACCAGGATAAATCTCTGCGTGCTTTATTGCTTTATTTTCAAATTCCTTCGCTTCCATTTAACCTGCGCGAAAATTGATCTAAGTCGTTGAAAAGGGGAAATTTTTTTTCAAAAGATCGAAAAAGTTTTAAATCTCAATTCACCCCCCCTCTTGAGACTGAAGCCACTTGGTAACATTAACAACTTGTTGTCTAGTACCTTTAGGTATAACCGACAGTATTTGCCGAAAATCTCCTCTCAAAACATCAACCTTTCATCCAAACGATTTATCAAAATTTCCTTCCTTAGAAAACCGTAATATGTCATGCAATGTCCTATCAACTGCTTCAAAACAAAGCTAATGCGTCTTTGGGGCTTCATTCCAAATAATAAGCTTTGTTCTGAGAATAAGTTCAACTAAACCACCCCCTTCAGAAATGTTGCAAGTAGTTTCTTCATCAACGTTGATTGGAATTGCAAGTAGTGTCCACAAATTTACTCACCAATGTATTAGATTCAACATCTTCTTAGGTAAGTTTCTTATGAAAGTGAGAATAAAACATGCTGGATAGATTATTAGCCACCAACTTCTGCTCATCAGAGTTTATATACATAGGGTGTTCATGCATGCCTAAAATGGGAAGCTATGGAAATATGGGATAAAAAATCGCAATCCCAGAGTGATCATAAACACAAACATGGTATCTACCCACAAGATTCGCAAAAATCATTCTAATCCGGCCACTCATATATAAACCGTAAAATGGCCCCAAAACCTTCTAACGATCACCAAAATATGTCCTCCCATTTTTTTGAATAATTTCATTTGGAGTTCATTGCCAGCAGGGTCACAAAGCAAGACATTATCGGGTACCTCCACATAATATCTTCTTGAATACAACAGTTGAAGCAAGTCATTATAGTGGCGTTTTCTGAACCAATACCATTATCGATCAGACAAAAAATAGAATGTGAAAAAAGAAACACTATACGTTGAAGTTACTTCATTAGGAACAAACTCCATGTAGTATATTTGATTTTTTAATGGCACCAATGTACAGTACATATGGGTTCTTCCTTAACTATTTGATTCATCTACATTCCAGATAGAAAAGTTGTAAGTAATTATTACAACTAAATAGTCACCCCACTATTATAGACCATCAACTCAAAACCACAACCACATGACTCGATATAGTTTGTAGTAAATCTTATTGGAATAAAGGACTCAATAGTGTTTGAAAGTTGAAATCAACCGTACCTTTTTGGCTTCCGCTTTCTAAAGATTCTGAATTCGGAAGAAGTGATAAAAGGCAAGTGACAACACCACTATTTATTTACAGTTGAGGCGAGATGGATGGCAAAAAGCATGTCTTAGTGTTTGTGTTGCATTGGAACAATGGTAGCATCCGTAGGTTCTATGGTAGGTAATGATTTGAAACCTCCAACCACCAATCACATGTACTCACTACAATAAATTTTCTCAGTATCGACGGAAAATACGTCGCAAATGAAGGAAAACACATCACAAATTCTGTCACAAAACTGCTCATTGCAAACGGTTTCCGGCTGAAAATTCCATCGCAATGATCCGTTGCAAACTTCGGTTGCAAATTTCCGTTGCAAATTCAAAAATTACCCTAGGAAATTCTGTTTTCAAGTCCATCTACAATATTAATTCAAAGAAAAAATAATTAAATCATTCTATGGAGCTACTGCTTCAGTCACCCACTGTTATCAATTACCCATTCATGCGTTACTGGGGCTTCATTCCAAATAATAAGATTTGTTCTGAGAATAAGTTCAGTTAAATCACCCCTTTCAGAAATGTTGCAAGTAGTGTTTTCATCAACGTTGATCGGAATTGCAAGTAGTGTCTACAAATTTACTCACCAATGTATTAGATTCAACATCTTCTTGGGTAAGTTTCTTATGAAAGTGATAATAAAACATGCTGGATAGATTATTAGCCACCAACTTCTGCTTATCAAAGTTTGTATACATAGGGTGTTCATGTATGCCTAAAATGGGAGGCTATGGAAATATGGAATAAAAAATCTCAATCCCAAAGTGATCATAAACACAAACATGGAATCTACCTACAAGATTCGCAAAAATCATTCTAATCATGTCACTCATGTATAAACCGTAAAATGGCCCCAAAACCTTATAACCATCACCCAAGGCTTATACTGTTAGCAAGGGGAGTTTAAGTAAAGTGGACAAAGAAACCCTGACGATTCTGACTAACTGTGCCGATCTGATTCCTTATGCCGACCCCAAGAAGTTTGGTTTGACACAGCGTCTTTGGTCCAGGCCGGGATCAAATCAGAGGTTTTCAGAGCACTTGGTAGGGTCGGGTGCCGAGCCATCACATTTTTTAATTTGATTTCCACTGCACTTTCTAATTCATTTTCGACTTATTTATTTTGCAGATACGATGTCGACTGCTGACAAGTTCACCGCCATGAGGCGAAAGCTGAGGGGAAAGCTGCTCTGGGGATAAGCAGTTCTGAGGCTCAGCCGACCCCTCGACGAGACGAGGTCCTTAATGTCGTTCCTCTTAACACTGTGACGGTGGAGGGAATTTAAGGTCAAGCTGTCGATCTTCAACATCAGAGACGTCAGCAGAATCCGAGGCAGGAAAACCTCTGTCCTCCGTAAAATGCTTCTTCCTCTCAAGCTCAGGAGAAAAGGGGTCGTTCTGGTCTTGAAGATTCTCCTCGAGTTTCGAAGAAGAGCCGCCATGAAAGAGAAACGACGAAGCTACGCAAGTCATCGAGCTTCCCCGCGGATGGTGAGTTTCTGAAGAAGACATTCGAGGAGTATTGTGTCGATCCTGTTGAAGCTTCAGTGCAAGTCTTCAGGCACTTGGCCGATATTACCAAAAAGAGGACCGAAGCTGATGAAAACCGGACTAGAGGTAATGTTGGAAACTATGTTTTCTTTTTCTTTTTCGGAGGTTCATTGACTATGTTTTTGACTTGGGTTTTTTCCTTTAGATGCCCAAAGGGAAATAGATGAGGAGAAGGCTCAGACAGAGGGAGCCCAGAAGAAGTTGGAGGCGACCTTGGCTGACTTGGCCAAAACTCGAAAAGACCTCTCCGATCTCAAGAAGGAGAAAGGAAAAGCGGAGGCCGAGACAAATTCGACCCTCCAAAACCGGGTGACCGAGCTTCAGGTTGAACTGAAGAAGACCAGAGAAGAGAAGAGGGACCGGCTCCAATTCTGACCTCCAAAGCCGGGTTGCCGAGCTTGAGGCCCAACTGAAGACCACCAAAGAGGAGAAAGAGGTAGCCGAACTGGAGGTGGCCGAGACTGCGGAGCAGGCCCTTGAGATGGGCGCACTGGGTTTTGCAAATGCTCTTGAGCAGGCCTTTGTGTTCCTCCCTTTCTTCATTCCCGACAAGGAGATACTGAAGTTGGAGCACAGAGTGGAGGATGGAAATATTGTTAGGGTCGACCCTTATACCCAGGAGCGCCTCATTATTTACTCCCCTCCTTCCAATAATTAAGGACTTTAATGTTCCGGGCTCATGTTGGAGCCGGTATTTTGTCTTGTAACTAATCACCATTTTAAACTTGAGTGCCCAACCGTATCTAGGATAATTTGTAATATTTTGCTCGTTTAATCATGTTGTTATCTGGTTTTATCTTATATATGCCGCCTTTAGGATAGTTTACTAAGACTCGGCTTAGATCGAACCCGCCCTTCAACGCACTAGTGCAGAAAAGACATTTAGCATCGGTTATTTTGGACATTTAGCATCGGTTATTTGCCGATGCTAAATGTCGCGATGCTAAAAGTGAGACATTTAGCATCGGTTGTTTAAATAGCCGAGGCTAAATGTCCATTTCATCACTGTTTTTGATGCCTAAAAAATGACATTTAGCATCGGTTGTTTGAAACAACTGATGCTAAATGTCCTGAAAAATGACATTTAGCATCGGTTATTTGAAACAACCGATGCTAAATGTCCTGAAAATAACTTTTAGCATCGGTTATTTGAAACAACCGATGCTAAATGTCTCTAAAAATGACATTTAGCAGCGGTTGTTTAAACACCCGATGCTAAATGTCTTTTTTAAAAAAAAAAATTAATTGGCACTATTAATATATATCAATTGACCAATTTATAAAATCCTGATATACAAAATTATTTTCAGAGAGCAACTCATAATAAATTAATAAAAATACTTCAAATTCTATTGAAATTTAATGTCATACAATACAAGTCATTAATCTTATAAGTTATACAAATTTCTTACACAAAATTCTACAAATGTTACTAAAAAGGTCTACCATCCATTAAAAAGGCTAACAATAATGAAGTAATTGTCAAAAAAAAAAACAATGAAGTAGCAAGAGGTTCCAAAAGTGCATTGGCTTTTTCTATTACTTCAAACTCTCTAACCCCTTGATGTGCAAATGCTCGTTTATCTGATTTTGGACCATTGTCTATCGGAATTGAACCATCACATCCCTGTTGCGCCCGAAAAAGTCCGTGAGGGGATCTTTCTTCGTTTACAACTTTTTTAAAACAATGAAGTCGCCACCAATATTTTTTATCAGGAACATATTGAAGAAAAACCTTTTTGGAAAGCGAATGGCCTTTTGGAAACCGGAAAATTTGGGTTCGGGGGTCGGTTAGGCATGGGGAAGGTATTAGCACCCCACACCTCCTTTCAACCGAAAGGGAACCTTTAATTAAACGTGTGGTTTTAAGTGTTGATTTGGAAAATACTTAAATTTGCTTCTTTATTGAAAAGGGAATGAGAAGACTTAATGAAAATTTTTATTTTTGGCGCTCGACGAGAGTTAGCCTCTCGCTCCTACGTATCTCCCGGTGCGATGGAGAATTCAAAGCTACGTAGTTCTTGGTTTGTCTTTCTTTTGAAAAGGTTTTTGTCTTTTATCTTTTTAGTGAGTTTTCGAAATAGGACGAGCATTTAGTGAATGATTAAACTAACCAAGGTTATGGGTAATCACCGCTAAGTGTTCTTGAAAATGAGAGTCACCACCGCCAGTCAGACGAACAAAGGTTCTGATTGACTATTACTAGCAACTCGTTTTTTATTTGCTCTTTTGAAAGTGGTTTTCGAAAGAGATTGATTGGCACGAATGATCAAACTAATAAAGGTTATGAGTGATCATCGCTTGTTGTTCTTTCGGGAAAAAGACATTGCTACCAATGGCTAGACGAACAAAGGTTCTGATTAGCCACTAGCGACAATGGGTTTGAAAATGATTCTTGAAAGGAGAATGTTTTTGTTCTGAAAATGATATTGGTTTGCAAAAGTGATTCTTTTTTTTTGTTATGAAAATAACTCTTTTCTTTTTGTTATGCAAATGCTAATTTTTTATGGTTGCGCTTGACGAGATTGTGGCTCGCTCC
The DNA here is from genome assembly GCA_039519185.1 of Astragalus membranaceus. NCBI lineage: Eukaryota > Viridiplantae > Streptophyta > Magnoliopsida > Fabales > Fabaceae > Astragalus > Astragalus membranaceus. Next base: position 45,116,625 of record CM076846.1, read on the forward strand.
TACGTATCCCCAATGGGAATCAAAGCGACGTAGTTCTAACGAGCCTTGAAAGTGAAAGTCTTTTTGCTTTGGTTTTGAAAAGTGAAGGGCGTTCATAATGATCAAACTAACAAAGGTTATGGGTGATCATTACTAAAACCCACTTAAGTGCGTGTAAAAATCTCTTTTGAAAGATGAAAGCCTTCATGATGACCAAACTAACAAAGGTTATGGGTGGTCAACACTAACACTTGCTATGGCTTTTGATGCTTAGGAAAATATCTTTTGAAATTGAAAGCATTCATGATAATCAAACTAACAAAGGTTATGGGTGATTATCACTAGTAGCTTATGCATATGAAAACATCCCTTTTTTGAAATTTAGGTTCTTAGGACAACCAAACTAACAAAGGTTATGGGTAATTGTCACTAGTCACCATTTTCATGCTAAGCTATTTAGAAAGAAAACAATGAATGCAAGAAGATTTGGAGATTCAAGCATGGCACAATCATTGAAATCGAATCCTTGGGCAAACAACAACATGGACATAACTTGTAACTAATCTCATTTGAATTCTTGAGCAAATATTAGCCTAGACTACACATATAGGACCACAACACATAAATAGGCAAAGAAGGAACTTGAATTGGGCATTAAGCAAAAATGCAAGAGTAGGCAAGATTGAACCTAAATGCACATCTAATGGAAGATGCTAGGCGAGGACCATACTCAAATATTTCTACAAAACGCAAGGGAATCTAAATGCACATCTAGTGGAAGATGTAATGTATGGAATGGACCTATCTAAGTATTGATGATACAATATGTGAGTAAACAAGGAAATTGCAAAGCGCAAGCGAATTCAAAAGAGTAGCCTCAAGCATGATCATTGGCAAACCATAATCAAGCAAGTCATCTTAGCACTCAAAGCATCAAAGCATGTTGAATCACTTTGGGTAATCTTTGGTACTTGGGATATGCTCAAGTGCATAAGTGTCAAATCCTCTTACCAAATCATCAACACAAACATGATTTTCAAAGCAAGCAACTAAAACAAACGCAAACCCCAATTGTTTACCAAATCCCATTTTATTTCACTAAAACATCAAAATCAAACAAAACCCTAGCTTTACTTCATGGGAGTTCAAGTAAACATCGCATATCAAGCCTAAACTCAAACATTTGCAAGATTAGACAACCAAACACATCCAAATCCATGAATCCTAATTCTTCTAAGACATGCGAAATGAACAATAGCACAAATCACCATTTTATTCATGAAAATGCAAGCAATAAGTGAAATAGCACCAACACACAATTTATTCCAAGAGGGAGAAGCATTTCAAGCACCCAAGCTTCCCAAAGTGCTTGTCAAAATGCTTGAAATGCATTTCTCCTTCAACAACAACAATTATACTAACATATTAACATAAGATGTAACTTTAAATGTAATGAAATGCTTGATATGCAAAACAAATTGATGATCTACATTTTTTATGCTAAAACTTTGATGATGATGCTAGGATTCAAGAAAATACCTTAACTCCAAGCTAAATAAGCAAGAGATAAGATGAACGAGTGCTAAACCACTTGAATCTACTCTTTAGTCTTCAACTTTGGGCTTGATTCTAGAGATTTGGAGATGAACCTTTGAGAAGAATGCAAGAATGATGAGGGATCTAGTGTAGGAATGGACTTGAAGGTTGATTTGAGATGAAAAATGAAAAGAATGAAGTGAGGGAGTGAGAGAGATTTCGTGGAAGAGAGGAAGAAGGAGAAGTTTTTGTGTGCTAGGGTTTTAGTCTAGGAGAATGAGAAGAAAAAGAAGATTGTGATGTGTGGAAATGAGAAGGTATTTATAGAGTTATTTTAGGTTTAGGGGTAATTAGGTCATTGTTTTTATTAGGTGCTCTAGGATTGGGTTTTAAATTTGAATGAAGGGCTAGGATTAGAAATCACTTGGATTGTGGGTAGTGAGAAAACACAAAATGAGAGTGAGGGAGAGTGACTATGCGCATAAGGAGAGAAAGAGAGAGAATTTGTGTGAAAAGAAAAACCTATTTTGGGAATGGAGGCTCATATGTGATGTGGGGTAAAAATAGGGTTAAGGGTATAATTGAGATGGAATGTTACCAAAGAAGTAATTTTGTATTTTTTTTGTGAAGAGGTGAGTGTGAGAGGGTGGGGTTATTTACCAAAGAGGGCATGAATCTTCATGAGAGTGGGTGAGAATTGGTGATATGCACCAAAGAAGAAGGTTTAAGGATGGTACAAGGCATATTCCTTCAAGATAAGGAATAATAGTACAATAGAAGAGTGTGGAAGAATTTTGTGAGAGAGAGAGAGAGAGAGAGAGAGAGAAAATTCGTATGAAGCAAGGGAGAGGAGGAAAAAAAAAACTTGTTTTTGGTCTTTTTTTCTTATTGAGGACACTTCCTTCGTTTTGAATTTTGAATTTTTGGGCATGGAGTGAAAATGCATCTATTAAAAATGTGTCATATATATTTGAGCACCATAAAATATTCCCTCTAATTATTCTAGACAATAAAAATTGTCATTTGGTAATTGGGGAATATTTAATGGTCTTTTTTTGGTTTTTTTATGCACTAAAAATGGGGAAAGATATTTAATTATTCTAGACAATATTTAATGGTTTTTTTATGCACTAAAAATTGTCATTTGGTAATTGGGGAATATTTAATATTCTTTCCTGAAAAAAAATGTTTTTGACTTGGGCGGACAAAATTGGGGTATGACAGCTGCCCCTCTTTATTTAGATTTTGGCAAGAAATATGAATTGGCCGAGACATATTTCGAGGCAAAATAGAAATAAAGAATTCAGAAATTATACCGATTTTGTCTCCTTGGAAAAACCCGAATTTTTCATTTTTCTATTTTTCTCTTCTCTTTTCCTTTTTTCGGAAAGATAGACACTTTCGTGTCGATGCGAAAACAGTAAATGAACACTGACGTGCGGACAGAAAAGGTAAAATGGGCACTTTCGTGCAGACAAAAAAAGTAAAATGGGCACTTGCGTGCAGAAAGCGGTAATCCTTAAACGAACTCTTGATGAATCCGAGTTTGCACGTGGCTTTGAGGAGCACGCTTCCTGTTGGTCTTTTCGAGCGACCGGGGGGATCGTTATCAGCTCCGGAACTGATATACTGATCAATGCACGGCGTCCACTGTACCTTAGGCTGATACAACTATTCCGTTGAACCTCACATGGGGCTGCGGTCCATCGCGTTGCTCGTACACGATGTGAGACCTGGGCAGAAAGGTGCGATGATCTCTCTGGGCTCCAAACTGCAATGCGCACCTGAGCGCTCTCTTTTCTTTTCTTTCGTCTCTTTTTCTTTCTTTTCTTTTCTGTTTCTCTCTTTTCCTTTTCTTTTCCTTTTTCTTTTTCTTCTCTCTCCTCTGAACTCCCAACTGGGGAGCGCTTTCTAGAATCTGAAGGTGAGCATTAACACCGAAGTGTTTATCCTTTCTCACTTATCTGCAGCTGAAAAATGAACCAATGCATGCAATGCAAATGCCATGATTGCTATTTTCTTTTTTCTTTTTCTTATGATGAATGTAATGCAAATGTCTGAATTTCTCTTTTCTTTACTTTATTATTATTATTATTATTTTCTATGTCTGATGAGTGCATGGTTTTATGCTTGGTGTATGTAATGCATGACTTTATTTGTTTATTACTCTTTTGCTTTTTCAACCCTTTTTTTTTGGGTGCTCTTTTGCTCTTTTGGCTTTTCTTTTGCTGGTCCGACCAACTCGCGGGACTTGCGTTGTGAGACACAACGATCGTCTATGATAAGAATTCGGGAGCCGAGCTTCGTCCTCTTGTTCTAATGCAATCAGCGCTTCTTATTTGATTTTTGTGAACTTACGTGACTGAAAGATCGTCTCTTTTTGTTGTTATTTTCAAAAATTTCGCAATGACCTTAATGCTATGACTTATGCACATTTCCATGATTTATTTATCATCTACCATAAAACGTAGTTTAAAATCAAAAATGAAGAGAAAGCAATGATAAGACAACAAACTGATAGAGTGAAAAATTTGGACTTTTATTCATATGGAAGTCAGACATGCAGAATGTCACGCTCACTAAAAAGAGTACATTGGAAATTTTTCTGAAACTAAGAAAAACAAGAGAACGGACGCAGCAGATCTTATGAACAGTCTTTGTCTCTGGAGCGTTTGATGCCAACCGCTCATACTTGCAGCCTTGATCACTATTTTATCCAAGCTTTTGGAGGCGCTGCTTGCCCCCTTTTATTTTTCCTTTTTATGTCCAACTTTTCTGACCCTAATTTTTGCCTGGATCGCCCTTTTGGGTTTTCAATCCACCGGGTCGCTCAATTTTGCCTAGGCCGCCATTTCGGGTTTTCAACCTAGCGAGCTAATTCTTGCTTGGCTGATCTTTCTCTTTTTCTTTTTATTTTTCTCAGGCGTAATATTTCTTGACTGAATCTGAATTGACTGGGTTTCTGAGTTCTTCACCGTCCATGTTAGTGAGTATCAATGCTCCTCCAGAAAAGGTTTTCTTTACCACATATGGTCCATCATAGCTAGGAGTCCATTTCCCACGGGGGTCACTCTGGATAGGCAGGATTTTCTTGAGCACAAGGTCTCCTTCGCTGAATTCTCGGGGACGAACCTTCTTGTCAAAAGCTGTCTTAATCCTTTGTTGGTATATCTGACCATGACACAAAGCTGCAATTCTCTTTTCCTCTATGAGATTCAACTGATCTAAACGGGTTTGAACCCATTCAGCCTCTTCTAACTTGGTTTCCATGAGCACTTGGAGAGAGGGTATCTCAACTTCAATGGGAAGAACTGCTTATGACCCATACACTAGAGAGAAGGGGGTTGCCCCGGTCGAAGTGCGTACTGAGGTGCGATACCCGTGCAAAGCAAAGGGGAGCATCTCGTGCCAGTCTTTATAGGTTACTACCATCTTCTGCACGATTCTCTTGATATTCTTATTGGCTGCTTCAACTGCCTCATTCATCTTCGGACGATAGGGAGAGGAATTGTGATGTTTGATCTTAAACTCTATGCACAATTCTTTCATCATTTTACTATTCAGATTGCTACCATTGTCCGTGATGATTTTATCCGGGAGACCATAGCGACACACCAGGTCCTTCTTTACAAACTTGGCAACCACAGAACTGGTTATGCTGGAATATGAAGCAGCTTCAACCCATTTGGTGAAGTAATCAATTGCAACTAGGATGAAGTGGTGCCCGTTTGATGCCTTGGGCTCTATGGGACCAATGACATACATGCCCCACATTGAAAATGGCCAGGATGCAGTCAAGACGTTTAATGAAGTCGGTGGCACATGTATGTGATCGGCATAAATCTGGCATTTGTGGCACTTTCTCACAAAACTGTAGCAGTCTGACTCCATCTGCAGCCAATAGTAGCCAGCCCTTAATATCTTCCTTGCCATAGTATGCCCGTTGGAATGAGTCCCAAACGAGCCCTCATGCACTTCCCTCATGATCCTTTCTGCTTCCTTCTTTGCCACACACCTAAGGAGTACTTTATCATGATTCCTCTTGCAGAGCACCTCGCCACTCAAGAAGAAATTCATTGACAGCCTTCTAAGTGTTCTTTTATCATTTTCCGATGCCCCTGGAGGATACTCTCTGTTCAGGATATACTGCTTGATGTCATGATACCAAGGCTTATCATCTTCTTTATCTTCAATTGCTGCGCAGGAGTAGTGGTAGTGTGCCGGCGAACTTCGATGCTGAATTCTGATCTGGGTCAAGTTCTTATCACCGTTGATATTAAACATTGAAGCTAAAGTGGCCAGTGCATCAGCCAGTTGATTCTCTCTGCGAGGAAAATGTTGAAATGTGATTTCTTCGAAGGACTCAACCAATTCTCGGCTGTAATCTCTGTACAGTATCAACTCGGGATCTCTGGCTTCCCAGTCTCCTTTCACTTGATGGATAACTAGGGCTGAGTCTCCATACACATCTAATCTTTTAACTTTTCAGTCTAGAGCTGCCTGAATACCCAGAATACATGCCTCGTACTCTGCAATATTATTTGTGACATAGAAACTCAATCTAGTAGTGAGGGGTATGAAGCGATTGTCAGGGGAAATCAGCACTGCCCCGGCCCCGTGCCCATAACTGTTGGAAGCACCGTCGAACACTACTCTCCACCTTTCATTCTCTGGGGACTTTCCTTCTTCAAATAAAGCCATAATGTCCTCATCTGGGAAATCACACTGCATCGACTGATAATCTTCAATAGGCTGATGTGCCAGGTACTCGGCCAACGCACTACCTTTGATGGCCTTTTGAGTGACATAAAGAAGATCATATTCTGACAACTGCATCTGCCATCTGGCAATTCTTTCTGTAAGCGCAGGCTTCTCGAAGATATACTTGATAGGATCCATCTTTGACACCAACCAAGTGGTGTGACTTAACATGTACTGCCTCAAGCGATGAGCAGCCCAAGCCAAGGCGCAACAAGTCTTTTCTAGTAGCGAATACCTCGTCTCACAGTCAGTGAACTTCTTGCTTAGATAATAAATTGCGTGCTCTTTCTTGCCAGTTTCGTCATGTTGTCCTAACACACAACCCATTGAATTTTCTAGCACGGTCAGATACAGGATCAAAGGTCTGCCATGCACCGGAGGCATTAAAATAGGCGGATTCTGCAGGTATTCCTTAATCTTCTCAAAAGCTTCTTGGCAGTCATCATTCCACTTAGTCTCTTGATTCTTGCACAGCAATTTGAAAATCGGCTCACATGTGGCAGTTAACTGGAAGATAAACCTGGAAATGTAGTTCAGTCTTCCGAGAAAACCCCGAACTTCTTTTTCTGCCTCAGGAGCGGGCATCTCGAGAATTGCACGCACTTTGTCTGGGTCAACCTCTATCCCTCTTTGACTGACAATAAACCCTAATAGTTTTCCTGATCTCATCCCAAAGGTGCACTTAGCTGGATTTAATCTGAGCTTGAATTTTCTCAACCGCTCGAAGAGCTTTTGTAAATTGACAATGTGTTCCTCATCAGTTTTAGATTTTGCGATCATATCGTCCACGTAGACCTCTATTTCCTTGTGCATCATATCATGAAACAATGTGACCATAGCCCTTTGATAGGTAGCGCCGGCGTTCTTCAACCCGAATGGCATGACTCTGTAACAGAATGTTCCCCAAAGAGTTGTGAAAGTAGTCTTCGCCATATCCTCAGGAGCCATTTTAATCTGATTATACCCTGAATACCCATCCATGAAGGAGAACAGTGAATGCTGCGCCGTACTATCCACTAAGACATCAATATGGGGCAGGGGAAAATCGTCTTTGGGACTGGCACGATTCAGATCTCTGTAATCGACGCACATTCTAACTTTTCCATCCTTTTTGGGCACTGGCACAATGTTAGCAACCCACTGTGGATACTTGGCTACGGCTAGGAAACCGGCGTCGAACTGTTTCTTCACTTCGTCTCTGATCTTTAAAGACATCTCAGGCTTCATCCTCCTTAACTTCTGTTTAACCGGAGGGCACTCAGGCTTGCTTGGCAGCTTGTGCACCACTATATCAGTATCTAAACCGGGCATATCTTCATACGACCATGCAAAGACATCAATGTAGTCACGCAGGAGTTGAACCAACTTCTCATGCTCACTCTTTTTCATTGAAGTGCCAACCTTGACTTCTTTCTTTTCGCCCTCTGTGCCTAAATTGATGATCTCAACAGTTTCCCCATGCGGATGAATAACCTTTTCTTCTTGCTCAACCATTCTCAGCAGTTCCGGAGGAGTTTCCCAGTCATCCTCAGCATCCTCCTCAGCTTGATTAACGGGGTAATCAAAAGTAACATATGAACCGTTGGCATCATTATTTTCAGAGGCGTTCATTTTAGATCTGCATTCGCGGGAATAGAAAAGCAATGAACAAGCAAAATAGAGACACAAAATGAAGACGCAAAAAGCAATTTTTATTCATTTGAGAATTCAAAACTACATTTTATTGATAGACGATATCTAAAAGAAAACATGCATGCCCTTATGAAAATGTCCTAAGGCCTTGGGCAGAGCCAAAGGATTTGTATTACAAAGATCATTAATTTGAAATGAAGACAACAGGGAAATCGACGATCTTCCAGTTGCCAACTTCTTTTCCTGCAACACTGCGACGAACCAGGCCCCGACCCTCGCTTTCTTCAGCTAACTCTTCCTCGATGACAGCTATCTGATTAGGGTTCAGCATGCCAGCACTCCTGAAATTCTGCTTGAGGTCACCTATGGGGGCCATCATCAATCTGGGTTCTCTTCCCTGAAGCCTAGCCAACCTCTTCTCACGTTTTTCCTCAGCCATTCTCCTCTTATCAGCTGGAATGGGCCAATAGCCTAACCCACGTCTGTTCTTGTATTCTTGCAGATGCACGGGTGACAGAATTCCTTGTTCAGATCTTCCTAGTCCCTTCCCAATCTGATAGCCATTCTTCAGCATGACTTTTGCTATCATAATATCAGCATTGGACAACCTGAGTGCAGGTAGTGGGGATTCTTCACTTACGAACACAGCGTTCGCAATTTCTAAGGATTGAAAGGCGGATTCGAGGGATTCCTCTGCAGCTTCAATATAATGAGAGGGGACAAGCTTGCTGACTGTGAACTCTTCCTCCCCAAAGACAACTACAAGCTTATCGTCGACTATAAACTTGAGTTTTTGGTGAAGTGTTGAAGGGACAACGCCTATTTGCATTGGAAACTCCATTTCCCCCATGACTTCTTTCTTAGACCCATCAAAGGCTCTGACCAGGGTTGATTTGGGTTTCATGTAGGAACAATCTACCTCTAACTTGTTCATTGTTGATCTGGGCATAACATTCAATGAGGATCCATTGTCAATGAGAACCCTGGAGAGTGTATATTCACCGCACTTCACTGAGATATGCAACGCCTTATTGTGCCCCTTCCCCTCTGGGGTGAGCTCATCATCAGTGAAAGTAATGTAGTTAGATGCAACGATATTCCCAACTATGCCATCCAACTGATTGACAGTAATATCTTGGGCGACATGGGCCTCATTCAGTACTTTAACCAAGGCATCACGGTGGGCTTGAGTTTAGTAATAGGGACATGATGGAAATTTTGGCTGGGGTGTGGTGTAGATGATCCACCACTTTGTAGTCACTCTGCCGCATTATCTTCAAGAATTCCGTAACCTCTGGGTCTGACACCTTCCTACTTATCACAGGCTCTGGCTCTACATTCTTTCCTTTCTGGATTTTCTCTTCCGTTGCCTTAGAAGGACCCTCTTCCTGAGCTTGGGGAACATACACACGCCCACTTCTGGTTACCCCACTACTCCCTGCAATATTGGTGATGTCAAGAGCAGCTTGAGATTTCGGAGCTGGAAATGGCACACTGTAACTCCATGGGACATTATTGTTCTTCTGGCTAGGAGCTGGAAATGGGATCACAATAGTCCTTGGCCTTTCCATAGCCGAATTCCGACTGTATGGCACCTCGATAGGTCTCTGCACCCCTCTACTCCCGTCTGATTGGAAGGTCAGAACATCCTCTTCTTTCCTCTGTGTACCCATCTGGATGATATGGCGATCCATCAGATCCTGTAACACCACCTTGAATGCTTCATGTGCTCCCACACAGCTGACGTTAGTACAAACTCCTTTCTGAACACAACCCATTCTAATAATCCCGAATTTGCACAATTCTGCATGAATGATTTCTAGGAGAGTCTGGATATCTTCTACTGATCTGATTAGGGACTGCTCTTTCATATCCATGATTGCATTAGCAGCATGCTTCCCGTGACCAGGCAACGGGTTGGTCATGATACTTGGATCCTCCTGCTTGAACGTTATGCCCTTCGCGTCTATCAAGTCTTGCACCACTATCTTGAAGGCTTTGCAATCCTCTACAACATGCCCAACTGCTCCTTCGTGGAAGGCACAGGTACTATTGGGGTTATATCCTCTGAAGTAAGGTGGTTGAATAGGTTTCATGGGTCTTGTATTGATGAGCTTATTGGTGATGAGGTAATTGAAAAGGTCTGTGTATGACATGGGAATTGGGTCAAAGGTTGCTCTGTTTTGATAGGTCCTTTGGTGATTGCTTTGATTATTGTTTTGGGATGGACGGACTGTTTGTGCGGGAGTGGGAACTGGGATGTTGGGTGGCTGGTATGGTGGGCTGATAGTGATGGTATTGGTTTCCCCTTCTTTCTTTTTGGGAAAGCCGGAGAATGGCTTCTTTTGGGAGCTTGTGTTACTTGTCGACCCCTGTGCAATCTTTCCACTTCTCAATCCGTTCTCCAATCTCTCTCCCACAATCACCACATCTGAAAAATTGGATGATGCACTGCTGATCAGACGGTCATAATATAGCGGTGGCAAGGTTTCCATGAACATAGAAACCAATTCTTTGTCAAAAAGAGGAGGTGTAACTTGTGCAGCCAAAGCCCTCCATCGCTGGGCATACTCCTTGAATGATTCATTGTCCTTCTTGCTCATGCTCTGCAACTGTGTTCGGTCTGGCGCCATGTCTGTATTGTATTGATATTGCTTGAGGAATGCATCTGCTAAATCCTTCCAGCAGCGAACCTGGGATGGCTCTAACTTCATATACCAATTAAGAGATGCCCCAGCAAGGCTGTCTTGGAAGCAATGGATTAATAGTTTGTCATCACGGGAGTAAGTAGACATCTTCCTACAATACATCGTCAAGTGACTCTTTGGGCACGTCGCACCTCTGTACTTGTCAAAATCGGGGACCTTGAATTTTGGAGGCAACACCACATCGGGAATAAGGCACAAGTCTCTGGCCTCCCTAGCCCTGGAGCCAAAGCCTTCCGTCATTCTTAATCTTTCTTCTAACATCTGGAACTGCTCTTTGGTCTGTTGGTGCTCGGCGGAATAGACTTGAGGGGAGTTACTTACACCATAAGGAGGTGGAAGCATTGAGTGCTGAACCTGAGGGTAAACAGAGTTTCCTGACACAAAGCCTTGAGTCTATGGAAAGGAAGCTGGATGTGGAGTGAGATTCTGAGGAGTGGGATGAGGTATAACAATTGGATGCGGGATCTGAACCCGGGGTTCACCAGTCATACCTTTTGATCCGACAGATGTTGGCTGTACATTCTCAACTATTGCCACGGGACCAGCTCCCTGGTTAGCTTCTTGATTTGGAGGAGTATAACCCAAAGGAAGGCCATAAGGAGGCCACTGAGCAGCTTGAAAGTCATTCCCATTCTTCAAGGATAACAGGAGTCTCATCATCTCGCTCATTTGTGCCTTCATGGCATTCATTTCATTTCTCATCTCAGGATCACCCTGACTGGAGTTACCGGGAGCTGAATGGTTCTGATTCTGTACCTCGAGGCCTGAGCCTGCCCCATTTCCATTCTCTGAGCCTGTAGCTGGATGACTCTGATTCTCTGTTGCTGGTTGAGGTTGATCGAGGTCACTTAAGATTGCCATTCCTCTGGCCTGTGAACGTGTCCAATACCGATGTAGTCGCACCAGCTTGCCTTATCTTCTGTTTGAGTTGAAATAATTTTATAAGCAAAAGAACAAATTAATGAATGCAATGTAATGCATATGATTTTTTTTATGTTATTTTTTGTTTATCGCGAGAACCACAGTGCAACTTGCTCTTGTCTTAAGCGCATATTCAAATATTTTCAAGAACATAACGCGACTGGGATCAACAAGCGGGATAAGCGTACTTCATTCAAGCATCATAACTTTAATCATTCAACGAGAAGAACAAGATACAATATCCTTAAATGTGCAATACAATGCCTTGAAAAGAAAAGTACAATATTCTTTAAGAAAAGAAAAATTACAATTTCCTAGTGAACATTCTAAAAAAGGAAAATTACATTGAATTAAAATCTAAAAACCTATTGCCTTCATCTTCTCTTCGTTCTTCTTCTTTTTGCTAACTGCAGCAGCTTCTCTTGCCCTTTCCATGAGTTCCTCAGTCAGAGACTTGCAGTACTCCACGAATTCATATACTCGCACCGGAGTGTTGTAAGGTAGCATCTCAGCTTCTGCCTTCCTCAACCTCTTGGGAACATCCCTCACCGCCTGGTTAGCCAACCACGCCAACTTGGAGAACTTGTTCTTCCACTGTTGAATTTCTGCCCTCAACTCAACTATGATCTCTTACTTTTCAATCCCACCCATTAGCTCGAAAAAACGGTGTTCCCAGTATTGACTCTCCTCTCTCACCTGTCGGTAAGCATCACTGATGTGCCTCAGATTCCTTCTTAGCTCATCTGAATTCTCTTGCTCCATCCTTAAAGCCTGCTGATATTCTCTAAGGATGTTCTCAATTGCACCTCTATCTTGTCTGATGCACCTTATTTGACTTTCAAGCTCAAACGCCACAGACTGAGACTCTTTCTTGAATTCCTCTAGTGATTTCTTTGCAGCTCTCTCGCTTTGCACAGACTTCTTGAACAGCTTCCTCCATTCGTTTGCTCTAACCACGGCCTCACCCACCTTGGCATTTGATCTTTTCAACTCATCTTTGGCACCTCTCATATATTTCTTCAATTCTTGATTACTTTCCTCTTCTTTCTTAAGTTTCTTGCTGCTTTCTTTGAGAGCTTCGGCCTTGCGCTCCTTCTCGCTCTCTAACTTTCTCTTCTCAGAAATTACTTTCCCCAACTTATCTTGCAAGGCTTTCTTTTCTTCCTCTACCTTGAACAAGGCAGACTTGACCTCACTTAGTTCTTTGAGACTTGGAACGTGAAGCTCTGGGACTTCTTTCCCAACTAACGATGAATTCTGACGAGGCGGACAAACATCTTGAATTCTTTGGTGGAGCCATTGGTAGAAAGTAACATCACCTGTTTTCTTTGTGATCTCCTCTTTATCCTTGTAAACTACACCCTCCCAAGCCTTTGAAATTTTCTGAAGCAAGCCTTGGTTCTTTGAATCTTCCTTATCGAGAAAAATTGGGGCCAACATGTCTTCAGTGGGTGCATTCTTCATAGGATACCTGTTGCGTCAAAGACACACTTAGAGCAAGTGTACTCTCTCGCAGAAGTAGTATAAAAGATATCGTCTCCACAGGGATTAATTAACACGTATCAAACTACTTAAGATTAATTATTATTTAGACGAACGAATGTTTGGTTGTTATAAAAACTAAAATAAAAAGAATTAAATAGCAAGAATTAAAATGTGAAGTTTAACCAATGGAGAGAAGTCTAGGGTCACGGTTTCACTTACAAGCTTCGATTCCTCTATGTCTAATTCTACCTGAATTCCTTGTTTTATTCAATTACCAATCCCTTTACTAAAACTATTAATCCGTTTGGTCATTCGCGATTAATATTCTTTTTCCTAAATTAACCCTTGTTTGGTCATGCAAGAATTTAAATCCAAGAAAAGCATAAAGAACAAAAAGGTTGAATGATTGGAAGACTAAATTAACGTTTGGTCATGCATTAATCTTAGTCTCAATTATCCTATAGGTCCACCAACTAATTGCAGTACGGTCGCTGATCAACTAATTGATTATGAACATGTAAAGGGTTGTCAATCCTAATTATGTGAATAAAACAATAGGATAATATTAATTGAAATAAAAACCAGGAATTCAAACCAGAAATTAGAACATAAAAAGGTCTCTAAACATGTAAGATCCACCTAAGACCCTAGAAGAGGATTTAGCTATCCATAGTGTTCGAGAACAATAAAATAAAATTAGGAGTCATAAATTACAGAGATAAAAATAACCCGGAATAGAGAAATTTCTGATCCTGCAAATTTCGTCTCCTTTTTCTGCTCCAGAGCTCTCTCACGATGTCAAGAATGGGTACCCAAAACTGTCTCCTCTATTTGCCGGCGGTACTGTTGCTTCTCGTCTTTCTTCTATTCTCACGCGGCTACTGTTTCTGTGTTGTTGTTCGACTTTTTCTCATTCACGTGTGCCGCGCTGTGTTCTCCTTTCTACTTTTAATTATCAAAATAATTCTTCTCCCTCCAATTGTCTTCTGTGTGCGGCTCTTTTATACATGATTGCCTAGGGTTGATTGAATTGCTTGTTGATCACGTGTGCCACCTTTCTCCTAATTCATTTTGGTTTGGGCTTCAGTTTATTTTCAACCATGCTGAGGTCTTCCAATTGGCCCAAACACACACATATATATAATATACATATATAATATTTATAAAATATTATATACATATATCAATAATATATATATTATTTGCATTTTTATCTTTTCTTCTTTCCTACAAAATATAGAGCAAATTTAGTCAACAATTTATATAATTGGTAATAATTGCTCTAAAAAGTAATCCAAAGTATCTCTAAAAAATGCACTAAATTAGAGTTTATCAACTCCCTCACACTTAACTTTTGTTTGTCCTCAAGCAAATTTTCTAGCTCAATAAAATTTTCAAACAAGTAATAGAGACAGCCAAATAAGGAACCCAAAATTTGAAGTACAATGACAGATAATAGACAATAGCACATATGAGGTGTCAAAAGGTTGCCCAATTAGAGGCTCATGTCCCTGAAGAATACATTTATGTGAACAATGGCACTCACTCACAATCTCTCTAAGTGTTTTGGGACTAGTGAAAATATACACTCAAGTTTCAACAAAATGCACATTACCATATGTTTGTAATTTGACCAAATCTCCACTAAATAGTTCACATGCATGCAAAAGATTGGGTTTCATGTGTTGTAATGGGGCCAGGGTGAATTCATGCAGGGTAGGAAATAAGAAAGAAGGGATAATCAAAGGGCTAAAAACAAGAAATGAATAGTAACATTTGAAATCAAATATGGAGCTCCTATCTATTTTACAATTTTTGCCCAAACTCCAAGTTAATTTCAGTTTCATTCTTCGCCCTTCTTTTTTCTATTAAGTCGACTCTTTTTGATTTGCTTTTTCTCTTGAGTAGACTCTCTTGTTCTTTTTCTTCTTTTTTTTTTTTTGGATTTGCCCTTTGGCTCTTTCATTCTCTTTCCTTTTTTTTTTCAAATTTTCTTCCTATTTTTTTTGGAGGAAAAGGTAAGTACATGATTTACTCTCTTTTTTTTTTCTGACAAGATAGACAACTAAAGAATAGGACAAAGTTTCAGTCCAAACAATATAGACAACTAAAAATATAGGACGAAATTGTAATTTTCAATAGTTGCTCCACATTTGATTCCAAATGGTTACCACAAACAAAAAAGAGAAAAATTATATCTGGGTACCAAAGAAAAAATATAACAATTAAGCTCAAAGGGGGCAACTAAGGGATAAATTCAACAAACGACTGAGGCCAGAAAAATACCTAAATTACCCAAATCGTTTTACATGATGCAAATCAACTTTCGCCTTGAAATGGTCAAAAGACAAATTCTAGAATGTAGCAAATTGGGAAACACACTCATAGAAAGAAAAGGGGTAAAAATTTATGATTTAGTATCAATCCCCTTATGAAGGCTCGGATCTCACATTTAGAAGCTAGTTCACAAAAAGTACTCAACAGGGACAAATGCTAATTATTAGCTTCCTAAGGACATCCTCACAGTTACAATCAAACACAAGTCTGTCAAGTCAATTAATTATGGGATCCCCTAAAGGCAAAATCTCTATATTTTTTTTTTTCAACTTGAAGCGTAAGCCGCTAAAATAAGCCAGAAAAAATGCTATCAACTTATACAGTGGGTATGTGCATTAATAGAGATGAATTGACAAAGTTAAACTCTACTCCCCCACACTAGCCTAAAGCATGGTCCTCAATGCAAAATATTAAATTGGCACAACAATAAATAAATGAGAGAGTAAGAGTGACTTCCCTGAGAGAGCTTGCAGTCTGAGCTTATTCCTAAAAACAAAACAAAACAAAACAAAAATGAGAGAAAATAAAACACAGGTTGCCTCCTGCAAAGCGCTTGTTTAACGTCCCGAGCCTGACGGTACTAGAGTCAGTCCTTGAGGGCAGTGACATAGCTCACTTGACTCAACCCTTCCTCAAAATGCTTCACACGCTGCCCATTGACCTTAAAAATGGTGCCATCTTCATGAGATACCTCAAGCACTCCATAAGGAAAAACTTGAGTAACAGTGTAGGGTCCATACCACCTTGAGCGTAACTTTCCTGGGAAAAGACGCAAACGTGAGTTATAAATTAAAACTTTTTCACCAACATGGAATTCACGCTGCTGGATGCGCTTATCATGCCACTTTTTAGTCCGCTCCTTATATAACTTTGCATTCTCATAAGCTCCCAGACGGAGCTCATCCAATTCATCGAGCTGCAGCAACCTATTTTCACCTGTAAGCTGAGCATCAAAGTTTAGAAATTTTAAAGCCCAAAGTGCTTTATGCTCTAATTCAACAGGCAAATGACATGATTTTCCAAAAACAAGACGATAAGGAGACATCCCAATGGGGGTTTTAAAAGCAGTTCTATAGGCCCATAGTGCATCATCAAGTTTCAAAGACCAATCTTTTCTTGATCCACTAACTGTCTTCTCTAAAATCCTTTTCAGCTCTCTGTTTGAAATTTCAACCTGGCCACTAGTTTGTGGATGGTAAGGAGTTGTCACCTTATGAGTGACACCATATTTGCTCAAAAGATTTTCAAATTGTTTATTGCAAAAATGGGTGCCACCATCACTAATAATTGCTCGGGGAGTGCCAAATCTTGTAAAAATATTTTTCTTTAAAAATCTCACTACCACCCGAGCATCATTAGTGGGTAAGGCTACAGCTTCTACCCACTTAGACACATAATCTACAGCAACAAGAATATATTGATTTGAAAAAGATTTAGGGAAGGGCCCCATAAAGTCAATACCCCATACATCAAATATCTCACAAACCAAAATGTTGTTTAAAGGCATCTCTTGACGCCTAGAAATATTGCCACTCCTTTGACAACTATCACAAGCTTTCACAAATTCATGAGCATCTTTAAATATAGTAGGCCAATAAAAACCACATTGTAAAACTTTATATGCAGTTCTATTTGGGCCAAAGTGGCCACCTACCTCTCTAGAGTGACAATGCTCAAGGATAGAAGTTACCTCATCCATAGGCACACAACGCCTAATAACCTTGTCTCCACATACTTTAAATAGGTAAGGGTCATCCCACAAGTACTGTCTAGCATCAGAAATTAATTTCTTCTTTTGCTGAAAAGAAAAATCAGGGGGAACAACCTTACCCACCAAGTAGTTGACAATGTCTGCAAACCAAGGAATAGTAGAAACAGCTAAAAGTCTCTCATCAGGGAAAACCTCCTTGATCTCCCCATCATTTGAGGCCTGCATCACACTATGGTCAAGCCTTGAGAGGTGGTCAGCTACAAAGTTCTCTGAGCCTTTCTTGTCTCTAATCTCCAAGTCAAACTCTTGTAGCAACAAGATCCACCTGATTAACCTGGGTTTTGCATCCTGCTTTCCAAGCAAATATCTAATGGCAGCATGGTCAGTATAAACAATAACTTTAGAAAGAACAAGGTAATGACGAAACTTGTCAAATGCAAATACTACAGCTAGTAACTCTTTCTCTGTGGTAGTGTAATTTCTTTGAGCATCATCAAGAGTACGACTAGCATAGTAAATGGTATAAAATACCTTATTCTTTCTTTGCCCCAAAACAGCCCCCACAGCAGTATCGCTAGCATCACACATAATTTCAAAGGGAAGCGACCAATCGGGGGCAACAACAACAGGGGCACTAATTAATTTTTCCTTTAAACAATTAAAAGCCTTCAAACAAGTGTCAGAAAAATCAAAAGCGGCCTCCTTAACCAAGAGGTCAGTCATAGGCTTTGCAATTTTTGAGAAGTCTTTAACAAACCTCCTATAGAATCCGGCATGGCCTAGAAAACTACGGACCCCCTTAACAGAATTGGGTGGGGGCAACTTTGCAATTACCTCAACCTTTGCAGGATCAACTTCAATGCCTCTAGTGGACACCTTATGTCCTAGAATAATGCAATCTTGTACCATAAATTGGCACTTCTCCCAATTGAGCACTAAATTGGTATCCCTGCATCTCTGCAACACTGAATTCAAGTTATGTAAACAATCCTCATAAGAGGATCCAAAGACGGTAAAATCATCCATGAATATCTCAATGCATTTTTCAACCAAGTCAGAGAAGATAGCCATCATGCATCTTTGGAAAGTGGCAGGGGCATTACATAAACCGAATGGCATCCTTTTATATGCAAATGTTCCATATGGGCAAGTAAAAGTAGTTTTTTCTTGATCTTCAGAAGCCACTGGTATTTGCAAATAACCGGAATATCCATCCAAACAACAATAATAATCATGACCTGCCACTCTCTCAAGCATTTGATCAATAAAGGGAAGGGGGAAGTGATCTTTTCGGGTGGCATCATTTAATTTTCTATAATCAATGCACATACGCCACCCGGTAGTTTTTCTAACTGCAATTAATTCATTTTTATCGTTCTCCATTACAGTAGTACCTCCCTTTTTAGGAACACATTGAACAGGACTTACCCACTTACTATCAGAGATAGGATAGATGATACCTGCATCAAGAAGCTTAATCACTTCCTTTTTGACCACCTCTTTCATGTTGGGATTGAGGCGGCGTTGAGGTAGTGCCCGGGGTTGGTAATCATCCTCCATGTAGATCTTGTGGGTGCAAATTGAGGGACTAATGCCTTTTATATCATGAATAGACCATCCAAAGGCTTCTTTGTTGGCCCTTAATACCCTCAAAAGCTTATCCTCCATGGTATCTGTCAAATCTGCAGAAATAATCACAGGCAAAGAGGAAGGGGGATGCAAGAAAGCATATTTTACATTTGAAGGAAGAGGCTTTAATTCAAGCTCAGGAGCCTCTTCAATTGAAGGTTTGGGATTTGGAGTATTACCCCATTCCAATTCCTCAAATCTATGGTTACTCCAATTTTTGTGAGGGTGGTGAGCCTGCAAAAACATTAAGAACTCTTCTTCCTCACCACCCTGCAATATGCCAAGTCCCTGCAAAGTAAGTACTTTTTCTAGAGGGTCCTGAATTCTAAAATCATCAAAACTTTCAGAGGTAACCACATCATTAATATCCATAGCTTGAATAAAATTACAAGAAGCAAATGAGGAGGGATTTTTTAATGAGTTCAAGACTTGAAATACAACTTCCTCATCTCCAAATCTTAAAGTCAATTTTCCCTGCTGAACATCAATTAAGCTTTTTCCTGTAGCTAAGAACGGACGCCCCAAAATAATTGGGACTTCCTCATCTTCTTCCATATCCAATACAACAAAATCAGCAGGGAAAATAAACTTATCAACTTTAACTAAAACATCTTCTACCACTCCACGGGGGTGGGCAATGGATCTATCAGCTAGCTGCAAAGTGACGTTAGTAGGATGTGGTTCCTGCAAACCAAGCTTTCTAAAAACAGAAAAAGGCATCAAATTTATACTTGCTCCTAAATCACATAAAGCCTTTTCAAAATGAGAGTTACCAATTGTACAAGGAATAGTAAAACTACCTGGATCTTTAAGCTTAGGTGGTAACTTTTTTAGAACTATAGCAGAACATTCCTCATTAAGCCTAACTGTCTCAAAGCCTTCTAACTTCCTTTTGTTAGAAATAATTTCTTTTAAAAATTTGGCATATTTAGGCATTTGAGCAATAGCTTCAGCAAAAGGGATGTTGATATCCAATTTTCTAAATATTTCAAGAAATTTGGCAAATTGCTTATCATGCTGCTCATTTTTAAGTCTTTGAGGATAAGGAACATTTACCTTTGCTTGCTCATATTTTTCCCTTTCCTTTTTGCTTTCCTCAGAAGTGCTCCCCTCAGCGGGAGCTTGTATTTCTTTCTGGGGCGCCCGCCCGTCTTGATTGTTTTCTTGAACCAGCTCCTTGCCACTCCTAAGAGTGACAGCCTTGCAATGCTCATTTCTTGGATTAGGCTCGGTTTGGGTAGGCAGTGAGCCTTGAGGCCTTTGAGACAACACAGTAATGAGATTTGAGATTTGACCCTTCAGGCTTCCAAATTCGTTGTTCATGGCTCCCTCCAAGCTTCCAAATTTTTCATTAGTCTGCTGCATAAACCTTGTCAACACATCATTGGTATCCAACTTTTTCTCCTCTTGCCTTTGCACATGTGGAGGCTTATAGGAGTTCGAACTTTGCTCCTTTTGTTGTCCTCCCCAAGAGAAATTAGGGTGATTTCTCCAACCCGGATTGTAAGTGTTTGAATAAGGGTCATTTTGGGTCCGGTTGGAATTCTGAACATAATTGGCCTCTTCAGTTGAAGTTGTTGGCCGGCCCTGTGCTTTTATCAGTTCTTCAATGGATTGCAACCTCTCATCAGTCCTGTCCATGTAATTGGATAAAACACCCATGCACGGGTGTCCAACTTTTTCCATGTATCTAACTAAAGCATCTTGCATACCAGGCCTTAACTCACCTTTCTTCTGACCAAGATAGTTGACTTCTTCAGTTAGGTCTCCCCAGAGGTTATTCGTGATGTCACTAGTGGAGGTAATTATTGGAGTAGATTGAGCTTGTACCTTCATCAAAGATTGCATCTGTTTAGAGAGAGCATCCAGCTTTATGTTAACACTAGTGTCATCTTCAACCTTGTAGATCCCAGCTGATTTCTTAATGTGTCTGTCACTTGTCTCCCATTGGGCATTATCGGCTGCTATCTCTGCAATTAAGTCATATACTGTCGCAGGTTCCCCATTCATTAGAGAGCCCCCACAAGCCATATTAATAATTCCCCTATTTTGAGAAGATAATCCGTTGCAAAAATATTCAAGCAATTGCCACTTCTCAAATCCATGATGTGGACAACTTCGGAGTAAGTCTTGAAATCTTTCCCAAGCTTCATGCAAAGATTCTTGCTCGAGTTGAGCAAAGCTGATTATTGCACCTCGGATCTTAGTAGTCTTACCTGGAGGAAAATATTTGGTCAAGAATTTTTGCTTCAGTTGATCCCAAGTGGTAATGGACTCAGCAGGTTGAGAGTCTAGCCAAGCAGATGCCTTGTCAGCCAATGACCATGGAAACAATCTCACTCTAATGGCATCAGGAGTGACACCATTACAAATTACTGAGTCTGCCACCCTCAAGAAGTTTCTAAGATGGGTGTGTGGGTCTTCTGTTGGTGCACCTCTGAACATAGTCGAATTCTGAACCATTTGAATCAAACTGGGTTTGAGCTCAAAGTTAGTAGCTTGCACAGGTGGATTGACTATGCTTGTAGTGATATTTGCTGTGGGAGTAAAGTAGTCCCGAAGAGTTCTTCTCGGATTGGCAGCCATCACTCTTGTCTTTTTTCTTATCCTTCGAGCAGTTCTTTCAATTTCTGGATCAAAAACCAAAATAGGCTCCTGGGAGCGGGTGAGCATGCACTAGTAATAGTAATAAAAATAAAACTAACTAATAAAATAAAACTAAATATAATTTTTTTTTTCTTTTTATTAAATTAAAACAAGAATTAAAATAAATGTCTAAAGCAATAAAAAATCTTTTTCATTTAATATTATTAAATTAATCCCCGGCAACGGCGCCAAAAACTTGTTGCGTCAAAGACACACTTAGAGCAAGTGTACTCTCTCGCAGAAGTAGTATAAAAGATATCGTCTCCACAGGGATTAATTAACACGTATCAAACTACTTAAGATTAATTATTATTTAGACGAACGAATGTTTGGTTGTTATAAAAACTAAAATAAAAAGAATTAAATAGCAAGAATTAAAATGTGAAGTTTAACCAATGGAGAGAAGTCTAGGGTCACGGTTTCACTTACAAGCTTCGATTCCTCTATGTCTAATTCTACCTGAATTCCTTGTTTTATTCAATTACCAATCCCTTTACTAAAACTATTAATCCGTTTGGTCATTCGCGATTAATATTCTTTTTCCTAAATTAACCCTTGTTTGGTCATGCAAGAATTTAAATCCAAGAAAAGCATAAAGAACAAAAAGGTTGAATGATTGGAAGACTAAATTAACGTTTGGTCATGCATTAATCTTAGTCTCAATTATCCTATAGGTCCACCAACTAATTGCAGTACGGTCGCTGATCAACTAATTGATTATGAACATGTAAAGGGTTGTCAATCCTAATTATGTGAATAAAACAATAGGATAATATTAATTGAAATAAAAACCAGGAATTCAAACCAGAAATTAGAACATAAAAAGGTCTCTAAACATGTAAGATCCACCTAAGACCCTAGAAGAGGATTTAGCTATCCATAGTGTTCGAGAACAATAAAATAAAATTAGGAGTCATAAATTACAGAGATAAAAATAACCCGGAATAGAGAAATTTCTGATCCTGCAAATTTCGTCTCCTTTTTCTGCTCCAGAGCTCTCTCACGATGTCAAGAATGGGTACCCAAAACTGTCTCCTCTATTTGCCGGCGGTACTGTTGCTTCTCGTCTTTCTTCTATTCTCACGCGGCTACTGTTTCTGTGTTGTTGTTCGACTTTTTCTCATTCACGTGTGCCGCGCTGTGTTCTCCTTTCTACTTTTAATTATCAAAATAATTCTTCTCCCTCCAATTGTCTTCTGTGTGCGGCTCTTTTATACATGATTGCCTAGGGTTGATTGAATTGCTCGTTGATCACGTGTGCCACCTTTCTCCTAATTCATTTTGGTTTGGGCTTCAGTTTATTTTCAACCATGCTGAGGTCTTCCAATTGGCCCAAACACACACATATATATAATATACATATATAATATTTATAAAATATTATATACATATATCAATAATATATATATTATTTGCATTTTTATCTTTTCTTCTTTCCTACAAAATATAGAGCAAATTTAGTCAACAATTTATATAATTGGAAATAATTGCTCTAAAAAGTAATCCAAAGTATCTCTAAAAAATGCACTAAATTAGAGTTTATCAATACCCAAGCTATCTGATGGTGAGAGAAGGATTGTAATTGATGTAGCCTTGGGTTCCCATTAAGGGCACATTCTGGAAATTGCCACACCGGAACAGTATGGAAGGCCTATCTTTCCAACACGGATGATTGAACCAACAGACTTTGAGAGCACTGAGATTCCCTAAAGTGTGTACCCATTCTTGTGCACTTCTGGCTTCTACCTCACAACTCAGGGCATAATCTACCAAGTCCGCAGCTTTCGTCTTATGAGTGACAACATGGTTGAGGAACTAGGTGTAGAGAACATGGAAAGAGCAAGCAACCTTCTTCTTTCCTTACACACGGTGATGGGTGAAGGAATAGTAGGTATCTGCAAGAATTGCTGGTACAGGGTTAATCGGATTTTCTTTACTTATGAATGCTAGAAAAAGCCCAATGGCGGTCTCATCAATGAACTTCTCGACCTGAGGGAAAAGGACGATCCCGAAAGTAGTTAGGGCTAACAGCTGCTTGAAAGGACCCCACTTCTTATTCTGGGCATAGAACTTCAATAAACCTTCGAAATAACTTAGCGGGAAACCCCTGATACGGTTCTTCTTTTCCTTATGAAGCCCTAATTCCTTCACACTGACTTGCAACAACAACGAGAGTCTCTGGTCTGAGTACCGATGTTTCTGATATTGGTAAGGTGCTAACTCTGACTTTGAGAACCCCAGAATCTGTTCATACTCCTCGAGAGTTGGTGATAACTGAAAGTCTTTGAAGAGGAAACATCGAGTGTCCGGATCATAGAATCGGCTCAGGGCCATAATAGCACTCTCTTGGACTTCTAATTGCAACAATCTGAGGAAGTTACCATAAGCCTTCCCGAATAAATCCCTCTCCTCCGACCCCATCAAGGAGACAAACTCTTTCAAACCCTCTACATGTATTCTCCTAATAACCGGAAGCCTTGAATTAAGTACAATCTCGCTTCTTGATCCCATGTTGCTTTATCTTTCCCGCTTAAGACAAGATTCCAAGTTACTTTACAATCCCGGCAAACAACTTAGATGCATGATGAATGATTTTTCAAGATTGGATTTTATTTAATGCAGATGATGCAAATGATGCAATGATGCAATGATGCCCTTTTTTGTGTTTTTGCATGGAGTGGTATTTTTGAATTTGCAACCTATATGCCACCTCACATAGGCATTTATTGAAAAGGGAAAAGCATATCCTTTTGATTTTTTTTTGAAAATTTTGAGGGAAAAAATTTTGACTAAACTGAATGCGACAATGCAGCACACAATTTGGAACGCCCTTGTGACTTAAAAGGGGGAGAAACCTATGATCTAAGGCATTTTAGGGGTGATCTTTCCATGTAGCTCTATTCGCACCCTCACAAAGGTCATCAGAGCCACAGTCTCTTTCACGAAATTCCTCGTAAATGCAGCAAACTGCTAGGTACAAGGCATCATGAAAGAGCACAACTCTGATTGAAACTTTCGCCAGTAGCCAAACGGACAAAGGTCCTGATGGGCTCTTGCTACTTGAATCCACTCATCCTAAGATACTCTCACAGACCTGGGTTATGGTCTTTCTCTCAAAGCATATTATCTCAAGGTACAACTGTGTGTGTGAAGGGCATTTCCTTAAAAACTACCCCACCTGCAAATGAAAATCCAGAACAGTCCAGACAATAGCATGTTGTCTACCCTAGGGTTCAATATCAATCCAATATGAACTAGCCTAGTGTTTCAACAACAATCAAGTGCATTGCTTACCTCAAGAAAGGGAGCCAAGAAGAGGGGAACATAATTGGGATTGGCGAAACGCATGAGGGTACTAAGCACATAAGCAAAGAGGAGGAAGGAAAAACAAACATGGAAGAAAAGAAAACAAATGCACGTGCATACAACATGATAAGAAAGAAAAGGAAACCGAAAGGGATAGAAGCAAACAAGGTATCCAAATCAAATCACAAACCACACATTTAATTAATTAGGCTTGACCCACTTAAAAAGGAAACGTCCCCAGTGAAGTCGCCAGCTGTTGCGCCCGAAAAAGTCCCTGAGGGGATCTTTCTTCGTTTACAACTTTTTTAAAACAATGAAGTCGCCACCAATATTTTTTATAAGGAAAATATTGAAGAAAAACCTTTTTGGAAAGCGAATGGCCTTTTGGAAACCGGAAAATTTGGGTTCGGGGGTCGGTTAGGCATGGGGAAGGTATTAGCACCCCACACCTCCTTTCTACCGAAAGGGAACCTTTAATTAAACGTGTAGTTTTAAATGTTGATTTGGAAAATACTTAAATTTGCTTCTTTATTGATAAGGGAATGAGAAGACTTAATGAAAATTTTTATTTTTGGCGCTCGACGAGAGTTAGCCTCTCGCTCCTACGTATCTCCCGGTGCGATGGAGAATTCAAAGCTACGTAGTTCTTGGTTTGTCTTTCTTTTGAAAAGGTTTTTGTCTTTTATCTTTTTAGTGAGTTTTCGAAATAGGACGAGCATTTAGTGAATGATTAAACTAACCAAGGTTATGGGTAATCACCGCTAAGTGTTCTTGAAAATGAGAGTCACCACCGCCAGTCAGACGAACAAAGGTTCTGATTGACTATTAGTAGCAACTCGTTTTTTATTTGCTCTTTTGAAAGTGGTTTTCGAAAGAGATTGATTGGCACGAATGATCAAACTAACAAAGGTTATGAGTGATCATCGCTTGTTGTTCTTTCGGGAAAAAGACATTGCTACCAATGGCTAGACGAACAAAGGTTCTGATTAGCCACTAGCGACAATGGGTTTGAAAATGATTCTTGAAAGGAGAATGTTTTTGTTCTGAAAATGATCTTGGTTTGCAAAAGTGATTTTTTTTTTGTTATGAAAATAACTCTTTTCTTTTTGTTATGCAAATGCTAATTTTTTATGGTTGCACTTGACGAGATTGTGGCTCGCTCCTACGTATCCCCAATGGGAATCAAAGCGACGTAGTTCTAACGAGCCTTGAAAGTGAAAGTCTTTTTGCTTTGGTTTTGAAAAGTGAAGGGCGTTCATAATGATCAAACTAACAAAGGTTATGGGTGATCATTACTAAAACCCACTTAAGTGCATGTAAAAATCTCTTTTGAAAGATGAAAGCCTTCATGATGACCAAACTAACAAAGGTTATGGGTGGTCAACACTAACACTTGCTATGGCTTTTGATGCTTAGGAAAATATCTTTTGAAATTGAAAGCATTCATGATAATCAAACTAACAAAGGTTATGGGTGATTATCACTAGTAGCTTATGCATATGAAAACATCCCTTTTTTGAAATTTAGGTTCTTAGGACAACCAAACTAACAAAGGTTATGGGTAATTGTCACTAGTCACCATTTTCATGCTAAGCTATTTAGAAAAGAAAACAATGAATGCAAGAAGATTTGGAGATTCAAGCATGGCACAATCATTGAAATCGAATCCTTGGGCAAACAACAACATGGACATAACTTGCAACTAATCTCATTTGAATTCTTGAGCAAATATTAGCCTAGACTACACATATAGGACCACAACACATAAATAGGCAAAGAAGGAACTTGAATTGGGCATTAAGCAAAAATGCAAGAGTAGGCAAGATTGAACCTAAATGCACATCTAATGGAAGATGCTAGGCGAGGACCATACTCAAATATTTCTACAAAACGCAAGGGAATCTAAATGCACATCTAGTGGAAGATGTAATGTATGGAATGGACCTATCTAAGTATTGATGATACAATATGTGAGTAAACAAGGAAATTGCAAAGCACAAGCGAATTCAAAAGAGTAGCCTCAAGCATGATCATTGGCAAACCATAATCAAGCAAGTCATCTTAGCACTCAAAGCATCAAAGCATGTTGAATCACTTTGGGTAATCTTTGGTACTTGGGATATGCTCAAGTGCATAAGTGTCAAATCCTCTTACCAAATCATCAACACAAACATGATTTTCAAAGCAAGCAACTAAAACAAACGCAAACCCCAATTGTTTACCAAATCACATTTTATTTCACTAAAACATCAAAATCAAACAAAACCCTAGCTTTACTTCATGGGAGTTCAAGTAACCATCGCAAATCAAGCCTAAACTCAAACATTTGCAAGATTAGACAACCAAACACATCCAAATCCATGAATCCTAATTCTTCTAAGACATGCGAAATGAACAATAGCACAAATCACCATTTTATTCATGAAAATGCAAGCAATAAGTGAAATAGCACCAACACACAATTTATTCCAAGAGGGAGAAGCATTTCAAGCACCGAAGCCTCCCAAAGTGCTTGTCAAAATGCTTGAAATGCATTTCTCCTTCAACAACAACAATTATACTAACATATTAACATAAGATGTAACTTTAAATGTAATGAAATGCTTGATATGCAAAACAAATTGATGATCTACATTTTTTATGCTAAAACTTTGATGATGATGCTAGGATTCAAGAAAATACCTTAACTCCAAGCTAAATAAGCAAGAGATAAGATGAACGAGTGCTAAACCACTTGAATCTACTCTATAGTCTTCAACTTTGGGCTTGATTCTAGAGATTTGGAGATGAACCTTTGAGAAGAATGCAAGAATGATGAGGGATCTAGTGTAGGAATGGACTTGAAGGTTGATTTGAGATGAAAAATGAAAAGAATGAAGTGAGGGAGTGAGAGAGATTTCGTGGAAGAGAGGAAGAATGAGAAGTTTTTGTGTGCTAGGGTTTTAGTCTAGGAGAATGAGAAGCAAAAGAAGATTGTGATGTGTGGAAATGAGAAGGTATTTATAGAGTTATTTTAGGTTTAGGGGTAATTAGGTCATTGTTTTTATTAGGTGCTCTAGGATTGGGTTTTAAATTTGAATGAAGGGCTAGGATTAGAAATCACTTGGATTGTGGGTAGTGAGAAAACACAAAATGAGAGTGAGGGAGAGTGACTATGCGCATAAGGAGAGAAAGAGAGAGAATTTGTGTGAAAAGAAAAACCTATTTTGGGAATGGAGGCTCATATGTGATGTGGGGTAAAAATAGGGTTAAGGGTATAATTGAGATGGAATGTTACCAAAGAAGTAATTTTGTATTTTTTTTGTGAAGAGGTGAGTGTGAGAGGGTGGGGTTATTTACCAAAGAGGGCATGAATCTTCATGAGAGTGAGTGAGAATTGGTGATATGCACCAAAGGAGAAGGTTTAAGGATGGTACAAGGCATATTCCTTCAAGATAAGGAATAATAGTACAATAGAAGAGTGTGGAAGAATTTTGTGAGAGAGCGAGAGAGAGAGAGAATTCGTATGAAGCAAGGGAGAGGAGGAAAAAACTTGTTTTTGGTCTTTTGTCTTATTGATGACTCTTCCTTCTTTTTGAATTTTGAATTTTGAATTTTGAATTTTGGGGCATGGAGTGAAAATGCATCTATTAAAAATGTGTCATATATATTTGAGCACCATAAAATATTCCCTCTAGTTATTCTAGACAATAAAAATTGTCATTTGGTAATTGGGGAATATTTAATGGTCTTTTTTTGGTTTTTTTATGCACTAAAAATGGGGAAAATGCATTTTTAATTATTTTGGACTAGGATTTTCTTTCCCAAAATTATACAAAAATTACCCTTGGTAGAGTAACATGTATGCCACGTCCTTGACCTGGTCTTGGTCCAAAAATAATTAATTTTCCTTTATTTAAATGCCCAAAAATGCAAAAAAATGCACTATTTTATTTTCTAAAATTTCTAAAAATTAAGAAAAATGTTTTTGGGTGCCAAAAATTAATAATGATCAATAAATGGTCTTTTTGAGAATAAATACACGTGCCAAATGACAAGGGCACAGAGCAGCTCACGCCGTTACGACTGGCGCGCGCGCGTAATTCCAATAAAAATGCGAAATAGGGGACGAACACACGTAAATGCACCAATCCACTATTTTCCACACATTATGAATTACCTTATTGCTCTATTCTTTCCTGAAAAAAAAAATGTTTTTGACTTGGGCGGACAAAATTGGGGTATGACATTCCCTAAAATTAAACAAACAAATTAATTAGTACAAGTCACAAACAAAATGAAGAATAAAAAACCAAAGATGCAAATCCTTCCTATTAAATACATTAATCAGAATACGTATATTCTAGACATTAAATTCAAGACAAGAAAATCGTTAGATAGGGGAAATCACAGATGTATATTCTACCCCCTCAAGTCTTCAACCATCCGATGCACTAGCACTCACCACCAAAGGGATCTTCACAAGACTGCTCCCTGTTGGAAACAAAACCTTCAAGCTTTGAAACTGAGTCACCATAAATATAAAAATATGTGAATCAAAACAGACCAAATTGAATTGATGAACAACTACTTTGTAATTCATTTCTCCCAAGGCATGGCTTCAGATTATAACAGAGACTGTTTGCAGCTTAATTGCTTGAAAGACAACTGTCAGCAGATGTAAATTTATATACATGACCGAACAATCACATCCCGTGATTCAAATTTATAATCCAGTTCAACAATAGTCAACAAATAATTATCCAGTTCTAGACATGGCACAGTCAAATCAAGGAAATCAAATTCAAATCCATCAGGAATCAGTGGCGGACCTGGCTTACATCCAGGGGGTTCAGTTGAACCCCCTGGAATTTTTTTTTGCACTTACCACCCTATATAAATAGCCTAAATCGATCTTCTGAAATTTTAATTTTGACCCCCCTGAAAATTTTAAATTGTACTAATAGACTAAGTTTTGCACCCATTTGACACTGGCCTTAAAAAATTTGACACCCCTAACCCCGACGTCCTGGGTCCGCCACTGTCAGGAATGCATTGGATGGAATGGAAAATCTGGACAAATTAGTAATCCTTTTGTTAAGGACTAGTGAGGCAAGAAATTCCATAATCTAAAAGGTTCAAGCAAAAGCATTTTCAACAATCACAAGCGGTACACCAACCACCAAAACAAAAAAAACAATTGCTAGAGTTAAAACACTTCGAAAATGACAAAGCCATGATGTGAATCACGCATACCGTGTTCTGTCTCAATGGGGGCCTAAGAGCCAACTGATCAAATGTCATGCATTCACCACCAGCCTTTCCTATTCTAGCCTTTTGCCTTTTGTAATTGTAGGTGCATTCATCCTAATCCTTATATCTATATACAAAAGAATGAATTTGAAATTACTTAATTAGATGATGTTGGCATCATTCTGGGCTACCCATGGCCCAACAACATTCCCTTGCCCGGGCCTATTTGATTTGCAAAATGAGAGATGTGATAGGCGATACTGTGAACAATATAATGTGAACCAGTTAGCATGGTGGTGCTAGCAACAGCTCAATTACACACTGACTTTTATCAAACAAAAAGTCAATAAAAGAAGAAAGGTTATATATTATGAGAGTCAAAACATTCAAGTAAAGAATATTTCATTTACCTTAAGCTTTCTTTACTTATCTTCAATCATGTTGATAAAGAAGGTTAACAATACAAAATGATTACTTATCTTTAAAAAAGTAAAACAAAATAAGATTTGATTCACACACACCTTAATCCTCTTGAGTAGTTCATATCATGTCATCCCGGGCATGGAATAATGAGTCATTATCATATTAACCTTAACACCCTGAAATCCTATACATCAAAACAACAACATAAGCACCATAAATAATGATTCTTTCTAAAGCGAAATTTAAAATTTGAAATTTTCTTACATGAAAAGACTAATGGAGCTCATGTCACGATCCAACCACAGAGATTGTAAAGCTCTAGTTCCACTGTCAACAACTGTCACTGCATAAATCATGTTCCATCACCTTGAGATGAAGGAAAATCACACAAGATGCGCCCAAGGTTACAAACACAATGGCTGCATTTGTAATATAATTAGTAATAATATAAAGATAAACTTAAAAACGAAATCATTCACCCTAACACCAAACAAACATAAAACAAATCATAAACAAATCCTAAATCCTAAACGAAATCGCACAACCCACAAATCAAACAAACACAAAGTACCCATTGTTAGGGTTGACTACAAATCGCACAACCTCAACAACCCACAAATCAAACAAACACAAAATACCCATTGTGTTCTTGAATCAAGAGATGAAGACTCTTACCCTAACAATAGTGTTCTTCTCTGGGGTTTTCGGCCAGCGGGCATCAAGATCAACGACGATGGTTGTACGTAACAGCCGCGAACTGAGTGTCGCCATTCCTCTGTTTTTGCGTAGGGAAGAGAGCGTTTAGTGCGTTGAGGTTCACGAAGGAGAGAAACAACGAATTAGGGCAACCGGCAATAGAGGGAGGGAGAAGAAGAGAGCGTTGAGGTTCGCAAAGGTGGGGTGAGAGAGTTCTGAGGACAAGGAAAACGGAGAGTGAAAGAGCGAGATGTTCAGGGTGAGAGAAAGAGAGCTAAGAACGAGATCTGAGAGTTGAGAAAGAGACGCGAGTGAGAAGAGTGTTTTGTAGCCTCGTGGGGGAGAAGAGTGAGATAGAGTGTGGGTTGTGCGAGGGATTGGGAAATAGGAAAAAGAGGGTTTATACATTTAGCATCGGTTGTTTGTAACAGCCGATGCTAAATGTTCCTGAGCTGGACATTTAACATCGGTTATTACAAACAACCGATGTTAAATGTCCAACTCAAGAACATTTAGCATCGGCTGTTACAACAACGATGTTAAAGGTCTAACGTGAACTAAAACTTTTGCTCCTAATTTTAAAAATGCCACCGGTTACACATTTAGCATCGGTTATTCAAATAACCGATGCTAAATGGTGCTTTTTAATGTCAAATTTCCACTAGTGGGGTAATGGCAGCCTCGGCCATTAATTAGATGGAGCGATTATTTCTCTCAAGTTATGTATGTCGCCTTTAGGACAGTTTACTAGGACTCGGCCTAGATCGAACTCGCCCTTCAGGGTAATGCCAGCTTCGGCCATTAATTAGATGGAGCGTTTATTTCGCTCAAGTTATGCATGTCGCCTTTAGGATAGTTTACTAGGACTCGGCCTAGATCGAACTCGCCCTTCAGGGTAATGCCAGCTTCGGCCATTAATTAGATGGAGAGTTTATTTCGCTCAGGTTATGTATGTCGCCTTTAGGATAGTTTACTAGGACTCGGCCTAGATCGAACTCTCCCTTCAGGGTAATGGCAGCTTCGACCATTAATCTTTATGATTTCAAATCCCGAAGGTATTTTTAGCCCTTTGGACAGTTTACCGGGGTTCGTCCCGGATCGATCTCGTTCCAAAGGGTCGCGACTACCTTGGTTGCTTTGAAGTCGGGATCCGGTTTAGCATGGAGCCTTGGGGCGATCGTTTGTCCGATCCCCAAGGTGTTCCCTTCAACCTCGAAACTCTAATTTGCTAATGATGAAGAGCAAGTAAGATGTATTAGATGGGGACATGTTTACAAAATTGGAATACAATGCGCCCTTAGACACGGATAGCAACTAGCTATAATATTTCTTAAGTTTCGTAGCATTCCCTGTCCGGGGGATTGCTTTCCCCTCAAGGGTCTCCAACTCGAAAGCGCCGCTACCGGTCTTAGATGTGACCCGGTAGGGTCCCTCCCAATTGAGGGCGAGTTTCCCTTGGGCGGCGTTCTTCAAACCAACGTCGGCTCTCCGAAGCACTAGATCGCCGACTTCAAAATCCCTCGAGACAACCTTTGAGTTGTACTGGGTTGCCATCCTCTGTTTGACCATTGCTTCCTTGAAGGAGGCTCTACCTCGGATTTCTTCTACAAGGCCGAGCTCTTCCCTCAAGGCCTAGTTATTATCATCCGGCGACTTTGGATCGGTTGTTCTCCAGCTTAGTTCTCCGACTTCAGCCGGGATGACAGCCTCGCTCTTATAGTTGAGTCGGAAAGGTGTTTCCCCTGTAGAGCTCTGAGGGGCGGTCCTGTAAGCCCACAAAACATAAGGAAGTTCTTCAACCCAATTCCCTTTGGCATCGTCAAGCCGCTTCTTCATCCCGTTGAGGATTACTTTATTGGCAGCCTCGGCTTGCCCATTGGTCTGGGGGGTGCTCTACCGAGGTGAAACAGTGTTTAATTTTAAGATCGGCCACGAGCTTCCTGAAGCCTTTGTCAGTGAACTGGGTTCCGCTATCAGCCACCACTACTTCGGGGATCCCGAACCTGATCATGATGTTTTTCTTGAAAAACTTCATGCAGTTCTTTGCATAGATAATGGCCAAAGGTTCAACTTTGATCCATTTTGTAAAGCAATCCACTGCTATTATCAGGTATTTGACCTGACCGGGGGTAGTCGGGAAGGGCCCCAAGAGATCGATCCCCCACCATGCAAAAGGCCACGAGGAGGTAAGGCAGGTTAGCTCGGTAGAGGGGCCACATGGACGTTGGCATGGATCTGACATTTCCGGCACTTTTTCACGTAGTTCTTAGCATCGGTTTCCATGGTCGGCCAAAAGTAACCTGCCCTTAAAGCTTTCCGGGCCAGTGACCTTCCTCCTAGGTGTTGTCCACAAATTCCTTCGTGAATGTCGGCTAGGACGTAATCTGCTTCCGCTCCTTCAATGCATTTCAACAATGGTGAAGAGAAGCTTCTCTTATAGAGGATCCCGTCAATCACGGAGAAGGACGATGCCTTCCTCCTGATCAGTTTAGCTTCACGGGAGTCTGGAGGCTCGTCCCCCGACTCAATGTACCCCATTATTGGCACGATCCAGCCCTTGCTTTCCTCAACTACACATATAGATGAAGCGAGCTCCGGGTCGGGATGGACACTAGGTTTATTAAGCGTTTCCTGGATTACAGAACGGTGGTTTCCTAGTACTTTGGTGCTGGCGAGTTTGGAGAGAACATCTGCCCTCGTATTTTCCATTCTTGGAACGTGCTTAACCTCTGCTGACTCGAACCGAGCCAGCAATTCCCGAACTCGGGTCAAATATTTCTGCAAGGTCGGATCCTTGGTCTCATATTGCTTCCCAATCTGTGAGACCACCAGCAAAGAATCGGTGTCGGAGATCTAGGGCAAGCTTGAGTCTTGCGATGCAAGCCTCGTATTCTGCCTGGTTATTTGAAGTCGGAAATCCGAAGTTGAGAGAAACCTCGATTACGACGTCGGTCGGATTTTCCAACATCAAACCAACCCCAGTACCTTTTGGATTTGAATATCCATCTACGTGTAGCGTCCATAACTCTCCTTCCGGGTCGGCGGGAGTCATTTCTGCGACGAAATCAGCGAGGGCCTGAGCCTTCATCGTCGTTCTAGATTCGTACTTGATCCCAAACTCGGAGAGCTCAACTTCCCATTTAATCATTCTACCGGTCAGATCAGGTCGATGTAGGATTTGACGGATAGGATGGTTCGTCTATACCGCGACTTGATGAGCAACAAAGTAAGGTCAGAGGCAACGTGCCGCAATAATCAAAGTGAGGGCAATTTTTTCAATTTTCTGATACCGGATCTCGGGTCCTTGCAGCGCTTTGCTTACAAAATACACCGGCCTTTGACCGGCCCCAGTCTCACGGATGAGAACAGCGCCTAACGCCTCTTCCGCGATTGCCAAGTAGAAGTATAGGGTTTCACCCTGGTTGGGTCGAGTTAGGATCAGAGGCTAGGATAGAACCTTCTTGAGTTAGGTGAGGGCCTCATCCAGCTCCGTGGTCCACTCAAATTTCTCTTCCTTCTTTAGCAACTTGAATAATGGGAGTGATTTTAAGGCAGCGTTTGAAATGAAGCGAGATAGGGCAGCGATCATGCCATTAAGCTTTTGAACTTTATTCCTAGTAGTCGGCGTGCGCATTTCGGTTACAGCCTGACACTTATCTGGGTTGGCCTCAATGCCTCTTTCTGTGAGGTAGAATCCGAGGAATTTTCCAGCTCGGACGCCAAAAGTGCATTTTTTTGGGTTTAATCTCATGTTCTTCTGAACCTCCACAAAAATATCTTCGAGGTCGGCCACGTGGAGACCCTCCTCTTCACTTTTCGCGATCATATCGTCGAGATAGACTTCTACGATACGTCTGATCTGCTTTCGAAACACCTTATTCATCATTCTTTGATACGTGGCTCCGGCATTTTTTAATCCGAATGGCATAACCCGGTAACAAAAAATTATCGCGGTCAGTCATGAAGGCGGTTTTCTCCTAATCGGAAGGGAACATCAAATTTGATTGTAACCGGAGTAGGCATCCATAAAAGACAATAAATGAAAACCTGAAGCATTATCCACTAGGCGATCAATGCTAGGAACAGGAAAGGCGTCCTTCAGACAGGTCTTATTAAGATCGGTGTAATCAATGTACATGCGCCATTTTCCATTACTTTTCTTAATGAGTATAGGTTTGGAGAGCCAAGTTGTATACTTGACTTACGTTACAAAGTTTGCATTAATTAAATCGTCCACGGCTTTAGCTGCATCAGACGCTTTCTCTCCACTCTGAGCCCTTTTGCGCTGGGCGGCCCATTTGGCTTCGGGGTTAATAGCTAGTTGGTGACAAGCAACCTCCGGTGGAATCCTGGCCGGGCATGTCTTTCGCCGACCAAGCAAAAAGGTCGGCATGAGCTTTCAAACATCGTGCGAGTTCAGCCTTCACCTCCTCAGAAAGATCGGAACTGATCTTGACAGTTTTGGTTGGGCCGTCCCCTAGCTGGGTTTCAACGAACTCCCCATCGGGTTGAGGCCGTTTGATTTTCCTTTTCAGTTCCCGGGTCAGCTCATCGTCATTCTCCTCCTCCGAGCTGTCCGGATCGTACCTAGCATCTAGGTCCGTCATGTTGACCTCGACAGCCCTGCCATTTCCTTTCTTCTTCGAGCCTCTCCAAACTTCTTCAGGGGGATCCCCTTCCTCACTAGCCTTCTTGTCCTCCTTCATGTGCAGATAAAAGCACCTCTCGGCGGACTCCAGGTCGGCGTTGAGGGTGATGATTTTGTTGTAGAGAGAATAGAACTTCATCTTCAGGTGGACCGTGGAGGTTACCGCTCTGAGCCTTCCTAGAGTTGGCCTCCCAATTATGCAGTTGTAGATTGAGGGACAAGGCAAAACAAGGAACTTGGTTTTAACGGTTCTAATCATCGGTTCTTCTCCATAAGTGACCATCATCTCCAAATGACCAAGTGGCTTGGTTCGCGAGCCATTGGACCCGGAAAGGTCCGGCCCTCTGTATAGAGTGAGGTCCTTCTCTGAAATTTCCAGTCTTCTAAGGAGATCGATGAAGATGATATCGGCTGAACTTCCCTGGTCAACCAGGACTCTCCTTATCTCGGCATTGGCCATTACGACAGTGATTAACAGTGGTACATGCTTGTTAGGCTTCCCATCCAACAAGTCCTGATCACCGAAAGCCAACGGAGGTCGGCTCGGCGAATCTGGAGGTGCCGAGGTGGAAGCCACATTCATGATTTCCTTTCACTTTCTCTTCATGGTTTTCCCGGATGCTTCGTTGGAATAGCCTCCCGAGATAACCATCATCACAGACGGTCCTTTAGATTTCCGAAAATCTCGCTCTTCCTCGGAGTTTTCTTCTTTTTCTTCCTTAGCTTTGCCCCTCGCCCTTCCACCAGAGGGGTCGGCTTTTTCTTCTTATACTGTCTCAGCTTCCCTTTCTTGATCAGGTCTTCAATATCATCCTTCAAGGCATTGCAGTGATTGGTGTCGTGACCAGTACTTCGGTGATACCGACAGTATTTGTTGGATCGCTGCCCCGGCCTGTGCGGGAGCGGATCAGGAAACTTTACCTCTTTAAACTCGGTGTTCATACTTTCTGCCAAAATTTTGGCTCTTGTTTCATTTAGATCGGAATATTGCTGATGCCGGTTGTGGGATCTGGACTCCCTGTCATTCCAATTTTCTTTCTCACTCCGGGACCTCGGTCCTCCGGGCTTGGAAAGTGACCTTCCTGCGTTAACCCCTTCTTCGTGATCGATGTACTTTTGAGACCTCTGGAGGAACTCCGCGAGGGACTCGCGCTGATTTACCTCGACATCGATCTGGAACAAACTACCTTAACGGAGTCCTACTTCCATGAAGTAAAGTCGGAAGGAGTCATCAAGGTTCCAGACCTGCGCAGCTTCACGATTGAATCTCTCTGTATAGTCCCAGAGAGATTCGTTTTCCTCTTGCCGAATTGCTTGGAGCACCTTTTGAGATTTTGGCTTCATCTTGGAGTGAGCGAAGTGAGCAGAGAAAAGCTTAGCTAAGTGATCCCACGAAGAGATGGTGTTCGGCTTAAGGGCCCTGAACCAATCTAAAGCCATTCTCTCCAGAGTGAGGGGGGAAATCCGGCATTTAATCTCCTCTGAAACATTCCGGTATTGCATCACCGTGTCCAAGTAGTCTAGGTGGCGATCAGGGTCGCCGGTTCCATCATGCATTTTCAATCCCTCAGGGGGTTTTTCGAGGTGCTTCGGCACCGGAAAATAGTCGATCTTGCTTGTAAAAGGTCCTTTACGCTTTGCCGACCTCTCCCGGGGTGGAGAGCGTCAGAAGTCATATTTGTCGGGGGGGTCCTTCGTGAGCGAGGGCGCCGACGCTCATGTTTCGTGGATCTTTCCCGGCTTCTGGAACGTCGCCAGGCCGAGGGGAATCCTCGGGATAGTAAGTGTCATCAGGAATCCGACTTGGGGAAGTCCCTGATCCTCGCCCTCCTCTACGACGAGGTGGAGAGCGATGATGGTGTCTCCTCCAAGCCAGAGATGGGTGGCGCCTGCGGCTATGAGTCTATCGACTTGGAGAGTGGCACTGAGGGGAACTCCGATCCGGGATGTCACGAGCCCGGATCTCAGCGATCTCAGCTTCTAACTGAGTGTAGCGTTGACTTCTCTGTTGGTCAGCCTCGGCTTGACGACTCAGCAACTGGACGAGCTGTTGAACAGCATCGACCGGCACCTGGACCGTCTGAGGGGGAGGTGGGAGACGGTTTCGGGCTGAACCCCCAGGAACCATTGTCGTAGCCGAGTTTCGTGCAGGTGTCGGGCTAAGGGTTAAGGTGACAGCCACTCCTTCGGGAGTCACCTGTTGTAGGACCGGTCCCTCAATGATAATCGGGATAGTCCTATGACGTAACGTCGGAGCCATTGTCAATCAAGGAGATGGGAGAGGAACTAGAGTACAAGATTTTCCCACTGTGGTCACCAATGTTCTGTACCGTATCTCGGAACGCTTGGTCGATCCGGGATAGTTGGTAGTAGGTCTTGATTAATCGAGCTCCGTTTCGATTCGAGGTGGGGTGGTACCTGCAAAGACACTCTGACGCTCAAGTCAGCGAGTGAATTGATTACAGGTAAGACTATTGGTCAACAATTGCATACCTTAGTCATGCCATTAATGCTTATTTATAGAGTCAAAAGTGAGTTTAACCTGATTGATCAGAGCCGTCCAATCTAGGGATTAGATCTCAGTTGTTAGTTTATAGACTTGCCGTTGGTATTGGATTTTATACATCATGGGGCGCGGCTCAATCCGTAACATATTTTAACACGAAGAATAAAAAATCAGAACGAAAATGGCAAGATTTAAAGTTATGAGAATAATAAAGACTCTAAAGATATCAATCTCATTTATGATAGTGTGATGATATGAAAGGTCAATCACTAACCCATATTTATGGATACCTGACTCATAATCCTAAGAGGATAAGGAAACAACATATCATAACAATAACTAAATGATAAATATTAACCCTATGAGATAATTCAAAATAATCCAAAATAAGACAAGACATATTCCAAATATAGATAAAATGAAATAATTTCAAATATTCTAATAGTTTGTATGAAGCACTGAAGTGTGGAGCAAGCATTGTCGGTGGTAGAGAGAAAATGAGAATTGAGAGAGTTTGTATGAAGCACTGAAGTGTGGAGCAAGCATTGTCGGTGGTAGAGAGAAAATGAGAATTGAGAGGGAGGATGAGGTTTTTCGATGGATTGAACATGTGAAATTAGGAGGTGGAGAAGGGGGAATGAATTCTCTCTATTGATATTATAGTGAAGTGAAATCTCAGCAATGAGAGAGAGAGAGAGAGAGAGAGAGAGAGAGAGAGAGAGAGAGAGAGAGAGAGAGAGAGAGAGAGAGAGAGAGAGAGAGAGAGAGAGAGAGAGAGAGAGAGAGAGAGAGAGAGAGAGAGAGAGAGAGAGAGAGAGAGAGAGAGAGAGAGAGAGAGAGAGAGAGAGAGAGAGAGAGAGAGAGAGAGAGAGAGAGAGAGAGAGAGAGAGAGAGAGAGAGAGAGAGAGAGAGAGAGAGAGAGAGAGAGAGATTTTAACACATTAAAAAGGAGAAAGAATAATAAATGGTTGAGATTTAACACTTGACACTCGTGAGTGAAATCTTTAATGGAGATAATTCATTCCTGAAAGAAAAGGATTGTATAGGCTAGGTAACATGAGACTTCCGCATTTGAAATATACTTCAAAAATACAACAAGAATTGTACCTCAGTTTTTTCCTAAAATTAATTAGTTGACAATAATATTCACTAACAAGGTACATGATACTTGTAAATTAATTAGTTATCTAGCACTTGTTTTTGGAGTGTAGCTTTGCTCATGATACTTGGTCTCGCGTCAGTGATTGGCTAGGGGTTCAACAATTTGAAGGCTTGTCTTTACTTGATCATTTGAGAGGATACGGCAAACTTTGCAAGGGAAGGAAGGCTAAGAAATTTAAGTTTTTGATTTGGATCACAACTTGTTGGTGTATTTGGTTGTCCCGAAACGGTCTTGTTTTTAGGAATGAGGAAGCTAGTATTGATTCACTTTTCACTCACATTAAGAATCTCTCTTGGAGCTGGTTTGTTTATAGAAGGGGTAGTAGCTCTAATTTATCTATTTCCACATGGTGGAACAATCCTCTTCTTTGCCTAAGCAATATGTAACTATTCTTGTTGTTTGGGTTTGAGCATCCCTAGTGCTCCATTAATGAAATTTTGTTTATCTAAAAAAAAACATCCATAGTTTTCTTATTTGGCTAAATTATAGTTTTTGTCCCCTTTTCATAAATTCAGACATTTGGTCCCCCTGTTTTAAAACTCACACATTTAGTCTCCCTATTTTTAAAAACTCATACATTTAATCCAAATGGGGGTTTTTAATTTTTTTATCTGATGTGGAGGCGTGTCAAAAAAAAGGTGACATGAACCTCATTAGTTGATGTGGCGCCTGACGTAGGCACCACATGTGGCTACTGTGTCAATTAATGAACCACATAAGCATGAAACGTCATTATTTAATAAAATATTAAAACTAAAAACAAATTAAAAAAACAAAAATTAAAATCATTGTTCTTCTTCCAGCAACAACAACAGAAACAGCAAAAAACCCAGAACCATATGCAACACAAAAAAACCCATTCACCCATTCACGATCTCACTTCTTCTTCTTCTTTTCCCACTCTCTTATCTTGTTCTTCTTCCTCTCATCTCCTTCTCTTTCTCTTCATCAAGTGCAACACGAAGAAGAATAAGGGATTTAGGTTTATGGGAACTAGGGATGGAGAAATTGGAGTTTAGGGTTTAGGGTTCTTCATCATTTTAATTTATGATCATTTAAATAGGGGATTTGGATTTCTGATGGTGTCACCGAACCACCACCAGCAACCTCTTGTGGAACCAAAACCACCACCAGCCATGAAGACAAGATGCTCCTGTTTGGAGCTTCTATAACTCAAAAAACCCAGAACCAGATGTAACACAAAAAAAACATTCACCCATTTACGATCTCACCTCTTCTTCTTTTCCCACCCGTAACCAGATGCAACACGGAAAATCCAAAACAAGAACCTGAATCAAAACGAAGGTGGCGATCCAAAAATCCAGAACGTGAAAGCAAACATGATGCAGCAAATCGAAGGGGTGATGCACACAATCAAAGATGTGGAACGAAGATGATCCAAGGCCTGACGCTGAAGCAGAAATCCAAACGCAATTGAAGTAAACCGATGAGGTAAATACTAAAGAATCAGATATGCAGATGATGAAATCCAAGCAAAACCACAAAGAACTAACCGAGGCAATAGAGCTAGATCATGAGAGAGATGAACCAGATTACGAAAGAGATGGAGGTGTAGTGCAGACACAGTTATGGTGTTTATGAGGAAAGAGAATATGTGATTATGATGGATTCTAGCAGCAATCGAAACCGCCAATTGATGAGAGGTGGAGAAGAACCCTGGATAGTGGATTTAGGGTTCATATATGAACAACCAATTTAATTTTAAAATTTTATCATTAATATATTACGTGGCATGCTGGCTGGATCGTTAAATGACATGATATAAACATGTGCATCATCTGTCACATCATTTAATGAGGTTCATGCACTTTTTTTGACAGACCTCCAAATCAACAGAAAAATATGAAAATCCCTTTTGGACTAAATGTGAGTTTTTAAAAATAGGAAGACTAAATTTCTGAGTTTTAAAATAGGAGGACCAAAACTATAATTTAACCTTCTTATTTTTACCGTAATCATTGCCAATATTTATTTAGGTTTTTTTACATTTCATAAAGTACATGCAAGTATATCTTTTTAAAGAAAAAAACCACTCTAGCTAGCTCCAATTCTTATCAAACAATTTAGTGGTTAGTAGGACATAATTTGATATTTTTTCTAGAGAAGTCCCATAGAAGGTAAAAACTGAGGGGGAAATTGGTAATATCCAAATAACAAGGAGGGAGTTCAAAACTATAAAAAAAAAATAGGTGGCATGACAAACGCTAACTAGTAATGAGACAAATATAAATTTTTTTTGGAAGTGGTGTATTTCCTTTAAAATTTAACCAACACCGTTGGCCCAATGACAGAAGCTACCATAAAACACGGAGGTCAACTCGCTGCTCCCTGAATTGATTCTCGCAGTAGACAAACTTGGTGTTGGCTAGTGCGAAATTTGCTCATAAGTACGAACGTAGATTGAAACCGTTGGAAAACTCTGTAGGTAGCAATAGTCGGGACAAAAAAAAACTCCAACATTTAAAAGTTGTTCTTTTTATAGAGAAAATTTAAAATTGTTCTTTCTAAAATAAAGTTATATTTTTCGATTCCTTAACGAGTTCGTTAAGGGCATTTGTTAGGAAGACACTCTTAAATAGTATGAGCAAGATCATAAAAAAGAGGAAAAGAAGGAGAGAACAAAGCCAAATAATCCTAATAAGGTTTCAATAGAATACTAAATGGTCAATATATCATAATACATGAGAATAAAGAAGTATATATATACTAAAGACATAAAAAGACTAAACTACACTTACTAATAATGCACCATATTTTTTTGGTAAATTCGGGTATCCACCGCATGGACAGCAGTGACTAATCCATCGCTCACTGTAGGTGCCTCAAGGGGCAGGACAGCTGGCCCAGAGTTTTAACGCTGTTCCGTACCCAAGGCGGGGATCGAACCCCGACCCTTGGATAATGCACCATATTATCCAACACCTCACGTCCTCAGTGGCGGACCTACCTTGTACCCAGTTGAATCCCCTGGAGAAAAAGAAATTGCACTTACCGCCCTATATAAATAGCCAAAATCTCCTAAAATTTTTATTTTAAACCCCCTGAAATTTTAAATTACACTAATAAACTAAAATTGCACCCATTTGACACTGACCTTAAAAAATTTGACACCCCTGATCCTGGGGTCCTGGGTCCGCCAGCGCCCGTCCTCCCCTAAAGCGCCGCCCGTCCTCCCCTAAAGCGCCCGTCCTCCCCTAAAACCTACGATGAATTAACATGAAGCATCAAGAGTTTGTAACAATAACATTTAATTGAATGCATTTTTGTGAACAAGTCAACAATCTGCATGAAAAAAAAATAAACAATAATTTAAGAGAGTCAATCTGATTATGTTGACGTGGGAGATGACAATCAATCGCATTATTAAAAAAAAAGTTTTTTATTGACCAATATTTTTTTAAAGACAAATTTTTATTGACCAATATTAAAAAACAAGTTATGAACTATTTGAATACTCCCTCCTCTGTCTCATATAATATGTCGTTCTAGCCAAAAAAGTTTGTCCCGTATTATATGACTTTTACAATATCAATGCAACATTAATACTATTTTTCTTATCATACCATTCCTTATTTAATAATATATCTTCTTCCAATTCTATTAATTTATCTTCCTCATGACATAATGAATGATAATTTTGTAAATTAACTCATAATTTATCTTTTCCATATAAAATTAACTACTTTTTTTAATTTGTGTGAAATAGCCAAAACATCATATAATATGGAACAGATGGAGTAGCACTCTTGTTTCAAAATAGTCCTTTACTTTTAAAATTGATACTAAATACTAATGTTGTCCTTTGAGTTTAAATTTTTATAGGTGAAAAACTATATAGACATAACTTTGTATATATATATATATATATATATATATATATATATATATATATATATATATATATATATATATATATATATATATCATACACTCCTTGTCATTTGGT
This sequence comes from Astragalus membranaceus, assembly GCA_039519185.1. Taxonomy (NCBI): domain Eukaryota; kingdom Viridiplantae; phylum Streptophyta; class Magnoliopsida; order Fabales; family Fabaceae; genus Astragalus; species Astragalus membranaceus. Next base: position 45,159,910 of record CM076846.1, read on the forward strand.
GGGCCGAAATGCAGCCAAAATTTATGCCCCCACTTCAAGTATATTTACCCCCAATGCCACTATTTTATTTCTTCATATTTCTATGTTTTTTGGTTTTTTTTCATATTTATAATGTTCTTCCCTTTTAAATTAATATTACTTTAAAGTTTGAAAAAAATTAGATGTTTAAATACGTTGAGTTCGTTTCTCAACAGTGGCGAAGCCAGGATTTTTCTAGAGCCTGGGCAAGAAAATTTCCCGCCAATTTACATATGACATAATATATACATAATCATAAAGTGTGCTAAATAGGAGAGATGAAATCTAACCTGTCAATAGAGTGCTAAATAAAATTAGGAGGTAAATGCCCTTTCCGAGACTTCTTTTGGGTGAATGTTCGCATAATATCAACATCTTGAAATGACTTGAATATCTCCCGCTCGGTGTAACATATCATCAAGTCATTGAACCACTCATCGTTGATCTTGTTGCGTAATTTAGACTTGATAATCTTCATTGCTGAAAAAGCTCTTTCAACGGATGTTGTCGACACCGGCAACAGCAAAGCCAACTTAATGAGTTTGTAGACCAATGGAAATACCAAATGTTTCTGAGTTTGAACCATCTTCATAGCCAAACTTTCAATATCTTCACAAGAAGTAAAGGAAGCATGCATTTTCATGTGATGTACATAATTGTCAAGTTGCTCTCTTATTGTTCCACGATCATCATCAGAAAAGTCAGCATGATAAATATCAGCAAGACGAGCAAGTTTATCA